>JAREYC010000001.1:163007500-164404000 GCA_030015325.1 Cryptoblepharus egeriae
TAAAGGATCACATGCATATAAGAGATCCAGATATGAGCACACATGGATCTCTTGATGCATGGATGGTAACATCAATGATTACAATTTGCATCAACCCTTGGTATAAATTGTATCATACCAAATAATATCATTTATACTCCCCCTTTGCATAAAAAAGAGTTTTATTAGACAGTTAGTAAGCAGGATGAGGACTTCAGGCCTTGAAGATCGTAAATTTATATTTTAAGAAATTTAAATCTCTGGTGCAAATCAAGTTTGTAGTAACATTTGAAAATAGGCAATGAGATGCAAAAATATAATTTTTAAAAAATTTAATTAATCTTTTTTAGTTCTTACCTTATTAAATTTAAAAATTTGCCTGCGTATGGCCCAAACTGTGCATTTGTTTGTATATTCACTAGTGGAATGAACCTCCTATTGCAGGAGTAAAATTTTAAGAATATTTGCGGGCCCTGGGCATGACTAGGCACAGGTGGGCACCGGGCCATGGCACCAGGTAGGGGGCACTGGCAGGCATTGGTACCATTGGGCAAAAACAGGCACCAGATGGTACCCAGGGCAGAGGCAGGCACCAGGAACCATCGAACCGCACTGGGCACCACCATGCAGTAGGCAGCCAAAACCACCAGACCTAGAAACATTAAGTTTGGGAATACCTAGAAACATGAAATTTGGGAAATTTCCTTCCATGGTGGAGGCACCCACTAAGAACTGGTTATGGGAAATTCCAACTGAAAGGGGGTGCAACGCAATTTCATCCCTATACTTTACACTGAAAAGTCAAGGACTGATCCAAGTCCTGACCCAACCCCTGGAAGAATGAAATTTCGGAAGGGTGTTCCTTATGTGATGTGAGCAACCACCAAGAAACAATTTTGAGAAATTTAACCCTTATGGGGGTGAAAAGGGGGTGCAACTTTTTTATCCTATATTTAACATTGAAGACTGACTGACAACATCCAACCAACTTAATGCCTGGTGCCTTGTGCATTGGGGGGGGGGGTGTTGCAGCACATGGGGAGATGCAGCACACAGGGGGATGTTGCACTAGAGGGATGGTACAATGCAGGAATGGCTCACAGGGGTATTTTACTCCCACAACAAGGGGACATTTTGCTAGTTAATAATAATGTCTTAGTGTAGAAGTTCTGAAACTGGGACGCAACACTCCTGCCAGTGAGCCTCAGTCCTTGGCCCCTTAAGGGGAACAGGAAGGGGGATGACTACAATGCAATCCCCAGAATCAAATTGCTAATGGGCAAACTGGGAGACTTTACTTACAAGGGGCACTGCAAGTCCAAGAACTGTGGAGTTGTTAAAATACTAGAAACCACTTCTGGAAACCACTTCTGGTTTGCAATCATGAAACTGAATGTGGTTCTGATCAATTTTTGTCAGTGTTCAAAGACTCAGGGAGCTTGCAACTCCCAGACCTTGCCGTGGCCCCCTGAAAGTAGAAGCCCCTCTTACCCATGATAGTGATGTGATCCTGGAGATTGTATTGCGGCCTTTGCTCCTTTCCCTGCTAAAATTTACCTCGAGGGTTTTACTCCCAAGAAGTTTGAAAAACTCTGCCTTTGTGTGATTGATGCCTTAAACTAGCAAGACAGGGCTCCGTTGTTCAAGCTAGATATACACAGAGGATGTTCTCTGCCAAACAGAGCTTACAATTACTATAAACAAAGAGCAAGCAGAAACAGCTGGATACAAAGGTTAAATCGAGATGAAACAATTAGACAGTTTTCAACAGTGAAAAGGCCAGCCACAGAACCAGATTGTATATGGATGCCATCACAGTTAAGTTCTTAGAGTATGTTGTTTCCCAGCATGAGAGGGAAATATTAAGTTACTTCCAGCAATTCTAAGTAAATTTGCAAACACCATTTGGGAACATTATTGCATCTCTCTCGCATATCTATACAACCGAAAACTATACAAAATCCCAGAGTAGTTTATGCTTCATGCTTTCAATATGGGGAACTAGCGAAAGATTAGTCAAATTGTAGAATTCTAGTAACACCAAATAGATCTATTTTGAGCTCAAGTGCTATAATCCTGTTCATTTAACCAACGAACTCAATGGATCTTACTTCTAAATAATAACTTAAGGCTCTCTAAGATTGTCTCAGACTTTTTATTTAGCCAGAGATGGCAAGAGGTGAAGTGCCAACATTTTATCAGCATGGAAAAAAAACTTAACTGCTTCTTCAAATAAAAGGACCAAACCATTCATGATGCTCAGTTTTATGTAGTCTTTCCCCAAGGGAAACATTTTTTGTAAGTAAACCACACAATCTTAAAGTTTGCCTCAAAAACTCGCAGGGAATTAAAAAGGGAAGGGATTTTTAATCTGCTTTCTCATAAGATAAAAACAGTGGAGTGAGATTTCCAGCAGAACAATAAAGAAAATCATTAAAAAAAGTTTCCTCAACTGTCTTTTAAAGCAGCTTACCTCCTGTGCAACTGTATTTTCTTAAAACAAACTCACTATTAAAAGAATACTATATGCAGGATCTGTTTCACATGCATGTTTGGTAATATGGTAGGTAGAGAAGGAGACAGGGAAAAGGATTGAAGGCAATTTTTCTCCACGACAAGCAGAATTATTTTACACATATAACAGCAGAGGGAGCTGTTATATAGGAATATGTCTGTGTCTGGGAAACTGACCAAAAAAACAGAACAGAGAACCAGTGTCACATATACAATTGAGGAAGATGCAGCAAGTGCTGTCTGTCACCCTCCCTCTTTGTCTCTAGGCATCCAATTCTGTAATGAATGCAGGGTAACCACATGGCAATGCCAGCCAGGCAAGAGCTTCATGTGTACCATTTACTTTCTGACTGTTCAACTGTTTGTAAGGGCAGGATAAAACTTCTCTTTGTTTCTCTTCTCAGGGGTTAAAACATTTATGGTCCTCACCAACTCCTCCCTTTCCGAAGTCAGCAGTGCAAAGAACTGCTGAGAAAAAAGCAAGCAGCACCTGGCCGGGCAAAAAAAGAGGGAAATATCTTTTACCCTCATTCCTGGAGGAAAAGAAGGGCCAGCTTCCTCAGGCACCTCTGTAAAAGTCCAACTCCCAGCACGGAAGTTAACTCTTTAGTCCTCCATTAAGATCAAGAAAAGAGGCAAGGTGAGTTCTCAATCATAAGCAGCACTTTTGCTAGAAAAAATAGCAGTTAACCAGACGAAAGAGGGGACACTTGCCAATGGCAAGCAGGTAAGTAATCCTGGTGATACAGTGCTGGCCTCCCAACAGGTTAGGGTCTGGGGCACTGTCCAAAACATGATGAAAACATGTTTTCAAAACATGATGATTAACACATGATGAAAAGTGAAACCCAGTCTTTTTCAGCTTACTAATGTAAAATGGCCACTAAAAAAGCATACATATCGCTTGCAAAAGCCTAAATAACACATAGCCAAAGTACATACTAAATTATACTAAAATAAACAAGGCCAAACATGGGCAATGGATAGCTGCTGTATTTGAATGATTTACTGAAGTCATAAGGAAAGAATTGAATTAAATAAATATATTTCATCCTTTATAATTCAATGAATAAAGTCAGGGCTTAAAACTGCATTATGTGGCTGACATTCTACCCAATGTCTTGAATACACACATTTAAAAGTTGTTCTTTTCCCCTTAACAGCAATTAGGCTGTTAATTAAGGAGTTTATTTAACAGTTTAACCATATTTAATTCCCCTGAAAGTTGAGGTACTTAAGAGCTTTTTATAACCTTGTTAGCCTCTCAGGTGCCCCTATAAATACAGACTGGCACAAATCTAAGGAAAGGGCAAAAATCAGGCAAAGGAACTTACATTTATACTGATACAAAAAGCAGGAACTTAAGAGTCTCTATTGAAGTGTTCTGAAAACAAGCCTCTCTATTGAAATCAATGGAGCACTTGGTATAAAACATTGTGTGGTCAATACCACAACCTGCATCTTTTTTTAAAGTGAAGAATCAATGATTCTCTGCTGATGAAAAACAGACTTCTGTGTATATTTGAAGACTGATGAAAGAGTGAAACAAAAAACAGCCTGGAAGAAAGCGAGGACACCTGTATTGGATGACTGTCTCTGGTTCTCCTTCTTATGCCACATGGCATAAAACAGTTACAACACTGAAAATGGATCAAAAAGAAATCTCTCTTTGGAGTTGTCACTGTAGGTCTTTGCCATATTAGACACATTGGCAAGTTTCCTTGGTGAACAGCTTTTAGAAATTTAGTTTTTTTTACTCCATATTCAGCAAAAGTTCCCTAGACCCTACCCAAATTACTCTGAACCATTTTATCCTTCTCTCTCGGGACTTCTCTTAACCCAATTTGTGCTTTTTCCATTTTAGTATCGATTTTCTTTTCCACTGCCAGGGAAAAGTGGTTTGCCTCCCTGCCATTCACCAATTCCCAATTACATTTACATCATTCTCAACAAGCAATGACCTCCTGCCCTTCTCAAAAAAAGTAACTTTATTCTACCCAGTGCCTATTTTTCTTCCAAACAAAGTGGTATGGCATGTTGCTCTAAACTAACTATACCATAAATATACTCCCAATCTCTCCTGTAATCAGCCAAACAGAGGCGGAATCACACTCCAGATCATGCACACTGGAGGACCTCTCTATCCATATTGGCATTAAAATGGATGAAAAATTTCAGCAATTCTCCATTAATACCTTGGCAAGAAGTAGAAACAGTAAACTGTGCATACTAATCCCCAAGGCCACAACATTTGGGGGAATAATTACATAGAAAAGCAACAGCAATATATTAAAAGTAAAGGTAATGGCATCACCCCCAGGTTGCCCTGCTATTCATGTCCAATTCTAGAGAACTTGGCTCATTCCTGTTACAAAGCCAAAGAGCCAGCATTGTCTGAAGATGCCTCCATGGTTATGTGGCCAGACTTTCTAAACACCAAAGCACACACACTTTTCCTTCACACCAAAGTGGTACCTATTTATCTAATAGCACTTTCATGCTTTCAAATTGCTATGTTGGAAGGAGCTGGGCAAGTGATGGGAGCTCACTTTGTCTTGCAGTACTCACTGCCAACCTGCCAAATGTCAGATCGACAAACACAGCATCTTTTATTAAAGCAATCAACATCTTCCATACTCTACCTCATTCTGGAGCTCATCACCACTTTTATGTGAAGCAAGCATCTCGTACAAAGTGCAGCAAAGATGTTCAATAGTTGGACCTCCAGCAGTCGCCTTCAGTGATTCATTCATATACTTCCCAACCTCACACCACAGAAAAGAATCATCTACTTTCTCCAATGACTTCATTCCAGAGTTGTTATAGCAATTGGGTAAGTGTTCCAAATGGTTATTTAGAAATTTTTTGTAATCCAAAGTTATAACTTTCTGTTCATCAATGTTGCCATTGATTGGCAGTTCTTCAAAGTCATCCAAATCATGCATGTCAAATGAAAATGCAAAGTTTTTACCAAAACACAGTTTTGTGTCACTGTTTTGTTCCTCTGCTGTCTGTAAAAGAGCAAAAAGCTGTTCTTTGGAGAAATGAGAGGCAATCCGATATGCAGAATTGCAGGCAGCAGTAGCAGATGATGATGGAAAGGGCCCAAACATCTCCTTGATGGTTTTTGTCTCATCATGACCAACATATTCCTTCAGGTGAAAGGTTTTAAAAAGGAAAGCAGCAGCACTTTCAATTACTTCTTGTCCATTTTCAGATCCCACTGTTTACAGAAAAAACCAGGAAAGATGGAAATTACTTACGTTTTAAGTTATACCACCACTGTCTGATTATTTTTTCAATCAACCACTAGGAAAATCATTAGAATGACTGCAGAGTTAGGAATACACTATTATTGAGATTGAAATTCTTTGAAGATCCCACAAAACAGTACTTTCTGGTCGGCCTACGACCTGAGAAAGGTGGAATACAAATTTTTTAAATAAATTAAAATAAATAAAAAGTCTACACATTACACAGAACAAGGATACAGAAAACTACTACTGAAAAGAAGGTACAAAATCAGTAGGAAGTCAATTTTTAATACTTCTCTCACAAAAGTGTTGCTGGAATAGTAACAGTAACACTACAGTAGTAACAGTAATAGTAAAAGTAAAGAAATGATAAACTATCATAGCAGAACAAGAGGTCTGAATCAACCCTCTCTCACTACAGTGTTAATAAGGTACGTGCGGAAAGATTTTCATGAAGGTGTGGGTTGCCACTGATTCTCCTAAGTCCAGAAAGTAAGTCCCACTAACTTGTGGTTTGAGGTGGTGTAATCAATTTCCACCAAGTCAAGTATTGCTTATATTCTTTGTAACATATCAATTGTTTGATTCTTTTTGATATCCAATTGTTTGGTACCCACTCTGTACCGCTCTACCCTTGGCCTTTCCTCTGGCAGTCCTCCTTGTCATATGGAAAACTATTCCAAAACCATCAGCAACTCTACCCACATTTACCCTACAATCCAGAGTAACTACAGGAGAACGTAAGAGACATTATGTGCACCCGTAGTTACTGCACCACCTAGTGAAAACTTATGGGAAATTCATATTGCAGTCCAGAGTAAATTGTTCTTATACTGGAACGAGGACTTCCCATAGTTACTCTGGATTGTGCCCATCATCAACAACACAATTTTCTATGAATTTTACAGTAATTTTCACAAGGTCAGTAGGTTGTATGTTAATATGGCTCCAAGTTGGGCTGACTTTACCATGCCATTCATGTGCAACAAATCACTAAACAGAAGTACAGAGGCAGGCTTGTAAATGACCTGTGTGCATTTATACTTGGTGGACTTAACTGCAAGGCTGGGTTACTGTGTAAAACATAATTAATCAGAACACCATGATGTTCAATAAGTCTTATTTCCAAATATTGTTCAGCTTATCTATAGCTAACATGTTAACTCTAATACAACTACTTACCAATCTGTTTGGCAGCTTGTAGTATTGCTCGTAGATCTTCATGTAGAGTGTTCTGATTTTCTTTGGCTGAATTTTCATCAATAAATGTGACAATTTTCTTCCAGCTAAGACCTGAGTTAGTTAACTGGTCTTGTAATTTTGATCTTTTATTCTGAATACGAACATAAAAATAAATGTATTTTAATTTTGTATTCTGAATACAAATGTACATAACAATATGATTTCTTTGAACACTGGCAAGAACTCCTTCTTATATACCTCTATGTATTCAGCAGTTTCTACATTCTATGTATCACCTGTTGAGTCTAATGTCACAGCCCCACATATCTTATATCAGTACATACAGTACTTCTCAGGATCCTTTAAAATGTCACCCTTCAAATACACTTAACAAAGAGGACAAGGCCAACAGCAGGGAAAATGTTTGCTTACTTCAAGAAAGGACTGCACAGTGGAGTGCCTAGATCAGGCTGATCTTTTGCAAAATGGAGGATCAAAATCTATGGTTGCCAGAGAACTGAAGACTATTTCGTATATTATGTAGAGCGAAACTAGGTTGACCACCACATACCATTGATATTTACACGTTACCAACACATGTTTGTTGTGGGCAATGATTCAAACATTTAAAGAAATAACACCTACTAGTATACTTTACTCTGAGTTGGCCTGCACACTTGTCTTATTTATCTTTGCTGGACAACCATGTAAATGCATATAGTAACTGGTATTAACTCTATAAAATGCTTTTAAAAATTGGTAAATCTGAAGAGAGAAGGTAAAAATTGGAAGATTAAGATTTCACTTACATAACCTAGTAATACTAACTGTCCAAAAGAAATTAGTTATGAGGATGGTACAATGTCTGTCTTATGCAATATGTTTCTTTGACCAGGTTATAAACAATATTGCCTTTCTACTTAAAATACCTAAAAGCTGTACAACAAAGAAATGTCTACAATTTAATCTAAGCTCCTAAATACATAGAAGTGAGTTTCACAAACTATTTTAAATATCTTTTTTTTAAGAAATCCTCTTTTCTGGCTCCTTCACAACAAGCCAATTCAGTTTCAGAATATGAAAAGAAAACACTGATCACACTATATCAGTGGTTTTCCAACTCACAGAGAACTCTACTCTCTCCCCATGTCTTTGAAGGAAGGAGCTTGGATAGTGATGTGAACCCTAGGATTGTGTCTCTGTTGGGGAATGGAGGAGCTATTTTCAGCCTCCCCAGAGGTCCTGATAGGGTCTGGGGAGCCCTGCAGAGCACAGACAGAGCTCCCCGGCAAAAGTCAGACTTCTGCTTTCATTGCTTTCCCCCTTCCTCCACCCGTGAAAGGGCTCAAGGGACCTTTATACTGACTGGTGGTCACAACCCCCTCCCCCCATTCCTCAACATGAGCTGCTCCAGTGCTATTCTTACACTTAAGTTCTCCCTTAACAGTAATTCTCATCACCAGTTTTCCCCTTTGTTCCACCAGCCACAAAATCCTTCTTGGGATTCTTCACATTCTCAGGAAGATGACCCATCAAAAGAAATGGGACATTAACACATTCTCAGGGGTCAGACCAAATCCTATTTCCTTAGACCTTTACACAAACTTGTTTCTTATGCTGTCTGCTGCACCAACAGAAATAAAAGCAACAGCACTAACAGCTACAAGAGTTGTTATGTCCAGATCATTATTAAACATAACTGGTATTCCAACTCTTCTTTAACACCTATCAGGAGATGTTATTTAAGAAAAATGCATTAAAGTGCCATACAGTATGTTCCTTCAGTTTATGCTGTGTTACTTGTTGCTGATGCTTATTTCAGTGAATGGATTCTTTTTAATGGTTCATTTAGCTGTGATAAGTGCACTACTTTAAATGACATGGAAAAAAGGGCCAAATTACTGTTCCAGTTATAGGGATGAAAAACTGCGAGAAAGGTAAACTCAGCAGAATTACTCTAGGCTGAGACAAACATGCTTGAAATCAGAATCAGCCCTGAAGTGCTCAAGTAGGCACAGGCAGAGATGGCATCTCTGTATCAAATTGGCAACTAGCAATTTGTTTCTTTTCCATTTACTTTGAGGAGGGAAAAATGTGATTAGTTAGCAAAGAATATTTTTAAAGAGTTTGTTTCTGATCCTTTTGTGTTCATGCCATTGGTTAAAGAAGTGGTTCTCAAACTTAGAGATTTAGGGTGAAATCCACAGTAACTACTTGTAGTCCTTGCTCTGGAGTAAGAACAAGTCACTCAGGATTGCAATATAAATTTCCCATAGGTTTGCACAAGGTGGTGCAGTAACTATGGGTGCACGTAATGTCTCTTACAGGCTCCCGTAGTTACTCTGGATTGTGCCCTTAGTATCTCCTTAAGTAGGATAGGACCTCTGGACAGACCCTGGCACAACACTGGGGAAGCTAGAAAGAGTCCCCCCATTATCCCACAGAGGTGTGAGCCTAGCGATCACACTGCTTCTTTCCCCTACCCCTTAAAGGGCACCAGGGACCTTTACATGAACTGGGGTGGTCACAACCCAAAAATATTCATATAAAAATGATTACAATACTTTAATATAATACAAAATAATAAAGCAAATACAAAATATAAAGAAAAATAAAACTAATTAACCTGCCATTTAGTCTCTCACGCTCCAATCTGACCCTTAAACAGGAGTGAGCCCCACAGATTATAATAGGGCTTATTTTACAATAGACATGCAAGGCTAGGTCTCTCGGACTCCTTTCCTTTGCTCCCCTTACATAGGAGTGAACTTCGTTGACTATAATAGGCTTTCTTCAGAGTAGACATGCATAGGCTGGTCTCTAGGAGCAGCTGAGCATGTGCTGGCAGAGTGCTGAAACCAGCCGTATGCTGGCCTGGACTATTTTTTGCTTGTTTTGCAAGAAATCGTTTGTATTGCAAGTCAAAATGTTTTAGAAATGTTTGCTTGTCTTGCAAAACACTCTCAATACAATTACACTCAATCCAAGGTTTTACTGTGTGTGTGTGTACACACACACACACACACACAGAGAGCCTTAACTTGTGATTAGACAGCAGCAGGGGGTGATGGACACACAGCAAGGTTTTTTTTCAACAATAATTCAACCATCAGGTTCATGCACTGCATACAAAAAATCTCTGGTTCAAATCTGGGCATCACCAGATGTGGGAAGGGAGGCAAGAGGAAGAAAAAAAACAGAAGAATTGCCACAAGCATCTCATTGCTTTCTTGACCCACTCAGCTACAGCTGTAGCTACAGCTTAGCGCAGGGGTAGGCAACCCTTGGTGCAAAGCTCAGCATGTGGAACAGTGCTTATCGGAACATCAAGGCACTCCCAGGCACAGCCAGAAGTGCTGCCACTACCCCAATTGCCAGCAGTATCTGCCCATCACCATTAGCTGGGGCAAAATGACGTCTCTCCTCCCCTCACCCCACCCTGCCACCATCAGAATGGAAGGCCCTAGGGCAGAGACCCTGAACCCTCTGGAGCCTTCTGCAGGTGAGCAGGTGGGGATGTGGCCAGGATGTGGGGAACAGTAACCAGGCTGCGGGGACAGCAGGCATGGGTCAGCCTCATTCCCTGCAGTGCCTCCCTTGACAGCCCTTCCAGGGCCAACTAAGAAAAAGCAAGGCCTGGACACACCAAGGTCAGGCAGGTGGGTGATGCCAACAGTGTGCTGGGGAGTCTGGAGAGGCAGTATGGGGCCCTCAAAGGAGCGCCTCACTGCTCTGCCCCATTCACACTCGCATTTTCCTGCACCTCTCTACTCAGAAGTAAAACCCTTTGCAGTCAATGAAGCCTAATCCCAGGAAGGGGTGGAAAAGTGTGCATCCTTGGAGCCCAATCCTGCACCACTCTACTCAGAAGTAAGCCCCTTTGCAAGAGACATGCCAAGGATAGGATCTGGCTGTTCTTTGGCATCTCCAGCTCCCACAGCAGCACAGGGATAGAGAAACCCCTTGGGAGAGCAGAGGAAACCATGCGCTAAAAAGCAGGCTTCCGTCAATCTTGAAAGACTATGGTATCATGCTTGGCGCTGCATACGCTGCATGCGAAGCATAAAAGCCTGGGTTGGATTGTTATGGAGGATAGGCTGTTACCCAAGCAGCAAATCCCCCCTCTCCACGCCACTGAATTAGTCCAATGGAAAGGCAGAGCCAATACGATTGGATCCAGCTGGCGTTGCAGAGCTGGGCTAAGGACAGGAGCTCACCCTGTCTTGTGGGGCCAACCCGGGTCTCAAACCCTGGCCTGCTGGTTAACAGGCACAGCGTCTTAACCGCTTGCGCCTCCCACAGCCCAAACCATGCGCTAACAGGAGGGCAAAAAAGCCCCAGAAGGTGGTTTCTGCATGAACATATGTAACTTTAGAATCATGTCAGCATATGTAATAACACTGTAACATTAGTTTGGCACTACACAGCCAAAAGGTTACTGTTCCCTGGCTTAGTGATGGGGGGAAAACAGCAACTCTAGCTCTTCCCTTCTCTTTTGTATGGGTTCCTTGTCCCTCCTTCATACAAGACTTCTTTAAAATGAAGAGCCCATCGTGATCTGCTCTCCTGTTTGTTTTCAGAATCTTGCGACACTGAGAAAGGATAAGCAAAGAGATAGCACAGACAAGGAAGTAGGAGACAGGATCGTCCTTCCTTGCCTCTGCCTATAGCCTTGTGAGCAGAGAGAGTAAAGAAAAGGCAATAGGAGCACATTTCTCCCCCTCCCTTGTCCCTCCATCACTCTTGAAGGAAAAAGGGAGTTCTCCCCAATGGGTCTGAAGTGACATTCGCACTCTACCTCAAGAAGACTTTTGGCTCAGAGCACATCTGCTTAAGACTACCCAAAGGAGACTATAAAGCAGTGGTTCTCAATCTTCCTAACGCCGTGACCCCTTTATAAGTTCCTCATGTTGTGGGGACCCCAACCATAAAATTATTTTTGTTGCTACTTTATAACTGTAATTTTGCTACTGTTATGAATTGTAATGTAAATATCCGATATGCAGGATGTATTTTCATTGTTACAAATGAAATGTGTGTTCTATGCACACACTTAACACAATGGGATTTAATTCAGAGTAGGCATGCATAGGATTGGGCCCTGAGGCTGCAGTCCTATCCACATTTACATGGGAGTAAAGGCCCCCCTGACTATAATGGGATTTATTTCAGAGTAGGCATGCATAGGATGGGCCCTAATGCTGTCAGTCAGCCCCAGTGCGTGCGCAGCTACAGCCGGAGGTCTGGCACGCCTGATATTGCCCCCTGCACCAGGGGTCTTTAGGCGACCCCCAGGAAACCTCTAGGTGACCCCAAAGGGGTCCCGACCCCCATTTTGAGAAACGCTGCTCTAAAGAGAATGGAATATGTATTTACACTGATTAATGCTAAAGTTCCCTAGAAATAATTCACACTAAGGCTGCAATCCTAAAGACACTTTCCTGGGAGTTCGACCCATTGAACATCATGGGGCTTGCTTTTGAGTAGACATGGTTAGGATTGTGCTGTAAATCCCCCAAACTTTTCTTTGTTAAACAAGTTTATGGATTTCTTCTTTCAAGCACAAGAATCATGTGAGAGCTTTATTTTGATCAATTTAAAAAATGTTTGAGGCATTGCTGTTGACAAAACTATACATTTTAAACAAATATATCAGTGTCAAAGTATCTCCCAATATTTAAATTCTATACAATTACCGTTAAGTCAGCAGATTCTTCATTATAATAATCTTGTTTAGTGACATTTGAAAAGGAGCGCAGTGCTCCTGTTAGGCGGGGAAGGGCCATTTATTATCCATTCAGTGATCCATATGATGAAGTTATTCTCCAACAGGCAAACTCCTAAAAAGAAAAAAACAAAATCAAAATGAAACTTGCAGACGCATTAAAAACTTTTTCAAATTAAGATAATGTAGATCTATTACTTTAATCAACCAAATGGCAGAAGATGTCCCATGTAACCAGAAAAGACACTTCATTGTATAAAAGTGTTCAATACCTATTCACCAGCTCCAATAAATGGAAACAAGGCAGAGCATACTGAAAGCACAGAAATAGCAGTAAAAGCCATTTTTCAAAGTATTTTTCCTTCTACTATTTGCCTACACAAATTATAACAGCCAGCAAGACTGACAAAAGTATTTCAAGGCATAAGAATCAAAGTCTTATGTGACCAAATAATTCTAGCACTGGGTACCAATGAAAGCTTTAATATATAAAATGCAATGCAATTCTCAAGAAGTACAGAATTAAGACTTTTTTGTGAAAGACATACAATCCTGCCCTATGCACCACTGATGTAACTTACTTTCCAGCTGTTACAAACTGCAGTCCAAAAGAGTATGTAGCTGCAAGCTTCAAGGCTGCTTGATCACTGACTCACTAACTGACTGAACAACACCTACAGCACTGACAGCTCAACCCCCCGGACCTGTGTATTCCCTTCCATAATGTAAGGAGGACCCACTAAGAACTGATTTTGAAAAAAATTCAAACCCTAAGGGACACAATATGTTTTTGTCCCTGTATTTAACACTGAAGACTGACTGATTCACTGACTCATCAATGCCCAACCCAAACTCTAGACCTAAAAGCATGAAATTTGGTGGAGCATATTCCTTCTGTGATATAAAGACCCACTGAGAGCCAATTTGATTTCCAGAGGTGCCTGGTACTGGTGTTCAGTGCCCAGTTATACCTGCTGTTGTCTTGTGTTACGCAGTAGTATCCAGTGGTCGCTAGTGCCCAGTAAGCATTCCCAATGCCACCTGGTGGTGCTAAGTGCAGCCACTGCCCAGCAGGGATACCTGGGGTCCCGGGGTATTTATTGGAGCCTGGGGTTGCCTGGTGCCGAGTAGGGACATATGGTGGATGGCGATGCCCCCTCCCCAATAGTACCCAGTAGGGATGCACAGTGCCCAATGGTGCCCAGTAAAGATGCATAGGAGTGATGCCTGATGCTCTGTTCCAGGAGATGTCCACTGGTGCCTGGTTGTTTCTGGTGGAGCCCACTGTCCACTGATGTCTGCCAGTGCCCACTGGTGCCCACAAATTTTAAAATTTTACTCTTACAACAGATAAGTTCAGCTAGTTATAAATACAATTACACTATAAGATTCTTTTTACTTACTAACAAAGAAATCACATAAATCAAGAGAACAGGTACGTTCCTTGTAATATTAGATTACAATGTATAAATTAGGGGTTTTATGGGACCATAACAGCTACACAATCCTATACAATATACCAAAGATACTTGTTTGAGGTCTGGTTGATTACTTGGGAATTAATCACAATCCTAAATCCCCTAAATCAAAAATGTATACGGATTGTTTTTAATAATTTCATCTGCACTGCTGACAAGACCATCCCAAACCAAATTCCATTAAAAACCAAATGTGGAATTGCACTTAGCTATTTTGCACTCATTCAATAATGCACACATTCACTACTGCTACACAGAATGGAATGAGCAGAACTGTAGTTTTGTCAGTACTGTATTCTAAAATACTCCAATACAGAAATTACAGGAGTACTTTACTTTCTAAAAGTAAAGGACTTTACTAAAAAGTAAAATACTTTACTAAATTGACAACACAATCTTAACCAATTTACGTCACTGCAACTCACCCATCTCCAATCTTCATGGAGGTGTGGGGAGGCCAGTGCACACCCCAATTTTTACTATGCTTTTACAACACATCCACGCCAGTACAAGGGGCCATTGTGCTGCCCTAACTGGGTGTAAGGATTGTACTGTCAGTGTTTAGACTACAGAGTTATGACAGACAAAATAAAATATTTGTTTGCCCAGCAGGTAATTAAACCATGGGACTTTTGCCACAGGATGTCAGGATGATATCTTGCCCAGATGCCTATAAGACCTCAGCAGGCTTTGTGCCCAGCTTTACAGGCAGATGCGAAAGGGCAGAGTGAACATGGGGAGATCAGAGGTGACAATAGCAAACTTCCCAGTGGAACAGTAAGTCCGAGACACACCAGGAAGGCTGTTTTCAAAAGCATCTGTTTTCAAAAGCATTCAATGCACAGCGGTCTCGTTTGGAGATGGCTGCTTTCAGATATAGGGCTGTTATTTACACACCAAACTACATTAAGTAGTTATTACATTAGACTCAACGTTTAGTATGCTGTAAAACATGGGGGTTTTAACATCATATTTTTCATTTCATAACCCTCTGCCATTAACTCACTTTGACCTGCTTCTTATAGTAAGAGTTACTCATGGTAACAGATACTATTTTACACTCACTTTAAAGAACATCCTAATCCTAATGCCAGTTAAAAAAGTAATCACTACCTTCAAGCAGACATTTTAATTTACTTAACATTTATCATGATTTAATCAGAATCTAATCCATAATGGTGGGAATGGCTACACTTCCTGCCAGATTATTTCAAGGCAGCAAAGCAATTTTCAGAAGGTGTTGTATCTGTTAGCAATGAGGGAAATGTCAGATCAAATGGCACCAGTAAAATGCAAGATGGCAAAATCTCCAGCTGGGATTGTCAAATGCCAAAATAAGCAGTGACTTAATAGTCTCTGCTGTGTGAAAAGAAAACTGTGATAAAGAATTGTGTTGCCAAGTGTCCTGGAAAACCAGGACAGTCCCAGTTTGGGGGGATTGCGTTTATATACTGGCAAGTCTGACAGGGGGTCCTGATTTTGTGGATGTGAATTATGGCAACCCTATCAAAGAACTGTACAGTGTAAATAATGAAGAAAGTGTTTGTAGCCCACACATGCAAGTTGAGTCCATTCAACAGTGAGTTCATATGTCCCCAAATCCTCTCTTGGGCAGGTCTCAACTGCACTGAAATAGGTTTTTACTTCATACTTTCATGCCATTACAGCTTTCAAAGGTGTAGAAGAGCATGACTTCTCTTGCTTATTGCTGACAGAAAAGGGATGCTCCTATGTCTCTGACTCGTGCAGCAGTGAATTACACATTTTCAGTCCAGCTGAGACCCAAAGGAAGGGGTAGAATTTTGATGCCCCAATTGAACAAATTCCTATGATATGAACCAACAACAAACTTGCAGTTTTTGTGACACACTGTCACTGAGAATTTTACTAGTCTGAGCAAAATACAAAGCAATAAAGAGTCCTCAGTTTCAGGAACACCACAAAGTGCTGACAGTGCTCATCAAATGTTTTCCTTCATTCTGCCAATCCTTTTTACGTCTAGAGCTGTCGAGACAGGGCAGAAGAGCCACTTCTGTAGTTAATAAGATGACACATAAGGAAAGAAAACATGTTTTAAGTTCTGAAAACTGTAAAGATATGTCACTTCACAATGGGAATAAGTTGTACTTTAACCTGCAATAGCTTGGAGAGAGAGAATTCTTATTTATAAATGGAGTTTTCCCCTAAGCTCATGTTTTAAACTCAGTGGAAAACTAAGCTACCAACTTATGAACACACCTGAAATGCATCCAGTAATTTGCCTTCCCTGTATTCTCTTGAAACAGTAGGGCTAAAAGACTTTGAAGCACACGAATCAGCAGTGGGAATTGCTTGTCCAGAAGAAGAGGCGAACAAAAAGAAATGCAAACCCTGCAATGCAAGAAAAGGAAAATCCATATAGTCAAACCTTGGATTGAGAGTGTTTTGCAAGTCAAGCAAACATTTCTAATACATTTTGATCTGCAATATAAGTGATGTCTTGTAAAACAAGCAAAAAAAGTCCCAGCTGGGATACTCTGTTTCAGCATGGAAAAGAGCCTAAAAGACGTACAGCCAAATCCAGAGCAACAACCAGAGCATGTAAAAGACTTAACGTGCACCCATAGTTACTGTACCACCTAGTGAAAACCTATGGGAAATTTATACTGGAATCCAGAGTAAGTTGTTCTTACACCAGAGCAAGGACTCTGCCCTTAGCCTTGCATGTCTATTCTAAAAGCAAGGACTTTTGCCCTTAGCCTTGCATGTCTATTCTAAAGAAAGCCCTATTGTAAATTAGTGGGGCTCACTCCTGTGTAAGGGGGCAGATTGCAGCCTGAGAGGCCAAGTTCAGGTTAATTTGTTTTATTTTTCTTTATATTTTGTATTTTATTATTTGTATTATATTACAATAGTGGAATCATTTTATATTATTTTTGGGTTGTGGAACGAATTGGCAGAGTTTCCATGATTTCTTATTGGAAAATATGCTTTGGTCTACAACGTTTTGGATGACATGCACATTTCGAGAACAAATTATGCTTCTAAACCACTGTACAGCTTGTGCCAGAGGAAGGATGCAACCATTCCCATACACTCTTCCTCAGGAGTAACCACCACTCAACTCTGGAGGGGCAGCTACTACTCTTGATGGATTTATTCATGCTTCCTCAAGAGTAAACATCACTCAACTGTGTGTGTTTTAGCAACCATTCCCACACCTGCTTTCTCAGGAGTAGATACCATTTAACTCTGTGGGTTTCAGCTACCATTTCCACATAGCCTCCTCAGGAGTAAGCACTGTGTGGACAGCTACCACTCTAACACACACTTCCTCAGGAATAAGAACACTCAACTCTATGAGTGAAGTTACTACTCCCCTACACACTTCTTCAGGAGTAAGTAGCTTTCAAGTCTGCAGGCACAGTTACCACTCCCTTATGCAGTTCCTCTGGAGTTAGGCACCTTTCAGCTCTGTGGGGACAGCTACTATTCCCCTACTCACGCAGGCTTCCTCGTGAGTAAGCACCACTCTGAGGGGAAAGCTACCATTCCCCTACTCACGCAGGCTTCCTCGTGAGTAAGCACCACTCTGTGGGGAAAGCTACCATTCCCCTACTCACGCAGGCTTCCTCTTGAGTAAGCACCACTCTGAGGGGAAAGCTACCATTCCCCTACTCACGCAGGCTTCCTCGTGAGTAAGTACCACTCTGAGGGGAAAGCTACCATTCCCCTACTCACGCAGGCTTCCTCGTGAGTAAGCACCACTCTGAGGGGAAAGCTACCATTCCCCTACTCACGCAGGGTTCCTCGTGAGTAAGCACCACTCTGAGGGGAAAGCTACCATTCCCCTACTCACGCAGGCTTCCTCGTGAGTAAGCACCACTCTGAGGGGAAAGCTACCATTCCCCTACTCACGCAGGCTTCCTCGTGAGTAAGCACCACTCTGAGGGGAAAGCTACCATTCCCCTACTCACGCAGGCTTCCTCGTGAGTAAGCACCACTGCCTTATGCATTTCCTCTGGAGTAAGCACCATTGAACCCTGTGGGTGTGAAGAGAGGAGAGTCTGCTGCTGAGTCTGAGAAGGCAAAGGCTTGAGCCCGGAGCCCTCCGTGGCTGGCATTCTGCTCCCAGTGACTGAAGAGGAGACCCAGTGGAGCGAGTGGGATGCCTTGTCCCCCAAGCACCTCTTTCCCCCTCCTCTCAAGGCTCCCCCTGTGAAGCAAGTGGGGGCGGAGGGGGCGGAGGGGGTGTCGGGGTCTCCCTGACAGACGCAGCCCTTACCTCCACCGCGGCTGGCTGGCTGGCTGGCCACGCTGCCTTCCCACCCCCCTGGAGGCCCGTGCCTGACTCTTGCCAGCAAAAGCCGCTTCCTGGTTCCACCCCTCGCACAGGCGCACTTGGGCCCTTCCGTCCGCTCTGCCGGCTTCTCCTGTGCGGGCGGGGGAGTGGCGCTCCGTGGAATCCTGAGTGTAGAACGCGGGTGACGTATGGGCGTTCCAGGGACCTCCGCGCTCCCCGCCGCTCTCCTCTCAGCCCTGCCCAGCCCAGCCACGCACACGCTCGCTTTCCCTTTCGTTTCCCTCAGCCTCCGCCCCACCTTCCCCTTGGAGAGACAGCACAACCACTCTCCACCTCAGTCAGTGGGCTTACTCCCAGGAAAGTCTGGATACAGGCTCACAGCCCCGTCCCACACACGCCTACTCAGAAGTAAGTCCCATGAGAGTCAATGGAGTTTACTCCCAGGAAAGTCTGGATACAGGCTCACAGCCCCGTCCCACACACGCCTACTCAGAAGTAACTCCCATGAGAGTCAATGGAGTTTACTCCCAGGAAAGTCTGGATACAGGCTCACAGCCCCGTCCCACACACGCCTACTCAGAAGTAAGTCCCATGAGAGTCAATGGAGTTTACTCCCAGGGAAGTCTGGATAGGATTACAGGCTCACAGCCCCGTCCCACACACGCCTACTCAGAAGTAAGTCCCATGAGAGTCAGTGGAGTTTACTCCCAGGAAAGTGTGGATTTATTGCAGGCTCAGAGCCCAATCCTATACATGCCCTTTATAGTCAGTTGGCTTACCCCAAGAAAAATGTGGATAGGACTGGAGCCTTAGAACCGGTTCATACACATGCCTACTCAGAAGTAAGTCCCATTATAATCAGGTTTGAATCTTGCCGTTACTCTGAATTTTCACAAGTTGGCCTTAGGTAAATGTTTAATCCTAGATATGTCTACTCAAAAGCCTCACTGGGATCAATGGGATATACTCCTAGGTAATAATGGATAAGATTGCAGCCTTATTTCCTCTCATTTTCAGCTGCAATATGGAGATAATATTTTACTTGCAAGGTTGTTGTAAGGAGTACATAAAAATAATGTATGTGATCCTCAGGCTGCCGCAAATCCTATGCTGGCCTGAGGATGTCAGAAAAGAGCCATAATGTACTTCTGTGCCACTCCTAGTGGGGCTAGGCCATGTGCAGGCCTTTCCACACCACCATGTGGGAACAGGGAGGTGAGTGTGTTGAGCTGGCCTTAATTGGTTAGGATTGCACTCTCACTACACGCTTTTGAATTTTAAGAACTTATATATCTTAAACACTTAAATATTTCTTGAACATTTTGACCAAACTCCCTCTATTTTATCCACTAATTAATATTATATCCATATATAAAAGAATATGAATAAAAGAAAAAAAATAACTTGTACAACATGCATTATAACAACGTTATGATATATAAAAGAACATGAATAAAAGAAAAATATGACTTTCATCATAATAATGTTATTGTCCTGGAAAAAGTTTAAACCTCAAATTCTTCACCTTCTTCCAGAATTAATTTCCAAGGTTTCTTGAGTTATGATGGTAAAAATAGTGAGCATATGGTACTGTATTGCCAAAGACAGTAATTAACAGGTTTATTAAACACAGCAGGATTTCCTTGTTCCTTCTGCTGTTACCTTACCTTCTCTCTCTCTCCAAATTATAAGATTTTTTTGGCCACATAGTTTCATTCTTCAAAGGATAGTTACCTACTGTGTTTCTAGATCTTGCCACATTCTTGTCTAATTTGGCCCCTTTTTTCATGTTTTAGTCCAATATTTTTCAGGATTTAATATAATATGAAACAATATATCAAATACTGTAGTATTTTTAAGTTTGTCAGAGTTATGTATATGATGGTGAGTTTGGTAATCTCATGTGTTGCAGGCGGCTGTCCAACATGTAACAAAATCAGAACTCCAGCCAAAGAAAAGTATGAGTGACAGAGGCGATTGTGGTAGTGGGAAAAGCAGACAGATAAATGCACAGGCTTTTCTTGACAGATGACGTCTGTTCAGATCAAAGCAACCAGAGTTGATTGACATGACCTGCTGTTGCTTGATAACTGTCAATTGCACCATAGTTACAATTTGAGTTCTGCAAATTGAGTTTGGCTGCAATCCTAAAGACACTTTCCTGGGAGTAAGACCTATTGAACATAATGGAGCTTACTTTTGAGTAGTCATGATTAGGATTGTGCTCTTAGTGTATTAACATTTGAAAAATAATAAAAGGATGTATCGTTATTCTGATTGTTTTTCATTGTGCAGCAAATGTACGCAACAGAATAAAAATTAATGCTAAAGACATGATTCAAACAGATTTATTTATATTTATAGCTTACTTTTCAGCCAGGCTAGGCTGCTAGTGTTACTTGTAATGAAAATTTGCACAACTTGGCATCCATCAGTCTTGAAAGACTATGGTATCGTGCTCGACACTGCATGCAAAGCGCGAAGGCTTGCGTACATTGATATGGAGGATAGGTTGTTATAGGCTGTTACCCAAGCAGTAAACCCCACTTCTCCACGCCACTGAAATTGTCCAATGGAACAGCAAATCTGCACAAAGGGACTATATAATTAAGGATACGTTAAGTTGCAGTTGGTGCCATCTAGGTTTCCAACACATTCTTCCAAAGGGAAGGAACAGAGGGAGCTGAGATAGATCCTGCCTGATACCAAGCCACAGATCAGCCCTGTAATAATAAGCTGTTGTTTATGAATTCCTAGCTAAAGGATGAACCAATGTGTGGCCATATTAGAATGAGGGATGATGGGAGATAATGGTTCTGTCTTCATACTGTGGGTGACTGAGGGTTAGAAACCAAATGGCTATCTTCAATGAAACCATAAAATGTAGAGTTATTTACCAAACTACTTCGGAATGTACAAGGAGGGAAATTGCCCTTGAAAGAAGTGTGAGAAAAGAAGGAATGTTTCCCTTATCAGGGCAGTGGCAAGGAGTTACTTTTGCCCCAAGATCTGATTTACAGCACCTGAGGATAACCAGCTGTGGGTAATTAATTTAACTAAGAACTGCGAGGTGATTAATCACAGGTTTGCTGAGACAGAATAGTATTGGTTGATCAGTAAGGAAAAGTATAAAAAGAACAGATGCATGCTGTGTTTGGGGAAGAAAGATGCAAGAAGGATCTTCTGCCCAAGCATCTTCAGTCTGATTTGTATGTGACTTTGAGCTTGTCTTTTGAAATGTAACTTGTGAGTTCATGCTACCTGAAAGATCATCTTAGCTAAGGTTAACAGATTTGCTTAAACTAGTTGTTGTTATTTTCTGTAAGTGAATGACTCATATGCAAATTCAGTTAATTGTGTCCTCTCAATAAACAGTTTAAGTATGTACCAGTAACTTCTGGTGTTTGGTTAAATCTCTCTAAAGTACTGAGGGACTGGATTTTAGCAACTCCAATTGCTAAAATCCAATTTGGAATTTTAGCAATTGTATGTGGGGTTGCCCTGATTTGGGGTCTCTAAGATATTGAGGTTGATGGGGGGGGGGGCCCTTAAGGTGGGATTAAGCTGATCACTGATCCCCTTAAAGATTATAAGCCCTTTAGCTGAAAGCTAAAGTACCAGATCTTACAGCATATATTTATGTACATTTACTCAGAGATGTTCCACTATGTTTAATGAAGCTTACTCTTGGAGAAGTGTGCATAGGATTGCAGAGTTACAGCATAAATCTAACATTATGCAATGACAGCATAGCAACTGGTCATACCTGACTAGGGACTACCAGTAAAAAGGCCTACACCATTCCATTGCCACCAAATCCAAAAGAGGTTAAGGGAGAAGGGCAGGAAGAGGTGCAGTGAGGTGGGAAAAAGGACAGAATGAGGCCAGATCAGGAGTGAGGAGCCCTTTGCCATATTCTGTTCTGTCACTCAAACCTTTCCCCAACACAGGGTTTCTTTGGCTTGCACCAGCAATTTAGGCACAAGTCCAGTGTAAACCTGGGATACACCACCCTTCCCACTCAACCAGTAAGATGTTATATGGGTTATGCTGGCCTAAATTGGTTAGGATTGCGCCCTCTCTCTCTAACCCTACAATCCAGAGTAACTATGGGAGCATGTAAGATACATTACGTGCACTCATAGGTACAGCACCACCTAGTGAAAACCTATGGGAAATTCATATTGCAATCCAGAGTAAATTGTTCTTACACCGGAGCAAGGACTCCCTGTGGTTACTCTGGATTGCGCCCCAAGTAAGTCTTTGCAGGTAAGAAGCCAAGGCAGTGATATGATTCCCGGAACCACATTGCTAAGGATGGAAAGAGAGCTATATTTAGACTTAACCTGAGGTGTGGATAGTGCCATGGATAGGCTCCACACAGCTTCCAAACAGTGAACATTGCAATCATAAGCTAGAAGTGGAACTTCTGGAACAATTTTTCAGCTGAAACAATGTCATCCTGCTCTCTGATCAAAGGAGTGCTCGCCACTTGACCGTATGACCCATTTCACTGAAAGCTGATGAACTAGTTTGGCCTGTCTAAGTTGCTATGTGTGTTCTCTCTTGCAAGCTGCCTGTAGTTTGTATTCCAGCTCTGAGGAACACTGGGATGTAATTTTTGACCCAAACTTGGCTATTGAGTTTCAGGTCAAGTTAAGATTGAGTTTAAACACATAAGAAAATAGACCAAAATACTGTACAATAGAATGCACATAAAACAGAGCTGTCTCATAACAAATCCCTATTCATTTCTACAATAAATATTAGGACATTCAATCAACTGACTATCTCATGGAATTTAAAAAGTCCTGCAACTGAACTGACTGCCAATAAAAGAAACATTATCTGCATCTTACTTAGCATGTAACATGGTAAAAAAAATTTCAGTATGTAAATGCTTCACATATTTAGTGGTGCCCCACATAACAAGCATGCTTCTGGAACAAATTTAACTTGTTATATGAAATGCTCTTTATGTGAAGCGGATTTTCCCCTAGGAAATAATGAAAACTCAAACGATTCGTTCCACAACCCCCAAAATATTCATATAAAAATATTAACTGGGTGTAAAAATGATGACAAAACACTGGAATTGAATTCAAAACACACATTCAATGTGCATGATCCTATGAAGTCTACTTAGGCTGCAGTCCTAAGTAGTCCACTTTCCTGGGAGTAGGACCCACTTAACACAATGGGGCTTACTTCTGGATAGACATAGTTAAGAGACTGCAATCAAAGACACTTTCCTGGGAGTAAGCCCCATTGAACACAATGGGGCTTACTTCGGGTAGACATGGTTAGGAGGCTGCAATCCAAGACACCTTCAAAGTGTCTCCCCACTTTCTCCTTCTCTCCATCCTGAGCCTCTCTCTCCCCTGCTCCCTTCTGGCTAGCCCTGAGCTGCTTCCCTCTTCTCCACTGCTCTTCTCTCCCTCTGCCCAGCAGATACCTGGCCTCAGGAGGAACAGCGCGGAATGTTGCTTTCGCTATGGGCAGGTGTGTTGGGCAGCCCTGATGCTTTTTAAAAGGGCTGCTGGCCAGCGTATCTGCCTCAACTGCCAACGAGTGTGCTTATTAAGTGAAGCAACACTTGTTATGTGAGGCAGAATCCTAGAGAAATTTTTGCTTGTTATGTAAATCACTTGTTAAGCGAGGCACTTGTTAAGCAAGGTACCACTGTATTGCAATACAACAACCTTGTGAGGTAGGTAAGCATTATCACTTCTGACTTGCAACTGGGGCTCAAAAGGATTGACTTGCTTAAGACTACCATTTAAAGCACTGGTTCTTGAACATTTCATTCTGAGAACAAAAATTTGTCTGGGACCCCCTGGAAGCGGTGTCATGCTGGAAATACCATTCTATAGGATTTGACATCACAGTGATGCCAGATTTCCTCCATGACTACTCAGAGTAAATTTCATTGTGTTCAATGAAATTTACTCCCAGGAAAATATGAACTCCAGTCTGAGTGCCCCATTCCAAGATGGTAGTGCCCAGTGTCAGATTCCAAGATGGCGGCATTCAGCTTTTCACAAACATCCTGAAAAGAAGTTGCAAACTGCTCCCTCCACCCCAAGGATGTCCTGATCCCCATTTTTGAGAAACACCATTTAAAGTGTTCATGACATGGGTTAATTGCATCCAACTCAGGTTATATCTCAGTTGTGCTTAGACCAGTCAAGACAAGTGGCAAGCTGCAAGTGTCAAGACTAGTGGCATACCTAGACATTTGGCACACTGGGTCCATAAATTTTTTGACACCCCATAATTATTTAATTAATTATTATCAATATTAATTAATACAATTAATTAGATATTAATTAAATTAATATTTTCATATTTCAAAAATCACCTAACCAATAGATAGCACAATCCTAACCGTGTCTACTCAGAAGTAAGAACCATTGTGTTCAATGGGTCTTGATCCCAGGAAAGTGTTTTTGGTATCACTGTTAAGTTACTGTTTTATTCTTTTTTGTCACCCCCAGTGTGCTACTGGGGCACCCCCAGATGATGGTCTGTGGGGCCTGGAGCCCCCTCAGCTTCCCTAAGGACTCCACTTGTCAAGACTTGAAGTTGTTTTCCCACTTTAATGGGAAATCTTTCCTCTTGGAATCCAGCATGTACAGCAGTGGGATGTACCTGAGACTGAGCTTAACTGATTTGGGATGGCGCTATTAGCCTGCTCTGTGAATTCATGTTCTTTGAAGCATAGCAGGTTTCACAGAAATCAGTGGTGCTTCTTATTAGGTGTGTTTAGTATTGAAGTGTAAATGTTAAGAACAAATTGTCCCACATTTGTGAAAACAAGCAGCATCCCCTTCTCCTTGCAGTGTATCCATCTGACTGGCAAACTGGCAATTTCCTTTCTCGTTATTCTGTATTATGTTTAAGACAATTTAAAATTAGCACTGATTCACTCTTTGTAATAAAAGGAAGTACAGCTTTCCTTTAAACACTTCAGTGTGTGCAAACTGGAAAGCAATCCACCAGCTGCTGCCCACTTCTGGGCATCTTGCCTGTAATCCTGGCAATAATCTTGCAAGGATATTTTGAGCAGGATGAAAGCATGACTTTTCCTATTGTAGAGGGGGGAAAATCACTCTCATTTTTATCCTTTTCTACTGCAGTGTTTCTCAATCTGTGGGTTAGGACCCACTAGGTGTGTAGCGAACCAATTTCAGGTGATTTCCCATTCATTTCAATATTTTATTTTTAATGTATTATTAGACTTGATGCTACCATGAATGATGCTTTGAACTGGCTACTATGTATATGCTTTTAGCAATGACAGCCAATGTGACTTTCTGTTGGTAAGTGTGGTTAGGATTGCAACCTTGGGTTGTTAAAAATTTTCCTACTTGCTGATGTCACTTTTGGTCATGACATCTCTTCCTGTCAAGGGGAAAAAAGTGAAGCTAAAACTGTTGTAAGAAACAAGATTTCTGTTGATTTCTGTAACATTATTTCAAATTAATTTGAATGATCTACAAAATTCTTAGATCATAAAACTAAGAAAGCTACACAATGAGCAATGTGTGGAATCACAGCAACATGTGTGGAAACATTACTGCATTAATGCTGTACAGATGTAAGTCCAAATTTACTGGCAATCAGGTTTGTTCTAATCCTTTCAAGGTGGATTATTCTTTAAAAGGAGAGAATTTCACATTGCTTGCACCAGGTTAGCTCCTCCATGATGCAAATGAGTTTATTTGCACTGGACAACAGGTTGAATGGAGAGAAGGTGATCTGATGTCCATCTCCTTCTGCCTACTCCATAGCTGTGGATGAAGACAGCCTCCTTATTCATCTTTCTCCATGTGGCTCATCAATCAAAGCAGGTAATGTCTGTTTTGTGTACAAGGCCCGTGCAGGGGAAGAACAGGGTGACCATATGACCAGAAAAATCCGGATTTGTCCGGATTTTTAGTCTCCTGTCTGGGTGTCCTACATTTTGGCTTCATTTTGAAACTTTGCGATAGTCCACAGTACCCCATCATGTCATATGTCGTTGGATTCATATTGAAGAGCAGAATCCAATGCAAAAATCAGTTTGGAGATATCTCCTTCCCATCAAAGGTCATGGTCAAAAAACTGAAAAACAAAAAAATACACTTATCAATTTTTTTAAGTGGGTAGGAATTTTGGCCCAGGGGTTCAGGAATAATCTGGTCACCCTGGGGAAGACGAGCACAGCATCCCAGTCCTTAGAGCACAGCAATCTATCTCTTTCATTTTCCTCCAAAATGTTTTAAATGAGCAATTTAAAATGGAAGGGTAAGTGACCCCTTTCCTACATGTGAGCTTCCTGGTGTGTTTCATATTTCCTGTTTTGATTTCACATGGAAGAAAGACCCACATAATGGGGGAGGCTGGTGTGGGGTGGGTGGAGGAGCTGTGTGCTGTGTGAATAGATGGAATGCAAAACAAGGTCATAGTCTTGCTAATGAGGTTAGTTAGAAATGCAAATGAGCAACAAATGTTTAATACTTTCATCCCTGATTATTGCCCCAATTCTGCAAAGTTGATGCATTTGCGATACATTTCCATAAGCAGATTGTACTTTTGGAAACGTTCCCCTCATATAACAGTATGCTTGGGGGAAAACAAATACTGTACTGCAGGGAACCCACTTCTAGGTTTTGTATTCAGTATTAACAGTACTAATTTTGCAACTTAAACAGAATAGTTGTAAAACAAAATTGATATAACTTACTGTGGTGGTATTTTAGTGGTCAATGGGTAACACTTAAATTGTAAAAACTGCACTATAAAACAGCAAATATGCTTAGCATTATAAAACAAAACCTGTATTTGTTCATAGGTTTGCCACCTTATTTTTTATGATTGCTTTCCATTATATACTATCATCCTTCTTGTTCCCATTAACACAGCGTTTCTCAAAGTGGGGGTCGGGACCCCTTTGGGGGTTACCTAGAGGTTTCCTGGGGGTCGCCTAAAGACCCCTGATGCAGGGGACCAGGTCAGGCGTGCCAGACCTCCGGCTGTAGCTGAGCGCACACTGGGGCTGACTGACAGCCTCAGAGCCCAATCCTATGCATGCCTACTCTGAAATAAATCACATTATAGTCAGGGGGCCTTTACTCCCATGTAAATGTGGATAGGATTGCAGCTTCAGGGCCCAATCCTATGCATGCCTACTCTGAAATATATCCCATTGTGTTCATAGTGTGCATAGAATACACATTTCATTTGTAACAATGAAAATACATCCTGCATATCGGATATTTACATTAAGATTCATGACGGTAGCAAAATTACAATTATAAAGTAGCAATGAAAATAATTTTATGGTTGGGGGTCCCCACAACATGAGGAACTTATAAAGGGGTCACAGTGTTAGGAAGATTGAGAACCACTGCATTAACACATCTATGTTTAGGTTCATACAAAGGTATGTTATTTGAAAGCCTTGGAGACACTGTGAAAGCATACTCATCCCATTATGGAAAGGTGAAATTTTCATCTCTGAAGTTTTAAATTTTGAATATTTATCTTTGAAAGGTGGGAATTTTCTTCTTATTTAAAAAGAATAGAATAAAGAAAAGAAAGGACGTGGAAATCAAATATAAGTTCTCAATTTACATTTCTTTGCTCTTCTACAAAAATCATATAATATTAAATATCAGTATGATATGATAAACCTTTATTAGGCATAATTAGGGATAGTGTACCAATAACAACATTATTGAGAACTGTTATGTTACATAAATACACTGAAACAAACAATTTTAGGAATTCATCAATAATCAGTAACAATAAAATTTCTAAAAAAATAATACCTATAGGAATAAAACCTTTGAATCTAAAGCTGACAGTTTAGACTCTTTTCCTCAATAAAACAGTGTTAAGGAATAACGTGACCATATTAACATTCTCCTTATCCAAGGCGGACAACAGTAGGGATAAAATAATGTGTGGAGTGGTATCTGCGAATCCAGAAATTAAAGGGGAGATATAAGTTATCCTGAGGTCCACGTGACAAGGGCAGTCAAACATTAGATGATATTAAATATCATATCTTAAACAATCTGTTATACTAATACTTTTCCAACAAAGGGAAAAAAGAAAAAAATTATGGGTGCAATCCTAACCAATTTTTCAGTTCTGGAGCATTGCATTCTCCAAGGTAAGGGAACAAATATTGCCTTAAAGAGGCCTCTGTGACTGCCTCCCAATTTCAGGATGCAGCATAAGTCCCACTCGTATAGCTATGCCAGTACTAGAAAGTTAGTTAAGATTGAAAAGTAACTCCCTATATTATAATTTATAAGTATTTTATAAGTTACTATAATGTATGTGTGTGAGTGAGTGTGTGTGTATAATCTACTTGTCAAATCCATAATTCTTTTAACTCATTTACCCTTTCTCATGCAGGAAGTCCATGAACAGTTTCCAATTTTCCATAAAATTTTTACTGACTTCTCTTTAAGAAAAAAAAAATTGTAAGTTCATCCATTTCAGCAAAGTCCACCATTGTTCAACCAAACATGTCTCTGGAATGAAAGTTGGAAATTTTCTATCCATGATCAAGCTCAGGGGAAAATGGTTCTGCCAATTTGCTTGACGACTATGCATAGCTTTAATTGGCTACCTCTTGTGAATCACAAACTTCTTTTACTCAAGGCCTCAATTCCTAAATGAAAATGTAATAATTGACAGCCCACTCAAAGCATAAGGAGATATGCACCCAACTGAATCAGCACCTGCATCACTGATTATATTTGTCAAATATATTGAGAATGTGAGGAAAAGCTATCATTTGTAAACAAGAGAAAAAAATGGCAAGTTCTGTTAGAATGAACACTTGAACACAATTGTGCTTACTAGCTGTCTTAAATTCTGTTAAAAGCTATGAAATTTCCAGGCAAAAGAATTTGTACATCACATTAAAAATCAGTAAATACTTAATATGATATCAGATTCAGCATGTCTGCAGTCTCCATCCATATCTAGAGCTTCCTGATTATTAAATGACTCTTCATTATATAGTATAAAAACCTGTTATTGTGGAAGAAAATAAATCCTCAAAAGTTACTAATGCAGTCCACATACATTTGTAAGTTATTTGTATCATTGATGACCAGTAAAGATGGCCCATATCATAAAGTCAAATTAAGCCCTTTGCGATGGAGCACTTAAGGTGACTTTCCATAAGATAACACTAGAGGGTGACATAACTGTGTGGACCCGTAACTGCTCTGGATTTTGCCCTATGTCACAGAAGGAACACCCTCCCCAAATTTCACACTTCTAGGTCCAGGGGTTGGGGCAGAGCATCCCTCAGTCAGGGATTCTTCAATGTAAAGTATAGGGAGGAAAATGCGTTGCGCCCCTTTTCATTCCTTTCTGGTTTGAATTTCCAAAAACCAGTTCTTAGTGGGTGCCTCTGTCATGGAACGAACACCCTTCCCAAATTTCACACTTCTAGGCCCAGCGGTTTTGGCTTGGCATTGATGAGTCAGTTCATCAGTCAGTGAATAAGTCAGTGACTTTCCAATCTACATATATAAAATTGAAAAGTCACTCAGTTATTCACTCACTGACTCATTCATCAATGCCCAGCCAAAACTGCTGGGTCTAGAATCAACACCCACCAAGAACCGATGTTGAGAAATTTAACCCTTAAGGGGCTGAAAAGGGGTGCAACGTGTCTTTGTCCTATACTTAACATGGACTGACCAACATCCAGCCAATTTGGTGCTTGGTTCCTGGTGCACTGGGGGGGAATGTTGTTTGGAGGGAGAGGTTGCACTGGGGAGGATGCTGCGCATGGGATGTTGCACATGGGAAGGTGATGTGCTTGGGAAATGATGCTCATGGGGAATGATGCGCATGGGGGATTGTTGTGCATGGGGGTTTGATGTGCATGGGTGGTTTAATGCGAATGAAGGGATGATGCACATGGGGGATGTTGCATATAGGAGGTTGATGCGCATATGGGATGTTGCACATGGGGGAATGATGCGCATGGGGGAATGATGCTCATGGGGGTTGATGTGCATGGGGGTTGATGCGCAGTGGGGGGGATGGCATACAGGGGAATTTTACTTCCACAACGCAGGTACGTTTTTCACTGGTTATGTATTCAGCATTGGTCAGACCTCACCTTGAGTACTGTGTTCAGTTCTGGGCACCTCACTTTAAGAAAGATGCAGCCAAACTGGAGCAAGTCCAGAGGAGAGCGACAAGAATGATCAGTGGGATGGAAGGGAAGCCCTACAAGGAAAGGTTGGGGGAACTTGGGATGTTCAGCCTGGAGAAGAGGAGGCTGAGAGGAGACATGATTGCCCTCTTCAGATACCTGAAGGGCTGTCATAGGGAGGAAGGGGCTCATTTGTTCATAGCTGCTTCTGAAATCAGAACTAGAGCCAATGGGTACAAACTGCAAGAGAGGAGATTCCAGTTGGATATCCAGAAAAAATTCCTGATGGTTCGGGCAGTTCGGCAGTGGAACAGATTGCCAAGGGAGGTGATGGACTCTCCCTCACTGGGGATCTTCAAGCAGAGGCTCGACAAGCACCTGTCGGGGATGCTCTAGGGGGATTTCCTGCTGCAGACAGGGGGTTGGACTAGATGATCTACTAGGTCCCTTCCAACTATATGATTCTATGTTTCTATATATATTATATAATATATATAAACCATATTATATATAGTTTAATATATATTAAGCATGGTTTGATGTTTTGTTGTCATCAGTGACAAAAAGGCAAATGAATTGTGTTACAGTCAATTAATATAAACTGTATTTATGGTGGGACATAAACCAATCTTAATGGTTCCTTTTGCAACAATCTGTAACAACCTTTTGCAGACAGTCAACTGCAAGAATATCAACACGTTCTTAGTAGATATGAAGATTTTTTAAAAAGGCAATTTAAATATCGAAGACGTTGAAGCTGGGAATTTGAGAGGGGTTGGACAAGCTTGGAAGACTATTTTACTCCAATAAGAAAATGTTGGTTTAAAAAAAGTCTAATTGAAGCTGTAATGACTGCCACCTAAAGCAATTTACCAGAAAAAAATGTGTAAGCTATTATTTGGTGTAATGAGGCTTTCCAGCAATTTTCTGAAAATGTTTCCCTTTTGCTACTCAAACAATATTAGAGCATCAATTAATTATTTAACAGCACCCAAAATGATAACCCTGTTCTCATTAAAATGGTAGCTTTCTTCTGGAGACTTTCTAGTTGAACATTTGATTACTACTCAGACTTCAAGAAATATTATGTGACTACTGTTGAAAGAACCTGTTTATATCCATCTAGGAACAGTCCTTGTGCAGCTTCTTTCTGTTTCACTCTCGCTTTATGTTTGTTGTTCCTAGCAGAAGATAAGTTCTCATCAGAAATGTATTTTTTTTTAAGTCTGATTGATAGTGGCAGGAGGGCTGATGGCACATTGCTGAGTCTGGGGAAATGACTCACATATTGCATCACTGAGAAACAGCTTCATGCTCCATGGGACCACATTACAGAAAATCAGTTCCAATATGACTATGGCTACAATCCAGAGTAACTATGGGAACTTTTACACTGACATAGATACCTATGGGAAACCTGTGGGAAATGCATAGAGCAATCCAGTGTAAGTGCCTCTTACATCTTCGCGTAGTTACTCTGGATTGTAGGGGAAGGCTAAAATCCTATCCACATGGGAGTAAAGTCTCAATCTTATCCAGTTTTCCAGGACTGGTGCAGTTGTGCCAGTGGGGTGGGCACTACATCCTGTAGTGCCTTCTCAAGGTATTCTGCAGCAGCAGGCCTCCGTCAGTGTTGAAATACTATGGTATCGTGCTCGGCACTGCATACGCTGCATGTGAAGCACAAAAGCCTGGTTTAGACTGTCATGGAGGATAGGCTGTTACCCAAGCAGCAAATCCCCCCTCTCCATGCCACTGAATTAGTCCAATGGAAAGGCAGAGCCAATACGATTGGATCCAGCTGGCGTCGTGGAGCTGGGCTAAGGAAAAGAGATCACCCTGTCTTGTGGGGCTGACCTGGGACTCGAACCCTGGCCTGCTGGTTAACAGGCACAGTGCCTTAACCGCTTGTGCCACCCACAGCCCATGTATTCCCCTACAATGAGGCTGCATTGTTTGTACACTAGAGCTGGAAAGTTGGATGGGATTGGGCCCTAGGTCTTTTGAACAAAATTGGACTTAACGTCTGAGGAGATGTGCTGTAAATGACTGGTGCTTTCCATGGCTTGTCAAAAAGGGAATCACTTTTCAGTTTCATGGAATCATGGATTGAAAAAGAGCAGAAAAATTAAGGTCAATGAAACTAAATGAAGGTCAATTATTGGAAATATGAGAATACTGAAGTGGTAATTAAGTTTCTGTTTGCTTGTAAATTTTTTTTGAACCACACTGGAATCTGATCTGAACTGAAACTTCTTAGCACTTTTGCTTTTGGTTACCAAGTGGCTAAAAAAAACTAGCAGTCATGCTGCATTCAGGGTAGGGCCATGTCTGAGTAGCTATCTGCACACTTGACATGCAGAATATTCCAGAGTTACATCTTGACATCTCCAGGTAAGGTTTGGAAACTCGACATAGTTGGACTAATGATCATAATAGGTGTAATGAGCAGCTTCTTTACATACATTTGAGAATTGTCATATTGTCTGGAATATGTTTTGCATTTAACCTATGTGTTTTTGCGGCCTGCCAGGAGTAAGGTTAATATCCAGTTCTTCTTCCATTTTACAGAGGACAACTAATTTCTCCTATCCCTGTTCAGCAGTTTTAGTCAGTTTTTTGTTTCTGGGCCAAACCCGACAGACATACTTGACTTGTTGCTGGGCTCCGAGTGCTCTCTGCTATGATGAGAGCATTGAGCAATTGCGGCAAAAACTCCTCTCTGCAGATGCTACTGTTACGGAAATTGTGAGAAGAATCCTAAATCAGTGTTATTATGTGGGGACAATACAGCTTCCTCAGAACATATCCACCATATCTATTGCCCGTGATTATGAAGCTGTCATACTGTTCATGGCAACAGCAGCATTGCACCTCGCCGAGCTGCTATCATTCAGAATCAACGTCATTCTTCCCAGCAATCTTGTTCCTGTGGCTTTTAATACCTCTTCTCAGAATGACAGAAAGAATCTAAATGACTGGTGGGTACTTGGAACAAAATGCATTGTCTCTTCAAAGAAGCTATTGCTATATCCACTGCTAGGATATAAGTTATGCAAGCCTAATTTGCTTCTATATACGTCATTAATTATTTTACTACTATTTGCTGAAATGAAAATCGGATTTCTTTTATCACATACACCCCAACTGAAAAGTACCTCTGTGATTTGCTTGCGGCTTGCAGCTACATTTGAAAGGTCATCCAGCTCACTGACAGCAATTGTGGACAGCCAGCTGGTGACAGTATCCCTCTGAATCTTCTCCATGCTGTACTTTCCACATGCACGAAGCGCTCTGCGGTGTTTCTTCTGGATCTTGTACAGCAAGATAGTGCTGAATATTCCCAGTGAGAAATGTCCCACTGGGCTCAGTGCAGCGAGTGTGAAGTGTGTCAATGCCCTGAGATTAGTTACCATGGAATCAATTCATGCATCTCTATGTATGAAAGTTTTCTGTTCAATCCTCACTTATGGTAAAGCTCACATTTAACATTACAATGCAATCCTATGCATGGCCACTCAGAAATAAAATTGACTGAACTCAGTGGGATTTACGTGTGTGGCTAGAATTGCAGCCAAAGTACAGTAGAATAGAAGCAACTGGACTGTGAATTAAGAAGTCTCTTTCAAAACCAGCCTTATAAATTCACCACCTGAATTGTCTTGTCATTGCAGAAGTAAAATTTAAAGAATATTCGTGGATACTGGCAGGAACTGCTGGGCCCCAAAGGGCATTGCTGGGCACCAGTGGGCAGTGGGCACCTCAAGGCACCACCAAGTAGTGGGCATTGGGCACCTCCAGGCACCAGCACCAAAGGACATCACCAGACACCACCGAGCAGTGGCACCAGCCAGCTGACGGGCATCTTTACCAAACACCACTGGGCACTACCTGGTACCACCAAGCAGCCGTCACTGGGCCCGATTAAGCACCAGGCAGCACTGGACATCCCTACCAGGCACCAGCGAAAACAAGGAACAAGTGGAAGATGTGGGGTTCCTGCTGGCAGTGCACTGAGACATGTTGGTTGTCCAAAAACTGCTTGAGAATTCTAGAGCCTTTTTGGTGTGCCATAAGAGGATAAAAAAATAGAAAATCGCTTCCTTATGCTTCCATCCAGTAAGTACACCTCTTGGGTTTTCTTGTCTTTTTTATTACCTGCAGTGCACCCTCTCTTTTTTTTTGAAGGACTAAAGCCAAACAATTTTATAAATGACAGAGCTTAGCCAAGCAATTCCTACCACAATAATAGCTTCCAGTCATTAAGATTGCCTCCTGTGTGCTGCTTCACTTCGCTTACATGCACAGAGATAGTGCCAGTCTCCCTTATCTCAAGTGTATCACTTGTTGCTCCTTACATAGTCCAAATAAACTCAAAAGCACTGTGGAGTCAGAAACAACCTATCTTGATTCCTGCTCTTATCAGTGTTCCTGCTCCTCACCAGGCAATCTCACAGTAATTCGTCTGGTGAAACTAATGGATCTTCAGCATTAGCTAAATAACTTTACGAAGAATGTGTCAACCACAACACTATTGGACCTCTGTGGAATTTTGTCTAGTTGGTGCTTCTTAACAGTATCCTTGCACTGTTCGTTGGTGTTTTGGCACCTAAATAAAAATCTGATATGGTTTAATTTTAAGTGATATTATTATATATGCTTAATGAGATGTTTGCAACTTTCACACAATACATGGGGTATCAAGGTCCTTGCACAACTTAGCACTTGTCTAATATCTTACTTATTCTGGAGAGTTTTCACCCACTCCATATTTATGCCTGGTGACTAGATTTTAATGGTATACCCTTTTCCCCTTCATTTTGACTTTATACTGCTGTGTTCATTGAAAGCAGCCTAAAACAAAAATTTAATAGGTAAATGACAGATTTGAGGACCTATTTTCTTGTTTTTGCACATTTGCAAAGGTGGGTCTATGCAAATGAGCCCTTCTTTTCCTCCCATTGTGTTGCTCTACTAAAAATTCCTGAGGTGGGAGGGAGAACCTTTGAGTGGCTGCTCTTCTCTCTCCATTCACTGGGGGCCTCAAAGCCCAAATCCTCAGAAGCCTTCAGATGCCTTCTCAGAAGCAAGTCCCATCCTAGTCAATGGAGCTTACTCCCAGGTAGGTGGGGATAGGATTGGAGCATTAGACCCCCAATCCTCTGCATGCCTACTCAGAAGCAAGTACTGAGTGACCATGGTCAGGTCTTTTCCCAGGTCAGGTCCTCTTTTGACTCTTGTGTCCTGGGGAAAAAAATCTTCAGTCTCTTCCTTTTTTTCTTATGAGCAGGCAACATGGAGTCTTCTTATCATCCATAATTTTTTCCAGGACCACAATATTCCCAGGACATATCCTCTTTTCACTCTTCTGCCTGGGAAAAAGTCTTCATTGTCCTCCTTTTTCTTATAAGCAGGCAGCATGCAGACTTCTCATAAATTTTATTTTTTCCTAGGAGCACATTTCCCCATGATGGCCAATGGGGCTTACTCCCAGGTAAGTGCAGAGAGCTGCAGCCCCAGTACCCAATCCACAGCCTGCTTACTCAGAAGTAAGTCCCATGATGACCAATGGGTCTTACTCCCAGGTACATATGCAAAGGGTTGCAGCCTCATGCTTTCTTCTGAGTAGACAAGCAGAGAGCTGGGCAATTAAGGCCATCCTCCCATCCACACTTTCCTGGGAGTAAGCCCCATTGACTCTAATGGTTGAAATTAAGTACAGGAAAGCAATATAAGTAATTTTGCTTCATTTTAGCATATCCTACATTTTGTCATATATTTTTGGGTGTCCTACAAATTTTTTTTAAGTGGCGAGGAATTTTCTCAGGAATTTTGGCTTGGACAGATAGGAATTTGGGCCTTCAATCAGGAATTTTGGGGTTGCTGCTCGGACATAGACCGGACATAGAATCTGTTGTTAATTTATTTGAATCCCACCACTTGCAGAGGCCCATGTGCTCTGATCCACATAGACACTGTAAGTCTTATAAAGTTGACTTTATGCAGGTACTATATTTAGAGATGTTGTACGCTTTGTGCCTGGAGACGCCTCAAAATAGCAAGAGGTACTCCTGTAAATTGGTGCTCTTACCATTTAAACAAATAAAGCTCCTTTATGACAGCCTTGGGCTTAGGGTGCAATCCTATGCCTGTCTACTCAGAAGTATGTTCCATTATATTCAATGGGGCTTATTCCCAGGAAAGTGTGTTTAGAAGGGTACACTCCTAAGCAAATCTACTCGGAAGTAAGTCCCATCGTGTTCTATGGGACTTGGAGCACAATCCTAACCATGTCTACTCAAAAGAAACGCCCCATTGTGTTCAAATGGGTCTTTCTCCCAGGAAAGTGTCTTTAGGATTGCAGCCTTAAACTCAGTTCTTCTTCAGAACCCAAAAGAACCTTCAGCCTAGGTAAAAGCTGAGAGCCAGAACAGTTACATTTGCAGACCAGGTACTAGGAGTACTAGGAAATCCTGTGTAGAATACTGTCTTCAGTTTCATCTGACATCTTATTGGAAAGGGCATAGGCCTACTCTGACCGTCACAAATACCACAATTAATGAGTGAGCACAAAATGTTTCTCCCCAGAAGAAGGCTTCCATATTACGATGTTTATTTTTGTAAAGACCAAAACAATTATGGAGCAGCACTGTTTACAATAAGTATTCTGAATAATATGACAGTGTTTTCTGTTTATAGTACATTTTGACTAGTACTGATTTGTTTGCAAGTTGTAATTCTTTGAGTGTATACAGGCACAGAATTCCAATGATAGGTTGTTTGCAATTTGAATTCACAGTGTAAATTTGTTGTTTTGTTGCCACATTTAAATTATTATGTAGTCATATGACATTCTTTCTTTGTTTGAACAAACAGACATATAATAAAGTAGTTGAGAGTGTGGTAAACATACATGTCAAACCTTTTTGTCTATCTCAAAGAGAAGTAAAACAAGATTCCTAGATTTTTACATGCAAATTCTACAACATTGTTCTGTATAACCTGGTATAGACTGGTTTTACCATTATGGTCTGATTTTCACAAAAGTTATTGTACCACATTTTCCAGGCAAGTAAAGCTGTCATAATACCATTTGATATGGTGTAGCGGCCATTGCAACTGGTGAATGATAGGGTCAGCCTGCTAATAGACTGGGACCAGCAATGGGATTCAAAGAAATTAACAACCGGTTCTATACCCATCTGGCAGCCACTTTTAAATAGCTGTTTTTAAATTTTATATGTCCTATCGCTTGTTAACAACCGGTTCTATAGAGTAGGTGTGAATCTGCTGGAGTCCACCACTGACTGGGACACTGTCTTGTACTGGAAAGTGAGTGCCTCACATGCTTTGGAGTATGTCTCTGCTTTGGAGTATGTCTCTGGAGTATGTCTCAAGTACGCTGGCACTTGACTGTGGTGGTATTCAACTAGTGGCTGCTCCAACCTTTGGGCCACTCTTTGAAACTCTGTTAGTTTCTCCAATTATGTGGCCGCTCATGTTTTAGAAAGGGCTTACATACCATTTTACTCCCCCCTACGATGCTCAGGAATCAGGCAATCAACAAGCACAAGTCCTTCATCTATAGGATGGATTCACATTACAAGCTGAGTTCACCACAAACAAACTGAACACATGCTGGTAGACAATGCCATTTCTGCAACACTGCGATGGTGCATAAAGCCAACATGCCTATAAACTTTACATTCATAGCAATAGCATTGCCAGAAGGAGCACAGCGTTAGGTTTTACATAGGTTACTCAATGTGCTGTGGAAGCGCCCTGTCAGAGCCATTCTGGACAGAGTAAGCAACATGGAGGAATCTCCTCCACGCTGCTCTCACTATCCAATATAGTTCTAATGGGGAGATGGAAGAGCTGCTTTTGTGCAGCATTGAGGTGCCCTGAAATATTTAGTGCTGTGATTCCTCCTCTGGCAATGCTACTGGATCAGAGGTAGGTTCTGTTGGTGTTATTGGAGACGGTTGGTTTCTTGCAGCTGTAGCCTGTTCCTCTTTTGATGCTGATAAGGTTACTCTTAGAGGACCTTAATCGAAAGGGAGAGGAGAAAGAAGGAGACAGACTGGTGGAAAAAAGAAAAATAAAGACAAAAAACAGCAAAAGCTGTAACAGTCTGAGAAAACAGAAACTGCTTGTTGATATTTGGTCTTGCCTATTGCAAGCATCTGTTTTAGGATGAACAATACACTGTACCAAGAAGAGAGTGCTTCTTGCAAGCGCCTTGATTGTACTGATAGAAGCTAGGAATAGGAGTGTCATGCAGGAAAAGAAGAAGGCGGCCTCTTTGGATTGTGGCAGTAGGGCCTATTATGATCTCCCCCATCAAAACCTGAACCAATTTATATCCTCTGTGTGGGGGAGGCTGAAAAACAGACAAAATTTTGGTGTAGGACATCTTCACTATTTTGAAGGGGAAAACATTCCATTGAAAACCTGGGGAGAAATAATCTTTAAAATAATGCAAAAGGTTGGGGCATGATCAGGGAGAGAATGGGAGCAACGCAAAAATTCAGAAGGTCTCCAAGCTTTCCCTGCTCCATTTTCTGCTACCTTGGATTTTAAATTAAAGAAACAGCAAACATATTGGCCATGTTCCACTTGGCTCTTTGTGTAAATTAGCCTATGATTACAGTCCTTTCCCTTTAAAACAAATTGATGTTTTGCTTAGTATGAGGGCACAATCCTGCTAGGTGGTTTACTAATAGCTTATCTGCCAATGGGCTGTGGGTGGCGCAAGCGGTTAAGACGCTGTGCCTGTTAACCAGCAGGCCAGGGTTCGAGACCCAGGTCGGCCCCACAAGACAGGGTGAGCTCCTGTCTTTAGCCCAGCTCTGCGACACCAGCTGGATCCAATTTATCGGCTCTGCCTTTCCATTGGACTAATTCAGTGGCGTGGAGAGGGGGGATTTGCTGCTTGGGTAACAGCCTATCCTCCATAACAATCCAACCCAGGCTTTTGTGCTTTGCATGCAGCGTATGCAGCACTGAGCACGATACCATAGTCTTTCAAGACTGACGGAGGCCTGCTTTTTTATCTGCCAATGATACTTTTCTGGAAATTAGGTGCCAGAACTCACCTGCTGGTACTTACAGGTACTCACCATGAAGTTGTTATTTGCAATCATAGGCATGTCAATCTGAAAGGGGGGGGGCAGTAAACTCAACCACAGAGGTGCCAGTACTCACACGGAAGTGCTGGTACTCACAGAAGTGCCAATACTCCATTCTGGTGTGTTCACCCTCAAAAAGACCCATCTGCAACCAAACTGTGCACTGTGCCAGTGATCTTCAACTATGTTTTATGGAGCTGTTATGTGTTCAGGATATTCATAACTTACATGACAGAAATATCTAGCATGGGAACTATGCCTGTTTCTTCTATGACTGCAGTAGGTCTCTAGCCTGCAGTCAAATGAAAGCTTTTTGCAACAAATGAAAGCTAAATGAGGAACCTGTAGGTGCTGACAGCACCAAAAATTCCCCCAAATCCCAAAGCACTCATCAGTCACAAAGGGGATTATTATTTATTTGCATTTCTAAAATTCAGTAGCGACTCCTCTTTTAGAATGTCATTTTGATCTTTTTATGTGATTTGTATTTTAACATTTGTCTGATTTGTAAAATAAACCTGTATTTTTTGTAGGAGTTTTTTTTGGCATTTTTTATAATATGAAATCAACACAATATATTAACTGACAAAAGATATTCTAATTCTAACACAGATGGTGTTATATAAATAATAATTTGTTTGGAACTGTTATTACTGTAGTGTGTATGTGATGTGCATCTTTTATTTCTTAATCTTTTTAAATCTTTCCTTTTAGCCACTGAGTTAAGGGAGTCTGATTCTTAGAGCAATCCTGAAGGGCTAACTATGTGGTGTGATAGTGACTGATCTAAGGCCACTTACTGAATTTCGTGGGATGTGGGTGGCACATTTCCTTTGTCCTGAATATTATCACAGATAGAAAATGCAGAAAGCTGTGCACATATATTGCAAAAAGATAAAGGCGAAATACCCTACAATCCAGAGTAACTACGGGAGCACGCAAGAGACATTACATGCACCCATAGTTACTGCACCACCTAGTGAAAACCTATGGGAAATTCATGTTGCAATCCAGAGCAAATTGTTCTTACACTGGAGCAAGGACTCCCCGTAGTTACTGTGGATTGTGCCCATAGTCACATTAAATTAGTTTCCTAAAAATGGACAAAAGTAGAGGCATTTTGGGAGTAATTGTTACTAGAAACCTCTATGAATTTATTATTCCCATATTGCTTATAGAGACTAGCTAGCCTGAGGCCAACTAGTGATTTTTAGAGCAAGGTCAGATTTGATCAGCAAACTTCATAGCTCACACTCCTACCCATTACATCAACTAGCTTTCAAAGAGGTTGCTAAAGAACAACCTCAGAAAAGCAAAGAAATTTGGATTAATGGACTGAAGCACAGAGAGTCCATTTATGCCCATCTACAAAGACTATTTTTGAGAGTAGCTTCATGTTTCGAAAATGGTATTATAATGGCCAGGCAAAGGACTGTTCCAGTGAGAAACAGTTCTGCTGAAAGGTACACATTCTTCAAGATCACAGTTATTATATTGTAAGTACACACATGTGCGTGTGTGCACGCGCACACACACACGCACACAGAGTATCTCTTTTCCACTGTGTATGCATATTTGTTAGATTTGTCCTCTGAATGGATTTCTTCAGAACATGTATGAGCAGGTGTGATTCTAAAAATTCCCTGTTATTCAAATATATGCATCTATGTGGAAACATAAAACAGATATAGCATAACCCTTGAATATTGTTCATTTCAAAGTCATGGGTTGTGTTGTAAATTGGAAATAAGAACTCATTCAATAAGAAGACATCTTTTTTTCCTTTGCTTTGAATTATATCATGGAAATAGGTGGGACACATAAATTTATGGATAGCCAAAAGAGGGTGGCCAAAAGGCGGGTCAAAAGCCACATTTGGCCGTTTGACATATGATGTTCCTGCCACTCTCAGAAAAAAAACTCACTAATTTCCTTTTTGTATCACAATTCATATAAAGAGTAAATAAGAAATTTTCAAGATTTATAATTATTTACCAGATATAAACTGAGAGTCCACTGAATTTAAATATAAGTATAATATTCATGGTATATATTTAAAAATTTAAATGCTTCTTAAATATGACTGTCAATAATCTCTCTTGAAGCTCTCAAACATCTGAAATTTATAATGTGTAGTACAGTATGTGGTCTATGATTGGTTGTATGATCAATGAAACTGGAGAGAGAGATAGTATAGTGATACCTTGTTTTACAAGCACAATTCATTCTGGAAGCATGTTTGTAATCCAAAACACTTGTAATCCAAAGTGGATTTTCCCATAGGAAATAATGGAAATTAATTCCTCAGTCCAAGAATCAGACAATTAGTTCCTCAGTCCAAGAATATTCATATAAAAATATTTACTGTATATTAAGATGATTACAAAATACTGTAATATAATACAAACCAATATAGTGAACTGCACTGTACCTTTGAAAACCTTCATGGCTGGTGTAAGGTAGATGAGAGCGGAGCGATGACTTATTTTGTAGGATGACTTTCAGTTTCACTAACACGGTAATTTCTCTTCTTTGGCACAATGGAATCTTTGCCTTTTGTGCAACTTTAACATTCCCGTGCTGCTGATGGGGAGCAGCATTGTTAACACTGGCATTAAAGCACATCTTCCACACTGCCACACAGATCCCACATCCAAAAATATCCCCCACACCCCTTCCACCTTGCCAACAGATCCCCCACACACTTGGCTCATGTTGCTCCTACTCCCACCCCCACCCCATGAGTTCCCTGGCCATGGAAGCCTGTTCCAAACTTCCTCAGAAGTGCTCATCTTCCAAGACAGTGGCTGGAAAGAAGTGCTACCAGAGAGAATATAAAATACTGGAAAAGAAGGGACCAATTTGTTTGATATGTTTGCAAGCAAAGCAGAAATATTGTATCAAAGTTTGCAAATGAAAATCCACATATGCAAGTAGCAACAGTGCTCATGGTTCTCCTTAATAATGCCAAATTGGTGCTTCTGATTTATAAGTAGTTAAGACAACTAAAACTATCATCTTCCATTCAAATAGGTTATTTTTGTGGTTTGAGAATATTAAACAAATCTGACTGTTGGAATCATAATCCAAAACCATAGGAATATGAATCTTTAATTTTTAGACTTACTGACTTCACTTGATTAGCAATGCAAAACCTATGTCTTAAGGCCCTTGTTAATAAATAGGCTCAGAGCTCACCTTTTGATAAATAACAGCTCAATCATTAGATATTTTACGGAAAATGCACATTTACTCTTCACATATTGTTCCCCAGAAAATTCTTAAATTGCTTTGAAATAACTGTTGAAACATTTATGGTAAACCAGTGACATTTAAGGGTAAGAAAATAGTTTCTGCTTAAACAATTTTTCCCCAGTGTAGATTGAAAGCAGTGAGCTAAAACTAAGAAAAATTCATTAGTGCTTCACATGGGAAATGATTGGACTGTGTATATACTAGGTCCCATATGTACCATATGTACAGTACTTGTAAGTTTCCAAAGTTCTGTACATAGTTTGAAACTTACTGTATGTAGAAGTTAGTACCTTGGGTAAAGGGAAAAAAGTCTTAATTTGATGCCAATGCACCCTTCGAAGCAGCAGTGATGTGTTATGGTAGGGTAATGAACTGTCTGCAGCAGAGGTCTCCAAATGTTTTGGCACAAGGGCCACATCATATATCTATATATATAAAAGAGAAACACACACTGACTCACTGACTAACTGACAGACTCATCACCGCCCTGCGAAAACTGCTGGGTCTAGAAGTGTGAAATTTGGGGTGGGTGTTCCTTCCATGAGGGAGGGGTGCACTAAGAACTGGTTTTCGGAAATTCCAACCGGAAGGGGGAGAAAAGGGGCGCAACGCGTTTTCCTCCCTATACTTTGCATTGGAGAATTGATGACTCATCAACATTCCGCCCCAACTGCTGGGCCTGAAGCATGGAATTCTGGGAGTTCCTTCTGTCACCTGAACTCCCACCAAGAACCCATGTGGAGAAATTTAACCCGTCAGGGGCTGAAAAGGGGTCAAAGTGTTTTTGTCCTATACTTAACATGGGAGACTGACCAACATCCAGACAATTTGGTCCTTGGTGCCTGGTGCACTGGGGGGGATATTGTTCGGAGGAAGAGGTTGCACTGGCGAAGATTCTGCGCATTGGGGGGGGAGTTGCGCATGGGGGAAGTTGTGCATGGGGAAAATTGCGCATATAGGAAGTTGCGCATAGGGGATGTTGCACATGGGAGGATGTTGCACATGGGGGTAGTTGTGCATGGGGGGAAGTTGCGCATGGGGGGAAGTTGCACATGGGAGGAAGTTGCACATGGGGGATGATGCGCATGGGGGAAGTTGCACATGGGGAAAGTTGCGTATGGGGGAAAGTTGCACATGGAAGAAGTTGCGCATGGGGGGATGATGCGCCTGGGGGGATGATGCGCATGGGGGAAGTTGCACATGGGGAGAAGTTGCGCATGGGGAAGTTGCGCATGGGGGGAACTTGCACATGGGCAAATTTGCACATGGGGGAATTTGCACATGGGGTGTTGATGCGCCATGGGGAGATGAAATATGGGGAAATGTTACTCCCGCAACGCAGGTACGCTTTTCGCTAGTATAACATATATTGGACACATGATGCTATATGTATCAAGGGCTGGAAATATATAAATTATAACATGGTTTCTCTTACATGGAGAAACTACGTTTGAGTGAACACAGTAAAATAGGTGGGAGTAGAAGGAAGAGAGTGAGGGCAAACAGGAAGGGGGGAGAATGGATTTTGAAAAAGGATTGGGGAACAAAATGATCTCGCAGAGGAGAAATGTATTTTGAAAAAAGCATTAAATAATCTGTGACACAAATCACAAACTATTTTGTCTCTGTTTCTGTTCTGTATAACACTTTCATTTATACTTAATACAATTACTGGTATGTTTAATTTATTTATGTTCCAGGTCTCCCAGAATATAGATAGAGAGCTAGAGAGAGATAGAGATAGATATAGATATATATCTATCATTCAGCTATTAGAGGTGCTAAATGTAATGCAATGTAATGGGATAATTTATTTCCATTGCATGATTACATTTAGCATCTCTAATAGCTCTAATCCCTGCTAACCGAGCAAGAGGCACTCTTTCAAGTGGGTGTTCCTCTTTTATTTAGTAGGGTGAGAGTAACTGGCCCTACACACCCCAGCAGTGTCTGTTCAAGTGGCTTCTGCTGGTGTTCTTTTTTGCATTTTAGATTGTGAGCCCTTTTGGTACAGGGACCCATTAGCTTTTAATTAGCTATTATTATTTTTCCATTTTCTTTGTAAACTGCTTTGTGAACTTGTTAGTTGAAAATCAGTATATAAATACTATAGATAGATAGATAGATCTCTAATAGCTCTATTGCAATATGTATATCCATGCTGGAAGGTTTTTAAAGGGCTGTATAAAATCTTCTGGAGGACTAGATGTAGCACACATACCAAGGTGTAAAGTCCCCTGGACAAAAGGATTGTCAAACAACCAAAAGAAAGAAACCTGATTTCTCATTCACATTGCGAGAAAAAAATAAAAAATAAAGGATTTTCCATCTGGCCTTTTCTTTAACTAGAAAAAGCTCCATACCTTAGGTTAACAGACAACGTTGACTTTGACTTAACCCCAAACTGCTAGTCTCTATACAGATACCAGAATTTTGGTTTAAGGCTGGCAATCTTAGTAACCAGATACATTGGAGGACAAAATTCCTACACATTTCTTAATAGTGCTGAAAACTAAATTTTGTAGCTGAAATGTGTAGTAGTGAGTAAATGTGCATAAATGGAAACACTTTCTTCTACCCATCCTAACAAGAGGTCCTGTCCTTGTTTGCACCTGAACATCCTATCTGTTTTTAAATATTTGAGCAATATATGTGAGTTTACCTTCAACTCTCTCCCCTAGTAAAGATTGGACATGGAAGCAGTTGGAGAAGATATTCCTAATATTTATGTAATATTCAAGCTATCTGACATCAATTAACATATAACAAAACTTAACATATAGGATCAAATTTCCAGAATTTTTGCAAGCACCATCACACAGCACAGAAAAGGAACTCCATTCTCCCACCCCACCATCACAGCTCCAGTCATGTTTGGTTATCTACTTCAGAGGCTCTTAAAGGACCAGAGGCTGGTTGTGGGCCAGTTATAAGCTGACTGCAGACCACTTGGCCAGGGTTTGAAGACCCCAGTTCAGATTAACAAGGGTGAGAGTCTTTGGCAATTGCTAAACCATAACCAGTCATAGATGCTAGCTTTGTGGGAGAAGTAGCCAGTTTGGTGGTAATGAATTTGACTTATGTGATTGAAATTCTTGGCTTATCACTAACTCATTGAGTTCACATTTTATCTCAGCCCTAGATAAAATATAGCGATAATACCTCTGGGTTTGTATAAAAGGATTTTTCAAAGGATTGCTTGGATGATACATATGCAATCCTTTTGAGAATTTTGGAAAATGTACTATGTAAATACTAAGCATCATTATTAATTCTATCCCAATCAAACATCTGGTACATTTAAATACTGCAAATTGGTCTATTTTTCAACATGACATGCAAAACAGATCCTAAACATTATAATTTGCATAATTTCATTTCTCAGTCTATATAAGAAGGGTTGTTCAATGCTGTCATAAACATGGTAGTCCTGCCTCATAGGAACAACTGGATAGTATTCTTATTAGGAACAGAATGCTGGGAAATGGTATAAGTAGAAACGGGATCTGAGGGGACGAGAGCGTATAGCTAGGAGATAAGATGGATGGTCTAACTTCAGAGGAAGTTTTTTTTTAACATAAATTGGGAAACTTGGTACAAATTAGGTCAATTAACTTATTAAGGGAGAGAACTTAAGATTTTGTCTCTTCTGGAGTCTCTTGTGAATTAATATTTCCAAAATTTATTTGTAAAATAGGGCCAGCCAGCCAGGTTGCAATTCCTCTTGCACAGAAGTGAAAAAGCAGGAAGAAGCCAGAATAAGTACAAACAGCAGTTGCTATTGTTCACATTGGGTGTGTTGACAAAACTAAGTCATACTGAAATTGGCATGAAATAATTAAGCATGTGCTATTGGACTGCCTGTCACAATTATGACACTGCTATATGGGAAATTATTCAAAATAGTTCAACAGCCAATGAATAAATATGTTGTGGCAGCTGAAACCAGAAGTTATGTTAGTTAGTGCTATGAGCTGCATGTTGCCTTAAGCCAAAGCAGATCCTGTTACTGAAGCACATAACTCTTTATTGAGTCATAAAATAATCAAGTTTTTTCCTTTTTTTTATACTTTTGGGACATTTTTTCTAATCAGTTTTTTTTCTACTTCTTTTCAGTGTTCCTCACTTTTAATTTAAGATGAGAAGCAGGAGGGATATGATGTGATGCAACATAATGGCTGTTTGAACATGGAAAGAGTGGATTTCTCAGTATGCTACTTTAATTAGCAAAAATGTGCATAATTAGCAAGAATGTGCACAATTCCCACCTTGACTATTTACTTATTACAATGGTAAAATGTTCCTTTTAAATAATTGGATGTTATAGGAAACTAGGTAAACAGTAGTTCATCCAGTTCAATTATCACTACATTTATATGTCAACTTACTAAGCATATTCTTAGCCTTATAGCAGTTGTTTACTATTAAGATTATGTGGGAAAGTCTATTCAGGTATGTGAGTTCTTCATTTACATTGGGAAAAGTTGCTAGGAGTCACTTTTGATGTCTACCCTCTGAGCCTTTTCAAGAATGGAAAAAACGGTCTCAGACTTTTACCCCTCTTCCTTTCCTAGCTTAGGAAAGTTTTGCAGGTTGGTCCCAGCCCTGTCCCTGGCATCTGTTCCATTTACCCTGTGGATAATAGAATATTCTTTTAGCAGAACACTAGATACATCATTCTTAAAACTTCAGGAAAGGGAATTTTACTCACAGCTGGCCTTCGCCAGACTCTGAGGTAGCAGCTTCTTACAAATAGCAAACCTAAGCAGAATGTGATTTTTATATCTATTTAACTATTGAACATTTTCTCCTGAGAACAAACCAGTATGCCCAGAACACATTAGGAACCAGCGTGGCATTAAATAATTTTTACATTTAGCAGTTTTCACCTCTGCATCTTTTCAGGAAAAGTTATATTTGCTTTAACTTGGCCATCACAGCAACCTAGCACCACAGCAAAGAGATGATTATATATGTTTTCTGTGAATAGAGAACTGAAGTGACCAGTGGTGGGCTTCAGCAGGTTCGCACCTACTCTATAGAACCGGTTGTTAATGAGAGATAGGACATATAAAGTTTAAAAATAGCCATTTAAAAGTGGCTGCCAGTTGGGCATAAAACCGGTTGTTAATTTCTTTGAATCCCATCACTGGAAGTGACCCACTGAGGGCCACTGATCCCATGGCCATGTTACCTATTAAATCCATTCAGACCAGTTACATGGCTTTCTATGACATGAAGGTACAGTGGCGCCTCACGTAACAAATTTAATTCGTTCCAGAGGCATGTTCTTTACGTGAAACATTCTTTACGTGAAGCGGATTTTCCCATAGGAAATAATGGAAACTCAGACGATTGGTTCCACAACCCCAAAAATATTCATATAAAAATATTAACTGGATGTAAAAATGATGACAAACACTGGAATTGAATTCAAAATATGCATTCAATGTGCATGATCTTATGAAGTCTACTTAGGCTGCAGTCCTAAAGACACTTTCCTGGGAGTAAGACCCATTTAACACAATTCTGGGTATTCCTTCTGGGTAGACATGGTTAGGAGGCTGCAATCCAAGACACCTTCAAAGTGTCTCCCCACTTTCTCCATCTCTCCATCCTGAGCCTCTCTCTCCCCTGCTCCCTTCTGGCTAGCCCTGAGCTGCTTCCCTCTTCTCCACTGCTCTTCTCTCCCTCTGCCCTGCGGATACCCGGCCATAGGAGGAACAGCGCAGAAGTGTTGCTTTCACTATGGGCAGGTGCGCTAGGCAGCCCTGACGCTTTTTAAACAGGCTGCCAGCCAGCGCGTCTGCCCCAACTGCCAACGAATGTGTTCTTTACATGAAGCAGAATCCTAGAGAAATTTTTGTTTGTTACGTGAAACATACCTTACGTGAGGCGTTCTTTACATGAGGCGCCACTGTATACTGAAACAATTTCTCTTCAGTCTTATATAATTTCTCTTGTATATCTTCATTTCCTACTTATTATCCGCAAATATTTTTCCTGCCCTGTCTTTGCTACTGGGATGTATCCAAGGTGGCTTACGGCCCAATCCTGCTCTGCACTGGCCCATGCTATTAAGCATCACTAGCATAGCCTCCACCACATGATACAGGCCAACCAAGGACCAGGCAGTGATGGAGAAGAAAGAAAATAAACAAATCTATTTGGTTGCTGCGTTGTCCTACTAGGCCTATTTGGACTTGATCTTTGGCTGATGTAACTCTGAGGATGTCCAAGGGGACATATTGATCCTGAGGTGTAGCAATAGAACTAGAGATGGACAGCAAAGCTCTGGTCCAGAGGAAACCTGAGACACTCCCTCTCAGCCTCCCTTTAACAAACTCTTTTTTGGTTACACATATACAGCATTTCTATTGGCTTTCTTCAATCACATGAATACATACAGTTGCAAGCTGCAAGTTTATCTATTACTGAGACAGAACAGTGTTTATCTTAGCATTTCCTGTTGCTGCCGTCCTCTTGCAATGGGATATACTATTATATGTCAATGTTAGAGGAGAAGAGAGCAAGCTGTTTCTCCCCCAAGTGTGCTCACAAGGAGGGAGCGTACTCCTGGCTTTAACACTTTCTGCTCCAACATGATGCAGAGGCAGCATCACTGCCTTTGATGCCCTCCCCCATCCTGCTCTCAACATGTAGTTCCTGCCCCAATCCTTCCCCCAAATACCCTGGAATGCACCCCATTCCAATAGGGACTTTAGAGGTCATTGGCATTCATGTGCAGTCTATAGCCAGTTGTATTGGCTCCAGTGGCATTGGCCCTATGCTGACAGGTTTGGGATTTTCATAACCAGTTAAATGATAACAAAAAAATCACGTAACATGAAATATAATAGTAAGTTAAAAATAGCCTCATATTGGGATGAAAGGAAAAAGATCCCTAAATAGAAGTGTTCAGTCCAGCAAAGTACCTGAATAGTGAGGAACCAAGCAAAGGTATCAGCATGGGCCTTAGAGTCATCAAAGGGGAGGTTTACCTGAAGGTGTGCATGGCTCCTGGCTATGGTTGCTATAAGTATCTTCCACAAAACTGGGACAGGACCCCCTGTCAAACTTGCCAGTATATGAATGCAATCACCCCAAACTGGGACTGTCCCAGTTTTCTGGGACATATGGCAACCCTCCTCCTGACTTACTGGAAACATGAAAGATCTAAAAGTCTCTGTCCTTGGACTTGTGGGTCCTTCCTGCCTCCATGGGAATGGTCTAGAATGTGTTCTGTTTAATGTAAAAATGTTTTGAATTGGAAAACAAATATTAATATCTCCAAAGAATAAGTGCCTCTGATAACTAGAGAGGCTGTGGCCTGTTTCCTCCTGCTGAGATCCTGCATTTAGAATTCAAATAACTCAGTGACTAATTATGCCTTCTTGATATATTTGAAATTCAAATGTACATAATGAGCTGTTTTTAATTGTGTACACATTTAATAGTGGTTTTGTTATAGAGCTAATTAAGATACCTTGTTAATGAGAATACAAGAATTTATCAAAGATAAATGAAGCACACATAAAAAAATGAAAAATAGAAGATATTTATTTGTGCCCAAATGTCTCACTTTACTATTGTAATTGTAATGATTTATGGTCTGTTTCCCTCTGTTTTATGATCATCCAATCAATCAGCAAGACTATTCATGACATATATTCACATAGGTTTGTATGCACATATAAGGTATGTAAGAGAACAAAAGATGTTCACAACCAAATATTTTCCCTGTGGTATTCCTATACAGGTGGAACAGAAAGGAGGCTGTGACTCCAGAGATTCTCTAACTCAGGGTTCTCAAAACACTGGCCCTGGAGCTGAATGTGACCCTCAGCAAGATCCCTTCACCCTGCCCACGGGCAAGCCATGTAATGTCTCTAATAAATCTTATATGTAAATTTATTCAAATTTGACATGTAAATTGGTATTTTTCCATCCCCTGACACAGTGTCAGAGAGATTATATTGCCCTCCAGCCAAAATGCTTGGAGACCCCTGCTCTAACCCAAAGGTTTCCAAACTTACCATGGTCACAGCACTCTTCTTCCATGACGGCAATGTGGTTCCGTGTGGTAGCAATCATGCAAGATCTCAGCACTGCTGAGATGGTGGTGCTTGTATAGCCACAGGGGACACTGCAGTGTCTCTGTGAGTTCACCATGGCACCCTAGCACAGCAGTGCATAGTTTGACAACCACTTCTCTATTCCCTCATTCTCCTCCACATTTCTGATCCATTCCCTTTTTCATTCTTGAATTTAAGGAAAATGAAAGGTTGGCAAGACAGAAGGACATAGATAGGCACTTCCACTCATCAGTTGCCAGATGTGAAGAGCCAGCACTTCCATTGTCTTACTTTTTTCAGGAACTGCAGCTGGATCCTGTTCTTTTCAGGCTTTGGAGACCTTTAATCTAGCTCAATATTATTTGCCTTGAATGAATAATATCTTTAGCCATTTAGACAGGAGCATTTCCCCCACCCCTGATCTTTATTTTGGGTAGAGTTTGAGCCTGGAAACTTCTGCATACAACAGCTTTAGCCCCTGGCTCCCCCCCCCCCCCATGTAGTCAGTTTTTCTAGGTTGATTTTTTCAACTGGAAGTTTAGATTATACTTTCCTGCTTGAACTGTCTCCATGCGATTAAAGATGTGCATTCATGCTGTGTGTACACCTTGCTTCCTCCCCATGTTTCAAGTTACATGTTTCTCTTCTCCGTCCTAACCCGCCCAACATTCAGTTTCCGTGGATGTCCCCTAGTTCTGGTGTTAGGTGAATGGGAAAAGACCATCTCTCTATCCACTCTTCCTCCCCATGTTTCAAGTTACAGTGTTTGTTATAATTGCATGGCAGGATGTCTGAAACAGTACAGCTTTAATCATACTGGGGCCAGGCTGTTCCCGAAGTCTAAGGAATCCTCCATTTGACAGACTCATGGTCCAATAGGGTATCTATTAATGCTCAGATTAAGATTAGCATGATTGAGGTTAGCAATCATTGAGCATGACTGAGGTTAAATTCAAATGCATTTATGACAATGTAAACATGCATTTGAAAAAAAATATAGTTGAATAATTTTGAAAGGAGAAAAGATCCATTATTTCTGGGCAGTCCAATCTTATGGAATTTTCTACAAGGTGCTGTAGCTGTTCCAAAGGCCTGCTTGCTATATCCTGTGGAGAAGTTTCAAGCCCCAGAAACTCAACTGAGGAAAGAAAAAATTATTTCCTTGAATAACCTCTCATAAGCCTCTGTATCTACTTGCATCTGTGCCATGATTTTGCTGGCACAAGACAGAGAAAAGGACTAAATAAGACAGGCTAGGGGATCAAGGCCAAGATAAGAAATCACTGCCCCCTTCCTGGTCTTTATCTGCCCTCCTCCCAGCCTCATCTTTTCTATGCCAAAATATCAGAGTGTGAAGACATCAGTTCACTTGTGGTGGTCAGGCATGTGTATCAAATTTGCAACAGCTACAGTGGGACTTAAGCCACTGGAACATTGCCCTGTCCAAATTTACCTTCTAGTACCAGCATATGAACTTACCCTCAAGTAACAATTTATCCTGTTTAATCTATCCCTTTTAATGCCCACTTTCGGTCAATTAATACCCTCTGTTCTCCAGAATTGATGTTTGGGACTCTTTAGTCTAGAAAAAAGGTGCTTGAGGGGAGCATGATTGAGATGTAAAAAATTATGATGGATAGAGTGTATAGAGAGATGGTCTTTTCCCATTCACATAACACCAGAACTAGGGGACATCCACGAAAATTGAATGTTGGGTGGGTTAGGACGGAGAAGAGAAAATATTTCTTTACCCAGTGTGTTGTTTCTGTGGCACTTCCTGCTACAAGATGTGGTGATGGCATCTAGCCTCAATGCCTTTAAGAAGGGATTGGACAAATTCCTAGAAGAAAGGACCATCACAGGCTACATGTCATGATGGGTGAGTGGGTGTATATGTGTGCGTAGATAGATGTTGATGGGAGCAACCTAAAAATGCCAGATGCAGGAGAGAGCACCTGGAAGCAAGTGTCTTATGCAGGGCTGGGCTACAGGTGTGGCTAAGAATATTGACACCTGTATATGGTACATGCAGTTTTACCCTAAAAAGTTCAGGTGCTTTCATTATTTTCACATCTTGAAATTCTTAACCCCGAAATGTTCAGAATATCTAAGATTTTTTAGAATTTCTGTATACTAATATTGTTAGTGTACAAGAAGGCATAATTTGAGGCACAAGTGTAGAGAATAGTTATTCTGAGAATATCATATTTTGATTACAGCTAATTAGACAATGGGGAAAGATTTATTTCCCTTGTAATACTTAAAAAAATTAAGCAATATTTCATACTTCTTTGTGGTCAAAACATGGTTTTCTGTAGCAAGATGCAGACCCAAATCATATGTGATTCCATAATCAAAGAATAAACTAATTGTCTGGAAAACATATTTGCAAAATGTTTCACTGATAACGCCAGCTGTAAAGTGTGGATATTCTGTTTCAGAAACAGTGGCAGGGAGTCACTTGAAGAACACAAAGAGGGTTCTAACTTTTGTCCATTTCAAAGAAAAGTATGAATTATGAATTTCAATGAACTTGAACACTTATTGAAGCTGCGCAAATGATAAGCTGTTCCCAAGGAGTCAGGAAATGGCTCAGAAAAGTCAGGATTAAAACTTCTACATAGAAGATATAGAAATATATTTGTGATGTACCACAGTTTACTATATTAATGCTACAAAAGAGTTCAAGTACTAATAAAGAAATCTTATATACTGATGACTGTGTATTTATTTGAACAGTGTAGGACTACCAAGTTACCAAAAATTTACCAAAAATGACCTGTTTCTCCAACATTTTCCTTTTTTCCCCAGATTGCCCAAAAAACTCGGCTTATACTTGAGTATATATGGTAATATTGCTATTTTTTAAAACTGTATTTGCAAGACAAATCAAGAGATAGGAGCCATTCCTAAAAAATGTGTAAACTCTGTATGATCCTCGTGGATGATATAATGTGTTAGCTTTTCTTTTATGTATGCCAATAAAGGTTTTATGATGATAATAATAGATCTCTACCTGCATTTGGTACATCCTGGTTCCTTGATTGTTGAATCCTGGAATCCTGGTTCCTTGATTCCCTGCCCTACCCAACCTCCTCTGATGTTGAGTTTTCCACTTGGGAGGAAATGGAAGAGGCAGAGCCATGACACTATTATTCTTTTAAAGGCTGAAAATCTTGTCCCATCAACAGGATCTGTCTCTGAAATTTTTGTTTTTGGGTTGGGTTGGGGCAACCCTAAACAGCCTCTCAGGTAGCAAAGTTCACAGGTATAGAGCATCAGCCCCAAGAACTGATGAGCAATAGCAAACTTTTGGACTGACTCATTTAGTTTTGTTGCTCCATTTCAGATTCCAACATTGCCAATTTACGCAACCAATTTAACATGGAGGAAAAGGCTTCAAGGTCTAGATTCAGAATGATGCTCTCAGCCTGATAAGCATCTTGTCAAGAGACTCCAGCTGCTCTAGTGGTACAGCAACTTCTCAGTTGCTTGTGAGGTACTGCTAGTAAATTAGAAAGGTAGGCTCCTTACCTTGAAGGTGGAGGCAAATATGATTCCCCCCAGACTCTTATAAGATCTCATAATTTCTCAGTCCTAGTCAAATTTGATTTTCTCACTTGAATGATTTACAGTCCATTCCTAATCGGTGTCACTGCAGCGGGGCTAGTGATGTTTGATAGAGATATCAAATAGAGGCAAGGCTACATACTCCAAAGGAAGCTGAGGGACTGATTCACTAAAGTTTGCATCACTTTAATATCTTTGCACTCAGCAATGTGCAGCAAATATTTGAACAACTGCCATTAAAATATTGACCTTTTAATGATTGGTCTGTGTTAGATCTGTTCCAACATCCACTGATGTTGCAGCCATTGAACTATAAACATGCACAGTGTATCCTGTCAGTTCCGCTAGCATTGGTATCAACAGGTAGGTAGCTGATCTAGTTATTTGCAGAGGTCTTATCAGTTTTCAAGGGTAGCTCAAACAATAAAAGGGTGTTTATGTGGAATAAATATCAACCACAGGAACACTGTGTCATTTATCTGTCTCTCATAAAAAACAGCATTGCTATACGTTTGATCACAAATACACCATCCCTGTTAAGGAATGCTAGATAACTTATGGACATCTGAATCATTTGTATCTGTGATGTCCAATCAATGGTTAATGGCTTGTTTGTTCCCCATTTTTCATCACACTTTTAGGTATGGCAGGTCTGTCTAACCTTGAAGTCGTATCCAGTGAATCATATTCTTCCAAAATGAGTAACACCAGCAGCACTGGCAATTTGTCTCTTTAAGCAACTGAAGCACTAATCATTTGATATTTCACATATCTCAAGCTACCCTGAAGGGAAAAAAGTCAGTCCAATCTTAATATGACATAGGAACGTACTTGGTCAAATCTAGCAACCTGTTGGAAATGTAGAGGGATGTGAACATCATGTCTGAGGCTGGAATCCTATCCACACATACCTGGGAGTAAGCTCCTTGACCATAATTAGGTTTCCTTCTTAGTAGTCTTGGATATCATTTGGTTGTGAGTTGTTACAAGATAAAGAAAAATATATATTTTCCACAATATGGAAAGTATACAGTAAAATTCCACAAATTACACTTTACAAAGAAAAAACCAACACTGTACTCATGGCATACTTCATTGTCAAGTCTTTCACCAAGAAGCGTCTGGTCCCTACAGATAAAACTCCTTTTCACCTTGATTTATTTCTGTCATATCATGCCTTTTCCCATCAAGACAGTAACTTTGAGGTTTGGTGGATCACTCTACCAATGTAGTGTCAAGGCCTGAGATGCCAAGAGCTAGTGCATAGTTTGACTTCAACAGTCTAGCAACAATGTTGCTGAAAACTGCAGGGCAAGATAGGTGGGCCCAACCAGTTTTGGTAGGAGGAGAAGGCACAGCCATAACAGATCGAAGGACCTAAGTTTGGGAAAGGATGAGGAAATAATGAACCAGAGAAAGTATTAAGCTAGAGCATTGTGGGGGCAGCATTTGGTATCCTATGTCAGGATTTATTGGGGCAGCACACAGGGTGCAAGATTCCAGGTTTTTCTTACTGAAAACATTCAAAAGCCAATTACTTTCTTCTGGAATTTGAATGCTGTATTTTATTATTCATGTTTTAAACCTTCGTAAAGCATTTTTATGCACCTGTGTTTGAACCTTCTCCCATCTTCGAACATATTTCATATACAAATATTGTGGCTTCTATAAAACATGTTATAAAATGGTTGGACTTTAAATTCAGCACTTCAAGTTTATGACAATGGTTTTTTTCCCCCTTGATTCTTAAAGGGAATGATCAGGGTTCATTCAAAGTCTGATAACATTTTGCCAAGATGTGGTTCATTTCATTACATTTTTAAAGCATTTAACTAATGTGGAATTGAAAGCTAAAACTAGGCTATTAAAAGTAAAACACTCACAGTGTGGCCAAATAAAAATTAGCAGTGGCATATAGTCCAGAAATAGCAACTGTCAGCATTAGGAACTACAGAGTCTGCAATACATATTTAAAAAATTAGCTGCTAAAACCAGTCAACCATTAATTTTGCCTTAAGAGGACTAGCATGGAGATTTGATAAAGTGGGATTTGATTCACAAATCACTTTGGCACTGCATCCTTTCTTTTAGAAAAAGCAACCACTTAATTTATGTGGGTTTTTGCACATTTCCTTCCCTAAGGAGCCCTTTTTTCTCACGTGAATTGGCTCCGGTGTCAGCTCCATGGATTTTGAAGTGTGCTCTATGTAGGCTGGGGCGGAGCTAATGAGCAACTGTGCTGCCTCAGCTCCGAGGAGGAACGGGAAAGCCATTAAATTCAAAAGTGTGTTTGAAGGAGCAAAAAAAAAAGTCCCTTCGTATCATGCATCTGGTTATTAAGGTTTCAGGGTTAAGACTCCAAGATGCAAGAGAAAGATTCAGCTTTTTAGAAAAAAAAATTTAAGAGAGAAAACTATTCATTCCTTAAAATGAGGACTGTATATTCATGTTAACTTTGACTGGCTCTCAAGTGGCAACCACGCTGGACATTCAAGTTGCTTCAGTCAGACATGATTGATGATTGTATACTCTGAATAACTCTATTGACTCTCTCGGGTTGCTTCATCCAAAACACACTCCACACATTTACATTCAACACAATGATGACATTCTTAATTCTCACAACTCCAAAGGCACAGTGGGAACAGTAGGCCAGATTCAGAGGTTGCGATATAGACCATCAACTGTCAGTGATTTGACTTTGCCCACTTATACCAAAGCTGAATTTGAATCTAGCAAACAACTAAATAATTCAGTTGTTTAGCAACACAATTTTATGTTCAACACCTATTTTGATGGATCCGTTCCTTTTACTTTCCTCCAGTTCCAGGAATATTTCCTTTAAAACATCTATTCCTGTTTTTCCTCTTTATGCTTAGAGAAAACAATTTTTAAAAATGCATTCAGTAAATAGCACTTGGTCATTCAGCCCACATATGTGTATCTATAGAATGTCTTTGTTCAGGTACAGATGACTAAATAATTCAGTCCAAGAGAAATCCAGTTATCATTTTACAGCTTCTTTGATCAGGAAAAGAGTCTTGCCCTCCCATTCTGGAGATGGGGAGTGGATTGCTCAGATGGATGGCATTTACAAACAAACCAACAAAACAAAGATAGATGGAATATTTTGAAAGAAATACAGCCAACTCTCTGAAACTGACCATAGAACTTCTTTGTATGGCAGCACAGAGTAGAATTGTTTAAACTCAATTACATCATGCTGTGTTATGTTGTGAAATAGAGTGACTGCAATGCAAGTAAAGGGGCTGGTATCAAATTGCTTAACAAAAAGAAAAACATAGTAGAAAATAGAAATGGGCTAGGATGCACAGCAAAAAGTGATCTCAACAAATTCTGGAATTCAATGACTTTGCTTGACTTTTCTTGGCATACATTTCATATAAAAGTGATGATAGTGGCATTAGCCCCAACTGAACTGCTTCTGATATGGTACCTGCTTCTTTTGACTTTCATTAAAGCCATCCCATTCAATGATAGCTATGTAAAAACCATACTACAGCTATGAAAGTGATATACAAATTTGAATTTATCTTATCATGCATCCTTTAAATCATGCATGCATTCTGATGCTCCTAATAGTGTTTTCGCATTATTGTCTCTGTTCTATAATTGAACAAAAGAAGGAAGGAAGGAAAGAAAACACCTGCAGTTTTATGCAGGGCTTCTCTGAGTTAGGTCATTTTGATGGCTGATACAAAGCTCTAGAAAGGCTACATTGCATATTCTTTGTTCTTGAAGTGCTGTAGAATGTGTTATAATTGGTCCAATATGGACCAAATAGGGCTGTGGGTGGCGCAAGCGGTTAAGACGCTGTGCCTGTTAACCAGCAGGCCAGGGTTCAAGACCCGGGTTGGCCCCACAAGACAGGGTGAGCTCCTGTCCTTAGCCCAGCTCTGCGACGCAGCTGGATCCAATCGTATTGGCTCTGCCTTTCCATTGGACTAATTCAGTGGCGTGGAGAGGGGGGTTTTGCTGCTTGGGTAACAGCCTATCCTCCATAACAATCTAACCCAGGCTTTTGTGCTTCACATGCAGCGTATGCAGTGCCGAGCACGATACCATAGTCTTTCAAGACTGACGGAGGCCTGCTTTTTATGGACCAAGTATTATGTTCCATCAAAAGCCCAATCCTATATTTTGGGCTTTAGGTGGCATCATATAGCGGTGCCAAAATGGCTGTCACTGTAACCTGAGGGGCCTAGGATGCAGTCCCTTACTCCTGTAAGGGTACTTAGATCTTTGCATGCTCCGTAGTTGGAACAGGTCTGAGTATCCCATATAGGGCTTTCAGAAATAGGACAGCACTTTCCAGCACTTTCACAATGGCTGTTCCCTGGGCAGTGTACATAAGAGTGTTGCTCCCTAGGCATAAGACTGAACTACAAATTTAAATTTAAGTTTTTATTTTGCTGATTGTGTGTGTGAACATGTGTGTGCATGCGCACTCCTGTGCACATTTACACTCACATATATAGACAAGGATTATCTCATTTGCTCACTACTGGATAAAAGGAGTGGTCATTAGGCAGCCTACAAAGTGCCTGTTTCTTTTCAACCAGCTGTTCTGGTCACACAGTTTCAGAGCTCCTTTCAGACTTGCAATTCCCAGGCATAATTCTTATCTGACATTGTGGCTTAAAAGGATTTAATGTTATCTGCTTCTGGAGCAGAAAATGTAGCTCGCTGTAAAAAAAAAAAAACAGGAATGGGTGGGGGATACAGGCTGCACAACATCATGCTTGGTTGCCAGCTCAGAAGAAAAATAGAGAGTCTTAAAAGAGGAAGCTCATGTGGCCAAACTTGATTTGGCTATGTACCTATGGGCTGGTGGGGTGGGGATGAGAGGAAGGATTGGATAAGATTGGAAGTGTTACCTTGGGGGAAACTAATTAGATTCCACACCAAACAACTGTGCATCTGTTATGAGGAGCTATCACTTGGAAAGACCTTTCTTTGGCTGCATTCAATATCTGTAGCAACAACACTGGCATCTGAGGGTATGTGACTTGGATGCTGCTGCATGGCTGGCTACTCTCCCTGGAAGTGGTCAGAGCCACAGGAAAAATATAATCAGACTTCAGGAAAAAATATGTCTGGAGTAATTGACAGGAAGTCACCTTGGATCTGAACCACAAGGCAAAGGTAAGGCTTCAAGGCTGGTTCTTACGATCTCAGCAAACCGGCTGAGCTCCCACCTCTCTTTCTCTAAGTGTGCCATGCTGGTTATTTGATTTGGGTAAACCAACCCATGATCAAGCATAAACATAGGAAACAGCCATTTATGCCAGAGAGTTATCACTGCAGCATTCAAATTATGAAATGGGACTTTCTCAGTAAGTCGTTGTCTGGCTTCCTCCTCAGCTTGTTTCCATGTTCCGATTAAAATCAACAGCCAAATTCATATTGACTTTAATAAGAGCAGAATTAGACTCATATTGAGAGATTGGAACATGGTAGCTGGTGCTGTCAGGAAGATTATGACAGCTCCTTCCCCTGACATCTGTCTCTTTCAGCACAGAAATGAACTCGCTCACAACACACACACACTTCAGAAAATTTATACATCTGGCTCAATTGGCAACCAAAAGGAATGTCATGAAGTACTGGAAGTCTGACAAACCCTCCAGCTTTTATTGCTTGGATTACAAATGTTCTCAATTTAGCCTCATTAGGCGGCTGAATTGATGGCATAGAAAAGGAAAACGGTGGTTTCTTGACCATTTCAGTTATGAAATTTCTGAGAGAGAACTGCCAAAGAAGCATGAACGTGAGCCCAGGATAATCCACAGTAACTCAGCGCTGCAACAAAACATAGGGGACTGTTCTGCTTTTAGGAGGAGTGATATCATCCGACACTGTGACCATGTGAGACTGATGTCATCCCAGCTGTGGCCAGTGTGGTAGTGAACTGAAGATCTTTCTTTAAAGGAAGCTGAGAGTAAAATGCCAGGCCAAATGTAACATAATTCATAGGCCAAACTATGGAGAAAATGGGTGGTGGGTCACCCAGAGAAGAAACTCCTATTAGATTTCCAGAATATTCTCCCACCAGCCTAGCAGTAGCAAACTGTGGAAAACAGTCATAAACCCAACAGACATCTAATTTAAGCTGAAGTGACATTTACTCAGTCTTCCTGAGAAGAATGATTGGGACCAGGAAGTGACCTACAGCAGAATCCTATGGAAGCTCCCTTCCACTGTCATCTAAAATGTGCCTCTGGAGCAGGGATGCCAACACTCTTGTTCAGTCACCTTCCCTTAGGAAGGGGAAGGAGAAAGGCAGGCCAGTGGAGCCTCTGTGACCTCTGGGGTAGTGGAATCTCCAGATCCAGAGTGTCTATAGAGGGTGTTTGGCCCTTGCTGTATATAGAGGCAATTTTTCTGCACTAGCTCTTGGCAAACATGAAGAGGAGTAGCCAGTTAAAAATTGCTGCAGCCTCCATGGTGCAAGCATGCACTGTAGTCACCTCCTGGGTCTGCACACTCACACTTTATGGCACCTCTTTCCAGCATGGGTCAAAGTCACCAAGGAAGCATGAATGTGAGCCCAGAATAATCCAGTTATTCCACACGGCAAGTACAACATAGTGGGCTGTTCTGCTTTTGGGAGGAAAAGTCTCTACACCACCAGGAAAAACACACTCTGCCACTGACTAGGAGTGGGGAAACCTGAACTGTTCCCAACTCAGCCAGGCAGTGAGTCAGTCAGTGACTCTTTGATTTTCTCTGTATAGATGATGAAGATGAAGTAGGAACCCCCTTCACTACACAAAACATTCAAACCATCTTCTTATTTTACATCTATCAGTTTGCCACAATCTCTACTTTCTTACTCTTGCTTGACTATCCCTACAATCCAAAGCAACTACGGGAAGAAGTAAGCAGCTCTTACTCTGGATTGCTCTATGCATTTCCCATAGGTGGCACCATAACTATGTTGGTATAAAAGGTCCTGCAGTTACTCAGGGATTGTAGCCTTTGTTTAAAAATCAAGCAAAGTAAGCATGCTGTGAGATTTTTACCTACCCTACGGGTACTTATTTGAACATGGTCAGAAGCAAGTAGTAAGAGGCAGACCTAAACATAAGGAAGAGGAGGAGTGTGTGGGGGAAGTTCTGCCTCCTCCTTTCTCTCTTGACCTTCTAGCTAGCCAGGTGAGAAGGAAAGGAAAGTGGAACAGTATGGTATTGATTGATCCTGTATTGACTGATTGTGGAAGATTGCTCAAAGAATAAGGCTATTCTGCTGCTTCAAGTAAATGCAGCCTAGGAAGAATTGTGAAAACTTGCAATTTAATTAAAAAGGGCTATCCCTTGACAAACGGAAATGACATTTTAGGGGGTTCTTTTTTTCTCTCATTCCCTATAATGATAACAAAAACCAGAATACCCTTAAAATGAACAAGTGCACCCTTAACCAATACTAATTATAATTGGCCTCTGATCACTACATTATTTTGATTAATTTTCCCTTTAAACTGACTCAATAACTGAGTGCTGATTGCGTGTGTTCAGTTATAGAGCATATTCAGTTCTATAACTGAGTGGGTATCAACACTGCGAATCTGTGGAATTTTACCTTATTTGAATTTCAAAATGTTGATGAAAATTCAATGTCAATATTTGAGAATCAAAATTATGATCCAGAGTAAGCAGAAATGCCACGTCATTACCGGGTATATTGATCTCAGTGGATCTGTGACTTGAAGCTGCTTTCATTGCTCAGTGAAATGACAGAAAATGAGTTGGACTTTGTTTAGCCTGGCACATGCATCATCAGCTGCATCTAACTGCAGCATCTTCTGACAGGCGATGATTTATAGGAGAGAAAGCAGAGTAATTTTTATTCAAATGCAAGGCTGATTGTCTCTAGCAGCAGTTTACTAAACTGATCATTCTGGGCTAAACACATTTGATGTAGGAATGTTTCTGGGAAAATAAGTGAGGAATGCAATGAGAGTGTCACATCTACTGTGTGTTACACCTTCCTTGGGCAGAATTAGCAGGGTGACCATATGACTGTAAATTTCCAGATTTGTCCTCTTTTTTAGTCTCCTGTCCGGGTGTCCTCCTTTTTGGCTTCATTTTGGAACTTTGCAATGGTGTGAAGTATCCTATCATGTCATATGTCATTGGATTTGAATTGAAGAGCAGAATTCAATGCAAAATTTGTTTTGAAATATCTCCTTCCTATCAAACGTTATGGCCAAAAACTAAAACTAAAAAATATGCATTGAGTTCTATGGGAAAGCAAAAGTTGCCAATATTGCGACTTTACTCATGAGTAGGCAAATGTGCCATTGTCCACTGGAAAGGCCAGGCTGAGAGGAATCCATGACCTTGTCCTCCTTTTGAGGTTTGGGCATCTGGTCACCCTGAGAGTTAGGGATTTTCCAAGGGGGTGCTAGACAACTCTCCTTCTCTTAAGTTAAAAGGCTAGCTTGAAGGTGATTTGTGTCTCTTTCCTGGAGGAGCTACAGCTAATACATGTGAATAGGAACAGTTTCCCAATCACTTTTTGGTTGTGGTAAATGTCCCTTTAAGCCATTTATCCCCCTGCTAAGAGATCCGTTTTATTCATATTTCACAAAGCCATTTACCCAAGCTACATATCCCTGTTGTGGTGGAACTTTGACAAGTTTCTTTTAAAAAAATCAGAGGATATTACATCTCCTAAACTGCCTTATCTGTCATAGGAAGGACTTTTTCAAAGGACTGACAATCTTGACAAGCACAAGTTACCATTGCCAGAACCTCAGCAGGCTGCCCTTAATTGAAATCAATTTCTGCAGGTGTTCTTCTGTAAAGTCCCTTATTAAAATAGCCCTCTTCCTTTCTAGTCCATGTAAAACTAATACATACATGCTATGGAATTTTAGATTTAGTCATTTTTTGATTAAGCAAAATATTATCTGCAAGCTTTAAATCTCTTGACTGCGATAAATAGGTTGAAATGTCATGTGGGGTCCTAGAGATTTTTCTAGTTCATATTTTAGTATTTTTGGAAGTAGGTTATCATATTCATGTGTGTCTATCACTGAGAGTTATGATAATGATATGAAGCCAAATTTGGAATGCAGCTTTACAGGTTGATTTATGCCCAGATTTCATGGTGAATTTATTATATTGCCCTGAATACAATATTCAGTTTGGAAACTTCTTTTGTTTTTTGCATTCTCTATACCTATTTAACATAGTATGCAAATGTATTTTGTTGTGCTTTGCTTACATTTATATCTAGCACATGAATATATAATATGTACTTAGAATTTTCTTGTGTTCATCCTCACATTTAGGTCATTCATTAGTGTGTTCATCTATTCCCATGTTACAGACGGAAAAAGGAGACCAAAGGGTTTTTCTTAAAACTTGCCAAACCATTCCTGTGCAAAGACCTGCACTCTAATTGTCCAATTTTAAATTGGTGCTGTACCAATTGTTCATATTTGGCTCTTCTTAGCTTTTGTTGATGTAATGTTTTGCTGAATACCCACTATTTTTTAAATTGTGGATAGACTTTTCTCCAGCATTAATATTTTGATTAACATTTTGGAGAAAAGGTGAGGAAGTTGGCATTTAAAACAAACAAAAATAACAACTGGTTTTTGTGAACACCCTCCAACACCCTTCAGATAAGACTAGAAAACAGCTCTGGTCATGTTCAGTCAAGTAGGTGAGAGCTTGCAGAAATTGGACGTTGGCTGGATTAATGCTGGCCATGGGTTGCATCTGGCTCCAGGGCCAGGGTTTGGAGACCCCTGGTCATGAATTACCCTTTTGATAATTATTTTCATATTCAAATTCCATGAGGCTATAGTATTCTGGTTCTGTATCCCCCATGTCCTGATTTGATTCAAGTTGTGAAAATATTCTTGATTATCTGAGGAATAGTCCTCTAGACTAGGACATGATAATCAGTTTAACATTTGTGAGGGAGCCTTACTGTTTACCAAGTTCATATCTAAGATCAATTCAATTTCTGACAGTTCTTTCCATTTGCGCTTTGTAAACATTAACTGAAAATTGAAGCTGCTGCTCCTGTCTTAGCTCCTGGTTAAGTGCACAAAGATACACATTTCAATTTCCTTCTTTTAAACATCATATACTTCTTTATAGCAGTATTTAATAACTAGATGGTTAGCTCTCATACTGGTCATACAGGCTGGACTGAAGATTTGTTCATCAGGATTTTCCCTCTGCTCTTTAAACAGTCAAGCTGTGATAGAAGGCTATTTTAAGGAAAACTCTTATTAATAAAGCAGGAAGGGCAGGAAGTTCAGAGCACCATCTGAAATGGTAGCTGGTGAATATTTTCTTTCCATCCCCCCAAAAATGAAATTGTAATACAGATCAGAGTGGTGGTGTCAAGTGAAAAAAATTCAGATGCAATCAGGGTACTGCCATTGTCGGTAATGCCTTTGGAATAATTCTACAACCTTCACTTAAATACTTAAGTATGTAATGGAAAATAATGAATAAATGCAGACCCAGATTTTGCCTTAAGTATCTAAGTGTGTAATTCTAACCATTTTAGGATTACAACCCAATTTAGGATTACAAATTTAGAATGACAACTCACCCATCTCCCTTTTCCCATACCAGTGGAGGGAGGCTGACTGTTCACTGACTTAACCCCCCCCCCAGGAGTGGTGCAAAAGTGCGCCAGAAGACCGTAAATGCCCAGATCTCTCCAGAAAAAGGCGGGGCTTACCGGGATACTGGAAAATCCCTGCCTTTACTGGGTTCCGGGCAATGCCCTGGTCATTTTTCCCCAGAGCAGGAACCTGAGGGGCGGGACCTGAGAGGCAGGTTCCCTCCTGGTTGGCCAGCTGGCCACAAGTATGGCACGCGCTGCCCCGCCCACCCATTCACCCACTAGCCCAGCCACTTCTCCTGCCTCCACCCCCACCAGTTTCTCCCCTTGTCACACAACCGCTCTGCCCGCCGCACGACTTCCTCCTCCTCCCGCCACTCCCACCAGCTTCTCCCCTTGCCGCGTGGCCCCTCTGCCTGCCGTGCGGCTTTCTCCTCCTCCCACCACACCTAGCCAGCTTTTCCCCTTGCCGCACGGCTTCCCCTGCCACACTCTGCCACTTCTCCACTCCCACCACCTCCCAACTGGAGCCTCCAGGGGCCATTGCAACCACCACCTTCACTGCTACAAAGTACCCCCCACCTAACTTCCCTACTTACCTTCCTCTTCCTTACTTACCTTCCCTACTTACTTTCCCCTTCCCTACTTACCTTTTCCTTCCCTAGTTACCTTCCCCTTCCCTACTTACCTTCTCTACTTACCTTCCCCTTCCCTACTTACTTTCCCCTTCCCTACTTACCTATTCCACTTCCCTTCCCCTTGCATGGGTTGTGTTGCTGCAAACTGCTTTGAAGGTGTCTTACATGTCTCGGTCAGAAACACATTTGTTGAAGTCACCTGCAAGTGGCTTGTGTTGTTGCAAACTCCTTTCAGGGCATCTTACATGTATGTGTCAGAATCATGCATGTTGAAGTCATTTGCATGGGTTGTGTTGCTACAAACTGCTTTGAGGGCATCTTACATGTATGTGTCAGAATCATGCAGAATGATGCAGCTTTGTAGCACTGCAAAGTGCCTTATGCTGGCAGAATGTGAGTTCTGGTAGTAGAGATAGGGCTGGGCTGTAAGCCGTTGAATATACTTGCATAGTGTCTTATTCCTCCAGAAATACTTATAAACATTCAAGTTTTATTTAAATGTTTCCAATAACATATCAAAATTCAAATTTTATTACCATCACACAAAGCCTTTCCAAATGACAACTGATTACAAAACAAAGCACTTGGTAAATAGTCCTTATAAACTTGGAAACAATTCAAAATGCAAAAAGCTCATCTGAGTTTTATTCTATATTATGCTTTTTTGGCAACCAAACTTAGTAGGAAACCTTGAATACCATCCATAAACCAAGATTCCAGAATAATGAAATATAACTGTTACGGTTACAGAATGATACCAAATATCTGGTCTCATGTCTTGAGGTTCCGTGGGAAAAAATGGCATCTTACACATTAGTGAAGTGAATGATCTGCTCCTATATCTCAGAGACTCTACAGAAGGAAGAATTCTATTAAACTATATCCCTCGATTCAACACTGAAGATCAAGCATCCAGTAGCAGCTGCATGCATTGCACATGAGGTCAATATTTGTTTGTTTGTTTAAGGATTTATACCCTGTCCTTCCCATGCCAACGCAAGGTCGGTGAGGCTGAGAGTAAGGGCAAAATCCGGAGTAACTACGGGGAGTCCTTGCTCCAGTGTAAGAACAACTTACTCTGGATTCCAATATGAATTTCCCATAGGTTTTCATTAGGTGGTGCAGTAACTATAGGTGCATGTAAAGTATTTTACGTGCTCCTGTAGTTACTCTGGATTTGGGGGTAAGTGTCTGGTCTAAGGTCACCCAAGAAGCTTTGTAGCTGAAGGGGGATTTGAACCTACGTCTTCCAGGTCTTAGGCCATCTCCATATCCACTACACGATATTCTGACATCCCTGAAGTTATTCACAAATTCCATAGTACATGTCACTACATGTGTCCCCAGATGTGTATGTTTTGTGTGTGAAAAGAATTTGTTTTAAAAGAATGGATGTACAGGTACAGATTGTGCATGTCAGTATATGCACACTGAATGTCAAGTGCTTTATTTATATGGCAAAATGCAGCAGAAACAAGACGTGTAAATAATTGCTTATGCTATACAGGTACAGCTGCATGTAGCTGTACAGATGCTCTGCATACAGAACAACAATTAAAAATATTTTCAATGTAATATGAATAAATCTATTTATCAGTCTCTGTTGAGCTTATTGTAGTGGTGGTACAACCTGGTACACCACCAAATGCCACCTTGGGCCTGCTGGTGCTGCACAACAATGTATGTATGTATGTATGTATGTATGTATGTATGTATGTGCTTGTTAACCAGCAGGCCAGGGTTTGAGACCTGGGTCGGCCCCACAAGACAGGGTGAGCTCCTGTCCTTAGCCCAGCTCTGCGACGCCAGCTGGATCCAATTGTATTGGTTCTGCCTTTCCATTGGACTAATTCAGTGGTGTGGAGAGGGGGGATTTGCTGCTTGGGTAACAGCCTATCCTCCATAACAATCCAACCCTGGCTTTCGTGCTTTGCATGCAGCGTATACAGCGCTGAGCACAATACCATAGTCTTCCAAGACTGACGGAGGCCTGCTTTTTTTATGTATGTATGTATGTATGTATGTATGTATGTATGTATGTATGTATGTATGAATGAATGAATGAATGAATGAATGAATGAATGAATTTGGTGACCTCCAGCACCTTCCTCTTCCAATTTCTGGACTATTAGTGAGGAAATGTTGTGCCTAACTGAATGCTCAGCTGAAGCTTCTCTCTGTTTCCCACCCTCTCTGTGGCAGCATCCTTGCTGAAATTTAGCAACATTCTTGACTTGGCCTCTGCTGTTGTAGAAATATTTTGAGTGGTCACCTTACATGAGGCGGATACAACATCTTGCTTTGGCTACCATTATTCCAGCCTTCTCAAAGTACACCCATTTCTGCTGCACTATCATTATAGTCCTGTCTTTCTTTCCAAGCTACTATGCTTATTTAGTTCCAGAGCAAACAATAGTCATGGCAAGAGGGTATACAAGCAAACAGCTGAATTGATCAGCGCCTGCCATCTCTGCCTTTTGTATGTAGCTTTAACTACAACTTCAAAAAACCAGGAAACCATCTATTTCCACAATGGGAGTTAATGCTGATGAATGGTTTGTAAATAGCTTTGATGATGCTTGGGATAACTGCCTGCATTACTCCACAGTACATTGCAAAATGGACAATAGCCCCATTAACAGTTGATTCGCATGAGCTGGCAGTGTTTAATCACATTTACAACACAATAGAGCTCTATAGCTCTTCAAATAACAATTTTCAGTGGATTGCAATGAGCTTCAAAAAAGCTATTTTTCTGAGGGTTCATGCGTGTCTACTTTCTGTTACAAACATGGGATTACCTCTGGTCAGCAATGTCTGTTACAGGTGGAGCTGCCCCTACCTTTAGGAAAATATTTTTCCAGCTCTTTTTCCAATGATTTTTGAAATGGTGCAAAAAGAGAGCTATTCCAGAGAGGACATGATACAGCCAAAGTGAGCCTAGATTCTATGAGATACACTCAGCAAAATGGATTCCATTCATAGGGTATACCAAACATTTCTTCTCAAGGTGAAGGTCACAAGGCTCATCAGGCAAAAAGGTCTGACAATACCTTGCACTATATTTGCTTCACCTTGCAAATGTGTGCAGTTCCATCTTCAAGGCTAGCTCAAGTCCTCATGAGTCCTGATATGGTGTGCCAATGCTGTACCCCTTACCTGGTGATAGAAGCCTCTGATCCTCCCTCTGTGTGGTTTGAAGAAGTAAGAGAAGTGGAAGAGGAAGTGTGAAAGATGCAGCTGATTGTATTCTCCTCTCCTTCCATCCAGGGAATGGAAAGAGGTGGGTGGGTGGGCTTCTCCACCCAGTTGCACAGCTGAGATGGCTGGGGTACTGAAATTTGGGGTGGTAATCTACATTGCCCTATGACCTCTCTATGTGGTTGCCCACCTCTTCCACTGTTTTTTTCCCAAACCAGAGGAAGTTGGTGGTCACTCAGAATGGTATTCAGTGGTTCCTGGACTGGCTTATGATAAGAGGCAGAAGGCACAATCCAGAGCAAGTTCAGCGTGTTCTGCCCTAACTGCTCTCTCCTAACTATTCTGTATCCAGAGCAGAAAGTTATGCTGCATCCAGAGAGTCAGGAAGCCTGGGCTGCCCTAACTGCTCCAGAGCATGCTAAGTAATTGACACATGGGGAGGACTTGCTCCTGAGGAGACACTCCTCAGATCACACTGAAAAAGGAACAGCTGTGATGCCTACAGTGGTGACACGACTCTGCGCATCACCCGGTGTGGTAGTCTGTGCATCACCCCTGGGATGCGCGCAACCCCCCACCTGGACTGCGCAGTTGTCAAAGTAGGTGCCTGTGCAGTGGTTTCTGAAGCCAACTGGCTTCAGAAAGAGTACTGCGCAGGCACCATCTCTGACGACTGTGCAGTACTTTTCTGAAGTCTTTCGGCTTCAGAGGAGACTGAGCAGGCATCAGAGTTGGTGCCTGTGCAGTACTCTTTCTGAAGCCATTCAGCTGCCGTCCGCCTCCTGAGTGAGGCCGAATGGCCATGCAGAGGCGCAGACTTCCTCTGTTCTAAGGAAGTCTCCTCTGAAGCTGTTCGGCATGCTCAGTGTGTTTCTGCGCAGTGCCCCTCAGCTGGCCGTTCGGGCTAGCTCTGAGGACAAGTGGCAGCTTCTGGCTGCTGCTCCGCCTTGGAGCAGGCCTGAATGGGCGTGCTAATGCCTGGGGCCTGCCAAAGGACAGTCAAACTACTCCGGCGCATCACCCCATACGGAGAGCATCACCCAATGCAGCCCACACTAGCCGAAGTTGAGGGCATGTTTAGCATTGCCTAGGGCAGAGCAGTTACTCTGTATCCAGAGCCTGTTTCCAAAGCAGAAATGCCCTCTTCCAGCCCTCAGAGTTATACCACCTCAGGCACCCCCAGATGCCACTGGGTGCCTGCCTTATAAGGAGTCCCTGATGAGATGCCAGTACATTCCACAGTGAATACAAGGGGCTTCTTGGAGTGGCCTGCTGTATCCTGAGGTTTGTGGGCAGCCATAGTTACCGTATTTCCCGGACCATGAGACGCACTGGACCATGGGACGCACCAAAATTTAGAGGAGAAAAACAAAAAAAAAATTCTGAACCAAATGGTGTACTAATATATTTAATAAAATATAGCAGAATTAATATTTCAACCATGTAAAGTCAACAGTGGTATTAAGAACCTTCTTTAACATTTTTTAATTGTTTAAATTGTTCTTTGTTTTTTAAATCTAATTGTATTTTAATTGTATTTTAATTATGTTTTAATTTCCATTTATGATCATTTTAATGGTGTTTTATTATGATTGATGTTAGCCACCTTGAACTCCCTCTTGCAGGTGAGGAAAGGCAGGATATAAATTTAAAAAATAAATAATAAATAAATTTAATACAACTATGTAAACATTCAACGATAGAAATACAATTAACATGTACCATAAATTACCATGTACTGTATTTAGAGCCATCATCACTGTCATGAACTCCAGGGTTGAAAGAGAGCATAGTGGTTGAAAAAAGAATAGCTCCCCTGGTGGCTTCTCTGAATCAAATACCACTTACTTCTGAGTAGACCTGGAAAGGATTGTGCCCAAAGGCTGAAAAAGAGCACATGTCCTGGGGAAAAGGGGGACAGATGGACACTCTGTGCAGGCCAAGTCAATCCTGGATTGGCTTAAGCCTGGGTGCCTGCCAATCTAGATTCTATGAGATACACACACACACACATACAAATATAATATATATATAATACATATAAAATACACACTCACACATACATATATGTGTGTGTGTTTGAGTGTGTGTATTATATATATATTTCATATTATATATGTATATATTTTCATTCTCTTGGGGAAGGGGGAGTGTGTGGATTTGGGGGTGGCTTCTGGGGGTTATTGGAGGGAGGGGAAACTAGTAAGTAGAGGGTTTCTGGGGGGAGCATTTAGGGGTGACTGGTGGGGATGGCTGGGACTAGTGGGTGCAGTGGGTAGTTGGGAAGGGGAGACACATTAAAATAAAGGAGAAATACTCATTGTTTTCTTGCACTTAATTTCTACGCTTTAAAGGGCTTTAAAGGTTGTTCAGAGCCAGAGAAACCTGAACTGAGAGGGTTAAAAGGCTATTTAACTTCTATGCAGTCAGGGATTAACCTCTATGGCAACCAGGCAAACATTTCTCTGCAAACTGCAGGCATCCTGCAGAGTGGATAATTGAGTGTTAAAAGGACCATCACTTTAAGAGATGCACCAACATTTCTCCCCATTGTTTTTGGGGAAAAAAGTGCGTCTCTCCAAGCGGGAATTACTGTAGTTCCATATCCTGAGGTTGAGAGGCAGGGGTTGCAGCTAGGCTGGCCAAGAACTCAGATTTTTGGTCAACACTGCCATTCTTACTCGGGCCTTATCATGGACCCCTATGGGGTCCTACTCATTACTATACCTGCTCCTGAGGTGGTATAACTCTGAGGGCTGGAAGAGGGCATTTCTGCTTTGGAAACAGGCTCTGGATACAGAGTAACTGCTCTGCCCTAGGCAATGCTAAACATGCCCTCAACTTGCCTCTCCTGAGCGGCTTAGGCTGCCCCAGTTAGGGCAGAGCAGGTCCACCTCTCTTAGGGCACCCTATCTTGCCTTGCTCTGCCCTAAGCCTCTTCCAGAGTAAACTGGGCTGGAGCATCTTGCAGTTGCTCCGCCCCAAGTGATAGATAGGGCAACCCAAGGGCTCTTATGTGGACAGATTAGTTGCTCTGGATTGTGCTGAGAGTCTTCTAAACATTTCTTGTGGCTAGTCTCAGTAGCTGAGCACAGCCTCTGCTTTGCTTTCTTCTTCTTGTTCAGTCATTAAGTTGTGTCTGACTTTTCATGACCCCATGGACCTCAGCACACCAAGTGCCTCTGTCTTCAACTAACTTCCAAAATTTGTCCAAAATCATATTCATTGCTTCAGTGACACCATCCAAGCACCTCATCCTTTTTTCCCCCATTCTTTTTTGCCATCAATTTTTACCAGAATCGTGGTTTTTTTAGAGTCTTCCCTATTCATGATGTTGCCAAAGTATTTGAAATTCAGCTTCAGTGTTTCTCCTTCCAATGCACAGTCAGGATTTATTTCCGATACCTATAGGATTAACAGATTTTATTTCTTTTTTGTATAGGATACTCTCCAACTCCAAGAAGAGCCTTCTCCAACACCATAATTCAAATGTCATAATTCACTGTCCATAATTCATAAATCACCGTAGTTCTTCAGCTGTCAGCCTTCCTATGGTCCAGCTCTCCTAATCATATGTTACTACTGGGAAATCTATACCTTAAACCATATGAACCTTTGTCAGCAGGGTAATATCTTGACTTTTAATTAAGTTGTCCAGGTCAGCCATAGCTTTCTTCCCAAAAAGTGTCTTCTATTTTCATGGCCGCAATCACCATTAGCACCATCTTAAAGGTCCCATCAAAATAAACTTCCACAATTTCCATTTCTTTCCTTCCTATTTGCCATCACCTCAGCTATTTCCAGGATAGGGTATTTGAAGAGGTGTTTCAGTGAGTTCAAAGGTAGCAATATTTGCGACATCATTTTTCTGGATTATCATATTAACAATAGCTCACAATTTGCTTCATCATCATTTGATACATCTTATAAGTCAACTGAGGTCTCCTCAGGGTAAGGAGATATATTTCCCCTTACCCTTGGTAAAGTCCCACTGGCCATCTCTATGAGACTTCTCAAATCCAGGAACCTCCTTGTAAGACTACTTGGCCCAGGAAAGTGAGTTGGATCAGTATGTTCCAATCTCATCCCTAATTCATTCCAGAAGCATATTTGTCTTACAAAGCATTCTTTATACAAAGTTGATTTTTCCATAGGATATAATGGAAACTCAGACAATTGGTTCCACAACCTAAAAATATTCATACAAAAATATTAACTGTATGTAAAAATGATAACAAAATGCTGTAATCAAATTCAAAATGCTGTAGTATAATACAGAACACAATTACTGTAATATTAATTTAAAAATTGTAATATACTGTACAGTAAAACAGAAAAAAACTTTGTCTAGGCTGACTAATTTTCTCTAAGAGTCACCAGTGTCTTTTTGAGCAATTTTAACAAGGATCCTAGCTAATGACACTTGCTTTTGAAGCCAAAATGTAGGACAATGATGCCAAAATGTAGGACACCCGGACAGGAGGCTAAAAATCCAGACAAATCTGGGTTTTTTCGGTCATCTGGTCACCCTGAGCAGTTCAGTTAACTCTCTCTTTCTCCCCCGCTCCCCAACTAGTTAAATTACCTTTCCTGAAAAGCATAAAAAGTAGGAATCAAAAGTTAGCATTTACCTATAAATTTTATCCAAACCTTCTGCCCGCTTTCACTGTTTGCTCAAGTGAGGGGAAGTGATTTTTGCTGGTTCTCTTTTTTGAGCCATTTCCTAAATTTGCCTTTGATGGTTTACCTTTGAAGAACAGACTTTTTTGGGGGTGGTTTCCTTCAGCAAAATTCATGGCAGCCCACCATTTCACAAGTGCTATGTAGTTTTGTAGTGGAAGGAGAGATTTGGATTCAACGCAGTTTATGAAAATATTTTGAGATAAATATCTTTGGCTGTGAACCAAAAATCACAGATATTCTGAAACTGGTTTGACCTTTTAACAGCTAGTTGGAGCTGTCAGCTTTGCTCTATTTGTAGATAAGGGAAACCCCAAATGGAGTTCTGTACTCCTTTTCCTCTTCAATTCAACAATCGGTTCAGCAATATCTGTGGAATCCTGTTTTTTCCCCAAGAACCTTTATTGGCATATAGTAAGTTAAAACAACCCAAAATGTTACAAATACAATCACAAAAAGAAAAGGATAAGCACTTAGAGCAGCATATATGTTAAACAAACAGTTATGAATTGAAAGAGAGGGTAAGAACCATTACCAAGAACTCAGTGACAAGGGCTGTTGTTTCATGTACAAAATTGTTTAAAAGGAATCCTACTAAAAGTTGGGGAGGACCACAGTAATTAGAAAGAGTAGGTCCTAGGAGAAGGCAGTGGATTTTGCTGAGTGCAGGGCAAGAGCAAAGGATGTGGGCAATGAAATCAGGCTCAGTACAACAGCGGGTACAGATCCTTTGATGAAATGGAGTCCTGGAATACCGACCTTTCAGTACTTCGGATAGGAAGATATTTAATCTGGCAAGCATAAAAGCTCTTCTCACTATAGGGTTGATTAAAAACTGAAAATAAGAATAATCATTTCTGAATGAAGGAAAGATACCAAAATAGCTTGGGGAGCATATTTTATTTAAGTTGGAAACTACCCCATGATATTCAGCTTCATACAGTTTCTGAACAATGAGTGATAACGCTTGGTTAAGGTTGCAACTAAAAAGGGAATCTAAAGGAGTGCCAACGGAGGCTAGTTTAGATTCGCATAGCGAAAACCAAGAAGAGTAAAAGGGGTCTTTAAGGAGCTGTGTAAGAAGAGTATCTTGATCAGTAATGGAGAACAGACGCAGCCAAAATCAGTTTCCAAGCTACAGTAGATGGAAGGTGCATACCTAATTCAAGGGACAAAGTGGTCAATTTAATATAGGTGGGAATACCTAGAATCCTTCTAAAAAAAGAGGCAGCTACTTGATCAATCTTATTAGATACTGTATTTATCCAGATAGGGGCTCCATATAGTAAGCGATTAATTAATTTGGTTGTAAAAACATGAAGAGCAGCCGGGACATACTGATTCCCGGTTGTGTGATGGAATTTAGAGATCGCGCTAACTAGAGGAGAGGAAGGGAATCCTGTTCAAATATTAGGAACCACATGTGCAATCCCATTTCTGGCAGTAGGTGTAAGTAGGCGATCATCATGTACAATCACAGTTTTCAATATCTCTTTTTATTTGACAGTAATATTCTGATATAAGTTACCATTTGGTCTTCATATTTGTTTCAGTAACATTCTTAATTCACTCAGCAGGAAATTATCCATTTTATGGGCAAAGAAACCATAAGAAAGGGACAAGAGCTTGCTGTTCCTTAGTGCAGTGGTCCTCAACCTTTTTGCCCACAGGGACAGGTTCTGTGGGAAAAACATTTTCCAGGGATCAGCCCAGGGGTGGGGGGAGAGTTCTGCCTCTGGCGACCTGGAGGGTGGGCTTCCCCACCTAGAGCACAGCATAGCTGCCTCCAGCTGTAAATCCCATTATAACAAATTAATAAATAGAGCTATTGCTGGGTTACTGTGGATAGGATTGCAGGTGAGAGCTCAATGTCTCAATTCCCTACTCAGAGCAGGGATTTTCAACCTTTTCCAATGCAGGATGCATTGAAAATGCACAAAGGTACCCTAGTCACTCTTGTTAGAGAGTAAGCTATATAATAATGGGACTATAATGGGACTTATTTCTCAGTACACAGGCATTGGATTGGATGCTGAGGCTGCAATCATATCTGGGCTTTCCTGGGAAAAAGCTCCTTTGACTACAATGGAACTTACTACTGAGGTATAGGTTTGGGCTCTGAGGCTGCAATCCTCTAAGAGAGCCCTCCTGCTGTGAGGAGGGGAATTGGCACTTAGAGGAGTCCTCTCGGAACAAGTCAGGCCACTGCCAAGGACCCCTGGTGGTCCCCAGCCCGGGGTTTGAGAAACCCTGTCTTAGTGGATCCTATGGAAACTTGTTACAGTTTTTGCAAATTGCAACTGAATACAGTTTATATGGAAAGAAGGAATGAAGCTGCAACAAAATTTCCCCATACGTTCTCATCTGCGCAACTGCAGTATATTTAAAATACAGACTTGCTGAGCTGTGGATATTTATAACCAATTATTCACATAAGGACAGTGATTTGGCACAGAATGTTGGCACCGAATAAGAGAAAGTTGATCCTTTGCCATTGAAGATCTGCAGAAAACTAAAATTGATTCAAAAGCTGATACAGGCAGATTACTAAAGTTACTGATGTCTTTCTCAAAATGTAATTACTTTTACTTATAGTTTTAAAATAGTTTCCACAATGGAAAAGGCAGTGCTGCAGTAAACAGCACATGTTGTATTTTTAACTTGAAGCCCCATTAGCACACAGTGAAAAATGCCACTGAACTGATACTGATCGACAGGTACCTTAAAATATATTACATATGATTGGTGTGATTCATAAGGTACTAAAAGGATGTTTAAGATGGAACACTAACAAGTTTGTGAAATGCATTATATTTTCTTTTTACTATATTTCAGTTATTTTTTATTATGCCAGATTTCTCAAGGACTTAAATAAGGGTCACTTCATAATTAAAGTTTCTATTACAGTTGATCTCCTAGGAATATAATGCGGTTGTGGTCGGGGGGTGGGTGGGAATGTGCTGAAGTAGATAATCTTGAGGTCATTTGGATGACCTGGACACAAGATAAAAGGAAGTCAGTAATGAAGTCCAAAGCCTAAACCATGTTTCAAATAACTGTGAGAATGGGTATGCATATGAGCTGATAGAACAAATAAAAAGCAGTGATAGTATGAAGTTCATCATTGAGAAGGAAATGGAAGTGATTTATAACTGTATGGAGAACAAATTCAGGAGATCTGGACACTTGTCCTCTAGCTTTGGAGATTAAAGAGGTGTGGTTAGTAAGATGGCTTTGTCTTCTCTGCTATATGTGTGTCTCTGTCTCTGCAACCACTCTCTCCCTATGGCTGCAGCTAATTTTAGCAAAACAAAACAGTCCTAGGAGTGATCATTCCTAGGAATGATCACACTGAAAAAGAACCTGGTAGATACTACAGTACTTTTCCTTTGTACAGCAGTTCAGGAGTTGGCAATATTTCACATGCATTGTCCCGATAGATATCCCCTGACAGGTTAGGGACTGGAGCAATGGTGAAAGCAGAAATGGTTGAAAAGCAGAACCCAGTCTTTTTATTGCTTCTCATGCTTTCTTTGGCTAGAAAATTACAAATGTCCCTTTTGTCTTGCAAATTCCTGCGGTTACCCAAAGATTTATTCAAATGGACTCTCATTTAACTCTTCAGGAGATCAGGCGTTAAAATGGATCAGGAACTAAAATGGCCCTGCATTCTCTCTCTCTCTCTGTCACACACTTACACACACAAACATACACACTTGCCAAAACAATATGAATCAGCTGGTCATGAACAAATCTACATGTGGCAGGGCAATTTTAGCCTTCGAAACAGCAGAGAGAAGTTGAAAGAGTTGTGCTGGCCTAGATTACAATTGTACTCTAAATTACTTATTATTAAATTTTAAAACTGGTGTTACATATAATTTATAACATATATTTTATTAATTACCAAAAGGCTACATGCTGGCTGCTCACAAAAAAGGAGAAAAATGAAGATTTTTTTTCCAGGACCCAAATCTAAAAAAGCGGACATTTCCTGGGAAAACAGGACATATGGTCAGCCTGTTCCTATGCACTTGCCTGCTTAGCTGCATCCTCCTCCTCACTGTCCCATGATGTTTGAAATGGTACAGTAGAGCAGGGCAGAACAAGGAAAGAGGGAGAAATAGCCATGGAGTGATGCACCTCCCAGCTTCCTGGATCTGTCCCATTCTGCAGTTCTATTTCAAGTCAAAGAGTGGTGGCAAGGGAGAAGAGGTTGAAGCGCTCGGCAAGCCATCCATTGGGGGTGCAGCCATTGCCACCCTGCTTCACCTCACCTCTTGGCCCTGCAGATGCACTGAGTTGTGGCCGCTTCTTGAATGCTAAATTGACCTTGACACCACAGAAATTAGATGGTTGCTGACAGAGGGGAAAAAAGTATATAAATATCCAGGGCAGTCAAATATCTAATTTTTTCATCACTGAAAATGACATGAATAGTGACTCAGCAAAAGTCAGTAGAAGTAGGGAAGACTGTAGTTTGGTTTTGTTTGTTTGTTTTTGGTCCATTCATGCTATGTATTGCCTTTTATTTCAAACTTGATTCCTTCAAAACAGCTTGGTGCTATTGAGACTTCATTGTCTTTTTTTGTAACCTCTTTTCCCCCTTTTGTATATCTTCTCTCTGTCACCTGAGCTATTTTTTTGCTTGTATTGCGGAATATGTCGCACAGCCTTACAAGCCTACCGTAGAATGTTAATAATGTCCTCCCTTCAAGAACAGCAAAACGTTGACAGCTGTGCCTTTTCATTGTTGTGCTCAAGCGAGCACTGAGATGTTTTCATTCAAAATCTGTTTAATCTTACCGTTGGCTAAGCAAGAGTCTATGCATCTGGCCCTTGGCACATGTCTACATGTAGGTAAATTCTTGCCAGACTAAGTTGTATGAACTTAGACCCAGGTTGGCACAATAGCTGAACATGGTGAGAAATTGGACCCTGAATACAAAGTGAATCATCAAGGATTGCTTCACTGTGCAATCAAAATCAGCTTGGATCTAGATCATGAAATTTGAAATGAATGTGAGTATTCTTTGTCAGGTGAAACACTGGAAAGAAATATTCTAATCAAGCTAAAAGAGTGTTGCCAAGACTAGTTACTCTTCTCAGTAAGGGAGGGACTGCAAATCTCTATACCCAATCCAAGTGTTGGAACAAACCTAACAAATGTATTTGGCTGGATCATACAGGAATGGTCATCACAAGATACCTGCAGCATCAAGCGACCACCTGCATGAGCAGCCGAACATTTTCCAGGCCTTTCATTGGTGGCTGTTATGATCTGCCAGTATACTGCAAAGCTGAAATCACTGGTAATGAAGTTGCTCTTTCCACAGCCTGACAATGCTGGCATGAGATTTGGTAAGCCCTTTCTGGCAACAGTCGACTATAGAATCTCTATTGGAGCAGGTAGGTTAGCAGTGAGTGTAGCTTGAGGAAGATCATGGGGCAGACTTGAGTGGGTAAACAGGGCCAGAGGAGTGTTTCAGGAGCAATTCAGGAGAAGATCTTGGCAGCAGCTTCACATACTCAGAGATGCTATCCTCCACTCCCAGTCTGGTTAGGAGTCTGCTTGGGCTAAACAGCTGGCATAGATCCAAGAAGACCCACTCAAGATCAGATGGCTTACGGAAAAGTTAAGTTTGAAAGTTTTTTACATGCCTGTTCTGGGCTATCTTGTATGACAGGAGTTCTGCATGCCCTTGGCTAATAAGGGATAGTGTTGGGCCTTTGCTGGTGAACATGCAGGATTATATGTGGACCAACTTTCCATTTAGCTAAAAGGCTATCAGTTCTTTGTCAAATTGGAGAGATTTGCTTTAGGCAAAACCTGTCATTAAAGTGATCCATGCCATCAAAGATGGCAATACTCTTTGATGCTGATGATCTGTTAATGTCCCCCCACCCCAGGTACTATCTCTTTAACAACTACAGACAAAATCAAAGGAAAGTCAATACTTTTTCCTGTTAGCGGCAGTGCTCAATATCCACTCTTTTATGGCATGTTAAATTATGTTCAAAAGCTTTCTGTGGGCAGAATGATATATTTTGTGCCAGTTAGCTGCATTTTGGACAGGTAGATAATGTAGTCTACAAGATCTCAGTCTGGTTTTTAAGATTACTTTTCATGTGTTTCAATTATCATCCATGGTTATTTGATGGTCTATTTCAGTACTAGAGAATCCATCCAATACATTTTAGCCAGGTGTCCTGCTCGGTGGAGCTCAGCCTGCATAAGAAAAGATTCAACCCTAAACAATAAATCACTAGTAAACAATGAATATCTAACTACAGAAAACACTTCAGCATTCATGGAGAGTTCTGTTAGCAATGTTGTCCAAAGAGTCCACATGCATCCCTAAACTCAAATTATATGCTGAAATGGGCTCTTCTTATCTCACACAATACATTAGGCTGAGAAGAGCTTTGCTTAATCACTCTCATCAATCTTTCACCCATCATATAATTTTATTTGCCTTCTTTTTGTTAACTTTATCTGTCATAGTTATGCTAATATTTTTCAAGGACTAAGTTTCCAAATCACGTCAGCTTCAGGTAGCTGCAACTGAAAATGTTTCCCTTCCAAATAGCCATGCAAGGATAGGCAATTGAGATTTCCTACACAAAGAAGGCCTCAAAATGTATACATCAACAGTTGTCATCCATGCTCTTTTTTAAAACTTGAATTGAAATGTGGCAGCAATGTATAGTATTATATTTTCTCTAAAGATTTCAATAGCCACCCGCACTCCTCCCGACCCCTCAGATGACAGATGCAGTAAGGCAAATCTCAGGCATCCCAACATGGCTGATGCAACTTGCCCTGCTAGTCCTGAAGGACTGAAAGGGCTGCACAATTGTCTGGATGTTAATGATGACCACTTTGAGCACCTAATGTGATTGACTCATTCAAGCATGACTTACAGCAACCCTTGATGTTTATGTTAATTTAGTAATAAAATTTTAAGAATACGTATATTTATCATGTTGAAGTATGTATACTTTTTGGGGAGTCCCTCTGTATAAGACAGAGAGACAGCCGTATATGAACTGGAACACAGTGGTGCATGTGAGAGGACTGATGATGATGTGCATCTGCTGCTGCTGCTGGTACATGGGCCCAATGTGGAGAAAGTCACCTGAGAGCATTTCTTGATAGTTATAGAGGCAGGAGTGGGCTGCAGCAGTACAGAACTTCAGAGGTAGCTGAAGCTTTAGAGTAGCATGCACTAGGACAGGGGTCTCTAAACATTTTGGCAGGAGGGCCATGTCATCTCTCTGACACTGTGTTGGGGGCCAAAAAACTAATTTACATTTCAAAATTTGAATAAATTTACAAACATTTACACATAATATATTGGAGTGAATTACAAGGCTTGCCCAAGGGCTGGCTAGAGGGGTCTTGCTGGGGGCCACACTGAGGCTCACCAAGGGTCACATCTGGTCCCTGGGCCAAGGTTTGAAGACCCCTGCTGTAGGTGGATATCCTCCTATGGGCAGGAGGATTTGACTAGATGATGTAATGGGTTCCTTCCAACACTGTGATTCTAGGTGGTCTGCCTCTGTGCAACCTGAACATGCTGCCCTCTGCCATTTCTGCATGCATCTCTCCTGTGGAGTGAATGGCAGGTGAATGAGTGTGTCTGCTTCTTTTCCTCTTTCCCTTTCCTTACAAACACCTGCCATGCAGCCTCCTAGGACCACACTTCTTTTTGAATCGAATGGACGCAGCTAATGATTTCAACTTAGCATGCCCAGCTCCTGCACAATGCAAGCAAGAAGAAAGGCAAATTGCAGGGGCCCTTCATGCAGATATCTTCAGAAGACTTTATAGGCTCATAAGGAAAGGATGGGCCAATTCCAAATTGCCTGTCTCTACCTTCGTGGTGCTTTATAAGCACAAAGAAAGCAGGGAGAAGTTATTTGTTTTCTACTACATTGTCCAGCAGACTGAAGGGAGAAGGAGGCTGCCACTGCTCTGATCCCAGCATGTCGGAAGAGGATTGGAGTGCCCAAGGGATCAGTGGGCTGGAGAGATTGCAGGCAGACAGGCAGAGGGCTCATCTGCTTGTAACATCTGCATGTTCTCCACTTCAGGTGGTCTCGTGGTTGGGCTGCTCCTGCAGAGCTGTATGGCACTCCACACACACTGGTCCTCTTTATAAGATAACTTCATGCCAACCATCTGCTAAATCAGCTCTGCAAAGCTAGCCATCTGTTATTTCACCCATGTCTCTTATATGGGTGTGTGTTTTAAAAGGCCAAGTTTCAGCTGAAATAGCACCAACAAACATGATGATACTACATTTTGAGGACTTTAGCAGAAAATTTTCTTGTAGTGCACATACTGCAGATTTGCACATACTCTCCAGACATAATTCCCAAATGTATTTACTCCCGTTCTTCCTGTCATAAAGGACATTTTTAGTGTGTCACTACAGATTTGCAGCTGTGCAACAAGCTGAGCAAAGGCTGGCCTTCCATCAGGCTTCCACAGATCTGAGATGCTCTCAGTCCCATCAGCCCTTCTTTATTCCTCCTGCTATGCCAGGTGTGAGATCTTCTCTGTCCATGACCTACAACGGGATGCATCAGGGGTGGGCACGGGCCTATTTGCTCCGGTTTGGGAGGGGGAGTTCTTCCAAAACTCCTGCCGCTGGCGAGCTGGCAGCAGCGGGGGCCCCCCAGAACCATGGGGACTGGTTCCTTCCTCCCTCCGGCTGGGGGGAGGCAAGCAGGGATGCTGCACAGCTCCACTGCGCTCTTCCTTCCTCTCCCCAGCCACGGGAGGCACAGAGCCCCATCCTATGCAGGTCTACTCTGAAGTCAATGGGACTTACTCCCAGGCCAGTGTGGAGAGGACTGCAGCCTCAGAGCCCCATCCTATGCAGGTCTACTCTGAAGTAAGTAATTTTATTTTTATTTTTTAAATTTTTAAATTAAAAACCTCCCCGCCCCTGACCCTGGCCCCGGCCCTGCCCACTTCCGGAGAACCGGTTCTTGGGCCAGGCCAGGCCCACCCCTGGATGCAATATTTTATTTCAATAATGTAGTCATCTTCTCCTCTTCTTCCTTAAACAGAGAGCCACCACTGTTACCTGTATGATGCAAGAGAGAAACATTATGGAGGAGACATAATTTGCACCTCTAAAATTAAACATGATGCAAATGCAAAGAAAGCGTTCAGCTTACATTAGAGCTGATTTGTCACAATTTAGCTTTTTTGCATTTGAAATGCCTACAAGACATAAACTGACTTGCGCATGAAATCTGAGTATTTTTCCCCCGCACGTAATAAAAGGAGTGCTTTGTAATCTCATTTGTGTCTTTGTCTATATCAGTCTTGTTAAAGGATTTCAAATTGGCTGGCAGTGTAAGGAAGTGGCAGGCTAGTTGCATTGTTAAGTTCTTTTTGATTTATGAATTTCAAGATCTTACTGTGACTTCAGATATAATTTCCATTTGTAATTACCAAGAACAGTAATTATTATTATTTTACACTCTGTAACATTACTATAAAAATTATCAGTACAATCCACATTAGATTTTTATTGCATTGCACTGTAATAAGACTACATTGTAAAATAGATTATTTTCTAAAAGTGGAGCTGGTTAATGAACTAATATAATACTGAATGAAAAATGAGCTATTTTCAAGAAGGCAGGCTTTAGACACAATAAACCAAACTACAAAGTGTGAAAAAATATTTCAAAATTTTTATTTTCCCAATTTGCATACAGATATATCAAAATATTTAATGTTCATTATATTCCTGGCTGAATTAATGTTGTTAATTTTTCCTCTAGTAATACATATTAAAAAGACATCTTTTTAAACTTCTATCTATATGTCTTGCCATTTATTTCTAGCACTGATTATCAATACACATAAACATAATCTTAACTTACTTACGTGTGTTTGAAAGCACACTTATGTGTGAATATTTTGTACTGCTCAGGGAATCACACATGGAAACTGTCAACCATGTGCCTGGTTCCCTACATTCAGGAACTCCATTCTTCAGTGGATTTCTTTTGATGGCATACCCATTTCACAGGATATAGATACACTTCTTGAGCCATTCAATTTGTCTTAAAGACCTTTATTTGGTTTCCCTTGAAAATTCTCAGATGTTTCTCATGGCAAGGAAATCTCAAGCTTGCTTCTACTTCCATTTTATTGAAATGCTTGTGCCAACCTATCAATAGCATTGATAAATCTGTTCGGAGTATACCCTAGATGTGCCAAAGTGGGCTTTTTGAGTGCAGGTTTGGCTGCACTGAATCCAGCACAAAAACCAGAGCTTCTGCTGCACTACTGCTTCCTGCTTACTAGGAAATGGAGGATGTGGTGAGGCTCCTTATCTCCTGGAAGGTTCCACTAGTGAAAGAGTTAAGGAAAAGGATGCCTGGGAGGAGGTCCTAGAAGGAACAGGATATAGCCTCCTCAAGCCACAAGGAAGGGTTTGGACCTCCCCTGGAAGGGAGGAAGGAGACCTCCCTATAAGGGAGGAAAAAGAGCGGGAAAGGGGAGTGGAGGAGGAGCCACCCTGGAGAGAGGGTGGTGAGCACCAAGTCAACCTGGGACTGCAGAGAACTGAGTATCCAGGACAACCCCGGCCTAGACCACAAGTGAACAAAGAAGAGACAAAGATAAAGACTGCTGCAGACTATACTCATTGGTACACCCCTCCCTGCAAGTGAACAAGGCACAGGACCCCAGGAACCAGACGGTCCGAAACAGAGACGCAGATCACCTAAAAGAGGAAAGAGAGACAGTGAGGAAAGAGACATTTAAGTTGTGGACAATGTTGTAAGGAAAGTGAAATGATTTACCTGTTCTGTTGGTGAGGTGGAAATGCTTGTTGTTACCTGGAAGAGAAACAAAACGTTAATACTTGTTGGAAACCTAAGAAGAGAGCAAAGTAAACTTGTTTGAACTTACCTGAAGTGTGTGTGACCATGTATGACCACGGCGGGGATGATGATGAGGCCCAGATATCTGTCATCCTAGAAGATCAGACCCCAATAGAGAAGGGAATCGGGGGAAGCAGCAAGAGAACCCGTGACAGAGGACAATGATTTTTTCCATGACACAAGGCCCAAAAAGAGGACATGTCCTAGAAAAAGAGATCATATAGTCACTCTGGTCATCCTTAAGACGACCTCCATGACAGCCCCTAACTGCAAGATGCAGCACCTGACTGGCACAGCCATACCATTTCTGGAATGTTGGATTGTGCCCTGTGCTTTGATCCACTTTTGGATCTCAGCAAGAAAGTGGCTGAGTTAGTGTGCACAGTTGTGGAATTGGTGGTGACATGATGGCATCATTACCTATTAATTCTGCTTCTGTGCACATGGGGGGGTGCCATGAGCCACTGTTCTGGGTGGCAGACACAATTGCTATGCCACTGCTCTGAGTGATGTTGTCTGAGTAACTCGAGTTGTGTTGGTGGTAGTCAGAATGAGATGGTTTTGTCCTAAGGCCCACGTAATTGGGCAATCAATCCTCTGTCCTTAACCTTGGTTAAGATATATCTCAGTTCCAATCTTCTGTCAAGGAACATGTTTTGCATTTCATTGGGCACTGACAAAATCATTATAATAGTTGTATGTTGTTTGTAGGAGACTGTATCATAGCTTTAATAAAAAGCTTCATTAATTAGTTAATCTTAATGGAGCACTTTGAAGATTAAAAAGCACTATATAAATGTTAAGCATGTTATTATCAAAATGTTCCCATTATTTAATTGCTTCATTTTTATGCAATAGAAACTACATTATCTGCACCTACCCAAATCTTACTTAGCATATTTGAATAATTTTTTATAATGTGCTGTTCATCATGTCATGAAATGGAATATGACATAGCAACACTCACCTCATTCAAATGTGTAGGAATAATCCATAAGATATGGGTACTCCTTTCCCCAGCTGAACTATACCTTCTTGTTGAAAACTTTTAGATTAAGATGCAACTCTCGTAAAAATATTCCTCTTCATTATGTCACACAGTGGGGATGCTATTGTAGAGTACTTATTGAACAAAATTGTAAATTAAAGCACAGGGCACATACCAGTATATTAGATCATTTGCCTTTAAAAGGCATAGGAACTCACATAAAATGTGGCTGGCACAACTTTTCGCAGGCTGGTGGAGCAGAAGGACAAAGGGATCTACACTGCAGTTGGAGTTCCCCTGTCAGGTGTGCAAACAGAAGTCTCCTTGGGGGAAGGGGAATTTGTCCCCTTTCCTTGAGGAAAACTCTAGGCTATGCAATGGGGTTTCTCAAGTCTGAACTGGCTGTTTTGCAAGTTCCTATGCAGGAGGTAAGATTTGGTGGAGATTTCTGCAGGTCCCACCCCCTCCCACACTAGCACCTCCTGGTTTTATTCTCTCACACCCTGGAATGTACATCTCCCAAAAGGCTAATCTTGCTCTGGTGGCTATTTAATATTCTTCACCCAGTGCTATTGGTGCTGGCCCAGTTTTCCTTGCTGTAAAGCAGGTAAATGTGCTTTACTGCATATTCACAACTCCTAGGCCCTTTTGGATTATGCTCTGAATGCCATCATCTGTGTGAACAACCCTCATACTGACTGTTTCCAATGGACCACAAGTGTTCCTATACAAAATATTCTTTAAAACCAGTGACTGAAATAAATAGCCCTTGCACCTATCTTGTGTTTCCTAGATTAATATTGATTTTGTAAGTTCTGTTTGATTAACTGAAATCTGACACAGCTCATGGCATGAAATGCCATTGCTAAGCTGTTATAACCAGGTACATTAGGGTTTCACTGCAAAATTATTTTGGTCTCCATATCAAAATGTTTCTATAGATGGGACAGGATTGATGTTGGGATTAAGGTGTGTACAAACAAAACTGTTGCAAAATGGGTAGTTTAACAGTGCCATCTGGAGCACTTGTGTTAACTTTAATTCATTTATGTCAGTATGTTAGGAATACTGATGGGCAAGAGTTGAGAAGATTCATACTTGTACTTCCAATATATAGTCTCTTCTGAGGAACATGTAAAGCAGAGAAAGCCAGGGGAAAGAAGGCAGGTGAGGCAATGTATCTCTCTTGCCATAACTGTAAGAAGAGCCTCCACTGGATCAGGCCAAAGGCCCATTTAGTCTAGCTTCCTGTATCTCACAGTGGTCCACCAGATGCCTCAGGGAGCATGCAAGACAACACATAACACTAGACAAATGCATAAGACACCTGTATCCAGGTGCCTCATCAGGAAAGTCACTGGTTGGTTGCAGTGAAACCTGACAGGTTTTCTGTCAGCAAAACCCAAAAGCTTTACTTGCTGCCACTGTGATAGCTTCCGGGACCGTTAAGTCTATCTGTCAGTGGTATGTGTGACACTTTTTAGTCCTGGCTGGTTGCCATTCTGGGGCAAAGCTCAGCAATGTGGATGCTTCTCCTGTGGTAGTGGGGAAAGTGAGATATGCAGGAACATATAAGAGTGAGAGATTTCCTCAATGTTCACACCTTCTGCAGCACTACAGAGAGCAGGCAGTCTCTGTGGTCTCAGGAACTGGATAATACACCGTCCCCCAGAGTCCAACAGGAACACTGACCCCAAAATTCAGCGTTGTTGAATTGTATACATTGCACAGTACAAGGACCAGTCTGCCTTGGAAACAACTATCCTGTCTTGGGCCCAAACTTCACAAAGAGATGAGAATTGGAGAAAAGAGATTGTACACAAAGTAAGGAATATAAAAAAGAAGCAACTCCTTTAAGCCTCTCTGAAGGAAGAAGTAGCACCCCGAACCTGAAAGGGTAATGTTAATTACTATTGTTTTACTTCTTGTATAAATTACCTTGTCTAAATGAATTTTGGATCAAAAGTGTGAGATACCTTTGTCTGAAGATAATTTTCCATCGGATATTACGGGGATTATGATGCCTAAATCTAATCTCTGCCCACTGAGTCTCGTCCCATTAAACTCCAAAAGGAGATTAAAGGTCTCTGTTTACACCTGTACAGCCAAAGCCCCTTTTAATGTGATTTGAAGCAGTACACAGCAACTTTCAGAGAGACCTCGTGAATATAACTAGTGATATGAATATTACAAGCATGACATGGTCTGAACAATCGAGTTATTACCAAAGCTGGGCCATCAGCTGAGGCAAAGGAATCTCCCCCAGAGGATTATACAATTACTTGCAGTGAAATTTCTAAATTCAGTAGGACTCAAAAATGGATTGTTTTTGTGCTCATGGTTGCAATCAAGGCTAGAAACTTCATGTCAGCTCTAGTCATGGACTGAACAGCACAACAATTCATACATGATGAGAAAAGGCATGTGCATTGGCAGATTACCTGATCCAAGGTCAGGTGCTTGGATGAGGTCATATTTTGCACACATGGGTTGTCCTTAATCAAGATTCAGGCTCCCATCCTATATACGCTGACTTGGAAGTAAATCTCCTTTACTTACAGAGTTTACTTCCACATAAAACATGCATAGGATTGTGCCACCAAGAGTTCATTTCATAGAGATTGCCACCTTTGCAATCACAACTTTGCTAGTTAACTTTGCAAGTGGAGGAGTGCATACTACTTATAAAGTCATATTTCAACAATGTAGAGTGACGAAGGTGGACTTTCTCTTTGGCAGTGTCATGGCTATCCTCTTGCTTCCTCCTCCGGATTCACACTGGCTCTACAGATTGTTGGGGTGTAAGACCCTGCTGATGTGCAGGGCTTAGCAGAGTAGTTGTGCAGAGGCAAACGGGCAGCAGCACAGAGTAAACACGACAGCTGTGTGTAGTTAAAGATAACTATATTGTTTAAACGAAAGGCAGAAGATAAGTCCAGTAACACAGTCCAAGGTCAGAGCAGTAGATCAGTCATATACATACATCAAGTTGAAGGGGTATTCCAATATCAGTAAATCCAGTTAAACAGTCCACAAGTCAGTCCACAGATACAGTTCAGTCTTTCAGAGTATCAACACAGCAAAATACTCCTCCTCAGTAACCCACACGTTGCAATAATCTCATACACACTTAAATTTAGTGAAACACCAATCAGTTATAGATATTACAGTCAGGTGACCAGTGACTCAGCACTTCCAATTCTGCTGACTCATGCTGTAAGAGCAGTTTCAGACTGCATCAGCTAGATTGCATCAGCCTTCTTCAGTATTGCATCAGCCTGTAATCAACTTCCCTGAACAAATATGTTTTATTATTAAATTCAAATACTAACACAGATAAAGTGTGTGACAGTGCAATCCTAACCCCTTTTTAGTCTGGCACAAATCCTAGCATATGTCCTGTGCTGGCCTGGGAGTGTCACAAAAATGCAATGGCACTTCTGTGCTACTCCTTAGGTATGTGCTGGACTGCCCACACTTCCATGGGAAAGGGGAAAGGGGTGATTTGTGCTGGCCTAAATGAGGCACTGAAGAATCTTGTGAGTCAACCCCTGGCTGTCAGTGTCACAGATGCAGCTGGTCTGAGGATGAAGAAGGCCCTTCCAGATGGAACCACAGAAGATTATAATCCTTTGGATCCAAAATGTCATCTCAACGTTTTCTGCTGTGTGAAGCTTTGCTGGGAGGTGACAGCCACACCACTGCACACCTTAACGGGAACACTGCAGCCTATTATAAAGCTTCCAGAACTGGTGCTTTATGTCTGATCAACTTGTCATTGACAGTGGCCCTGAAATGTTTCCTTAGTTCCCTGAGACTGCTGGGCTTTGTCTTGGCTGCCCATCTGACTGTCACCTGGCTATGATCTGCTGCCAACCCAAAGTACTGAACACGTGATAAAGTGAAAAAGTGGGGCATGAAGGTACAAGCATAATTCTGTCACTGCCACTCAACAGTAACAAGCTGTCATGTTTATGTCCTTTGTGATACATTCCACACTGTGGTGAACTGGTTAAAGCACAATTATCCTGCATTTTTCTTGTGGTGGTCTATGAAAGCAACAGGCACTCTACTGTCACACTTGTATTCAGCTTTCCAGGGGAAAAGTTTTCATATGTAGTCTTTCACAACCCATTTCTTCATATGATTGGTGTTCATATTTTTCACTTTTTAAAAATCATACAACCTCAAAATAATATTTTTTTCTTTCCAACAATTTTCCTGACATTTGCTTTGATAGTCTTGTTAGCAGATTAACTTTTTGAAGCTCTATTGCTTTCAGGCAAAAGGGGGGGGCAAGTACATCGCAACACTGTACGTTTTAAGTGGAATGATAATTGAAATCCTGTGGGTGGAACAATATCTGCTAACAGACTTCATGACAGGAAGAACTTTGAGCTTTTCATAAGGCCCTGACAAATGGTAGTGTACAGGGTGCCCATTCGAACAGAAATGTCTGGAAAAACCCCACCTTCCTCCATGTTCCGGACATTTCCCTGGTCATCTTTTGAATTTCTCTACAGTGTGATTCTGGGGTTCCCCAGAGCAGGAACCTGAGGGGTGGGACCAAGAGGATGTCCTTCTCCCACCTCCTGGGTGGCCAAAAGGCCACCACATGGTGTGGGCTGCCCTGACCACCTGTCTGCCCACCAGCCCCACCACTTTCCCTCTTGCCGCATGGCTTCCCCACTGGCTGTGCGGCTGCCCCTATCCTCCTGCCTCCCTGTCACTTCCTTCTCACTGTGCGGCTACTCCACTTACTATGCAACATCCCCTGCTACCCCCTGCCACTTCCCCACTCCTCCCACCACCACATGCCACTTCTCCCTTCCTCTGCCACCCCTTGCCACTTATCCGCTCCCCCCCACCCAGCTGGAGCCTCCAGGTGCCCATGTAACCACCACCTCCACTGTTACAAAGGTAAGTACTCCCACCTAACTTCCCTACTTACCTTTCCCTTCCCTACTTATCTCTCCCACACCAACCCCTACCCTACTTACCTCTCCCAACCCTTTTCCCCCTCACTTGAGTGGGTTGTGTTGCTGCAAACTGCTTTGAGGGCATCTCATGTGTCTGGGTCAGATTCATTTAAGTTGAAGTCACTTGCATGTGGCTTGTGTTGCTGCAAACTGCTTTTTGCATGTCTGGGTCAGAATCTTGTCTGTTAAAAGGTTTTCAGTTTTAAAAGTGTTGAAATTAAGTACAGGAAACCAATACAAATATTTTTGCTTTATTTTAAGATGTCCTACATTTGTCTTACATTTTGGGGGTGTCCTACTTTTTTTAACTGGTTAGGTATTTTGACTTGGGGGACAGGAATTTTGGGGAGCCTGGAGGGGAATTTTGGGTTTGGCATCTAGTCACCCTGGTAGTGCATGAGTATAACGTTGCAAAATACTCTGTGCACAGAGTTAAAACGAACCGTTCCAAAAGAGCACAGGGAAGCAATACATAGCCTAGATATTTAAGTTCCTTGAACAGGAAGGTGAATGCAAACAGATTCAAGGTTTTGGTATTTGAAACTTACTTTTGAATGAGTTGCCAGCCAAAGCTTAGCAAGGTTGCAATTCAACAATTTATGCAGCAAGAATAATACCAACATATATCATTTGAAAAGAAATTTAATTAAGAATGCAGTGTAACAAACCACACTGGAATATCTTTATTCTATCACACATTTTGGCCAATTAACCAGAAAATGAAACCACAACTGCCTCATGGAACAAAAACTGGATTTTTAATAGGGACAATTTACCCTTCATGATTTGGATACTACAGAACTCAGGAATGGGATGTTATTTCCTAGGTCTAGCCCTTCTCAAATGACTGCAGCAAATATGGTATGTTTTACTTAGGTAATAAAAGCTTTCAGGCTGATAGCAGATGTGGCTACCCATCTTCATTTTAAAATTGCCTACTAGGAAGAATGTTGGTGGTTGGAACAAAAGTTGAAACCCCACTCTTATTGATCAGCAAGAGGTGCACAAGCTATATGTTTACCTCACCTTAAAATGTTTATTTTGAACAGAGTGAGTAGTCACTCTCATTTTTGAAAGCCAATGTAATTGCAGTGCAGCAGTACAAGCAATTGACTAAATCTGTTTCTCCCAATAGTCTTTATTATTTCTTTGTTCAAATCTGTAATTTCAATAGCAAAACTGCACTGGCTAGAATAAGGACTCATTTTAAAACTGACTTTCTTCTTCTGCTTTCTCTCTTGCATTTACAATACTCACAAATGATGCATTTCAGACAAAAAAGTATTTTAGCACCATTTCTGACAGTGCTCAAAGAGAAGAAATGTGCCTATTGCAGAACAACTGAACTGCAACTCCTGTGGTCCTCCTCTCCTGGCTACTTTACATATTGTCTTTCTTGTGTTACATTTGCATGTATTTTGTGACATGAGAGTGATTCTCAAGAGTACATCTGTGTCTTTAAAATTCAGTGGGAGTACTCGCCCACAGTCTGTAACTATGACAGCAAAATGCATTCTGATTATATATACAGACTTTTAAAAAAATAAAGCTACCAGAAAATAAAGGCATCGGAATTTTATAGCTAGATATGTACATTGGTGTCCTTTTACAACTTGCTGGTATTCACTGCATTATTGCGTCCCTCATCTTTTAGTGCACCACACCAATGTCCTAAAAAATTTAAAATAAGGCCAACTCAGTCCGCATTAGTAATTAAATATTGCAAACTCATTGGAGGATTTCTACAAAAAAAGAATACGGAAATTACCCACATGAGTTCATAAGAAGAATATTAAAGGGAAAAACTAGTTTTCAAAATTCTATGAAGATGTACTAGAAAAGCTTAAATGTAGATTTCGTATATCAAGATATATATCTACACTGAAAATTCCTGCTCATTTTAAACTCTGCGCTTCAGGTACTGCATTACAATGTTTGATGTTTTTGAAGTTTAAGTTTATAAAGCCCAGTGAATCCCCTAACAAAACACCAATACCATTGATCAGTCGCGTCACCAAGGTGGTGCGGCTGATGCGGGCCGCACTGGGTGATGCGGTTCCTAGGGGTGATGCACCGGAGGAGTTTGACACTCTTCCAGGCAAACCCAGGTGTCAGTGTGCCCATTTCAGCCAACGCCGAGGCAGAGCAGCAGCCAGAAGCCGAAATGACTGGCTGAGGCACACAGAGACACACTGCGCATGTCTGACATGCTCAGGGTCTCTGCCCAGCCATTGACCCTTGCTCCAAAGGTGGAGCTCTTCTCCGAAGGCAGAGCTAGGTGCTCTGCCTCCGGAGCAAGGGCCAATCGCTGCACAGATGCACTGCGCATGTCCAAATTCTCGGACATGTGCAGTGCGTCCCTCTGCGCAGCCATTCAGCCTCGCTAAGGAGGCTGAGCAGCAGCTTCTGGCTGCCACTCTGCCTCTCTAGTGAGGCCGAATGGCTGCACAGAGGCACAGACTTCCTCCTCTCTAAGGAGCAGCCGGCTGCTCCTCAGAGAGGAGGAAGTCTCCTCTGACGCCACTTCAGAGGAGACTGCACATGCACCAAAGTTGGCACATCAACTTCAGTAATGACACTGCACATGTGCCTACTTTGGCACATGTGCAGTGTCGCAAGCATGGTGTGCACATCCCGGGGGCATGCCCGCATCCTGGGGGTGATGCGCTGTGCCCTCGCACCGGATGACATGTGCGCTGCAGTTGCCCCTACCTTTGATATAAACAAAATGAATGAAAAAGAATGACTGACCCCACAAGAGGATGTGGAGGCACATTTGCCCACCTAGGCAGTGGTGAAATAGTGTCACCTTTAGTTGGCAGAATTGGGAAAGCAGAGAAGGGGTTGGGTAAGATATCGGCATCTCTGATGGGTATGTCTGGATTAGAGTTAGGGTTAGGGTTTGTGATTGGGTGAGATAAGGAAGGGGAGAGTGGGCATATTCTACAGGCCATTTCAAACATTCCTGCATGAATCAAAGGATGAGGGGTATGCTAGAGGCAGGAGCTGATAAGGAGAAATGCTGGTACCTCTTTCAAGTCAGTGATCAGCTTCCACCCCTCACACACACACACATAGCATCCCTTGTGTCAGAGAGGATGAGATATGCTTATTGAGGACTCTGGCGTGCTAAAGACTGTCAAAATCCATACTAATAAAGTCCACCTCAGTCACAGCCATTGTGCTTTGGATTTCAGGGCTTCTCCCTTTCACTTACCAACCTGCTAAGTCATACACAAAATTAAACAAAAATTAACATTGCTAGCCAAATATGCCTGCATGGCAATGTCTGTTGGAGAAACATTACTGTGTGTGAGGAAAGACTAGGGGCGCAATCCAGAGTAACTATGTGGAGTCCTTGCTCCGGTGTAAGAACAATTTGCTCTGGATTGCAATATGAATTTCCCATAGGTTTTCACTAGGTAGTGCAGTAACTAAGGGTACACGTAATGCCTCTTACGTGCTCCTGTAGTTACTCTGGATTGTAGGGCCAGTCAATGAGAAGGTAGCCAGCTTAAAGGAGGTATCACTTCTTTGTCAATATACCATGGATCCAACTAAAGTGATGAGTCAGGTATCTCATTGGTAGACCCAGGACTGGTTCACTCATTACTTCAGCTCAAGCTTCAAATTGGTGGTATGTATCGACCTGTGTTGCACATTCACTTCTACTAGTCTTCCTCTTCTCACCATCCAGATCATAAAAGGAAGATGGGGAGGGAGGGAAAGAGGAACAATAAAGGGAAAAGAGTAATGGTTGGTTATATACCACAACAGCTGCTTGATGCTTCACCTTCCATTCAATTCCTTTCAGTCTTTTCCAGTCTAGAGTAGGGGTCTTCAAACCCTGGCCTGGGGGCCAGATGCAGCCGTTGGCAAGCCTCAATGTGGCCCCCAGCAAGACCCATCAATCCAGGCCTTGGGCAAGCCTTGTTATCCACTCTTATATATTCTTATATGTAAATTTATGTAAATGTATTCAAATTTGAAATGTAAATTATTTTTCCAGCCCCCAACACTATGTCAGAGAGAGGATATGGCCCTCCTTTCAAAAACTTTGGAGGCCCCTGGTCTAGAGAATGGGAGGCTGCCACTTCTTCAGTGAAGGGAAGGCAAGTGAAGGGAAGGCATGTTTCACATGCCACCTAATGCTCCAGGGGTCTTGAGTATGTTCTGGGCAGAGTACATACTATGCTTGCAGAAGGTCCCAAGTCCCTTTTATCACCAATTACAACTGAAAAGAACCAGGATGGTGTATAGTGCAGTGATTTTCAACCTTTTTCACCTCATGACACACTAACAAATTGTTTTTACCATTAACAAGGCACACCAGGCTGTTCAAATCCCCCAACTTTCCTATTACAGTAATTAACGATCTTCCCCAAATTCCTATGGACTAATACTTGAGGACTATTGACACATTGGTTAAAAGTGACAGGTGTAGTGGTTAGGCAGTTGGACTGAGACTCTGAAGACTCAGGTTCAAATTCTCCCCTTAGCTTCAAAGATTCATGTATAACCTTGTGGCAGCCACTCACTCTCAGCTTCACCTACCTCACAGGGTTGTTGTGAGGACAAAGGGATTAAAGCTTTGTAAGTTGCATTGGACATTTGCATTGGCAAGGGAAAGACTAGATATAAATCCCTCAAACAAACAAACAAAAAAACAAACAAACAAATGATCCTGTCTGAAAACTTATAAATCTACTGGCACTGGAAAAGTAGCAGGAACAGAAAGGGATAATCACACACCCAACTTATTTTTTTTTTGTTCTAAATTGTCCTTCCTCAAACCGATTTTCCATTTTTAAGAGGCAATTTGTTGTCCAAAAAGTATGCATGTGACACGTGGTTGGCACACAGCATTTTTTTTAAAAATCATCACCCTTTCAGTAACTTTCCTCCATTCCCTGATAAAATACATGCCACATTTCAATGTATTCAAATCATGGTGAGTCTTTCCAGACTGACTTGTGATTTGCATTGGCTTGTGGACAAAAACATATATCTTTTTAAAGAAACCTATGAGATGTTCACACATTTTAAAGATAAACGGGTACACATTAAATACATGTTTTGAATAAGATGACAAGAGTGTCATGAGTTGCAGCTTGCCAGAATGCACAGCTTGACAACACTCTTGCAACAGTGTTGCCAGGCCATCAATTTGGAATTTTTAACTTGTAGAAAAAAAGGGGCTCAATGTGCACTTATAGCCCTAGGAACATTTTTAATCCTATATATTTTGGTGGTGTGTCTTTAGTAAGCCATCAGATCACATGTTGATACATGCTCTTCTCTTTTCCCCACTGGCTGGTTGCCCTATGGCTGCATCCTCTTTCCTTTCCTGCTTTTGAAGGACCCAGCAACTGATGTTAATGTATCCATTTACTGATGGGAGATGGGAAAGAATTGTGCTGCTTTCATCTCAGCTAAGGGATGCTTATTTTTCCTCTTTGTAGATGCAAATAGATTTTCCCTCTCAGTGGATGCAAAAAGCAGCAATAGTGTAGCAAACATAGAGAATGAAATTGCCCCATAGCCAAAGGTCTTGAAATGGAAGTGGAACAATCCTCCATTGGCTCTAGGTCTGCCACCAGATGTAGAATTCGGTTCTTGGGATTCCTCACATTCTTTCAGTTCCCCAAAGCTGAATCCTAATCCAGGAATCATGCAATTAATTATGGGAACCTTTGGTTTCAGGTTGAGCCAAACTCACACATTAATTCCACAATTTTCTTGACAGGATGCCTAGGAAGATGAAGATGAGAAGGGAAAGGTGGAAGGAACCAGGACAACTAGCCACTGGGGAAAATCTTATAAAAAAACAGGCTTCCAATGTGATAGTATGTTGAAACCATGGGTCCATTAAAAACATGTTCACAATGATCTGAATACGCTTTAAGTACATTCTTTACATTTCATTTGTACACATTCTTGACATTTTCAGCTTTTGAGCAAAAAATTCATATGCAGGAGGACCCCTTCGTTTCTGATCTTTCTCCTCACAAGCATTCATCTTTAGAAAGAGTCTAAGAGCAAAATGTCTACCACAGAACACGGTGATTTCTCTCTTTCACCCCAGGTGTATCAGCTGAACTTCATTCCTATCTAGTTTCAAGGGCATGGGTCACTTCTCTGAATTCCCCCCCCCCCATTTTCATTTTCTCTTTTGCAGAATAAAAGATCCTTAGCTTTTCCACACCATCTAAAGAATACCCTCCCCAAATTTCATGCTTCTAGGTTGAGAGGGGGGCAGACATTGATCAGTCATCTATTCTTCAATGTAAAGAATAGGGAGGAAAACATGTTGCACCCCTTTTCACCTCCTTCCTGTTCTTAGTGGTGTGCCTCCATCACGGAAGAAACTGATTCTTAGTGGGTGCCTCCATCATGGAAGGAACACCCTCCAAATTTCATGCTCCAAATTTCATGCTTTAGGTCCAGCAGTTTTGGCTGGGCATTGATGTGTGAGTGAGTGGCTTTTCAGTTTTATATATAACTTATATATAAGGGGGTGTGTGCGCGCGTGTGTGTGCATGTGCGTGCACACATGCGTGCACACACACACACACACACATGCACACGCGCACACACACACACTCCTAGCGGCTCAGCTGGTTAAGACACTGTTCCTTTCATCAGAGTGGCCGGGGTTTGAGACCCGAGTGCTGAAAGACATAGTGAGCTCCAGTCCTTAGCCCGACTCCTGCCAACCTAGCAGTTTGAAAGCATGTAAATACAAGTAGATAAATAGGTACCATGCTGGTGGGAAAGACAATGTCCTTTCAACAGACCCCTGCGACAGGCCAGCCAGGTTTCCCCAATCCCCCATGTCTTATTCATCCTGGGTTGGATGAAAGAGAGAACAACACAGATTAATCCGTGGAATTCTTATAAAAGAATGATCTGACAATGCACATCTTTGAAACAGAATGCATGGCAGGGGCTGATGGTTCAGGGATTGTAAAATCCTGGTTCAAATCACCAGTCAGCCATGAAGCTTATTTGGTGACCTGATGCTAGTCACAGTCACCTCATCCTCACCTAACTTACAGGATTGTTGTGATATCCAAAAGAGTTGAAGAGCCACCCTGTACACTATCCTGATCTCTTTGGTGGAAGGATGGTGTTAAGTTGTTAAGTTGTGGGTCCAAAGCACCCTGGAGATTTGGATATGTAAGTCCACATGGGAGATTTATTTCACACTCCACACGCACATAACAGAATGCATGGCAGGGGCTGATGGTTCAGGGATTGTAAATTCCAGGTTGAAATCACCAGTCACAATAAAACATCACAATTCCCCCAAGTATATACTCCCACTCATTTCTAAATCCTACAGGATTGGTACATTCAAACCTCTATCCTCACATCAGATTGGAGAACAAATCAACAAGATCATTAACACACATAACCCACATGTGGCAAATAACCCATACATAACAGATGGTATAAAGTTGTGAAAATAAACAAATGTAGAACCACTGATCTTAGCAGAGTGCCCAAGAGATTTGTTCCTTCACAAGATAGTTTCTGGCAAAATTTATAAATCCTGATCTCATGCACATGTATTGTGGGAGAATACATATAAGATTATGGTTGCAATCTTAACCAATTTAGGCTGGCCAAACTCACCTGGCATAGCTTCCCATGATAGTGTGGGGATGTCGGCATATGCCTGGGGGGCCTAATTCCCCCCAGGAGTGGGCAGAAGTGCCTTAAAGCACTGTTGTGGCACCCCCAAGTCAGCACAGGAATCATGCCATGGAATTAATATTTAATTATTAAATTAGTTAAATTTAATTAGAAAGTTAGGATTGCAGCCTGTGTTAGTGCTTACAGTGTTTACACTTAATTTTCCTTTTCCAAGCTTAAAACAACTTTGTTTCATCTCTTCAAGTCAGACACAAACCCCCAAAATATTCATATAAAAATATTAACTATGTAAAAATGATGACAAAACACTGTAATTACATTCAAAACAAGCATTCAGTGTGCACGATCCTATGAAGTCAATTTAGACTGCAATACTAAAGACACTTTCCTGGGAATAAGCCCCCATTTAACATAATGGGGCTTAATTCTGTGTAGACATGGTTAGGAGACACTTAATCATGTAATCAAAGACACTTTCCTCGGAGGTTTACCTGGGCTGCTGCTGGAGGTTCAAGGTGGCTGGTGGGGGCAGTTGCCTCTGGCACCCCCAGGCAACTGCCCCCAAGTTGTTGGCAGTTAGAGGCAGCAGTGCTGGCTGTCAGCCCTTTTAAATAGCCTCCGTGTGGAGCATCAGGGCTGCAGAAGTGCTTATTAAGTGAAGCGGAACTTGTTGTGTGAAGCAATATTCCTTAGAAATTTAGACTTGTTATGTGAAATGCTTGTTATATGAAATGCTTGTTATGTGAGGTGCTTGTTATAAGAGGTACCACTGTATCTGCTAATTAGGTTATATGGCTATACCTATATGTTTCACAAATGGGCAGAGTTACTCTCCTTGGGAGGCTTTTCTCATTTTCTCTTCGAAAATTCATTTCAAAAACTCTTTTCAAAGAGTTTTCATCATTTTTATTTTTATTTTCTTTGCAAAAATTTCACTGTACTTTCTTCAAACCTTAATTTTAACTTTAAAGTTAGAAGATGTTTCCCTTCTGCACCTTCCAAAACTGCTGGGTATAGGAAGTTTGCACAGTTGTTGCATCTCCAAATAAAACTCTGCTTTATAAGTATTACCATAATTGGCTCAGGCAATGCCATAGCTAATGATCATGTAGCCTGGTGCAAAGCTCAAAATGTAGCCTTGGAAGTGAGGTCACAATTGAAAGAGATGACAACCCTGGGTATTTTTTAAAAGAAAATTGAGAAAAAAACCTGCTGCCTCCTCCTTAGCAGTTCACCAACCATTTGTTCTTTAATGGCATAGCTAAAGCACCTACAGTATTTGTTATCTGGAGTCAAAAAAGATTTTGTTGCCCTTCCCCCCAAGAACAAAAACAAATTTAATTAAGTAAAATAATAAAAATTGCGTCCCTTATTGGTTAGGGAAACTGTTCTGGGGCAAAGATGAATGATTATTCTTTCCCTGCTAAATAGGAGCACCACTTAGAAGTGCCTGTATACCCAGTTAGCATGGGGTAACTGTTTTATGATATATGTACTGTATATGATATTTGTACTGAGAGCTGATTTATGGTAACACCTTATTAGTTTCACACAGTACCAGAATCACATCTCATTGGCTCTCAGAGGCATCAGTAACATGGGAAAGTTTGAGTTTTAAAAAATCCACTTTTGTTTCATATGCTTTTGTGTTATTTTCTGGTTAATTGGCCATAACATTTGATAGAATTGAGATATTCCAATTCATTTTGTTTCATTGTATTCTTCATAAAATTACCTTTCCAACATTATATAACATGATGGTATTATCATCATACAGACCCTGTTTTCACAGTTTTAGTCACCAGCGTCAAGCTCAGATTGTAGCCCCCCGAAAGCTTGTAGCCTGGTGCAACTACACCTTCTGCACCCATACTAGCTATGCCACTGGGCACAGGTATTGTACTAACAATGGACTTTTAGAGAAAGTCACCTTTTAACTCCATATCAGGAAGTGTATGGAAGTTCGAAAAGTAGCATATCTTCATTCTCCCTGCGTGACTTTTTTGCTTGTGCTCAGAGTTTCTGAAAAGAATATTTCCTATGCCTGATTGTACAGTACATAATCAGAAGTCAGCAAAAGACTGATTTTTCCTGAACCACTTCAAAAATAACAAGATTTTAAAGACTTTTAAGTGATTTTTCTCCCTGGTAGATAGCTAAGTACAAGCAAATGGGAAAAATGCATTCTTTTCCTCTGTAATAAAAACTTTTGGCATAAGAAGGAACAGCAACATCTCCATAGTTTAAAATGGGGTTGTTGGTGGTGGTAGAAATAAAGAATTGAATTTGTTGAAAGACAATAACCATGGGTCCCCATGACACCATTTCTAACTCACTTTCCAACACAGAAGCACCTTTTAAATCCTTGCCAGTGCTCTCATCTGCATTTAGATTCTGTTCTGTCAAAGGGTAATTTCATAATCACAGTGAGGCACTTCACAGCATGTTAAATCTCTGCTCATATGTTGCCATTTCTTTTTAAGTGGAATTCAGTGATTACTTAGAGATACCTCGATATATAATGATTCATCTGTAGAAAATAGTGATGCTGGCATCTGTTCTCTTTGGCAGCCAAAATCAAATACTTTTTATACTTGTTCATGTGGTTGATTAAGGGTGCTGCTGAAATAGCATTGCTGTGAGAATGATGTGAACATTATCCACCAACCAGATAGATACCCCTGCATTGGACCTCCTCATGCAGCACCTCCACTTTGGAGCAGGACGAACCAGTAATAGTCTTATTGGTCATCCACAACACTTTCCCTACTTCTGCAATAAAGTTGCCAGAAAACACTTTTAATATCACAAAGTAAGAGCAAACATGATACATAAATCTATCAATTTCAAGATCATCCGTGGAAATATATTGACATAGTAGACAAAAATCATATAGCTGTAGCCATCTTTCTAATCATTTTCTGATACAGGTGTCTCTTGTTTCAATAGGGTTCTATTCCAGAACCTCCCATGGATAAAAAAAATCAGTACATAAAGAAAACAATGGGGAAATAGGTTTAATGACCCACATCCAGTGTTCTTGCTCCTCTATTGTGCCTAGCAGAATAAAGTAGTGCTTTAATATCTGCAGGGATTTGATTCTAGGCCTGAAAAATGGACTGATTGCTTGAATGACTACCGCTTTACAACAGTAGAAAAACATTTTTTAAAACTATGATTTGCAGTGGCCATTCATATTGAGTCAAATCTGTGTATCAAAAAAATCTATGTGTAACACGGTTGGATCTGTACTTCTTTTTAAAAGTCAAATAAACGGTGTGGAAAGTAGTCCACATGTAATAAGTACAAATAGGACAAATATTGTAAATCAATATGTGCAAGTCTCAGCCTTACAGGACCCCATGACTGATCTGAGTTCAAAATCTAGAATACTGTAAAACTCAAAACCTTCCTACATATCCCTAAGGAGCAAGATTCTGAACGAATTTCAAGTAGCCTCTTGAGGCTGGTCAGAATAATTGTTTCACTGTTAAGTCAGGTGTAGTCCTTATTCCTTAGTCCTTATTCCTCTCATGACAGCAACACAGATAAATGTTGTACTTGGGAAAAATTAAACCCCAACTTCTTTGATCATGGGAGCTTCTGTGTCTCTCTTCAAATATAACATTTGTTTGTACACACAGCTATCGAAAGCGTGGGGAGAGTGTCTATGGAGTACATTGTAAGTAAGGCTTGTCAGCATACATCATGATACTGTGTAACTCTGGAGACTCACCGGGGTTTGTAATGTCCAAGTAATAATAACATTTAAAGACAAATGGTACTACAGCCACCTTCTCACTGACAGCTAAGGGAAAACTTTCTGGCATATGTTGTAATCATGTGATCCTACAATCATGGAAAATTTTTTTATGTCTTTGATTCCCAGCCACTCAATAAATCCCACCAACTATACTGATTATGTGGTGTTGCACAGTCTTTTGCCAGGACCTGTTGATGGAGGATTGTGTGGAAAGGGCTACACTATGTATCAGTTAACTGGTAAGGTTTGGATTTGGTTGTGATACTTTTGGCACAGTAAGCATTACTACAACAGTTGTGATGGTTCAGGATACATGCGAGAGATAACGAAAAATAGTTTTTCCTATATATGTAGGCCCCCCAGATAGGGTCTCCTCCTGAGCTGCTTAGATAACTGGCATAAATCCAACAAAATCAAGGGTTGTGACATTCAAAAAATGGGGGATAGGCCCAAATATTTGCCACCACTGCCATGTCCAACTCCTCCATGTCCCTGATTCTTCCTACCCCATTTCCATGGTCCACCTACACCACCAATGTTTCCTCCAACTGACTAATTATGTCAGCAGAAGATGTCCATGGGTTTGGGCTTTTATCCAGTCTCCCTACCTACTTCCTTTCATTTTAATAATTAAATTCTGTGCCACCGAGTTAAAACTTCACAAAATTAAGCACTAACACTAAATGCGTGGGGCACACAACTGTCCCCTAAAGAGGCAGGCAGACTGATGCCAAAAGATTAAAATGAAGGTGAAAGCCTCACCTCAGGCCAATTCCATTAATGCCTCTTGATAATAGCATCCAGAGGCCAAGATTCAGGCATGCCAAATTCCAAATGAAACAGAGTTGTTCCCTTTTATTGAAATATTAATCTTGATAGTCCCGTTATCATATCACTTTTGAAAGCAATATCCAGGAGTACAATATCCATATACATTTAATCTTTGTTTTATAAGTTGATAAAATATGAAGCTAAACTATAAAGACATTAAAATTAGCATATTTATTGCCATTTTTACGAGACACGCTACCGCAAAACACATAATATCTTCTAGTATAAATCTACATCTGGCTCTGTCTCAATAACTGCTAAATTTACAGTGGCACAGAATTTACACAGGATCTCTTTTAAAGCAATAGCTGAACTGGGATGTTATACTTGATCCATATCTTGTTGTTTTATGCAAAGAGTTACTGGACTGGTATCATAATGTGCAAATATAATCTGTGTGCAATCTGTGTATGTCCTCAAGTAGACAAATGACAAATTGTGCCCCATTGTTCATTTTGTACTATAACATATTTTCATAATCTGAGTGTCCTTGGCCATAGGCATCTTGTATCCTGCATATGGCATATACAACATTCCTGCAACAGTTTGTTTCTGTCCAAGGAAACTTTTCTCCACCTCCCATTAGAAACTTTTCATGGCATAAACAAAAAGCAAAAGACACAATCTGCACAATCTTCAAGCATCATTATGAAAAAGTGCTGCATAATTACGCTTCCCAAAGAACAGTGCCCAATGTATGATTTATGGGGGGGAAAGGCTGGACTCTTGCCCAATATTATTGCCATTAGAACTTCAAACCTAATCTTTAGTGCAGTGTTTGATCTATAGGGAGAAAGATTAGTAGGGACGACAGTTGACCTCTGTTAATTGGGCAAAGATGCACCCTATACACTGGTGTATGGAGAGAAAACCACTGTACCTATTTAACCTTGCATGGTTCCCTTCCAGTGGCTGTTGATACTAGTGTCTACCTCACAATTTTCTCTAGATTTTGAGCTCTTATGAGACAAGATTCTTATTAATTTTGTTCATTCAACATATGAACACATTAACCCTAGGATTTTTAGACTTCTCGCAAGATGGGGCTGTGTCTTTTTGACATGTCTGCAAACTGTGGTATCTAAAAAGAGCCTCACATTTCATAGTATCGTGGAGTAATAGAGAGACAAATGGCAGTGAGGAGGGAAAGTCCAAATGCAGACAAATTCTAACAAGGTTTTCAATTAGGGTACATAAAATTAATCTTCTAGGCCTTTTCAGATTTACAAAATAACTAATACAAAAAGAGCAGAGCATCAGATTTGCTCATATTGTTCTCCTTTGATCTACTGTTCTTTGAATTTCATTATAGGACCTGAATTAATATCCTGCGGATACGACGCAACAAACCACAGCAATCTGTTTCTATAACTCCTTCAAAGTAAAGAAATGGTAAATCATTTGGGGGTATACCAATGCACTTTCCAATTAGTTTTGGTGATTGTATTTCTTCTTATTATTATTAATAAAATTTATATGCTGCTTTTCATCAAAAAATAGTTTGCAAAGCGGTTTACATAGCAAAATATAACATTATAACTTTCCTTGTCTCTGCAGAACTCAAAGTCTTAATCCAGTGGCAATAGCCACTGGATAAGATACTGTGATGGGATGAAGATGGACTGTTGCTCAAGAAGCATTACTTTAAAAAATTATTATTTGCCCAGGTAGCAGAGGTTCTTCAGTAACTTTGTGAGAAGTCAAAAAAGTATGAGTGGTTTTTCATAACTGGGATTCCCGAGCCCACAGTGGCTATACTGGGTCTAAATGCATTTGAAGAATAGTAAATGGTCCATGTTAATTTGTCAGATGAGAAATACAAATAATGGTATATGTATGGTGAAGCTGTGGAGTAAAGGTTTTTTTTTGCCATGTTCATTTATGAGGCAAAATGGCAGCAATTTGAGCAATCATACTACACCAAAAGATCAGTTATGTCCATTAAAATCTGGATATCCCAAAATGCACCAAATATCATATCATATGCATGAAAGGAAATGCTAATTGTCTTCTTGATATATGTTTTAAAACCTTTGGTTTTAAGACTACAGTTGTAATATATATACACTATATATATAGTGTATATATATATTACAACTATATTGCTATATTATAGCAATGAAGGATTACTTGGCTTTAATTCTGTTTAGCCCCATGACCTTCTGGTTTGTTGACATGGTTAATTATCCTGAGATAACAAATCATTAATTTGTGTCAGACTCTGATCTGTTTATATGATCAAATGCTTAAGGCTGTTGAGAAAGAAATCCCTGGATAATTGGGCTCTTAACTCTCCTCTATTATATCTCAGCGTAAGTAACTGGGTAAACAAGGATCTGGCAATTATCTCAGGTACATAGAATTCAGAATTTATTGCAAGCATACATTAACCTGAAAGTGGCTCAACATGATAATCTAAAGCAGTGCTTTTCAACCAGTGATACTTGGACCACTAGTGGTGATGGAGGTGGTGTCTGATAGAAGTAGCAGGACCCCAGAACAGGGTGACCATACAGAATGGAGAACAGAGTGCCTCTACCTTTAATCATTGTATGGAAGAGGGAATTTAGGCAGGTTCGATTCAACATAGAAGGGTTTAAGAAGCAGCACCTGCCAAAATCCCTTCTTCTTTATTATACTTAAATGTAGAAGCACTCTGTCCTCCATTCCTTATGGTCACCCTGCCCCAGACCCCCACTACCTGGCAGCAAGACCAGCAACGTAATGCAACAAGCCACTCTATGAAGTTTGGGTTTGTGGGCAGAGCTCCAGTATACTCCTTTTGCATACTCAAAAAAAGCACTCCCATCCACCCTGAACCCTTTATACAGATCCCACAGGAATAATTTAACACAATACAAACACTAGGTGGAGTTCCAGCCTGATAGGTTTTCTTCACCTTTGATCATACTCCTCTTCATCCTATCCATAGTCTCCATCTAATAACCCAACTCTGATGCAGTCTGTGAGCTCTGGCACAAGAGAGAGCAGTGTCACAGCAACACCAAAAGCACCCACTGCCAGCCACCCAGTCTCAGTAAGTCAAAGGTGAGAACAAGGGTCATAATTGGGCGTGAGAGGAACTGTGGCAGGGAGTGGGTGAGGAGGGTTGGATCTGGTGATAGTGGCACACACTGAATCCTAACCCATCCATTTCAAACTCCTCTTTTCTCTCTTCAGATACACCACAAAAGAAGTGGCATTTGTCCAAGAAGATTCAAAGGTGGCTCCAGAGCATCTGCAGAGGTAAGTAAAAATACTTTATTGTTACCTTCCATTTGCCCCTCCAATACTGGATGCAGCAAGTGCTGGCAGCGTATGACTTGTTGGTCCTTCCCTGGGATCCAGCTGACTGTCTTGATAGGGACTTACCTGCTGAGCACCATTGTTCAGCTCCCTGCCATTCCTTCCTGTCCTTGTTCATGTAATGCAGAAGTCTCCAAACCTCAAACTGGGGCCCAGGTGCAGCCCTCGGTGAGCCTCAGTGTGGCCCCCAGCAAGACCCTTCTTTCCGCCCCTTTGGCAAGCATTGTAACCCACTTCAATGCATTCTTATATGTAAATTTATGTAAATATATTCAAATTTGAAACTTAAATTAGTTTTCTGGTCCCTGACACAGTGTCAGGGAGATCATGTGGCCCTCCTGCCAAAAACGTTTGGAGACCTCTGGTGTAATGGAAGCATGACACAAGGTTGATGCTTGAATATCTCCAAACATACAAATATAAAACTTGATAACTGAAATTAATGGGCTGACAGTAATGACTACTTTAACTACTTTATCTGTGAATAAAGAAGGATCTGTGCATCCTGCTCTGTTATTATAATTGGTGATATCTACCCGGGGAGGAAAACTGAAGAAAGTGGTACAGTTTGTTTCCAGATTAGGCTATCCACTGAAAATTTGTGAGGTGCTTTTCAGTCCATCTGGAGAGAAATAGGATTTCAAACACCAGCAAAATACCTACTATGCCTCCCACATTAAAAAAAAAACCTAGGCTTCCAAATGTGATATTACCAGGTTTACTGCCATGATAGTCTATACAGCAAAATAACTCCGTAGTATCTGTCGCATGTGATTGCTCTTAAATGCTTTTCTTATCAACTTGTGTAGAATCACAGCTGGGCCCCAGTTATGAAAACAGATACATTATAATTATGCTAAATGTATATCAGATTTTGCAAGAAAATGACAGTGTTACACTTTTTACAAATCCTACGTTTGAGGAGTTGAATCAGGCGTTTCAATATTCATCAGGCTAAAGCTTTTCAAGTCATAATTTTTTTGTCTCAAGACAGCTGTTTTGTATTTTTTTATACAGAATGAGATCAATTTTCTAGGACTTCCCAATGCACAGAATGCATCAACTGAAGCCATTCATCTGGAAAACACAAATTTTTGTTCAGTTTCGATGTGAACATTTGCTGTTTGAGCAAAAATTACAATGTCCCGGATGTACATGCATAACCTCCAGGGTCTTGCTGGATCAAAGCCTGTGTTTATAATCTCCATATTCACTTTATTTCAGGAAGTTCAGCCTTTATGCGCATATACACTGAAAACTTAATTTCAACTAACTTTGGGCTGATTCGCAATTCTCTTTGGTACTCTTAGGAAATAGGTTGAAGTAAACTGGATAGCTGACTTGGTACTGAAGCACATCAATATATTATTGCAAACAGAACATATTTTAAACAAGTTTTTAAAGTATAGTAAACCTTGGATTGAGAGTGTTTTGCAAGACAAGCATACATTCCTAATAAATTTTGTCTTGCAATACAAGTGAAAAAATAGTCTCAATCAGGATACAGCTGGTTTCAGTACACTGCCAGCAACTCCTCACCCTCTTCTGAGAGACCAGCCTATGCATGTCTACTCTGAAATAAACCTATTACAGTCAGTGGGGCTCATTCCTGTGTAAGGGGCAATGGAAAGAGGCCTGAGAGACTTAGGACAAAATCCAGAGAAACTATGGGGAGTCCTTGCTCCGGTGTAAGAACAATTTACTCTGGATTGCAATATGAATTTCTCATAGGTTTTCACTAGGTGGTGCAGAAACTATGAGTGCATGTAATGTCTTTTATGTGCTCACGTAGTTACTCTGGATTGTAGGGTTTGCCTTGCATGTCTACTCTAAAGAAAGCCTATTATAATCAGTGGGACTCACTCCTGTGTAAAGGGGGGCAAACTGCAGCCTGAGAGACTGAGGGCACAATCCAGAGTGAGGGCAGAGAGGAGTACCCTAGCTGGGCTGCCCCAACTTTTCTGAATCCAGAGCAGAAGTTATGCTGCATCCAGACAGTGGGGAAGCCTTGGGCTGTCCTAACTGCTCCAGAGCATGCTCAGTAGGAACCAAGTCAGTGACATCTGGGGAGGGCTTGCTCCCGAGGAGACTGCCCTCAGTTTACATTGAACAAGGAACTGCTGTGGTGCCTGCCTTATAAGGAATCCCTAATGAGATGTCAGCACAGTCTACAGTGAATACAAGGGGCTTCTTGGAGTGGCCTGCTGTATCCCCAGGTTAGTGGGCTGCCATAGTTTGCAATATCCTGAAAATGAGAGGCAGGGGTTGCAGCTAGGCTGGCCAAGAACTCAGATTTTTGGTCAACACTGCCATTCTTACTCTGCCTTATCATGGACTCCTATGGGTCCCTATGGCCTCTACCAGCTCCTGGGGTGGTATAACTCTGAGGAGCTGGAAGAGGGCATTTCTGCCCTGGAAACAGGCTCTGGATATAGAGTAACTGCTCTGGCTTGACAATGCTGAACATGCCCTCAACATACCTCCCCTGAACTGCCTAAGCTGGCCCAGCTAGGGCAGCCCAGGTCCACCTGTCTTGGGACAGCCTATGTTGCCTTAGGCTGCCTCAAGCCTTTTCCACAGTTATTAGGGTGGCCCATCATGTAGTTGGGACAGCCCAGTGATAGATAGGCTGTAACCTAAGTGCACGTCTGGATTGTGCCCTAAGTGTCTAAGGCTGGCCCTACTTCTTTCCCAGCCTGCTATGCCCACCAGATCTCGCTACCCTGGCCCCCAAATCCTCCCAGTTTGCCTTTCTAAAACCCTCCATAACACCCTGCACCAGCCTCCTTAGTCAGGAGTGACCTTACCTTCGTTAGGTTGGATCCAGTGCTGGATGGCCAGAGTGTGACCTCACACTGACCTACTTGGCTCACAAGTTATCACATTAAGAGCACAATCCTAACCATGTCTACTTAAAAGTGAGCCCCATTATGTTCAATGGGTCTTACTCCCAGGAAAGTGTCTTTAGGATTGTGCCTCACACTACAGCACATTTGTAGCACTAGCAGCATGAGAGATTTGCAGTAGCCTTGCAAATCCTCTGGATTGTGCTCTAAATGCAGGTTAATTTGTTTTATTTATCTTTATATTTTGTATTTTCTTTATTACTTTGTATTCTATCACAGTAGTGTAATCATTTTTCTACGAGCATTTTTTTATTGTGGATCTCATTGTCTGAGTTTCCATTATTTCTTATGGGACAATTTGCTTTGATATACAAGCATTTTTTGAGTACTAGTATGCTTCCATAACAAATTATGCTCATATACCAAGTTACCATTGTAAAAGGTACTTTGAACGGAAAAGACATGTTACATGAAATTGAATGCAATAAAATCCCTTGGGCAGCGGCGGTGCCAGAGATTACACAGCAGACCACAGGCTACATTTGTAAGAAGGTACACTCATCTGGGATGATCTCCTGAATCTCCAGCTATTTGTCAGTCACTGTATTCTATCCACCTTCACCAGCGAAGACGGGGTGGGAAGAACCATTGTCTGCCGCCTTTGCCCATCAGCTTGGTAGTCCCCAGTTTGACATTGTGGTCTATGCCACTGATGGGTTAAGAACTGTGTGGTTAAGACAAGTCGTTAAGACACTGTGCTTGTTAACCAGCAGGCCAGGGTTTGTGACCTAGGTCCCCATAAGATAGGGTGAGCTCCTGTCCTCAGCCCTACTCTGCGATGCATTTGGAACCAGTTGTATTGGCTTTGCTGTTGCATTGGACTATTTCAGTGGTATGGAAAGGGGGGTTTGCTGCTTGAGTAACAGCCTATTCTCCATATTAATCTACCCAGCCCTTTGTGCTTCGTATACAGCATCGAGCATGATACCATAGTCTTTTGAGACTGATGGATGTCAAAGCTATGCCCCTGGCATTAGCACTATCCATTAGTTTTGTCAATGAACAGACAGTTCTTAGTGGAGGAATAGTGGGAGAGAAAAGAGGTTTCCAGGTTTTTTTTCTGCTCACAATGACTACCTGACGAAGCTTTTTCTTCCACATGTTAACAATGTATAATTCGGCGTGGAATTAGGAGAGAGCAGATCTGCATTTTTAAAAAGTATAAATCAGGCAGTAGAGAAGTTCAATTCCATATGGGTCCATTATACTGTGGGAAAGAATTTTCCCCTCTGATCTGAATGATCTTTCCCACAAATATGTTATTTCCCCTCAGTTATGTGTGTGCACACTGCACACTGCACATGCGTGTGCATATGCATGCAGGCACACTCATATACTATATTTTGCCTCACGAAGCACAAAATGGACACATAGCCAATCCAAAGTTGATTCATATTGAGAAACAGATTGGGAGGAATTGTTTTGTTTTTACAGTTACCCCCTATTGGAACTCGGAGCTCTCTTGACCCCATTTGCCCTCTCAGAAATACAGTGAAAAGAAATCATTATGAATTCCTTGCTACCTTGTCTAGTTTGAACTTGAATCACCGATTCACCAATATATAAACACCACTAGGTTAGTGAAGCTAACCTAGACTGCTGGCATGACAAAGTGGGGTTACTTTTTCAATTGTTCATTTAAGTTTGGTTTGCTTCAGAAGGCATTCACAATTTAGTAAAGGCAAAGACAAACCTCATTTACAAATTTCATGAGCAGCCAGTCCCATCCGTAAATCACGAATAGAGAAATTCAATAAGAGATGATTTAACAAAATTCCCTCTAGGAGCCGAAAGCCAAGTAATGAAGGCCTTGTAACAATATATATTATAGGGCACTGTGCACTTGTTAAGCCACCACTCTAAAGTTATTTTATTTGCATAAATAAAAGTTTATGCAATTTATTTTAAGTTATTTTATTTTGTGTAAAGTTATTTTATTTCAATTCCAAGTGTATATGTGTAAATACAAGCACACAGAGGGCACAATCCAGAGTAACTACGGGGAGTCCTTGCTCTGGTGTAAGAACAATTTGCTGTGGATTGCAGTATGAATTTCCCATAGGTTTTCATTAGATGGTGCAGTAACTACGGGTACACGTAATGTCTCTTATGTGCTCCCATAGTTACTCTGGATTGTAGGGCCAGACTGTTTTCTTCACTACGTCAGCATGCAGCGTATGCAGCGCTAAGCACGATACCATAGTCTTCCAAGACTGATGGAGACCTGCTGCATGCTATCATCTCAAAAGGGCAAGAAAAGTAGTCAACATATTGAATGGTTATCCACTGAGGTGTATCTTGGGTAGTGCAGCATGGTGGTATCCAGGGGCCAGCTGGGGTGGATATACACGAAAGGCAAAGAACAGCAGTTGTCAGTAACAACACCAAGTTTGGCCATCCTTCTCTCCCCTGTGCTTGGGGGTATGGCGGAGTGCCATTGGCCTGCCCAGGGTGCCATTAGGTTCCATTATGCCACTGACTACCCAACTGTCTTCAAAAGAGCCATAAGGAAGAAAATGGACACTATTTCCGTCATGTAAAGAAGCAACAAAAATTGCCTTCAGAGCACAGTTCATTTGTGCATTTATGCTTGTGAAAAACCGTTACCGTGCAAGGCTGCAATCCTAATCTGAAATTAAGCCAGCCTAAGCCCTGGCATAAATCTATGCTGACCTATGCTGACCTGGGGGGGTGTCACAAAAGAGCTGTGATACACTTTGTGCCACTCCTGGGGGACTTAGGGCAGTGCACAAACATGCTCTTGCCCAGTGATGGGCCCAGCCTAGTCCAACAAATGGTTCCCCGGAAGTGGGCGGGGCCAGGCTGGGTCAGGGGGCGTGGCCAGGGTCAGAGGGCATGGCCGGGGTCAGGGGGCGTGGCTGGGGAGAATTTAAAGGGGAATTTTTTTAAAATCTAAATTTTTTTAAAATTTTTTTAAAAAATCTAAGTTTTTGTTAGTGCCCTCCCAGCAACCTTAACCACACTTTCCTGGGAGTAAGCCCCATTGACTGTCATGGGACTTACTTCAGAGTAGTCAGCACAGGATTGATCACTCAGGCTGCAGTGCCAGCCACACTTTCCTGGGAGTAAGCCCCATTGACTGTCATGGGACTTACTTCAGAGTAGTCAGCACAGGATTGATCACTCAGGCTGCAGTGCCAGCCACACTTTCCTGGGAGTAAGCCCCATTGACTGTCATGGGACTTACTTCAGAGTAGACATGCTAGGATGCTCCCAGGCTGCAGTGCCAGCCTCCCATCCACACTTTCCTTGGAGTAAGCCCCATTGACAATCATGGTGCTTACTTCTGAGTAGACATGCTAGGATGCTCCCAGGCTGCAGTGCCAGCCTCCCATCCACACTTTCCTTGGAGTAAGCCCCATTGACAATCATGGTGCTTACATCTGAGTAGACATGCTAGGATGCTCCCAGGCTGCAATGCCAGCTTCCCATCCACACTTTCCTTGGAGTAAGCCCCATTGATCATCATGGTGCTTACTTCTGAGTAGTCAGGTTGGGTTCTCAGGCTCCAGTGCTAGCAGCTGCAGCTGGCTGCTGGCGCAGCAGTGAAAGGAGCCTCCAGCAGCTGGCCTCTGGCCGGGCATTTTTAAATTTGCTGCTCCCAGTGGTGAGGCGCCCCACAAGCCCCAGCGGCCGGGGAAAGGATGCTCTGGCTGGGCTCCTGGGGGGGGGGCAGGATGGGAACTGGGGCTATTTCTTCAGGTGCCCCCATACTGCCTCCCCACAATCTCAGGTAGAGAGATTTCTCAGAGGGGCAGGATGAGGTGGGGAGATCTGGGGGGGAAGGACGACAGTGTGGATAGGATTGCAGCCTGAGCCCAATCCTAACTGTGTCTACTCAGAAGTAAGTCCCATTCAAGTCAATGGGGCTTACTCCCAGAACTGTCTGGTCAGGATTTTAGCCTTACAGTCCAATCATATGCAGGCTTACGTAGAAGTAAGTCTCATTCTAGTCAGTGGGGCTTACTCCCATGTAAGTGTGGATATGATTGCAGCCTCAGAGCCCAGTCCTAACCATGTCTACTCAGAAGATAGTCCCATTATAGTCAGTGGGCTAACTCTCAGGAAAGTAGACAGGGCTGGAGGAACAGGGGACAAAAGCCCTGGAGGATCTCATCCTCACAACACTCAGACCTTTCTCAGTTGCTCTGGTTTCTGGCTTCTTTATTCCCACCCAAGGACCCCTTTGGGGTCCGCTCGTGGACCCCTAAAGCTGTCCATGAAAGTGCCTGACCCACAAAAACACCATCCCCAGAGAGGCTGCCTCATTTGCATATGAGAAACCTATCATGCTTTGCGTACTGCACAAGGAAATAACTTCTGAAAACTTGCTAGAAATAAGGTTTTTAATCAAAATAAGATGTTTAGCATAGAGAGACTTCCTGAATAGCATCATCCAAAGGTTTGGGGCATGAAGAAGCTCCTTACTCTCACTTGAAAGTATTGAGCTTATAGTGATCCAAGCACCCTCCCATCTCAGCAGTGTAGTGTCTGAGTGTGCTGTGGAATGACTGCAGTGCCTTGTCTGAATGATGGTAATGGGAACAGACTGTTTGTATTTTAAAATTAAAAAATAACCTTAGGGAGAGGAAGGAGGAGATAGAGAGAGCCCCCCTCAGAAGGGGAGGGAGGTTCAGAAGGGGAGGAAGGAGTAGGGAGTGGAGCTTCATCTCTGGAAAGACAGACCCACAGACCCTTTAAGAGAAATTCAAACACACTTGCATGCAATTCAAAGATGATGGCCCCCTCTTAGCTACTGGTTCGCTAACATCCTCCCCCAAATTAACAACTGGTTCTACAGAACCGGTGAGAACCGGCTACAGCCCACCTGTGCTCTTGCCTCCATACAGCTCCATGGGAATGGGAAAACTGATGAGTTGTGCCGGCCTACGTTAGGATTGCACACTTGTGTGTTCCATGTGGCCACCAAAATGATGAACTAATGGTTATTATCCCACATACTAGTTCAGATTTGCAAGGCTTGCACATCAGAGTGTTTTCTGTCTGGGCCAAGAAGCACAGTGGTGTGAAATCTGCCCACATGCAATATGCACTTTTAGAACTTTTTAGATAATTATGCTAGCTTCATGGAGCTCTCACAAAGATAAGGGATTCTTAGTATTTAGTATTTAGGGCCCAATCCAGAGTAACTATGGGGAGTCCTTGCTCCGGTATAAGAACAATTTGCTCTGGATTGCAATATGAATTTCCCATAGGTTTTCACTAGGTGGTACAGTAACTACGGGTGCACATAATGGCTCTTACATGCTCCCATAGTTACTCTGGATTGTAGGGTTAGTTAGCCAGTTAGTGCCAATGACAAATATTTTCCCTTATTCACCTTGGGGTCTAATTTCTCAAGGCCTGGGCTTCCCAGGAACCCAGGTCATGAAAAAAGTAAATAGGACAAAGAAAATTTATTCAGGGTTGCATTTCCACTATAATTTTATAGGCTGCTCCCTTCTCCTCCAATTCAGGTCATCTTCATCTCCTCAGGTCATCTGCCTGAGGAGACATTGGGGTTGCTCCAGCCCTACATCCCCTACCTGGCAGTCACTTGGCAGCAGCACCAATACATGTCAATCTGCCTAAACCAGCACGTTAGGATAGCACAGTGAGGTTGCAAACCCATCCCCACTTATCAGAGAGTTAGGCTGCAATCCTAAAGACACTTTCCTGGCAGTAAGACCTATTGAACACAATGGGGCTTACTTTTGAGTAGACGAAGTTAAGACTGTACTCTATGTCCAAGTCACTCTTAAACAAAGGTACCACTGTATTGGGTTTGCTCTGTATTCTTGATCAAACTGGTATGTTGTGAGGGAGGTCTGGAAAAGACTTTGCTTTTGCATACAATACAATATATAAATAATATGCACAAACTGGTAAGCTAAGAACAGAAATGTTTTCAGTGCATGTAGTTTACAGTGAAGCCAGGAAGTTGACATACATTGTTTACATACTGATCAGCTAGCATGGAAATTATGATTTCTGAACATCCCTGACCCATGGTGCTACCACTCACAGTTAAACTGGGATGTCTGAAATATTTCCTTTTGCATGCTATGAATTTTTAAAAGTGTGACTTAGACTTTGGACCTCAATCTGAAGATGGAATTGTATTATTCTAAAGAGGAGATGTTTTTAAGGTCATTTTGAGAAGAATATGGTCACTTCTTCAGATGGTTTTGTTTACTGCCATGTGGCCTGCCAATTTTAGGCCCACTAGACACATTTTTTAACAAAGCAAATAAAAACAAATCTGCACGCACAGAGCTCCATTTGCTTACACTGAGAATGTGAGAGCTTTTTCAGGGTGTTGCTGTCTTGCTCTAGGGAAGAACCAGATGGATGTAGCGCTCAGAAAACATCCACTGAAGTGTGCAGGAGGCTTGTGTTATGGAGACAAGATATTTCAGTAACTAAACTTGAATTGAATGCCTTTTCTTCATTTTATCTGTCTAAAGATTACAAATCTTAAAATACCACAGAGACCTATTTCTTTTATTTATATTCTACCCTTCTTCCACAGACCTATGTAGCATACATAACTTTTTCCTCCAATTTTTTTGCATCACCATAATCCTGTGAGCTTAGATAAACTGGCCTAAAGTCTCTGGCAGGCTGCCTTTGTACTGTCCTAATACTGGCACAGCACCTATGGGAGGCCTGTGTCAACCCATCCCTAGTCACCGGTGGAGAGAGGAGCATGTGGGAGAATGGCTAGAAGATATGGGGGAGGATGGAGTTATGGGTTCCCAAAGCTTCTTTTTATGGTTGGTCAATTTTATAAGTGATTTATTGAGAGTATGAAAATGGAGTAAGTTTATGTGATGCAATATTGTGTTTTAGTGCTGTGTATTTTATTGTTTTGCATAAGCACTTAGAGTCTGGAAGAAATGCTTTTAAAAAATAAATTCAAATGACTCTGTAAATTATGGAGAAATGAAACTTTGATTTAATATAATTTGTGCTGCATTTACATGAGTGTAACTTCAGTAGCCCAGAGTTATTTTTGACGTAGCCCAGAATAAAATGGATGACATTGAAATTCAGATATGGATTTTTGGTTTTGAGTTCATTCTATTACCAACTAGCATAATAAAGAAAAGCCACTGAAATATTAGGAGCTCAGTTCTGCCTGCATTCTGATAGCACAAGGCCCTTAATGGAGGCACAAAATCACCAATGCATGTTTCATGCCTGCTTCTGCTGCAAATGGGCAATGCAGCTCCTGATGGTTTCACCAGTCCCAATCGTAGAATCATAGAATCCTAGAATTGGAAGGGACCTATTAGGTCATCTAGTCCAACCCCCTGCCTGTAGCAGAAAATCCTCCTTGAGCATCCCCGACAGGTGCTCATCGAGCTTCTGCTTGAAGATCCCCAGTGAGGGAGAGTCCACCACCTCCCTTGGCAATCTGTTCCACTGCCGAACCGCCCTCACCCTCAGGAATTTTTTCCGGATATCCAACCGGAATCTCCTCTCTTGCAGTTTGTACCCACTGGTTCTAGTTCTGCCTTCAGAAGCAGCTATGAACAAATGAGCCCCTTCCTCGCTATGACAGCCCTTCAGGTATCTGAAGAGGGCAATCATGTCTCCTCTCAGCCTCCTCTTCTCCAGGCTGAACATCCCAAGTTCCAACAACCTTTCACTAAAAGTGTTGTCCCTGGCATGTCTACTCAGAAGTAAATCCCATGATCAATTTGGGACTTACCCACATGTAAGTCTATATAGGATTGCAACATAAACCTAGTCTTAAGCCTGTATGTGTATGCATTTTTTTAAAGCAACAATCTTCCAATTGATTTATTAAATGTGGATTGTGCTCTAAAATAAGATTTGTTTGTTGTTTTGCTCATGATAACTTTATTGCAGGATAAGTGGAAAAGAAAGAAAGAAAGAAAGAAAGAAAGAAAGAAAGAAATAAAGAAAGAAAGAAAGAAAGAAAGCCAAAGAAGAATGTCATATTATTTTAAAAAGCAAATTATTTATGTGAAGCAAATCGATCCACTATGAAATTATAAAAGTGAAAAACTGTGTGGTAACAACTACAGTGTCCACGAATCCCATCAGGCAGTCCATAGTGAGTGTTACTGGAAATTCCTGAGAGGTCTTAGACACTCAGGATATTCAAGCTTCCCTTATCTGCCTTGTAAAAGGTTCTCAACCAACAGCACCACCCTATGCTTGTCTACCAGGGTGACCATATGACTGGGAAATCCTGGATTTGTCCAGATTTTAGCCTCCTATCTGTGTGTTCTACATTTTGACTTCATTTTTGAACTTTGCGGTGATATTCAGGACACCATCATGTCATATGTCCTTGAAGAGCAGAATCCAATGCAAAAATCATTTTTGAGATATTTCCTTCCTATCAAAAGTTATGGCCAAAAACCCAAAAAACAAAATTATAAAAACAAAAAAATTACATTTTTTGGCAATTTTTTTAAGCGGGTAGAAATTTTGGCTTTGGGGGGTAGGAATTTTGGCCTGGGGATAGGAAATTTGGCCTTGGAGTTTAGGAATTTTGGGTTTGGCATCTGGTCACCCTGATATCGACTCAGATGTAAGCCCCATTATGTTAAGCTGAGCTTACTCCCAGGAAAGTGTGCATAGGAGTGCAGCCCAAGACAACTAATAGTCCAGTTCTATTCCCTGCATCTCCATGTCAATAGAGCTCAAACTGCATGCTGGTGTGTGTTTTTTGGGGGAAGGGGTTAACCAGAAAGCAATGAAAGTCAAGCAACAATGAGAGGTAACAGATTGTTACTTACTTCTAGGTATGCTGCCTGGTCATCTCTGGGTTATCCTGGACCCATGAAATCTATGTAATTGGCATAAGAATGAGGAGAGGAAGGGGGTATGTTGGAGAATAGAAGTGGGGATAGCATCCAAAGGCAAGTTGCTACCAGGAGAATCCACCCCCTCCCAACTTTGAAACTCTCTCTCTCTCACCCTTCACCTCCCATGGTGCACTCCAATATTTGTTCATAGCTGCTACTGAAAGCAGAACTAGAACCAATGGGTACAAACTGCAGGAAAGTATTTCAGAAATATTTCAAAACTGAGTTATCCACCTTAACTCCAGAAATGTTGAGTTTATCTAATAAATTGCACAGCAAAGAAAATTACTGAAATTTAAATATTTAATTTAAAATATTTAAAATATTAATACAATGTTCATAAATAAATTTTTAAAAAATCAGGGAACCTGACAGAAATGCAGGAGATTAAAAAAAAAATTAAATGGAATTCATTAATGATGTCCAACAGCACTGTTCTTTAAAATACTGCTTGATTTTCTAGCATCCAACACATGCAACATTTATTAGATATTTTGCTGTTATATTTGACTTTATAAATGGTGTGATCAGAAAATGCTGAATTCAGATTAACCTCCTGTTGTGGAATTGCTTTATTGGGCACAAATATTGAATTGATCCCAGAATAGTGCTATTGCTTAAATTCTATTGCTGCTTATAGATTGAAGCTACCATTCAGTCAGAAGCATTTTTTTCTTAAGGCTGCCTCTTCAAGAGTTCCCAGAAATCAGTTTAAAATTGCATATTGAAGAAAACTAAATTTACACGATGTCCTTTAACACATCATAACAGAAATATTTCTCTAGAGCTGGATTCTACAAGGCCATCTGCTTGTAATTTTATATATATAAACTTAGCAGGCCTCCGTCAGTCTTGAAAGACTATGGTATCATGCTCGGCTCTGAATACACTGCATGCAAACCACGAAAGCCTGGGTTGGATTGTTATGGAGGATAGGCTGTTACCCAAGCAGCAAATCCCCCCTCTCCACGCCACTGAATTAGTCCAATGGAAAGGCAGAGCCAGTACGATTGGATCCAGCTGCGTTGCAGAGCTGGGCTAAGAACAGGAGCTCACCCTGTCTTGTGGGGCCAACCTGGGTCTTGAACCCTGGCCTGCTGGTTAACAGGCACAGCATCTTAACCGCTTGCGCCACCTCAGCTTATAAACTTACAGTACACCTATAACTTACAGTACAATTATTAATGCCTATTGCAAAAGCAATCAGCACATACCACTGCAAGCTTCTCTAAATGAAGAGGGTAATTGTTGAAAAACCCCACACCCATCCAAAAGGTATAATTAATATATTTTGACAACTTAGTTGATGGCCTGTGGACTCACAAAATGTTGTAGGCAGACAGAATGAGAGGATAAGTAGTGGAACCATGACAATATATTGACAGCCCAATCTATGCATGTTTACTGGAATGTAAGTTCTGTTTAACTCAATAGGACGACTCCACAGTAAGTGGACATAGATACAGGTCATGGTCAGTTGCACTCAATACAATTACTCCCAAGTATGGGGGCAAAATGCAGTTCAGGTTTAGCTTGAGCACTACATCCTAACAGATCGAATTTGGGGTACCAGTGAAGAAAAGTAAATTGTCAGTTGTTTAGTTGATCTATTTTTACCACATCATTGAAACAGGATGCTGTTTGTATCCTTCAAAGCTTGGCTGACAGGCAGGTTATAATAACCTTGAGAGATAATATCATACATTGGATTTTCTGCTTCCAAATTGCCTTCGGCTTTGTCTGAGTTGGGTTGCCAGAATCTAAAGGTTGCTATCATTGAGCAAAGCCAGATTGAGCTTCATGATGAGAGAACTGCCATACCGCTAGGGCAATGCATGTAATAGACAGAACATCAACGATAAATATACCAACTAGAATTTCAGACTGTAAACATGAGGCAGAAGCCTCTCCTCTAAGCTAATACTTGTGAGCACATGAAGCTCCAAATGTTGAAGCCATTGCAAATCATCCCATTGCTGTGGAAGCAAACCAAACCTGTGCTTGGGACCCTGTATCAAGGGAAATGCCATTTGGAAACGTTACAATGATGTCTTTGAATGACTTACAGTGCAGTCCTAACCAATTTTCCAGCTCCAGGGGAAGAGCAATGCAACTCTGAGGTAAATGAACAAACGTTGCCTTACCTAGAGGAGGCCTCCATGACTGCTTCTGAACTGCAGGATGCAGCACCTGACATGCAAGTTCTGGAAAGTTACCCTCAGATGGTTCCCAGGCACGCAATATCTGAAGTGGATCAGCAGTACAGACAGGGTTGGGCCCATCCAACCCCAAGATCCGGTTCACCGGAAGTTGGGTGCGGGCCAGGGTCAGGGGGCGGGGAGGGTCAGGGGGCGGGGCTGGGGTGGGGCGAGGGGCAGGCCAACGTTGATGCTTGCGTGGTACCCGCCCTAAAGTGGGCAAGCCCGCTTCAGAGCAGGCACTGCACAAGCGTCAACGTTGATGCTTGCGTGATGCCTGCCCTAAAGCGGGCAAGCCCGCTTCAGAGCAGGGACCTGCGCAAGCGTCAATGTTGATGCTTGCGTGGTGGGTGCAAAAACATGGCGGACCGAACCGGTCCACTATGTTTTTGCATTTCCCTGTCGCTGGCGATTCGCCAGCGGCAGGGAAACAGGAAGATCCGGTTCAGGCGAGTAGGCCCGAACCGGGAAGTGCCCACCTGTGAGTAACGTGACAAACGTGACAAACTTTGCTGGAAGTTTGGAAGGCAGTTCCTGAACAACTACCTGCCTCACAGGGTTGCTATAAGGATCATCTGTGGTGGCACATGTACATGCAGTATTCTAGTGACTGGCTGAGGCTGCAATCCTAAACACACTTTCCTGTGAGTAAGATCTATTGGACACAATGGAGCTTACTTTTGAATAGTTTGTGCTTAGTCTGTATTCTGAAAAGTGCACCTGAATTTTGTTGTATACTTGTGTACAATGACAACAAAGTATGATGATGATGATGATGATGATCAAACAGTAATACACATTGAACAACTTCATGCTGGTTTCTGTCACATCACCAGTCGGACCCTTCCCAAGTGTCTAGGACTGTGTGATGTAGCGGTGTATAATACGTGCAGAGCCTAGAAAAGTGGCTTTCTGCAGTTAAAAGAGTGATATTTTGTCAATGCCAATAGTTTTCAAGTGCCTGCCAAGGTCTTTTGGCACTGCACCTAGTGTGCCAATTACCACTGGAACCACCTGCACTGGCTGCACTGCCACCTGCACTGGCAGATTTGCTGAAATTCAGTTCTTAGATCTTGGTCGCGGGAGATTTTTTCCAGTTGTTTCTCTTCAGTTTTGTTGTCTGGTATGACAATGTCAACAAGCCACACGTTACTTCTTTCTATGATGCTTATGTCTGGAGTATTGTGTTCCAAGATCTTGTCCATCTGTATCCTGAAGTCCCACAGAAGCTTGACCTGCTCATTTGCAACCACTTTTTCAGGCTTGTGGTCCCACCAGTTTTTTGCCACTGGCAGATGATACTTTTGGCATAGATTCCAGTGGATCATCTGGGCAACAGATTGTGCCTCAGTTTGTAGTCAGTCTGTGCGATCTTCTTGCAGCCACTTAGAATGTGGTCAATGGTTTCATCCACTTCTTTGCAGAGCCGGCATTTTGGGTCATGGGCTGATTTTTCAATTCTGACCTTGATGGCATTTGTCCTGATTGCCTGTTCTTGGGCAGCAAGTATCAGGCCTTCCGTCTCCTTCTTCTGTGTTCCACTCGTGAGCCACAACCAGGTCTTATCCTGATCCACTTTTCCTTCGATCTTGGCAAGAATTTGCCATGCAATACTTTATTATGCCAACTGGCAGTCCGAGCCTGAATTGCGATATTCATGATGCTATGATTCTCTAAGATTGAGTATTTCTGCTTCTTTTGTGGTTGTTCATTTGATGGTGTTCCCTGATCAAGTAGCCCACTTGTCGACTGATGTCCAGGATAAACAACATCCGCCGCAGATCTTTTTATCTTGGGTGACGACCGAGCCACTATGGATTATTATTCAAAATCAAACAGTCTAACACCCCAACAATTACCACAAGGGTAAGTTGGATATGCTTGGGTTCTAACATTTGGGAAAACTTTCAGCTCTGTTGTAAACATAGATTTACTACTTACAACTTGCAAACCCTTTGCATTCTAGGACATATAGTTTTTTAAAAAATATTTGAGTAATCAACAGAAGTTTGAGTTAAGAGCAGTTTTGCTCACCTTAGAAAATTCATGTGAATGTATGAGAAAGCACAGGAATGTATGAGAAAGCTATGAGTAAGTGAGAACAGCTGGATTTGAGTTGTCCTACTTTTTGAGTCTTTTTTTGTTGCTCAGCTGCAAGACATGCATGCCACAATTGCCCTCAAGAGAACAGTCCTGCAATCTCCTCTGCTCAGGTCATTTTATTATAACATCTGGAGCAATATCTATTGGAGGCTGAGGTATAGCAATAAGAATATGTTGATAGGTTTTCCTTTGGAGGATTGAATTAGAGAAAATGCCATTTAATTCTTTCTTGGGTATGCACAGCTGTTGGATCTCTTTTCATGTCAGTTCTGAAATTAGCTTTGCAAATCAGATTTTGATAACACAGAGACAATCTAATCCCACCCCACCTATTTGATGCATAGTACCAATGGAGCAAGTGCTGCATCCTGTGGTGGGTGATTATCAAGAAGGTCCCCTTTGTCCTAGGCCAGTTAATTAGCTGATGTAATGATGAGGATCCTTGTTAGGTGTGCTGGACCAGAGAAAGTGGAATAGGATCCTGCTATGTGCAACTGCCTCAGAGATCCACCCGACCTACTCAAGACCCTCCCGTACCACCATCTTATCTGCACCACACTTTGCGACACTCAAAAGGCTTCTGTTCCACCAGAATACAGGTTCTGACGGCACAGCCTAACAGTGGTCTATCAGAATTAGGCTCCGTTATAAATACTAAACCTATGAGGACAGATCCTCATTTACACCTAATCATGCTCTTCAAAATACTACAAATGATCTTCCAATGCAATTCAGTTCTGTCATTCTCTAATACAGTTTTTAAAAAAGTTGTATAACATTTTAATATAGCATCCTTATTGAGGCTGGTAACACTCACTGCATATGAAACTGCACATAATACACATAATTTCTTTAAGGGGATACACATAATTTCTTTAAGTCAGCATGAAGTCAGTTAGCAGTTAATATATAGTTAAATCAACTATCAGTAAACTGGGCCCTAGTCCATTGGAACAAGTACAAAACAAGAAGTAACTCTTTGGTAAATTTAATAAACATATGATAAAAAGTTAACTATCAAAGCTACCCTCACCTGTACCCTTGCCTGTATCAGCTGTTTATCCAGCATGCGAGTCAGCTTGGTTTTCCAAGCTGCTTCACTGACATCCCTGCTTAATGTTTGAACAGAAAGGCCAATCTCAGAAGGTGGGCCTTGCTGGAAAAACATGCATTTTTAAAATTTCCATCAGAAGGGAGCTTGAGGAAAAGGAGGAGGGAGCTTGAGGAAATGAGATGCCCCTATTATGAGAGTGATGAGCCATGGAAAATTTGTTGGTGTGAGTAGAATAGACCACTCTAGAAAAAGGAGGGTCCATCATTAACAAATTGTCTCTCATTCTGTTTCTCTCCCAACCCTCAGAAGATTGGTTATCTTAAGAATGATTCTCTGAATCCGAAGTTACTGTTTTGAATGCCAGATCAGTAAATAATAAAACCAGCACTATCCTGGGATGAGGACACTGACCTGGTATGTATTGTGGTGATCTGGTTGAAAGAGGTGAGAAGGGTAGGTCTTTCACAGCTTTGTCCTCCAGGTTTACATGTGTTGCAGCAGTTGTGATTGCAGAGATGGGAATTGGAAGTCACAGTGATCTATCCAGAATCCATCTCCTTACCAGGTGTTCTGTTCAGCAGTTTACTGGTTCAAGTGTCTGTATGTTTTGCTGAGAAGCTTAGACAGGATTGGAATTCTGTTGACGTCCTAGACTCCTTTCTGTCCAATAGTCTCATTGTCTGAGATTACAAAGTTGACCTCTGCCTACTTCCATATAATATGGCATGTCCCTGAAGTCATTGGACAAGGCACTCATGTGAGTACTGTAACAGAGGGAGATGCAAGGGGGAGCATCAAAAAATACTAGTAGGCCCAGTGCTATGTAATCCCTCCCTCTAGATTTATGAACTTCTTCCCTACTTAAGAGTCTTTCCAGTGAGATATGAAGACATTCCTTTTTCGTCAAGCCTTCTGAGCTGTTGGCCTTTTAAAATGATATATTGTTTTTATAGGCATCATTACTCTTTTATAAGGTGATTGCTGCTGCTGCTCTGTTTTATCATATTAGTGTTTTATTGTTTTAAAATTAGTGGGCAGCACAATCCAAAGTTGTGCTGAAACAGGCAGACCAGTGTGCCTGTGCTGTTTCCAGTGCAAGTTTGCGGCTGCTGCTGCACAATTTTGCTTTAAATTTGATTTTGTGTTATTTGTACCTTTTGAATTGTGTTTCTAAGAGCACAGTCCTAAACATGTCTACTCAAAAGTAAGCCCTATTGCGTTCAATGGGTCTTACTCCCAGGAAAGTGTCTTTAGGATTGCATGCCTTGGGTCCCTCTGGGAGAAAGATAGAGTAAAAATAGGTTCAATCAATGTATCATTCAATCAGTCGGTAAAATATAAGAAGGTGATTAAAGAGTTTGTCCACAATGAAGCTTGGCTAATTTTTACTAGCTGAGAAGCTGAGTTTATTTTTGCTTATTTAATGCTGCAACCCCGGTGAGGGAGAAGAATGCCCAATTCCATCAGTTCTATAATTAGCAAAGCTCTCCAGTAAATTGCACTAATGATATACTGACATTTACACAGTTTGTCTCAAGCATATCACACTTTATCAATCCTTAATTTGTCTGGATGCTTACAGAGTCACTGCTGTAACGGCACCTAAGAGTTGTCAGAGTATATTTTTCTAGATCCTTAAAAGCCCTAGTTGCAATTTCACAAGTGATAGCTGCTTTGAGAGAAATATAGTCAGATATTACATTTGCAAGCATTATGTCATGTCCTGTGCACCTCACCCGCTTTGGCAGAGCGGGCCAAAAGAAGGGGGAGGAAAGCTGACTTTTCATTAATGTGGCAATCAAAGAGAAGCAATAGACTAATAACTTACTGGCAAGACAATTTTTTTCATCACATTATCATATGGATGGATCTATATTCTAGGAACTTGGAGACACAAAAGAGTACAATTATGAAGCAGGTGTGTTACACATATAGATGAGTGCGTCAGCATCATGTTCTTTCTCCTTGGATTGGTTTGGGTTTTCTTCAAATCTGAAGTGTTTGGAGACATTTTAAAATGCTTCTTTGTTGGCCAATGCTTATCCTCACAGTCCTCAGTCTTTTTATTTCTTGTGTGTTTGAAACTGACAGAGCTTAGGTAGGAGGTTGTTTTCTCAACCCTGCTCTAGGTGCCACTGTGATCCACGTGTTATTCACGATACTCTTCCAAACTTGGCAGTTAGTGGTGATATTTCTAGCTTCTTCAGTGGTCAATTGCTGGTTCCTTAGATCTTCAGATTTTGTTTGATTCTGCCTATTGAGCCATCCAATAAGTACATTCCTCTTACCAGAGGATTTTGTGTGACAGGCAACTGATGTTTAATTCTGCAGATGTGGCCAAAACATAGTCTGCATTCTTAGATTTGGCCATCACAAAGGGAACCATATAAATACATAATTTGTTTTTATTTATTGTAGTGATTTATATCTAGTTTTTCTTTACCAAAATAAGCTTAATCAGGCTTACAGATCAAACAAATGCTATAAAAAAACAATAAAGTATGAAGGAACCACAGCAAGAAAACTACACCATCTCCCAATGACAAAGCAAAATGCATAATCGCAACACAGAAATGGCAGTGAAATTGATCTGCACAAAACTTGTTGCCATTTTAAATACTACTGTATATGGCTCTTTCTGATGGAGTAAAGAGATGCTTTCTTTTACAGAACATCTGATTGCAGATTTACAATTTGTAAACACCTTGTGATCCACAGGGCAATTGAAAAGTAACTCCCTATATTGTAATTTATAAGTATTTTAAAATAGGGAGTTACTTTTCAATCACTCTGTACATCAAACCCTGTAATTAACAGTACTGAATCAGATGGACCTAAATAAATATGGCATTTGGATTTGGCAAGAGTATTATGGAAATAAGCAATACTCTAAAATCAAGAACAATTGCATTATAGATCAAAGAATAGGTTGTCTAATCATTGACCACAGGACCTTATGGGTCACACACAATTATGAAATAGGAAGGAGACAAATACACCAATCAATTAAATCAGGATCATCTGTGCAATTACCAGGAAGTACATGCTTTGCAAGGTGTGATTATGGAGTAGAAACTCCAGATGACAATACTGACACATCAAGAAACATGGTGCAATTCCCCTGTCACATTCAGTCTATCACAAAGTGGCCTGTAAGAGAAATTAATTCATTTTGCTAAATATGGTGAACTGTTAGTCCATCTGTCTGTCCATCCACCCATCCATCCATCCATCCAATCCATCCATCCATCAATTGAATCCTCCCAAAGAAATGTAGTAAGTACCACACAGTGCCATTGGCATCTCATCTCCAGCTGTACTTGTGCCCGAAGAAGGAAAAGAAATACAAGGCAAAGAAAACACAGTAGTTCACTCTAATCCTAACCATATCTACTCAAAGGTAAGCCCTGTTGTGTTCAATTGATCTTACTCCCAGGAAAGTGTCTTTAGGATTGCAGTCTATGTTACTAAGATAGTGATTCCACTGCAATACACCATCTGCTTAAATCTTCGTACCACCAAGCCCCAAACAGCCTGTGATGGGTTCCGCCACTTGGCCCCCGTCTGTTTCACTTGTCAATTACATCCTGCTTTAGGATTTTTCTTAAACTGCTGCTACTGACAATGTAATTCTAAATAACACAGATGAAACTATGTTTCAGCAAAGAATTCCTTCAGGGAATCAAGCTGTTGGCTTACTGATGCTCAGAGTATCAGATGAAAACACACTGCAGATTTACTGGTTGGCCATCTCTTGCATCTGTGTTGCTTTTCCCACAACTCTATTGAACTTATTTGTGATTTTTTTTTTAAATTAGGAACACAGAGGGTCAAACTGAGGCTGCAATCCTGTCCAAATTTACTTGGGGGGGGGGGGGGGGGAGGTCCCATTGACTAGAATAGGAATTTATTATTAGCATTGTCAATATGGATATTGTTACTAAGAATATTTCTGTACTTCTTCTCAAATGGTTAACAAAACAAAATAAAACAAGAAATGGTTTACTTGTCCCCAAAGGGTTTGAAGTCTAAGAGAAATGCAGAAAAAAACACCAGGCACAGCCACTGGATAAAAGTCACCTTGCTGGGATGAAAAGGGACAGTTGCTCCTGAGTAGGCATGCTTTTTTCAAGTCCCCTAAGTAGATATTAGATGTATGGGGCTGAAGACCAGGGTGGGGAGAAGAAGGGAATTTAGCCTTCTGTTTTTTTTGTAGGCACAATCCAGATTGGATGCACTTCTACAGCAATTTCCTCTGAAAAACCTCTTCTTATTGGATCAGTAGAAGTTTAACCTGGCCATAGTAGGCCAGAAGTTAATCTCCTCTGCTCCATAGTCCTGATCCAATAGTTATTTACTGACTTAAAAACCCAGACAAGCTTAAAGCAAAGTCTAATCTGATCTTCACGTCATGTGGAATTCAGTCTTGAGGTTCAGTCAACTAACACTATTGGTTGGTTGATGTTCAGTCAACTAACACTAAATGTTGGTTGATGGAGATGTAAGACAGCTTTTTAATCTACAGTACATATATATATATACTGTAAAACTGAAAAGTCACTGACTGACTGACTGACTCACTCACTCACTCTCTGCTATAACCCCTGGGTCTAGAAGCATGAAATTTGGGTTGGTGTTCCTCCCATGATGGAGGCATGCACTAATAACTGGTTTTTGTAAATTCCAACTGCAAGGGGGTGTAAAACAGGGTGAATTTATGACCGGAAAAACCCTAATTTGTCCAGATTTTTAGCCTCCTGTCTGGGTGTCCTACATTTTGGCTTCATTTTTGAACTTCGCGGTGGTAAGCAGTACACCATCCTGTCATATGTTGTTGGATTCATATTGAAGAGCATAATCCAATGCAGAAATCAGTTTTGAGATATCCCCTTCCTATCAAATGTTATGGCCAAAAACCAAAAAACAAAAAATATAAAAACAAAAAAATACATTTTTGGCAATTTTTAAAAGCAGGTAGAAATTCTGGTCTTGGGGTTCAGGAATATTGGATTTGGCATCTGGTCACCCTGATGTAAAGGGGTGCAACATGTTTTCCTCCCTATGCTTTTCATTGAGAATCCCTGACTGATCACTGCCCTGTCCCAACCCTTGGACCTAGAAGCATGAAATTAGAGGAGGGTGTTCCTTATGTGACATCAACACTCACTAAGAACTGATGTAGAAAAATTTAACCCTTAAGAGGGTGAAAAGGTATGCAATGCATTTTTGTCTTATGGTTTATACTGAAGACTGATCAACATCCAGCCAATTTGGTGCCCGCTGCCTGATGCACTGTGAGGGAGGGTTCACTAGCAGGGAATGGTGCGCATGGGGGTTGATGCGCATGGAGGGTTGATGTGCATGAGGGTGCACATGGGGGTGGTGCGCATGGGGTTGATACACTGGCAGAGGCTGGTACACATGGGGATAGATGATGCGCATGGGGGGGTTTATGTGCATGGGGTGGTATGCACGGGGATGTTGCACATGGGGGTGCAATGAGGGATGGCATATTTGGGAATTTTCCTCTTGCAACTCGGGTACATTTCGCTAGTGTAAAAATAAAAATTAAATGGTTAAAAGTGATTATTGCAGATCAACTGCATGCTAAGGTCTTACTGCACAGTCCTCTTTTTGTTTATGATAACTGTAGAAAAAATCCCTGTTCAGCACTCTTGCCATCACTCTTGCAAAACAACACACTCATGCCTCAAGACTCGAGAAACACGTATGATAACCTTGGTCTGTGATGCAGGCTTGCTAGATACCCATTATCTTTCTTATCATTATGCAAACTGAAACACCTGGATCTGAATCTGAAAATACAAGTGAGGCCTTGGTATCTGTGAGGGATCCATTCTCACTCCCACCAGAGATACTGAAAATCTCATAAGCAAACCCACAATTTTCTGTCCCAGAAGTGTCCATTGGAGGGCTTTTTGAAGCATATTTCTGCTCGTAACCTCTGTGAGTTTCAGAATGTCTTTTGGAGCAAAAGCCATTTTGGTTTCCCTCAAGAAACAGGAAAGACATTTTTATGTTTTTTAAAGCATTGTGAGGCCCAGGTAAGCCACACACACCTCATGTAGCAACCATAGCATACATTTACTGTCCATCTGAAGACAGCAGAAAGACTGGGTAGGTTGGCTTAGGGATAAAGACTTACTAGAGGATGACTAAAGTGCAGGGAAGAAAGCAATATATCAGGGAATGCTATAATTTCTGGACCTGCTTTTATGGGTTTAGGTCCATAAAAACCATTCAACTTCATAAGTGTAGATTCACTTCATAAGTGTATATCTTTTCAAATAAATTTAGTCACAATTTTATTCTTCAGAATTCTGATGCAAACAAAAAACCAGAATATTCTGGCATGAATTTTGCCTGGACATGTCTAACCTTGGAATGATAGACAGTAAGAAAAATCTGGGTTCAACCTGCTTCAGTTCAGGTGCATTAAATTGCTACCAAATATGGAGTCAAAACAACTGTACAGGACACCTAAATATTACAGTAAGGTAAAGTGCAACCTGGGTGATATACCAGGATCTACCTCTGGTAGTCTTATCACTGTCAACATATATTTGACTCTGCAGCCAGAATGCTATTCTACTGGAAAGCAAGTCCATGAGTAAGTACCATTTCCCTGCTCAGCACATATTCCACTTGCCAAGCTGCTAAATCAGGAAAAGACATTGTATTTTAACAATAAAACACTACACACAAGTTCGATGCTGTGGTGTTGGTAATATGTGTATCCTTTGATCTACTGTTCAGTGATAAGCTTCCTATTTTCCTATTTTTCCTTTTTCCTATTTTCTGCAACAGAAAGGTATGATTGTACCAATGGGCTGATGGGACAAATTCATTTTGATTGTAAAATTCAATTGACACTAATGGAGTTTTATGCCCAGAAAGCATTTGGCACAATGCCTTTAAATTGCTTTTATTCAAAGTTTGAATCAAAATTGTTTTCCTCTTGGGAGCAATTGTGATTAAAGATTTCAAAAAGACCACCACTGTTTTGCTTTTATGTGTGTGTAAAACAATGGGATGTAAAGTGCTTTGGGGTTTTTTTTCTCTGAAAACCAAACTTCCAATTGCACAGTATTTACATTATGACTTCCAACCTGTATGACTTCCAACAGCTGCCCAGCTCTCTTATGACCAAGAATTTCAGCATCCAAGAGATCAATACATTCATGGCAAAGGGGTTAGTTAAAGAGCTAAGCAGTGTCTCTGAGGGTCACTTAAACAATTCCATCTTACCAACTCGAGGTCCATCAAATCTACACATTCTTGGCAGTCATTAGCAGTGATGTGGATGCTTTCAACACACTCAGGATCACCCAGACCACTGCCATATGGGAATAGTTTTGTTGGGATGGCTTCCCCATCAAAACATATGAAACCACTTTAGGGTGAAGTTAGAATCCCAAGTGAAGGCAGGGCCTTCTCTCAGTCCCCACAAGACCTGTCACAAAGTGGATATCCTACTACAGTAGTATCCCACCTCTGCTGCACAAGCCTGGAATGAAGAGACACTTCAGGGCCTCTGAGATTTCTACCCAGCTTGTACACCATGTGTTTGAAAAGGAAACCTCAGTGGTTTGGTTTTGCAGCCAGCTGGTAGCTGAGTACAAAATAAAGTTATCTTGAAATGAAATCTTTCCCAACTGGCAGAAGATGAGTGCAATTCCTAAAAAACAACTGTTCTGAGGGGTATGCAAACCTCCTTCTTCTGAGCTGGGTCATCAAACGTTTTAAGAAAACTTAAAACTGCACCTGCTCTTTAACTGGGATAAGTCTGAAGTGGCTTGTGGGGGTAGGTCTGGGTCAGCAGGGCTACTTGGCTGCCATTGATATTCACCCTTTTGATTCCTTCCACAGTCCCTGCCCTGATGCACCCTGATCTACCCCTACTGCCACCTTACCTGCTCTGGTGGAGGTTTTATGGTCTGCTGTTGCCAGCTCATATGCTGCCTTCTGTATCATTGTTAGTGGACTGCAGAACAATGAGCTGCTGTGGCGCCAGCAGACCTGACTTTATGCTGACAGATCATGAGATCTGGTGGTGCAAGGATTGGATAGTATTAGGCCATTAATAGTCTTTTTTAATTCCTTGCCAAAATATGAAAAAATTAATATAATAATTTAAAAAGGAAGCATTTCTCCAGTGTAAGGTTTTTCTCAGAATTTAATTTAATAAATGGACAGAGTATAAATTAAAAAGAAGTCCTTAGTGAGGCTATGCCAGGCAGTGAGAACAATCTGGATCGAGAATGTGAAAGTGCATTTCTAATAAGAGGCAAATCAAATACAGAACTTACCACTTCAATTTGCAGCTGATTCACTGTTTCAATTTTTTATGTTTGAAATAATTAATTTTAAAAAACATAGATAATTTATCTGATTGTTTATCTACTCTGGCATGTCTTATTCCAAAGGCCTGTACTTGAAATGTGATAGTTATCAAAATATACACTAACAACCCATACAGTACACTAACAACCTATACTGACTTTACTGGGATGATTTACAAGGATATCTTTATGAAACATAGCACACCAGCCAGCACAAAGGAAGCCCCCCATCACAGAAGCCCCACCACCTATGTATGTTGCATGGATGCCAATATGGGGTAAAATTGGAAATAGGATCCATGTATTCTTTGCCACTGGGATTCACCCCCTCCAGCTTGCTCCCCACTCCCTTCCCTTTCTCTCCCCATGTTATATAAGGTTGATGTGTATGGGGGCTTAATGCATACAGGGGTGTTGTGCATGGGGGTTTGATGTACAAGGGGTATTGCACATGGGGGCTTGATGCACATGGGGTGAGGGGGTGTTGCGCAGGGGGGTGTTGCACATGGGGGGGTTGATGCGCAGGAGGGTTAATGCTTATAGAGGGTTGATGTGCATGGGGGCTGTTGCACGTGGGAGGTGTTGCACAATAGGGTGTTATACAAGCTTGCTCCTCACTCCTTTCCCTTTCTTTCCCCATGTTATATAGGGTTGATGCGCATGGTTGTTTGATGCGCATGGAGGATCATGCGCATGGAGGATCATGCATGGGGGAGTGTTACTCCTGCAATGTGGGTACACTTCACTAGTAAATAAGTAAATGACTGACTGAGCACCCATCAAGAACTGATCTTTAGAAATTTATCCCCTAAGGGGGTAAAAAGGGATGCAACACATTTTCAGCCTATTCTTAACATTGAAGACTTAACATCAACACCTAGCCCCACATCTTTCACCTGCCCAGTAGGAGTGCCAATGGTTGTGGGGGGATGGTGCACAGTTTGGGGATGTGCATGGGGGGAGTGTTGCATGGGGGGCATGTTCTATCTATCTACAGTATTTATATACCGCTTTTCAGTTGAAAAGTTCACAAAGCAGTTTACAAGAAAATGATAAAATTAATAGCTAATTAATAGCTGATGGGTGCCTGTCCCAAAAGGGCTCACAATCTAAAGTGCAAAAAGAACACCAGCAGAAGCCACTAGAACAGACATTGCTGGGGTGTGGAGGGCCAGTTACTCTCCCCCTGCTAAAGAAAAGAGGAACACCCACTTGAAAGAGTGTCTCTGGCTCAGTCAGCAGGGGTTGTTGCACAGGTGGTGCACAAGGGGATTTTGCATGGGGGTTGTGGTGGTGAACAGGCTGGGTGGTGGTACATAGGAGCAGTGCTGGTGCATGAAGGTGCATGGGGCAGAGTTGGTGTACAGAGGAGGGGTGCATGGGGGATGGTGCATGAAGGGGAATGGTGCATGGAGGCTCATAAGGCTCATGACTGGGCCCTTAATTTCAATTTCAATTTTTTTTCTGTTTTTGTTCTTTTTGCAGGGAATTGGTGACCCACAAGAAGATAAAGAGTAGAATGTGGAATGTTTAGTGGAATGACCTCTGCTTGCCACAAAAAGCAGAGGAAATTCCACTAAACAAAAAAGCACATTATTTCAGTTCTATCCCTGGAATAAGAAATTCTCTTATTACTTGTGTGGTTGACCATTTTGTTCCCTCCTTTAGCGTGAATTCCCTTAAATCACTGAAAGTAAATTATTCAAAACTTGCTGGATTACTTGCACCTTTCTATTGGGAATGAAGTGAAAAGTAATTTTAACATTTTAAAAATACATTTTGAAGACGGGGGAATGATTCAACATTGCATCATTTATGACCCTCTCTAATAAGGAAACTCTAGCCAGCTCCTCACTTAATGAATGAAGTTTGGGATCTCCAAACTCTCCAAGAGTAATATCCAAGAGTAATTCTTTGTAAACTGCTTTGTGAACTTTTTAGTTGAAAAGCAGTATATACTGTAGGTAGGTAGGTAGGTAGGTAGGTGGATGGATGGATGGATGGATGGATAGATAGATAGATAGATAGATAGATAGATAGATAGATAGATAGATAGATAGATAGATATGTGGCTTGAACCCTTTAATAAATTGGACCTTTTGCATTTGTTTCAGGAGCAGGTCAATTGCAAAGAGTGTACAACAGATTCTGATTGTTTTGTTGCTCCATTTCCATTATTAAAAGTTTCATTGATTGTGTTGTGCTTTTACTGAAATCAAATTAGTTCTGCCTTCTTTCAAACAGTTTTCACAGGATGAAAGGAGTTTTCAGGACAGCTGGGGCAGGATTGTTCTATCAGATGTTGCTTTCACTTCACGCTTGTTTGTGCCACTGCAAAAAAGTGGCTCATTAAGAACACACTGTCAGGACCGCACAGATGGGAAAGTTCAGAGGCCACCTAGTTGAGTCTCAGCCCTATCCAACCATTCACCAGTAGTCAAAGTGAGCAGATACAGAGTTCCAGCATCAAGATGCTAGCAGATTTCCATCAACAGCAGCAGTTATTCAAAAGGGGATTATTGGGAATGCTTTATATTTTACTAGGGAAATGTGCCCACACTGTGGGAGTCAAATGCCACCCCCCCGAACTATTCACCCTGTGCCCATACCCCCATTGCACATCATCCCCCATACGCATTGTCCCGCATGTGCAACATCTCCCATGCGCATCAATCTCGAATGCGCAATATCCGAATGTGCAACATCGCCATGTGCATCAATAGTGAATGCACAACATCCCCCATGCACATCAACCCCAAATGTGCAACATTCCCCCATGCATATCAACCCCAAATGCACATCAACCCCCATGTGCATCATCCCCCTGTGTATCAATCCCCCAAGCACATCAACCCCCATGTGCAACACCCCCATGCACAACATCCCCCATGTGTACCATCCCCCCCCCCCGTGCACCCTCCCTACCAGTGCATCAGCTGGATGTTGATCAGTCATTCTTCAATATTAGGTATAGGACAAAAACATGTTGCACCCCTTTTTACCCCCTTAAGGGTTAAATTTCTCAACATTGGTTGTTGGTGGGTGTTCTCTTCACAGAGGGAATACCCTCCCCAAATTTGAGTGAGTGAGTGAGTCAGTCAGTCAGTCATTCAGTCAGTCAGTGACTTTTCAGTTTTATATATATAGACTAATATCAGCTTGTGGCTGCCACTTACAGAAGTATGATATAGCAGCATTCATAAGTAAATGTCTACTTCCTCTCTCCAGCATCTCCATTTCCCATATTTTCTATGGTAGGTGTTGACAGTTCCCTCTCCTCAGCCTACTAATCAGGAGTGTTCAAACATTTTGACAGAAGGGCCACATCATCTCTCCGACACTGTGTTGGGAGCCAGAAAAATGATTTACGTTCCAAATTTACATAAGTTTACATAAATTTACATATAAGCATTTATTAGAGATAGGTGCATCAGATTTTAAGGACTGCCTGTGGGCCAGATCAGGGGTCTTGCCACATGTCACAAGGTTCAATGTGAGCTGCATCCAGCCACTGGGGCAGGGTTTGGACACCCCTGGTTTATTTGCCTGACACAGAATGTTGACCAGAAGATGCACACCCACAGGTTAAGGGATTTATGTAGACAGTTTTTTTCAGTGCTATTTTTCTAGAAAATAGGTGCCAGTACTCACAGGTACTCATCAGTGTATGTGTCTATGTGTGTGTATGCTGGTACTCAATCACAGAGCTGCTGATACTATGTACCGCTGCATACCCCTTGAAAAAGACCCCTAGATTTTTTTTCCTGAAGTAGAAAACAGCTGAGCAAATGTCACACAATTCCACTGCTGATAGCCCTGTTTGTCTCTTACTGCGAACTGTGCCTTTGGGCACCTTAAAGTCTATTAAATGTGTGCCATGATACATCTGTTGGTCTTTCAGGTGTTCCAGCACACTCTTTTGGTAGTATTTCACTTGAAATGGGACCTCTCCCCTGGTAATGCCAGCCAGGGTGACCATATATTATAACCAAAGGGTTTGTGAGTAGGATAAGGCTCTTCCAAAATGAAGAAAACCTGAAAAAATCAAATAAAAGCTAAAAACACTCATATATATTGCTTTTTATGTGGTTAATTTAAACACTCATATTATTATTAAATTAAAAACTATTACATATATTATCTATATATATAAAAGAGAAAAGTCACTCACTGACTCACTCACTCACTCACTCACTCACTGACTCATCACCGCCCTGCCAAAACTGCCCGCCCTAGAAGCATGAAATTTGGGGTGGGTGTTCCTTCCATGTCTGAGGGGTGCACTAAGAACCGGTTTTCAGAAATTCCAACCGGAAGGGGGTGAAAAGGGGCGCAACGCGTTTTCCTCCCTATACTTTGCATTGAGAATTGCTGACTCATCAACATTCCTCCCCAACTGCTGGGCCTGAAGCATGGAATTCTGGGAGTTCCTTCTGTCACCTGAACTCCCACCAAGAACCATCTGGAGAAATTAACCCTTCAGGGGCTGAAAAGGGGGCAACGTGTTTCTCTCCTATACTTAACATGGGAGACTGACAAACATCCAGCCAGTTTGGTGCTCAGTGCCTGGTGCACTGGGGGGATGTTTTCTGGAGGAAGAGGTTGCACTGGCGAGGATGCTGCGCAAGGGGGGAAGTTGCGCATGGAGGAAAGTTGCGTATGGGGGAAAGTTGCACATGGGGGAAAGTTGCACATCGGCGGATGATGCGCATGGGGAAAGTTGCGCTTGAGGGGATGATGCACTTGGGGGAAGTTGTGCATGGGTGGAAGTTGCGGATGGGGGGATGATGCGCATGGGGGATGTTGTGCATGGGGGAAAATTGAGCATGGGGGATGATGCGCCTGGGGGAAGTTGCACATTGGCGGATGATGCGCATGGGGGGAAGTTGCGCTTGAGGGGATGATGCACATGGGGGAAGTTGAGCATGGGTGGAAGTTGTGGATGGGGGAAGTTGCGCATGGGGGAAAGTTGTGCATCGGCGGATGATGCGCATGGGGAAAGTTGCACATGAGGGGATGATGCACATGGGGGAAGTTGCGCGTGGGAGGATGATGCGCATGGGAGGAAGGTTGTGCATGGGGGAAAGTTGCGCATGGGGGAAAGTTGCGCATGGGCGAATGATGCGTATGGGGAAAGTTGCGCTTGAGGGGATGATGCACATGGGGAAGTTGCGCAAGGGTGGAAATTGTGCATGGATGGAAGTTGCGCATGGGGGGATGGTACGCATGGGGGGATGATACGCATGGGGGAAAGTTGCGCATGGGGGAAAGTTGTGCATCGGCGGATGATGCGCACGGGGAAAGTTGCGCATGGGAAGAAGTTGCGCATGGGAAGAAGTTGCGCATGGGCAGATGATGCACATGGGGGAAAGTTGTGCATGGGAGAAGTTGCACATGGGGGGAAGTTGCGCATGGGGGGAAGTTGGGCATGGGTGGAAGTTGGGCATGGGAGGATGATGCGCATAGGGGAAAGTTGAGCATGGAGGAAAGTTGCGCATGGGGGATGATGCGCATGGGGATGATGAGCATGGGGGAAGTTGCGCATGGGAGAAAGTTGTGCATCGGCGGATGATGTGCATGGGGAAAGTTGCGCATGAGGGGATGATGCACATGGGGGATGTTGCGCATGGGTGGAAGTTGCGGATGGGGGAAGTTGCGCATGGGGGAAAGTTGTGCATCGGCGGATGATGCGCATGGGGAAAGTTGCGCATGAGGGGATGATGCACATGGGGATGTTGCGCATGGGTGGAAGTTGCGGATGGGGGGATGATGCGCATGGGGGATGTTGCGCATGGGGGAAAGTTGAGCATGGGGGATGATGCGCCTGGGGGGAAGTTGCACATCGGCGGATGATGCACATGGGGGGAAGTTGCGCTTGAGGGGATGATGCACATGGGGGAAGTTGAGCATGGGTGGAAGTTGTGGATGGGGGAAGTTGCGCATGGGGGAAAGTTGTGCATCGGCGGATGATGCGCATGGGGGAAGTTGCGCATGGGGGGATGGTACGCATGGGGGATGATACGCATGGGGGAAAGTTGCGCATGGGGAAAAGTTGCGCATGGGGGAAAGTTGTGCATCGGCGGATGATGCGCATGGGGAAAGTTGCGCATGGGAAGAAGTTGCGCATGGGAAGAAGTTGCGCATGGGCAGATGATGCACATGGGGGAAAGTTGTGCATGGGAGAAGTTGCACATGGGTGGAAGTTGCGCATGGGGGGAAGTTGGGCATGGGTGGAAGTTGGGCATGGGGGATGATGCGCATAGGGGAAAGTTGAGCATGGAGGAAAGTTGCGCATGGGGGATGATACGCATGGGAGATGATGAGCATGGGGGAAGTTGCGCATGGGGAAAGTTGCGCATGGGGGAAAGTTGTGCATCGGCGGATGATGCGCATGGGGAAAGTTGCGCATGAGGGGATGATGCACATTGGGGATGATGCGCATGGGGGAAAGTTGCACATGGGGGAAAGTTGCACATGAGGGAAAGTTGCGCACGGGGGAAAGTTGCGCATGAGGGAAAGTTGCGCACAAGGGAAAGTTGCGCATGGGGAGAAGTTGGGCATGGGTGGAAGTTGGGCATGGGAGGATGATGCGCATAGGGGAAAGTTGAGCATGGAGGAAAGTTGCGCATGGGGGATGATGCGCATGGGGGATGATGAGCATGGGGGAAGTTGCGCATGGGAGAAAGTTGTGCATCGGCGGATGATGCGCATGGGGAAAGTTGCGCATGAGGGGATGATGCACATGGGGATGTTGCGCATGGGGGAAAGTTGCACATGGGGAAAGTTGCGCATGAGGGAAAGTTGCACATGGGGGAAAGTTGCCCATGAGGGAAAGTTGCACATGGGGGTAGTTGCGCATGGGGAAGTTGCGCATGGGGGGAAGTTGCACATCGGCAGATGATGTGCATGGGGGAAAGTTGCGCATGAGTGGAAGTTGCACATGGGGGGAAGTTGCGCATGAGGAGAAGTTGCGCATGGGGAGAAGTTGCACATGGGGAAGAGTTGCGCATCGGCGGATGATCTGCATGGGGGAAAGTTGCACACAGGGGAAAGTTGCACATAAGGGGATGATGTGCATGGGGGAAGTTGCGCATGGGGGGATGACACGCACAGGGGGTAATGCGCACAGGGGGAAGTTGCACATGGGGACATGATGCGCGTGGGGTCATGATGCGCATGGGGGAAAAGTTGCACATGGGGGAATGTTGCGCATTGGGGTTGATGCCTATGGGGGAAAGTTGCGCATGGGGGAAAGTTGCGCATGGGGGAAAGTTGCGCATGGGGGAAAGTTGCGCATTGGGGGAAGTTGCACACTGGGGAAGTTGCGCATGAGGGGACATTGCACATGGGGGGATGATGCGCATGGAGGGACGATGCGCATGGGGGATGATGCACATGGGGAAGTGGCACATGGGGTGTTTCTGCGCCATGGGGGGATGGCATAGGGAGAAATGTTACACCCACAACGCGGGTACGCTTTTTGCTAGTAGTATATAATTTATTAATTCCAAGAAGGCTACTTGTTGACTGCTCCCAAGGTAAAGGGGGACAATGAAGATTTTTTTCCAGGTCACAAGGCTAAAAAGGTGGACATATTCTGGGAAAAGAGGACATACTGTATACTTATTGTTTATAACTATTACAGATAATTTATTACATGAATTACAAGGAGGAAACATGCTGCCTGCTCTCAAGGAAAAGGAGGACGAGGAAGATTTTTTCCCCGGACACAAGGCTAAAACAGAGCACATGTCCTGGCAGGACCATGAGGGTAGTGCAGGTGTTTTGGTCTGCACCGGGTGACATGAACCCTAGTGACGTCCCTGTGTCCTGGAAAAGAGGACATATTATAAATAATTACTATTACACACAGTTTATTACATATAATGTCTTAATTCCAAGAAGGCTGCCTGCTCCCACGGAAAAAGTGGACAACAAGGAATTTTTCCAGGACACAAGGCTAAAAAAGAGGACATATCCTGGAAACAGAGGACATGTGGTCACCCTGTCCCAGCTAAAGGAGGACCTTCTGAGCAGGGACTCCCAACTTGGAAGTTGTTGTGCCTCTGAGGAAAAGAACAATTCCTGGATGCTGTGAGGAAGCTGAGGGGAGTCATTAGTGTCTGTTGTGGGGTCGATTAGCCTGCAAGTCACAGCCTGCCTGTGAGGGGCTGCTGCCTCTTTTGCTGCTGCTGCTGCTGTTGCTGCACAAGGGCCTCATTGACTATTGATCGATCCGCACAACAGGCTGCTGTTTGCTCCTGCACAGGAGCCTTTTCAGCTTTTCAGGGAAGCTCAGGCACCCTCTGGGGGTGTGTGTTAGTGTGTATGTCCAATGTTTCTCTTACAAGTCAGTCTCATGACAGTCAATGGGGCTTACTCCCAGGAAAGTGTGGCTAGGATTGCATCCTCAGATCCCAGTCCTCTGCCTATCTACTCAGAAGTAAGTCCCATTAGAGTCAATGGGGTTTCCTCTCAAGAAAGTGTGGATAAGAGTGCAGCCTCAGGGCCCAAACATATCCATGCCTACTCTGAAGTACCACATTTCCTCCAATATAATTTGCCATTGAATATAAAAAAGCAGGCCTCCGTCAGTCTTGAAAGACTATGGTATCGTGCTCAGCACTGCATACGCTGCATGCAAAGCACAAAAGCCTTAATGCACACCAAAATGATCAAAATACTGTATTTACTCAATTCTAATTAACATCAAATCTAATGCGCACCCTGATTTTTGAGACTGAATTTGGCTTGAATAGTTGAGCGTTATATTTGAGTAAATACAGTCAGTGGGGCTTACTGCCGACAGTTTGATATGCAGGGTGATCTGCAGGGTGCCTATTTCTGATCCAATAGATGAGTTTAGTCTTACCTGTGGGGTTGGAGAGAGATGTGCTTTTTAGGGGGTCTGGGCCAGGGTGACCATATGTCTCTTTTTCCCAGGACATCCTGGATTTTAGTCTTGCACCCAAGAAAAACTGTCTTTTGTCCTCCATTTCCTTGTAAGCAGGCAGCATGCAGCCTTCTTGTAATTCATAAATTATATGTAATAAATTACATATTATAGTTTTAAATTTAATGATAAGCAATACAGAGTTTAAATTAACCATATGAAAGCAATATATACATGTGTCTTTAGCTTTTATATTGTAATGTCCTACATTTTTCCTAGGTGTCCTGGATTTTGGAGGGATCTGTTTTGGAGGGATCTGATCTATATTGTAATGTCCTACATTTTTCCTAGGTGTCCTACATTTTGGAGGGATCTGTTTTCTTTTTTAGTTATGACCTATGCTCACCTTGGTCTGGGCTGCTGATACTCATTAGGAGTGGGTAACTGCCTAGTAGAGCCACCTAATAGGTGGACACACTCTGCCACCATACCTGCCTGGGCAGAAGAATACCCAAATACCCCTAATTCTCTATATTATCACACCAATGGTCTCTCATACTACTGTCAAGTCCAGATCACAGTGTGGAGCAGTCTAGGAATAACAAATTTAGAGCCACTCCTATGCATGACTACTCAGAAGTAAGTCCCATTATGGTCAATGAGTCTTACTCCCAGGTAAGATTGTGACTTTACAGCGCGAAGGGTCCTATTGTAACTCAGTGGGAGCAACTCCCAAGTAAGCACACGCAGAATTGCACAGGGAGTCATTCTCCAAGGTTGCCTCTTTTTAGTCCTGATCCTGTCTTACTCCTAGTGGTAAAAGGTGAGTTTCTGAATGGTGAGTTTCATATAAGCCTGTTGTAGTCCAATCCATTCCCAACTCAGTCAAGGCAAAGGATTTGGAAGAAAAGCGATCCGGTCCTATTGACTTCATAGGTGCCCTTTAGAGGGCTGGAGCTTGAGTTTCTTTCTCCGAAGACACGTCCTTGAAAATCCCTGGTGCGGAAAACCACCTGTGGTTACTCAGTTGCGAGACTCTGCACATGTCTAGGGGCGCTCTCGCCCTTCACATCCAGCAAGTGGGCGCTTGAATTGAATTGTAAGCCTGCGCTTCTCCAGAGCCGATCCAGTCCATCGAGGTAGGTGCTTGGCAATGTTAGAGACCAACCCTCTACTCAGGAGTAGGTCCCATTACAGTCAGTGGGGCTTTCTCCTCGGAAAGTGGTAGGATTGCTGCCTCTGTGAGAGCCTAAGCCTATGCACGTCTACTCAGAGGTAAGTCCCATCAATCCACCATAAAGTGTGGATGGGATTGCAACCTTAGAGCCCATCCTATGCATGTCTACTCAGAAGTAAGTCCCATTATAGTCAATCCACAGGAAATTGTGGATAGGACTGCAGCCTAGAGCCCAACCTCTGCATGTCTACTGAGAAGTAAGTCCCACTCTCATCAGTAAGGCTTCCTCCCAGGATCGCAGCGAGGGACAGGAGGTTTTGAGGAGCAGAGTCTTCCTTCCCGGGGTGTTGGCTGCTCCCTCTGCTCTGGAGCCGGAGGAAAAGCCAGGCTCTGGCCCTTTAAAAGGCTCTGCACGGATCTCCCGGCAGGAGGCGTGTTTCTGACTGGCTTGCTGGCCTCCCATCCCTTTGCTGATGCTGCTTTCAATAGAGCTCAGCCTCAGCCCCAGACCCCTGTTGAACCGCAGCTCCAGCACTTTTCCTGGGGAAGCCACCCTTCCTCCTCCTCCCCTGCCTTTCTCAGCAGCGACCAGACCAGGTAAGGAGACTCCCCAGCAGTTGGACTGGGATCCCCAGGAGACAGCAGGCTGGAAGGGCTGGAGGGGGCACTTTCCACCCACTGGGACTCTTGCCAAAATCAGGAGGGAGGCAAGGATGAGACTGGGTCCAGCAGAAGTGATGGGCTGGAGAATGGGATGAGTCCTGCTTAGGTGCCAGAGGCGCTCCCCAGGTTTCTTTACTCAGCTCTAGGCAGGGATTCTCCTTGGCAGGGCGAGCAAAACTCCTCCTGGGAGTATTTGTCAGTCTGTCTGGTCTCTGATCCGGCTGCAAAGAGCTCTCCCCCTTCACCTCTCTTTCCCTGGGACTACCAGAAATCAGGTTATGTGAAAAGAATCTTAACTTTCAGTCCAGTCCTAGAGTCCATTCCTGTACAGGTTTACTCAAAAGTAAGTCCCATCATGGTCAATGGAGCTTACTCCTAAGAAAGTGTAAACAGGATTGCATCCTCAAAGCCCAGTCCTATGCATACTTACTCAGAAGTAAATCTCATCGTAGTCAATGAGACTTGGTGGATAGAAAAGTGTGGAGAGGATTGCATCCTCAGAAACTAATCCTATGCAGAAGTAAGTCTACAGGAAAGTGTGGATAGGATTACAGCCGTGGAGCCCAATCCTGCCCGTGTCTACTCTGCGCGTGTCTACTGCCCCATCATAGTTAATGGGGCTTACTCCCAGGAAAGTGTCTATAGGACTGTAGACTTAAACAGATTTGCTCCAAAGTCAGTCCTGCTGCTGACTATCAGGTTATGTGAGATCAAGAGGAGGACTCCAGCATGTCCCTCCATCCCTGAGACCCCCCCTTCCCCACCAGAAAGAGATCCCCCTGCCACCGGCATCTCTTGAATCCCCTTCCCCAGGAGGTTTCCCCAGCAGCAGAGCCCACCAGGCTGATTCCTTTCCTTCCCTTCCGGATCCAAACCTTTCCTTCCCCATAGCAATGATTGGGGAAATATTTTACAATCTGCCTCCCAAAAAGTTCCTTTTTTGGGAAGAAAAGCAGGTTATTGAATGAATGAATGAATGAATGAATGAATGAATGAATGAATGAGAAAAGCCGCAGCCCTTTTAAGTAGGAACCATTTGAGGATGCTCCAGAGTTGGTACCCTAGACATGGGACCCTGGAGACTCCACAAGACCACTAGGAACCTCTGGGTAGCAATAATTTATTCAGCTAGGCTCCTCTTATGGGGTGGCCACCTTGGTATAGGGGATGGGGGTAAAGGAGACCTGCCTACTCTCTTGTCACCCATCCACAAACCTGTTAAACCATACTAGTTGAAAGAATAGAAGCCCGACGTATCCCTCCCCGTCCACTGAAGTACTTGGACTGAAACCAGACAGACTCGATCGGCTCAAATCCAGCTTGCTTGCCTGGGCTGTGTAGCTTCCAATTCCTCCTAGTTGGAGGAAATCCAGGCACTCTCCTTTAATTGATGTGGAGATCGGGGTGTCAGTAACGCTTTCAATGTGTTGTCCCGGTTTCCCCATCATAAACCAATTGAGATAGACAGCCTGCCTGGACCTGATAGCATTTACACAGAAGTAAGAATTCCGCTGTGTTGAACTGGGTTTACTCCCAAGTAAGTGTGCTCAGGATCGGATAGCAAAACCCACCTTATTGGATCCTCTGGCAATGCCCCTGAAAGATTCCCCCATGCTTGGAGGAAATTTTTTTAAGGGATTTACACCCCATCTTTCCCTTGCCAAAGCTAATGCCCTTACATAGCTGTTATCCTTTCTGTCCTCACGACAGCCCTGCGAGGTAGGTGAGGTTGAGACTGAGAGATTGGCCCAAGGTCACCCAGGAAGCTTCATGGCTGAGGAATAAAGGAGGGATTTGAACCTGGATCTTTTAGTCCTGAATCTGAGTCCTACTCAACCACTGCTCTCCATCAGAAACACGACTGAGCCTTTTGTGGGAAGCAAGGTGCCAAAAATGAAGGCAAAGGTTGTGTGTGTGTGTGTGTGTGTGTGTGTGTGTGTGTGAGAGAGAGAGAGAGAGAGAGAGAGAGAGAGAGAGAGAGAGAGATTTGGGCTGCAATCCTAAAGGCACATTCCATGGAATAAGACCCACTGAACATAAGGGGGTTTACTTTTGAGTAGGCACGGTTAGGATTGTCCTAGGTAAGTCAAGGTAAAGTGCGTGTGTGTGTGTGATTGTCGTGGGTAAGGCAAGGTGTGTGTGTGTGTGTGAGAGAGAGAGAGAGAGAGAGAGAGAGAGAGAGAGAGAGAGAGATATTACCATGTAGGGAAGCCAAGGCAAGCGGTGTGTGTGTGTGTCTGCAATCCTATGCATGTCTCCTCAGAAGTTAAGTCCCATTGTGTTTGATAGTAGTTACTCCCAGGAAAGTGTGGTTAGGACTGCAATCTGTGTGTCTGTGTGAGAGGGGGATCTTAAATGGAAGTTTCCAGTATTCCTGAAAACTTTATGGGGAGGACTGGAGAGATTCTCCCATTGGGGTGGGGAGGTGGGGGAAGGACATCTCTCCAGAAATGGGGTGGCATCCTCTGTGTTTGTCCTCCCCCTGCTTCCCAGCCTGCTCAGGCGTGCGTGGCTGGTCTGGACAGTCCAAAAAGTGCCTGAACAAGTAAATCTCTCATCTTTCCGGGCCCCTTAATTAGGATGCACGTCTCTTCGGCGGCTCAGAAATTAATTACCATCTTGCAATGCCATTAATCATCTGCGCAGCCGAAACGGGGTTGTGAATCCGCCCTGAGCTCCTGGCAGGCGAGGGGGTGGTGTTGGTGATGGGGGGGCGGGGGAGAGAGAGAGAGAGAGAGAGAGAAAGTCTAGCTTTATGAGCCGGTGGGGGAGTGGAGAGCGAGGGGGCAGAGAGATGCGCTTAAGTGATCATCATCAGATCAACTTTCATTGGAGTGCTTGCTTTGGCAAAAGGCGAGGGGAGGGAAAGAAACAGCCCCAAATGATTTGTCCTCAGCTCTAGATCTCGGTCTAGGAGCAAACCCCAAGCAGATGCTGCTCAGGTGTTGCCCACATCAAGCCAGCCAGAGATCTGTGGCTTCCATCCCCACCGTTGAACCACAGAAGGAGAAAACGGACTCTGGGGCAGAAGAATCCAAGAAGAATCATTTGTTGATCCAAAATTCTATGCCCAAAATTCTACAGCACAATTCTATGCATGTCTACTCAGAAGTAAGTCCCACTGAGATCAGGGGAGCTGACTCCCGGGAAAAGACGCATAGGATTGCAGCCATCTCGGATTGTGGATGACATTGAAACACAGCAACAAAAATACAGCGGGAAGAGAGAGGAAGAGCACAATCCTAAGAAATCTTAAGCTGGCCTAACTCACCTGGCCTATCTTTCCATGATGGTGTGGGGCATTGGCCTAACCCCTTTAGGAATGGGACAGAAATGTCTTACTGCACTTTTGTGACTCCTCCAGTTTAGCACAATACTTAGGGCTTCCTAAATGGAGATTAGAATTGCAGCATATGGCTGCAATCCTAAAGATACTTTCCTGGGAGTAAAACCCATTGAACACCATGGTGCTAACTTTTAAGTAGTCGTGGTTAGGATTGTGCTCTGTATCTTGCAAGGCCACATCTAAGCAAGCTTCAGGTCTACCACTGAACCACTTGGACCTGAAAAGGTTTTTTTAAGCATGAAGATGGGACATATATTGAGTGAGGAAAACGGTGCCTTTCAATACCCAATATATTGAGTATTGGGAGGAAAAAGGTGACCAGAAATCCTATTTTTCCAGGACCATATCTGACGGTGAGCACAATCCTAACCATGTCTACTCAAAAGTAAGTCCCATTGTGTTCAGTGGGTCTTACTCCCAGGAAAGTGTCTTTAGGATTGCAGCCATATCCTTTTTTTAGCCTTACGTCCTGGGAAATTTTTTTCATTGTCTTCCCTTTCTTTGTGAGCAGGTAGCATATAGCCAACTTGCAATTAATAAATTATATGTAATAAATTATGTTAATACTTTAAAATTTAATAATAAATAATATCATTTTTAAATTAACCACCTGGTGGCAATATAGGTGAGTGTTAGCTTTTATTTTGTCATGTCCTACATTTTTCTAGGCTGTCCTACATTTTGTGGGCCTTGTCCTCTTTTGAGGCTATGACATATGGTCACTCTGGGGAAGAAGAAAGAGTCAAGGATGGGAAATAGCCGAAGGAGCCTCTTTAGAGGTACAGGAAGCATTGCAGGAAGGGAGAAAAGTGGCTGATAAGATGTTTTCTCACTAACTACCCTTTCCAAAGGCAGCTCTTGGTCTGGATTATTTTATGCAGAGGGGACACTGAGGCAGGGCTATATTATCCCATGGTCCAGGCATTTAAAAAAAATTGTTTTCATATTATTTGCAGTCCAACCTCCTGTCCCTGATATATGCATTTTCATTTCCACTTCACCTGTGCTGTGACCTTGGAAAGCGAAAATATGGTGCGGCTAGACTCCAAATATGGCTGATAGGTAGAGTAAATCAAGATACATAACAGGAAATCGAGTATTTAGAGCTTTCCCTTTAGATGCTGAAGGGGAAGGGGATCACAGATAAATCGGTGATAGGCACCCCTCGGAAAGGAGAGATATAGTAGGCCGGGTATCTCTTGAAAAGCAGAATTAAAATTCTCAACAAAATACCCTCGAAATTTGGAAACTCTTCTGCAGAGAAAGGCTTTAGGAGGATAGCAGGAGCAAAAGGAGATAAAACAGTGAAGAAATACTTTGTATAAGAATTATTTCCATTTATTATATATATCTGATCAGGCTTGAAATGCCTACAGCAACCTTACTCAACAGCTGGCAATAGGGATAGTAGTTGCTGAGGTTGGGGATTAATTATACATATTCTGCAATGGCCTACGTCTGCAGGGAGCCATTTCCACAATTAGTCGTTAAAGTTAATGGGATGTGGGTTTATCTTCAGTTGTGGTCGAATTGGTATTTTTTTTTTGTATGTTTCAACGTATTGCCCCCCTTTCCAATAAATAAATAAATATATGTATCATGATATGGCTCTGGATAGAAGAGCAGAGACCTTGAGGAGAGAATAAATATCGCAATGTATAGCAGAGAGAGTGTAGGAGAGCGGGTGAGTGCATTGGTATTAAGAGTACCAAATAGTACTAAGGCTGCAATCCCAAAGACACTTTCCTGGGAGTAAGATCCACTGAACGCAAAGGGGCTTACCTTTGAGTAGCCATTGTACTCTAAATTCAAGCGATACAAGATCCTCAGGACAGAGATGGTGCAGACAGGAGCATGCACATGAACAGGTGTTTAAAATGATGCATTGGATTCTGTATAACGAAGCTTTGGCAGGGAGGATTTTTGCATCCAAGACATATATCATGTGTGCATAATGCGAGCCTTCATAGGCATCCATAGGCATTAAGTGCCGCTATCCGTGGTACTGAAAAGAGTGGCTCTTTCTGGTGCTGCTGCATTTCATCCAGGCATCTACAGTAGCTGTCCGTGGTGTCCAAAACCCTTTTTGGATTCAGGTTAAAGAGAGTGGATATAGCAAAAGAGGATAACCAACAAATATTTTTGCAATACTTCTATTATTATTTCACTTGTTGCGTGAGATCCTTGTTAAGTGGAAAGGTGACGGACAGCAGGTAGCAAGGACAGGGTGTGGATGGAAAAGCTGAAATACTGTAGTGGTGGAGGGAACGGGAGATTTCCTTGGACAGCCAGTATAAATAGTTTTTTTCCCTAATCAGGTCTTTGCAGTTTATGCCAAAAGTGACACTGAATATGGACTTAGGAAGCATTTAGCAACAACAACACCAAGTGTGTAGCACCCCATAGCTACAGAACTCCTTATGTCAAGACTCAAAGTCTCCGCATACTCACAGAAGCCATGTTTTCCCCTCTCCTTTACTCATTTGATCTTGCTCCAAATAATAAAGCAAAATAAACAGCAAAGACAAGAGTCAGCCTATATTGCAGGCTACATGTTTCCTGGCAAGTTATTCCAGCTCAGTCCTGAAGGAGTCGCTAGATATCCTTGCTTTTGGCATTAGTACTCCCTCCGCCCAATGCTCCAATAGTCAGGTCGTTAGATTGAATTGCCTGCTAGATTGCAGAAGTAGCCATTCATGATACTTAGTTTTGACACCTTAGACAGGTTTCCATCTTAAGGAGAGAAATCCCAGTGATGTACTAGTACTACTTGTGCATATTTCTCCTCACCGACATTTTAAAGTAAACATGTGCAAAGAAATTCAGTACCCTGCAAGAACCAAAAAGTTACCCAGAATTTGCTAGAGTATAAAGTGAATTTCTAATAGTAACAGCTACAAATACAAGAGGTTTAAAATGAAAATAGATGAGTTGAGAGTGCAGTCCTTGTTCCTGCTTACCAGGGAAGAAGTTCCTTTGAATTCAGTGAATAAATAGCTATAAGACCAGGCAGGAAGAAGCAGACTTTATGGCTGCAATCCTAACCACGCTTTCCTGGGAGTAAGTACTATTGAACACAATGGGATATACTTCTGAGTCGACATCCTCTTGTGTTTAGGAAGATGAGAACAACACTGGGGTCCCCAGTCTTATACATTTATGATTTGTGTATTGGGGACAAGGCACAAAAAATGCTACTTGGGCACTGTAAATCTACTATAATAGTTGGATCCAGCTACCCTCATTCTATATCCAATGTCTAGCTATAGTCACCCTGCATCAGTCAGGTGTAGACTGTCCTCATTTATAAAATGTCTGTCTTTCAGGCTTCTTCTGCATTAGACATTCTCCAGACAGAAGATTAATCTCCATTCATTTTCATGTGGCGATAATAGGATTTATCTTTTTTCCAGCAGTCCATTCTTTTAATAGATTCACAGAGGACTTACCTTTCAGGCTGCATAGAATGATTGTTCTTTGTCCACCGATATATTTTAATGACTCCACAGAGGTATAAATCCTCAATTTCCCACCCTCTTGAAAAAAAATGGATTTTTTTTTTTGCTAAAAAATTAGTGAATTTCTCCCTAATCTGGAGGTGGGGTGGGGAAATAAGCAGTTAATTTTTTTTTTAAAAAGATCCAACTATTATTTAAGCATGTAGAAAAAGACAAAGATTTTTTTAAAAAATCCTTTTATTTAAATGATGCTACATGGGAGAAGACAGTTTGGTACTGAAGCCATAAGCCTAGCTTTGACTTAACACAGTGGAGTCCAGTTTCTTGATAAGGACATCTTGGGTATCTACTCAATTGTAACCGTGTGGATTGGTATTATTTTTCCAAAGGACAGCCTTCCAATTGCCTTTGTGGCCAGAGAGAGAGAGATAGAGGAAGATGTCAGGATACGTACTTTGAAAAATCAACCCAAGCATTATTCATTCATTGTCATATTTTAGTACACTGTCGGTCCTTTATAACGTAATCCTATGCCTGTTCACTCGGAAGTAAGTCCCACTGTGTTCATTGGTGTTTACTTCCAGGTAAGTAGGAATATGATTGTAGCCTGACTTGAGCAAAAGCTTTTAACTCTGACCATTATTTGTGCTTATACTAGTAGTACTAGTACTAGACGTGCTTGGTGTCTCAAAGCTAAAAAGTGATTGCCGAAGTAAGCTCTGCAGATACTTAAGCAGCAAAGTGGACGTGAATGCCTGAATAATGGTGTTATTCTTTTTAACCACCTGTAGTTGGATCAAGTGTTGCAACAATGACCTGTGTCCCTCCCCCCAACTCCTAAGCACAAGCCTAGGGGCGTCTACTCAGAAGTAAGTCCCATTGGGTTCAGTGGAGCTTACTTCCAGGAAAGTGTGTACAGGAAGGATTGTTGCATGCTGTCCCTCCAGGCGATGTGGATAGCATCTCTCTCACCCAAATCCAGTTTGGGGCAGGATTACTGATACTAATCTGACCCTCAAGCAGTTTAAGAGCGCGATTAACTTTAGCGAGTCCTCCTGCAGACTCCTTCGGCTCGGAACCAAAGAGTACCGCCACTATAGGGAGCTGATTTGGCAGAAACCATCATCTTTTTTGATTTCTTTCCCTGATTTGGTCGTGAATCTGAGATCACAATCCTAACCATGTCTACTCAAAGTAAACCCCATTGCGTTCAATGTGTTTTACTCCCAGAAAAGTGTTTTTCAGATTGCAGTCTGGGTGAGCCGGACTCCCTCTTGTTTGTGTTCCTTCCGGTATCGTTACTCTGGCGTAAGAGCTTCAGCCTATGCGGGTCTACTCTGAAGTAAGCCCCATTATGGGCTGTGGAGTGGGCTGTGAATCAGAGGAGGAAGGCACAAAAAAAGGAAGACCTCTCCACAGCAGAGTAGATCTTCTCCAAGAATACTACAGGTTATTACTATAGTTTACAGGAGCACAACCATCCAGCACTGTTGGGCACGTCATACAGCTAGTAGCTTCGTTGCTTTGTGGAACACACACACACACACACACACTTATGAATTCCAGGGGAGTAGTACCGTGGGTAGGCGACGGGCTCGGTTGCATAAGAGAAGCGGGGCAAGCAAGCAGGCAGTCTCTCCTAGCTGGAAGCAACCTGGAGTAGCGACAGGCTCTCCCCATTTTGGCTGCGCGTCAGAAGCGGTGCAGCAGTGCAGAGGAAGGGGAGCTTAGAGGCCAGGCGAGCTCCCTACTCCTCCTCTCCTCCAGGTCGGATCTCCTATTGATTGATTTTCTCTTCTCCCCTTTCTCCTACTCCTCCTCCCACCCCAGGTTCGCCCTCCCTGTGTGTGAGTGTGTGTGCTTGGATTGCTACTCCAAGGATTCTCCAGCTCGACCATGGATACTCCAGCATCCCTTGCAGTGGAAGGCTGCTGCTCCTTGGCGCAGTGAAAGGAAGGCAGGCAGGAAGATCATGCCCGGATTGCTAATGGCTGGGGAGAGAGGAAGAAGCGCACGGTCGGTGTGACCATGCCGTGATCGTGTCTAGGGGGCCCCCCACACTCGCTCCTCCACACCTCAGCTCCGCACCCGAAGCCTGAAGCTCCAGCCCAGCCAAGAGTGGGAGAGAGAGTGTGTGTTAGTGTGTATGTCCGAGGAAACACCATGAAGATAATTGCCCCGATCCTAACTCATCCAGTCTTCAGAGTGGCCCTCCGGCTCCTGCTTTGCCTACTGTGGATTGGATATTCCCGAGGAACCACGCATGTCTTGAGATTTGGTAAGATGCACTGGGGTGTGTGTTAGTGTGTATGTCCTGGATTTGGCTGGGGGGAGGTTGTGGGGAGGAGGCAAGGGGGGAGAGATGGAGCCACTTCCGGGCGCTAACCGGGGTACTATTTGCTCTCCTCCTGGTTGGAATTGGATGGAGCCTCTACTACCTGCCTTTGCAGCAGCTGCTGATCAAAACAAGCGGGGGAAATGAACCAGCGATAGCCAGGCGTAGTAGTGGGAGGCGAGGGAAGGGTGTGATGTACGCCTGGCGTGTCTTATTGTGTCTCCTTGGAGTTGTCACAGTCCTGGGGAGGAGGAGGAGGAGGGAGAGCCTCTTGGTTGGGGGAACTGTTGATTTGTTCCATCTGGACTCTCCTCCTGGCTCACTTAAAGCCCAACCCTATGCATGTCTTCTCGGATGTAAGCCCCATTACAGTCAGTGGACTTATTCCCAGAATACTGTGGATTCATCCCCATCCACACCAACCTTATTGACTATCATGGGACTTACTTCTGAGTAGATGTACATAGGAGTGGGCTGCAAGGCTGCAATCCTATCTACACTTACTTGGGAGTAAGCTCCATTGACTATCATGGGACTTACTATTGAGTAGATTGGGATATCAGGCACAAAATGTCAGGATAGACGGACTCTGGAAGGCAGGCTTTTTAGTCCTTGAACTATATTCAACTAACATATAGTCCTTGAACTATATTGTATATATATTCACTGGCTCTTAATGAACCTCCGAATTGCAAGTGGTCCTAGCGAGTAGTCCTAACCAAGGAACTGCTTCTCCAAATGTAGTATGTATTTATTTAGCGTATGGCATACAATACATGGACTTATGGTAAATCAGATCTAAATGTCCAGTGTCCACCCTGTCATTCAAGGACTGAGTGTAGTAAAGTAGTTGATAAGGTCTCATAATGGGGGGGGGAATACACTTATCACTGAAGCCAGGCAAGGTGCTCTCAAACAGGGTCTTTTTGGGGAGGAGCGGGGAAATCCAAATCCTAGAAAAGTCATTGGAACCATAACCCTTAAGACTGGGTTTGGGATGCCCACCTCCAGTGTAAGGACATCTTCTATTGAGGATCCTCCCTGTCCAAGAATCCCATAGGAGGAGTTCTCTACCCTGAGTAATTGCAGGATCGTGGCCATCGTGGGTGGTTCAGAGATGTGTATGTGGCTGAAGATGTTCTATGCAACCACTGCTAACCACGCAGTTCTTCACCCAGACGGTTTTCCACACGGAAATATTGACCCACCGCCAAGGTCAGAGTCCAGGGAAACTTTTTCCCAAAGAAAAACGAGTTTTAAAAAAAGCAGCCCCAAAGTTTGCATCCCAATGGGCCAAAACTCCTCTGATCTGGAGGGGCGAGAGCTTAGGGAGGGCTGGAGGTGGCTAGGGAAAGTTGTGGTGACCAAGGAAGAGGGGGTGTTTTCTGAATCATGTCCAAAAAGAGCAGCCCAGAGTGAGCAAATGTCATAACTGAAAAAGACAAGGACATCTGTAGGACACCAAAGAAAAATGTAGGACATGACAGAATAAAAGCGAAAAAAACATTAATCTATATTGCCTTCAATTTAAATCATCATCATATTAAATTATTATCAATATTAAATTATATCATACTTAAATTACTTATAGAAATATTATTTATTATTAAATTTAAAACTATTACATATAATTCATTACATACAATTTATTAATTACAAGAAGGCTACATACTGCCTGCCCAAAAGGAAAAGGAGGACAGTGAAGTTTGTCTTGAAGTCTTGTTAGTCTTGAAGACACAAGACTAAAAAAACAGATGTCCTGGAAAAAAGAGGACATCTGGAAACCTTGTTACAACCCCATTGCCATTGCCCATGCATCTCTTGCCATTGCCCATCAGGAAAGAGCTGGATTTGTCAGGCACCTGCCAGAGGTAGCAGATCTTCCTGGAATTGGACAGGGAGGGCAGAACAATCCTGTTTGGCCTGGCCTGGGAAGTGGTGCCCCAACAGGTGCCAGTGGCTGGACTGGCATTGATCTGAGTTGCTGGGGACACTTTCTCTTCTCCCCCCCAGTCTGAGATGCTTTAGGCATGTTGCTCTTGGCAACCATTTTCAGCAATGCCTTTCTTGCTTCTGGATTCAGCCACAGGCGGTCCTTGGCACACTTGACAGCAACTGATTGCAGGCACTGGTGGGGAGGGGGGGGGGAGGACATGGCTTGTGACAAGGGACAGGATTCCAAGGAGTCATCTTGCACCCCCACACCTTCCCCACAAGATATTCTGCAGGGTGACCGATGAAGGCTGCACTACTCCAGGTATCTCCCGTCAATGCTGGGTTAGTCCTGTGAAACCTGGTCTCCATGGTTGCTTATTACTGGGACAGTGGTGGTGACAGCAGCCTGGAAGATCTGTCACTCTGGGGCAATCCTACAACCTGTGTTTATCTCCTCCCATCAGTAGAGGGATTTAAACCCATGCATTTCTATTGAGTTCAATGGGGAAGGTTAATTCAAAAACTTTAATTCCTATTGCTTCATCTTCTAAATGGATTGTGGAACTGGCTGAGACTCTCGCTTTCCCAGCTGTTTTCTGGGCAGAAATATTTATACATTTAAAAAAATCTGCTGGAGCTTGGCTTAGTTGTTGGTAGTGAAAAGTGACTGGTAAACCAGAAGTGCAGGACTTGTAGCCTTGGCCACCAGCAGTGGTCTTGAATAGGAGGAAGGAGGCCAGAATGTTGAAGGTGGGGACCTCCTTGGCTTGTCTGCTTTACATTTTCCCAAAAGTTTGTCATGAAGAAGCCTTAGGATGTGTATGTCTGTGTTTATGTCGGTCCAAAGAGGCTTATCTCTGAGTGATGGGAAGTTGGGAAAAAGAAGCAGCCTTTCTGGGTAAATGAAAGAACGCTGAGTGATCAGGGGCATCTGTGGTGAAAGAACACTGAATGATCAGGGGCTCATATAGGGGTGTCCATCATGGATAGAAAGAGTGATTCAAGGAGATCCCAAGCCAAAGGGGGATTCAGAGATCCGATCTCTGCATATGCAGTCTCTACTTTCCTCATTCTGGAAGTTAGAGAGCAAGGGATAAGCAGTCTGAATTATATTCTCTCCTCATTTCCCCTTATGTGTGGACTAGCCTGTCCTCCTTCCTTTCCCTTCCACAGCTCCTCTTCTCAGCCATGCCAGTAAACCTGGTTGTCAGTCACCCTGTTCAACAGAGGCAACCATGCTATTTATGTATACACACATAAGAGGTGGATCGACCTCTGTGAAAGGCTGAGGCAAAATAATAATTAACTTTTCTGGTGTACCATTCAGTCAGCGGATCTAACCCAGCAAGGCCAAGCAGTACAAAAGAAATGCCTGTCTGGATGACTGCTTCTTCTTTGTGATATTCATGTTTTGTTCACAAGAGCAACCAGCCAAGCTTGTGGGGAGGTGGCCTTTATGCATGTTGTTATGTATGTATAATACGAATATATGTGTGGGTTTGTTACTGACCATCGTCAAAAGGAAGAAAAATCAGGATTGGAGGAATTAAGATGCCGTCCTCAATTCTGCTGGTCTTTTGGTTGTTTGGATCATGGGCTGAGCAATGTAGCAAGGAAGTGTTCTAAGAAAAAGGGTTGTTATTGAGCTGGGTGCAGCTCACACCCCAGAAAGTGAGTAAGAGAGTAGATGGAGAGTAGGAGCATGGTCACTCATTTTGGAATCACAATTTGTTTCTCTCGTGTAAAAAAGTATTTAAAAGGTGGGAAATCCCAAGTCCATTTTCAGTGGCTAAGAAGGCCTAAATGTAAAGAATCTTATCAAGGTCTTTGATTTTGTGCAACCATTTTTAACCACTGTGCCAAGGTACATTGGTGTGCTGCTAATAGTCTTCAGGGACTCTATTATGGGAATCTATTACAAGGGTCTTTAGATGGTGTGAGTCTTCCTTTGGCAGCATAGTATACCTTGTCAGTTGTCAAAAACTAATGGTGAGCCTTGACCATTTTAGTGCCTTGCCAGCGTGCAGTGAGATGAAAAAGGGTTGGAAATAACTGATTTTGTATGAACATCTACCCTTTAATGTCTCTTCCTACCACATCTGTTCAGTCACTGGATTTACATAGCAGTGATTTGTCTCTCATCCCAGATCAATGCTTAGTGAGGAGCATCAATGTTCCAGCCTTAGAGAATGCAGACTAATATACATTACCATTGCCAAGGCTGTTGTCCACTCAGTAACATGAGCTTTTGAGCTCAATGAGCTCAATGTTATTGGAAAATGGTTTTATTATAATCCAGTTTCTTATTGAATCTGCAAACATGTATGCACATTATAGGTGTGTTTTAATGATTTATTTTCCTAAATGTTGGAAAGGCAGGTTTGTGCTATAGCCAGCCGCTTACACTGATAACAGGGTGACCAGATGCCCCAACCCAAAAAAGAGGACAAGGTCGCCCCAATTCCTGACATCCAAGCAAAATTCCTGACATGTTTTAAAAAATGTAGGACACCCAAATATGTAGAACAAATGTAGGACATGATAAAAATAAAAACTAAAAACTTGTATTGCTTTCCTGTACTTAATTTCCACACTATATTACTTATTATTAGCACCTTCTTTGCACGACCTGTTTCCCAAACCAAAAAGGCACGTTTAAGTGACTTAAGCAGCCAGGCTTTCTCAGGCAGGCATGCAGAGGCTTGGCCTTTCAGCCTCCTTTCCTTTGCCCCTTTATAAAATACAAGCTCCATTGACTATAATGGTTTTGAGTGGACACAATTGGGCTTGGAGGCTTAAAACTTAAAGAGCCAGGAGTAATCCCCACCATCCGTACACAGAGAAGTTGCCAACTTTACACCTCCACTCCTCTGCTTTGTCAACAGCTGGATGAAAGGCCCCAAATCTGAACCATTCAAGCCCTTATGTGGAATACATGCTTTTTTTTGCAAAATATATAAAGTTTCTTGGGTCAGTTGGCAACCCTGCTGTAAAAAAATTAATTCACCTCCCTTTCTACCCAAAGCCAAACACACTGTAAGGTTTCAGAGCAGCACCACTTGCAAGGCTCCCTCCTTTCTCTGCACTTCTCTCCTCTCCAGCAGCCTCAGCTCAGCTCCCTCCTTCTTTCCTTTGCAGCAAACAGCAAGCAGAGTCTCTCTCTCTGGCAAGTGCAGGGACTGGGAGCACTGCTGGCCACGGCCATTTCCCCAGCACTGAGTGGCTAGAGCAGTTTAGGCGTATGGGGAGCAGACTGCAAAGCCTTGCATGATGCATGTTGGGAGATGTAGTTCTTCCACTGTTGGCTTGAGCATGGGGGGAGGGAAGGCTTAAGCATGTGGGGAGCGGAAATTTCAATTCCCTCTCTCCCTCCTCCTCCTCTAACCTGCAGCCTCAGCGAGTCAGTTGGCCTGCAGCAGGCCTAAGTAAAACTGTACTTCTGGTTGCAGGGCCTCATTTCTGGCTGTCTGGGAATTTCTGTCTGGTTAGGAGGCTGCAATCAAAGACACTTTCCTGGGAGGAAGACCCATTTAGCACAATGGGGCTTACTTCTGGGTAGACATGGTTAGGAGGCTGCAATCCAAGACACTTTCAAAGTGTCTCCCCACTTTCTCCTTCTCTTCATCCTGAGCCTCTCTCCCCTGCTCCCTTCTGGCTAGCCCTGAGCTGCTTCCCTCTTCTCCACTGCTGTTCTCTCCCTCTGCCCAGCGGACGCCCGGCCACAAGAGGAACAGTGCGGAAGTGTTGCTTTTGCTATGGGCAGGTGCGCTAGGCAGCCCTGACACTTTTTAAAAGGGCTGCCGGCTAGCGCATCTGCCCCAACTGCCAACGAGTGTGCTTGATGTGAAGCAACACAACAAGTTGCTTCACAACAAAGTGAAGCAACACTAGTTATGTGAGGCAGAATCTTAGAGAAATGTTTGCTTGTTGTATGGATCACTTGTTAAGTGAGGTACCACTGTATTTGCAACAATAGTTGCAAAAAATTCAGTTGCAAAGAATAGTTTGTGAACTCTTTCCCACTGAATGTTGCATTTTCTTTTTTCGCTTGCAGTTGTTTAATTTTTTCTTAATTTATATTTTTCACTTATTTATAACACCTTTCCCAGAAGGAGTTCAGTGTGATTTACCTGGTCACCTTTACATATTATTATTTATTTGTTATTTAAGGGATTTATATTATTTAAGGAACTGCCAAATACGCAAGGTGGTTTACAAAGCTTTTATCCTTTTGTCTTCACAACAACCTTGTGAGGCAGGTGCTGAGGCAGGTACTGAGAGTGAGTGACCGGCACAAGGTCACCCAGGAAGCTTCATGACTGTGGACAGTCCTGGATCTTTCACATCTCAGTCTAACTCTCTACACTACACTATGCTGTGAGGAAGGTAAGCCTCAGAAATAGTCACTCATGTCACACAAGGTCAACCAGGGAGTTTCATGGTTGAATGAAGTTTGAACCTAGATTTTCTAGATGCCCAATTCCCAAACCATTACCTTACCTGGCTCTCTAGATACATTATAAAAGACATTGAATGAGAGAAAACCAACACCTTGGGTGTCTCTTTGTCTACTTTAGGTCATTGGCCTAATAAAAAAATGGCCTGAGGCAGCAGATGCCAACAAATTGTGTCACATATTTTCTAGATCTTCAGTTGCAGATATTTATTTCTCTACCATAAGAGCATGTTTTACTTAATTCTGATCAGAGCAAACCTCTTGAAGTCAAATTCTACTGGATTGTTGATTTTGAATAATAATTCTACAGTCATCATCCTCTAGGAAAGGACTGTGGGAAGAAAGGAAGTTGACATTTTTCTTATGGCTTTTGTTGTTTATTTGGCACTTTTCCAGGATCCAGTTTCTGGCTGTGTATTTTCAGGAATGCCCCTTAAAGCTGTGGTGGGGGACCCCCTTCTCCAAGTTAGAGATGGAGATGCAGGTCCCCGACTTATTGGTTGATTACTAGGATGTTATTTCCTAGTAGGACTTGTATCTAAACTGAACAAAACACTGCCATCTTTTTGCCATTTAATCTTCACTACTTTCAAGAGCAGGCATTGAACATTGCTGCGAATCTCTACTCCCACCCACTGAAATATTGTTGCTTCGCTGTCAGAAACTTGAAATTGTATCTCTGATCATCATGGCTGAGATGCTTTTGTAACTACATGCTCTTAGGGCTTCATATACAGAAGTAAATCTCATTGCATTACATAGGGCTTGATACCAAATAGGTTTGTACAGGACTGCAGTATAATTCAATATACATTTTTTTTGAAAGCCAAAGAAGGATCAGCATGACCTTCGAAGAAGGCTATGAGGAAAAATAATTGGCAAAAGTGGAAACTATGCCAAAAAAGGATCGTCAGAGTAATTTCTGGTAGTGCCAGCAAACCCTTTGAAAGGAAATATTAAAACCAAGTAAGATTAATGAACAGTGTGATCTACCATCCTTTTACAATTCATGTGTGAGGAAGAAAAGCTGTAGGTGTTAATTTTTCCTTTTGCTATCCTTAGGTGGGCAAAAGCAATCAGAATTGAAAATGGGTCTGCAGACAGCAAAATTAAATCTTGCCTTCTATTCTTAGCCTTAGTGATGGCCCAGCTAGGGTTTCTGCATGGAGTGGTCCACTAATGCTTTTGCTAAGGGAGATTTAATGATGTTGTATTGACGGCTTGATGATGGTTTTTTGCAAGGCTGTTATTACGGTAACAGGGAGCAGAAAGTGTGGTGGGGGACATTGGAGGACCATACAAGTGTCTTTTTCAGCCTTTTTTACTGTTTTGAAAGGTTGTCTTTTACTTGCATGTGCATACAGCAGGCAGCCTGAGTCAGATATCTTTCCAGCCGATTACAGTACTGTACTTGCTTTTTGGAAAAAAAAGTGTCTCTTTGCTGCCTTGCCTGGTTAGGCTGCCATATAGGAAAGTAGAATCAACCTGAATTATGCATTAATGCATTGAAGTTGGAGCAATTGTCACTACTTCCTCCCTGTTTTTTCTGCAGGTGTTTATACCGTGCTTGAGGATATTTGTATGGCAGAGAGTAATTCTAACTTTTGATTTCCCAGAGATTTGAAAGACTTGGTTAGTTCTGCCTCCCCTGTGGAGCTGAGTGAGGGCCAGGGTATTTTTTCTGTTTGTTTGTTTATCAGGAGCTGGGGAAAATTTCACTTGCTAAGGGCAAGAGGCCTTCTGTGTGCATTAATGAAGTATTTAAACTCAGTCTGCAGTAGCAGCAGCAAAAAAAATCTTTGCAGGGAAGTGAAGGTTAAGAGTCTCTTGAAGGCAGGAAGGGGGTTCTGAGCATTGTTATTGACTGGTCCAGATTAAAGAGCAGAGAGGAAGATTTCAATTTGATAGCGTCACAGCCCTTCCTGTTTTTCTTTGCCTCTTGTGCTGACAATTTTGTAAGGTAATTAAATTGGTTGATTGAAGTCACAGTGGTCATGGGGCGATAAAGACCATTTGGATTTAATGGAATTTAAGAACAACAGTGCGCAGCACACAACTCTTACCGAACAAGAATTTTAATGACCCATTCAGGGTGCTGACTAAATAGAACATCCTGGAACAAGTTTAATTGAAAGGGCAGACCTGATTAGGTGTATGGAGTCGTTATAGCTGGAGATAGGGGAATTAAAATTATCCTTTAAAAAACTCATTAATGCATTATCAAGATTTAAAACATGTTATAGAGACCATTTTCTATGAAGAATTTCTGGATCCCCAGGCTTTTCTACATCACACCAAGTGTCAAGTGAACTTGAGAAAGGATATCCTATTGATCAGAAATATAATACAGATTTTTTTAATTGGCTACTTGAGGCTTCTGGAAGTCATGAAGAGTTCAATTAACACTATTAATATAAATGTGGATGATAAGTGATGTGGTTTCTGCTCTTGGAGATAATAAATTCGAGAATAGATTTGTGGATTCTCAGCTTGAAATATTTCCCATTTAACATGGAAGTTCTACTCTTTTTAGCTTCTACTTTCCCCCACACATCCTGGATACAGTAGTTTTTGTTTTCTTTGTAGGTTTAATCTTTCCTCTCAGTAAATATCTCACAATGAAAGTGCTGTTAGATACTCAGTCACTAATCCTCCAAATAAACCAAACAATCTGTTGTTTCTATTCTCTTAAATTTTCAAATCTTCATGTAATCCCTCTACAGTTGTAGTACTTTTATGAGTTTTGATATTAGAACAGATGCAATGCATAAAGTTATGCAGTCACAGCGTCATACCTGGGTGACAAAAAGTTCAAGTACGGTCAAGTATCTTCAAGTAGAATCAGTTTCTAAATTTTTTAGACCTTTATTATATCACTAGCAAAAAGTGTACCTGAGTTACAGGAGTAAAATGCCCCTGTACGCCATCCCACCAATGCGCATCCACCCCCCTGCTCATCCATCCCCATGCGCACCAACCCCCCATGCGCATCATCTCCCCATGCACATCTTCCCATGCACAGCATCCCCCCAGAGCAACCTCTTCCTCCAAACAACATCCCCCAAGTGCATCAGGCACCAAGCACCAAATTGGCTGGATGTTGGTCAGTCTTCCATGTTAAGTATAGGACAAAAACATGTTGCAGCCCTTTTCAGCCCCTTAAGGGTTAAATTTCTCCACATGGGTTCTTGGTGGGTGTTCATGTAACAGAAGGATCCCTCTCCCTGAATTCCATGCTTCTAGGTCCGGGGATTGGGGTGGAATGTTGATGAGTCATCAGCTCTTCAATGCAAAGTATAGGGAGGAAAACGCGCTGTGCCCCTTTTCACCCCTTTCCAGTTGGAATTTCCGAAAACTGGTTCTTGGTGCACCCCTCAGTCATGAAAGGAACACCCACCCCAAATTTCATGCTTCTAGGCCTGGCGGTTTTGGCAGGGCGTTGATGAGTGAGTGACTTTTTTATATATATAGATTATAATTACAATGTGGTTGTGTGATTATGCATAGCATTAAGTGATGATGAGATAGCACAGTGTCATAATTTTCACAATACTCTAAATTATTATTATTATTCTATTTAAAACAGTTAAATCATCTAATATTGACTGAACAGTGTGTGGTGATTTCAGAAAAAGCCACTTAATATGCCTTATTACATTTTATGTGTTTCCAGATCTGTTATAAAATCAGTCATATGACCCTTTCCTGAGAGTAAGGTCCACTGAAGCCTTTATTCTTACCTAACACTTCCTTGAAGACACTGTAAGGCAAGAACAAATACAACTGGAAGTAAACTTCCAAACTGCAATGAAGTAAATAAATTTCCAAGTTCAGAACTTAGAATTTTACTCACCCAAATTTAAAAAAAAACCCTCGTCTGCTGGTTAACAGTTATGGTGACTTACTCACTTCAGCCACCACAGTCCACATCTTGATCTTATTATTTTGCAATTCACTTCTTTGTACTTGATTACTTGCAACAGAAGGTGTGAATTGATTCACTGGAAGTGTGAGATGTGTGGAAACATGCAAATTTTATATGCAGGGTTAGCCTGTAATTATCCATTCACACATACATTTTTACCCATGATGCAGTCTACATCTGAACCAAAATAGGAGGTATGCTCAGTGAAAGCACCCTCCAGGAAAAAAATATGCCCACTTCTGGTTATTTTTAGAAATGCACTTGAACAGAGATATACCCATTATATGAGGGAAGGGAAAATGAAACTTGGGCACAATCCTTAACAATTTAGGCCCATGCAACTCACTTGTCTCTTGTTCTTTTGGTGGTGTGGGAAAGCTGGCCCATGTCTGTTCACTGGCTTAACCCCACCAGGAATGGTGCAGAAGTTGCAACACCCCCAGAAATGAAGCTGCAACCCCCCAGGAGGTCCTGACCACCATTTTGACCAGTGGTCTATGTTGTTGCCAAACTCTTCCTGACAGGTAAATGAAAGCCTGGTTTTCTCAGTGGCATTGCTAGAGGAGGCGCTGGGGGCCCTAGGCCTTGGGTACCAATCTCAGGGGAGTGACCAAAATTCCTAAAATTGCAATTTTTCTATCATTTTATAAACCATTGGATGTGTATTTTCCAGCAGAATTCAATGCAAAAACAGCTTTGAAATATCTCCTTCCTATGAAAAGTTATTGCCAAAATACTAAAAATGCATGGAGCCCTATGGAAAGTGAAGTGGAGCTATAATACTGCATTTATTTGTGAGTAAGCAAATGTGCCTTGGCTTGTGTTCAGGTCAGGCACAGAGGCATGCAGCAGAATGGTCCCAATCCAATGAAAGTGGAATTCAACAAGGCAGCCTCACCCCCTCATCCCAAAAAGAATAAAATAGGCTTAATTGGTAAGGTGATTTTAAAATATGAAAATATTAATTAGTATATAATTGTATCAATACTGATAATAATTAAGTAAAGAATTTCTTATGCTGACATGCTCTGACAGAACCCTAGGCAAAATCAAAACAATAAATATTTCCTAACTGTGAAGTAGAGATTGTGTTCCTGAATAGTAGAGAAAGAATCCACATCCAGATCTATGTTTTTGTCTTGAACATAAAGGGAACCAAATTATTCTACACAATAATTGTGATAAACTGAGTTTACAAAGAAATAATAAATGGGTAGTATATAGACTAGACCATACCATGTAAATTGTTGTTTTGATATGTAAGGCAATACTCACCATACTATTAATCTCAACTAGTTTTAATATTCATCTGAAATATTAAAATGTTCACTCATGTGTGCTTCCACACATTCTAATAGGCAATAATCTGAGAATAAATGGAGGCTATATGTAATGTTGAATTTTGTGCACAGATGAATCGATCATGAAATACATATAGACATTTAAAATGTTAATCAAATTCATCAGTGGATAATTCTGCACATAAAGTACCCATGCTTGAAGGAGTCTCCATAGGGGATGCTCCACTGAGTAATTAAAAAAGACATTGATATCTCTGCTTCCCACTATCCTTTTGTCCATCATCATGGCTCAGTGATTCTGTGCATCTTTCCCCAGCCTTGGGATGTTTCCAAGGGAAGAGACGGGCTGGAAAGGTGGAAGCCTGACCTGAAAGTTCACACTTGTCACGAGCTGTGAGTAGTTAAGGGAAATACACAGGGAGATACAAAAATACACCTGTATTTGACATGGAAATTGGATGATCTCATTAGGCTTGTTTGGATCTTAACCAATGGTGTCTACACTGCCTGTGAGCCTGTCCATTTTATAGAGCTAATTTATGTTGAGGAGTTGTGGAGTTGTTAAAGTAAAGCAAATATCCACAAGGCATTTTAATTCGAACAAATAGGTAATCAAATTGTTTGTTCTTGGCCAGTCCAATGGTAAATTAAAGTTTAATATATTAAAATATATAATGAAAATTTTTAAGAGGGAAGGTGTGTGTGTGAGACAAAGAGAGATGAAAAGTTGGGAAGGATGTTTGGATTTGGCAAGAGAGCAGATTGTAAGATTTTTGTCTTAATTATTGATGGCAAATACTTTATTCTGAAAAGAGTAGTATAATGGGGATGTGGTCTGATATTGGCCAGGTAGAAAACTGATGGAGGATCCAAACCCATCCAGGGACTTGCCAGACCTAGCTGACCCCTGAACCACCCAATATGGTAGAAATGGCAGAATCCACTGTGCCATCAGAGCATGGCATGGGGACCAGTTCAGTCTTTGCCACAGGGCACCTAACAATCTGGTGCCAGCACTATGTATGATCAGAGATGTTAGAGAGTGGTATTCGGGCATTTCAGCCTGGGACTACCTTTCAAATTTAAAAATCAGTCCAGGACCCCCTCAAACGTACTAGAATGTTTTTCCATGTCTACTCAGAAGTAAGTCCCATTGTGTAAAATGAGACTTACTCCCAGGGAAGCCCATTGCCAAATTTCAAGTTGGTGGAGCCCACACTGCCCCAACTCCCTGACCCAAGGTCATGTCCCTTTGAATACTACTGAACAGAAACCTCGACTACTGGCCTTCTGAATAATTTGGTTTCAGCCTTTCCTGCAGTCCACAAAATCACTTATTAGAAGAGCTGAAATCATTTGAAATTAAATTATCTTGAGTTGATGGAATTCTACTTCTGAATAAATAGGTATCAGATTGGACTATAAATCTTATCAAAACCAATAGGACTTTCTCCTGAGCAAATGTGTAGGTTGTAGTCTCTGACACCATTAGAACATTTTGGCATAAGAAACGAACTGTCTTTCAAAGGAAGAACTCATGCCTCACATGCACTACAGGGGCAAAGAGCTCTCACTGAAATGAACCAGAGGCTTATATGCCCTTTTAAGTCTAGACAGATTCCAAGATTGTAGTACTTGATTGGTATAGGAATATAATAAGAAAGTGCAAGGAAGTAATAAAGCTATGCTAAAGAAAGTTAAGGTAAGTTTGCCTAACATAATTTTTCATATGTGGTCAGATTCAGACACTTATGCAAGACTGTATGTCATTAACGATACTAACGATTTCTAGATGTCTTGCTATGAAGCAGAGTTCCATGATTAGAATCACACATTGGTATCATCTGGGTAGTTTGTTGTGCAATGCAATATGGGTCATCTGTATTCTGTAACCTGCCCATTTAAGAAGAAGCAAAATAACAAACTGGAACATGAAAAAATTGCTAGGCTTTTTTTTCCAAAACAGAAGCCCCTTTTCTTAAACGAAAATGGGGGTTACTGATTTTCTCAAAGTAATCTCTAATTGAATTATTTTGTATCTATGACTTCTGGCAGCTTTTGGTGACTTAGGTGTAGGTTGAGTGCCTAATTTGTTCCCATAAACATTCTGCTCATTTCAGCAACTGCAGAACTGCCATATCTTTCAGAATGGAGTCCTTCAGAAATTCTCTATATTGGCTCATGTGTTCCATAAATATAATTTATCCTTCTTATTGCAGTTTTCAGCACTTAATTAAAGGCCAGTATCCACACTCAGTACACTTGGAGGGCTAATTTGCAGTATTATTACTTCCTTGGTGTTGATCTTCAATATTAAGAACCTGTCCGGATGTTGTTGTTCACCTGTGATATGAAAAGAGCGTGTCTTCTCAGCCCTATCGTCACTTAGTCTAATGAGCAAAATAGAGCTGTGAATATCATATAACAGGCATGTGGGTCTGTTTTCTCTGCTGAAATAAATGTGAAGTCCCTGAAAACAGTGACTATCATTTTTTCTGGAGGGAAACTCTTATCTTCCTCATTGTTACATTGCTGAGGGCTATTTTGCAATATTATTATTTGAAGGAATTTTTTAAACTACGGTATTTGAAGTAAAAATGAGGAAGACGTGGTGGGCAGGGGGTAGTTACAATTAGTAAGTGTGCATCTTATCGCTGACAGGGAGTATTGCAGCCTTGAGGTACCACAGTGAGAAGTCCACACCACTGAGGGAATGAGCCTCTGCACAATTTTGGGAGTGATAGACCACCATGGTGGGAGAAGAAACTTTCATGCCTTTTCAGAGTTATGCCCTTTATTGAATGTTTTTTTTAATTTTATTTGTTAGCTACCTTGAGTTGTTCACAGCTTGAGAAAGACAGGGTATAAATTTATTAATAAATAAATAGCATCCAAAATATTCCACCACACTCCTTCACACAAAAAGATAGCTAGCAACATTTCAAATCTAAAACCAACCAAAAGACTGGAAGATAAAAACTCATAGCTATAGAAAATTCAGAAATTTTCTGAATTCAGAAATATAGAAAATTATAAAAAAATTAAAACTACCTCAAATTCCTTCTAAAAATGGAGGGTGCTGCTGAAATAAAAAGTGTAAGGGCACCAAATAAATCTTTGGAGAAAGAGTTGCAAAGGCTGTGCACATAATTGAAATACCCAGTTATATGTTCATCTCGTCACCACAGATCACTAGTTCCCAATCTTACTGTGGTCACAGTGCCCTTCTTTTGCAGTGGCATCTTGTCCTACCTCTCCCAGGTGCTGCCATCTAGAACTGATGCAATTTTGTGCAATTCAAGATGGTGGTGCCCAGGTGAGCCAGAAAGAGGCTAGTGGTGATATTTTGTGGTGTTCCTGTGAGTTCACCACGGCAGCCTCAAGTACCATGGTGCAGAGATAGTATTGATAAGGAATGGATGTCATTGACATCTCATATTATCTGACCTCTAGATAGCTTATAAAATTTTATTAATGGTTTGTTTTTGCCAGTATCTTCATTTGCAAGGAAAACAAATAGCAGTGTGTGTGAGAGAGAAAAGGTTTCCACCACAGATTGTACTGCTGCTTGATATAGATTCTATATGTTTAAGCATCATCAGTCAGATTTTGTATGCTCAGCCCTTGCTATGCCACAGCACACATTCTGTTAAATAAGTTATATTTACATTTAGTGCTAAATAATCAAGTAAAAAGAATCCCCTTTAAGGGGAATCCCATTTCTGGATCCCTTGGTAGGTTGCAACCCCACCATCTTGGGAGCCACTGGTTTAGCTTATATGTCATTTCAGCCAGGGAGGAAACTACAATTAATTTAAATCCCATTGAGTCACACATAGTTAAGCTGGGAAATGCATAAAATGAAGGATCATCCCCATTTTCGCTAACAATTAGCACTTATGCAGCAGAATTTCAACTCTTAGCAGAGTTCCTGCTGTCACTTATGAAAAGGATTGGTATAATGAAGTCAGTCTAGCTTCAGGAGATTAGAGGGTTCCCAACATAGCTGGAGCAACCAAGATTATACCAAATTTAGTAGAAGTATAGCAGTGATACAGGTTGAGACTTCCCATACGCGGTTTGGTTCCAGGAATCCCCATGAACACAGTGGAACCTTGCTATAAAAGCAACATGAATTAAGAACGTTTTGTATTAAGAGCAAAATTTTCCTCAGAAATTTTGACTTTATTTAAGAGCACTGCCTTGAAAGAAGAGGAAGTTTGGAACAGGCTACCATGGCCAGGGAGGGGAATGCAGGAAGTAGCCTGAGCTGACTCCTGGGCAACATTTGAAACAGGCTTCCATGGTCAGGGAATTCATGGGGTGGGGAGAAATCTGGGGGGACAGCCTGAGCCAGGTGTGTGTGGAATTTGTGTATGGCAGTGTGGAAGGTGTGCCTTATCAATGTTCCAATGATGCGCCTCATCAACAGCATGGGAATATGAAAGCTGCAGGAAAAGACAAAGATTTCATTGAGCCAATGGATAGCAGGGACTGTTAGTGGTAGTGAAAGTCATCTCTCTTATCTCCCTCACACCAGCCATGAAGGTTTTCAAAGGTACCGTTCAGAACTGTACAGTATTTTCTTTATTGCAGTGATTTTTATTACAGTGTTTTGTATTAGATTATAGTATTCTGTATTATATTACAGTGCTTTGTAGTCATTTTTAAATACAGTTAATATTTTTATATAAATATTTTTTGTTGTGGAACTAATCTTTTGAGTTTCCATTATTTCTTAAGGGAAAATAGGCTTTGTATTACAAGCATTTTGAATTATAAGCATGCTTCCCAAACAAATTATGCTTGTAAATCACCACTGTATCAATTTTTGCGTTATACAAAAGCAATTGCTTACCATGGTAATTAATGAATCAGTGAGTTAGGATTCATTACTCAGGGAGGCAATTAATCAGTTTTCTTTTTCCTGGTTTAAAACATCTCTGTTTCAAGCTGTTCTCTTGCAAATGAAGATGATTATCACTCCAACTGAATCCCTGGAAAGGTTGTGGTCCTTTCAGCCTAGAGGTCCAAGGTTGAAACCTGATCCTTATATAGGATTTATCGCCTACCACTTTACCAAGGCAAGCAGGCTATTTCTAAGCCTATAATTACTAAAAAGACATTATTTAAAGAGCCAACTTCATTTTCTTTGAGATAAAAATGCATATAAATAATTCACATATAAATCGGTTACACCTGTATAGCAACTTAGTAGTCACTTCTTGAATGTTTGCATGATCCTATGAAGCCTACTTAGGCTGCTGTCCTAAAGACACTTTCCTGGGAGTAAGACCAGTGGTGGGCTCCAGCAGGTTCACACCTACTCTATAGAACCGGTTGTTAACAAGAGATAGGACATATAAAGTTTAAAAATAGCCATTTAAAAGTGTCTGCCAGATGGGCAGAGAAACGGTTGTTAATTTCTTTGAAGCCCATCACTGAGTAAGACCCATTTAACACAATGGGGCTTACTTCTGGGTAGACATGGTGAGGAGGCTACAATCCAAGACACTTTCCAAGTGTCTCCCCTCTTTCTCCTTCTCTTCATCCTGAGCATCTCTCTCCCCTGCTCCCTTCTGGGTAGCCCTGAGCTGCTTCCCTCTTCTCCACTGCTCTTCTCTCCCTCTGCCCAGCGGACTCCCAGCCACAGGAGGAAGAGCGTGGAAGTATTGCTTTTGCTATGGGCAGGTGCTAAGCAGCCCTGATGCTTTTTAAAAGGGCTGCCGGACAGCGCGTCTGCCCCAACTGCCAACAAGTGTGCTTGTTAAATGAAGTTATATGAGGCAGAATCCTAGATAATTTTTGCTTGTTATGTGGATCACTTGTTAAGTGAGGCACTTTTAAAGCGAGGTACCATTATGTATTGAAAATTGTATAAAAATTGCATGATAGAGAAAGCATGTATATATAATATTTCACAATGAAAAGAACAGCAGGAATGAACGTTTTTGTTATTAAAATGGTTTTTATTCTCAGATACCAACCGTTCCTGCCATTCTTTGTAGTGAATTTATCTGCCCACTCATTCAGTCTGTATACTGCAATGATAATTTTAAAAAAGTTCTACAACATTTTTTAAGAAAAGAAAAGCATTAAAAAGACATTAAATGATCTATCTTAAATGTCTTAAAGCAAGGGCAAACCACATTTAAAGATCAAACTAATATTAGCTTGCCACCTGAGGACATTATCTCAAGCATTGCCCAGTTGTGACCAGTTGTATCTCAACACTCAAGTTTTACACTTTAATGTGAATCTCCAGGCTCTGGTGACTTCATGCCAGGCCCATAATTTGATATAGAGGCTTTAGGGCTGAGGATATGGGGAGTTGGAGAACCTGTAAGTGTTTCGAATGTCTTTATCTCTCTTCTTTTTTCTTGTATCAGCATTACTCTGTCACTGTTCTTCGTGACAAGCAACCATCAAACAAAGAATTAAAAGCTGCCTTTACCATTTGTAATGTCAGAAGATTTCTAGCAGTTTATTCATTTGGCTATATAAAACAAAATTCATAAGGCAAGTTCAATAACTTCTTTCAGCAGGTTTCTGTCCACTGGCTTACATCTGTTAAATTTGTTTAACATCATTAGCAAAGATGAGAATTACAGTGGCTGAATGTAACTTACGTTACAATCATCTATGAAAAGTAGTGGAAATATGTGAATCTGCTTGTACAAATAAGTAAAACCAAAAAAACACACAATAAACATGTAAATTTGAAAATGGTGTGCCTTCCAGTACAAAGAAGGGGGGGGGGGAAAGGAAGGATTTTGAAATCAGTTGCAAACTCTCCCTCAATTCTTTGCTATCTCCTTTAGATAGATTTTAAATATTTACAGAGCTGAATGATTAATTATTCACTTGTGTAATGACTCAATTCATTAATTACTGATTTAGAACATGGATTGATTAGAATTTGAATCTAAGATGTCTCCTGTGAAGGCTTGTTTGCGGCTGCTCTGCTGGAAATCCATATCCAAGCAAAGAAATATTGTATATGTTTTATTTGTATTGGTTATTTTTTCCATTAACTATTTCCCAAACGTACTGAGAAATTGTAATTTTTTCAAAACTGGGTTATGTGGAAAATGATCAGATTCCTAGCCCAAAGAATTAACCTGTTGATTAATGCAGAGTTGGTTCAGCTGCAGGGAACCATTACCTGTTTGTAACACACAAAACCAACACACAAAAGGAGGAACCATTTCTAAAAACCATCACAGAGGAAAGAGCAGTTTGTGTGTTCTTGCATGCATATAAAAGGGAAAGACAGAATAATGGGCAGCCTGGTCCAAACTTGAACTAGTGCTGATGCAGGCTCCCATAGTGGAAGAGGCATTTTCAGGCAGAAGAGGGTGGAACTGAAGATTGAGCCCAGGAGGGGATGAGATCACCCCCAGCAGCATGTACTGGATCCACTCCTATGTCTGGTACACTTAGAGCACAATCCTAACCATGTCTACTCAAAATTAATCCCCATTGTTTTCAATGGGTCTTACTTCCAGGAAAGTGTCTTTAGGATTTCAGCCTTACATGGGCTGCTCAGATTTGCATCCGCTAATAGGCCACTGTGGCCTAGCTGTACCAGATGATGCTGGTTTATGTGCCATAGGAGTTTGACAGTCCTCTGGTGACCATAGCTCTGAGCCCAGGACACATGTGCAATGCACTAGGCTCAGAACTCTCTGTTCCAGAGACAGTCAGCCTTGCCCTCCTTGGTGCAGAGTGTGCTGAGCCCAGTATGCATGCCCCAAGGCCATGCATGTGCACTGGGCTCAGATCACTTTGCTCCAAGGAGGGACAACCTGCTCCTTTTTGGAGCGAAGCAATCTGAGTGCTGGGCTTACTGCACTTGCCCAGAAGTCCAGGCATATGCTCAGAGCACGGCTGGAGAAGGAGGGGCTTCTGCCTGTCTCTCCTGGGCAGTGCTCAGAGCTGCGCATGCATGAACTTTGGCACATGCGCAGTTGTTCTTTGAAGCTAGCCGCCCTGAGTGTCCCAGAGAGACTGGCTTCAGAGGTGCAATGCAATAAAGTTCGCGTTTTTGCAGGATAGGAGATGATGCATCGGGGTCCCACACCAGGTTATGCAGACCCTGGCAATGCTCTATTTTAACATCTGAAAAGAGGAGTTGTTTCATATTCTAGCCAAATCTTCTTTGCCACTTTGAGCTTGATTGTATCAGAGGGAAAGTGTCGTTGATCCCTGACACATCAATAGATCACTTTCATCATTACCTCCATGGGGGAAATTTTATTGCTTAATCTGATCATGCAGCTGTACTGTGGTTCAAAAGTCCCAAAGCCCTGAAGGAATTTCATTCTGTGGTTGCACAAAATAAAACAGTACGATTTCCCAATTTAGCATTTTCATGGAGGGATTTAAGGAAATGTTGATGTCTTATTAAGCACAGTATTGTCAAGAGTGTTGCTTGACTCTGAGATAATGTATTGTACTATTAAAATTATTTGTTTACTCTTCTAAAACTTATTTCTACAGTGCTCACTCCCCAGTCCCCCTCTCTCATATAGTGATATGGGATATTGGATAGAAGTTGTGATGTGCAAGAGCTTTTAACAATGTCGTCTTTTTTCTTCTTCTTTTATCTTCTATACACTGGTATATAAAATTGAAGAGTCACTGACTCATTGACTGACTGACTCATCAATGCTTAGCCAAAATTGCTGGATCTAGAAGCGTGAAATTTGAGGGAGGTATTCCTTCTGTGATATAGGCACCCGCTAAGAACCAATTTTTAGAAATTCATACCAGAAGGAAATGAAAAGGGGCACAATGTGTTTTCGTCCCTATTCTTAACACTGAAGAATTGTTGACCCACCAACACCTTGCCCCAACCCCTGGACATAGAAACATGAAATTTGGGGAGGGTATTTGTTCTGTGACATGAGCTCCCCATAAGAACCTATTTTTTAAATTTTAACTCCAAGGGGGTGAAAAGGGGTACAACATGTTTTTGTCCCAATACTTAAGACTGACTGATCAAAATCCAGCCCCAACTACCTAGACTGAGAAGCATGAAATTTGGGGAGCATATTCCTTGTGTGATGAAATAAATCACTAACTGATTCGGTGCTTCACAGTGCTTGCCGCTGTGAGATGCCTGCTGATGCCTGACATGGATGCCTGATGCGTGATAGAGATACATTAGGGTATCTGCTGCTGCCCACTGCCACCTGGTGGTGCCCAGTGCCCAGTAGGGATCCATAGTGCCTGGTGGTGCCTATCGCCCAGTGCCTGTTCCCCAGTGGTGCACTGTGCCCTATGCCCACTGATGCCTGATAGGAATGTCCACTGATGCCCACTGCACAGTGGTGCCTGGTGGTGCCCACTGCCTGATGGTGCCAGAGCCTGGTAGGGATCCCTGGTGCTTCCCCACTTTCCCCTGAGACCCTCTGGTGCCTGGTATCTGGTGCTCACCATCCAGTGCCACTGCCCAGTGTCTAGCCATGCCTGTCGGTGCTCAGCTGTGCCTGGGGGCCCACAAATACTCTTGAAATTTTACTCCTGCAACTGTGTAAATTCCGCTAGTTCATAATAAAAAATGGAAGAAATGTAACCAGTGCAGCAATTTAATGGGTGCTGAAGTCAAAGTGCTCTAGATAGAGGTGGAAAATGTTGCACAGTACCTGCACCCTCCTCCTTCCATGGTTGGTTCTGGCTGGGGTTTCTCTCATCCCAATCCTGTTTCCCCCTGTCTAAATCTAAATAAAGCAAAGCATGCTTACTACAGTTGTGTAAGAGGGGCTATGCTTCTTTCCTGAGATTTTTCCATCTGTGTTGGCAGAGCCAACACAGAATGAGGCAAGATGGCAAAGTAACTATTTGTGACACACAATTCACATCAGCCTGGTTGCTCCACTTGTTCATGATCATCCACCATTTTTATAGCTTGTCCAAATGTTATGGGAGACACCTCTCCTGGATGGAGTACTAAGGACTCTGCTGCAGTTCACATCAGCAAAACAGTGGCAGAGCTACAACCACAGGTTTGGGACTAAATGGCTGTCATATTATGTATCAGTGGTTTTCAAATGACTTGCAGTAAGGGATCACTTTTTATCTGCCATTGTGCTTCTGGTTGGCACATGAGGTTTTGGAGATGATTCTCAGTAAAATCAGGAATCTGACTGACCCCAGTATAGGTCTGAGGGTCCGAATACCCCATATGAGGCATCTGAATACCCCAATGCCTTATTATATGAATTGAGAATGTACCCTGGAGAATGCCCAGAAGCAGCATTTTTCCACAGCTGCATCTTCAAGGGGAAAATCAGTGGCTATGAAGAATGCTTACACACCATTACAGATCTTTTCTCAAAGAAACCCCTGCTACGCTTCCAAGCATCCTTAGAAAAAAAACAAGTTTGAAAGAGGTGTTTTCAAAGCTGTGTAATTGTTAAAAAAATACAAATAACGTATTGTTTCAAAATATGTTGCATTCTGTTAAGCGGCATTTTCATCCTCACCGACTCAGCAGTCTAAATTTTTGAATGGCAGCTTACCAGGTTTCTGTCTGAATAGTGTATGTTGTTTTGCTGGATTTAACTCAGCAGGGCTGCTGTCTCTAAGGAATTCAGTGATGCAAAGAGTAGCAAACTGAAAGGTCAGCACACTCACAGCAAATGTCTTCCTTGAGCGCCAATGTCAGGAGATACTTGATATAATGAGAAAATTAGTGTATATTTTAAGAGAGTATACTGATCTGTTCAACATTTATTCTACATCTTGTGTTGCTGAGTCAGAAAAATACATGAGGTACACTGCATGTGTATGGTTAAGAAGAGATTATTTACTCTTAAGATTTCATCATCTTTCAAATATTATCAGGAGCAGGAAGAAGGGCAAGTGGAAGGAATCAAAGATCTGGAACCTAAACACATGTACTTGAAAATACTGTAGCTGAAAATTTTTTTCCAAGAAAGCATCTTATGACTGCAATTGCAGATTTCTGCATATGATCATTGTATAAGCTTTATGTCAGTTGAGATGATGAATACATACTGAAGAAATTAATTACCATAAAGTGGTTCCCAAACTTTTAGCATGATGACCCACTTTTTAGAATGAGAATCTGTCAGGACCAATCAGAAGTGATATCATGATCAGAAGTGACATCATCAAACAGGATTTTTAAAAAACAATTGTAGGCTGCAATCCTACCCACACTTAAGTAAGGAGTAAGTCCCAAAGACTATATTGTTAAAAGCATATAGTGTCCTGTTGAAAGAATAGCTCAGTAACATTTCCACATACACAGCCACATACAATGGTAGCATCAATTCTTATATATTGAAATGAATGGTGACCCACCTAAAATTGGCTTGAGACACACAGTTTGAGAATCACTGGGGAGATCTCGATGGTGTATTTACATATATACATGCATTGTACACCTGTTTCAACACACAAGAGCACCACATATAGCATTTTCAATGTGTGCAATATATGGACATGCTAATGCTAAATATTTAATATACAGTGACTCTCAGTGACATCTAAACAAATCAAATCTAAGGCTTCAATAATACATGTTCTTTCCTGGGAATAGGCCAGGAATAATCAGCATGCATAGTAATGAGCTGTCACTAACAACTCAGCATGTGCTAACTCAGTTTACTCATGTATGCTGAGTAAGCATGCATTGACATGGGCTGTCACTAACAGCCCAGACCTCTCCATCCCCCACCCCTGGTGGTACAGTCACACCAAAAATGAGTGCACTACACAATATCCATGAGAGCAGACTTGGGTGCTTTAGAGGTAAAAAGGGATTTAAATCCATTTACACCACTGTAAGCATCCTTCTCCATAATGTGTCTTCTCTGACCTGCACCAGTGAAATTGCTAGTGCACGTCTGAAGAGACCAAAGAAGTGGGGAGATGCAGAAAACAGGATCAAATCTAGCACACATAATCACCATCAGATTCACTCCTTTCCACAACCTCCCCATTCCTGTTATGCCCCTTCCACCAATTTTGTCCCTACTCTCCCACCAGCTCTCTCATCTTCCTCTCTAACCTGTCTTGATCCATTGGTGCCTGGGGATCTAGTAGGGTGGGCAGCATGTCTGTGGCCTTCTTCCTTGTACTTGACAGGGACATCACTAGGGTGGTGCGGGTGGTGCGGTCCGCACCAGGTGATGTGCCCGGGTGCACTTCCCTTTTGCAATGATGTGCCAAACCCCATCATGGGGTTCATGATAGGATTCATATTGGAGAGCAGAGTCCAATGCAAAAATCTGTTTTGAAATAACACCTTCCTATCAAAAGTTATGGCCAAAAAACGAAAACTAAAAATATGCATTGAACACTATGGAAAGTGAAAGTGACCTATATCATGGCTTTACTCATGAGTCAGCAAATGTGCCATAGTGCTTAGGAAAGGGCAGACTGAGAGGAATCCAAAGGCACCAGAATTATCCTGAGCCAATGAACACAGTCCCCTATAAATCACCCCAGAAGGAGGTTGCATTGAAATGCATTGAAAATGGATGTGAACTACACAGATGTGTTTACTGGTGAGTAAGCAAGCATGCCTTGGCTGGTGTGGCAGGTCAGTCCAGGGGAGTACAAGGCTTCCAAAATGGTCCTGATCAGGAACATCACTAGGGTGTTGGGGGTGATACCCCTTGTGTCCTAAATGGCTAAAATCATGGTTTGCAGAAATAATCACATCATGTTATATACCCTTGGATGCATAATTTACACCAAAATGCAATGAAACCCCACTCTGAAATATCTTTATTGTATTAAAATGTGTGGTAAAAAAACAAGTGGAGGCGGGGCAATGGCACATAACCACGCTCACCATTCATATTATTGCCCTGCCCACTGCATGGTGGTGACGCTCTGGCCTCCTACACCAGGTGACACAAACTCTAAAGACATCCCTGGCTCCAGAGGCTTACTATTTGGCATGTTGCTGGAGCGCACTGCAGGCATTTTGTGACAGACCGCAGCAGCAGAAAGTGTATTTCTCTGCTGACTGGCTCTCATTGAATTGGGCTGTTTATGAAATTATATTCAGTAAGTCCATCTTCAATTGAAATGATCCATTAAGTTTAAATTAAAATAGGCTCTACTCTATACATGTTCTAAGATAATAATATATGGCTCATAATCCATTTTTTCCCCGCAAGTGACTGTGGGAAGCTGGTGCATGGAGAGAGTTCATATGAGCATAGTGTATTATTAACTATAATTAATGCAGAACTAGAATTTTGAGATAATAAGTTGCATGCAAAATTTGAAAGTCAAATGTTCCAAGCATAGAATTTTAAAAGCCACAAATAATATTTGGTTACTAATGACTGACAGATTCTGTATTTCTTGAAGGTGTTTGTCTTGACTGAACATCAGGATACTGTGTTTCAGCAGCTTGTATTTCATCTTTACTTGCTTTGCCTTGCACCTGTGCAAACTATCTCCATTCACTTAGAAACTTGTATGAATAAGTTGTTGTGTGATGTGTATTTGTGTGTTCTGTTTTATTAGTGGCTTTACATCCTCAGCAACACAATCTTGTCTATATTACAAAGCGTTAGACATCGCAACTTCCAGACACAAGTTCTAAAAAATGAGACATTTTTTTCCCTTAAAACCTATTTAGCTTTCTAGGTTCTTATCTTATTATCATCACATTTCAAATCTTCTCTCTGCAGCATATACAATGCAACATAAAGAAAACGGAATGTGCTTGAATCTTAGTGAAATGAATGGCAGTCAAGCTCATAATAGTGATCCAAAGACTAACTGATTTCAGTGAATTTAGATTCATTTTTTTTATTTTGTATGGTTGAACAGATGGTCTTAAGTTGCTGATCCAATGTTTATCATGGCTGATACATAATTTCCAGACAAAAGAAGACAGCTATTCCATTACTTTGTAGGAAAAATTATATCAGTAAAATAGGAAGAGTGACAAGGAACCCTTCTGTGTTAAGCAAATTGAATAGTGTATGGACTTTTATTTCCCTCAAAAACAGAGATGTGTGCCAAAATCAAATGTTATTATGAAGACTATAAATCAAATCAAAGCATATGGATGCGGAGGAAGGCATATGGGCCCTCCATATGTTATAACACATCTTCAGAAGGAAACATGTCACGCAACTGAGAGGAAGTACAACACGCTGTGCTGGTACAATTAAAGGCTATTGACCTTCAGCTGGCATCATAATATTACTTAGAAATAAAATGATACTTACAAAACATGGTATCAATGAAAGGTAGTGAGATACTAACAAACCTTTTTATAGCATTTTTCTCAAAACTCTCCAGTGGATGTGAGGGGGTTGGGGTAGCATTAAAATAGCATGTTTTCTCAACTCTTAAGCCAAGTGAATTCCAGGCATCAAAAATTGAAATGCCTCCAAGCGATAACTAAATAATGCAAATGGTTTGTTTTCATTGGGAAATGTGGATGTAGGTATTTGTTAACCATTTTGGGCTGTTCTTGCTGTTATGCCAATCTTGAACCAGCCAGCTGCCAACATCTCATTCATATAATACAGCCACCTACAAAACAGATTTTACACTGAAATGAATTAACTTGCCTTATCTCAGGTTGCAAAAAAATAAATAATTTGACAGCAGAGTTGTTTAAATTTGATGGATTATTTACTACATTTGTAACATGTAAGTGATAAAATGATGCAAACAAATCTATCTTGCTTCTTAGACAAAAGAAATGAACACTTGGTTGAATCTATTCTTAGCCTAAATGATTAGCTAGTAGGCATGGATGTAAGCCTTCTCCCAGCTTGATCCGAAGACTTTCTGCCCCAGCAAGAAAATATTTGGTTATGTACCATGCTCATGCTGTTCTGAGATATTCCAGTAATCAGGATATATTGCATATTGCCATGAAAATTAATTAAGATTTTGTTAATTTGGTTTATTCTCTAGTATACCTTAATCCATGAACAAATGTTTTAAAATGAAATTGTTCATGCTGCACTTGGCCAAATTAACACGCTACAGCACTTATTTACCAGTCTTAGCTGTGGTTCTAAAACTTTTAGCTGTGGTTCAAGTCTTTTGTGGGGGAATGGCTAAGTGGACACAATCCCTGGGACACTCCCCGGGATAGTGTCTCTGCAAGGAATGGGGAGGGGAGGAATTTTGCCACTTACCAGAGAAGCTCCCAGGGTGTGTGGGGAGCCCTGGGAACCCTGCAAGGCACATGTAGGGTTCTCCAAGGTTTGAAAAGAGTGGAAGTTCCAGCCATAGCTAAACTGAAAGTTCAACTTCCACTTTCATTGTGATCATACTTTCACTTATTTTAAGAATCATGGAGCCCTGCCAATGCTCTGTAGGGCTTTCCAGGGCTCCCCACATCCTCATAGGCTGGCAGCACCTCAGGTAAGTGGCAAAATATTCCCCCCCCCATTCTCCTGCAGGATGTGGTTTGTGGATTGCACTGTTGCCTTCCTCATCAATAAAGTTAATAAAATATTAATTACTATTTTTATATTTTATACCAGTCTTCCTCAAAGGAGCTCAGGGTGGTGTGCATGGATCCTCCCTTTTTGTTGCTGTCACAACAGCCATTTGAGGTAGATAGATAATAAATTAGTTATGATATGAAATGAATAATATCAATAAAAGCCAGAAAATAAATATAGGGCGCAATCCAGAGTAACTACGGGGAGTCCTTGCTCCGGTGTAAGAACAACTTGCTCTGGATTGCAATATGAATTTCCCATAGGTTTTCACTAGGTGGTGCAGTAACTACGGGTACACGTAATGTCTCTTACATGCTCCCGTAGTGCATATTTTCCCTCGTGCAATGAGTGAACACCAGTGATTTCCCAACTATGACTCACATTCACTCTGAGATATACTGTCCCATACTTGCCTATACTTGTCCTATATCTATCCTATACTTGCCTAGGTATTAGACCCATCAAATTCATCAGGACTTTGAAGAATGCATGCCTAGAATTGGCTAAATATAGAAAAACAAATGCTGCCAATAAAAATGATTAATGACAATACAAGAAGCAGATAAAACATTGTATCAAGAATGCATAACAATCAGGCTTGATTAAAAAATTGGTTTTAAAACAAACACCACAACAGCCAAACAGAATAACATGCTTCAAGTGTTGCAAGTACCGTATAATGGCATATTATATGAAAAAGAATTTTTGAAGTATGATGCCATATTTTATTGTTAATAGAGGTATTCACAGGTAGAACTGTACCTGAGTACCTCTGTGTATCCAAAACAATTGAGGTTAGTCAGCACCTGAGTACAGTTACTGAGGTATTCAGTTCCGTGTAGGTTTACCAGCATACAGTGTACATGGATTATTGTTCGGTGCAAGTGACTCCATGTACAAAAATGACCTCATACAAAAATGTGTGCCCAGGACAGACATCCATACCTGGGCACAACATAACATGGGAAAAAGCCTTATTAGGGCATTATAAGGAGTGAGGTTTGTCTTCAGCCAACTGAATTAAAATCTATCCATTAAAGAAAACACCTCTGGTCTGGGAATAAGAGCTCCTCTAATATAAGAAAAGAAATCTCTTTGGCTGTTTTGAAAGTCACAAAGACATACCCAAGGATCTTCCTGAAGTGGCAGTGTTAGCAGATATGCCTTGGAGGCAAACAAAACTGTCAAAAGACAGCACAACCTAGAGCTCTAATAACCTCATGGTAATTGACATTTGTTTAAGAAAAGATATGATACAAAAAATGGGCACATCCAGTTTAAGCCTATAAAGAAGAAACTTAATAAAAATAGTTGATCTAATCAACCAGCTAATGCTGCATTTGAATTAGGGCAGCACACCCAGACAGCAATTAAGTGCTTAATTAAAATGGAAGAAGAAATGAGTATTAAATTGGAAGATCTTGAAAGTCTGCTTGAGAAAGTGTAACCTTTGCCGGAGGGGGTCTTTGCAGAGGAGCTGGAGACAAAGGCTTAATTGGCTTTTTAGTGAAATGGCTAATGGAATTGGTTCCTGATTGTCCTCTCAAAGAAGATGATATGGAAAGAGCATGCCAAGTTCATATCGCACCATTAAGAATCAAGTTGAAACCAACAGATATTAGCATAAAACCGGTAAAATTTGAAAAGAATGGGGGAAAATTATATTCTGCCCTGATTTTAGCAGAACAAGGTAGCCAATTTCTTTTAATATGTCTCTTTGAAAGTGGGGTAACTGGGAGTCAACCACTCCCAATTCCACTATGCTATTTCCATCTCCTTTGGTCCAGTGGGAATGTTTGTGTCATGCCCCAAAGCAAGGAATGCATTTTTTGCAACCAGTTGAGTGCTGATTGAAGAGGCAGCTTTTTCAGTTCAAACATGGGCTGATTCCATCAGCAGATGGCAAGATGCCTTGACAGAGAGGGGAAAGGGTCAAGAAGAACTAGCAAGAAGGGTTCGGGACAAGGGAAAGGATGGCAGAAATGAGAAAGAAATAGTAGGGTGGCTGAAGGGGCATAATTACTTTCTGGACTCACTGGAAGCACAAATGTACAAAGCTTACATGCAGTGGCGTAGCTAGGGGGTGCAGTAGCGTCAGGCTACAAGGTTTAGTGGAGCTTCTAACTGAGCTTGACATGAATGACTGGGAGCTAAATCTTAACCATGTTGTGTTTAATGGATCTTACTCCCAGGAAAGTGACTTTAGGGATTGCAGCATAAAATTATGAAAAATGGAGTATGTATGAATGATAATACCATCATGTTATATATTGTTGGTAAGGTAATTTAATGCAAAATGCAGTGAAACAAACTGCATTGGAATATCTGGACTCTATCAGAAGTTATGGCCTATTAACCAGAAAAAGGAAAACACAAAAGCCTATGGAACAAAACTGGGTTTTCTTAACTCAAACTTCCCCATGTGACTGATGGCTCTGAGAGCCAATGAGATGTAATTTGGATACTGAATGGAACTACAGTGGTGCCTCACATAAAGAGTTTAATTCGTTTCAGAGGCATGCTCTTTAAGTCAAACACTCTTTAAGTGAAACAGATTTTTCCATAGGAAATAATGGAAACTCTTTCCCAGGAATAGGCCAGGAATAATCAGCATGCATAGTAATGAGCTGTCACTAACAACTCAGCATGTGCTAACTCAGTTTACTCATGTATGCGGAGTAAGCATGCATAGACATGGGGTTCATGATAGGATTCATATGGGAGAGCAGAAGCCAATGCAAAAATCTGTTTTGAAATAGCACCTTCCTATCAAAAGTTATAGCCAAAAAAAACTTTTGGGGGGGGGGCAACACAATCTTCTTTAACTCCAGATAGCAAATAGGTGCTTTAGCTATGCCACTAGCAGAGCAAATGGTGGTGAACTGCTGAGGAGGAGGCAGGTTTTCCCCCAATTTTCTTTTTAAAAAATACCTGGAAATGACATTACTTCCAGTTGTGACATCACTTGTGGGGCAACATGTTGAGCTTGGTATCGGGCTACATTATCATTAGCTATACCACTGCTTACAAGGTCCAAGTTAGCTTGGTCTTGATTGAAGTTTAAGACGTACAGCTAAGACCAGCCCACTACCATAGATGCTGTGTCCCAATCCAGTCTGTCCTGGATACTATTATATGAAGTTCAAAAAACTCCCATTGGCTACACTAAGGGATACTACACTAAATAGTATCTCTTCTTAGGAATGAGACAACAGCAGGGGTACTCTCCCTATCTTCACACTGTGATCCCAACTTGAAATATGGCTCCATTTTTACTTCTTTATGCATTTTAAGATTCAGATACACAGCACAGAGCTCAAATTATGATAGCATAGTTTGGTCTCAAAGACTGAGACACTAAAATATATTCTAAGGGTTTGATTTCAGAATTGTATAAACATTTAATTATGGATCCCTTTTTTATAAAAAGCCAAAACAACAATATGTGTGTTAGACTTTGAGAAGGATTTGGAAGTGAATTTTGTTGTGGCCAACTGGGCTGATATGTGGCAGAAAAATGCAACCATTTTCTTAAGTGCACTTTTCCAAGAAGTTAATTAGAAGATTTTGAACAGATGGTATATAACACCTGTGCAGATTTAACACATATGTAGAAAGGGTAATGGAGCTTGTTGGACATGATTTAGAGGGTACAATTTCTTAAAGTATATGTAATGCTTTTCTAAATATAGGCAAGAATCCTGGCAATTGAGTAAATTAGAAAAATCACAGGCCAAGACAGTTACCACGCTCCAAATTAAATAGTAATTCAAAAGATATAGACAACAACAAATTACATGTAGCCCAATATTAAATAACAACACTAGAGTTCTGGAAAGTATGTCAGATATTGGAATACTGTTGTTCTGTCAAAGCAAATGGATCTTACATGGTTGTCTAAAGGTCTTCAGAAGAATACCTTCTCCTGAAGGTATTAATAAACATAACAGATAAGATAAATGTCCTGATTGGATTACTACAGCCTGTTGAACTAGGGATTACTCTTGAAATTACGGTAGTACAGCTACTAAATTACTAACTGGAACTGAGCGTACAAAATTATACATTTTGGTGATCTTAAATCAGCTACACTAGCTCCACGTCTGCACCTGATATTAATTGGCTTTAATGCTTAAAGGGCCAATCCTATCCAAGTGTGCTGTCGGGGTGTATGCTACATTCTTCCGGGGGGGGGGGTGAGGGGTGAAGGGAGGGCAGTCATGGAGGCCTCCTCAAGGTAAGGCAATACCTGTTTCTTTAATCAGAGGCTGCATTAGCACTAGAAAGTTGGATAGGGACTGGGCTATAAATTCCTATGTGAGACTGGACACCCCAGGGAGCACTTTTCCCCTACCTGAACCTGCAATCATTTTCACGAACACTTCAGTGACTATACCACCATGTGATCAGGGGGTGATGACTTGTGATTAACATGATTATGGTGTCCTCACTGTACATTTTTTCCCTTAGAAAGATTAACAAAGGCTGCTATCCTAATCTCCATTTAGGCCATCCTAAACCCCAGCATCAATCCTGTGCTGACCAGGGGATGTCACAAAAGTGCCGTAAAACACCTCTACCCCACTCTTGGGGGAGGGTTAGGCCAGTGCACAGACATGCACTAGCTTCCCTACATCGCTACATCCCTACAGGAACAAGAAAATTGATGAGTTGTGCCAGCCTATGTAAGGATTGCATCCATACACATAGAGCCTGAAACTGCCCAGTGAATAGTGTGTGCCTTTTTATTTTCCCAGATCTTGTGCTCAGTTTTTATTGAGTGTTTTATCTGGCTTTGGTTTCTCTGTTGGCTGGTTTTGCTATTTATGGAAGGGAGTTTTCGCATTTTATTGTATCTTTTATCAGTTGATTGTTGCTCTAAAGCTTTATGTAAACCACTTTGAAAAGCTTGGCTCAAAAAAATAGGTAGTTCAAATGAATGAAACAAAATAGCGAAAAGGTCCCATTATACTCGGAAGTACACATTCATTTATATGTTAGGAAAAGTGATGTTTGTTTTGATAATGCGGACTGGACTATCCTAAATTATTTTTCATTAATTTTCTGGAGATAGAATTAGGTCTTGCTCTGTGTCGGTTCTGTCAACATGCTCCTTTTGAGTAAATTGACCTTGTTTCTGAAAAAAGCTGATAAAATTAACAATCTAATGGTCCAATAGAAGACAGGAAGGGAGTTGGAGAGGAAGTGGAAGAGGAGACACTCAGCCTACTGTTCTGCTCTCCTCCATACTTTCTTTTCTTCTATATCCCCCTCTTTTCCAATCTGAGAGAAGCAGTGATTCCCTTGTGCATCACTGGGAAAGGGGGGGGGGGGAAGTGGTGCATCTCTAGGGAATGTCTTGGGCTGGTTGTAGGTATAATTCATGGTCTCCATGTGTCCTCTGAAAAAGTATTGAAAACTTAAATTGAATTCTTACATGCAAAATTCATTCTGACTTCTCCACATCCCTCTTACTAACAATACACTGGCTTATATATCCCATGTAACCATAGTGTACTTTCTCCCCATCTTCCACCTTTTTGGATCATCTGCCCCTCAGTTCCTGTTTCCCAAGTTCCTTGTCTCTGCAGTCTACTCATAGCATTCATATACCCCTCTTCCAATGTCCTATGTGATTCCAATTCTCCTGTGTGAGAATTGTTTATATCCAAAACAGCTGTGTCTTTCCTCTCAATAGTTGCGCTAATTCTCAGTTTTTCCCTTTGAGTCTTCCTGAGCAGTGTGAATTGAGGCTGGAATAATAACTTGTTAAATTGGTTAGATGTATCAATTAAGTCGCTTTTAATCAAGTAAAAGGGGATCCTTGTTAATTGGCCAGCAATTTAAAAAGTATGTAAATTTTGAAAACGAGTACTGTACTTAAAAAGAACTGCTGGTGGTTTCTTAGAAGGTTTTCCCCTTCTCTGTCTCCCAACAGGTAATGCTTCCTCTATTATAACGTGTGCAGAAATATCTTTAAAAATGATTTTAAAAATTAAGAAATGTTATTTCTGTGCAAATGCATCAAAATTGAGTAGGTTAACAACATGCCCCAGGCATACCCTTGCTAGCACTGCTAGGCCAGCCCAGGTCCATCTATCTTATGCTGGCCCAAGTGGCCCAGGTCTTTTCTGGTGCGGCTAGGCTGACCTATCTAGCATAAGGACAGCCCTGTACCAGACAGCCTGCACCAGACAGCCCTGTACCAGCCCTGTACAGGGGGTACAGTTGCACTAGGCTACAAGTTTTAGGCAGTGGTGGACTGCAGGGGGTTCTCACAGGTTCTATAGAACCCTTTGCTAATGAGTGCCTGGTTCTGAGAACCGGTTACTAATGAGACATAGAACCTGTTGTTAACTTAGGTTATTAGGACATAGAACCTGTAGTTAATTTATTTGAATCCCACTACTAGCTATAGAGGGGCTACAAGCTGAGCTAGACGCTAGTGCAGGGATGGGCCTGGCCCAACCTAACAACAACCTAATAACCTAACAACAACTGGAAGCAGGCAGGCCAGGCAGGGTCAGGGGGCGGGGCTGGGGTCAGGAGCAGGGCTGGGGGCAGGGCTGGGGGCAAGATGAGGGGCAGCCCAACCTTGGCGTACTGTGCATGCACCAAGGTTGGTGCACGCTCAGTCGCATCCTAAAGAGGACGCAACTGCGCTTGCACCAACCTTGGCACAGGTGCAGATGCGTCCTGAAGAGTTATATATAGTTGGAAAGGTAATTTATATATATGTTATATATAGTTGGAAATATAGAGGGAGACCACAGCTGTGATACAAGACATCTGCAGGAGGGATCTAAAGGCCTTGGGAATGGACATCAACAGCTGGGAAACCTTGACCTCTGATCGTTCAGCGTGGAGGCAAAAGACCCAGCATGGCCTTCTCCAATTGGAAGAGACACTTGTTCGGCAGGCTGAAGCAAAGAGACAGACCTGAAAGCAGCGAAACCTGGGGCCTGGGCAGGGGATGGAATTTATTTGTCCTCAGTGTGGAAGGGATGGACACTCTCAAATTGGCCTTTTTAGTCACACTAGATGTTGTTTCAGGACCTCCAATCAGAGCACGATACCATAGTCTTTCGAGACTGAAGGATGCCAATGATGAGTTGGAAAGGTAATTTAATGCAGAATGCAATGCAACACACTTCATTGGAATATCTATATTCTACCAAAAGTTACGGCCAATTTACTGGAAAATGAAAACACAAAAGCCAATGGAACAAAAGTGGATTTTCTTAACTCAAACTTTTCCATGATTCTGATGGCTCTGAGAGCTATTGTGATGTGATTCTGATACTGTATAGCACTAATAAGATATTAATATTAATCATCCCCATTTCATACATAAATTACAATACAGTTACCCAGGCTAACTGGGTATACAGATATTTCTAAGTGGTGCTCCTCTTATATTTAGCAGGGAAAGAATATCCATCTCTCTTTGTCCCAGCAAAGAGGTTTCCCTAGTCAATAAAGGACACACTTTTCATTATTTTACTTAATTAAATTTGATTTTGTTACTGTGTGGATAGGGGGCAACAAAATCTTCTTCAACTCCAGATAACAAAAAGCAGAGGAAATGGGTGGTGAACTGCTGAGGAGGAGGCAGCAGGTTTTTTCTCACTTTTCTTTTTTAAAATATCCGAGGATGACATCACTTTTGGTTGTGACATCACTTACGGGACAACATTTTGAGCTTTGCACCAGGCTACATGATCATTAGTTGTGCCACTGGGTCCAAGAGCACTTTGCACCTATGCAGGCCTCCAAGATTCTTGAAAGAATATGGTATCGTGCTCTGCACTGCATGCAAAGCACGAAAGCCTGGGTTAGATTGTTATGGAGAATAGGCTGTTACCAAAGCAGCAAATCCCCCCTCTCCACGCCACTGAATTACTCAAATGGAAAGGCAGAGCCAATATGATTGGATCCAGCGGCGTCGCAGAGCTGGGCTAAGGATTGGAACTCACCCTGTCTTGTGGGGCCGACCCGGGTCTCAAAAACTGGCCTGCTGGTTAACAGGCACAGCGTCTTAACTGCTTGTGCCACTCACAGCCTTTAACTGCTTGCACCTATAGATATTTACAATTTGAATGTAAAATTCTAGCTCATCTAAAGATACACCAAAACACTGAGCTGTGTTTCCCATTGTATTTCTTCACAGACATTTCACTTTTAATGCCCAAAAAAGTTTCTAGCCATGGCATTCTGCTCTCTGCCAGTTTGCCTTCTTCATCTTTATCTATTCAGAGCTCTCTCCCTCCCAGTGCCATATTAATTATTTATAAACACAGAATTCATAAGGCTTAAGAAACAAAAATATAACCATGATTTAAAATGACAAAGTAAACTAAATCCCAATTCAAAATAGCAGCTTTTCATTAAAATCAACTCACAGCCAGACTAAAATTCCCTGTAAATTAAAAAAACACAAAAAACTCCTCATGTATCCCCAGGTGCATCCTGACCAGCATCTCACATGTTTTCTGCAATTCTTTTGTTCTACTCTCCTGCCCCATGTTTCCAAAGTCTTCTGTCTGCCTTTCCTGAGCCTTCACATATCATCTTTGGTTTTTACTTCTTCAGTTTCTCTTCCAAATTTCCATTTGACTTGTCTCCTTGTCTGATCTATGTCATGAACAGCAGTCCTGTTACCCCCTTGCTACTCTTCCTATCTACTAAGCTTCCAATCCTCAGATTTCATGTTATAATTGAGATGAGAGAGAAGATTTCATAGTTGAATCCTATCCACTGCTGGTGCAGCAGGGCCCGTCGACCCACACTGTATCCAGCATTGGATCCAAGCAGAGGTCTCCCACCTTTATCCCATTTGTCCCTTTACCCACATAGTGCTCCAGCTTGTTCAGTGAGCTGAATCAGTTGTTGAGATGGCTCAGAACAGAGTAACCCTGTTTAGGGCTTTCAGGCCCAAGATGGGGCTTATAATTCTCCACTGTCCCAGGCCTGAACTATTCCCTCCCTCCTGTCCTCTCCCTGAAACACCCTTGCCCCTCAACCCCTCAGTTGCCTAGTATAACGCTTATATGCTCCATCAGTGGGAGGTGATATCCACAAGATGATGCAGGTCTTCCTACCAGTGTCGGTTACCCTCTGGAAGTGCAAACTTTATGAACTTTCCACCACTAGCACCCCACTACTTGTGGGGCATGTGCTGCACCCTGCAGTTGGGGGCCAGTCACAGAGGTCTCCTCAAGTTAAGATAATATTTGTTTCTTTGCTTTTATGCCAGTGTTAGGAAGTTGGTTAGGATTGTGCCCATCAGAAATTGCTTTATTGTGCTTTTATGACACCCAGAACAGTCACTGCCTGATCATAGGACTGGGCTCCTAATGTATTTATAATGTAATGTTTAAAAATGGTTAACAGCCCAGGAAAATGGACAGGTGCGTCTTTAAGAAAATAAATAAATAATAAAATGGTCCTGAATAATTGCTATTTTAATGGGAAGCCATAACCTACTATTAAGATCTAACTAATGAGTAACAGCTCTTTGAATACCTTATTCTCTTTCCCCCTTTCCATTCCTATTAATTTCTTTCTTCATTAATCCCCTAGCTATATCCGCCCTTTGCAATTTCAAGCAAGAGAAAACAAATTAAGAAAAAACCCCTCTGTTAATTGACTTTATTTGCTTTAATGCTGCCAGTCCATATTATCTGCTTTCTTAAATTGAGTTTGGGATTGGCAGCTTTGAGGGTATTACACTGCATTTTGGGTTGCTGCCAGCATATCCTGAGCAAATATATTTAAATCAAAGCTAAGCTGCTTAAAATATTCATGTTATGCTCTTAGTGTGGTTTGGAGAAATGTGAAACCATTTAAGTCTCACAAACCTGTTATATGGCAAAATTTGTATTTGAACTATCAGGCATATAGTCCAAATTCACAGTACTGTTAACTTTGCCTAATAGGAAAGGATTTCATTGTCTTATTAGCTGCACTAGAATTAAAACATCTCATTCATTTGATGTGCCACATGCTAGCATGCAGGAATACTTTATTTACATGTGTGCAGATGAAACACGTTGGCAATTTTTTCCCCTTCAATTTCTCTCTCTTTGCAGTTACTGTCTGGCAGGAAGTCCATGTGTACTTTTAAAATGTATACATGCATATTTTATTGAGCTGTTTTCTGGCACTGAAATTTGCACTTCATAAATTTAGATGGGGAAGGAATTAAGTAGAATCAGCCCAGATATTGATATAGTGATACCTGTATTTTTGCATTGTCTTGTAGACTTTGACATCTTTCCAGTTTTCTAAGCTCAAACCTTCACTATGAAGTCAAGCAGAATATCTAAGGATTAGGGGAGGCAAAGCATGTAGTGGTCATGACGAATAAACATTGTGACCATTTAAGAATCATATGTGATCTAGCTCTCTTACATGTGCTCAGTTGTGGGTTGAAGGATCTGCCCGCCCTTGCTCACTTGCAACATTCACCCTTTAAATTTAGAGACTAAAACTTACATGCATTGATGTGCAGGCCTCACCATTGCTGTTGCTGATGCCACTTTGCCTTCCCAACTGTTTAGGAAAGACATTTGGTGGACAGGGAAAGGGCGACAAGGTGGGTATAGCGAGGCAATCTAGAGCCTTTCCCTTTGCTTCATTCATCACCATACTCCACTTGTATCATTGTCATCACCATGACTCCATAGCCTTTCTCTTGCTACTGTTCCCATTTGAAACTAACAGGATGGGCAGAGCATGCTCTGCAGGATTAAGGCTTAATTGTTTTCTCTCCTTTCCCCCAACTAACTTCTCAAAGAGGGTGTTTCAATCAGCCTCATGGCCAGGGCAGCCCTGCAGATAAGACAAGCTAATAAGAGTCAATTTGACTCGTAGTGTTGGAGGAGCTCCATATGAGCAAACATCCAGGGTGCCAAGCCCCACAACAACAAATGGGACTGTCTTATTTTCTGCAATAATATCTATCATATATTCATATATTTTAATTTTATATGAGATACTGTGATAAATACAGTATTCTATGAATTAATTAGATTAAGGCTGCAATCCTAATCTCCTCTTAGGCTGACCAACATAAGTCCTGTGCTGATCCGGGGGTGTCACAAATGTGCAGTAAGACACTTCTGCTGCATGAAATGTTAGGCCAAAGCACATACGCCGACCTTTCCACACCATCACAGAAAAATAGGCCAGGTAAATTTCTTAGGATTGCGTCCTTAGTGTATCATTTTGCATACACAACTGTAAAGTATAAAAATATGAGTTAAAGCTGAACTAAACAGCAGGGATATTTCTGTTCCATCATACTTAAGACAGGTTGAAAGTTAAGTCTACAATTCCATATTGTTTAAAAAATGGCATACTAAAGAACATTAATATTCCGTATAAATGGAAAAAGAGCCAAGTTCTATTCACATTTATGTTTGTGCAGATCAAAAATAATGGATGAGATGTGTCACTAAAACTGCTGTGCACAGAGGTCAGTAATTTAAAATGCCAGCTTTGCCTTTTAGTAAAAATGTGGTTGCCTGTAAACTACGTTATTTTCTAAACATAATTAGAATTTTTATTTCTCTAAAAGTTCAAAGCAGCTGAAGTGATCATTGAGTGGTTGCTAATAACAATAGAGAACTCCTGAAAAATGGATGTGTATACAGGCAGCTTTGTTCCTACACAGTCTCTCCAATGTGCACAACACAGAAGTGGTGAAAAAAAATACTAAACAAGCATACATGAAGCCAAGTCACCATGTCATGGGCCTTCATGACAATGACAAATCTTCATGACTCATTTTTATATGAGTCATGACTCTTCTGATCAGATCCCAGAGTCTGCCTGAATCAGTGATACATGTGGCTTGAACTTCCATGAGTCTCAAACAACATGACTTGAACTGAGTCTTAAATCCAGATACATTTGTTCCCTTGCCTTCAGGCTGTGTTGTAACTGCATCAGTGCTGGAAAATTGGATAGGATTGGGCTCTACATAAAAGAAAAATCACAAAGTAACACCACAAAATCATTAAAATAATTAATGTAAATCAAATCATGCAAAGCAGCAGAACTAAATAATACCATTTTGCAGAAGCCACTTGAACTCCTGTGAACAACTTGTACTTAAAGCCAATAGATTCAGGCTTCAATCCCAAATGCATCCTATAGGAATAAACCCCACTGAGCTTAATGAGAGTCTGCCCTGAGCAATCCTGACTGAAATAGAAATTCCCTAATTTATCCCAGTAAGCCATCCCCACTGTTAAAACAAAATAATCAAGTTAATAGTACTACAATGGCTTGTTTTTTTCAAGTTTATGGCTGCAATCCTACACACACTTTCCTGGTAGTAAGACCCATAGAACACAAAGGGGCTAACTTCTGAGTAGACATGGTTAGGAATGTGCTCTAACTGGTGAAGATAAAAGAAAAATCTGTCTAAAAATAATTCTTAATTTTCAAATATAATTCATAATTGAAAGTTAGTCCATAATGAGAAAAAATTGTTCTTATAAGAAAAGAAAAGAAAAACCGGTACGCAAGTAGAAAGTCCTGTTACACAGTAACATCCTGATTCAAAGAAATTAACAACTGGTTCTATTCCCATTTGGCAGCCTCTTTTAAATGGCTATTTTTAAACTTTATACATCCTATATCTCATTAACAACTGGTTCTATAGAGTAGGTGCAAACCTGCTGGAGCCCACCACTGCTGTTACAGCACATGGTTTGTTTTGTACACCATTTGCTCTTAATGAAGTCCCTCTTTTTCAGTATCATTTTAAACATATCAGCAATGCCTGGTTTTCTCCAGGGGCCTAGAGAAGATAAGCCTATTGTTTAAGAAAAAGCCATTCACTGTGCTTTTCTTCATATCATTTGTACTAAGGTCAGCTCTCTGAGAAAAACTCTCTGAGAAGGCCTCAGGTTCAGTTTTCCACAAGGGAAAACTTTCTAGCATTCAGTGGCTCACCCTTTCCAGGACCAGATTAAAGGTCATGATGTAGTCTTAAACTAGGGATGGGGAATCAGGAGTTAAGGAGCTTCCACATTACCAATTTAATTTAAACAATATTCTTCCTTGTGGGGAAAGATTGGAGTCCTTCAGCAGCCTAACAGCAAGAGTTGGGGAAAAGAGTGATCAAGGAGATTGCTAGAGCAACAAGATGTGGTCTTCTCTTAGTTGCAGAGGGGAACCTTTAGTCATGGATTAAGTATGTAGATTCTGAAACTAATTGATGATTCTTTGAAACAAGGAAAAGTTATGTCGGATCACAGTAGCTTTCTAGTTTTTTCTCTGATATTGGAAATGGATTCCACAAACGTGACTTTAGGACATAAAACACAAAAGCTGAAAAAACCCCGAAATGCACTCTGAGAATTTATAGTAGTTAACTCAAGTGACAGCAATGTCTTCCACTTCCTTTTGCATGGCTAACTGGAGCAGATGAACTCACACAACTGTGGCTATGTTTCAAAGAAAAAGGTTGGAGTTTTTGGAATGAGAAAGTTTTGTGCTTTCAGTTGTGGCTGATCTTTTAATTGTGATCATCATGGAACAGATGCTTTATCTAATATGGCTAGCCTGTGTGGAGCACATTAAGGTTTGTACATCAGCTGTCAAGTGGCAACCATAGCACGTGATGTGCACCGACGTAAAGGGAGAACTTCCAAGTGGTGTTTCTCCGCAGCATTTGGAAATGGTAACAAAAGATCTTTACAGTGGTACCTTGTAAAACAAATAACTTGTAAGAAGAACGCTTTGTAAGACAAACTAAAATTTCTAAGGAATTCTGCTTGGTAAGACAAACAGTGCCTGGTAAGATAAACAGTTTTGGCAGAGTTTGACAAATAGTTTTACAAGGAAAATTTGTTGGAAAATGAACAAATTGGTGGATCTCCATTGTGAGCAACAGCAAGAGGTTATGGAGGAGGAGAAAAAGGAGGAGGAATCCCTCACATTAAATGAGAGTAAGGACCTTCATAAATATTGGGAAATTGTACGTAAATTTGTAGAAAAGCACCACCCAAATAAATCTGTAGCAGTGCGAGCGATGAATCTGTTGAATGACAATGCAATGTCACATGGTTGTTTTGGAGGAGTTCCAATCCTTAATTGTATTTGATTATGTGGTGAGGGTGCTGAAATGCTCACATACTTTTGTTTTGCTCCTTCTACACAGATCATAGACTCATAGAATCATAGAATGCTAGAGTTGAAAGGAACCTAGTAGGTCATCTAGTCCAACCCCCTGCCTGCACTAGGAAATCCTCCTAGACCATCCCCAACAGGTGCTCATCAAGCCTCTGCTTGAAGACTCCCAGTGAGGGAGAGTCTACCACCTCCCTTAGCAATCTGTTCCACTGCCAAACTGCCCAAACCGTCAGGAATTTTTTTCCGGATATCCAGCCGGAATCTCCTCTCTTGCAGTTTGTACCCATTGGTTCTAGTTCTGCTTTCAGAAGCAGCTATGAACAAATGAGCCCCTTCCTCCCTATGACAGCCCTTCAGGTATCTGAAGAGGGCAATCATGTCTCCTCTCAGCCTCCTCTTCTCCAGGCTGAACATCCCAAGTTCCCCCAACCTGTCCTCGTAGGGCTTCTCTTCCATCCCACTGATCATTCTTGTCGCTCTCCTCCGGACTTGCTCCAGTTTGGCTGCATCTTTCTTAAAGTGAGGTGCCCAGAACTGAACACAGTACTGAAGATGAGGTCTTACCAATGCAAAGTAAAGAGGAACTATAACTTCTCGTGACTTGGAAAGTACAGTCCTCTTAATGCATCCTAAAATGGCATTTGCCTTCTTTGCAGACATATCACACTGCTGACTCATGTTCAGCTTGTGATCCACAGCTACTCCAATGTCCCGCTCACATCTTGTGCTGCCAAGCCATGTCCAAAGAGAACTTATCTCTCCCTTGCTTGTAAAGAGCCCCGACTGATTCCCATGATTTTATGTAGCCTTCCTTTTGGCAGACCGGAGCAGACTGGTAAAAACACAATTGGCAAAGTTCCTGGCAGCAGAGTGACCAGACCTAAAATTCCAAATTCCTGACCTGGTCACTTTAAAGTCTGGATTTTCACATGAAAATCTGGACTTTTTATTTAAAAAATGTTCAAAAAAAATTTACACTTACCTGAGGTCTGGGGAGTCCTTCGGGGGGTGGGAGGGTGATTGGGGGTACTGGGGATCCTTTAGAGCCAGTAGCTGTTAGATGCAGCTAACCACTAATAAAATATTCAAAAAATCACTGCACATGCGCGCACAGCTAATTTTCTCCCTACAAAGGTTCTAGAGAGTCTCTGCGTGGGCAGAGACCTCAATTGACCTCTGCCGGAACTTTCACTAGGCGCATGCCAGCAGAGGTCAATTGAGGTCTCTGCCCAAGCAGTGACTCTCTAGGACCTCCATAGGGAGAAAATTAGCTGCATGTGCATGCACAGTGATTTTTTTGAATATTTTATTAGCAGTTAGCGGTGGCTAACAGCTACTGGCTCTAAAGAGCTCCCAGTGCCCCCAGTGCCCCTAATCAATTGACCTCTGCTGGCATGCGGCTTCTGACCTCAATTGACCTCTGCCGGCATGCACCTAGTGAAAGTTCCGGCAGAGGTCAATTGAGGTCTCTGCCCACGCAGAGACTCTCTAGGACCGCCATAGGGAGAACATTGGTTGTGCGCGCATGTTCAGTGATTAAAAAAAATATTTTATGAGCAGTTAGCTGCAGCTCCCCCAGCTCCCCCACCAGAATGCCAGACCAGGCTGCCATTGGACCAGACAGTCCAGTCCAATAGCGAAATTCCAAATGAGTTCGGGCATTTCTGGGCATCTGGTCACGCTGCTGGCAGTGACAATTAAAATATGGTCTCAAATAGCCCTAATTGATATTTTAATGTCTATATATATTGCTTGTTTTGCTATGGTGTTTTTGCTAATGCAAATAAAGTTTGAATTTGAAATTTGAAATCCTCAGAGGGAGAGAAAAACAAGTGCCATTAGAAGGTTGCTCAAAAAGACACCAGTAGCTCTTTTAAATCAATGAAATCAGTCATTCTTGGTCATAAAGATTTTTCTTTTCTGTTTTACTGTATAGTATTTTATAGTGTTTTAAAAATTAATATTACAGTAATTCTGTTCTGTATTATATTACAGTGTTTTGAATTTGAGCAGTGTTTTGTCATCACTTTTACATACAGTTAATATTTTTATATGAATATTTTTTTGGGTTGTGGAACCAATCATCTGAGTTTTCATTATTTCCTATGGGAAAATCTGCTTTGTATAAAGAACACTTTGTAAGACAAACATGCTTCCAGAACGAATTATGTTTTTCTTACAAGGCACCACTGTAAATGCCTTCCAGGAAAGCAGGCAGTGGCAGAAGTCTCTCTTTTTCTTTTGTTTTCCTCGTGTACCATTTTTCCTTATACAGTACAATTACATCCATTTCTTTACAGCCAGGTACTCTGGAGCTTCTCTGATATAACTGGGCCTTTGCTATTTTCATTGCTGTTCAAAATCCACATTTATGGGAATCATTCAGCAGCCATTCCTCCTGGTTTCAAGAGCCACAATATGCCAGCTGGCAGAAATTCCCATTTAAAAACTGAACACCAGATTTCCTAGGGGTACTTTACAACACAAATTAGCTCTAGCTGTATTTTATCTATTTGAAAGCATCCCATGTTCCTAGAGGTTACTCTAATTTCTTTAGCTAGTTGTAGCCTGCATTTTCTGAAGACTTGGTGTGGGTTATTGCTATCTTCAAAAGCCCTTTCATTTATTCCTTGGAAGATACAAGGCCTAGAAATTAGAGGATGTGATTTGGAAGATGCAGAGTTTGCGTCCTGCCTCTGGCTTTTTTTGGACAATGAATAAAGTGTCAAATCAATTGTAAGTACTGCACATTGCTTGCTGGGATGAACTGTCACATTCATATTTGCATACAGATTAATATTTCATGCATAATTGGTATTCTTTGTTTAAGAACGCAGATTTGGAAACTCTAAGGCCATGCAGGCCCTCGATAGCATAGAAAGAGGACCTTGTGTCTCTGAACTGTTGGATAATAAACAGAAAATAACAGTATTTAATAATACTTGCTGATGCAAGTTATATTTGTCTTCAATATTGCAGATTTTGAATCTGTTCTGTTTCTAGGCACTTTTTGGAACATTTGGCAGTATGTTTGGAACCAAGAAATTCTACAAAGGTCAATTAAAAAGGGCAGAAAGAATGATGTCAGAAAAGTAGGATCTAAACAGAATGCTATTTGCTTTCAACAGCGTGCTCTTCTGTAATTTCAAGTGTATTTTAAGACAAATTCTTTGGCAATTCCTCCCAAGCAGCTTTTATGAAATTAGCATGCAAATTGAAACTTGCAGAACAGTTTCAAGATGTGCGTTGTTTTCAATCTGGATTGCAAAATAGTCCTACATAGTTCAACATGGGATGTTTCTCATAGGCTGAATGTAAAAAAATTACAGGGCATTTGGGAAAAATGAATTGATTCATTTATTTGATGGATGTATTGGTGTCTGATCCAACATCACACAGATGATGTCTATACTTTTTGTTAGAGAGTCTGATCTATTCCCTGGAGGTCTATTTCAGATGTCTCTGAAATGAGGTCTAATAGCCACGCTCAGTGTTGCCACACCATTTCTCTATGCCTTTACATCATCCCTTTACATTTTGCCATGACATGCTGTGCCATTTAAGAAGTACAAACACACTGGCAGAAGCTAAACATCTTTAATTTCCAGTACTAAATGTTGATCCACTGTTTAGTCTTCCGTATAGTGTATGAGACCCCATAAGATACTAGATGCATGTGTATAAAATGCTTATTTTGTTTCCTTCAAGTGTCATTGTCTTGTTTGTTGAGGATGAATAGCTGCAGTTACAGGTAGATATTTCTGTTTTATTCTCTCTTATATACATGAATGATAGAAAAAGTAAGATGTGTCAAAATATTTCATTCTTTAAAAAGGAGAGGACAAGGAACACATTTCTGACTTTTTAAAACAAAATTTGATCTTCTGTTGAGAGACAAAATGGCATTACAGTGAGCAAAATATATGCTTTGTGAGGACAAAGCAGAAGGAGTGAATACTCTCTGTGCCAAGTAGACAACTCCAGTATCCCAAAACATTTGCAAATGCACATTTTGAGTGAAGTAGGAACATTGGGCATTGGGCATCTTGGGAATTATGTTGTAAAGCCAGCATATCAAAATATTATAGGTAAGAATTCAAAGATGGGAAATACAGTGATGCCTTGATTTATGAGCATAATTTGTTCCTGAAGCATGCTTGTAATCCAAAGCAGATTTTCATGTAGGAAATAATGGAAACTCAGACGAATGGTTCCACAACCCAAAAATATTCATATAAAAATATTTACTGTATATAAATGATTACAAAACACTGTAATATAATACAAAACACTGTAATAAAGAAAATATTGTTCAGTAATGAACTGAACTGTATGTTTGAAAACCTTCATGGCTAGTGTGAGCGAGACAAGAGAGAGAAGGATTATTTTGTCAGATGACTTTACTATCGCTAATGGTGTCACTGCTCTCCATTGGCTCAATGAAATCTTTGAGTTTTTGTGCAACTTTAACATTTCCAGGCTGCTGATGGAGAGCACTGATAAGGCACACCTTCCACACTGCCACACACATACCCCACACACATCTTCTCAGGCTGCTCACTCCAGATCCCCCAATAAACATCTGTTCCAAACTTTACCCAGGGCCCCGCTTCAACTCAAGATATCCCCCCAGTCCCTCCTCTGAGTTCCCTGCCATGGAAGTCTGTTCTAAACTTTCTTCTTCCAAGACAGTGTCTTTAAACCAAATCAAAATTTCTGAGACAATTTTACTTTTAATCCAAAAACTGCCAAAAATTAGCCTCTATTGAAATAGAGGAAGGATTAAGGTTAATAAAACAAACAAAGCTTGGTTTTTGAAAGTCATGAGAGAAGGACCCTGGGGAGAGAACAGGTAGCTTATTGTGTTGCTACTCTGCTAGTCTGAAGCTCAGTGCTATAGCTAATGAAAGTGTAAACTTGTGCCAAGGAAAAAATGATACCTCGGATATGACATCATAACTAGTAATGTAGCTAAGACATCTGCTACTTGGAGTCAAAGAAGATTCTGTAGCTCCCTGTGACAAAATCTAATTTAATTTATACAGCAGATAGATGTTTTCTGGTTAATTGAACATGATTTTTGATAGAATACACATATCCCCAAATCCAGAGTAACTAAAGGAGCATGTCAGAGATTTTACATGCACTTGTAGTTACTGCACCACCTAGTGAAAAGCTATGGGAAATTCATATTGGAATCCAGAGTAAGTTGTTCTTACACCAGAGCAAGGACTCCCCGTAGTTACTCTGGATTTTGCCCATATTCCAACCTGGTTTATTTCACTATTCAGCATTAAATTACCTTTCAGATAATGTATAACATGATGATATCATAAGTACTTACCAAGTTTTTCACAATTTTGGCCATGGGAGCCAAGCTCAGCTTGTTGCCTCCCTAAAGCTTGTTGCCCAGTGCACTCCATTTGCACCCCCTTAGATATGCCAGTGATGAAGCGGCTCTTCTTAGATCTGAAATGTTGGTAAAGCAGGATATCTACCTGCTATCATTCAAAAACTACATTGAAAGATAAAATGGGAAGCTGTAGTCATCAGGAATCTGTGGTCTTGTGTTTCAAAGCCTATGTAATTATGACAAAAATAAATCTTCCTACACACTTTTCATATCAAAGCCAAACACAATTATATGAATTTGTTTTAAACAAATAACCTCATTCTCTGTAGACCAATAGAATTTTTCACTATTTCTCTGCAAGGTTATTCTCTAACATTCGATAAAAACGAATACCTACAATCTGTGTCAACACATATATGTATTAAGGCTGACAGTAATCCTGAAAAGGCGAGTGATAACGAATGATGAAATCTGTGGAAAGGAAATGAAAATCTTGATCCACAAATACAAGGAAAAATTGCTCCTTCTTAAGTTTAGATTCCAATTTGGGTGGGTTGGTATGTTTAAAGGACTTTTAAAAGATTGTAGCAACAAATACTTTGTAATATAGAAATGGAACATATTTTTGAACTGGTTTCAAAGCATGTTATCTGTTTTCTTAGTTGCAAAAAAGAGATCATGAGGAAATCTATGGGTTCTGCTATTCCATCGAACAGACTGTGTCAAACCAAACTCCAGCTTAACTCATATATAAAATGCTATCCATAAAACTTTTTTATGAGGTCACCAAAATTAGAATCTAGAGCTAGTGGCAGATCAAGGGCAGGAGTTTACAGAAGCATCCAATGTTCTCTCTAATTCTTCTCTGGAGTGAACAAAGAAAAGCCCTTTGGTGGCTGTATGTAGAGCAGTAGAGCAGTGGGGCTCTACTGCATGGAGAAAAAAGGCTGCTCAGTATAAGAGCTGAGCAGGGGTGTACCAATGCCACCGCATGCCCATGGCATGCATGACACCATGTGGCATCATTACATCATCATGCACATAGGTTCTTCACAGCCTGATGGAAAAACCCTCTGGCTTGCTGCAAAGAGCTCATGCGCAGCTCACCTGCAATCCTTTGCAGCCAGCCTGAGGGTTTCTCTAGCAGGATGGAAAGAGCGTGTGTGGCTCAGCAGTTGAGTCACACACATCCCATTCCAAATCGTTGGAACTGCACACACGTCCATCTGAGTCAGCTAAGGGGTGTTCCCCTGCTGGCATAAAAGGGCACAGGGGTGGTGGGAGGTGCAAGGTGGGATGGGTGTGCTTGTGTCCACCAGTGCTTGTGCCCACCAGCCCATGGCACAAGTCACCTCATGCTACATAAATGGTACACCTCTGGAGCTGAGTGACCTTGTGGCTAGGCAGTTTACAGGGACACATGCAGAGGACCCAAGTCCAAGAACCGCTCATTAATTGCATACTAAAATTGGACAGTTAATTTTTTATTTCCACTATCTATTTTTATATTTGAATACCAACAGAAGTGTTTGGGTATAAATCTGTGATGAACGTTTTTCTGTTCCTGCACATTTCTAAGAATGAAGTGTTATTCCCTTGTAAGCTTTCCTGATTCATCCCTCCAAAAAGAGCTATCTATCTATCTACAGTATTTATATACCGCTTTTCAACTAACAAGTTCACAAAGTGGTTTACAAAGCTATGATAGTGTGGCCCTCAGTTTTCTGGTCTCATCTCCTTTGGCAGCAGGAGGAAAGTGGTCATTCAGTACATCTGGACAGATTTTCTAGCAGTGTAATAAATTAGGAGGGAGGGAAGAAGGGATGGACTCCATATCTGAGGTAGAGTAAATCATAAGGCATTGTGAGTCCACAACAGTTTTCAGAAACATTTAAAGTATCCTAACTTGGAGGGCTGGAGTGCCTGCACAGTATCCAGTGCAGGTTAGACACGCTGCTGCCACACTACCCTGGAAAGGGGAGGCTTGTCGTTTTTCCCAGGGTAAGGCTGCAGCAGCCTTGATGGGTCTACTCAGACTGCACCACGTCTGGAGCCTCTCTCTTCAAATGCCTTCCCTTTTCCTTTTTCCCTGGTGGCTTTATGGCATCTTTGCAACACCCTTGGGCTGGTGCAATGGACTTGCAGTGGCCAAGTCCACTTCTGGATTGGGCCCTAAGAAAGCCAAGATAATATATTGGGTAGATGAGGGACTTTGAACAAAGAGATCCATTATGTTATGAAGCAAAGAATCCCCTTGTTGCTAGCCAAAGTTCAATATGATCCAACATTTTGTTTCCAATAGTAACTAGCCAGGTGCCAGACCATACTGATGGCATGAAAGAAAAATTCCATCCTTATTATTTGCTTCCTACCAAATATTTCAAGGTATATGTCTTCTGAAACTTCATTTAGTTCTGTTTCCACATTTCATTTGGCTAATGGTCATCAATTAACTATCAATATTATTCTCCCCCCAGTTGTCGTTTTGAGATGTTTTGTATGCCATCCGCATTCTTCTTTAAAAAGCAAAAATTCAAATGTTAGAAGTGTGCATTTGTGATCTAATTCTATTGACAATCAGTGGCATATCTGGGGTCTGACAGGTAGGGCATGTACTGTGCGCAACAGCAGCTTCCTGGTTGAGTCATTGCAAACCTCCAAGCAAAGTTAACCAGGAAACTCATGGAGAAGGGATGGGGACATAGGAGCTGCTGACACTCTCCTCCGGAACTGGAAGTGACATCATGGTATGTAACATCACAATGGGCAAAATCCAGAGTAACTACGGGGCGTCCTTGCTCCAGTGTAAGAACAACTTTGGATTCCAATAAGAATTTCTCATAGGTTTTCACTAGATGGTGCAGTAACTACAGGTGCTTGTACAGGTTACAAGTGTAACCTGTTACTACGTGCTCCCGTAGTTACTCTGGATTTGGGGGAATGTCACTGTCACCACTGCCACTGATTAAGATCCAATATAAATGATAGCAGGAGAAAGAAAATATCTGGTCACTCTATTCACATACTTTTGTTAAATTAGGAAAAACATTTTTCAAAAGTTGTAATCCTAACCTCCAGTTAGTCTGGCCTAAGCCCCAGCATCCTGTGCTGACCTGGAGTAGTCACCAAAGTGCTGTAAAACACTTTTATGCCTGTACTGGGCTTGCCACCCTACATCATCATGGGAAAGAGAAAACTGATAAGTTGCACTGGCCTAGATTAGGTTAGCACAAAGTGATACTCTTTCTGTACTTAGCAAAGGAAGAGTATCTGTCCCTCTTTCAAAGGGTCTTTTCTAGTAGCTATTTCCTGATGTTTTTTTCAGCACCTTTTTAGCTCATAAGCTATTTAGATTATAAGCTATAAGGAAAAGGGAACCGTTTATTTTGATATGTAAACCTCTTTGTAAAATTTGTTAAAAAGTGGTATATAAATACTCTTAAGAATAATTATTATGAATAATAATAGTCAATATGTATCATAAATCTCTATTTTTCCAGTCTAAGAAAGTCTCAAGGATCAAATGGGATAAGCACATGCATGCTATTTGTAGAAACAATGTAGATTTGTAGAAACAATGGGATATAAATGTACCCTGTTGTTTTGGATGATACAGTATGTTATTTGGTAAGGTATTCTATAAACTGAAAGATATGTTTTGGAAAAATGCTTTATAAGATTTAGAAACCATTTTCACATCGTTTGATCAATATTCAGTGGTGATCAATTGATCTCTTGTTGATCCATATTCAAAACCCTCGTATTTGTTTTCTAAACTTCCGCAAGAACAAAAATGACAATGGATTTAATTGAAAAACTAATAAAACCAAAATCAGCATTTTATTAAAACAAATTCCAAAAACAAAACAAAAATAAAGTATTTTTATTGTTTATTTTGTCCTTTACCAGGGTTACATGTTTTCTACTGTGGGATGAATGTGGATTTCATAAAAGGTTCTGTTTTAATTTCACAATTTGCAGCCTATTTTCTAAAGGGAGACTTTCAAAGTAAAAACCTCTGAGAATATTTAGTATTACATGAACATAGCTGAAGAAGCTTTTTCCCTGACTAAGGGTGCAAGCCTAACCGTGTCTACATAAAAGTGAGCCCCATTGTGTTCAATGGATCTTACTCCCAGGAAAGTATCTTTAGGTTGCAGTCTAAGTAAGGTATTCTCTTGATATAAAACAGTTTTAGGCTGCAAGTATAACCTCCAGTTAGGCCTGCCTGAGCCCCAACGTAAGTCCTGTGTTAACCTGGGGGTGTCACAAAAGTGCTATAAGACACTATGAACCACTCCTGAGGGAAAGTTAGGCCAGTGCACAGACATGCACTTGCCTCCCTACATACCTATGGGAAAGGGAAGGACATTGAGTTGTGCTAGTCGAGGTTACCCCAGAGGCTTCTGGGATGCTAAAGCCCCTAGGTTTCTTAAAAGTTTTCTTTAAAGGTAAAAGTGTCATCCACATGTTGTCCTGCTAATCATAACCAATCTAGAGAGTGGTGCTCATCCCCTTACATGTCCAAGGAGTTGGTGTTATCTGAAGATGTCTCTGTGGTCATGTGCCTGGCATGACTGAATGCCAGAGGCACACAGAACACTGTTAACATCCACTGAAGTGGTACCCATCTAACTGCATTTACATGCTTTCAAATGCCTAAGTTGACAGGAATGGGTGCAAAGTGACAGAAGCTAACTTCATTATGCACATGGTGACCAGACCATGTGCACCAGCCCAAACCTCAAAAAGGAGGACAAGGTCTTGGATTCCTCTCAGCCTGGCCTGTCCTTTCAGCCTGGCCACATTTGCCTACTCACGAGTAAAGTTGCGATATTGGGCTATATATCACTTTCCCATAGAGCTCAATGCACATTTTTTATTTTTAGTTTTTTGGCCATAACTTTTGATAGGAAGGAGGTATTTCAAATTGATTTTTGCACTGGATTCTGCTCTTCAATATGAATTCAATGACATATGACATGATGGGATGCTGCACACCATTCCAAAGTTCCATAATGAAGCCAAAACGGAGGACAATGAAGCCCTTTTGGAGGACACCCAGACAGGAGACTAAAAAAGAAGACAAATACAGAAATTTCCAGTCGTATGGTCACCCTCATTGTGCAGTACTTGAGTCTTAAGTCAGTGACTTGCCAACAAGCACAGTGTCTTTAACCACCACAACCCCAGGTTTCTTCCCAGTTCCCTAATCTAATGAGTTAACAATTTTACCAATTATCATGAAGTATTACCTGAAGTAATGATGATGCCATGACAAGGTCAGGGTCTGACTCTTGAGCTGCCTGATGAGAGTAGGTCTTATTTCTTAGGATGAACAAGGTAATCATTCCCTGGTTTATGCTGTCATTTCCATCAGAAAGCTGTCTAAGAAAATGGAAGTTAGATGCAGAGGGCAGAGTTATTGTGCTGCAATAAGTGATGCTATTTCTCCATTACACTCCATGTACCACTGCCATTCAGAGGCAGAGAGTATAAAAGTTTATCTTCTCATTTTTCCCCACATCATGTTTCATCACGCTTCTCCCTGAGGCATCTGAAAGTACTCTATATTGTTTGACATTCCTGTATGCCAGAGAACATGGTAAAATTGTGTGTGTGTAAACATATATATTTAGAAGTATTTATACACAATTAATACCTTTTTATGAAATATATGTACATAGCCCTTTATGAAGATACACATTCATTAAGATGCCACGCTAGTTCTTTTACTAATACTTACATGATAATTTACCTTGATTCACTGGATTTGAAATAACTGGACTTACATAATAATTAACGGGACTTACATGATAATTAACCTTGATTCACTGGATTTGAAATAAAAGTGGATTAACCTGCAATCCTAAAGACACTTTCCTGAGAGTAAGACCCATTGAACACAATGGGGCTTACTTTTGAGTAGATATGGTTAAGATTGTGTTACATAGGCTCGAAGTTACATAGGCTGCTTTAATATGATTTTTTAAATTTAAAAATTCAACTCAGTGTTTTTCAGTCAACTAATTAAAACTAACACTACAATCAGAGTAACTACAGGAGCATGTAAGACACATTACGTGTACTGTAGTTACTGCACCACCAAGTGAAAACCTATGGGAAATTCATATTGCAGTCCAGAGCAAATTGTTCTTACACCGGAGCAAGGACTCCCCATAGTTACTCTGGATTGTGCCGTAAGACTACTGCATCTCAGTACAATAGATCTAGTGAGAATACGTACTAGCCATTATTTTTACAGTGAACAAAACAGAAAAAATCCTTTAGTCCTTGAAAATTCATTTCAAGCACATCATCTCTATTTGATGAAAGTGATACACCTAAACAGTTTAAACAATGCCCTCACTGATGATCACTTTTCATGGGGGATGATTTTGATTAACATGTGAAATAAAATCCAATTTTGAAAGCTGTGATTAATGACTCAGTTGATCAGGCACATCAGTTCATTGATTAATGCTTGCAGGCCCACTTTATTTAGTTTAACATTATGTTGTTAAAAGGCGACATGCTGATAAACATGCATTGATGTGCCTGTGATCAACTGTATCCCAGTGGGTGAAAAATTAGGTTTGGAGCTGGTAGTTCTATGTTCAAACCCTGTTGCAGCCTTGAACTAACTAGGAGGTCTTTACAACTTGCTTTCTGTCAGCATTTCTTTTCTATGCCTATAAAAAATTGAAAAAATGCAGACTTAAAGACTTTCTGAGTGGGTGAAAAGGGGCTGAATCTCATTCTCCTACAGGAGCTTGGTTCACGTATAGCATCCCTTAACGGAGGGATGGCTCTTTTAATAGGGCAGATAAAGGATAAAAAAGAGAATGTCCATACCCATGTCTGGTCTACTCTAGAGGCAGAAGTGATCAGTTGCTGCCATTGTTTCCCAAATATACCTGATATTCTGTAAAATGCCCTCAAATTGGGTCTGATGAAGGATTTATTTATATAAATTTATTTATTTAAGAGCTTTATACCATGCCTTTCCCATGCCAACTCACATGCCCAAAGCAGCTTATAAAGCTTTTGTTTCCCCCAACTTCCTAACCACTACACCTTGCTGCCTTTCAACTGAGCAGGTTGAGGGACATGGCAGTTAGGATAAAACCTTTCATCTCAATTGTTTGGTTTCTGACCATGAAACAGTCCAGCCCCAGCTACTAGGGACACTCTATACTGTATCTCTGGCTGGTGAGAATTCATTCTTCAACTGGAGTATGTTTGCAACATAGCCTGATGCCTTCTTTGCTCTACCTGCCAAAGTCACAATTCTTTGGAGAATTCCCTATGGGGGATAAAGAAAAAGGTTGAGAACAACAAAACTCTTTTTATTAGGATTTTGTTTTTAAACTGACACTCCTCCCTGCCTTCTGTACTGTGCAAGTGAAGGATTTTGCTATCTCCTGAAGACCAGCTCAAAATTGTGCTCACTCCCATAATCCTTGGTAGACAGGACAGTGGGGAAAGTGATGAGGCCCCATCATATCCGGCATTGGGAAGGCACTGCCCATTAGCTTTTAATTAGCTATTATTATTTTTCCATTTTCTTTGTAAACCGCTTTGTGAACTTGTTAGTTGAAAAGCGATATATAAATACTGTAGATATAAATACTGTAGATAGATTGTTCTGTGGGCTGGTGTTGTGTTTCCTTCCTGCAGGGCAATCTAGGCTATAATCCAGGGTAATTGCATGACCTTTTACATGATGGGACGTAGTTATGGCGCCACCTATGGGAAATCTATAGGAAATGAATAGAGCAATCCAGGGTAAGTGCCTCTTATGTCTTCCCATAGTTACTCTGGATTGTAGGGGGCGTCAGACTATGTCAGATCCTGGTGGTCTGCCTCCATGTTGGTGTACGACCACTCAAGGGCCAACACCCTTTGTCTGGCCAACTCAAGAGGCAACAAAGATGAGTTACTGCTGTTATTGCTCCTCAAACAGGATATCTGGTACATTTTAGAGATCCATGGGTACAGTAAGTCCCCATGGGTCAAGGCATTCTTCCATGTTGACAAACACTTAGATCAGAGTGGATACACATTCAGGTCCTAATAGTTTCCTTTTACTGTTTGTGACTGCTTTCCCTGAGCAAAATAGTGACAGGAAAAAACAAATGAACTGCAAGCTGTTTTTAATAATTGGTGATGGGGGACAAGCAGTGGTGGGCTCCAGCAGGTTCGCACCTACTCTATAGAACCGGTTGTTAACAAGAGATAGGACATAGAAAGTTTAAAAATAGCCATTTAAAAGTGGCTGCCAGATGGACATAGAACCGGTTGTTAATTTCTTTGAAGCCCATCACTGGGGACAAGGATGTAAAAAGTGAGTTGAGAATTGGCTTGGCCAGCTTCTGGTGGGAAAAGAGCCCATTTAATAATGGTACATGCTTTGGAGTGTGCTGGATGCTGGATCACAGTCTGTCCATATATCACCTGATTGCAGCTTGGTGACAAATCTCAGCTATGTGGAAGTGAATGGCACCATTCATTTAAATGTGACTGACTTGCATTGCGAAAAAATATATGGTACACAGCTACCTGTGGGTTCAAAACCATTTCTAAGATAGAGCTATATACAATACCAATTTAGTTGTATTTGTTGTATAATGGAAAATAAACAGAGATGGCCTTTCAATATGCCATTTTCTTTGTAATGTCTGATGAACAATATGATATTAACGCTTGGTGATCATTTCATATAGAGAGATAAGAGATAAGGCAGCCACCTACTGTTTGCATTTGGGTTCAATATAAGATCGGCGGGGTGCTATCCGCCTGCAGAGAATCTTCAATTTGCACTGTTCATGCCTTAATTTTCTTCAAGAAATCATCTCTATGAACTAATAATGGGCTTTTCAGCTTGAAATAAGTTTACTCCTTCAAATCTCAGAGGAGACAAAACCAGCATTGCTCACAGACAATACACTTCAGTGATTCTGTTAAAAACAACATATTTCCAAAATGTTGTTAAAATCTATTATAATTTAAAATGCATAATTATTTACTAATTACATATATCTAAATGGGAAGAAATGGGAAGTATACATGTTAGTGCCCTGTTTTGAATGTTTCCTTACTTTCTAAAATATTAAGTTTAAAATGCACATGCAAAGTAATTTGATTACTGAGCAGTAGTTAGGAAAGGATCTGGATCAGAAATGATTGTGTACATTTTAATGGACAGTGTATATGGACATTATTGAGTCTGACATTGAGCAATTGGGATGGTTTAGAGTCTGTTGTCCACCAGGCTGCTTTCACAGGCTACATGCATCAGTTAAGGGAGACAGACCTGTTCTTGAAGATCATGATATTGAAGACCATAACAGATGTTCTGGGAGATCTCAACATTCATGTCATGTCCCACACCTTTTCTCTCCTGGAACATCAAAATAGATGATGTATGTCTGAGAAGTCCCAAGGCCTAAAAAAAATTTAATAAATTTTTTTTTTCTTACCTCCCATTTGCATTGGGTTGCCTCACAACTATCATATGTTGCAGTGCACACATTTTTGAAGTGGCTGCGTCAGGGCTGGTGGGAAGATTGGTCTGCAGGACAAGACTCTTCCCTTTTCCCACATATCCTAAATCAGTGAATATTGTTTTAAGAAGTCCTATGGAGAAGAGAAGGTAATAGGTATGTATAATCCATATAGTACCCAGAAAGAAGAATCTATAATTATTCCTTCTGAGGAACAAAAACTGCAGTCTCCACAAATGGGAATACCAAGAATTTCATTTTAACGAAATGAAAAATCCACCTACTCAATTAGATGGGAGCTTTAGAACAATTTAATAGTCTGCCATCCAAATGCAGTTGTTCTTTGGGATCAAAAATCTAGGAGATAGATAAAGGAACTATAAATGAATTGCATTATTAATACCAGTGATAAAAAAGCAGCTCTTCATCAGAAACTCTTTATGTATGCATTGTCTATTTTCAGCAATAAAACGAGTGACCAAATTTTGATAGTCAGTGGAGCCTATAAATATGAAATCTCAAATGTGTAAATTGAGTGTGTATGAAAGGGAAGACAGTCTTTGTACTGTAATATGTTTTGCTGTTTTATATTCATTAAAGTTGCAGTGTGTGGGTGAATGTAATTTTAAATGAAGTTCTTCTCATTCATTTGTCACTTTCAAAAGCTGCTCATGGAAATGAGGTCTCTTCATCACTAAGATATTGTACTTAAGTACCACTAACGCTTTAGTTTTGCTTTTGAATAAAGGTAATTGTCAGATAACCGATGTCAATCCTCTTCAGTCTTCTTAAAGAATCTCACAAAGATAATTTGGAAAGTCTCTTATCACATGAGTATAGACAAAGTTTTCCTAAAGATAATTTATTTTCCATATTTAGATTATTCTTTCTGGAGTAATCTCATTAAGATTGATGTATCTACTCACAATGATGACATAGTGACCAAAACTGTGAGTTAGAAACTGTGGAATGCATGCTGCTGAAAAAAATTATTAATTAAAGAGGAGGTCATTTCAAAAAGTGATGATAGTAGGCTTTTCTGAGTTTAGATTTCTGCTTCAGGTGTACTGTATTATTTTGGTGAAATCCTTACAACAATCATTCAAAGAAGGAGACTATCTCCACATTTTAACAAACACAGAGAAACTTTCTTCCCTAAGATCACCTTATGAGTTCATAAGAAGAGCCCTACTAAATGAAATGCCCATCCATTTCAGCTTCCTGTAACTCACAATGGCACCCCAGATGTTTTGGGGAGCACTCAAAACTATTTAACAACAATCACCCATATCCCACTGCCACTCTCTTATACCTGGCATTCAGAGATAAGCTACTTTCATAACCCAGAGGTCGCTTATAGTCAAATATGTTTATGGTAAACGCATGTCCTTATTGATAGCTCAGTTGCATAACCACTATGTTACTTCCATTCTTCTATATTAGTAGATCTGTCTTGTAGCAAAGAAAACCAAGAGTGCCTCTGAGATGAACTACTGAACTGCATGCAGCATGAGCGTTTGTAGGCAAGTTGTGTGATAATGTATATGAAGTACTGTGAACACTGGCAGTATATTACATGTTGCATATTATTATTATGCCTCATGAAGTAGAGTCATCCCCCCCAAGCTGACTCTCTTTGGTTACCTGTTCAAAAAACCTTTGAGAAAATGAGGTAATAAAAACGAGCTAATGCAGGAGTAATTAAAAAAATCTTTAAATATTCTTCTTCAATAAATGTTTGTTTAAAGAGTATCATTTCTGAATTAATGCAAATGTTGAATGTGACTAGAAAGCAAGAGTGTACAAATAATTGATGCCCATACAAGAAGAAAGGCTAGGAAAACACTTGCTTTTTTTAGTAAAGTCTTGCCAAGTTATTTATTTATGCCAGGCAGTAAGCAAATATTTTTAGACATGCCTTTTGAACTTGTCAGAAGGTGAAGGAAAAAAGGACAACATGGACAAAAAAAACCTAAGTGAGCATAAGTAGATACTTTGTATTTGAAAGTAGATGAAAATATATTCCAGCATTGGATCTTGAGGGATGGGAGCAGTAACAGGATTCCCGTTAAAATGCCTAGTAGATTGAAACAGGTTAGACAAGTGTTCTTGCCCGAGGCCTTTAAGGCTGGAGGCAAGATCTGTGGAAGGCATGCTGATCTATGAGAATGCTCCGTCTTGCAAGGATAGGGATGTAGAAAGGAAGAATAGGCAAGGGGAACAGGGTGCCTTTGAAAAGACTTTGCCTTCCAGTAGGTTTGGTGAACTCTTTTAAACATGCAGCTTTGTCAAGCTCCCAGGAGTAGCAGTGGCAAATCCTATAATTTCATTACACAGGTGCATACACATTTTGTTGTCATGAAAGGTAGGCCTATTCTTTGGTATATTTGGGGTGCTGAATCTAAAAATGGCATTAGTTTTGCACACTCAGCTCTAGTTTTGTTGGTACAGCAAGGTCAAATTATATGAGGAAGTCATAATGTTGGGACACGCATTTAAATGAATCAATCTAAAGCCTTCAATAGGCCGCTAAGCAGAAACTGTCTATAGAAGTCCCTGCTCGTGGCCCAGTGATGGTCCGCAGGGATTTAGCGGCATGACTGTGCTGGGACAGGAGGCTGGAGCTTTCGCTGCCTCCAACCAGCTGAGGACTCAATCTCTCAAGCTTGAGGTGCCTGTGCTCTACCCAGAGAAGCTCCCCTTCCAGGGAAATCCAGAGTAACTTGTTCTTACTCCAGAGCAAGGACTCCCCATAGTTACTCTGGATTTCACCCTTTGAATCATAGAATCATAGAATCCTAGAGTTGAAAGGGACCTAATAGGTCATCTAGTCCAACCCCCTGCCTGCAGCAGGAAATCCTCCTAGATTTGTTCCTAAATCCTCCTGTCTTGTTCCTAAGACAGTCAGGCTGTTGCTTCTACAATAGTGCTTTGGAGTCAGCTTGGAAAAACCTGCTCTGATATGCCTGAGGTTCCCATGTTTCCACTCCCCACCATGTTTGTAGAGTGAATTGTAGGAGATGCCCATGGAGTTACAGGTGACCAGTTCCATCATCCAAACTTTGCTCCAAAGTATAGCCCTGTCCCTGGATTTAAAGGCAGTAGAAAGAGGCAAAGCTAAGTTGGGAGTAATCTACATTCCATTCAGGTCTCTGAATTTAAGCTTAGATCCCAAGCTTAAATAGGGATCTATTTAATAGGAGATGTAAGTCCAATTATAGTCTTGCTCCCAGGTTCATGTGGATGTAGCTGTAAGCTGCAATCCTAAAGACACTTTCCTGGGAGTAAGACCCACTGAACAGTAGATATGGTTAGGACTGTGTTCTTAGTTTTCACTGGGTATTCCCTTACTAAGGAGTTGTGCCTTAGATCTGAGATCAACTGAGATCAACAGTCTCCTGATCATCAGGCTATGATGATCTTCAGAGGCTTCTGAAAGAATCATTAGCATGAACATGTGAAATTAATATTCATTAACATTTTACAAATCCAGTTTTAATGTTTTCCAATGTGACCAGCATTTTACGTGGTTACTGTTCATTTGTTCACTGGAATACATTTTGTTGGAGTCAATTTCACCCTTGGATACTATCAGGGTTAAGCCAAATTGGGCATTGGCTAAGGGGTTTTTGAGCATTTCAGCCCATGAACCCCTTCTGAGAATGACAATCTGTCTAAGACAGTCGTGGAAGTGATGCCAACAATCTGGAAGAGATGTCATGGCAAGAAGTGACATCAAACAGAAAGTGGCATCACTGTGGTGCTAGAGCTAGTCAGTGTCTACTTGGAAGTATGTTTCATTGTGTTCAATGTGACTTTCTCCCAGGAAAGTATGCTTTGCAGCCTGAATGCCCCCATTCTAAGACAGCGGTGCCATGGCCAGATTCCAAGTTGGTGGCATCAAGCTTTCTGCAACCCCCCTGAAATGGAGTCATGACCTCCACCAAGGGGGTCCCAACTCCCACTTTGCAAATCACTGCATTGGAGGCCCAACCAACCAAACCAATCCTTGAGCCCTCAGAGAGGTTGAAATAACACCACCCAATGTGCCTTCACAAGAAGGGGTGGGGTGCATGCATGGTTTTTCCCAGGGCTCCCAGAGTCCCAGCACTCTGGCACTAGCTCTAAATCAGATTTATGGTAGACACTCCCTTGTCTCACCTCTGAGGGTTACGTAAATGAAAGCTGGAGGTGTTGGTTTTAAAATTTCAATAAATTCAGATAAGTGGTTATTTTATTCTGGGCCTTCTTTTACTTCTGCTGCATATTCTCAAGTGCTGTTTCCAGACTAGTTCTTAGGAGTCAAGAAGTATCAATCACATCTAATATTCTCCTTTGCCACCACTGGGTTCCTAATCCTTCTACTTGCAATTTTTAAAGGAAAGGAACTCAAGATCTTCTCAGTCTGCTCACAGGATGAGCTGCATAAAATCCCTCTTTTTAGAAGAGAGACTCCATTCAGTTCTTTAAAAAAAACTTCAGGAATTGTGTTTCAGGAATGGCATGAAACGTTGTCCTTTGAAGCATGGATCTCTTTGAGCTAGTCTATCTTATGTCTTAATTGTTGCTTGAGGCATGACAAGGGTAGTAGAAGCCTGTGGTTTTCAGTTATGCGTATGAATGGGGAAAATCAGATACAAATTATAACTCAGGTAGCTGGATAACCACTTAGCTGATGTGAGACAGGCAACCTCTTGTACCAGTAATGCAATGGTAAAGGAGGACATGGGTTAGGAAGACCTGGGTACAAATATACAGTACATTTCATTGCTTCTGGGTAATTTTGGGCAGTCTAATAATGAAATCCTACCTTATTTCCCAAGCAGCGATGAAATGGCACCAATGTACCTTCCATGGTATCTTGTGGGGGAGTTTTGACCTCCAGAGGTCTCCTTCTGGCAATGGAGCATTTTTTCCCCTTTGTTCTGGGGAAGGCACTTACCAGCAAAATGGATCTATTCAGACCTGTATCCAGTAGCTGTCACAAGTCTAAGTGAATCCATGAAAGCGGATGAAGCTCAGGAATGGGGCTAGAATGAGTGGGGGACAGTTTACCTGCCTTCTCCCTTCTGCTGTCTGAACTGATCAGCATCATGAATGGGCCAGTCCTGACCATAATGACTAGAATTTCTAGGGAATTATCATTGTCTGCCGCTAAGAAATACATAGTTTAATTTTGGAAATCTAGGGGGGAAACCAATATGCTCAGCATTTTAACATATTTGTCACTTGTCTTTCTTCAACATAAGACATTGATCTTTGGGTTTTACACAAGAAAGCTGAAAATAGGAATTTTAGAATGACTCACTTTGGTATATCAAAGAAAGTGCAATGCATCTATATTTAACACAGTACCAGTGAGATGTTAGAATAAAAATCTTCCTTATGTTGAGTTAGATACTTCACAAGAGGCCATCCTTGATTCATTAAGACAGCTACAATACTCTCTCTTCAATTATTCAGGGACTGAATGAAAGATGTTACCAGGGTCAGTCATTCTGGCTTAACTATTCAATGAGCAGGTCTTTAAAGCAGACACACAGAGTTTTGGATGGTATCTTTTTCCTTTAGCCAGTTGGCTGCATTTTATAAATAATATACATGCAAGTCATGCATGATGAGCAATTCCTAGGTTTATACTAACGAGAGCAGACCTTTCAAGATAATTTGCTGTACTGATTACTCTGTATTTCCCTATAAGGCCTTTTAGAAAAGGACTATACATTCTTTTCATAATTGTTAATTATTTATAACAGCCTGATCATATCAACGCCCCCCCCAAAACTGCCGCCACATTACAAGAGTGCATTTGCAGGGAGTGGGTAGGTTTCCTCCAGGTAAAGCTGCTTTTATTGAATGACTCTACTTGAATCTGCATCAGTGATTTAGCTGGTGCAAGTCTGTGTGATCCCTTGTAAGTCAATCAAGTCTTAAAGGGATGACATTCTACTTCCAAGTACTTATGTAAGCGTGATAATATGTAATAACAAGATATGTTGTCATCAGTCACCCAAAGTTTTCATATGTTTCTGAAGAGTTCTGATTCTACTTTGTCCCATTTAATATGTGGGTTTTTGACGGCCATTGAGATAGAATCATACAGGTTAGACTCTACTGCTGCAATTCCAGTAAGCATTTCAAAAGCTGTTTATTCATTTAAGTCTCTTTTTTGTCAGAAGTCTGAGATGGATAGTATCCATCCACCAGTCCACCTGGGGTTCTGAGCCTTCTCCCAAGCTGGTGTGATTTTTCTAGTGAGCTATGCTTTCACCCAATAGGTAGCAACGTGAGTTAATTTTAGTTGGGTGCAGTTGAGAGTGCTACTGCTGATGTCTCTCCTGGCCTCCATAGAAGGCTCTTCCTTGTGAGAAAACTCCATCCTGATGGGTTAACTAACCAGGCTGATGCTAGGGGAAATGAAGATGTGGTGCTTCCTATTTTGATCATGGAGACTTGAGTCAAGTTGCTGAGAGCTCTGAGGCAAAGCCCAGAACTGGGACCTTCACAACACTCTCTCCACTCTTGGGGAGCCTTAAGTGTTACTGTTGTCACTGATTCTGAAGGTGGGCCCTCTGATGGACATTGTTAACCTAGCACAACTGCTGACTTTGGTTGAGACTGAGACACACCAATCACTGGACTATGGCTGCAATCCTAAACATACTTATCTGAGAGGAACCTCCAAACAATTGCTCAACAATGTAACTTAGAAAGTCAGTATAGCAATTTTCAGATAGTGTGCACAGGTATGCTGTGTTTCCGGAAGGTCATTGATTAATAGGGCCATAAGGGGATTTGAGCCCCCTGCTGGCAAGTGTGCCTTGCCAATTGTCAAAAGACTGATGGTGTCCCTTGGCAATTTTAGTCAGTGTGCTGTTAGAAGCAAAAGTTTGAAAATTTGCTGCAGTTAAGTATAATGATTAACATAATGGACCTCAAACTGAAAAAAAGATTAAAATCCCACTTCATGTACTCGGATAACTGAATTATCTTGGTCCAGAGACTTTCAACCTCACTTACGTTGAAATCTTTTAAAATTTCCATTTTAAGAAAAAGCTGTGGGTGTTTCATAGATTATTTTCAGTGTTCTCAATCTGCAGAAGAAGTCACAACAAATTTAAGGGTGCAATCCTAACTAAGGCCAGAACAACTCATTGGTTTTCCCATTCCCATTGTGACATAGGGAGGCAAGCACAACTGGCCTGCCTAACCCCCAGGAGTGGCGGAGAAGTTTCTTACAGACTTTTATGACACCCCAGGTCAGCAAAGGACTTATACCAGGGCCATGGTGACCCGATGTACAAACCTTAAAAGGAGGACAAGGTCTTGGATTTCTCTCAGCCTGGCCTTTCTGGGAGACACTGGCACGTTTGCCTACTCATGAGTAAAGCCGCTATATTGGGCACTTTCACTTTCCCATAGAACTCAATGAAAATTTTTTATTTTTTGGCCATAACTTTTGATGGGAGGATATTTCAAAACCAATTTTTGCATTGTATTCTGCTCTTCAATACAAATCCATCGACATATGACATGATGGGGTACTGCACACCATCGCAAAGTTCCAAAATGAAGCCAAAATGGAGGACAATGAAGCCCTTTTGGAGGACACCCAGACAGGAGGCTAAAACAGAGGACAAATCCGGAAATTTCCTGTCATATGTAAACTTGGTAAACTATGTGTAAACAATATGGGGAAACCCATCTTCGAAACCATTAAGAATAAAGAAAAACCATAATCTATTACTAAGGATAAAGGAAAATGAATTGTATACATGCTCAGAGGCACTCAGCCTAATGTACCAGAATTTTAGGAAACAATTGTTGACATCATGCCATTGGTCTTTAAAGATTCCTCTGAATTTAGTGCAAATATGGGAAAAGTATAGAGAGAATGTTAATTGGGAAGGAGAACCAAACTTAGTGCTACTCCATTTGATAGCAGATACTGAATCCAGACTTTATTGCACCGACGTGTTGCTATTTGTGAGGCTGAATACTAAGTTGATCAATCATATGAGATTTCATATCATTTAAAATGCAGTCTTATTTTGGAAGAGTTTTTACCCTTGCCGGGTTCCAGGAACAGAAGCGGATTCCCAAACATGCCATTTAAACATTTTAATTTAAAGTATGCTCTTTTGAGATCTAATGGAATATAGTAATAATGTAGCAAATTCTATCAAGATCTTTTTTTGGAGCAGACTAAGGGTGGCATTATGTCATTTATTTAGAGTGGAACATTCACCATACAGTTGGACATCAATAAATATTTGCACTGCTGTATCCAGTCATCAGTTACACTTTCATAACCCTATGCCTTCACCGAGGGCAGAATTTGAGTCAGTACATTAGACACATCCATCATCTTTCCTTGTGTGGAAGTTCTTACCTTCACTATCACTTGGGATATGAATTGCTGATCTTCATAGCCTGAGGTCGTATACATGTGAAGTCAGTTATGTTTCCATAAAGATTACCTCAGAGGCATAAACTTTTAAATTGTCAGCATTAATGTTTCATTGCTCTGTTAAACCCAATTTGTCTGATCCATGTAGTAATCAATTAAATGTGGTTGGTTTATGGATTTGAACTCTTCCACAAAAAGTTGTTGAAGGCTCTCTTCTTCATCCCACTTGACACGGCCTCAGTAAAATCCAATATCCTGAGTTCAAAGAACTAACAATAATATCTCGTTCTCTGATCACTACTGAAGTGTTGCTGCACAGGTTTTGCTTGCCAAAAGAAACTCAGCCAGAAAGTCTGGCACTCATGGTCATAAACCAAACACCAAGTCTGAAAAAATTTGATACTGAATGATAACGGTATGCAGTCCAAATAGGCTCTGTTCTAATACTGAAGCACATGAGATGTCACAACCAGTATCACTGAGGCAAAACCTCTGAATATTGATCTTGGCACACACCCTCAGCAAGTCCATTTACTTATGAGTGCACAACCAAGAGCCAGTTAGGTGAGGAGCAAAAAGATTTCTGCTCGGTTCCAACCCAAATGGACCGCCCAGTCTCACCTAGTTTCAGACTGAACCTATGGGTGGGTTTATAGACTTGCCATTCCAGCAACATACCAGCACAAATCCTAGCCCCTGGCACTTCAACACCACTCCGGGGGGCAGGCCAATGCTTACATGTGCTGGCCTGCACACCTACTGGGGGAGATGTGTGAGTCGAGTTGGTGTCCCCATCAATTCCTGGGGGGATAGGTGATATTGTCAGGTCAGATGTATCCCAAACCTTAAATTTCTGAGACTGTACAAATTGACAATTCAAAATGAAAATCAGACACTTAGTCTCTGCTAATTCCTGGTACAAATCAGAGTCATAACAAGAGTATGTGACGTTTCCATAGCAGCCCCTCTTCAACAGCAGAACTGAAAATGCACAAAGGAGAATGTGAAAATGCCCCTGGCGCACGGGAATATGACATATATTGGAATAGGAAGATGGCATGCTTATGCCGTGACTTTCCACTTATGACTGGGATGATGATGTCTGATTGCTACATCTGAATGGAGCAATTTCTGAGACTTCCCCACCCTGCCTCTGAACATGATGTACTGTAATTTAGCAAGAGAGGCCCTGTTAAAGTCTGTAGGATTTGGACAACCAAAGAATTAAGATGGCTTTAGGACTGGCAACCCTAGAGCAAAGATGGTGCTGTGCATTGGTAGGCAGACATTTTGGCAGGAGGCATTTGATGCCATTTGGGATCATCACTCTGACACTGTGTTGGGCCAAGGAAAGAAAAGAAAAAGAATTAATTTGCTTTTCAAATTTGAATAAAGTTTACATAAATAAATACATTTGGATGAAAATTATAGGAATGAAGCTTATTGTGCTTAATTATTATTCACATGAGAATTATAATACAGATATGTAGAACCACATGAGAACTATGAATACCTGTTGGACAGTGAAAACCTGCAGACTAAGCCAGAAACACATGGAGACATAAATTGTTCAGAGACAATGGGGGTGGTTAAAATGCCTGGGGAAAAGCAGAAAACATGGAGACATGATGCACTTGGGGCAATTATGTACGTCCCATTAGCCATTATTTTTTTCATTTTCTTTGTAAACAGCTTTGTGAACGTTTTAGTTGAAAAGCGGTAGGTAGGTAGACGGACGGACGGACGGACAGACAGATAGATAGATTCAAGGCCAGATTTAGGTTTTATGAGGCCCTAAGTTATTGAAGGTAATGAGGCCCTTTTTATGTCCAGCTGTACTTTGTCAACAACAAATTGTCGCTGTTTTGTGTTGAATATATGTTATATGATAATTTATGGACCGAATAGCTATCTAAAGCCATTTGCACATAACTAAATATGTACCGGTATTTTATCAAAGTAATTGTTGACCTGAAATACAATTTAAATTTTTGGGGGCCCCCAAGAGAGTGGGGCACTAAGCTATTGCTTGTTTAGCTTATACATAAATCCAGCACTGGATGGATGTTGCAACCAGCATTCACAAGCCAGAGCCAACACTTAACAGTCTCTGACAGGCCAGATGCCCCAGACTAGGGGATCCCTGCAGGCCAAATTGGGGGTCCCCAAGGATTGCAAATGACCTGTGGACAAGGGTTTGTCCACTACCCTGGGGTAGTGGTTCAGGAATTGGACTTAGACTTGGAAGATCCTGATTCCAGTCCCTGCTCAGCCACAGAGCTTTCTGGCTGACCTTGGATTTCTGGCTGACTCTCTGCCTCACCCACTTCGCAGGGTTGTTGTGAGAACGAAAGGAAGAAACTACGTACACTACCCTGAATTCCTTGGAGAAAGAGTTGTATAAAAATGTGAGAAATATATGTAAGAAAAATAAATGTGAAAAATGCAATAATGCTATGGACTGTAACTATGCACAGAGTCAGCTTTAACAAATCTAAAAATTCCAGAAAATCCATCTAGGGTAAGTCAGCACCTTTAGAGCACTTTCTACCTTTTTAATGCTACTAATAGTGTTTTTTTAAAAACTGAGTATGATACTGTATGTCATATGTTTTAAACAGAAAATACATTGCAATATGATAGATGCTGTTCTTCCCACACATCTCACTTACACAATGTAGCAAAGAGATATCATCACCAACCTCACTTGGCAGGTTTTCAAAGTTTATATAATTCATTACAAACAGTGTTCTTTATAATGCCTGAAAGCCTCAAACATTCTGCACTGAAAGCATTTTGAAATGTAGGTCTTCTCCGAGTCACATGGAGGTCAGAAATCTGAGTAATGTAGTGTAAAAACAAATTTCTGAAACTCATTATTTATGCCAATATGAAGAAAAAATAATGGTGCATGTCTCTTTTTCAGCATAGTGACATGAGCCATAACAAAATATTCTTTCTGATTTCCTGGCAGTACAGTAAGGACAAAAACGAGCAGATTTGGGCATTCACATTTCTGCTTAATTTTAATATCGGGTTATAAGGCAGGGCACATCACTTGTGAAAACTTACCTTCTGACTACCCTTTGGAAACACTGCTTTTTTTTGGGGGGGGGGGTAGGACATAACCCCTTTGTTCTTGAGAAAAAAGTTCTAAGCAAAGGTTTTAAATGTCCTGCAATTTTTCGTTGGGTGACACATAAAGAAACAGCCCTAAAACCAAATGTTTCTGAGCAGCATTGTAAAGGTTTGGAGCTATAATCTGAATACTTTATGCCCACGGTGGAGGGTTCAAAGTGACTAGGTAGACGAAGTAGATCTTTCCAGTCCAAGTGCAATACATTATTTGCTACATTACCAAAACATCTGTGCTATGTAAGGGCATACATACTTTCTATGGGTAGAATTATCTGTCAGTCCTCAAATGATGAATGGTGGAACCATTGTTAAGATTTTAGTCCTAATTGTGTGTGTGTGTGTGAGAGAGGGGGAGACGCACACACTTTTTTCAGCAAGAAAGGGAAGCAAAATAGACTGAAAGCTTCACAACCTCCTAGCAAGGTGGTGACATCTGATTGCCTACTAACAGTAACAAGGCAACAGAAATCACAATATGTCACTCAGAGGCAGTGGAATCAATATTCCCTCGTAACATTCTCTCTGAAATCCATGCGGAGTGTTACTCTGCCTTTACAAGTCAAGCCAGCTGGAGCAATCTGAGCCTATTGTCTTAAGAGCATTTTATCCTACAGACTGATCGTTTTCCGTCTTTCTTTTCTGCAAGGAAGTTTGGTGACACCTTGCAATGAATCATAATACAAAACCTTCATTTTACACTAAATGGGGTGAACATACAGATGCAAGAAGCTTTGAATGTATAAAAAGCAGACAATGAAGAACTAAAAAGTGCCTGAGAGTTGGAGTCTGATAGGGATGCAAGAAATGCCTTTTTAAAGAATACACACCATGGCTCCTAAATGGCCAAAGTACAGGACACTGACAACACACTCCTTAAAAAGGGGGCCAGTTCACTGTTCCTCAGACACTGTTGGGGGCCAGACTTTTGGAGGACCTTGTCCTACATTTTTAAAAATGTAGGATGTCCTACATTTTGCCCTACATTTTAAAAACACTCCCTGGGGTCTGACCTTTGGGGTCTGTTGGAGCCTCTGGTGTCTCTAAACACCCCCAGCCAGCGGGGGGAGGCTGCAGAGGCGCAGAGGACCAGCGCAGGTGGCTTTAAACCCCCCCCCCACCCGGCTGGCTGGGGAGAGGCTGCTGCTGTGCGGTGGTGACACACGAGCTCCCCTGAGCCCCCCACACACCCCATGCATTCTTACACACATACACCCCATGCATTCTTACACAAACACACACACAAGCACATACACCAGCTCACCTGCAGAGGTGCTGGCATGCATGCTGGCCAGGGAGACCCTGGAGCCGTGGACAAGTGGCTGGAGGCGCACGCGCTGGCCAGAGCTCCCCTGAGCCCCCCTGGCTGGCTGGGGAGAGGCTGCTACCTCCCAGTCTTTGTGGGCACTGGGGGGCAGTTGAAGGCTGCAGCGGTGAAGATCCGCCAGCCACAGGCAGCCATTTCCGAAGGGTGGTCCCTTATCCTTTGAGCTCCGCCGGAGAGCTGCAGGGCTTCTCCGTGGGTGGAGCTGACTATCCTCGCCTGACCCAAGGAAGTCACTTTCACTTCCTCGGCTCATTTTCACTTTCCTTTGGAAATGGCTGCTGCGGCTGGGGGATCTTTGCCGCTGTAGCCTTCAACTGCTCCCAGTGCCCCCAAAGCACCTCCCAAACCCCCGAAATGGCTGGTGGGCCAGATTGAGGCCCCTGGCGGGCTGCATCCGGCCCGGGGGCCGTAGTTTGAGGACCCTTATTAGATGATCCACTGGGTCCCTTCCAACTCTATGATTCTATGATTCTACCATTGCACAGACATGCACCGGCCCCCCATATCACCATGGCAGTGGGGAGATGGATAAGTTGTGCTGCCATAAATTGGTTAGGATTGTGCCAAAAGTCTTTTAAGACTGTAATCCTATAATACTTACTTGGGAGTTAGCCCCAATAACTACAGTATTTGGTTATAAGGGGGCAATTGGTTGTAAAAACTATTATTTTGTATATCTGATACTTTCTCCTGACTTCAGGAATCATACTTATTCGGGGTGACCAGATGCCAAACCCCAAATTCCTGAATCCGAAGGCCAAAATTCGTGCCCCCCAAAACCAAAATTCCTTCCTATGTAATTTTTTTGTTTTTATTTTGTTTTTTTTTGTTTTCTGGCCATAACTTTTGATAGGAAGGAGATAACTCTAAACTGATTCTTGCATTGGATTCTGCTGTTCAATACAAATCCAATGACATATGACATAATGGGGTACTGTGCACCATCATGAAGTTAAAAAATGAAGCCAAAATGTAGGAGAATGAAGCAGAAATGTAGGATACCCGGATAGGAGGCTAAAAATCTGAACAAACCCTGGTTTTTCCGGTCATCTGGTCACCCTGTAAATCAACCCTTTTTCAGTTTTTTATCTCACACCAGATATTTGCATGTAGCAAAGCAGAAGGAAACAGCAAACAAAAACATTCCCATCCCCTCCGAATGATTAATATGGATTGATGCCAGCCTTGTGCTCTCAAGTATAAAATGAAAGGTGAATGTCAAGATCTGGGCACATCCCTTGTCTTTTGACTTCCACTGTGATGAGTTTGCACTCCCCAAAGCAACACTTGTGTCAAAGGCTGAGAGAACTATTGGCAGGAAGTCAAGGAGTTGGCAATGAGGCGTGACTTTCAGCTTGGCTCCAGTTATTGGACTTTGTCTTACCTCTTTAGCATAGATATTTTTACAGAAATAATGGAAGAATTGCAGCGGTATATATTGGTGATGATACTTTTTAAAATAAAGCTAAGAAATGATGCTTTTAAAAGCATGTAAAGTCTTCTGCAACTGTCGGATTTTTCCTGGTTCTTTAATCAGCCAAAGGATTCAATCCTATCCTATCCAACTGTGGTAGGTGCACCTATCAGTCTGCCCCTTTCCTAGCTTACCACTTTGAAAAAGCCTGTTTATCTGGCTTCAGCCCTAGCAACTCCAGTGAGCACATGAGTTCCTCTAGTGCCCTTGCTTCAGTTTCTCTCCTCATGTTAAATGACAGAAGGCAGTGACTAGATCAGTGGTTCTCAAAGTGACTTCATTTCAGGGGTGTAATGAGAAGCTGGGTGCCACCATCTTGGAAACTGGCACTGGGACCCCATTTTGGAATAGGGCACTGTTATACTTTCATGGAAGTCAGTCTCATTAAACACAATGGAAGTTACTTCTGAGTAAACATGGAGGAGATCTTAATCACAGTAATGTCACTTCTGGCCATTTCTGGGGTTTCCTGGACAGATTATAAATCTCAGAAGGGGGTCCTTGGCTGAAATCCTTGAGAATCACAAGACGCATTGCTATTCAGTGCAATCACTCTGTCATTTGTGTAGGAAAGTTGTCTAATAATGTTGAGAGAGGAAAGAATTGATGGACATAACAGTTTAGCAAATACAGAACTGAATGGTATCCATATATGTGGGAGAGAGAATTGTAAGCCAGCTGGCTGTTGTTGTGTGGAGTCCTGAGGCAGAAGACCTGCTAAGGATTTTGAGAAGACAAGTGCTAACAATTGGTTCTTCCAGGATACACTGCCGTTATTTGATCAAAGTGTTCCCTTTTGTACCAAATGTTTTTCTCCATGGTTCCTCCTTGTGGCTCTCTCAGTATGCAAACCAAGAGAGAAGAGACAGCTCCAAGCTGAGCACACTGTAAATTGAGTTGTGGCCTCTGGATTTTATATATATAAAAACTCAGACAATATATAACTTAGACGATTGGTTCCAGAACCCAAAAAATATTCATATAAAAATATTAACTGGATGTAAAAATGATGACAAAACATTGGAATTGAATTAAAAACATGCATTCAATGTGCGTGATCCTATGAAGTCTACTTACGCTGCAATCCTAAAGACACTTTCCTGGGGGTAAGCCCCATTTACTTCTGGGTAGACATGGTTAGGAGGCTGCAATCAAAGACACTTTCCTGGGATTAAGACCCATTGAACACAAAGGGGCTTACTTCTGGGTAAAAATGGTTAGAAGGCTGAAATCCAAGACTCTTTCCAAGTGTCTCCCCACTTTCTCCTTCTCTCCATCCTGAGCCTCTCTCTCCCCTGCTCCCTTCTGGCTAGTCCTGAGCTGCTTCCCTCTTCTCTATTGCTGTTCTCTCTCTCTGCCCAGCGGATGCCTGGCCACAGGAGGAACAGTGTGAAAGTGTTGCTTTCGCTATGGACAGGCGCACTAGGCAGCCCTGGCCATTTTTAAAAGGGCTGCTGGCTAGCACCTCTGCCCCTACTGCCAACAAATGTGCTTGTTACGTGAAGCAACACTTGTTACGTGAGGCAGAATCCTAGAGAAATGTTTTTATGTGGATCACTTGTTAAACAAGGCACCTGTTAAGCGAGGTACCACTGTGTGTGTGTATATATAGCAGCAGGCCTCCATCAGTCTTGAAAGACTATGGTATCGTGCTCTGCACTGCATACGCTGCATGTGAAGCACAAAAGCCTGGGTTGGATTGTTATGGAGGATAGGCTGTTACCCAAGCAGCAAATCCCCCCTCTCCATGCCACTAAATTGCTCCAATGGAAAGGCAGAGCCAATACAATTGGATCCAGCTGCGTCACAGACCTGGGCTATGAACAGGAGCTCACCCTGTCTTGTGGGGCTGACCCGGGTCTTGAACCCTGGCCTGCTGGTTAATAGGCACAGCGCCTTAACTGCTTGCGCCACCCACACCCACAATCCAACCCAGGCTTTCATGCTTCGTATGCAGCGCCGAGCACGATACCATAGTCTTTCAAGACTGATGGAGGCCTGCTTTATATATATGTATGCTTTATATATATATGTGTGTGTGTGTATATATATATATATATATATATATGTGTGTATATATATACACACACACACACACATATAAATACATATAAATATATGATGAACATAATTTGTTCCAGAAACAAGTTTGTCTTACAAAGCGGATGACAAAAACTGCAACTGAATTCAAAACACTGTAATATAATACAGAACAAAATTACTGTAATATTAATTAAAAAGCTTCCTATACAAATTTATTATAAATGTTTGCTTGTCTTGGAAAACACTCTCAATCCAACGTTTTACTGTATCTTAATGGTCTTAGCTGTCTGTTTTAAGGGAAGAATGGTTCTTATGAGAGAGCTTTCTATATTTTTTGTTTTTTTTTAACTGGGTATGATATGCAATTACTGTTTGCTCACTGGCCATCTTTCATTATGCTGATTCTGTTACATTAGACAATTTGTTCCACTCTCTCCTATTATCTTATTTGATTGCTCATTTTAAAGAACGATGAGTCCATCAACTTGGAAATGTTATATATGTGAAAGACTGGGCTAGTTACAAACTGCATTAATTTACAGTTTTCCAGTGCTTAATGGAGTCCTTGAGCAGACCAAGTGGAGGGAGAAATAGTCTGGCACCTGAGGCAGGGAATGTATCTTTAAGTGGCCTGATTTGGACACAATTTATTCAGTCTGTTTCTAGGCAATTCTCACTTGTTGAAATAAGAAATGGATTTTCTTTGCACAGAAAGTGAGGTTTTTCTGGTGGCCTATTCAACCTCTTTTCTTTGTGTGTACCATATATGGGTGTAACTTCCTATTACACTGCTGAGGGCAGAATAGAAGTAAGATCCCACCTATAAAAATATAGCCAGTTGTATTTAATTTAAGCCAAAGCTTGAATGCCTCACTTTAGCAAAAGGGTTAGTGTAATTTATTGCAGGCTATAGGACACACAATTTATGGCAGGCTTGAGGTTTTGCTCAATTGATTACCTTGTCTAGAGTTCTTGCTTCTCCTGGCATTTGGGTGTTCTGTGAAAATAATTATCTCTTCTCCCTCCTCTAACTGCATTTATTTTATGGCTTAGGCATCTTTGGAAGTATGGTTTTTGTTCAGCTACTATAGGTCTGTTGCATTAGTTTAATGTCACTCTAAGAAAACAAAATGGATGTTAATGGGTTCAAATTATTCACCTCAGTGCAGAGCACTACCTTTTGACCTGTCGCACTTGAAAAAGGGGGGGGGCACTAATTATGACTGAGCAGAACAATTAGTAAGTACTCCTCTACAGGCAAAAAGCAACTCTTTGTTGCCTTTGTCAATCTTAGTTCTGCCTTCGACTCAATTAACAGATGCTGTTTATGGCAAACGTTTGGTAAGTCAAATTTTATTACATTTTTAAAGATTATTACATTTAATTCATATGCTTCATTCTGACACCAAGTTAAAGGTCAGACTTGGACCATAAGGCTCCTTCTCTGAGCTGACTGTTGTCAATAGAGAGGTCCACCAAGGGTGCCTGCTTGCTCCGTTTCTCTTCAACTTTTATTTAAAGAACATTGCAATCCAGAGTAAATTGTTCTTACACAAGAGCAAGGACTCCCCATAGTTACTCTGGATTGCGCCCTTAGTTTTGAAAGGAGCCTGCACACGCCTACTAAAGTGGTGGACATCAAAGCGATGTCATTTGTGTACAAGAGGACAGAAAGTTTACACTCACCAATTGAGGGAGGGAAGAATTCCATTCCCTTCACATTTGAAACAATGATCTCCCAACTGGAGGATACGGCACATGCCCTCTGGCACAGCTATGCCAGTGCTAGAAAGTTGGTTACGACTGCGCCAACAGATTAACTTCTAAGCCCTAATCCTTGCAGACCTTAAAGTTAAATATGCCATAGCTGTAGCTGACTGTGAAAGGCTTATAAGGCCAAATGGTTTCAGGTATATGTGCATATGTGCATGCGTGCGTATGTGCATGTGTGCGTCCATGCACACCAGAGTCAGAACAACTACCTAATTTCAGTGGAATGAATTCAAGCTGATCATCTTTCATAAATTTAGTAGTTTCACTTAGGCACGATATGCTCCAATGAAAAATCTAATACAGGTGTCTTGCTAGTTTTATATTATTTTAGTATCTTTATTACTTTCTGCATATTCAGGAATATGGCTAGTTGTTTCAGTTTGTTTACACTATCCTCACAGTACTCAAATAACAGCTGAGCAACTCAGTTCTATTATTAGTTTTGTGTATACACTTTGTTCTTTTGACATTTTTAAAGGACCTTTTATGCCCTTAGCTATGTTGAACATTGTATTTATCAGCCTGGCTCAAAGGAAACCTATTTAGTTTCTCTGGCTTTGAGAAAAGTAGTTTGGTGATCAATCACCAAACACAAAATATACCCCCCCTCCCTCAAAAAATGTACCAGACCAAATTCTACCATTTCATTTTATTGAACTTAAATTAAAATCTTCATGTTTCAGTCTTTGGGCTATAAAGGAAAATCAATTGTTTCACCTTTAAACTCTTAAAAACAACACCAACCTGCAAGGTTGAGTTGTTTTTATTTTACATCCATCTATGAGACATTTATTTACAGAGTTTTTCTCAGCTTCTGGTGTTCCTCACAACTAATGTTGGCAGATAAGGTTGTGCCAAGAAAAGGACAGGACATACTTTTCCAAGGGAGAATTTTCTTTTCCTCCTAAGAACTCTTGCCATTTTGACAAGTTCACCTTCAAAGAAATTTATGACTTTTTCTGAATTAGGGCAATGTCTATTTTATAAATCTAAATTGACTTCATAATCATTCCCTTAATTCCCCAGGTGGCTCATCTAACTGCAATGCTGGAGGAAAGCTCGGTTTTGTATGAATTCTCAATATTGTCATTACTGGGAAACCATAACAGCTGAACAGCTATGTAATAATATAAATTTGTACTTTTAGATAAATCTTATGATTACCTATTTGGAGTAAATCCACAGCTCTACTCTGTTTCCACATGCATTTCCTTCTTCACAATGTATATGGGTGAAGTAAAGAATTCAGATGAGAGGTATTTTCAAGCAGTAGGGAACACCATAGCCAATTATACAAATGTATTTCCCCCATTATCATTGCTTATGGTTGCCACAAAGGAGCTTCTGTCTTTCTGTTGTTCTCCTACAGTTCCAGTGATTAAATTTCACTTGTTCAATGTAGGTCAGAAATATTTGAATGGACAAATTATCTAAATATGGTGCAATTGGTTTTGACACACTTTTTCAACTCTGAAAACAAACACCTTGGAATTTATTGACTGGTTGGCTTTGCTTCAGTGGCATAGTGTGGTAGGGACTCAGGAGATTGCCCTTGGTGCAGGAGAGTGGTGGAGCTAGGAGGATGCAGGGGATGCAGTTGGACTGGGCAACAAGCCTTAGGGGGAAAACAAAATGAGTTTGATACTAGTGGCTAAAATTCTGAAAAATGGGGCATATATGAATGATAATATGATTATGTTGTATGTCATTAGGCTGTGGGTGACGCAAGTGGTTAAGATGCTGTGCCTGTTAACCAGCAGGCCAGGGTTCGAGACAGAGTGAGCTCCTGTCCTTAGCCCAGCTCTGCGACGCCAGCTGGATCCAATTGTATTGGCCTTGCCTTTCCATTGGACTAATTCAGTGGCGTGGAGAGGGGGGATTTGCTGCTTGGGTAACAGCCTGTCCTCCATAACAATCTAACCCAGGCTTTCGTGCTTCTCATGCAGCGTATGCAGTGCAGAGCACGATACCATAGTCTTTCAAGACTGATGGAGACCTGCTTATATGTCATTGGAAAGATAATTTAATGCAGAATGCAATGAAACAAACTACATATATAGTTTGTAGTTTGAAATATTATATATTTCAAAGGTTACTGTCAATTAACAAGGAAATGAAAACACAAAAGCCCATGGAACAAAAAGTGGATTTTTGTAACTCAAAATATTTTCCATGATACTGTTTGCTCTGAGAGCCAATCAGATGTAACTCAGATATCATACATATCGCATGATATATCCATGCTAACTGGGTATATAGGCACTTCTAAGTGGTACTCCTCTTATATTTAGCAGGGAAAGAATAACCATTCCCCCTTTCCCCCGCACAGTTTCCCTAACCCACTCTGCATTTTTTCAGAGTTTAGCAGCAGAAAGCTCCATTTAGACAGTGCTGCTGCTGCACAGCTCGCAGTGCCTCCAAGTCACTCACCCACCCCCAGAAAGCCAGACACACCAAGGGTGTCCCTAGCTGGCCGGACACCCTCCATTTGCCGGGCGTGTCCGGCCAAGGCTGCGCATGTGGTCACATTGAGTGATATACACAAGGGTTTTGAGCTTTTATTTTGTTATGTTCTACACTTTTCTTGGTTGGTCTGCATTTTGAGGGGAGGCCTTCTCTCAGCAAGAAAAGTTCAGCCAGAGTTGAGGAAGGGAGGGAGTGCAGCCAACCTCCCCATTGCTCCGTAAGGGCCTCTTGCTGCAGGCGCCACTTGAGTCCTTAAAAGTGTCTTCTAAGTCCGCCTTCTCTATGTGTGTGAGTGCATGGGTTGTGTGTGTATTCATGTGTATATGTGGGTGCATGGGGTTGGTGTGTGATGTGTGTTATGTGAATGTGTGTTGTGTGTTGTGGATGTGTTTGTGTGTTGTGGATGTGTGAATGAATGTGTGGGATGAAAGGTGTGTGCATGTGTGTGTGTGTGTTTGAGAGCGCATGTGGAGGTTAGGGGCAGTGAGATCGGAGAAAGTCTGGTGGCTTGAGGGAAGTTGGGGGTAAGAAAGTATGTGTGAGGATGGGGATAGTGGGGTGGGAGAAAGCATGGGGACATGGGGCAGAGTAACCATGTATCCTCTTTTTTCCAGGAAGTCCTCTTTTTTAAGCCTTGTGTCCTGGATTGGGGATAGCAAGTTTGACAGCGGGGTGCTGGGCAGATTCCAAAGATTGAAAGGGAGTCCTGGGCTGAAATGGCCAAAGACCACTGCCCTAATCAATAAACGACACCATTTTCATTGTTTTACTTACCATATTTACTTGAATCTAATGCACCATTAAATCTAACACGCACCCCATTTTGAAAGGCCTGAGATTAAAAAAATCAAGATTATAATGCGCAGACTTTTAAAATGGGGTGTACATTATATTGGATGGTGTTAGGGGTCCTTGAAGTGGGGGAGAAGGTGCCACTGCTTCCCCCTCCCCCTCTGGCGAAGGAGGCAGGGGGGGTGATGCTGCCAGACATCCCACAGCCCACGCCTCCAACGGTGAGGGCTGTCCCCAGGGTGCACTTCCCTGAGCCCCTGCCGCAGCCACCACTCCCTGGAGGGATCTGCCTTTATCCTTGCCATGGCCCTCCAGTCTCCCCTCCATCCAGCTGCCTTATCCTCTGTCCCCCAGCCACATCTCAGCCTCTGATGGCATCCTGCAGGAGCTCCACAAATAGGGCACGCAGGTGGAGGAGCACAGGCCAGGGTCTTCCTCCCTCCCTCTGTCCTCATCCAGGCTGAGCAGGGAGAATGCTGAGCAGGGCTTCTAGAGTCCTCATCCAGGCTGAGCAGGGCTTCTAGAGTGACCAAGAGTCATGGGCAAGGGCACTTTAAGGTCATGCATACTTAATATAATATATGTATACTTAATATAATATATGCACAACCTTAAAGTGCCTTTCAGTTATACTCGTACAAACACAAGAAGGCAATTTGCACATCATTCTTTTCCTTCAACTCATTCCTTAGTGCACGCAGAATTTTGCAGATCTCCTATGGGAACTATTCCTCCCCCTTCCTTAAGTCTCATCATTGCATTTAGCATCTTGTTACTCCCCTCATTCAACTTCACTTTCCAAAGTTCCCGATCCATACATTTTCTCCTCCACACCTTGGTTGAATCCTTCATTTTGTTACAGTCATGCCTTCTCATTGCCTCTACTAAAATTAGACCATCCTATTTCCAAACAAGTTTTCATTCTTGTAGCTTGTTGTGAATTTCTTCAATTGACATATAATAATATAATTAAATTATTAGGATTAATTTAATTGTATTTATTCATTGTAGTGAAATCATATTGCTGCAACCCAGATCTGTGATGATTTTTTATTTGGAGCTGGAGGAAGGAGACTTATCAAGGACAAAAATATCCTGGGGAAAGTTTGGTTGAAATTTTAAGTATTTTTTAGAAGTAAATTCCAGTGAGATTAGGCAAAGGGCTGCATTTGCGCTGTCCCCAAATGATGTTTCTTACAGCACAATCCTAACCATCTCTTCTCAAAAGTAAGCCCCATTGTGTTCAGTGGGTCTTGCTCCAGGAGGGTTTCTTTATGATTGCAGCCTTAGTTTCTAATATATATAATTTTACTTGGATAATCATAAAAGTACAAGTGATAATTTTTTTCCTTTTGATTGCCAGAGAATTGAATACAGTCTATCTTTGCTGAAGTGGTAGCGCTGCAGTACTCTTTTGAAAGCAAAGTACAGTTGGAAATAGATGTAAATGGAAGCTAATCTTGATTTTGATATTTGATTTGTGCTTGTCAGAGAGAACTATTTCCTTCAAAAGGCAATTCTGCATTTTTTTACTTCAGAAGGATGGTATATGAAACACACTGCTGCCCATCTTCTTAGCATATACAAAAATCTGATATTAACAAATTACTTTGGTTGAAGTTGACATTAAATACTGGCATTAAATTTATTTTTCTTTAATTACAACAGTCCATGGATTGATGTGCAATATCTGCTTTGCCCCAGTTGCATGTCGTATGGAACAGGGTGACCGTATTACCAGAAATTCCTGGATTTGTCCAGATTTTTAGCCTCCTGTCCGATGTACTCCATTTTGGCTTCATTGTCCTACATTTTGGCTTCATTTTGGAACTTTGCAATGCTGTGCTGTTCCCATCAAAATCCAATGCAAAAATAGGTTTTGGGATATCTCCTTCCTATCAAAGGTTATGGCCAAAAAACTGGAGAACAAAAATATGCATTGAGCTCTATGGAAAAGAAAAGTTCCCCATATCACAGCTTTACTCATGTGTACGTGAATGTGCCATAGTCTACCAGAAAGGCCAGGCTGAGAGGATTCCAAGGACACCATAATGGTCCTGATCCAATGAACGGAGCCTCCAAAACCCCAAAACCAAAACCCCAAAAATAGGCCCCAGATAATTGTATTGATCTCTATGGTAACTGAAAGGCAAGCCATATTGCACCTTTACTCGCAAATAGGCAAACTTGTCTTTGATATTTTAGGTAGGCTGAGAGAAATCTGGTCCTGATCCAATAATGAAATGATCCTACCAGGCATCTCACAAGGAAAGCCTTCCTCCAAGCTCCACTGCATTAAACCCTTTTGAAAGTGGGACTGCACTTGCTTTTACTCATGAGTGAGCAAGCATGCTTTGCTGGTGTGGAAGGTCAATCCAGAGAGTGCAAGGCTTCCATAATGGTCCTGATCCTTTGCACTTGGAGTTCAACAAGCTCCACAAGGCAGCATTTGAGTGTTTTCAGATTTTACCGGTATTTTGTCATGCCCTACGTTTTTCTTGGATGTCCTACATTTTGGGGGGCCTTGTCCTCTTCTTTTGGTTATGGCGTATGGTCACCCTGGGTAAGGATCATGAGTGCTTTGAGCCACTTATATGGTGAAAAAAGGTCTTGCAAAGAGATTTTCAATTTAAAAGAAGTAATATAGTAATGTTGAAATTGTAGTAATATAGTAATGTCGTAATATAAATGTTTACATTTAAAAGTAAAAAAATGTAGTAATATAGTAATGTTGAAATTATGTACAGTGGTACCTTGCAAGATGAATGCCCTATAGGACGAATGCTTTGTAAAACGAATTCAAATTTCAATCGGATTCTGCCTTGTAAAACAAATGTGCTTTGTAAAATGAATCCCTATTGGCGGGGCTGGGAGGCTGAGGCCTGACATCTCCTGCCTGCAGTGCCGCTGAACAGGCCAGCAGAGGGAGCACAGGCACAGCCTCTTGCCAGCAAGCCAAGCCTGGGCCTGGATTTCTGAGCTTCCCCACCAAGTCTCCTGCAGCTTCCTTAAGCCAGCCAGCATCAGGTAGGAGGGCAACCCTCCTCAAAAGAAACCCCTTTCCCCAAGAAAACCCCCTTCCTGCGTGGACCCCACTCCACTCTCCTCTTAATAAGCCCCACTTTTGCATCCACACTTTCCTGTGAGTAAGCCCCACTGGATTCAATGGGACTTGATTCAGAGTAGACAGCATAGGTTTTTGCCTCTTTTGCAAAAGGCAGAGGTTTTGCTGCTGCAAACTGGTTTGTATAGATAGATCTCACACAGAGAGAGGATCCTTGTTAAAGATGCTCAAAAAGACACATGTAGTGTCTTATAGTGACTCTTGTAGTGGAAATTAGTCATCCTTGGCCATAAAGGTTTTTCTTTTCCGTTTTACTCTATAGTATATTACAGTGTTTTATTACAGTAATTGTGTTCTGTATATCGTTTCAATGTTTGGAATTTGATTACAGTGTTTTGTTATCATTTTTACAGTTAATATTTTTATGTGAATATTTTTGGGTTATGGAACCAATTGTTTGAGTTCCCATTATTTCCTATGGGAAAATCCGCTTGGTAAGAAGTATGCTTTGTAAGACAATCATGCTTCCGGAACAAATTAAAGTTGTCTTACAGGGCACCACTGTATAGGAAAGCAATATGAGTATTTTTAGACTTTATTTTAATATGTCCTACATTTTATTGGGTGTCCTGCACCCAATAAAAAACATGTTTAAAAAACATGTCAGGAATTTTACTTGGATGTCAGGAATTTTGGGGGACCTTGTCCTCTTTTTTGGGTTCGGGCATCTGTTCACCCTATTTATAGAAGCATTAATTAAGGGCGCAATCCAGACTAACTACAGGGAGTCTTTGCTCCAGTGTAAGAACAATTTACTCTGGATTGCAATATGAATTTCCCATAGATTTTCACTAGGTAGTGCCATAACTATGGGTGCACATAATGTCTCTTACATGCACCCGTAGTTACTCTGGATTGTAGGGTCTATTTTGGAAGTTGCTGTGGCACAATCAAAGCCATATTATCCCCCAAATCCAAAGTAACTATGGGAGCACGTAAGTGAAAACCTATGGGAAGTTCATATTGGAATCCAGAGTGAGTTGTTCTTACACCAGAGCAAGGACTCCCCGTTTTGTGTCCAGGACACAATAAATGTTTCATTCATTCATTCATTCATTCCCCGCCTTTCCCATGTCAATGCAAATGCCCAAGGCTGCTTATAGTTTTTTTAAAAAATCTTTTTGTTGTCACAATAAGAGGTAGGTGAGACTGAGAGTAAGTGACTGGCTGAATGTCACCTAGGAATCTTCTAGTGTTTACTCCCAGGAAAATGAGTGAAAATGAGTGGAAAAACCACACATGGTATTTCCATGTGTGTTGGAAATATTTTTAATTAATGGACTGGCTTTTGTCAGTACATGTTAGTTACCAAATCAAGGGTAGACCTACCTGGATGATCAGTTATTACTGTTATCCTGCTATCCTTAAGATAAGCGTGGACATGTGCATGTGAGAATTACCTGTATTTACTTGAATCTGAAGCACCATTGAATGTAATTCACAGCCCTATTTTAAAAGGCTTAAGATTTAAAAAATTACTGGTGATTGTAATCTGCAGCTGTAAAACACATGCAAAATTTAATTTAACTGCATATAACTGCACTTAGATGATGATGATGATGATAATAATAATAATGATAATTATAAAATAATAATTTGACAATGAGTTTGTTATGATTTTTATCTAATTGCACTACTTAATACAGTAATGTGTTAATGTTAGATTTTTTATTATAATATTGTTATAATAAATGTTATAAACTTTTAAACTAAATACTGACTTATACTTGTAATCAAAATATTGTATTTACTTGAATCTAATGTGCCATCAAATCTAATGTGCACCCCAAATTTGGAGACTCAGTTCAGCTGAACCAGGTGAACATTAGAGTCAAGTTAATATAGTCTATTTAATTATGACTAGGACCAGATGGCAAAACAACCCTCAACCTTTTCCCCTGTTCTGTAAGAAACTGGACATATGCCATAACTACTTCCACTACAGTTCCACAATAGTTCTATATTGTACCTTCAATAGCCAGGCCAGAGGTTGAGTGTACGACCTTCAGTTAATTCCTGCTGCAGAGGTGGTCGGACCTGAGAGGCTAAAATGGTACTGAAATTTAGAATTCAGACCTCCATTATGTATGATCTGTTAATAGGTGTATAATAAATCTCATTAGCAAACATATCAGTGTCTTTTTTATATCGTAATAATAATTTATTGGTTTTCAATATGAGTTCACAGAGCAGTTTAAAAAGCAATGTAAATGAGTAAAATGTTTCTTGCAAAAAAAGGCTCACAAGTTAGAAAGATACAGAAAAACCACATGTGAGGAAGCACTTTTTTAAAAAAAATCACTATCCTGGGATAAAGAGGGACAGTTACTCTTTCCCTTGATCAATATACTTCATCCAGATTGTGACGTATAGTACAAGCCTAGGCATGACTGTTCAAAGCAGGTGTCATAGTGTTTGATGAGCTTCTTCTCAGGAAAGTGTGTATTATACAACAGCAATCTTATTGTTCCTAGAAAGCAACTTTGAGCTTTCCCTGTGTGGGTCCAGAGAATATTGAATTACAGCTAATGGCTATGAGTTTTTGAATCTTTTGCTTATGTTAGTTGCTAGTTATTCATTGCAATTGGAAACAGTAGAAAGCAGGTATTTGAAGTTTGGATCAGAAAGTGAAAAGACCCAGGTGATATTCCTTGTTATCTCTGGAAGACTAAACACTTTAAGGCTGTTGTTTGGGCTGTCTAAGAGAGGCAATAGCATTAGAAGGCTTATGGATGACAGGCCTAGTTCTTTTATGCTTGATAAAACAAGAACGAAGGGAGCTGTTGTTTCTTCACTTGTCTACCAGTAAGCCTTAATGAAAACAGGAGCACTGACTTCTGAATAAACATGAATAAATTTGTTTGATTCTCTTCTAGTCTCTCATGAACTGGCAACCAGAAAGATACCAGTGTTCTGTTGTAGCTGCGCAAGTTTGGCCTAGCTATGTGGATAAGTTAAGGTTAGGTAAGCCTAGTATTTTGAAACACTGTTTTGAAACAAATGATGTAACATGATGAGGTTATTCCTAGAAATCTCAATTTTAGCTATTTTGATGCTCACTGCACATCACTCAGTGCAGGCCGCACCCAGTGGTGGGATTCAAATAAATTAACAACAGTTTCTATGTCCCATTAGTAACTGGTTCTCAGAACCAGGCACTCATTAACAAAGGGTTCTATAGAACCTGTGAGAACCCCCTGAAGCCCATCACTGGAGCCCTAAAATTGCCAGTGAATTTGGGTAGAAGTGTAAAAATTAACAGTAATTTAGACTTGCATGTGTGTACATATGCATAGGTTTGTTAACAAATGACAGATGCATGTTTTTCATCAATATTTTGGTCTAAATGAGATAGGTGAGGAATGTGCAAGAGTTTGTATTGGTTGCCTTGGAAAGAAGCATTGAAACTGGATTGTCTTTAAAATTCAGGAAATGGCAAGCATCTGCTATGTTGGTGAGGAGAATTTAATGCAGTTTATAACCTCCCCTGCCTCTTTTGTTATTAATATCTGTAGTGAATATCTTTCCAATTCAGAACAAATACACTGAAAACTGACAGTCTAGTTTTTTGCACAGGTTTATATATTTTTGATTGCTTTGCAACAATGGGGTTTGGTTTTAATGCACTTCTTGCTTTTTATTCCTTGAAGAAACATTCTTCTTTTAGCAATGAGCTAAAAGCAATGCAATGCTTTTATTTGCCACCACGGTGATGTCATAAGAAAATCTTCACCTGCTGAATTTTTGCCTCCCATTTAGCTCTTAAGATATAGTGCTCCTGCTGGAAGATGCTTGAGGCTGGCAATCCTAACCAAGACAGATTATGAGATGAATGCTTTAAATCATGTTTGTATATTCATTGCTTGAACAGAAGTTTATGAAATTTCTAACGTTTATATAGCATTTTATCACTGTAAGAGCATTTGATTAATTTTTTTCAGTGTATTCCTTGCTGAAAACAGAATTGCACATGAGTGGCAAGTAATCTTGGCTCTTAAAATAGCCAGCCAAAGAGAAAATGAAGACAGATCTTCATGCTCTGTGATGCTGAGTACTATATGTGGATTCTTGGAAATGGCACTTTTAGTAGTTTAATATTTCAATATCCATTTAATATAAAATGTTGCAGTCATGTGCAATGGAGCATATTTGCTTCAAAAATTTTCAAACCTGTTTAGTTATACCATTTTTAAAGAAGAGTTTTATGGGCATGTAGCACTCTACTGATTTGGGTGTTTGTTTTTGCAAAACCAACCTTCTGTAGATATTTCAGAACCTCCTGGGCAACTCCTAGTTGCCCCAATCATGCTGTCCCAATCATGATTTAATGAATAGCTTCATTGGTTCAATTGGAGGCACCACTGTCCCTTATGATATAGGCTCTTTGTGCATTGCACATAAACTGAACAAGTCTTGTCCTCCTCAAATATATCTGATGAGAAGATTGTCTTTAAGGTACCGTATATTTTTTCAAAGGCATACCCAAAAGCAGGGGTGTACAACCTTTAAACTTCAGGGCTCCAGGACCTTTAACAATTGTATAGAATAGGAACTTTCAGCAGGTGTAGCTTCTGATCTGTGAGATCAGAAGCTGCACCTGCTGAAATTCCCTCCTTTACACAATTGTTAAAGGTCCAAGAGCCCTGAAGTTGAATGGTTGGACACCCCTGCCCTAAAGAATAACCTTCCCAGCACTCACTATTTCTGATTACCTTAAAGAAGACCTTTTAAAAGCCAAACTGTGACAAGAGCTGCCTTTTTGTTTGCACACAAACCCTCAAGGCTATTCAGCTCAACTGTCAGGTAAAGACCGCTTAAACCTATGGAGCTCTTTGGTCTCCACTGTAAAGTGCATTGCATAGATGCAAGTAGGGATACTTTTATACTTATAACACCACTTTTTTGTACTGAACTTCACTCTTGAGACCACCTGCTTCCAACTATACAATCCCTGAAGGCTTTTCTCTCCCTGCAGTGTACCATATTCACTTATTCTATGACTAGCAGAATTGACCCGTTGTTCTTAGAGTATAATATTTGTGGGCACAGAGCACCAGCAGGCAATGGGTACCAATTGCCACTGGTAGTCAATGTCCACTGATAGACATTGGGGCTGGGGTGGGCATCGGGCTCTGGTGGCCAGCAGTAGGCACTGGATACCGGCAGGCACCAGTGGGCACCACTGGGTACTACCAGGCACCACCAGGCAGTGGGCATCCCAGTTGGGCACCACAGGGCAGTGGGCAACACAGGGCAACAGGCATCACTAGGTATTGCACATCCCAACTGGGCACCAGGCACCAGGCAGTGTATGTGTTGCAGGGGCCATGTGCACTATCTTAACTTCTAAATACAGATCAATCCAGCAGGTAGATCTGGGAATCACAGTTGAACTTCTCAAACCACATGATTCCGTGGCTGAGGTATTTTTAGGTACCTACTTAGATATAGACCCCCATTTGAACTTGAAGCCCAGGTCTACATGCTGGTTGGACCTGAGCTCCTAGCTTCTTGACTGCCATCTGGAACTGCATCATCTAGATGGGTAGACCTGTGCTCTAAGTTGAACCTTGGTCTCCAAGGCCAAGGTTTGCTCAGCAGGGAGTCCTGGGCTCCCATCAAGACTTGCAACCCAAATTAATTTTGTCATATGGTGGATCAAAGGTTTATGGGCCCCCAGGTGCCAAATGACCTTCGTATACCACTGACAACCATCTTTGACTGCTTTGAAAGCAGAAATATTCAAGACTTCATTGCAGAGATGGGGTTGAATAAGTAGTAGAACCAGGGCTTTTTCTGGGGGTACTCACTGGCACTCAGTACCCACACCTTTTTCCAACTGCCCTCCTCCCATCAGCTAATTAATAGTCATCTGGGATGACCTGTGGTGAGTACCAGCACCTTTTCCTCCAGAAAAAAAGCACTGAGTACAACCATGAGCATAAGATGTTATTCCATTCTTTGGACAACATGTTATTCTACCTTTGAAACTCAATATAATAATGAATGGAATATAGTTAGTATATTTCAGTCTTTGGATAGGTCGCTTGGAGACCCACTCACTTAGGGATACTTGTAGTTAAATTTTTTAAAGGGTAGCCAATTTGGCAGGAATTCAAGCATTCATAGAAGTTAAGTAAAGGGAAAAAAAATCTCCTTAGAGTTATTTTCAGCTAGTCAAGGCTAGATTCAGCTATGAAATATTTATACATTTGGCTGTAGTTTGTTTAATAAATATTTTATTGCTTGGTTCTATTTTTTTATTTCTCAAGATTTTCTGTCCTCTTCCGCAAATGTTGCTGAATCCCATGGTTCAGATTAAGTTTTCTGTTGTTTGCCATTGCCTAATGACTTCTGTACATATATGTTTATATGTGCATGCTGGACTTTCACTTCCCACCATGTGTCTGTCACTCCATGTTGGTCTACTATGTTTCCCCCCTTGATGGTGGCACATTCATAGTCACCTTTCCAATCAAGTAGTCCTATTCATGGTCACCTTCCCAATCAAGCAGTCTGATTGGCTCCATGGACAGCCAACAAAGATGCTACTGTCTGATCCTGCAACTCCTTATACAGGTATCCCTTGTTATCTACTATGGTTCCGTTCCAGAACCTCCCACGGATAAAAATGGATAAAATGTAAGTGGGGAAAAAAGATTTAAAGGCTAACTTCCAGGTTTTTTTGCTCCTCTATCACTCCTAATGGAATCAGAATATGTCTCCATATCTGCCAGGTTTGATTATGGAACTCCTGGCTGATACAAAAAAGTGTTAAATAAAAGCACTTTAAAAAAGATGAAACGTACGTCCCATTACAATTGTTTTAAAAAACAGCTTTTCTTCCAGTTGACGAGAGACAGCAATGAGAAATGCAAAGGGACCACATGCCTTTGTGTGGATCAGCTGAAAAATGGAATATTTGCTACCTCTTGATAACAGTTTGTCTCTACAGCAGTAGAAAAGCAGTTTCTAAAACTAATTTACAGGGGCCGTTCATGTTGAGTCAAATCCATGTATAAAAATGTCTGTGTATACATGTTGTATATAGTACAGTACAGGCTTTCTTGTTGCTTTAGCAACAAGTGTCTCTTGTGTGCTGGAAGGTGGGTTCTGGGCTGGAAAGGGGCAAAGTTGCACATGCCCATAAGGCTGACTCCAGTACCAAAGCTCCTGCCTCTATAACCACAGAGACAAGTCAGCTTACCAGGGAAGCAGTAATGTTGAGAGAAAGAGGAAATTAGTCCCCCTTACACCTCCCCCTCCAACTTGCTGGTAAAGATGCTTGTGTTGCTCCATTTATGTTTCCATAGGCTTCAATACATTTTCTTAGTCAGCTTCTAGCAACCAAAAATTGGGTCATGATCAGGGATAGGCCCGGGCCACCCCAACAACCGGTTCGCCAGAAGTTGGGGGCAGGGTCGGGGTCAGGGGCAGGCCCTAACCCCGGTGCACTGCGCATGCGCCAACCCCAGATGCATGCGCAGTGCGTCTCCTCCAGGAGACACACTGCGCAAGCGCCGTGGTTGGCGCATGCGCAGTGCGTCTCCTCCACTGGAGGAGATGCTCTGCGCACGCGCCGACCTCAGCGCATGCGCATTGTGTCTCCTCCCACGGGAAGAGACGCACTGCGCACGCACCAATGTCGGCACATGCGCAGTGTGTCTCCTCCCGCTGGAGGAGACGCACAGGGTGTGCGCCAACCCTTTGATTGAAAACTTGAGGTTGAAATGGACCTTGAGTGTGTCTTCTCTGCCCAGCATCCGAACTGGTACGCCGGGTTTTCAGGCGACCCCGCAGCTACCAGTTCGGTAGTGTCGGGGTCATGGGAACAATCGGTTCGGGCGATCTGGCCCGAACTGGCTTGGGCCCATGCCTGGTCATGACCCACTGATAAGGTGGCAACCCACAGTTTGGGAACCACCCATTGCCTGCTATGGCAAGCAGTGTATTTTAAAGGGATACCTAATAATCCTAGTTCAGGCTGTCCAGACATCCGGCTTGCACCGGACATCTCCGGTATTTATTACCTTGTCTGGGGGAGTAGGGAAACGCAAGAGTGCCTCCGGAATTTACGAGTTTACAAGCCACACAGCTCAGATTTCCCTGGCTCTAAAACTCTAGCCCTTATACTTAACCCTTTCAGTGCCTCTTAACCCTGCCTCAGTCAACAGTTCAGGCTGTGCTCCACTTCAAGACCTGCAAGGTAATGTCTGCATGGGGATACTCTGATTCCTCGTTCCCAGTCCTTTACATCCTGGTCCTTCTGGCTCCCCACAGTCTGCTTTTTGCACTCTGCACACCCTCAGGGGCACTGCAGATTTCTCTTGGTGGTTCCAGATCCCACCTCCCTGATGCAGAGATGTCCTCCTTTCTATCCCCCTCCCTGCTTGATGTCTTGCTTATGTTTGTGTGTTTGGGTCTGAACCACATACGTTGGAGTCACTGGCTTGTGTTATGCTACTACAAACAATTGCTTTAATGTCTGGGTCTGAATCATACATTTTACAAGGTTCTCAATTTTAAAGGGTTGAAATTAAGTACAGGAAAACAATATGAGTATTTCTGCTTTATTGTAACATGTCCTACATGTGTCCTACATTTTTGCGGTGTCCTTCAATTTTTTAAGCACATAGGGATTTTAAGGGTTTAGGAATTTTGCGTTTGTCATCTGATCACTCTGTGCAAAAAACTTAGTGTCTGGGCATAGAAATAAATATCTGCTTTTATTTTCCATAATGCCAAAACACAAGTGCCAATTTTTCCCCAATTCATTCAAACCTGAACAGAACCTACATGAAGCTGAATGCCTCATTTGGCAAAGTTGTTTGGAAAACTTTGGGAACCCCCAAAATTGGTTCCACAACCCCCAAACCAGACTGGGACAGGATGAGCAGAGAGTTCATCATTCTTCAATTTAAAATAAGTAATATAGTGTAATATATTGTGTACATGAAAGCAATACCATTGTTTTTAGCTTGTTAGTGTTTTTAGCTTATTTTAACATGTCCTACATTTTGTCCTACATTTTCCAGGTAGGGAGTAGGAATTTTGGCCTTCAATCAGGAATTTTGGCCTTGCAGTTCAGGGATTTTGCGTTTGGCGTCTGGTCACCCTGTCCTAGTTGCTGTTGTTTAATGTAAAAATCTTCAACCACAGAAGTTCCTGGAATGGAACCCTCATAAATGCCTCATAAATGGAAACTCAGCCAGTCTTCTTCTTGTTCCCATACTATAGCAGGATTCGCTATGCTGGATTAGAGTCATCCAATCCATGTTTTTGATGTGACGTTAAAGAAACCAGCTTACCAGTTGCAGGGCTTATTGCCGGGTTGTAATCTATTAATCTACTTCCCACTGTTCTGGATACTTACTGGTCCAAACATGTGCATCTTTTAGAGCATACTACTATGCAAGTTTGTTTGGAAGTGAGTATTTTTTTTGTGCCCCAATAATTTGTTTCTGTCTTATTGTGCAGTTGTGTTTCTTTGTGGTAGACAGATATAGGAAAGTAAATAGTAACATATGAATGTTTGTAGCTAAAAAGTGACAGGCATTTGTCAATTTTGATGTGGTCCTACAAAATGGAAATGGATTTTTAGCTTGTGATTTAGTATGCTCTTACAGGATAATATATGTTGGTTATAAAATAAGCTAGATTGTAATGCTGAAAGGGGCTGCAGTCATCATGCTTTCTTGCTTATTATCAGTGCAATCCTAAGCATGTCTACTCAGAAATAGGTCCCATTGTGTTCAATAATACTTACTCCCAGGAAAGTATGGTTAGAATTGCAGCCTTAGTGTCTTGCAAGAAATTAGCATTGTTCCCACTTGTTAGTCTTAATAAAAATTGTTTTAGCTAAAACATTGAGTCAAGGTAGCCATCTGCCACACTGAAATGCCAAATTCAAATGAAGAACAGAAGGAAAAAGGATGTCTTTTTCTCTTTGAGAGGGAGAAGGAACTGCAAATAGGTAAAGAAAGCATTTAGTCTATCAGGTTTTAGGACAGAAGAATAATTTCTGTGGTGTATTGGGGTCTGCTGGGGCAATACTGTATATAGAGCTCCCAGGTTTCATGCAACCAGCTCTCAGGTTTCATGCATGCAATACCATGCAATCATGTATTCTGGAGGCTACATGAAAGCCTTCACAATCACAGCAGAGGCAGATCTGCCAGTGCCATACCTCTAGCCAAGGGGTGTTCAAATCCCAGTCCTGGGGCCTGATGTGGCACTTGGCAAGCCTCAATGCAGCCCTTGGCAAGACCTCTCCATCCAACTGTCAGGCAAGCCCTATGAGGTGAAAGGTGAGGGAGGTTCTGCTCCCTGCATCTCTGGAGGGTATTCTGAGGACTGGGGAGCTGGTCATACCACTCTGTGTGATGTAAGAGCTTATCAACTGGTTTGAAGATCGTACCCTCTCTCTCTGTGTTAGAAAGTGTTTAATCAATTGATTTAATCATAAAAGTGTTTTAGCAATCATTCAGTCATATAAGTTCTGTTCCTAATATATTCATTTATGTAAATTTAGGTAAATTTTTTTTTGGCCCCCGATGCAGTGTTTGAGAGTTGATGTGGCCATTCCGCCAAGAAATTTGGAGAATCTCTTGGAGAGACTACCTTGTGGCAGTGGCTGTAGCTTCATCTGTGATTGTGTGACCATTTAGAAACTGGGTGGAATGTATGTGCGATCATAGGGGAGCATCCCCTGACTGCATATAGAATCAGAGTTGGAATAGTGCAATATCCTTGGCATAGTGTATTTTTCTGTATTGCAATTACAGATGCATATATTATGATTATATATTCCTATAAAGTATTTCTTCTATCTTGAAAACATTACTGGTTCTCTTTGATATCTACAAATTAATCTAATATGGTCCAACCGCATAAGTATTCCTAACATAATCTGAAATATTTGTACAAATCCGGCCCTTACAAATGTTCTATGTCTTTCATAATACTTAGTTGTATGTCTAGAGAGGCAAAGTGTGGGATAGTTGGACCTTCAGACAAACGGCAAAGAAATCTACATGGATTGTAAAGAACATTTTTGCTTAATTATTTGGAGCGCCTGGGCTATATGTGATGCATAGTTAATGACTGCAGAATGAATAATTGAATGTGACTTATTCATGACCAGAATGTTAGCACTCTAATGAAGGAGATGAGAAGCGGGGAATCAGTTCTATGTGAAGATTCAAAAAGCTCTCTTTTCCCTTACAGTTAGCAGTGTCTGCTTTATCTAAATTATATTCAAGGTTATACAGCTGTTTGAAATGAGACTTGAAATTCATGTTTTGTACAGCTTGTACCATCTTCATTTGTTAGGCCACAAACAGTCTGGGCACAGTGAGATAACACTTGTTTAAGCATTTATTTTGTTTTGGAACCAAAATTTTCCACAAAGATTGTTTTCTCCAGTTTATGGGATTTAAATGACTTACAGAGAAGAAACTATATCTCAGATGGCTTCGATTATGTAGATGAAAGCATGTTTGATTCAAACTGAGGACATAGGCAATGATATGGACTGCATTTAAAAAATAATAATTCTTTTGCCTTAGACTGGCAAATGGCATCCTTATTAGGTGTTAATGGAAGTACAGTATAGAGGAACAGGTTCCTATCACAAAACCATGCATTTAGGGGCATAATTGTATGCCTGGGGACTTCTAACAGATGTTCTAGTGAGGCTGTGTGTTATACCTTGGGAAGAACCAGGCAAACAAGAATCACTTGCAGAGTGGAGGGTATGAAGCTGTGGTGGGATTCAAATAAATTAATAACAGGTTCTATGTCCTAATAACCTAAATGAACAACAGGTTCTATGTCCCATTAGTAACCGGTTCCCAGAACCAGGCGCTCATTAGCAAAGGGTTCCATAGCACATGTGAGAACTCCCTGAAGCCCACCACTGGTATGAAGCAAAGTGTAGTCAGTTATGAAATGGAGATTGAATTAAGGGAAGTCAAATTGATGGTCAGAGGCAAACAAAGTATTTGGGCTGAGGAGGAAATCCAGTCCAGGTGTGGGAGTCCATATGATTCTGTTCTTCTTATGAGAAGGAAGGAGAATATCTGCAAGATTTTGTTCCAGGAACCTCTATAAATACCAGTTTTCCATTAAACAAAAGCAGTTGTTGCCATTAAGCAATAGCAGTAGTAACCAATGAATCAATTTCCCTTTCCCAGGCTTAAAACCACTTCAGCTTGGTTGGAGACACTTCTAACTGAATGTGAAGCAATATGGAAGTGATTATCACTTTATATTCATGTGGTGATCACATAGGGGAAGGGAGGGGTCTGCCTCCCAACTGAAATGAAATTGAACCTGAAACCTTTCTAAAGTCTTTTTGAGGCTTGATGAATTGTCTGCCATGTTACCATGGTACTAAGGCTGTTTTTAAGACATTAACTGCTACTTAAATGATGTTTTGTCTTTTAATTTATAGAGCCAACCTGATTTGTGTTGAGTTTGGTTAAAAAAGTTATTGATAATTAGATTATACCTGTATATGAAGCTGCATCCTGCAAAGTTGGATCAGTTTATCTATTCTGGACTTTTATTTTCTGCTCTGATGGATATTCACTCCTTATGCTTTGTGGCAGTGATTCTCAAATTGTGAGTCACAAGCCAATTTCAGGCAGGTTTTCATGCGTTTCCCATGAAAAAGCCTCTCTCTACTGTAACTAGGAGTTATCCCTCCTACTGGAAGGAGGCCATGTCCAATCATAGAGAAAATATAGAGAGAAATATTGATTTCTCTCTTTTTATTGATTTATGATAAGAAAGTGGCTAACACTACAAAGTAGCTAAGTTTTATCACATGTGCACTCTTTTCCAGACATTTTCACATAGATCACAGTCCTATCCATAGCTACTCAGATGCAAGTCCCATTGTGTTCAATGAGTCTCCCAGGAAAGTGTGTTGAGAATTGCAGCCTTAGACTGGGTCAGGAATCTACCGAAAGATGCTACTCAGTCTGGACTGGGGAGAAAAACTGTGGTGGATCTCCTGCCTTCTCCCCCACCTTTGAATTCACTCTTTTATCACTTGGGGCAGACTTTGTACATCATTCACTCTTTGTTTTTTTGCTGGAAGAAATCAATTACAGTGGTGCCTCTCATAAAGAGCTTAATTCGTTCTGGAGGCATGCTCTTTAAGTGAAACGCTCTTTATGTGAAGCAGATTTTTCCATAGGAAACAATGGAAACTCAGACAATTGGTTCCACAACCCCCATGCACAATCAACCCCCATGCACAATCAACCCCCCATGCACATCAACCCCCCATGCACATCCGCCCCATGTGCAACATCCCCCATGTTCATCCACCCTATCTGCATCATCCCCCTATGCACATCGACCCCCCATGTGCTTCAACCCACCATGCACATGGAAGGAAAATGCATTGCGCCCCATTTCACCTCCTCCCAGTTGGAATTTCCAAAAACTGGTTCTTAATGCACCCCTCAGTCATTGAAGGAACACCCATCCCAAATTTCATGCTTCTAGGCCCGGCGGTTTTGGCTGGGTGTTGATGAGTGAGTCAGTGCGTCAGTCCAGTCAGTCAGTCAGTCAGTCAGACAGTGACTTTTCTCTTTTACATACAGTGGCACCTCACGTAGCAAATTGGCCCTACAATCTAGAGTAACTACGGGAGCACGTCAGAGACATTACGTGTACCCGTAGTTACTGCACCATCTAATGAAAACCTATGGGAAATTCATACTGCAATCCACAGCAAATTGTTCTTACTCTGGAGCAAGGACTCCCTGTAGTTACTCTGGATTGTGCCCTTAATTCATTCCGGAGGCATGCTTGTTACGTGAAACATTCTTTACATGAAGTGGATTTTCCCATAGGAAATAATGAAACCCAGATGATTGGTTCCAGAACCCAAAAAATATTCATATAAAAATATTAACTGGATGTAAAAATGATGACAAAACACTGGAATTGAATTAAAAACATGCATTCAATGTGTATGATCCTATGAAGTCTATTTAGGCTGCAATCCTAAAGACACTTTCCTGGGAGTAAGCCCCATTTACTTCTGGATAGACATTGTTAAGAGGCTACAATCAAAGCCACTTTCCTGAGAGTAAGCCCCACTGAACACAATGGGGCTTACTTCTGAGTAGATATAGTTAGGAGACTGTAATCAAAGACACTTTCCTGGGAGGCTTACCTGGGCTGCTGTTGGAGGTTCAAGGTGGTTGGTGGGGGCACTTGAGGGCAGTTAGGGGCAGCTGCCTCTGGCACCCCCAAGCAACTGCTCCCAAGTTGGGGGCAGTTAGAGGCAGCAGTGCTGGCCAGCAGTCCTTTTAAAGAGCCTCCTTGCAGAGCGTCAGAGCTGCATAACACATGTGCCCATAGCGCGCTTGCTTGTTAAGTGAAGTGGAACTGGTTATGTGAAGCAAGATTTCTTGGAAAGTTTTGCTTGTTATGTGAAATGCTTGTTAAGCGAGGCACTTGTTAAGCAAGGTACCACTGTTCTCTGAATTTAAGATGATTTTTCATTTAAAAAGTTCATCAAACTATCATATTCTGTGCTGTGCCTACATGACTTCTGCATGCTTTGGACTGTGAGACATTATTTTATGAGTCTTGTGTAATCTTGTGATCTTGCCATCAGTGAGAGTTAAACAAACAAGAGGAATGACTTAAATTGTGTATTAATGTAGCTGTTCCTTTGACTCCTCTCCTTGGAGGTCATCATTAATTGTTGTTCTTCTCCATTAGTACTGTGCTGACGTCTAGCACATTTCATGCAAGTAATTTGCCTTTATTGGGTGCATTATTAGGAATTTGTCTCAGAAGTTTGTGATGTGCACTCGATCTCATGGTTGTTATTTTAATTGTTAGTCCCTTTTTTGTCCTTCAAATCATCGCTGTATCTTTTTTCTCCTGGAGCACTTAACTGTAACTGAGCACCGTACAGCATATAAACAGTGTAGCAGTTCCTTCCTGCAGGTTTACAATCAAGTGTAATGGAGACAAAAGGAATATAAAACAAAGGAAGAAGTTGTATTGATGCTGAGTGAAAAAGAATAAAATTGTAAGAAATAGAGATGAAGATATGCATATGTATATGGGAACAATTATATTGGAAAATCAAGAGGGGGAAAATGGTTTTTGAAAGAAGAGACTGACTGTTGAAGTGAAGAGGGCTGTATGAAAGTGCATAAATGAAAGAGAATACAAGAACAGACACTTTAATAAATTAATATTAGAAGAATGAAGGGAGAAGAAATCAAAGCACAAGAGATGAAGTAGTGCAAGATCATGTAACGACTTGCAGATAAAAAGGAGAAAGTGAAACTTTCTAAAAGTTAATATCAGAAGTCAGTGAAGGAAATAATAAAGAGCAAGTATGTGTGTGGCATGGTCAAAATGATAATAAGCAATGTAACATAATTATGCAGAAATTGAGAATGGAGACTAAGCACAATCCTAACCATGTCTACTCAAAAGTGAGTCCCATTGTGTTCAATAGGTCCTACTCCTAGGAAAGTGTCTTTAGGATTGCAGCCTAAATATGGACGGATTTTTGTTACTTCACCCGTAGTTTCAACTAAGCCTTATTTTTCTCTGTATTGCCATATGGTTCTTTTTGGATTTCAAAGCAGTACACCCAGCAATGGATAAAGAAAGTTCCTTTTAAAAATAGCACACAAGAGCATTAACAGCCTTAAACAAGCAGATAGTCACTCATGCCCCTTCTGCTTTTTGAAAAACAAGAATATTGATAGGAGGCAAACTCTGATGGGTAATTTGTATGTGTGTAGTGTCTTCTACAGCAGTGCCCTATATTGATGTTCACTGTTAACAGAATTGAAGCTTTCATATATAGTGGCACCTTGCAAGATGAATGCCCTGTAAGATGAATGCTCTGAAAGATGAACAAAAATTTCTATGGAATTCTGCCTCATAAGACGAAAGTGCTTTGTATGACAAATCCATTGGCTGGGGTCCCTCTTCTCCTGCCTGCCGTACCCTCACCCGGTCAGCAGAGAGACACACAGGCAGCAGTGTCCTCTGAGTCCCCAGCAAGCATGTCTGATCCTGGAGCCCTTCCCTCCAAGGAAGCCCCCCTTGCCTGGACCCCACTGCAACTACCCCTCTTCCCCCCACCCACAGCCTTCCCTGCCTGGACCCAAATCCACCCCACTTTTGCATCCAGCAGAAGCCTTTGCTGCTGCTGCTGCTCCAAACTTGGAAAGAGTCAGGCTGGCATCCTACATACTTTCCGGCAAGTAAACCCCAGTGGATTCAACAGGACATGATTCTGATCTTGCCCCTTTTTGCATCTAGGCAGAAGCTTTTGCTTCTTCTCATGCTGAAACTGCCTATCAGATTTGCATAAATAGTTCTCACAGAGAAAGATGGGTTTCTTGTTAAAGATGCTCCAAAAGACACCAGTGACTCTTGTAGTGAAAATTGGTTATCCTTGGCCATAAAAGTTTTTCTTTTCTATTTTACTGTACAGTATATTACAGTGTTCTGTTACAATAATTGTGTTCTGTATTACATTACAGTGTTTTGAATTTGTTTACGTGTTTTGTCATCATTTTTACATAACAGTTAATATTTTTATATGAATATTTTTCGGTTGTTGAACCAGTCATCTGAGTTTCCATTATTTCCTATGAGAAAATCTGCTTTGTAAGAATAACGCTTTGTAAGACAAATATGCTTCCAGAATGAATTAAGTTTGTCTTACAGTGGAACCACTGTATATGAAATATATATATTTTTATATTTATATGTCCCATTGATTATTAGGGAATGAATAACATTTTCGTGGCAGACCATAGGTTTAGGGCAGGGAGTCTCCAAACTATTTGACCATATTAAGGCCACATCAATTATCTGGTACAGTTTGAGGGCTGGGAAAATTTTTAAAACATAAAATTTAAATAAATGTATTGAACATAGAATGTGGATGAATAAATGGGCTTAAATTTCCAGGTTTTTCCAAGCTCCAATGCACACAACAGAAGTAAAACATACACTTAAATGATCTCCCATTTCCCCCACCCCACAAGGAGTTTACTTAAATGTACAGAAGTAAATACCTCAGAACCAGAACATTGCAAGAAACATGTACAGTGTTTGAAGGCCTTATAGGGCACAGACATTACCTCTGGTTTTCTGGGAAACCAAGAAGTTATGTTTTAGGCCTTTAGAAGTTGTTCTGAGGACTATGGAGACTTTTTTTATTATTTGGAGGCCTAGAGGTCAGAGGCTGAATGGGCACCGCAGCTCTGATCATGTTTGTCTGAGTGGGCTAGAAACTCTCTGGGATCAGAGAATGGCCACAGACTGGATCGAGGTTTGCCACAGACCACATCCTGCCCTGAGCTAGGAAATGGAGACTCTTGCCCAAGAACAGCGTTTCTCAAAGTGGGGGTTGGGACCCCTTTGGGGGTCGCCTAGAGCTTTCCTGGGGGTCGCCGAAAGATCCCTGGTGCAGGGGGCCAGGTCAGGCTTGCCAGACCTCTGGCTGTAGCTGCTCGCACACTGGGGCTGACTGACAGCATTAGGGCCCAATCCTATGCATGCCTATTCTGAAAAAATCCCATTATAGTCAGGGGGGCCTTTACTCCCATGTAAATGTGGATAGGATTGCAGCCTCAGGGCCCAATCCTATGCATGCCTACTCTGAAATAAATCTCATTATAGTCAGGGTGGCCTTTACTCCTATGTAAATATGGATAGGATTGCAGTTTCAGGGCCCAATCCTATGCATGCACACTCTGAAATAAATCCCATTGTGTTCATTGTGTTCATAGAACACACATTTCATTTGTAACAATGAAAATACATCCTGCATATCGGATATTTACATTATGATTCATAACAGTAGCAAAATTACAGTTATAAAGTAGCAAGAAAAATAATTTTATGGTTGGGGGTCCCCACAACATGAAGAACTTATAAAGGGGTCACGGCATTAGGAAGATTGAGAACCACTGCCCTAGAGATTGATGTAATGACAAACTGGGCTCCGTAGTCCCCGTTTCACCTTAATTCCAAGAGCTTCTTTCTTGGGGATATCCTTGCAGTGTTTCAAGTATGTGTCTAAAACATTGCTCCCATGATCTCCCCAAATGCTTTTACAATAATGGAAATTAATTTTATTAGAGTGGTTCTGATGAATTTGTAGTATCTTTAGCATCTCTAAATAACAGTCAGGTATAAAAAAATTGTCAGTGAGTTGACATGCTATGGAAAAATAATTATTTCTATTTATAAACTTCAGGCTTTTATGCTTCATTTAAGAAGTTGTTAAATAAAATGAGTTTTTTTTCATCTTCAGCCTCCTGGAAGATCAAAGCATGTCGGCTTGATTTATCCCATATTTTTAATATTTTGGGTATGCTTATGCATTTGTAAGATGTGCACTGTCAAGAAAAGATGCTTTAAAAAGAAAAATGTGTATCCCAGCAGACTACTCCAGTATTTTTAGGAAGACTCCTTTCTGGCAGATATTTTTTTTGTTTCTTTCCTTTATGGCCCATTTAATGACAAGGCATTGGAACGAAGGGCTTTGGAGCGAAGGGGTTTAGTATGCAAATTTCGAACAAATATGACTCCATGTGCAAAAGTTGCCTGGTTGCCAAATCTTGCCAAACTGAAACAGAAAATGTTTCCTTTCTGTGTCTTGCTTTTGTGAGGCAAAACTGTATTGAGTTACTTGTGCTTGTAGTTGTTCTTTGGCAGATAATGAGGACACTGTTGCAAAACATAGGGATTTACTCTTAAACTCAGGAAAAATGCTAGAAATAATGAGCAAATTGTTAGGTAGAAATTAAGGGGCAAAGGCACAAACTGCCTCTTCTTAGAATACCTACCTACCTACCTACAGTATTTATATACCGCTTTTCAACTAACAAGTTCACAAAGCGGTTTACAAAGAAAATGGAAAAATAATAATAGCTAATTAAAAGCTCATGGGTCCCTGTCCCAAAAGGGCTCACAATCTAAACTGCACTGATACATGCACTGATTTTTTTTTCCTTTCGAAATAACAGCTCTATTTCTTTACTGAAATGGAAAAAACAATAATATTTCACGTAGGCAACTTCACTGCTCAGTGTGGACCCTGACATAACTGTTGAGCCATCAAGCCAAATACAGTCTGCTAAATTCCTGGCAAGTAGGCTGCTCTGCCATGTGCCTGCCTGCTGCCTCCTCATGAGTAGGGATAAGTGGGGCAGTGGTGGCAATGGAGGGATGGTAGAGGGTGTGGAGGAGGTAAGGGTTGGGGGGTCTCACCACAGGAAATTTCTTCCTGGGAGTCTCATTGAACACAATGGGACTTACTCCCAAGTAGGCATGCAAGGGATGTGGCAGTCAGGCTACATCCCAGTTTTTCCTCTTAACCCTCAGATAAGAGGAGAATGTTGCTTGTTGTTTACCCCTGCTTATTGGTCAAGAGACACTCTTTCAAGTGGGTGTTCCTCTTTTCTTTAGCAGGGGCAGAGTAACTGGCCCTCCACACCCCAGCAATGTCTGTTCTAATGGCTTCTGCTGGTGTTCTTTTTGCACTTTCGATTGCGAGCCCTTTTGGGACAGGGACCCATTAGCTATTAATTAGCTATTAATTTTTTCATTTTCTTGTAAACCGCTTTGTGAACTTTTCAGTTGAAAAGCGGTATATAAATACTGTAGATGTAGATGCTTCTATCCTTATCCAGATAAGGGTGATGATAACGGAGGAGAGCCAACAAGGAGGGATATGGCAAAAGAACTGTGGTGGGGAAGTGAGGTGAGCTGATTTGTTACCTCAGGAACGATTTTAGGAAGAGATAGGGAATGCAGGTGATGGATTTTTCCCGGATGAATATTGTTATATTGTACCTCCGCAAGTGACAACTGTGCGATAGTACTACTTTTACTATATTGCAAGAAGACATCCTAATGTTGCACATTCTAAATCAGTGTACTGCTTACTTATGTCATGAGGATATTAAGTGTAGATAGACTGAGTGAAATTATTAATGATAGACATTTTGGGTTTGGGTATTTTCTCTGACAAAAAAGAATCTGAGTAATTGGAGAATATTCTTTACAAGCTCTGTAAATTGAAAAATCTAGTTCATTTGTCCCTTAGATCAGTGTTTAAAATGAGCACATTCTTCAAGAGTTAAGTGAATGAATTATTAATTACTGCATAACCTAAATTCTCTTTGCTCTTAAAGTGCAGGGAGCTGCCCTCTCAGATTTTTTTTAAAAAAGTTGTTTACTCAAATGGTGAACATGTCAGTTCTAAAAATAAAAATTCGGCATGAAATTTAGTATGCAGGAAAACATGTTGAATTAGGAATCTTGTTATTTACATCTGCCTCTTTAGGGAAGAATCTCAAATCAGTGGTAGAGCTTTGCATGCATGTTCAACCCCTGCTATCACCAGGTAGGGCAAGGAAAGACCTCTGTCCTGGAGAGACACATCCAGAGACACATCCAATCTGTGCTAGAAAGCCAGTTGAAGTTATGTGTGCTGTGGGGGAGAGGGTTATAACCCTTGAAAATCAGTGAATTTCATCCAGTATGCCTCAGCACACTGGTGTGCCGTGGAAAGTCCTCAGGTGTGCTGCGGGAATTTGGGGTGGGACATTTATTATTAGGAAAACTTGGGGATTGAAACTTGTCAATGGCAAAAACAACTGAAGGTATGCCTTGAGATGAAAAAGGATGAAAATCACTGCTCTACTTCATCCAAGCTTTTTAACATTCCCTCCCCGCCCCATTTATACATTCTGTGAAAGTGGGAAAATTCTGATTTACAGCTCATAAGGTCAAAGTAGACATTATCTTAAAAATGTTAGTTTGCCCCAATCTCTCTCTCTCTCTCTCTCTCTCTCTCTCTCTCTCACACACACACACACACACACACACACACACTCTCATATACAAGGGATGAGAAAGGCTGAACTGTAAATCAGAATTTTCTCAGTATGAGTCTGCTACAAATTTACTAGATGACCCAAAGCTATAACCCCTCCTTTTTGCTTCTGCTCCATAGTTGTATCATGGGATTACAATACTGACCTTACAAGGATGTTGTAAGTATTGCATCATGATTGTACAATACTTTGCAAACTCAGAAAACCAAAACAAACGATCATTTATTATTCTTGAAAACAGTAACACCCTGCACCTGTATTTATCATCATAATTTTACCTCCCTCCAAAGTCAGGTGAAAGAACCTTGCACAGTCAACTCTTCCTAAAGAGCATAAGATAAAAAGAAACTGAAAACAAAGCTGTTAAGTACAGCACCAACTTTCCAAAGCACAGCTGTGACCAACAGATAAATCACTTTTGATTACCTGTAATAAGGAACAAAGGGGCCACCAATAGCATTTTGTTATGGCTTACACAAGGGAAATTTCCAGCATTGGCTTATAACCTTTTGTTTTATTAGGATAGTATTGTAACTTTGGGAGCAACCACAACTGTATTTTTTTGTGGGGGCACGCTGCACGCCTCTTACCCTCGTTTCAGACTGATGATTCTGGTAATGCAGGATTTTATTAAAAACAATTACATTGTTATTACAAAGCAAGTTAACACTTTCACCCAGTCAGCGCTTCACAGTACTTTAAATACCTCATGTGCCATCAAGTCAAAGTCAAGCATACCTACAGTACATTCTATTGATTTCACTGAGTATATACTTCCATCTTAACATAAAAATAATCAGAGGTTAACATTGCTTTACTTTGGCTGGATATTGTACTACTCAATAATGGTTTTCAAATGAAACTGTACCTTTTATTTGACTGTATTGAGTTGCATGGAATAGAGTGCAGTAGCTCCACATGGACTGCCATTACTTTGGTGAAAGGTAATTAACTACACATTTCTTAAAAACAAACTGATATTTATGAATAAATGAAAAGAATAAGTTTTTTAGCATTTAACATCTTACAATTTTATGTTTTAGAAGGTTTTTGGACTCCAGTTTACTTTCATCAAATGCGTCTCAAGTGAAATCTTCAGTGATACCCTGCTTTGATCATGTTTGAAAACTTTCACTTATTTCCAGCAGTAGGAAGAACTGCCAGCAATCTGGATACCTTCCTAGACAATGGCACAATGTGGCATGATCCCTATGCAGAAAATCACCCATCCCCCTTTGGGGCACAAACCTGGCAATCCTGCTGCTGCTTTCCCCCTTCCCTCACCCTTAAATGGAACAGGAGACATTTACATGAACAGTAGGGTCACAATCTATACCCAATCTAGAGGACCTATGCCCTTCTAGTCTAGTTAGAACCCTGGGTTAATCCTTGGCTCTCTGGCTGATCTTGAGCAAGAGGCCACTACTAGCACTACACAGTATCTCAGGCTGAGGGCCCTCTTCTGCATTTTCCCCCTACAGAAACACATGCTCCTAATGGGGTGTTTTTTATACTTCCCTAAAATGTGACACTTTCATAGGGGCTGCGCAGTTGGTACAGACCCTGATTTGTAACTGGAAGGAAGGGTATAAGCTTTGGAAGTGTTGATGGTTAGACAGATGTCATGCTGAAAACGAGCAAGAATTGTTGTTTCCGTGTTTCCCATGGCTTGCTTACCGCATCAATGTGAGAATTTCCTGAGTTAATTGACTAGACCAAAGGCAAAGACCTAATGTGTTCTGGGATCATGAAACAATTTTCTTGAATTTTTGTTGTGGATTGCAGGGTGTTTGGAACAGGTCCACAAGCAAAATAGATGTGATTTTTATTCTTAAATCAATTCTACCAATTTCTGGAGAGAAAAGCTAGGTATTAAAATTCTGCTTTAATTCAGAGGTTTTGCCATCTGGAACTTTTTTACAAGCCTGATTTACTAAATGAGGTAAAGATTATTTTTAGCTGGAGCTGGCAAAAAATTGGAGTACATCACACTGGGATGATCTTAGATAACAATAAAGGACCATCACAGGTTACAAGCCATGAGGGGTGTACGTAGATGTGGACAACCTCAAAATACAAGATGCAGGATGGGCACCTTGATGCATGTGTCTTATGTGCTCCCTGAGGCATCTGGTGGTCCACTATGTGATATAGGAAGCTGGACTAGATGGGCCTTTAGCCTGATCTAAAGGAGTCTAGTCTTATGTTCTTACTGAAATCACTGGAAAGAAGAGTGACTGTACTCTTGAGTTGCTTCAGTTTAGCTGAGAAGAGCTTGCACAGAAATTCTTAGTAGTTGACCTGTTTGTTAAGAGTAAAGCTGTTCTGCTTGTTTCACGCTCAGTACAATAGCACAGATTTTGTATAAAGAGAGTTCTTTCAACTCATATCATCTCCATGTAGGTCTGGATAATACTCCTGAAACTTGTCAGAACCATTGCCAGTGTTGACTGTGCTGAACTAGATGCATGAATGGCCTTATTTCTTATATTCCTATGTACTGATCTTTACTTGAATCATTTTAAGCTGCTACATATTGGCTGCTCTATGGATCGCTTACCAGTGAATCACTAGTGAAATAATGCCAAATAAAATCACACAAGGCATTTTCCCTCTTAAAGAATGTGATAACAGAAGATTTGGATACTGCTCATTTACATTTCACCTTTGCAGCAAGTTCAATGGATTGCTGTGTCAGCAGTCAAATTAAGTGTGGGCCAGTACCTTGGTGCCTGACTGATCATAGTTTATCATCTGTAACTGACATGTTCATGCTCATGTAGAGCTTCTTCAAAGATAGATGTGCCAAGATAGGTGAGGGGAGTGTCATGGAAATTGCACTTGGGTTTTGACAGGTTTCCACACTGAAAAGTTTTGATCAAAGTACAGCCTTGACATTGAGATGAAAGAACTTGCTAAAAAGAGAGCTGGTTCATTACTCTGGGAAATCACATCAGTGTTAACTTTAGAGCTTTAAAGGTGTGTGACAAGTTCTTCGACCATTGGTTTCTTCACTTGTGGAATCTACATGCCTTTTTAAGAGTTCAGCCACCTCTGCACCATGTACTTTATTGAAAGAGAAATCCATGAAAATAATTTGTTTCATATGTAAAGGCACCAGTGTGTTCTTTATCCATAGTTTCTTGGATTTATTCTTGCTTCAGATGTACAAAGCTGAATTGTCTATGTGACCTCTACTGCCATACTTTCCCCATTGTCTCCAGTTCTGGATGCATGAAAACCTGCTTATAGGGAGACCATGAACTTTCTTAGTACCATTAATGGATCCATTTGTCTCTGTAAATGAAACAGTTTGACTGTCTTCTTGAGTTGGATGTTAAAGACAGATCATCTCATCCAGACTTGCTCTTGTGTCTGAAATTTCATGTCTGGTAACTATCACAAAAACAACCATTTATTGACTCTAGTTTGTTTACATATGTCAGGGTATTTTTTTAAAATGCAAAATAACAAGTATGCAACAGTTCAGTGTGCGTTGTTGAATACATGGTAGGGAAGATGTAGAAGATTCTGGGCTCAATGTTCTGTGGTAGCTGGAAAATACATGCATGTGATTGTGACAGGAGAAGGGCAGATCTTGCTTGCTTTCTCAGTTAATCTTGGTATTGTACAGCTGCATAAAGTATGCACAAATTAAGGCCATCTATACGTTTACTTATTTTATTGAGTACAATCACAGATAGTTCATTAATGTTGTGTGTGTATATGCACACAGAGATTTTCCTTTCTGACTAACTCGTTGAACAGTTGTTTGGCCTCTTGCATTTCCCCTGTGTTTAATTGCTCTTTGAAAGTAGGCTGCTAGTGGTTCTAGCTGGATTACAAAGACTGAGTTTATTGAGTCTCTAGTGAACTGTGGAACATTTCTGGGTAGGTTATGTGAGATTCACAAGTCCTTTTGTTGTATAATATTGACCTGTGTGGAGTCAAAGTGTTCTGCAATCTGAAGAGAAAAACCCATGAGCAAAAAATGCAACTGCTTATGAGATATCATAACTCAGTGAGGTAAAAAATAGAAATATCATTAATGCTATTTGGAAGGATATTTACTTAGAGATTTGAATGGAAAAAAATCTGTGTAACATAAAATCAACCCAGCATGAGGCTTCAATAACAAGGAATTTCAAATTTCTGTACTAAAATGTGTGTGTCTAAAATTAAAATTTAAAGTGAGTGGAAAAAGAATATTGGTTGAAACAAAACATGCATAAGTTGTTACTCCTCCAGTGCAATCCTAACCCCCAGTTAGTCTGATACGAGTTCCATGTTGGGCTGGGGATAAGACACTTCTGCACCACTCCTGTAGTGGGGTAAGCCAGTGAAAAGTCATGTGCCTGCCTCCTAGCCACTTCAGCAGTGGGGAGATGGGGGAGTTATGCGGGCCTAAATTGGTTGGATTTAGCCCTTTAAGATTCTATTACAGTACAATAAGATTTTGTGTTTACCTGGTCTTTACAAGAACAAAGCAGGCCTCTGTCAGTCTTGGAAGACTATGGTATCTGCATGTGAAGCACAAAAGCCTGGGTGAGATAGTTATGGAGGATATGCTGTTACCCAAGCAGCAAATCCCCCCTCTCCACGCCACTGAATTAGTCCAATGGAAAGGCAGAGCCAATACAATTGGATCCAGCTGGCGTCGCAGAGCTGGGCTAAGGATAGGAGCTCATCCTGTCTTGTGGGGCCGACCCGGGTCTCGAACCCTGGCCTGCTGGTTAACAGGCACAGTGTCTTAGCCACTTGCGCCAACAATAATGAATAAGGACATCTTGTCTTCTAAACAGAGAGGCAGTCAAGATGGTTAATGTTTTAAAAGCTGTATAGTAAAATAACTGAAAATACCCTCAATCCCTCATTATCAAACACTACCAACATAAGGTTTCATCAAACCAATATCCAAGGAACACGGTTGTCCACCCATTACCAATGACAGAAAATTAGGCCCCAAAATCAAATGAGACAAAAGTCTTTACCAGTTATTCCAGCATTAACAAAGGCAACAAGCTCATTTCCTGAAGCAGAGAGTTGCACAGATACTGCCACTGCAAAGAAGGCTACCTTATCGATCACCATTAGATACATGTCTGCTGACATTGGGACACTGAAGGAGGCCTTTTATCTGACTTCAAAGAGCAGGTGATGCTTTTTGGGGAATGCTGTAATATTCTGGTCCCAAGCCTTATAGAGCTTTAAAGGGCCAAACCAGCCCTTCAGTTGCATATGGAAACATTTGGCCGCAGTGTAGTTGACGAAGCAGAGGCGTGATATGTTCATCTAATGCAGAATGCTTCAGAGTGTCTGCTGTGTTGTGCAAGGCATGTTGAAATTTCCAAGTGGTTCTTTTTGTGCAGCCTCCTGTGGGGTACATCACATTACAGTGATTTTAATACATGTTGTCCCTTTTGAAGCCATGAAAACTGGAAGCTGAAAATTTCCTAAACATGCATTTGAAATCTCACAGTAGCTTTTATATTTAAAGCAGGAAACTGCTGACAAAGAGCTAATCCTCTCCTCAGGCTGCTTCTCCGTTACCAGTCACTCCCATTACAAATAGCTTTTCACCCTTCAAAAAGGACTGTATAGCAGCAGTTACATTCTGGATCATGTAAAGAGTAATCTGGCTCTTATGTAGCCTTCTCATCTGGTGCTATATTTGCTGAAGGTTCTTTGAAAAGAAGTAAGCAAATTGATGACCACAATGCTGTTGTAGTTAGTTGGGCAGCCCTGCCAGTGAAATGCCCCCATTGCCACCCCGTTCTGCTCTCCCCTACTGAAATACCTGGGTCGGTAGGACTTGATAGAGCCACTGTATGGGCAATACATAGTTTCACATGCTGCTGAAGATGTGTTCATAACTGCTGGAAGTTAGTTACTGCTGATAGAACACTCTTTCCACCCCCAGAATTGCCCAATAGAATTGGGCTGTGAGTCAATGTTGTCAGCACTATAAAGATGCTGAGAGCAATATTTTGAATTCTTGATCTAATTTGTTAACCAATTAATTAACTGTGTCAAGCTATCGTTTCTCCGTACACCATATATAATATGTCAATTATAACATAGCTGTTTAGTATAGGTGTGAATTAGAGCACCATAAATTTAACACTGTCAAGTGTGTGTACTTTTTCTTGAGGCACCCTGATGTTTTTCTACTATCTAGCCTGATAAGGCCTCCTTGACCAAAGAAATTCAGCTATATATTTCTTTTATATTTATATATTTTATATTCCTTTTATTTTTTTGGCCACAACAATTTATCCTTTTTCTCTCTGCTGCCTTCACTGCCAAAGAGCATAGCTCTGCCATTGACCACTACACTGGATCGTTGTGCACACAGTTGTTTTTCCCTTTGTGTGTATGTTGCATATGAGTATCTGACTTATACAAGAACACTAAATTGTTGTGAGAAAAACATATAACAACATGTTTGGAGTATCACTTTGAGCATATAGAAATGTTATTTTCCTTTTAGTACTTTAGATGCAGATAACTTTGTTGGTTGACCAGTCATCTTCTCAGCCCAGCAGAGATTGTGCACATCTGCCCGTGGTCTCTTCCCGTGGTCTCAGAATGTCTCTAAAGGAAATAAAAAGGAACATTTTTATTGCTTTATATGTCCTGGCAGGAGAGCTTCCTACATCTCAGAATTTCTTATAATGCAATAAAAAGTCACTTCTGGTTTTATATATAATAATATTCTTTACAGTTATTTTTAGCCCAGTAGAAGCTCTCTGGAACGCCCTTTGCCTACATGGGTGGGGAGTTCTCTGTCTGTGGACCAAGTTATCTTGGGGGGATGTTTCTGGAATGGAACTCCATGGAAACAGGTGTGCATGTACAGTATATAAATGTCTTAATTATGTATTAGGGAGAAGATCTGTTGTGGGAATCTGAAGATATGAAATATGAAATGTTTGAACTCAGTACCATAACAACTATCACAAAACATTATGACACAATTGACATGTAGTATGGAATAATAGCTTAAGTAATAAAAATGAATTTTGGGTGAGAAGATGGTGGGCAGAGGACATTCCTGGGGGTGCGAACAGAGGGTGGGAGGCGGATCTCAGACCCACACATGTGCCAGATCTAAATCCTGAGGTTGCTCTGGTCTGTGTAGCAATGTGCCACCTCTTGAGGTGGTATTGACTCATTGGGCTGCTGCTGCATTACGAGAGTAAGGGTAAAAATTTATCCTTGCCTGTGGTGGCACAGCAGCAACCCCAAACTTGTACTGTATACAATGTAGGACAACTGGCAAGCTTTTCCATGGCAAATTGCGATTGCATTGTTAATATATTTCTTCATATGTTATAGGAGGATGCTGGTGTTTTATTTTTCCGAACAGTGTACTTTTTCTTGGTATACAAAGGCTGCAATCCTGAAGACACTTTCCTGGGAGTAAGATACATTGAACACAATGGGGCTTACATTTGAGTAGACATGGTTAGGATTGTGCTCTTAGATATATACCAAGTTTTTAAGTTTTTCTTGGTATACTTAGAGATACTGTGCATCATGATTTTCTCTGTCTGTACAATGTACTATTATGATTTTTCTTGAAAGACTATTAATTGGCTTTGGATTGTTACATCTTTTTTACCATCTTTATATCAACTGTATTTTTCACTTTCAGAATTTGCTACTGATATCATAATACACCATATGGCTTGAATGCTAAAATGTAGCTTGGTAGTTTCAGGAAAGGGAAAGAGAGGGAGAGGCAAAAATAAAGTAGTCTCGAGTTACAGAAGGCAGGAAACTTCTGAACAGCAGATGCTTTGAACAAGAGGGAGGTGACATCTTATGATCTGCTTGTAATCACCCAGAGACATCTGGCTCTTCACTGTGGAAACAGTATGGTGGACTAAATGAAGCTTAGTCTAATCGAACTAGGCAGTTACTAAACACCCAATAGAACCTTAGTTTCCTAAATTTATATCTGTCAAACTTGTTACAGTATCGTGAACCCATCTGCCATACTTTGGGCATATTTTTAAGATAGACTTTTTGATGCTGAAGGGGAGTTGAACAGGATGACCAGAAGTCATAACTGCAAAAGAGGACAAGACCCCACCCCCCAAAAAAGTAGGACATCATCAAATTAAAGGTAAAATCACTCATATATATTGCTTTCATGTGATTAATTTAAACACAATATTTTTATATTTAAAACTATTATATATAATTTATTACATATGATTTATTAATTACAAGAAGGCTATATGCTGCCTGCTCACAAAAAAGGGAGGACAATGAAAAATGTTTCCTCAGGAAACAAGAATAAAAAAGAGGACAAAAAAATAAATGTCCTTAGGGTGAAAAGTTCAAATCCAAACCTTGCAGGAACCAATCAACATTTAAACCTATGGATGCAATCCTAAAGACAGTTTCCTGGGAGTAAGACCCATTGAACACAATGGGACTTACATTTGAGTAGACATCATTAGGATTGTGCTCAAAGTCTCTAAAAGAAAACTGAACTGACAACAATTGGTTAAAATACAAATGCTTCACCACTCCAGAATAACATTTGTGTGTGTGTGTGTGTGTGTGTGAGAGAGAGAGAGAGAGAGAGAGAGAGAAAGAGAGGGGGGGTCAGTATCTTCACTGTTTTGTATCCTGAAATTTTGGAAGTATGCATGTCTTAAAACTGCATTTCAAAATGCCATATAGCAAAATATTGAAATCTAATTTGTTGTGTTATGAAATTTATGGAATGTGGCTTGTTCTCTTGGGGAAGTGTGGGGAACCTTGTTTATGCTGGAAGGCTAAACTTTATTTATTTTACTTTTTGCATATAATTCATTATTATTTTCCTTAAATGAAAAAGGTATATATTTTTGTTTAACATGTTACAGTATCAATATAATTGGAAACCAACATGGGCTGCAATCCTAAAGACACTTTCCTAGAAGTAAGACCCACTGAGTGGGACTTACTTCTGAGTGGACATGGTTGGATTACAGCCATTACAGATTACAGTTAAGATTACAATCTTTTTCTAGAATTAAAAGTGCTGAGAATCAGCATGTTTATTACTGACAGCTAGTGTTGGATCCAGTACTTAAGCCACATTTTGCACTGTTTTTTTATACCCTTTTGGGACCTGCTGTCCATCACAGTGTAGTCATCGTGCAACAGAACTCAGCACTTTTCAGAATCTTCCTGATTTTTGAGGGCAGGAGGAACAGCACTATTTGACATGTAGCATTTTTCTTAGTAAAATGAAAATGAAGTGTGTCAAATATGAATTTTGACCAAATGACCCTGGCTGTGACTTAAGTCCAACTTTGAGACTGAAAATTTATACCAACTTACTTTGGAGCAAGTCCCTTTCAACACCGTGTGCATCTGAATAAGCATGCATAGAATTGCAATGTTTGTATCATATAGTACCAAATCCCACAAACCTGCCTTAAGACTTACAAATATCCAGAATTATACAGTACTTAAAGAATTGCTCACACTGCTAACTGGATTGACCTAAATGTATAAAATATAAAGCATATAATTTTCTTCAAAAGGAATAACATTATTTTGTTGTTTCAGCTGAGTATAAAAGCTGTAAGTGGTTGAGACTAAGGCATCTGCTACATCCATTTTTTAAAAATGCAGGAGCGTGTCACAAATCCATACATTTTCTCTGAATATGACATGCTGCATTTGTGTTTCTTAAAAGCAGCTGAAAAATATGTGGAGAAGACAGCTCCCTGTTGATTACAAATTGTTTTTGAGTTTTGTGTGTACAACTCACTCAAGAAAATCTTGCATTTAGACTTTATAATCATGGAATATGCCCTCTGATGTGATTGCAGTCTCAGGAATGAATATGCAAGAGACCTGTGAATGAACTTTTCCCTTTTCTAAGCATATGTATATATGTGTTGAGAAGGTAGTTTGAATAAGGTACTGTAGGACAGAGGCTAAGGCCCATATCCTAAAGACAAATTAAGCCCTTTGCGATGGAGCAGTTAAGGTGACTTTCCATAAAATAACACTAGAGTGTGACATAACTGCATGGACCCATAACTGCTCTGGATTTTGCCCTAAGGATGCCCTAAATTATGCCTGAGGAAATCTCTGGTTCAGAATCCACCTTGGTGATGAATCTAGGTGATTCTAGGCAAGTCACTGAAGCAGATGGACCTATAATTTTTGTACAGGCATCCCCCACTTATTGGATGGGTTAGGGACCGGAGCCCAATCCCAAAGTGAAAACTGTTGAAAAGTGGAACCCAAACCTTTTTTAGTTTGTAAATTCTTTTTAGCTAGCAAAATACAAATCCCCCCTTTATCTTGCAAATTCCTGCCTCCACACAAAGTGGATTCTCATTAACTTCTTCAGGAATGGTATTAGACCAGGAGCTATAAACATGGGGGAGAGCAATTTGGCCTTAAGAACAGCAAAAGGCAGTTGAAAGAGTAGAAGATGTATTGAATGAATGAGTTCTGGGTATAATTGAAAGTTGTTGAAAGAGGGATTATCAGAAAACAAACTGTCAGAAAGCAGGAGATACCTGACTGGGACCCTGAAAAGACCAGTATCTAGGAGCAGAACTTACAGCATGTAGCTAGTAGAGCATTACTCAGAGGGCAAAACAATTTGTTATTTTAAAAAGTGTAATATCACCCTTTTGAGTGTTACCTTTTCTTTTTTGTAAATAGTGTGCTAAGGGGAAAGAAATGGGGACAAGACTATGGGGTCTTTGTTTTAGCATTTTGTTATTGTTGCAGTTCTGATCTTGATCACTTTCTTTTCCTGTGTATTGCTTCTGTTGGTGTTTGTGTGTGTGTGCATGATTAGGACTGGACCTATGGTGAGGACAAAGTAAAACTGTTAAAGCTATTTTGCACACACACTCTTCCCTTTGTGTGTCACTTTAAAGCAGGTAGGTATGCACTCATATGCATTCACTTAATGTGCTTAATGTGCTGATTGTATCATCTTATGCATTGTTAATTATTATGCATTTATTATAAAGGCTTACAGTACAGTGCTGTGCATGTTTGCTCAGGTATAAGTTTTGTTGTGTTTGGTGTGTGGCTTGCCATCAGAAAAGTATACATGGCAGTCAGAGGGTAGCTGAACATATCTGAAAGAGCTGAGGAAGAGTCTAATCTTCCTTGTCTATTTTGCAAGGAAGAGGGCTGCAACGCAAAAGTTGAGGATAAAGTAGCTCTTATATTAAACTTATTCCTTCATGAGAAAGTGGCCTTGCTTGCAATGGTCCCTCACCCTACCTTGTTCAAACTCTGTATAGCAAAACAATTATAGGAATGCTTTTGTTGTTATGCATCATGTTTGTTGCACCTTTACTGGTTATGAATGGCAACTACCTGAAATCTTGGAAAGTTGCTGCATCAATGTATACAGTATTAACCTAGCTGAACTAATGGTCTGATGCAGTAGAAGGTTACACTCTGTTCAACATTCCTCTATACAGAAACTTTCCCAAGGGTGTCCAAACCCCAGCCTGGGGGCCCTATCAAGCCCCCACAGCAAGCCTACAGATGGCCGCAGTAAGTCCCCCCCATACCAGCTTGTTTGAAGTTGAGGAGGTCTGTGTTTCCCTCATCTTTGGAGGGTGTTCTGAGGGCCAGGGAGGCTGCATGCACCTCTTCTCTCCCTGTGTAAAAGTGGTTGTGAACTTAACCCTCTCTATGTGCTAGAAAATGTTTATGGACTGATTTAAATACCTTCATTCATAAAAGTTCTGTCTCTAACATATTCACTTATGTAAATTTATTCTTTGAACGTAACAAATTCCTTTGCTCCTCAACATTGTCAGAGAGATGATGTGGCCTACCAACCAAAAAGTTTGGACACCCTTGTTATAAGCAAGAGAGAAGAGTTCCCTAGTTTTTCGCTTGCTGTACACCAGGGGTGCCAAACTCATTTCATGCAGAGGGCTGCATTAGCATTAATGATGTCTCCGCAATCCAATTTTTTGCATGTCTACTCAGAAGTGCCCTCCTTTCTCTTGGGCTCTTTCTCCCACCCTGGGAAGCTGCTGCTGCTGTGCATGAGCCCTCTTTCCTCCTGGGCTCTTTCTCTGGCTCAAAATCAAGTGTCCGCTACTGCCACCGCTACTGAGCTGCTTCTGGCGGTGAGGAGATCTCTTGAGGGCTGCATGTGTGCCTGCAAAGGGCCGCATGTGGCCCTTGGGCCACCAGTTTGACATGCCTGCGGTACACTGCCACCACTTCCTGCAGTTAACTGAGAAAAAAACTACTCTACAGTAAAGTGCCTGAGATAGCAGCAGTTTATCTCAGATGATTTCTCGCAGAATGTTTAGATACCCAATAGGAGAAAAATCACAGTCTATAAGTAACAGTATCTTGTCGGTGGTTGTAGCATATTTAAACTTTCAATTTGCCTATATGTTACAGTCATGCGTATCTTAAAAAGAGAGCTTGGAGCACATTCACACCACTTTTTAATGTCTAACTTCTCTTGATCCTACCAGCGGTTTATGACTAGAAATGAGGAGGGGAAGAGTACATGCCTTAGAGACGAACTTGCTTTGGATTGCCTGCCTCAGGGATACCACCGTTCCACTTAAATGTATCTGAAATTCTATCTTTGAATGTTGTGAGGCATATCTCATTTGTTTTGCCTGAAAAGAGAATGAGAATCCTGGCTACAATAGCAGAAAAAGAATGATTACTGGCATTATACTGGTGCTATCTGACCTGACTTGGGCTGCATTCTAATCCCAGTTAGGTCAGGATTAGCCCAGACACTGGCCTGGGAGTGTCACAAAAGTGCCATAAGACACTTCTGTGCCACTCCTGGGGGAGACTTAAGCCAATGCACAGATATGCATTAACCTCCCTGCATCATTACAGGAACAGGAAGACCGATAAATTGTGCTGGCCTAGGTTAGGATTGTATCCTAATTGCATCCTAATTCTTACAGGCGCTATTGGCTGGTGTACATACCATACCAATACTTTCTGTTGTAAATGTGAGGATTTTACAGCTGATGTGTGTCAGAACAGGTTTTGTGATCGTGCATGCAGTTAAACAGTTTTATGCAGTTCTATTAAGTACAGCAAAACAAAGCAGTCATTTTAGAACGCACATGAGGAATGCTGCTTGCAGCTCCAGTGGTACAATGGTGTGTAGAAAACAAAAAAAATTGATTTTTAATAGGAGAGCACTCTCTCTTTCTGCCTTTTTGAAATGCATCCTGCAAAGATATAACATCTATTCCACTTCATAGATTTAGATTCTATTGACCTGAGAAAAGAGACTGAAACCTTGGGGGAAAATACTGCATATGTGCACCATTTAAAACAAATTCAAAAAGGTAAGAATGGGCAGGTATCAAATACTCAACTTGCTCTGATATACTGTCATTTGGAGTATGAATTCCAGAACAATAACCATTACAAAAATGTGCTCCTATAAATATATATTTGCATTTAGAGAGAAATCTAGCACTATTGCAACTGTGATTTTTAATGGAACATCAGTAGCAGTAAAACACAGAGTGTGCTTCCTTCGTTTTTTTAAAAAAGATTTAGACCTACTTAATTTGTGAATACATACTCAGTTTTTCTAATTCATAATGAATGCTATGTTTTCCCCCCTTTAAATCTTTGGGATTAAATTTAATTGTCTCTCCATGTTCTTCTATATATGATGAACACAAATCAAAGATAGTAGAGAAGTAACAGCTAACATGGTTGACTAACAATGGTTCAGATCCGTGGTAATCAGTCTTTTGCATGTCAGACAAAAAAAAAACCAAGAATATGTGATTGAGGACCAGGCATCTATCTTCTCCCACCTAGACTTTTATCTGTCTTTCATCTGTTATGATCTGTCATGTTCTGTTATGCTATAGCTAAATATTCTTATCATACAGAGCCAAAAAGGTACCATAAAGCCTGGCACTAGTGAAAGCTATTCTAGCAGAAGTGATAAGAACCAGAGCAGGGCTAGGACATAATCTCCTGGTACCTGAAAGGATGCATCAGATCAGATGCCTCCTCCTTTACCTAGGAGTCCATCATAAGCCACAGTAAGAATGGCAATGTTGACAAAAAATCTGAGTTCTTGGCTAGCCTACCTGCAACCCCTGCCTCTCAACCTCAGGATGTGGCACAACTACAGAAGCCCACTAACCTGGGGATACAGCAGGCCATTCCCTTGTATACACTGTAGCCTATCCTGGCAGTTTCATCAGGGACTCCTAAGGCAGGCACCTCAGCTGTTCCTTCTTCAGTGTGCCCTCCCCAGCAAGCCCTCCCCAGGTGCCACTGACTTGGTGCCCACTGAGCATGCCCAGTAATGCTGATTCTCTGGATCCAGTCTTGATGCTTCTCTGGATGCAGCATAACTTTCTGCTCTGGACTCAGAATAGGTGGGGCAGCCCACCTATGACACCCCTCACTGCCCTAACTCTGGATTGCAGCCAGAGGCTAACTTCAGTTAGCCACACTCTTTAGCCTGCCTGCCCAGTCAGTCCCATTGAGGGGACAACAATTATTTGTTGCAACCCAAGCCTGTTCAAATGGGGTTTTTTCTTCACCTGTAAATAAAATCTATTTGTTCAAAGCGTGATCCTGTTACCCCCCACGGCGAGAACAAAGAGCCGGAGACAGATGCTGGACTTAAGGGCCACTTTATTAAACTACAAACATATTTAACCCAACAAGGGACTGCTAACGAGTCGTGCTGGTAGCTAAAAAATAAGGGATGGCGAAAGCCTGGCTCCGGTTTCACACCTCGCACTGAGGGTACCCTTCATCACCAACCCAAAGGTCGAGACAGCTGGGCGCTCGGTCAACCACTTGCCCAGTTGACTTCGCCTAAATCCCAGGTGCAGGACTAGCCACCCCAGCCTACGTCCGGTCCGGTATCTATAGGCCTGGGATGCGTAGCACTGACCCTTGCTGCCTCAGGCAGTCACCGAAGGCCTATCCTGCCTACGCCAGCACGACACCTGATGGGCCTGCAGAAGAAGGCTCCTCAGTAGAGGATCAAGGCAGCCAGCAGCGGTGGGGGGGGGAACCCCTCCACTAAATTAGCCAAAACCATGAGGCTCTAGCCCAAGCCTCTACAAAATGCAGCAGCCCTGAAGGCCAAGCCAGGGGTCCCTGAAGTGAGGGAAGCCCAATCCTAAAGCTGGTAGGGACCTAGTGGATCATCCAGTCCAACCCCCTGCCTGCAGCAGGAGATCTTCATCTTGTGCCCCTCCCCCCCAGTCGGCAACAAGGTAAAGAACGGGCCCTAAAGAGCGTCGAGGAGAGTGCCCTGGAGAGCTGCTTCTCCATCGACTCTCTGTCGCTGACTGAGGGAAGAGCGGGCAGCACACCCGCAGCGTCCCTCAGTCACCGCCCCCAAAGCCCTTAGCAGCCAATAGGCTGCAAGCATCTCCCCCGGCCATCCCATTCCACTGGGGAGAGGCAAAAGGGCTAGCCCATTATGAGGCTAGCCCCATTCTGGATCAGTGGATTTATCAGCTCCCTGCTGTGCAGGTATTACTACCAGAATGAAAGGATTTAACAAACTTTCATAACATTCTTGGAGAGGGGTGTTGATCAAGGAAGCCCTCTGGGAACCAGGTTTGTTGGGCTGGTGACAGTAGGCTAGATCGACCAGGTCTTGTTCCACCAAACTGCAAACAGATAGAAAAAGTGGAGAATGGGAAGGAGCAAGTGCTGGCACTGGGCATCACTGCCATGGAACCAAAGGATGGACTCTGAAAGTCCTTCCTCTTTCATGGCAACTTGGTATATCAAACTTGATAAGAAATATTGTGTTCCATATTTCCTGTGTTATCCATTTTGGGATGCAGGTGGAACAAGGTGTACACCTATATGAGATATAATAATATCATCTTAGCCTTATTTATCTGAGCTTGAGCTTCATTAATTTGAGAGAATTCCATGGATGCGGCTGGACATAGGTCTCTACAGTCATCATCATGTTTTCTTGACCTTATTAGAAAGATTACTGAAGATAATTTTTAAGTCAAAAAGCCCTAATGAAGCAAAGTGTGCTGTTTATCTACTAATAGATATAAGAAATATTTATATGTGCCTATGTAAACACACCAAACAACTGGCTTTGGCCCTAACTTGCGTCAAGCAATTGGCATGACTCCTGATTAGAAATTAATTAGATTGATGTCAGCAGAGCACACACAGTTTCTTTCTCATAGAAGAACATGCCAAATCCATTAAGAATAAACTACTTGATGCTGATTCCAGTCTTTCATGCTTTGTCAGTTCAGCTGCATATCTTGCCAGTGTTAATGAGACTTACTGTGTGAGTACTTTTGTTGGCATAAATATACTGTGTTCTAGTTTCATACAGAAATCCAATTCCTTTTGGCTGCAATACTCTTATCCTCTTTAAAGTAGCAATCTTATGCTAGCACTACACCCTATGGCATAAATAAATAAACTGAATATAGTCTTATGAAACTGTTTTGATGATTTATTCTAGATTTAAATTAAGTGGTGGCTTCAAAGTTCTCATTCCTACATTTGTGATGAGAGTTTCTAAGCTCTCCTTCTCTCATATTGTAAACTAGCGAAAATCGTACCCGCGTTGCGGGAGTAAAATTCCCCCATACGGCATCCCCCCACTGCACATCAATCCCCCATGCACATCAACCCCTCATGCGCATCCGCCCCATGTGCAACATCCCCCATGTTCATCCACTCTATCTGCATCATTCCCCTATGCACATCGACCCCCCATGTGCTTCAACCCACTATGCACATTGAAGGAAAATGCATTGCACCCCATTTCACCTCCTCCCAGTTGGAATTTCCAAAAACTGGTTCTTAATGCACCCCTCAGTCATTGAAGGAACACCCACCCCAAATTTCATGCTTCTAGGCCCGGCGGTTTTGGCTGGGTGTTGATGAGTGAGTCAGTGCGTCAGTCCAGTCAGTCAGTCAGTCAGTGACTTTTCTCTTTTACATACAGTGGCACCTCACGTAGCAAATTTAATTCGTTCCGGAGGCATGCTTGTTACTTGAAACATTCTTTACGTGAAGCGGATTTTCCCATAGGAAATAATGGAAACTCAGATGATTGGTTCCAGAACCCAAAAAAATATTCATATAAAAATATTAACTGGATGTAAAAATGATGACAAAACACTGGAATTGAATTCAAAATATGCAATAATGTGCATGATCCTATGAAGTCTTAGGCTGCAATCCTAAAGATACTTTCCTGGGAGTAAGATCCATTGAACACAATGGGGCTTACTTCTGGGTAGACATGGTTAGGAGGCTGCAATCAAAGACACTTTCTTCTGTAATCCAAGATACTTTCCAAGTGTCTCCCCACTTTCTCTTTCTCTTCATCCTGAGCCTCTCTTTCCCCTGCTCCCTTCTGGCTAGCCCTGAGCTGCTTCCCTCTTCTCCACTGCTGTTCTCATCCTCTGCCCCAGCGGACGCCCAGCCACAGGAGGAACAGCACAGAAGTGTTGCTTTCGTTATGGGCAGGTGCACTAGGCTGCCCTGTTGCTTTTTTAAAATGGCTGCCGGCCAGCGCGTCTGCCCAACTGCTAATGAGTGTGTTTGTTACGTGAAGCGGAATCCTAGAGAAATTTTTGTTTGTTACGTGAGGCATTTGTTACGTGAGGCGCCCATGTATATAGATTGAACTAGGGCCTAAAATCAGAGTTTTGTAGAGCACTTGTCTATGTAGTCTGTGAGATCTGATGAGCATGTGTGTTAAATTTATGGGTACAGTAAGATCTGAGTAGGGTTGTCATAATTCTCTTCCACAAAATTGGGACAGGACATTTGTCAGTATGTGAACACAATCCCCCAAATTGGGATTGTCCCTGTTTTTCAGGAAATATGGCAACCCTAATTCTGAGGCAGGTGGAACCTGTCAGTGTTTCTCTAGCTCAGGGGTTGGGTCCCAGGTTTGAATGAGAGAGACTTTGCACGGTGTTGAGGTGAAATGGAAAGAAGTGGTCAAGACAGGGTTCATATATAGCTGAGAATAGGTGAGAATGTCAATTCAATTCTTGGCAGAGAAACAAGCACCAAGGAATGAACTTGAGCAAGTAGGCCAAGCCAGACCAAATAAATACCTTATTTCCCGTTTCATAAGATGCACTTTTTTCTCCCCAAAGGAGGGAGAAAATGTCTATGCGTCTCATAGAGTGATAGGGCCAATCCTGGAGCACCTTACCCCATCATGTCATATGCATTGGATTTGTATTGAAGAGCAGAATCCAATGCAACAATTAGTTTCGCGATATCTCCTTCCTATCAAAAGTTATGGTCAAAAAAGTAAAAATCAAAAAATATAAAAACCAATAAATACATTTTTTGGCAATTTTTTAAGCGGGTAGGAATTTTGGCTTTGGGGTTCAGGAATTTTGGCTTTGGCATCTGGTCACCCTGGCACAGTTGCAATCCTAAGCAGCCTTCCCTGGCTTGGAGACTTGCTCCAAAGTAGACATGCACAAGACCTGGTCCCTCCTGCTCCATGCCTGTGCCTCCCTCACTCTTCCCTATGTATCTAGATCCCCTCACCTTTCCCTACCTACCCCCCCAAAAGAACCCCCCCCCCCAACTTACCTGCCTTCCTCGGCCATTTGCAATGAGATTTGTGCAAAATGTTGTTGTCTGATCATTTGCAATGAGATTTGTGCAAAATTCACAAATCACTGACACTAGAGATGATGAGTTTTTGGGGTCTCCAGAAAATTAGAAGAGTACTTGAAGCTTAAAGTCTTTCCTCATTTGTTAATGACGGTGATAATGGTTCTTAATACCACTGTTGACTTTACATGGTTGAAATATTATTCTGCTATATTTTATTAAATATATTAGTGCACCATTTGGTTCAGAATACTTTTTTTCTTGTTTTGCTCCTCTAAACTTTGGTGCGTCTCATGGTCCGGTGCATGTAATAAGCCGAGAAATACAGTATCGTTCTTGCTTCACAGGGAATCTTTCCAAGACCTCTCAACCTCTACATATTTAGCTACACATAGGCTGCAATCCTAAAGACACTTTCCTGGGAGTAAGACCCATTGAACATAATGGGTCTTACTTTTTAGTAGACATGATTAGGATTGTGCTTTAAGTTTCTTCTAAATGCGGGATGGTCCACCTTATACAACATTTTACATTTCAGCCATTTCTAATTTGAGATAAAATCTTTTTATTGAAGATTTTACTTAGGGTTTTTGTTTTGTCTTTGGACCTTTTCTCAGTCTGTAGCTAATGTGAAAGTGTGACAATTCACAGCCTTGTGGAGATGTTGAAGTGCTTTGGGATCAGTAGGAATGAATGGTGGCATGTGCTAAACACAAACATGATGTACTACCAGTGGCAGATCTAGGTCAAATTCTTGGGATTTGGTGGGGGGGCGGAGGGGAAATAAAAAGTCATCACTGCACTACATGTGCAGAGTGCTATTATGTGAAAGTGCTCCTTGCTCTTTACTTCTTGCTGGGGTTGCTGCCTGGCTGTTAAATGGATTCTTGCTGCTGTTGCATCGTCAGCCCTCCGTTTTCTACCAGGTTGTGCATATGGATTATATGGTTGGTTACTCTCACATGGATAATTCATTGCATATATGCTCTGCTTGGTAAGCAGCTGGGAATTGTGTGTAGAGCTGATGAGAAGGGACAAGAGTGTGGTCACAGAGTAAATTGAAAGATGTGAATTTCAGTCTTCCTTGGTCTTCAGACTTTCTGTTTTATTTTATTTTTTGTTCATCTGAAATGCACATATTGGAATACAGAACCTTTTAAGGCTTAAAACTAGCTTCAAGATTCCTTCTAAATGCAGAATTTTCTTCAGAATATTGTTTTACTATTTAATAGACGGTTAACAAATTCTAATATATTAAAATATTTTAACATATTTATCCCATTCTGTGGATTTAACTTTGTTGAAGAATAGAATGAATGTTTGCATGACTATAATAGTAAAGAAGCAGTTGTTTTAACTGTGACTTGCAGTGGCCATTTGTGTTGAGTCAAATCCATGTATTAAAAAAATCAGTGTATAACAGGCTTGGACCTGTAATCACCACATTGTTTTGTATTCCAGCTTCAGAAACACAACTACATTGGGCCAAGCATGACCAGGGAATCTACCCAAGACCTTCCAACCTGTACATATCTAGGCATGACTTCTAATCCTTTAGCTGTGTCAGAGTTAGTTGGCATTGCTGTAGGCAGTCGTATGTAAGATAGTAAGATTTTTCTTTTTCACATTTTCATACTTTTCTTCCAAGGAGCTCAGGGTAGTGTACGTGGTTCCCTCACTCCCTTTTTCTTTACCAACAACCTGTGAGACTGAGAGATAGTGATTGGCCCATTGTCACCCCAGAAACTTCATAGCTGAGTGGGAATTTGAACCTGGTTCATATTGATTTAAGTCCAACTCTCAAACCACTATGCTATCCTATATCTTTTTATTTTTATTTTATAATGGGTCTGCAGGCAGCTTACTCGCACCAACAGTTTTATGGTGGTCACTAGAAAGGAGCTGCTCTAGGCTGTACTATTTATTCGCATTGCGTACATGACCCCTTCACTAAAGAACAGCCAGAATTTGGAGCCAACTAAAGTTACTGCTCCTGGTATTTTGCAGCACCTTGGAGTGTTTCTGCTCTTACTATTGCCATTACTTTAATTTGTTTCCTGGTTTCAGATATTTTTTTTCCTTCTTGTGTGCTCAATCTCTCTGTGTGTGTGTGACCCAGAAATACAAAATGTTCTGGAGCTGTACAAACTCTCATTCATAGGGGATTGCAGGGTATTTATGAGAGCTTCTGCTCTATTGTTGCCAAATGTCTTCCACGTTGGCTACTCTTGCTGAAAATGATTCACTAGTGTGCTATATATGACTGCCACTAAAATATTTTCTTTAATATGCTGGGACTCCTTTAATCTTGGTGTGCTTATATGTAGGATATCTTCAGTCAGAATACCTGATACCTTCTATAATACTCATTTTTTATCCTGATGATGTTGCTTTGCCAATGAATCTGTGTAGTACTCATGAATTGCTTGTAGTTTCACAGTGAGATTCTACCCCAAGGCAAGTTGAATCTAAAATCCACTTTGATGACAGAAGCGAGACCTTCAGGGGGCTTTTCCACACAATCAAGCTAAGTGGCCAGCTGCATCTTATCCTTTGTGGACTGCTCCCACAACTAACAGTCTGATACCTCTTTTAAATGCAGTAGCTTAAGGGGTTGGACATACTCCAGAAGGGGATAGCATCGCTGTAAGAAAGAAAGCCATGTGCCAACAATTTTTTTAAAGGCTAAATGAGTGTATAGTAACTGTATTCAAGTGTAGAAAAGAGAAGTGAAAGAGCTGAAACTAATCAGGGGCTGTCAAGTCAGTGCCAAGTCAGTGCCATGGAAACTTCCCAGTTTCACTTTCCACCAACACATATCATTTAGTGTTGTGATTAATTCCTGAATCATATTTGTTGCTTGTGTAGCACTATTGATGTGCATGACAATAAAAGAGAAGGCAGGTCCCTGTCAAAAGAAAATCACAATCTAAAGAAAATACAGGGGTAACAGTAGAAAGGGTGGATGTATGGTCTTGGAGTAAATATAGAAAATACGTGATTATTTCAAGTATTAAGCTAACTGTAGTTTAGGTTTTGTAAGTAAAGGGGGTAGAAGGTAATGTCAAGGCATTCATGGAAAAGGAGAATTTAGACTTTGAAGGAAGTAAGAGAGGTAAGTAAGAGAGCTCTCTCTCATTCCTCTCACATTACACTGGTATGATCAGTGAGAAAGCATAAGGAGCTGTCATGGAGCATTTGAGGGAACCACCTTTGAACGTTGGATCTGCTGAAGCCAGCACTGGAAAGGTCTTGGGAAGGAACAGAGATGTATGAAGGATTAAGGAGATAAAGGGTTTAAAGGTAAGGGCAAGTAGCTTGTGTTGGATCTAGGAAAAGATGAGAAATTTCTGCAGGTTTCTCAGAAAGGCATGCACAATCATACCAGAGAACAATGGCATAGCTAAAGATCACATAGCCCTGTGCAAAGCTCAAAATTTTGCCCTGGAAGTGATGTAATCCCTGGGTACTTTAAAAACGAAAATTGAGGAAAAACCTGCCTCCTCCTCCTCAGCAGTTCACCACCCATTTGTTCTACTAGTGGCATAGGTAAAGTAGCTATTTGCTATCTGGAGTTGAAGAAGGTTTTGTTCCCACAACAACAAAATCAAATTTATTTAAGTAAAAAAAAAAAAAGAAAATTGTGTCCCTTATTGGTTTGGGAAACTGTGCTGCGGCAAAGAAGAATGGTTATTCTTTCCCTGCTACATATAAGAAGAGCACCACTTAGAACTGACTGTATACCCAGTTAGCATAGGTCACTGTATATTAACACCTTATTAGTTCCTCATAGTATAAGAATTACATCTCACTGGCTCTCAGAGCTATCAGTATCATGGGAACATTTTGAGTTAAGAAAATCAACTTTTTCCCATAGGCTTTTGTGTTTTCATTTTCTGGTTAATTGGCCATAATGTTTGGTAGAATATAAAGTTTGGTAGATATTCCAATGCAGTTTGTTTCATTTCATTCTGCATTAAATTCCCCTTCCAATGATATATAGCATATATAACACTAATATTCATACATACCCCATTTTTCACAATTTTAGCCTCTAGTGTCATGCTCAGTTTGTAGCCCCTAAGCTATGGTAGTTGCCTCATTCACCTGCGCCCCCTGCACTTCCCCTAGCTATGCCACAGTCAGAAAGAATAAATGTTTTCAGCAGCAAAAGTGGGGAAGGTGCATGGAGAGCAGAATAACAGAAAGGAGAAGGTTTTACTTGACAAGGCCAGTGATGAATAATGTGTGCTTGAGGGCAAAATCCAGAGTAACTACAGGAAGTCCTTGCCCCGGTGTAAGAACAACTTACCCTAGAATCCAGAGTAACTACGGGAGCACGTGAGAGACATTTCGTGCACCTGTAGTTACTGCACTATCTAGTGAAAACCTATGGGAAATTCACATTGCAATCCAGAGTAAATTGTTCTTACACTGGAGCAAGGATTCCCCATAGTTACTCTGGATTGCGCCCTTACTCTGGATTCCAATATGAATTTCCCATGGGTTTTCATGAGGTGGTGCAGTAACTACGGGTGCACGTAAAGTCTCTTATGTGCTCCGACGGTTACTCTGGATTTGGGGGATAGTGTTTATACTTAAGGGCCCATTTTTTGCAATATTGTCTAGATAATTAAAAAGCAGGTCTCCGTCAGTCTTGAAACACTATGGTATCGTGCTCAGCGCTGTATATGCTGCATGTGAAGCATGAAAGCCTGGGTTGGATTGTTATGGAGGATAGGCTGTTACCCAAGCAGCAAATCCCCCCTCTCCACGCCACTGAATTAGTCCAATGGAAAGGCAGAGCCAATACGATTGGATCCAGCTGGCGTCGCAGAGCTGGGCTAAGGACAGGAGCTCACCCTGTCTTGTGGGGATGACCCGGGTCTCGAACCCTGGCCTGCTGGTTAACTGGCACAGTGACTTCACCACTTGCGCCACCCACAGCCCTAATTAATTCTTTTGTAAAAGAGCAGATATAGGAAACAAATGGGGAAAAATAAATCTACAGTTGAGATGAAACCACATTGTCACCCATGATGGCACTTACTTCAAGGAGGGGGTGGAGACAATAGAAAAAGATGAGGGTTTGCAGGGAAAAATTAGAAGTGGGCAGTTTGGTGACATGCTAGTTCCTAGCTCTGGGCAGCCTGGAGCAGTCACTTGCAGGTTGGATTTGCGCCACTGATTTTGGTAATCCAAAATCACCAAGATCTTCACTACTTTGGTGCAGATCCAAGTAGCCACATTTGGGTTGCTCCAGTGTTACCTGACAGCAGGTGGTCTGGTGTGGCAGGAGGTCTGGTCTTGAGGGTAGAACCTTTGTTTGCCTGAATATAAAACCTGAACGTGGCCAGATTGAGATAACAAGAAGCCAATTCCATGCATGGGCAACTCCTTGAAGAGAAGCTGCTGAAGCTGAGTTATGATCCCTACAATCCAGAGTAACTATGGGAAGACATAAGAGGTACTTACTCTGGATTTCTCCATGCATTTCCCATAGGTGACACCGTAACTATGTCAGTGTAAAAGGTCCCAGAAGTTATTCTGGATTGTAGCCTTCATCTGTTCTTCGGTAAGAGCAAATAAGTTATCTCAGCTATTTATGCCCTTCATGTGAGAGCTGATGGAGCTGTTTGTCAGCCGGCATGTCAGACATCGGGGGCCAGCAGTGAAAACCAGAATGTGAACATTTATTCCATCTTGAATGTAGCTGGTTCTTGAAAGACAGAACATCTCTGTGTTTATAAAAAATCCCTTTGGGGGTTTAGAAGAGCCTGCTTCAAGGTAAATCACCTTGAGAAAGTTTAAGGAGCAATCCAATGACCAGAAAGGCAGTATAGAAATACCTGTATTATTGTATTATATTAGATGGCGTAATGGGAAAAGTTTCTCCTTGCAATCAGGCTGGCAGAGCATCATCCCATAACTTGTCCTGGGCACAGTGCAGGCAAGTCAACCTGCCCGCTCCAGCGCAAGTTAGGGTTGCATTATAAATGCAGTGTAGCTTGGCACTGTCACCACAGCATGGTGACCTGAAGTTTCTAGAAGAGGTTATATATTCAAGGAAATATCTATGCAAATTTGCTTATTTTTTTACATTTTGACAGAAAACAAAATCTAGCATGTTCTAAAAAGGAATAAAAATCTACAGCTTCTCTGATCCCATCTGTTCCTGGCAGCAGTGAATTTTTTTCCTATAGGTCATTGAAAATGTTATTAAGGAGTTGCTTATGTTGCTGTGTCATTGTTCATTTTTTTTCTTTCCCGATTTCCTGGTTCTTGAACAGAAAGCTCCAATCGTAACATTTACTAGCACTCTTACTGGAACAGAAGCCAGCTGAATCTTTATAGGTAGGGGTCCACAAAGTTGCCAGTGGTTACCATAAATTTAATTCTGGAAGCCAGCAGAGAAAACCTTCACTGTTCTCTTCCAGAGGTGCAAGACAGTTAAAAAAAACAAAAACCAATGAAGGAGTCAACAAATGACTCTTTTAAAAACACTATCTCAGGACAACTGGTGTAATAGTGCAACTGAAGATTTTACTATTGGGATACTTCCATAATTTGAATCTTACCTCTGTCATAAACTCACTTTGTGGCCTTAGGCAAGTCACCTCAGCCTCAGCTTCCCATCTGTGGATTGAGGTAATCATTATCTTTGTAAGATAATGGGAGGCTAATTCAGAATGGTTTGTAAGAGTAATGGGAAGACATTGCATATGAAATACTTTGAATACTTGAATGTTATATATAGGCTTTGAAGTGTTTATTCTTAAACTGGAATATAGAATCCGTGTAGTGGTGGGTTGGAAAAATGGGGTTCTTTTGGGGGGGTTGTTCCTCAGCTGAGGGATAGTTTCAGAAGAAGAATTCATTATTTCAATCTACAGTATTATTATTTGCAGGTAGACAGTCCCTGGTTCAAATACAGTACTGGAGAGCCACTATATTTATGGGTGGATGTGAGTTGTGGACCCCTGTTGATAATATTCCATGTTGTCCCTGTGATCTTACACTTAGAACTATAGAACCCTTACACTATACTATCACTTCAGGTATAATGATAATTCAAAGCGGTTAAGACGCTGTGCCTGTTAACTCGCAGGCCAGGGTTCGAGACCCGGGATGGCACCACAAGACAGGGTGAGCTCCTGTCTTTAGCCCTGCTCTGCGACACCAGCTGGAGCCAATCGTATTGGCTCTGCCTTTCCATTGGACTAATTCAGTGGTGTGGAGAGGGGGGATTTGCTGCTTGGGTAACAGCCTATCCTCCATAACTAGCTAACCCAGGCTTTCGTGCTTCGCATGCAATGTATGCAGCGCTGAGCACGATACCATAGTCTTCAAAGACTGACGGAGGCCTGCTTTTTAAATGTAAAGTCACATTTTTTTCATGTGCATTTTTCAAATGTTTTGGCTAGTGAATCCAGTGGCTACATGTTTTTCTTTTTTATCAAGGGATTTTTTGCCTTTGGCAGTCATACCTTCTCTACAGATACATGGATTATTTATAAGGTGTGGGAGTGTAAAGTGAGATACAGGGTACTTCTGAAAAAAGTAACTGTTTTGTGACACAGAGAACTGTAATGTTTCTCCTTGCCAAAGCATTATTAAGATTTTCCCATGTGCTTTGCTAGGGTCTATCGAAGCCATGTTCTTTAATAACATTGTAAGCATTGTTGCTATCACCTTGAATAATTTTTAACGAAAAACATTTTGAATTATATAAACATGAATTATTATTCTTAATTTTGGATCTTTTTTAATTAACATGTTTTTACTTAATGCATTCTAGTATCGTTTTATTCGGAGGCACTTGTTTTAATTATTTTCTTGCACTTACTCCAAATTAACTAGTGATTAAAGACTTACGGTAATTCATTTGGGTTTTTCCTTTTTGATTCTTCCCCTCCCCTTCCTTTGTGTCACATTCCATCTTCCTGAACATCATATCTTATTAGACTGTAAATCATCTTTGATTTTGTATAATTATAAAAATAAGAGAAAAGCATGCACCCCTCAATGGAAAAGGTAGTGACAGCAATGGCTCTTCTCCATCTGCTGGTGTGGGAGGCTGCTTTGGCTTCTCTGCCAGTGGGCTTGCAATGGGCAGAAGTGAAGACTTCTTTGCGATTGCTGTAAAAATCCTCTGCCAGTTGATTGCATATCCCTAATGGCTAAAAATTGGTCAGAATCTTTTTCAGGGATTTCAAAAACTAAAGTGCATATAGAAAGTTTTAAAAATTTCAAGAAAATATGTCTATCCCCTGTTCTGTATCAATCGAAGGCTAGGAAATGGTAACTTTGAAATCACTGAGCTCTTATGAAAAAATAATTTTAAATCCATGTTAGAGGATTTCACTGTTGTGATATTTTCATAGAGGACTTTATGTGCAAATATATTATAATATGGCCTGTTTGGTAAAAGCTTCCTAAGCATCTTAAGAACATAAGAGTGCTGCTAGATCAGTCTGTGGCCTGTCTGCTCCAGCTTCCTGTATCTCATAGTGGCCCAACAGATGCCATAGGTGTTGTTGGTGTGTGCCTTTTCCTGTGTAGTTTTTTATGCTGTTTGCCTAGCAAACCTAGTGCTTAATGGCACCTAAAACTCACAGCCTTTACTCCAGAAATTGTAGAAGTTTAGGATGTAATTGTTTTAGGGCGCAATCCAGAGTAACTACGGGGAGTCCTTGCTCCGGTGTAAGAACAATTTGCTCTGGATTGCAATATGAATTTTCCATAGGTTTCCAGTTGGCGGTGCAGTAACTACGGGTACACATAATGTCTCTTACGTGCTCCAGTAGTTACTCTGGATTGTAGGGTTAGTCACAAAAGGCATGAAAAGACCCAGTAAGGAGGATGGGGCATATGAGCATGGAGAATTGTGACAGGCATATTAAAACAGATATTTTTTGTTTATGGAAAGCCTCTGACATCAACAATTTTTATATATTAAACATTTATGAACTGTATGGGCTAAACAGTAGAGTTCTCCAGTGTTCTCTTTCACAAACCTGGACAAACTTAATTTGTGATGTATTAGAAGACTAAAAAAACCTTCCACATCACAATTATTATGATATGTTTCCTCTCTTTGATCTTCAGAAATTACTCATGCTGTATGATGTAGCAGTGTTTTATTTCACCTGAGAGCTTCTGGAGAATCTCAGCTGGGTTTGTGATTAAACTTTTCAGTCAGTCAGTTATAATTAAACTCTTTAATCAACTGGGAAAAGCCTGAAAATTCTGAAATGACCCATTTACTGTGGCCATTTTTTAAGTAATTTGTTGTGGAATATAAAATTTGGAACAAAATTAGTGGTAGCTTTGAACATCTGGTGATATTCTCATTTAAAGAAAAAATGCTGAATTTTGGTTATAACACGAGTTCCTAGAAGTAATTCTCCTTAGTTATTTCTACTCTGTTATACGAGTCATAACAGTTTCTCACCCCATGCCTACAACTTGATAGCTCGTTGGCCCCTAAATCTTAAATACTGCTCAGTCTGGTTCAGATGGCCTTTCTGATGGACATTGGTCTTGTGGCCAGCCCTGAACTGTAGTGAATATTTATATTCAGAAATATTTGTCCAAATATTTATAGTGAATATTTATAGTGTAATGAATATTTATATTTCAGGACTCAATGAAGAATGACAGTGCATGTGCTCACCTGTGTTCAATGTGAGCTTCAGAAAGAACATCAATTCTTACAACCCTTGAAGGAGCTGTAGCTTACTCGATGTCAGCTCTTGATCATATGATTATTCTACACCTTTCCATTGTTTGCTCCCTCCCACATATGGAGCCACCATAATTCTGACCAGATATTTTCAAGCTTTGATCATCTTTAGAGTTAAGGGAGGGACACGCAAAATTACAAAAATATCCTAAAAAAGGCTGGAGTGATCTCTGTTCTTCCAACATTTAGATGAACTCTGGTCCGCTGTACACAGTTGGCTGAAATGATATGATAATGCTTTTCCTAGTCCGTACCACATTTGGCTGCAAGAAGTAGGAAGGTGCAGTCTAGGATTATCCATAACACTCTTGTCCAGTGTTATGTAAAAAAAGGATAGTCAGTGATGTGCATGGACCATATTGTCTCAAATTCCCTTTAAAGAGAATTTGTTTTAAAAGGAATTTGTTTTAAAGGGAATTTGTTTTAAAGGAAATGTGTTTTATTCCTCCCCCCATGCTTGTATTACTTCTCCATCTCCACATTTGCTGGTGAATATGAGATGGACTTCCTTTGCTTTTAAAAAAATCGGAATTGGACTTGATCGATGAATAGCCAGACTGTGACCATTCAGGACATGGTAATAATAAATTTTAGCAATGGATGAGATTTATTTAGCATCTTAGCAAAATACTAATGGACCTTGATTCCATATACTAGGCCATTGTGGTATTGTATTTGTGCAAGAGGAAACACTTGTTTCTTTAAAGTGATTCATTTTAGACTTTTAAAACAATATTAATTTTTATATCTTTCTCCCTTTTTGATCAATCAAGCATATCAACTGGAAGGGGGAAGCTTGGTGAAAACTAATAACTATCAATTAAACTCTACTTTTCCTTGAAGAAATATAAAAATTTGCCATTGTATTGATTTCAGTCCTATCCTTTCTTCCTCAACTTTTAATTTTCCATTTTTGTTTTGTCTTGCCTAAGCTAACAGATTTATAATGCATCTCCTTGAACAATAAAAATCATTTGCCATTTGGTGAAATTGGCTGACATTTCATTTTTGCTCTGCAGCTTGCAGATTAAGTTGACATTATTTTGCCAGGCTCTGTGCTATTATCATTAACATATTGCTCATGTCTTAAAGCTGAAATAGCTTTGCCCTGGTAGCAGAATGCTCTACATTTTTTTGCAAGCTTAAATGGGAGAGTGGGGAAACCACATACCACAGCAGTCAGTTACATACCGAGAGAGCCGGAAGCAAATGGACCCTGCACTGTAGGATAGCTAAATAGAAACATCATTATAACATGTCATTTAAACTGTGTGACAAAATGGAGAAAAATGTCCACAACACATGATAGGTTTACTGCCAGTAACTGTAAATCTTAGTATAGTAACATATTGGTCTTCAGCTCATAACATATGAGTGTGTTTGCAGTAAGGGACTTGTCAAATAATGGTACTGAACTGCCTGATTTTGCTGCATGAAAATGAAATGCAATCTCCAATTGCAGTGTAATTTCATTCTTCTCCAACTCTGATTATTTCTTTTGAAATGAGAAGCAGCTAGGCAGCTATCAGCAGCATCATAAGATGTGACTGTTTTGGTGCCTGGAAGCACCTGTGCGGCATTCAATTTAAATAAATTAGTAGTCAAGTGCAAATGCCTTCTTCTGAGACCTTGAAAGGTCCCCAGTAATAAGAGTTCATTGAAGTTAGTTTATACTGTATATAGCTCTCTCTCTCCCTTTCTTCAATGGTGATTTGCAAGTTGTGTCTCTCATGGCTGAAGTAACAGGCAGGAGTGCAGCAAAGTAGAAAAAGACTGCACTCTCATTGCTTAGACAGGAATTTCATTACTCAGAACAAAATGCTTCATTTAGTCTTCAATTAGGCTTCATGGGTGTGTGTGAGAATTTGAATCTAGGTCTCCACTTGACATTTTTACTGTACCTGTCTCGGCTTAAATCTTATTTCTGGATAGTTTTTTCACCATTAATTGTTCCTTTCATATAACCAGTGTTTACAGCCCAACCTTATTTGGGCCTTATGCTTCCAGAATTTATTTATTTATTTATTTATTTATTTATTTATTTATTTATTTATTTATTTATTTAAGGATACTCAAGGCGGCACTGGAACTTGTGTTCCATATGGCCATCATCAAACACAACACACTATTCAGATCAGCTTGACTGCTGCTGCAAGTGGTGGTGTCAGCCTACCAACAATTTCTGGTACCATTGTGTCAGTATAGAAGCAAGGAGGAGGAGAAAGAGGAGGTTGGATACTGGCCTGGGAGGGAGCAGTATTGGTGGCAGCAATACCACCAATTGCCTATTCCCCTTCCAGACCTTAATCTGCATTCCGGAGTAGACTACCCAATCCTATCCAATTTTGCTGTACTGGTATAGCTGTAATTCCAGCTCCAAGAAAAAGGAAACCACTATGCACATCATCTCCCCATGTCTCCCCAGGATGTAGTCATTCCCAATTGATGTGGCTGCAGCAGTTTTGGAAAGTTGTATAGGATCAGGTCCTAAGAGAGCAGGCATGATCATGGTGTCTCTAATGTTTTCACTTCTGAGCTGCTTACATGTCTCTTCCTGGATGACTTGGACCTGAAAACTGTCATCCATTTAATAGTAACCTCCTGTCTACTGTAAAATACAGGCTACCTTTTTCAAACTACAATAATGTGAATATGGAAACTCCTTTGTTAATGGATTGACTTCTTGTTGTCCAGTCTGCAGTGGCTTCCAGTCTTTGACCAGGAAGAATTCAAATTGTGTGCAAGTAGTATTTATTAATACAGTGGTACCTCGCTTAACAAGTGATCCACATAACAAGCAAAAATTTATCTAGGATTCTGCCTCATATAACAAGTGTTGCTTCATTTAAAAACCCACTTGTTGGCAGTAGGAGCAGATGCGCTGGTCGGCAGCCCTTTTAAAAAGCGTCAGGGCTGCCTAGCACACCTTCCCATAGCTAAAGCAACACTTCCATGCTGTTCATCCTGTGGCTGGGTGTCTGCTGGGCAGAGGGAGAGAAGAGCAGTAGAGAAGAGGGAAGCAGCTCAGGGCTAGCCAGAAGGGAGCAGGGGAGACAGAGGCTCAGGTTAAAGAGGAGGAGAAAGTGGAGAGACACTTTGAAAGTGTCTTGGATTGCAGCCTCCTAAACATGTCTACCCAAAATAAGCCCCATTGCTTACTCCCAGGAAAGTGTCTTTGTAGCCTATTAACTATGTCTACCCAGAAGTAAGCACCATTGCGTTCAATGCGGCTCCCACGAAAGTATCTTTAGGATTGCAGCATAAGCAGACTTCATAGGATCATGCACATTGTATGCATGTTTTGAATTCAATTACAGTGTTTTGTCATCGTTTTTACATCCAGTTAATATTTTTATATGAATATTTGTTGGGTTCTGGAACCAATTGTCTGAGTTTCTATTATTTCCTATGGGAAAATCTGCTTCACATAAAGAGTGTTTCACATAACAAACATGCTTCTGGAATGAATTAAACTTGTTATGTTAGGCACCACTGTACAGTGCTATTTATTAATTTACTGCTTTCCAATAACAGCAGAACACATAACAGGTTACAACAGGGTTGCCATAATTCTCGTCTACAAAATCGGGACAGGACCCTCTGTCCTATTTGCCAGTATGTGAACACAATCCCCCCCCCAATGCAGGATTGTCCCTGTTATTTGGGACATATGGCAACCCTAGGTTACGGTGAAAAAAATGTAAAAGTTTTCTTATCTTAGGTAGCTTACAGTCTAAAACAGAAAGACATGAGAAACATTATCAAATAGTAACTGGAAAAGACACTGTGCAGGACCCATATAAGCAGGTAGTGGCATAGCTACATCATTAGGCACCTTGGATCCCAGAATTTTTAATAACTTGCAAGGTCTTAAAAAAGGCATGGCAGCCCCCACAGGCTTGGCAACCTAGGCAGTTTATCCCCCACCCCCTTTATAGTGATGTTATTTCCTTAATTAAGGAGTATTTCTTCCTCTCCTTGCTAACTTTGACTGTAGCTGTTAATGTATTTCTCTCGAAATCATTCTCCCCGAAGGAACGCAAGGCAAGGAACGCAAGGCAATGTGCTGAAAAATATAACATGCAAATGTTTGTGAAGCCCCTTCCCCAGCAATGACAGATCAGCAAGCCAAGGGACCCTGTTAAAATCTCTGTGATTGTTGTAGCCTGTAGTCTAGAAGATTGATGCTGATTTCTAGAGGGGTCCTGTGGAGATGGCAACCATGCTAGTCCAAAGGGAATTGCAACTCTCCTTCACATGTGAACTTTGACATCTCTAGAAAAGACTTCATTCTGATTTCCTTTGTCTTTGTGAAATAAAATTACATGAATCCACAATTTCAAAACTGGTTTGAATGGAAAACCTGATGGATCATCTTATTTTTAGCAATCCCAGTGCCAAAGAGAAAGCCCTTTTAATTTTCTTGTACCATCTTTTAAATGGGGTTAAGTTCTATACTGTTCTATTTGTATTCTCTGAGGTTTTAAATTTGACTTTTTAATCTCTCACCATGAGAGTTTTTATCAGGAATTTCTGATTTGATTAATAAAATTAGTGGCAAATTATTGAGAATCAAGCTGTCAGCTGCCATCCAGATAATCCCATCACAGAAGGGAAGAAGAGTATCCTATTCTCATCCTGCCACTACAGATCAGGTTGGCACAGGCTGGACATTCCACAGCTAGAGAGCAGATGCCTGCAGAGTACTTGGTGCCAGAGCACTGAAGCAAAACATTGCCTATGTTAAATCGGATGACTGGAGAGTGATTTCTTAACTACATTTTTAGTTAACTAGTCCAGACCTTTGCTCCCTTACTTGGGAATAAATTTGCTGAGCTCCGTGGTTCTAAGTCAAGTAGCACATGTTTGGACTGTTATCCCCCATGATAACCCCATTCCGATAATGTATCAGACATTATCACTGTCATCAATACTTGAGGGTTCAGGGTTTGGCTTGGCCTGATGGATTCTTGGCCATTGTCCACTCCGGCTGACCCCTATCACCACCCTTCCAGCAGGTGACATTATTTATATTTTGAAAACTTATTGCCAGTGCTGTATCATAGCATGTCTTATGTATTGTTTGGTATACAGTATATTTAGAATTCAAAGTAGGGAATCAATCTCATTTTGACAAATGTCTGCAAACAACAGATGGGTGTACTCTGCCTCTGTCTCCCATGCCCCACCAGCATGATTAACTATAAAACACAACAGAACCCTGATCATTACCATTTTTTATCCCAAGCCCACCCTACGATTTGTTTTACAAGCCCACCCCATAATTTCTATATTCAAGCATGGTTCTTATGTGCACTAATTTACAATACTGTATGCCTGTTGGACCAGTTTGTACATTGCTGATATGAGCTCGTGAATTGCTCTTTACAGAATTTTGCCATTGTCTACCTGTACTATAGTTCTCCATTTTCTGAGGTCTTTGTAAATAAATATAAAATGTCATTTATGGAAAGTGTTCATATTTGGATCCTGGATGCAGCAGGCGTACATATTGATTTAGTCAGTGATGTTGCATTAGCAACTACTTATCTCCTCCTCTACACATAGATGATTATTTGTTGTCAAGGAGACTGGGCGATTTTTTTGTTTTGTTTTTTGATGTGCTATGCACAATAAGCAGAGATCATGTTGCTACATCCTTGCTGAGAACATACTATTGGGTTATAACTATAGTTTCTCACTTCCTAAAACCTATAAATTCTACATAGTTTCAAATCATCTTTTATATCAAGGAAAAATCCCATTTTGGGGGGTACCAGTCTAAGACACTGTGCCTGTTAACCAGCAGGCCAGGGTTCAATTCCTGGGTTGGCCCCACAAGACAGGGTGAGCTCCTATCCTTAGCCCAGCTCTGCGACGCCAGCTGGATCCAATCGTATTGGCTCTGCCTTTCCACTGGACTAATTCAGTGGCGTGGAAAGGGGGGATTTGCTGCTTGGGTAACAGCCTATCCTCCATAACAATCCAACCCAGGCTTTCGTGCTTCGCATGCAGCGTATGCAGTGCCGAGCATGATACCATAGTCTTTCAAGACTGACGGAGGCCTGCTTTTTTTTTTTTTTTTACCAGTGTCATCCTGAGAAATGTCTGTCTCTGTGTTATCCCTTTTATTCTGCTTTTGGGAGTTATTCTTAGTATTCTTTAAAATCACACCCTTGATTAGTGCAATGGTTGCCAAACCACAGGTTAAGGTGTACTAGAATAATTATAGACATCTTATTGTTCCATCATGCAGACAACATTTTTCATACATGAACCTTAATGAGCTTCACATTGGAGAACTTTGGTGGGAAATTGTCCCAGAAGTTTCTGTATCTTAATTTCTCAGGGAAGCAGCTTCTCATGGCTTGGTAATATTAAGGCACAACAACTGCTTACTGTGCAGCAGAATGGTATTGCCACTACCATGCTCAGAATTTTTCTAACATGCCAGATCTGGCTCATAGGTTGAAGTTTAGAGGCTGATGGTCTAGTGCCCTGTTACCAAAACTACAATCCATGGGTCACAACTGGCCAGGGTAACCAGATGCCAAACCCCAAATCCCCCCCAAGTTCCCCAAAATTCCTGTCATCCAAGCCAAAATTCCTACCCAGTTAAAAAAATTTAGAACATCCCCCAAAATGTAGGACATGTTAAAATAAAGCAAAAATACTCATATTGATTTCCTGTACTTAAAATTGAAATCATTTTAACATGCATGATTCTGACACATACATGTAAGTTGCCCTCAAAGCAGTTTGCAGCAACACATGCAAGGGGAAGGGAGGTGGGATAGGTAAGTGGGGGTGGCAGAGTTAAGTAGGGAAGGGGAATGGCAGAAGTAAGTAAGGAAGGGAATGGCGTTTGGGAGAGGTAAGTAGGGAAGGGGAATCTGGGTGGGGGGCACTTTCCTGGATGGATGGGTGGCAGCAGTTGAGCCAGCTGGTGAGGTTGCAGAGGCAGCTGCAGGGGAGGCTGGCTGGTTGGCCGGTGAGATGGAGAAGTGGCGCGGCAGCCACTGGGGCACTGGGCTGGTGAGATGGAGGCAGTGCAGCAGCCACTGGAGAGCTGAGCCAGCAGGCCAGATCATGAAACCAGCACAGTGGTCGCTGGAGAGCCAGGCTGGCCTGAGAGACATCAGAGATGGCCCAGCAGCTGCAAGAGAGGCATGGCTGGCTGACTGGGAGGTGGTGCAGAGGGCACTGCAGGGGCCACGGAGCCCCTAGATCATCTGCAGCTGAGGCTGCTGGTCATGAGGTGAGGGACGGACCTCCTCCTGTTCCTGTCTCAATGGATTCCCGCACTGGAAAGCCCCAGAGTTGCACACAGCTACAATTGCACATGCAAAACATAAATGGCAGTGGAAATGCCAGGAATTCTGGACAGGGTTTCTCCCCCCTTTCTGGTTTGCCCCCTTTTTCAGGGGGTCTCCAGGAATTTCTGGTCATCTGATCAGCCTGCAACTGGCACAGTGGAAAAGCCGTCCCTGTTGTGAGGAGGGCTATTACTCCTCACTAGCACTGTTCTGTGGTGCTGCTCCTGATATTGCATCGCTCTGGGCCGTAACATCTGCCCAGAAATGTGGGAGCACAGCCTGCTAGGGAAATATGGGAGCTCACTGACATGACTGCAAAAGTTCTATCTTTATAATATTTTATCTGTCAGGTTCACTCACACATGCAAATTATCATGTAATGAAAATTCAGATGCAAATCTGTCCCAAATCTGAAATCTGACTGCCTAGGAGACAGTTAAAACGAAAGCGGGGTAGGTCAGGAGAAGAGCTGGTAATTAGCTACTGTACAGTATTAGCTACTGCATTATAATGATTTCTAATTCCATACATTGCTTAAGAGACAATGGGTACAATTCTAACCAATTTAGGCCAGTCTATCTTACATACCATATCTTTCCATAGTTGGAGGTTGGAGGTTGGCATATGACTCTACAGTGGCCTAACCCCACCACACACCCCCAGGAATGGGGTAGAACCCCCAGACACCCCCCAGAACAGCACGGGGGTTTAAGCTGGCCTAACTGGAGGTTTGGATTGCAGCCTTAAGATACAACTTTTTGGCTTCACATTTCCATTTGTGCTAAATAAGGTCCAACAACTTGCAAATGTGTAGTGTCAGGCAGGAATTATTAATTTCCCAGGAGAATGTAAATCTGCATGGGATTTAACAGTAAATTTAAGTCAGTAACTGGAATTACTATATTAATATTTAATACTCAATAAAGTCTTGCTCCTGTGTAGTTCTTTACATCAGATATAAGGAAACTTCACTGCTCTCCTGCAGGGTAGATAGATGAATGTTTGGTAATGATTGCTTTTTAGTATGATGCATGAGATAACCCTGGCTCCATCTTTTGGAATTTTTGGCCATCTGATCTGTGTCTCACTGTCTGTGCAGTATTTTACTGTAGATGGAAGATCTGGCATTTCTAGCATTATTCTCTTGATTTTATTAAACCCTCTGTGTATTGTATCCTTTGTGGTATTGTAATACAGCTTTTGACTTTTTCCGTCTTGTATGGGTTTTTTCTACTGATTTCACTGATAAACTGCCTTGAGTCTCTCTAGAAGGGAAAAAGACAGGATATGCCTCTTAAAATTTTTTTTAATAAGAGCATAGAAAGGAAAATAAGATTCATAGGAAAATAAGATTCCACTGGATCAGGCCAAAGGCCCATCTAGTCCAGCTTCCTGTATCACCAGATGCTTGAGGGAGCACATATGACACCTGCATCCAGGTGCTCTCCCCTGTATCTGGCATTTTGAGATTGTCCACATCTACGCACATCCCTCATGGCTTGTAGCCTGCAATGGCCCTTTCCCCTAGGAATTTATTCAAGCCCTTTTTAAAGGCAGTAAGGCTAGATGCCATCACCATATTCTGAGGCAGGGAATTCCACAGACCAACCAATAAAACCAATAAATATGTTTTGTGCAAGATAATTCTTAAAACTGGTTATTTGGCACAAGAAGTAAAGCATGTGTGTGTGTGGGGGGGGGGGATTTACATTGAAACACAGTTTGAGCTGAAAGGCAGATCATAAACTCCCTTAGAATCATAATTGTACTTGTTAAGAATACGTACTGTATATACCACAAAAAGGTCCACAATTTAGTTTACAGAGAAAAGTTAATAATTAAATAGATTCCTGTCTCCAAAGGGCTCACAATCTAAACAATACAGAACGTCATGAAGCAACCACTAGAACGTCCTGGGTGACAGTTACTCTTCACCAAGTCCCATGGTGGGGGGGGGGGGTGTGGACCTTGACCCAGAGTCAAAAAGATGTTTCAAGAGCCAAGGAGGCAGAGGAATTTCTCAGAATCTTTCATTACAGTATTCTGTATTCCTTTCCCACGTGGGTGATGTGGTACTACTGTGGAAGCGTAGCGGAGGTGGCAGCTGCAAGCCATGTATGTCAGACTGAGGCAGCAATCCTGATCCCCAGTTTGGCTGGCCTAAGCCCCAGCAGAAGTTCCATGCTGGCCTAGAAGTGTCACAAAAGTGCCATAAGACAAGTCTGGGGGTGGGTTATCAGCCTATATCACCATGAGAATGGGGAAACAGTGAGTTGTTCTGGCTTAGGTTAGGATTGCACCCTGAGGCATATGTACATGACACAATATCATGTACCATATCTGAGAGGAAACTAGCTTCCGAAAGTAGCTTGTTATGGGACTAGAGCTGATGCAGAATAAATGCACTCAAGACACATTGTATTGTGGGCCTAAATACAATTATGCTGATTTTCTGCTGTGATTTTCTGTATTTATAAGTTTTTAGAGAGAGATAAGAGTGTGCGGTAATGCATCAGGCAGGCAATGAATCTCTCTCCCTCTTTGGGGGTTAGAACAGCTTTGTCTCAGTTGGGAGGAAGACTACTTCCCCTTGGAGTAGTGAACGAATGCAAAGTGTGGTCAAATTGCTTTGCATTCTTTTACTGCTGCGTTAAAAAGATGCTTTATGTATTTAACACAATGGTATATAAGACAAGTTGTGTGTTTGTTTACAGCTGCACAAATTATACATACACAAATGCCTCAACACACATACATGCAATTGTGAATTTGTCACCACATCATATGAGAATGGATCTCAATGTACCAAAGTAAGTTTTTTAAAAGAGTTGTGTACAAAGCTTTCCTTTCTTTCTTGTCTATACTCTAATTATAGTTGTCACTGAAGATTACTTTGTGATGTTGGGCAGAAAAAATCAGTGTCACTTAAAAAGGTAGTTGCTGTCTGTAATCAAAAAGAGAGAGACAACATATATAGTATATTTTCTTGAGCTGTCATCTGTTGGTCGAAGATAGATTACATAACACATAATGCTCCGTAGGAATGTCAGCAAAAATAGGGAAATTATAATTAGAGTAAATAAACTGTAATACCATTAACATTTAAGTAGTAATAGTTATATAGTCCAAAGTAATACCATTGAATCAAAGTGATGTAAATGGTTGGAAAAATACACCCTTATAATGTTTTTCTCTCCTCCTCTCCTTTGTAATCACAGAATGTCGAATCTAATCCAAATAAGTCGCTCATCTTGCTCATTTGTTTCCTCGAAGTATTTACTGGTTTGCTAGAAGAACATAACATATGAGTAGAAAAAACCTCAAGCTCTAGGTTACAAGCCATAGTTAACATATTTCTTTCTCGAGATGCACTGCCAGTAGTTTGAAGCTGGAAAATGAACTCCATAGGAACATGACCTATATAAATAGACCTTGATCAATAAGAGACAAGATGAAAGGAGTTCTTAACATGACCAGAAAGTTGTTTCTACAGAGAACTTGAACAAAAGGTAATTTTCTTGCTGAGTAACATCTTTCGTTGTGAACAAGCAGGCAGACAGAAAAATACAAGAGTTGGAACATAGCAATGAACACGATTGAAACATTTTGGGACGGCAGCAGCAATGCAGCTATTTTGTTTTTTTGTTAGCTAAGAGCACAATCCTAACCATGTCTACTCAAAAGTAAGCCCCATCATGTTCAGTGAGTCTTACTCCCAAGAAAGTGTATTCAGGATTGCAGCCTTAAACTCTGCTAAGCCAAGGTCACTTGACTTCTAACAAAAGTGACGTGTGTTTGAGGACGTTTTTTTATCATTGTCCTGAAGTTATTTGCCTGATTCCACTTGATGCACTTCTTTTTTCTTAGAGGTCTGGCAGGCTCTAAAAATCAATATGTAAACATCTGCTGCCTTCAGCTACTCACTCAGAGCCAGGGTGACCAGATGCCAAACGCAAAATCCCTGAATGGCAAGGCCAGAAATCCCAAAGGCAAAAATTCCTAGCCCCAAAGCCAAAATTCCTGCATAAATTCCTGCAATTAAAAAAAATTGTAGAAAACCCCAAAAATGTAAGACAAGCAAAAATAAGCTAAAAACACTTGTGTTTTTCTCCTGTATTTAATTTCAGTACTATATTACCCCTTTTAAAATTGAAAAATGATGGAACTCTCTACTCACTGTGGCTGTGAGAGAGACAAAAACTCCATTATACTGGCACAATTATCTGGGAGGAAGTCCCATTGTATAATGGAGTTTCCTTCTGGGTAGACACAACACAACTAGCATGGGGCTCACACATTTTCCAGTTCCTCCACCTCACTTGGGGCAGCTGGGAGGTTGAAGCCGCGGTGATGGAGTGAGGCAGCAGTAGGCAGACTATCAAGGAATAGCAGGCAAGCAATGCCGGGAGGCCGGCGATGGCGCATGGAAGCAGAAATAGACTGGCAGCAGACTCATGGGGTGGGCGGCTGCGGCGAAGGGCGGCTGTGATTGCAGCCCCGTGAGGAGAGAGCGCCAGAGGCCTTTGCCAGCTTGCTGGCTGAGAGTGATCTGAGCCACAGTGAAGTGGTGAGGGGGGGGGGGCTTCCTTCTCCCGCTCACTCTTTCTCCCACATGATGGTCCGCCCAATGATCAGGACCAAAGATAACGCATGCCCCAAACACAGCCAAACTAGTGTGCACAGCTGCAGCACACCAAATTTAAATGGCAGCCATTTTCCCGGAGGCTAGCCACATTTTCCCTGAAGAGGGGCTTGTTTTCCGGAGGCCTCCTGGAAATTCCAGAGGTCTGGCAACCCTGCTCAGAGCCCAATCCTATGCATGTCTACTCAGAAGTAAGACTGAAATTCTAAGGACCCTTTCCTAGGAGTAAGACCCGTTGAACACAACAGGTCTTACTGAGTAGACATGGTTAGGATTGTGCACTCACTCACTCACTCACCTCCTCCTCCACCACCGCCACCACCACCACCATCACCATTCATCTGAGCATTCATTTTCTTGGCCCAGCACTGCTGTTCTCTGAAGCCTGAGTTTTTAAACTTTTGTTGTGTTTGCTCTAGTTCTCCATAGAATTTCAACAGTTCAGGCAATAGTGAGAAACCCTTTGTGTTCCAGTGTGGAATTTAGCAGCTGATAAAATACACATTCTCATGATTTGAAAAGCTACTTTGTTATTGTTCCATTAAATTTGATAATTCAAGTCTTAACCTTTTCTCCCCTCCCTCACTGAAATGTAGGGAATGGAACTTATGGCAGATGTTTTATTTCCTCACTGACTTGAAAACTGTATTCACTCGTGACTGCTTACTCTTTGGTAGATAAAGGCATTGTTCAGTTTGAGCTTCTGCTGACCCTCATTAGCTCAGTAATTGTCTGTGTAAGGAATTGTGCATCTTTGGAATGTCTTGTTTTGTCTGTCCTGGCACGGCTGCAGACGTTTTAACAATGAGAATCTACCATTTGGTTCATTATTATGTCTTCTGTTTAATGTTTTTCCCACTGGAAGCTCAATAATTAGTGCAAGCATTAATCTACAAATCTTTTTAGAGCATGTCTTCTGCTCCAGAAAATCACTGTTCTGCCTTCTGAATCCAAGAGAATAAAGATTTGGAGCCTTTCCACTGTGATGAATGGGTAGAACACAGATCCTCACTGCTTAGACCAATTGCCACTTTACCATTCATGGACTTCTGTGTAGGGACCTGCAAAAGGCAATGATATTTTTCCTGAGAAAGGAGTGTTATCCCAAAATAACCTCACCAAAATAACCTCACCTACCTATTTGGTATTTTATTGGTTGGTAAACAGATTCACAATGATATGCAGCTACACAGAAACAGATACACAGTGGTTATTTAAGACAGCCCTACAGTATGTATCTAGTGAGGCTCTACCAGTGCATGAGGCATTGGTTTACTGAGTGCCTTGCAATAATTTCAAATAATTTCCTTTCCATTTCGAGGCAGCCTGGGAAAAAATCTTTACAGTCCCTGATGAATTCATTGTTTTTTGCACATTTTTGTTATCTAGTTGTTCAGTCATGTCTGACTCTTCATAACCCCATGGACTGCAGTTTCCCGCTATTCCCCATCAGCTTCCTAAGTCCATCCAAATAAACTCTGTCATGACTCTCCATATAAATTAAATAAACAAGGTGACAATATACAGCCTTGTTGTGCTCCATATCAGGTTCTAACTTTTGCTTCTTGGCCCACATACTAGTTTCTCAGGAGACCAATAAGATGATCTGGTACTCCCTTCTCTTTAAGAACTTGCTACAGTTTGTTGGCATTCACACAATCAAAGGCTTTAGCATAGTTGAAGAAGCAGAAGTAGGTGTTTTTCTGGAACTCCCTTGCTTTCTCCATCATCTACTGAATATTGGCAATTTGGTTGCTTTTGTTCCTTTGCCTCTCCGGAAACTAGCTTGTAATGACACCATTCACTGTCTTTTAAGAGTTTCAAGAGCTTAACTGGAATACCATCTCCTCCACTAGCCTTGTTGTTAGTCATGTTTTCACTTCCTGATCATCCTGAAGACAGTGAAAATGATCCAATTGCAGGGTGACCACCAGAGGAAGAACATCTGCCAATTCCTCAGGAAGTTGGCATTGTGAAGGAAGAATAGCTGAAGGTTCATGGCTTCTAAAATGTTTTCACTTCATCGGATGGTTTGTGTATTTATCTGAAACATGAATTTATCTGGTGTATGAATTGTTTTTATATATTTTAGATCATTTGCACTATCTCCTCCACCCCAAATGATTTTCTGAAACTTCAGTCCTTTACATCATTTCTTGTGCATAAGCTCCCATGAATACAGGGACTTAGGCTGCAATCCTAAAGACACTTTCCTGGGAGTAAGACCCATTGAACAAAATGGGGCTTACTTTTGAGTAGACATGGTTAGGATTGTGGTCTTAGAGTAAACTCATGTGAAAACAGCATGTATAACAAGCCAACAATAAAATATCTGTGAGGGAGCAATAAAAACAGGCCTCAGCATTAGAAACATAGCATCTATTCCTTAACACAGTGGTGTAGGTAATGATCATGTAGCCTGGTGCAAAGCTCAAAATGTTACCCCAGAAGTGATGCTTGACACTGACCTATTTGCTGTCAAAGAAGATTTTGTTGCCCTCTCCCAAAAAACAAAATCAAATTTAAGTAAAATAATGAAAATTGTGGCCCTTGTTATTGGTTAGGGAAACTTGCCTGGGCAAAGAGGAGTGGTTATTCTTTCCTTGCAAAATATAAGAGGAGCACCTCTTAGGAGTGCTTGTATACCCAGTTAGCATTGATAACTGTTTTATGATATATGTACTGTCTATGCTATATGTACTGAGAGCTGATTCTTATTAACACCTTATTAGTTCCATACCATACAGAATTACATCTCATTGGCTCTCAAAGCAATCAGTATCATGGGAAGGTTGCGTTAAGTAAATCTGCTTTTTGTTCCATAAGCTATTGTGCTTTCATTTTTAATTAGCCATAACTTTTGATAGAATATAAATATTCCAAAGCAGCTTGTTGCATTGCATTCTGCATTAAATTACCTTTCCAACAATATTTAACATGATGGTATTATCATTCACACATATCCTGTTTTTCACAATTTTAATCACTAATGTCAAGCTCAGCTTGTAGCACCCCTAAAATCTGTAGCATTGTGCAGCTGCACCCCCGGTACCCCCTAGCTATGCCACTGCCTTAACACCTCAAGTTAGAGTGAAGAACAAAGTGTTAATTTAATGACTTAGAAAATATATACAAAGAAAAAGAAGAAAAAATAGAGTTTGGGGGTTGATTGACATGCTGCACCAAGATTAACAGTCCATTTCTTTTTGACCGAGTGCAATGTGTTGCACTAGTTGTGAGTAGTAGTTGCAGTAGTTGTGAGCTGAGCATAACTGCTCAGTATTTGCAGTAGTTGTGAGCTGAGCATAACCAAGGGGTTCTCCTGTTTCCAACGTAAGCTTATAAAGGGTGGGAAAAGGTATCTGAGGCAATCCCCAGGCAGTAGCATTGATGGGTCAAGAGAGGGAAGTAGGGCAAGAGAGCTGGAGCTACTTTCCCAAGAGAAGGGATATATTTTATGGTAACCCACAATGGATGACTGTCCAGTCCACACTGGCACAGCAACTTGCTTTGCATTAGTAGAGAGAAACAGGAGAAAAGATTGGAAAATAAAAAGGGACAGTGGTTACAAATCCTGGATTTGGCATAGTGATCCTTTGGTTGCAACTGGAATGACAGTGGCTTAATTCACCCACTTTTCATAAGAACATAAGAAGAGTCCCACTGCATCAGGCCAGAGGTCCATCTAGTCTAGTTTTCGGTATCTCATAGCAGCACACCAGATGCCTCAGAAAGCACAGAAGACAAGAAGGCCAGGCATTCCTTGCACCTGGCATTCTGAGGTTGCTTATATCTAAATAAAAATGAAGCAATGCAGGCTGATTAGTGAAGGTTGAAATTCTCCTGTAATCCTCACTCTCTTCTCCTCCACACATACTCTGTCTCTTTATTCCTGTTTATAAATTGAGGGAGCACATGAAGAGGAGAAGGAGAACAGCAGCAGAAGCAGAGATGGTGGATAGAGATGAACTGAGGCAGAGAGCAGTAGGGCAGAGGCCTTCATCAGTCCACTACTTGAAGTTCCTGCTGCGGTGTCAATTTTGGAGTGTTGCCTCTTTGATATAAAACTTGAAAGGAAATCATCCTTTTGTTTTTGCAGGTTACTAAGATGAGCTTGAGACAAGGTGACTTGTAAAGCATTCCCTGTGCTCGCAGTGCAATAAACATTCCAAAAGGGATGGGAAAAATGCAGCATTAGGTTTCCATGAGGCAGATAAAATTAAAATGTTCAATGATCTTTAAGTTCTGCTCTGCCTCTTCATTACCATTCTTCTGTTCATAGCCTCCCACTCAGTTCCAGAGGGCTCCAAAAGTTATAGAAGCCAGTGCTCCCTCTCTGTTTATAGCAATGCATTACAATGTTGGGTTTCCAGGGGATGAACTTCCATCATAGTTTGCTGCCCTAAGGAGTGGGAGGTCTGATACCAGTGCTGCACTTGGCTAGCTAGATATAAATTAAATCTACTCCCACAGTTGTAACTACAAAAGGGAGGCTTTTGTTAGCTGTAATCTGCTAATCACATGTTTATCACATTGGAGGTCTAGGGCAGCAAATCAGTTTCCTTTTTTGTTAGTTTTATGTTTGCAAATGGTCTGAATGACTGATTGAGAACCAAGCACAACAAAGTCTTGAGCCTTGATCATGCTCATATCTGGCTTTCTTCTCCCTGTTGCTGTTCCCTTTAAGTATATTAGTTTTATAATGTGGAAAGCATGTATAAGCAGTGATGGTAGAAGGAAGCAAACTCTGTTCCTCCTTGTATTTCTAGTAACACAAACTATTTTACTAAGACTGGTATTGACTTGTTGCAAATAATAAAATCAAATGTGAAGTGCTAATCTTAGAAAATGACTGTGTTGCATTAATTGAGCGAGGCATAATAATAGAAATCAGAGCAGTAAAGAATTTGACAGTGGAAAATTATTACCTACATTCAACTTACAATTATGTTGCAATTTTAAATGATTCAGCTGATAGGAACGTTGTTCCATAATTTATTTAATAGGCCTCAAAGTGTGTATGTCGGTTGAGAACACAGTTTTCTATGTTCATGTTCAGGCTAGAATTTATTTTTTATACTTTTCATTCTTCATTAATTTTTATTTGGTTCTGATATATTTTAAGGCAATTTGAGTGAGAACGCAAGTATCTTGAATCTGCCACTGCTGGATGAAAATGTAGTTTAGATGAACTGAGAAATTTGTATAAGGGAGAACGTAAGTGGTAATATGAATAAGCCACATGGGTAGGCCATTTCTGTAGGATTTCTTATAACTCCATAAAGATTAACCCTTCGTCTTTCAGAAAACAGAAGACAGCATTTTGGAAAGTGACCATTCTTGACCTGACCTTAACCAGTAGAGAGGAATAGGGCAGTGAAAGTTGAAATTTCAGGGAAAAGTGATCATGAACTGGTGGAAATCTCAATCATATGAGAAACGAAAAGGGAAATGCAGTGAAATCTGTAATTTGGATTTCAGGAAGGTTTCTTTTAATAAGCTAATTAAATGATAGGTGAAGTAGATGAACTAATAGGTTAAGGGGCCTAAAATGGATGGAAGCTCCCAAAGCAGCTTCAGTCAAAATCAATTCCTATGAGAAAGAATGGGTGAACATCTGAAAAAGCAGAAGAATCTTAGTGGCATGTCACAGGACTCTGTACCATTAAGGCAGGGTTGCTATATGTCCCGGAAAACTGGGACTGACCCAGTTTTGGGGGATTGTGTTCACATACAGGCAAGTTTGACAGGGGGTCCTGTCCTGATTTTGTGGAAGAGAATTATGGCAACCCTCCCTTAAAGGGGCTCCATGGACTCTCCAGTCTAAAGCCTGTTAAAAAGAAAAGCCTCCTCTGCGTTTGTAGTGGTTCAATCCTGTAGATCGTTTTGCTGCTTTCTTCTCATCTCTATAAGCACTTACTTGTGGTCTCAAATTCCTTGTGAGTTTGAGAACTGCTGACAAGTTCAGCAAACCTTCAAATTTATGTCTCCCTTTTAGATGCCTGAAAACTGGAAGTTCAGAATCAAAATTTATGCAAACATGCACAATTTTCATGTAGGGTTCTTCTTAATGATGTACATTTTGTTATGATTTTGAAACATGCTTGCCCCATTAATTTTAATATGGTTATCTAGCTTTAAATATGTTTTACAAAGTTCCACATCACATGACCTCATTTTTATATGTCGTAGGACTTAACAGTATCTGCTCTGGATGCAAAACCTTATTAAGCCACATATACGCTAGACAGATTCTTATAAAATAATTGGTCAATTGAAGGTTTAAAGAAAACACCACTGAACTTCTAATTACATGGTTCATTGACTTTCTTAAAATCTATAACTAAGGCTGTTTAAGACTGTATTGGAGGCAAACGCAACCATTAAAAGACATGGGTATATTGGAAAAGTGTTCACTGTAACACTTTATATAATGAGGATTGAAGAGAAGCATGGAATATGCAGGCCTGACAAGAAACAGAAACCATTATCCTTGATCACCTTACCGTGTAAATAAGGTCACTTCAGAGTCAAATGTAACATTTTTCTTGAAGGTGTGTAGTGAAAAACTATATTTCTCCAAACACAATTGGGGGTGTGCAAAGCTCACAAGTTTATGTTATCTTAAATCAGTGATTTCCAAATTTTTTCATCTCATGGTACAATGACAAGAGACTAAATTGTCAAGGTACACATTCAGTTTTTTTTACTGACTAGGCACTTCATGTTGCTGATGCCAGTTGGAGTGTGAGGTTGTATGGGGCAGCCTTTAATACATGGGCATGTGCAGCTCTTGCAAGCAGTGGTGAGGAGAGAAGCTTCATGTTATTCCTGCCAGTCACACCACTATGGAAAACACAGGGGTACTCTAAGGACACAACAGTGGTGGTGACCCTCCTGTCAAGTTCACACTTAGTGAGTGTGACCAAAAGGCTTTTCTTATCTCTTTTAAAACATTCATAGAAGAATTTTCCTCTGGTGCATGTTTTCATGGTGGTCAATGTTGTGTGCTGAATGTATAATACAAAGCTATATTATATTTGATAGAGTTCTTCAATATCCTTAGAAACTGGGTTCAGCACATGGTGACCAGAGATCCTCTTTTTACTATAATAAGTACCAGTAATATAGTGTTTAAACTAATCACATAAAATCAATATATGAGTGTTTTTAGCTTTTGTCATGTCCTACATTTTTCTTGAATATCCTACATTTTGGATGTCCTCTTTTCTCAGCTTGGGCTGCAATCCAGAAGTGCACTTGGGCTGCCCTTTCTATCACTGGGGTGACCCAAGTCCAAGATGGGTTAGCCCAGTTATGCCAGAAAAGGCTTGGGGCGGCCAAAGGCAACATAGGCTGCTCCAAAACAGGTGGAGATGGGTTGCCCTAGCTGTGCCAGCCTAGGCAGTTCAAGAGAGGCATGTTGAGGGCATGTTCAGCAGTTAGGCAAGATCCACAGCCTGTTTCCCAGGCAGAAATTCTCTCTTCCAGCTCCTCAGTTATACCACCTCAGGAGCAGGTATAAATCTGAGTTGGCTCTTAGGGGTCCATGATAAGGCAGAGTAAGCAATGGCAGCATTGACCAAAAAAAATCTGAGTTCTTGGCCAGCCTGTCTGCAACCCTTGCCTCTCAACTTCAGGATATGGCACAACTACAACAGCCCACTAACCTGTGGATACATCAGGCCACTTCAGGATAGCCCCTTGTATTCACTGTAGACTGTCCAGCATCTCATCAGGGACTCCTTGTAAGGCAGGCACCACAGCTGTTCCTTGTTCAGTTTGATCTGAGGGGTGTCACCTTGGGAGCAAGCCCTCCCCAGGTGCCACTGACTTGGTGCCTACTGAGCATGCCCAGGCTTCCTGACTTTCTGGATCCAGCATAAGTTTTTTCTCTGGATTCAGAAGAGTTGGGGCTGCCCAGCAAGGGCACTTCTCACTGCCCTAACTTGGTCTGTGAAAACAGTCCTACTCAGCTTTCCAGCCCTGGCATAAGGGTAATTCAATTCCATAGAAAGGAAACATTGCTTTACCTTGAGGATGTCACAGTGACTGCCCCTCCAACTGCAGGTTGCCCACATACTGTTGCACATTTATGCCACTGCTGGAAAGTTGGTTATGATTGCGCCCCAAGTAATCCATTGGTGTGATCCAACATAAGAGAAGGCAAATATGTTGTCTGAAAACTCTACATAATCAAAATGGGCTGAAGATATAATACCTGTGCTAGGATGAACTTTTTTCTTTTTAAAAAAAAAAACTTCTAAATAGGGGTATAGTCCCAGCATCCTTTGGCAAGAAAAAGATCTGAAGTGTTAGGTATAGATTTGAATGCATACATTTTTTTCTGTTCTAACACTGCCTGCTAGCTGTTATATTTAGCAGGCAAAAAAGGCCAGAGCAACCCACTGTAAAATGCTGGATTTGTAAATTTCATTACCTTACTGGCTTACAAGAAAAGATCTGGGAAGCTAATAATAATAGCAATCATAATAATAAAGCAGCAGGTGTACAATAAGCATATAAGCTCTTATGTGGCATGCTGAATATAAATCACAGCCAAGGTATTCTGAATCATTGCTGGATTTCGCAGCACTCATGTTTCAAAATGTAATATAAAATCAAAACTACAAGATAAACAAAATATAACTTTTTCCCATAATGGAATGATAGGTCAAAGATTTCTTTGAGTGCAACTATAAAATGAGACTCTAGTAATAATGAAATTTGTATTCTACATAACCCTCATGCACAAAAGATGGCACTGTATAATTAATCATTGTAACCTTTAACATATGGTGATGCTGATGTATGTGAATACCTTCTTCTTTTTGATATTAGAGACTCCCCAAAGATTGAGGCAACGTAGGGAGAAAAGTGTATTCTTTGAAAATGCATCCTACTAGTCAGCAAACTGTCTCTGAAATCCACTCACCCTCATTTTCTCACACAATCACATCTTTCCCTCTTCGTTTTATAGGCTTGTGTAATTTTTTATACACAAATGAACATTTCCACCTATATAAAATTAAGTATTCTCTTCTCCATCAGTAGTGCCATTTTCTTGGTTGAGAAACTCCAAGCAAGAACTTGCTGTTGGGAACATGGTGACCATTCTCTTGTGGTTTATCCTCTTTGAATTGAACCATGCTCTCAATTATCATGATCATAGTACTGTACTCAGAAATGGGGCGAGTGCAAAAACAGAACAGCCAAAACTAATGAAGAGCCAGCATGAAGTTGTCAGGGTTCAGCATGAAAGGGATCTGCTGCTTTCTCAGTGACACAAGATGTTCCATGAGAGAACATTAGAGATGTTTTGCTTGTTCGAGATTTTTCATGTAGATGTGTAGTAAAGTTGAAGTGCTTCAGACAACTACACCCAAATATTTAGCAACCATGTTGATTTTGCAATAGGAAGAAAGAATATAAGAAGGAAGCACAACCATTTTCTGCAAAATATATTTGGTGTTGATTTTTTCCAAAGACTGTTACCAGGATTACAGGCCAAAAGTAAAAATGTTTTTAAGAGAACATATGTTTTACTTCCATTGCTAACAACATTTTCAGGATATTTACTGAAATCTGCTTTCACATAAACCATCTCTGGGTTTAAATCGTCTGATAAATGCCCTGATTCAAGTTCTTTGAGGCCCTGCCTCAAAATGTTATTTTAAAATGTTCCTTGCAGTAACTCAGCTAATCTGGCACCCAACTGCACCCAGGAGTGGCACTCCTAATTCTGCACTATCAAACATGTCTGCTCCTGGCTTGGGAACAGACACCTAACTTTGCTGGCAATGCAGGTGCAGTTGTACCTGTTTCGGTGATGGTATTGCTGAGACAGTCTATAAAAGTTTTTCATGGACAATATCCAAGCAGACTGGCAGAATCGTGTGTTCAGCATTGACCATATGGCTATAGTAGTGGTAGGGATAATACACCTGGGAATGATTGAGCGCAGAATAATACTGCCCGATAGTCTGAAACATCTGATAATCAGTCACTGCATAGGAGCCAGTGTGAGATTATTAGAGTTCTACTGTATTTCACCTTTAAAATGCCAATGGCAAATGGCAAATTTTATCATACAGAGTGAGCAAATAAATTATTTAAATTAAATGGAGTGATACTGGAGTAAAAACAAGATTTTTGTTTATATTTCTAAGGAAAACTTGCAGCCAGCTTTAATGGACAAAATGTCACACTTCATTGTTTCGAAATCATGAGCAGCATATCAAACAACCTGACAATGCATGTTCAGGTTAGGCTTTCAGCTGTGACTCATTCTGGTTAGGAATTACATTATCAAGACACAGGGCTGGGGTTGGGGAAATCAATATCCTGCATCAGAAAACCTGCTTCTCTCTTAAGGGTGGCTGCTAATAAGTATTGGCTTGTAACTTAAGATGACTTTGTTTAAATTTACTTTAAATTATCTCGATAACTATAAATACCACAGAGCAATCTTAGCCCCCTTGAAGTCAGGTAATTTTTTTCACCTGGCAGGTGTGTGTGTTTTTAGAACAAGTCTTGCTAAGATTGGAAAAACCATCATTTTGAAAAGTTTGTTGTATATTTATTTTATAGTTTTATTTTTTTTATTGTTTCTTTTACAAACTTTATCATTATTAGGATGGCAATTTGAAGTAAAGCATTATTAGAAGGATAAAACATGTTTTTGTGAATATCCCATGTCTCTGGCTATGTTTTAGTAATTTGTGTTCTGGCTCTGTGATAAAAACATTTTATCAATTATATTTTTTTAAAAAATTCTGGATTATATTATTGGAACATGTGATTATAATGCTGTTGCAAAATACAAACTGTAAAAAATAAATGTAATGGTGTGCAAAAAGTAGGATGATACAGGAAATATATGAAATTCTGAAGAATAGCAGCTTTGATTATGAATTAAGCTTTGATTATGAATTAAGCAATTGCAGTGCTTGTGTGCACAATTTAGGAGAGGGCAAACTGCAACCCAGGGATGGATCTGACGTCTGTGTGGATCCTTCCACCTTCTGAACAGCCTATTTGGTTCTGTGTGGCAGCCATACAACATCCTCCCTATTTGGAGGACAGGGACTATCTAGACCAGGGGCAGGGCCGGATTTAGGTTTGATGAGGCTCTACGCTATTGGAGGTAATGAGGTCCTTTCTATGTCCTGCTGTCCTTTGTCCACAACAAATTGTTGCTGCTTTCGTGTTGAATATATGCTATATGGTAATTTATGGACCTAATAGGTATCTAAAGCCATTTGCACATAACAAAGTATGTATTTTATCAAAGTGATTGTTTTTTACATCCAGTTTTTCTTCCCTTTAATTTTTTTGGGGCCCCACAAGAGAATGGGGCCCTAAGCTATAGCTTGTTTAGCTGATACATAAATGTGGCACTGACCAGGGGTCTCCAAACCTTGGACCTGGGGCCAGAAGCAGCCCTCGGCATGCCTCAAGATCCCTCTATTCGGCACCTGGGCAAGCCCTGTAATTTACTCCAATACATTCTTATATGTACATTTATGTAAATTTATTCAGAGTTGAAATGTAAAATAGTTTTTTTTCCCCCTGACACCATATAAGAGAGATGATGTGGCCCTCCTGCCAAAAGGTTTGGAGACCTCTGATCTAGACAGTGACATCTGCCAAGACATTTCCTGACATTCTGGGATCACAGGCAGAGGATATGACTGCTGAGAGCATCTCGTTCCTCCGAATGGGGAGGACACCTCAGGGCTGTTGTGTGGAACTTTCTGATGCAGTCTGAATGGGGACTGCATTCTGGGTGTGCTGCTCTCAGTAGTTCAAGCAGTGCTGCACAAAAGGAACTGTACTGGTTTATTATGCAAACAAATTGTAGACAACTCAGTGCTTGCATTTTCCCAGACTCTTTGCAGATGTGTTGCAGTGACTTCTTACAAACTGTGGATTGTAAAGTATAAGTGCGAGTACTGATCCTATCCTCCTCTCATTGCTCTTTTTGCTGGAACTAAGATTATGTCCTTCCATTTTTATTATTCATGAGTGTGTGTGCGCCCGTGTGTCTGCATGTGCATTTCACTACATATGCCTTTATCCAAAACATTGTGAATGTAAATCACATGGTTTGCAAACTAGCATCATATTATGGTTTATATTGGTGCACCTGTCATGTAAAACCATCTAAATGTTATAGTTTAGAATTCCAATGAAAGGAGAAAAGGGAAGCTGGCAAACCATATTCAGATATATTAAATTATACATGTTAGCCAGTTCTGGCAGATGGTAGATGGGTTTTGTCATTCCTCAAATAAAGAATATAATTTAGTCTGTGACCTTTCCTTTCTTGATGAATTTTAATAGCGTATCTTTATCCCATCCTTTGTCATCAAGAAATATTTATTGACATTTTTGTCTGTCTGCAGAGTGTGAAATGCTCCAGATAGGGATAAACAAAAGCATTTGACTGCTGTGCACTTGAAACAGAAACGACGGAGGCAGAGGCTTTTTTTTTTGCACCTGATTGGTTGTGCATTAGGCATGATGTGTATTGAAAGATGTTGTCAGTCTTGAATGATGATATTTCAGTTTGGAAGACGTTAACTAATTAGACAAAGCAGAAGTGGAAGCCTTCTTTCACTGATAGATGTTTAGTTGCTTCAATTTTTAAGTGCTCTCTGTGCTGGTAATGGGATTTTTAAACTGTTGCAATGCACTTAGTACAGTAAGTCCTCAACTTACGAATGGGTTCCATTCTGGAACCTTGTTCATAAATTGAAATGTTCAGAAGTTCAACAAAGGTAGTTGGATTTACCAACAAGTAAGCTGGAGTAAGGCAATTTTGTACACAAATCACCTAGAGTGAAGCACCTGGCGTGAGTGCAAGATTTGTACAATGTAGTTATACATTTTCAAAGAGGATGAAGTGATATTTTTCTTAATTAAAGCAATAAAGGTCAATAAGCAAACCTTCCCAAATACTATTTTCAGATTGTATCCAAATGTCTACATGTGTCCCTCATTATCCACTAGGGTGCTATTCCAGAACCTCCCGTAGATTTTTTAAAAATCCACGTATAAAGAAAACAATGGATAAATAGATTTAAAGACCCGCTGGAAAGACTGCTTGCATGACAACCTGTCTACAACAGTAGAAAAGCAGATTTTTATATTGTGATTTGCAGTGGCCATTTGTGAGGAGTCAAGTCTGTGTATAAAAAAACACATGCATAATAAGGTTGGACCTGTCATTGTGCATCATTCCCCCATGCACATAATTCTGCCATGCGCATCATTCCCCTGTGCGCACCATTCCCCGTGTGCATTATCCCCCCATGCACATCAGCCCCCATGTGCATTATCCCCATGCGCTTCAACCACCCAGACGCATCGGTCCCCCTATTCGCATCAACCCCCATGCGCATCAACCCCCATGTGCATTATCCCCATCAACCCCCTGTGCTCATTATCCCCCATGCATATTATCCCCCCATGCACATCAACCCCCATGCGTATTATCCCCATGCACAGTATCCCCCCATGCGCAACATCCCCCATGCGCTTCAACCACCCAGACGCATTAGTCCCCCTATACACATCAACCCTTGCACTGGATACAGCACAGGAATGCCAGCCTGTTCCACCACGTGAGGATTGCCCTGTTGGTCATGTATTACATCACACAGCAATTCATAGAAAACTTGCACTATATGCCATATTTTCAGTCAAAACCTACCCCCTCTTCCTCCCCCAAATAAACTTTTTCAGGCTGTTACCAGGACACTATACTTTTCTGCAACTTTATGCTTTAAGCTGAGATAATAAAAACAGTCCTTGAAATAGTCTCATCCTATTTCACTGGCATGGCTGTTTCTCACTATAACCAACCTATATTTGTCACTGAACTGAAAGCTGACGAGTGCACCTCTTTGATAAGTGTGACTGCCTCAGACACATTACCCCCCACGGCGAGAATGAAGAGCCGGAGACAGATGCTGGATTTAAGGGCCACTTTATTAAATCTAACAATAATTAAACCCAACAAGGGACTGCTGACAAAGTCGTGCTGGAAACTACAAAAATAAGGGATGGCGAAGGCCTGGCTCAGGTTTCACCCTCGCACTGAAGGTACCCATCATTGCCAACCCGAAGGTTGAGACAGCTGGGCGCTCAGTCAACCAGTTGCCCGGCTGACTTAGCCTAAATCCCAGGTACAGAACCAGCAGCCACAGCCTACGTCCGGTCTGGTCGCAATAGGCCTGGCATGCATAGCACTGACCCTTGCTGCCTCAGGCAATCACCGAAGGCCTATCCTGCCTACTCCAGCACGACACCTGCCATAAGTGACCTATTTAAAAACCTCCCTCACCACTATTACAGTTTAGGGTAGGCGAAAAAGAGTCCCGGCAAAAGCCAATCAGCAGGGACCCCAAAAATTCCTACCCGGCCCAAAAAGCGACCAGCACAAGCCCAAACTGCACAAGGGAGGGAGGGAGGGGACGACTCTCAAGCCCGACTGGGGGCTGCGCAGGCGCGCGCCTGCTTATATAGCCCCCAGTCGCCGCCCCTGGCCCCTGAGCCAATAGGCTCTAAGCATCTCTCCCGGCCATACCATCCGGCCGGGGGAGGCAAAAGGGCCAGCCCACTATCGGGCTAGCCCCATTACCCCCCACGGCGAGAATGAAGAGCCGGAGACAGATGCTGGATTTAAGGGCCACTTTATTAAATCTAACAATAATTAAACCCAACAAGGGACTGCTGACAAAGTCGTGCTGGAAACTACAAAAATAAGGGATGGCGAAGGCCTGGCTCAGGTTTCACCCTCGCACTGAAGGTACCCATCATTGCCAACCCGAAGGTTGAGACAGCTGGGCGCTCAGTCAACCAGTTGCCCGGCTGACTTAGCCTAAATCCCAGGTACAGAACCAGCAGCCACAGCCTACGTCCGGTCTGGTCGCAATAGGCCTGGCATGCATAGCACTGACCCTTGCTGCCTCAGGCAATCACCGAAGGCCTATCCTGCCTACTCCAGCACGACACCTGCCACACGGGGAACCTGGCTTGAACATGGTTCCACCGCCCCACTACAAACAGTCCAGCAGTCCCTTAACTATGTTCCAAATATACTCATCCAGGGCCAGGTCAGTTAAATGAACCCCGTCATCCCTAAAAACATGGGGCAGCTGCCAGAGCACATGTCGGTGAAAAATCACCACCCCACCCCAACTTTCAACAAAATTGGCAGCATAGCTGTTGACCCGCTTACGGGCCAAATCAATACTTCGGATGCTCCTGGCCCCCTTCCAAACCCTCCTAGGCAGGAAAGAGGACCAGACAAACCGAATGGCCGGGCACCACCATTTGACCAGGGAAAGATCTTGACGAATCTGAATCCGAAGATCAACAGATTTCATCCTAGTGAGATCATTCTCCCCTAGGTGCACCAGCAAAACATCAGGGGGGGATTGTGCTTAAGGAACCCACTAACTATGGGAAGCAGCTGCCCCCACCCCATCCCCCTCTTCACAGCCCAAGTTATACACACGCTGGGGCTGAGGCCGAGACAGGAGCCGGCGCCGGTGCGTTCGGCCCTCCTCCGGGCCCAGAAGAGGATGGAGTGACCAATTGCCAGAACCCGGAGAGGCCTCCCAGCCGAGGTATCTGGAATGCAAACAAACACAAGATCACTAAACAACTGAACGATCAACAGGTAAGTGAGCAACATCAAACAGGTCACCACAGCAAACGATGCTCCCCAATCATCATTTGCGCACATAATACCGAAAGGCCCCCGAGCGCCATCGTCCGATGCGCCGGATGACCTCTTCGGGAAGACCCACCGAAGAAGCTAACGTGGCAGCGCCAATCCGGAGGGAATGGACGCTATAAAAACTTGGAGACAGACCAATAGTGGTCACCACCCAAGAAAAAACAGCTCGAAATTGAAAGAAGGTAAGTGGCGAGCCGTCTGCGTGTTGAAAAATCGGACCCACAAAATGCACCACTCTGTCCCTAAATCGGGTAAGAGCCCGCACCGGGCACAGGGGGTGGGAGGGAATGGCCTGCAGTCTAATCAAGGAGCCCCGAGCCCTCTGGTCCGTCTTGGACCTGCGCAAGCGCAATAAACAGCCAGAATCCTGAAGGGTCAAGTCCGACCACCACAGAACCCAAGAGGGATCGGCTGAACGAGACCTCACCAGAACCTCACTGATTCTGAAGGCCCCGAAAAACATGACCAGGGTCACAGCCCTAAAGAGATCCCTCTCAAAATCAGAGCTGCAACACCTACCATAAACCTCAACAATCTGACCCAAAATTTGGACGGTCACCGGCTTACGCACGTCCGGGACGGAAGGCCGGTCGCGGCGCATGCCCTCCAGCATGTGCCGGACCCTAAAAGACTGAGTGGTGTCCGCAGTACCTTTCAAACCGGCCACAAAGGCCAAGGCAGAAAGGTACACAGAGATGGACCTGGGGTGCAAACCTGACTCAAAGAGAAAGAGAAGAAACTGGAGAACAGATGCCTCCGACAGGGGCCATACCACCTCCAAGTCCTTGGCCTGACAAAAGGCCTCGAACTCTCCCACCTTCTTTTCATAACTGGTCCTGGTAGCAGGGGCCAGCGAACCCAGAATCAATCTTTGAGCCCTCACGGTCCAAGGCTCCAAAGCCACTCGGGCATGGGGTCCGGATCCGGACGGGCAGCCGGGGCGAGTTGTCGAAACCGCTCCTCCTGAAAACGAGACAGAGCATCGGCAACCCCATTTTCAAGCCCCGGGACATGACTAATCGAAAACACAAGGTTAATGCGCAGGCACTGCAGCACAAAGGCACGAACCAAACGCATCACCCGAGGTGATCGAGAAGTCTGTTTATGAATGACATGTACCACAGCCTGGTTATCGCACCAAAAGCGGACAGTGGAATTCCGAAATTGGTCCGCCCAGATGTGTACTGCCACCAATAAGGGGAAGAGCTCCAAAAAGGTAAGATCGCATACCACATCACTAGCCTTCCAATGTTCAGGCCAGGGATGAGCACACCATCTACCCCTAAAATAGATCCCAAAACCATGGCCACCAGCAGCGTCCGAATGGACCTGCAAATCAGCCCTAAGGATCTGAAGCTCCCTCCAAAATGACGTGCCATTAAACTCGGAAAGGAAGGTCAACCAAACCTTCATATCCTCCTTCATGGCAGCAGAAACCCTCACCACATGGTGAGGGGCCCTGAGGCCCACCATGGCGTCACAAAGGCGCCTCAAAAAGGCCCGACCAGGAGCCACTACTCGGCAAGCAAAGTTGAGGTGACCCACCAGAACTTGTAACTCCCGAAGCGTTAGCTTCCTGGCATCCAGTGACTGAGTTAAGAGGGCTCGTAGAGAAACCAACTTGGTTTCAGGTAACCTGGAACACTGGGCCACTGTGTCCAACTCAACACCCAAGAATGTCATAGAGGTGGAGGGCCCCTCAGTTTTGTCTTGAGCCAAAGGGACGCCCAACTCCCTGCAAAGACCTTGGAAAGAATCAAGCAGACTGGCACAATCCTCTGTGCCAGCTGCACCCATAAAAAGAAAGTCGTCCAAATAGTGGACGACCCTCCCAAAAGGTGACCTGTATCTCAGTGCCCACTCTAAAAATGTACTAAATGCCTCAAAGGCAGAACAAGAAACAGAACAGCCCATCGGGAGAGCCCTGTCAATATAGTATCCACCCTCAAACCACATCCCCAGCAGGCAGAAATCACTCGGGTGAATTGGAAGCAGCCGAAAAGCTGATTCCACATCCGTCTTGGCCATAAAAGCCCCGAGCCCACATGCTCTTAAAAGACGAACGGCTTCATCCAAGGAAGTATACCTAACTGAACACAGGTGAGGGGGAATACCATCATTGACAGATTCCCCTCTGGGAAAAGATAAATGGTGGATCAACCTAAACTGGCCCGGGGCCTTCTTAGGGACTACACCCAAAGGTGACACCCTCAAATTGGCGAAGGGAGGGGACTCAAAAGGACCAAGGACCCTGCCGGCAGCAACCTCCTTGGCCAACTTTCGCCTCACCACATCCTCCATACCCCTCACAGACTTAAGGTTGGTAGCCCAAAAGGCACTCTCCGGGCGGGGGGCAGGGATCCTAAAGCCTTCAGAAAAACCAGACAACAAATAACTAGCCGCCTGCCGATTTGGATAAATACGAAGCAGAGCGGCAAGAACATCCAAATTAACTGGGGTCGGCCCCCTTTCCTTGAGCTGAGGGTGGCTGTGGGGGCTGGGAGCCTCCACCTTTCCTGCCCCCTCTGCCCCCAGCCCCTCTAAAACCTGTACCTTTGGGGCAAGCGCTGGCAGGGTGCTTACCACCGCACACCGCGCATTGGTGACCGAATGGGCAAAGTGCCTTTGAACAAGCCCCCGTGGAGCTAAACTCGAAACACGCCCTTTGCTTTTGAACACCCAAGGCGCCCGAAGACGCCTTGGGTTGAGTAGCAGGGTTGCGTGCAATCAGGTGACCGCTGTCCGAGCGGTCACCTTGGATGGGTTTGGCAGTGGCCACAACCTGCATCCACAGCTCAAATTTTGGGACTGCCCAATCCAAAGAAGGATCATTAGCCGCCCTCATTCGAAAATTACGATCATACTGAAGCCAAGCCGTGCCCCCGAAATCCCGAAACGTCCGATGGACGATATCAAGATATTTAATCAAAGCCGGCGCACGCTTGGGCTTCAGCTGGACCAACACAGCCATATAGATGCAGTATCCATATAGCCAGTTGGTCCAGTTCTGATCAATTTTTCGGCGTTTGGCCGCCTCCAAATCCCGCTCAGGCTCCCCCACTTTGGGCACCTTCTCGGGCTCCACGTGAAGAAGACTGAAGAGGTCGACGTAGTCTCCTCTCCAAATCTTCTCCTTTACTGACATGGCTAAGTGCCCCCCCAGGGGCAAATCAATGCTTCCATAAGGACGGTCCTCAGGACCCTCCTCATAATCGGAATGCATCGCAAGCCTATAAATCTCCTCCCATGATGGTCCCACAGGAGCCCAGCCACCCCACTTCTCACCGGAATGAGCGGCCTTGGGGCGGGACGGGCGCGAAAACCCGTACCAGGGATGTTCCCCCATGTTCATAGGAGGCCAAGGATAACAAGGACCTCCCCAACCAGGAAACCACCAAGGCATCGGGGGGGTAGGCTGCTTTGGAGGAGGGGGAGCATAAGCCATCGGTTCATCCCAACAGCCCACTACCTCAGCAACATCGTCCTCAGCGTCCTCCTCACCTGTGGGCACATCAGGAGAAAAAGAGGAAGGAACGCCCGCAACACCGGGACCGGGTTGTACTCGGACGGATGAGCTGGTCTGAGCCTTCCGGCCGCCCGACCTGGAGGGGCGAGCCGAAAACATTAACGCCCCCCGACCCTTCCTAGTAAAGGTCCGGGTGGGGGGAGACACCGGGGCAGATGGCCCAGCCTCCCTGTTCTCAGCCCGTTCCCTCGCCTCCCTCTCAAGCTCCTTACACCTTTCAACCAAGGCCCGATGGTCCATGGCCTCCAACTCCTCATCCGAGGAAGTTGGCTCAGGAGGAGGCGGAGGTGGAGTGGGGGGACGGGGGGCCCTACCCCCTCTCTTCTGCGCTCGTTTACCCATGTGTACCACCCACCAAACCAGTGACGTGTAGTGTAATTTTATTAAACACGAAAAGGATATAAACTGGAAGCAGGAAAAGCAGCAACCAACAGCAACCGGCAGAATCAGGAACGGCAGTGAACAGGAACCACAGCAATCAGGCCCAACAGGCACAGCAGCAGCCAAGCCCAGCAGGAACAGCAGCAGCCAGGAACAGGCCCAACAGCAGCAGCCAGGAACAGGCCCAACAGCACAATCAGCAATAAGACAAGAAATATATAGGCCTATAGAAAGTAGGCCAGCAGAAACTGAAGCAGCAGAACAGGGTCAGCCAGGCCCAGCACAAGCGAAAAAAGGGGGCAACAAAATGGCCGCCCGCAACAAAATGGCGGCCGGCCACGAGGCCCCTCAAAATGGCGACCGCGCCACTAGCACCCCCAAAATGGCGGGCGCGAGGGCGAGCGCCAAGTACGAGGCCCGAGGGACCCTACCGCACCAACGGGGGCGTCCGCAGACGAACCTCCCCGCACAAAAAAGGGGGGGGGCAACCTCCGAGCCGCAGCCGCGACCGGAGTCCCAAAAGTAGCGGGGGCGTCCCTAGACGTACCCTCCCCGCACTAAAGCCGGGCCGCAGGCCTATAGCCAGAAGAGTCGGCGGAGACGAGCCAAGCCGCTCCGTCCCCGACGACTCTCAAGCCCGACTGGGGGCTGCGCAGGCGCGCGCCTGCTTATATAGCCCCCAGTCGCCGCCCCTGGCCCCTGAGCCAATAGGCTCTAAGCATCTCTCCCGGCCATACCATCCGGCCGGGGGAGGCAAAAGGGCCAGCCCACTATCGGGCTAGCCCCATTATGTCAAAGTTCTGTTTATTGCCTTAGTGCCTTCCATTTTTAGGTGTGCATGTAAGGTAGATTTAAATGTTATTTCAGCACTTACAAAATCCACATTTGGTCGTGTGTGGGAAGAATCATAGAACAAGCTTAAATATGTCATTCCCACACACTGACAATCCATTAGGTTCGTCCCCTTCCTTTTACCAGCATTACTAGGAGGTCACATAATGCCCATATGGGTGTCACAACATGCCAGGAAAGAATAACATTCCTACTTGCTGCGGTGTTTCTATGGAACTTGCGCTGCAAGGCATGCTGTCATATCCCATAGACCAATACCCTGACCTCCTATCTGATTCTCTGTGGGATTTGCTTCATCCCAGTGCCAGTTTGGGAAAAATTCAGTGAATCAGGCTTTTATGCATAGGATACAGGTTTTCCTGGTAGTTCTCTGTGTGATAAAAAGAGGGAGGCCAGTACCATTTGGTCACCATTTTATTTCGCACTGCTCTAGCTTAAGGTATGGCAATTTCTTCAGCATTTCTACCATGTGTTGATGGTGTCCGCTTGTTGTAGATTGGAGTTTCCTCCAATCCATGATGGATGTGACATGGGAAAAACCAAAGTTCTCCCTTAAATAGAACATTAATTATCTAGCTTGAGGTATAAATTGGAATAAACAGAAACATGAGACAATCTGTGATGCTTGTCTGGAGTTATCTCAAAAACAAAACTAACAAAAAAAAAAAAAAGCCTGGTCACATACAGTGTTTAGGTTCAGTTCAATTCCTATTTAAATAAAGGGATTTTCACTCATTATGAGTGTAATCTAGTGGGTAAGATGTTTAACAGCTGATATATAATTATTATACAGTAATAACTACTAATATGATAATTAGGTTCTAATTAACTTCTCTTGGGGGAAAGTGTGAAGATGTTTTTGGGTAGAAAGTATCTCATGCGATTCATTTGCTTTTGAAGTCTTATTTCTATGCAGACTGAAAGTGTGATATTGTACAATAGTTACTGCTTACAATTATTTAAAACATTTGATAAATCTGCATGATTCTGCATGGAAATATTGTCTTTTACTCAGTCACCTCAGGAAGCACAATAATGTACTCGAATAACATTTTGAATAACAAAAAGGAGGATGACCATATTTTAGTAATTTGGCAAATTCTTAGAAATGTGACTCGAGGTACAGATCAGTCTGTGTATAGATACAAGATGGTAGTACATTTGAACAGTATGGAAAAAGAAAAGCCTTTTTAGGATTTACAGGAAGTAAAAGAATTAAAAATGTGTTAGTTTTTAACTGATATACATTTTTAGATTGCAACCCTATGTGTACTTTTAGGGAGTAAAATTGCAACCCTATGTGTACTTTTAGGGAGTAAATTTAGGGAGTACACTTTCTTGAGAGTAAGCCACATTTAAGACAATGAGACTAGCCTCCAAATCCAGAGTAACTATGGGAGCACGTAAGAGACTTTACATGCACCCATAGTTACTGCACCACCTAGTGAAAACCTATGGGAAATTCATATTGGAATCTGGAGTAAGGAGTTCTTACACCAGAGCAAGGACTCCCCATAGTTACTCTGGATTTTGCCCTAAGGCTACAATCCTAAAGACACTTCCCTGGGAGTAAGAACCATTGAACACAATGGGGCTTACTTTTGAATAGACATGGTTTACTGGTTTACCTAACCATTTCTACTAAAAAGTAAGCACCATTGTTTTCAATAGGTCTTACTCCCAGGAAGGTGTCTTTAAGATTGCACCCGTATTTCAGAGTAAACAAGCATAAGATTTCACTCTTACAACCCACTCCTATTCAAGTTTTCTCAGAAGTAAGCCCTATTAAGTTCAGTGAGACTTTCTCCCAGGAAAGTTTGCACAGGATTGGAGCTTTAGTCTCACTGAACTTAATAAAACTTCTGAGTAAGCATTCATAAATCTAGTATAGTTTTGACATAAGATGAGATAAAATCATTACCGGTAAATGGTCAGGATTGTTTTGTTTGTCTAGCCTAAGCATGCCTACTCAGAAGTAAGTCCCATTGTGTTCAATGGCACTGACTCTCAGGAAAGTATGGTTAGGATTGCAGCCTAAAATTGCAAATGCATATAGTACCTTTTTCTGCTTTTGTTTTTAAGGTTTCCAAATATACCTTATTTATTTGAAACATATCAAGACTGCTTTTCTATCAGCTTAAAGCTTTTTACATTAATGTTTAGTGCTAACTAAATTATAAAATAATTCAAAGTCATTTAAATCAATTACGTCATTTTAATGAAGTGGCACTGGTATGATTTGGCAGGGTAATCTTGTTTCAGTGGAACTACATTCCCTTAAATTCAACAACATTGATTTGGTTTGGTTTCCTGATGTTGTGCTTCACATAGTAAATTGGAATACAGAGTCAGACATTAGAATGAAGAAACTATGCATTTGTCATATAAATACCCTTTGGTTGTTGAAGATGGCCAATTGTATAAAGTCACTAATAATACAATGCTATGCAAGTCAAAAGCATTGTAATAGTACAATGCTATACTCAAAAGCAAGTCATGTTAAATTCAATGAAGCATATTCCTAGGTAGGTGTGCATAGGATTGCAACCCAGTTTTGCTGACTATCTGGGGTATAGCTGTGCTGTGTGCAGTGCTTGCTCTTTTCACCCAAATTGTTATGGAAGAATAGCACTCCTACCACGTATCAGAGGACCATATCTTCCAAATAAAGAAACAATTAGGCAATCCTTCTGCACACCAGGGATCCAAGAAATGCTTTTATTAACCCAAAGAATGATTGCTCATTAGATGTAACAGCATTCACTTTTTCTTTTCATTTAGGAAGAAAGATTGTTTTAATAAAAGAAAGATACCCAGGACTCAGCATAGCAGTTATTCTCACTGTACATTGAACCATGTAAACAAAGCAACAGTATTGTCTACCCAGGCACATCTTATGAATTCCTATGTATTTGTATGATGTTTTCTTTTTTGTCTTTGTTTAGAAACACATTGGGAAAAATATTTATTTTGTTTCAGGGTAGAAGAATCCTCCATTCCATGTGTCCCATAGCAAATGGGCCATTTTTGTAATTGTTAGCGTATCAGTGCTCATTAAAATCCACTCTTGTAAAGAAACATGTTCAAAGTTGTATATATCATACCATGCTTCTCTTAAACTGAAATGAAACAAAACATAGGGCTAAATCCATAGCAGTTACAGGTCCATGCAATTACGTCACCCTCTAGTGTTATTTTATGGAAAGTCATCTTAACGGCTCCGGAGCAAGGAGCTTTAGGATATCGGCCATAATGTCTAGTCTAGTTGTAGTGCAGTAGTATTGGGATTTAATGCTGGTTGAACAAACCACTTATGAAGGGCACACTGACAGTGAACATAACTGTCAGAGCACTGGTGAGAAGGCTGGAGCCTACTTGTACACTTTGGAGGCTCCCTTCTGGCCTGATGAAGTATTGGCCTTCATCAATTGATCAATTCATAAATTGAATGAATTCAATTCAATTCAGTTGATTGAATTCAATTCAGTTGATTGAATTCAATTCAATTGATTCAATTCAGTTCAATTGATTGAATTCAGTTCAGTTGATTCAATTGATTGAATTCAATTCATTCAATTCATCAAATATTTGCCTTCTGGCCTGATGAAGTATGAAGGTAGGGTAGTGGGGTAGGGAACAGGTCCTGTTGAACCAACAGGTTTGGACCCTGTGAATCCTGAATCCATGAATAATCAGTCTGGACCTGTATACATCCTTAGATCCTATTTTGTCCTTAAGTAGGAGACTTAACATATGGTGGACGTAGGGAAGATGTGTGACAATTGTGACCATTTTAACAGGTACAAATTATGGGTCTATAGCAGGGATGTCAAGTTCATTTCATACAGAGGGCCAAAGTTAGCATTCATGCTAACTGCCGAGGGCCAGAAGTGACACAATTAAGGAAAAATTTGAAATCATTCAGCAAATCATTCAGCAAATGATGGCTAGAAAACTTAGTTGTCACAAAGAAATAGATTATTTCCAAATAACAAAAGAAAAAATGTGCAAATCTTATTAATATTTTTAATAGATGACAGAGCCTAATTATGAAGCAGGAGAACCTAATTATAACGGGGGCCAGATAAATTGCTTCCAGGGGCCACATTTGGACCCGGGGCTTTCTGTTTGACACCTCCAGTCTGAGGAGTATTCTTGAATTGAAGTCAACTGAAAGTGAAGCTGCCTTAATTGTATCTGAAGAATGTCTGCCATGTCTTCATTATGTCCACCTTTAAACATCCACTGGACTGCTCTGCTGTGTGGAGTATTTGCTTTGAGCGATTGCCCTGCTTGTGTTTTTAGTGAGGGTGTGTGAGATTATTCCCATTTGCATGAATGTAAATACTACTCTGTGGGTGCATAAGGAAAAAGCCCCATTAGTGTCAAAGAAGCCTCTGCGGGCCTTGAAATAGATTCTTAGAGAAATTGACTATTAAGGAAAACATAAACAGCTACCCTCTGCCGCATATCAGAGACCATTATGGCCTGAAAAGAAAAGATTGGCAAGTTAAGTGGTTCAGCAGAGTCTGCTTTGAAATTCACTCTTTACCACTGATAGGAAAAAAAGCTGTGCTGACAGAGAAGTTGAATGTTTAAGAGCTCCCCAACGGATCATAATGGACTGATTGATAATCAAAATCCTGTTCCCTGTATAAGCATTAATGGCCCTGGCTAACCAACACCTACAGCAAGTGCTTAGAAATACCACAAGCAGGTAGAGGTAATGCTTTGTTTATTTTTGTATGATGCCTTGTCTGTCATTCGCCCTGATTATTATTCTCTCGCTAAAAGGGGAAACTTTGTGTTGAGTTTTGTTTTCCTGAAATGGACCTTGGCTTTACAGAGTTGTTGGGAAATATTATCCCAATTTTAGGGATTTGGAGATGGATTCTATGGTCACTGGGTTGTTATCTAAAAATGGAATCACCAGGGGTGGCCCTTTTCTTTTTCTTCAATAACATCTTGGATAACTGACCATGTAGCAGGTACATTGCATACCCTTCTTCATTACCCATTTCACAATACCCATTTTGTTTCTTCATACCCATACACAACTTCTATATACTGGCACAGAAGGTGCCTCCATTAAAATATAGATACGTTCCCTCTGCTGTGAATGGTGATGGCCGAGAAACAGTGGAGGTGCTTAGATGATAATCTGAAGTTTAGATTCAATCTAAATAGTTTGGATCGTTGCAACAAACAAGGGATAGCCATATCTTGTGAAAGAAAAATAAACTATAATTTAGCAGCTAATCAGAACTCGACCATGGTATGAAATGGTTTCCATCTTGTTTATGTGAAACTAAAATGATTAGAGAGAGTAATTTACTGTGGAGAAAGCAGTGCCACAGAAATACAGCAATGTGTTGTAACATTAACATGTGAGAAACAAATCACAAATCTAATTTAAAATTATGATTTTTAAAACAGTACTCGCAAAACCGGACTGTTTCTGTATGTATATTCAGGAGGTAGTTGCTGCCATTCAGAAGAGTAGGCAATTTAATGAATAACATTAAACTTATCATCCAAATCAAGGGTCACGAAATCCCTGCCCAGGGGCCCGATGTGACTGTTGTTGAGCCTCAGTGTGGCCCCCACCAAGAACCCTCTATCTAGCCCAGAAGCAAGCCTTGTAATCCACTTCAATACATTCTTATATGTATATTTATGTAAATTTTTTCAAATTTGAAATGTAAATTAGTTTTCTGGCCTCTGACAGTGTCAGAGAGATGATGTCCTGCCAAAAAGTTTGGAGGCCCCCAATCCAAATAAATTGCTCTGTGCAAAGTGGAGAAATATAAAGTATGTAACTTATTAGGCATAGTGCAAATTACGTAGTGTGTTTATGGTTCCTGTGTTTTCTTCCTGTGGTTGTAGGAAGATAACATCCTGGCTGAAAGAAGTCCTCTTTGGCAAATACAGCAATCCTGGAAATCTGCACTGGTAGTTTGTACATTTACTGCAGTATTTTATCACTCTTCATTTCCCGATTTTTTTTTTATTCTTCAAACCATAGATATTAGTCTTGTTTGGATTACGAGTAATGTTCAGAAATGTTTATGACCTAATTCCTATTTGCCCCGAGGCCCCTTTATATTGCTTCGAGCATGCACAGGGACTCTTAATGTGGTGAAAGCCATATTTCTTTTAAAATTATGGTTGCAATATATTTAGGCTCCTTCGGTGGAAGAGTTTAGTTTTGCCATCTGACACTGGACTTTAATCTAGCAGACAAATATACTTATATATAGAAACCCAGCTAACATCAATAAATGAGAGAGTCAACAACTAATTGACCAAAAAACTCTTATTTTTGTCCTTAGGGCAGGGAAGCTGTTGTGATGTTCTAGCAAACTTTGAGTGAACATATCCTATTTGTACGTGTATAGTTTTTTGCTTTTGTGCATATGGCTGTCTATAGTTGGGATATTTCTTCTGCTTACAGAATGTTTGATCATCCAGATATGTTCCCTATTTCTGAGAACATATTTGCATATTATCCATTCCAAGACAGATATGTGAAGAGGGACAGGAAAAAAAATCTTTGTTAGAGAAATGCAAATATTTTCCATTTCATCACTTCAAATGCTGTGAATTCAGGAATGCCTTGCTCTCAGTAAAGGTATGTCTTGTCCTCTGGCTCTCAGTTCGTTTTTCCCATGGTTAAATTAATAATAAAAAGACAGCTTGGCTTTCAAAGAGCATTGTGCCTCTTTGTGTAGTAGGAGATATATTTTAGATACAGTGAAAAAAACATAATTTATAAAACACCACTCCAGGTTGGTTTGTTGTGATGTAATCTGTTGTGATGTGGCCTCCTGTTTCACATATGCAGATGTAATTTTTTGAGTGTTGTGGTTTACATAGCAAGCTCCAGCCATTTCATTAAAATCCATTAGGCAGGAAATATGCTTAAGCCTTAAACATTTGTATTGGGTAACTAGAACAATCTCCATTACATCCAGCAACATTTGGGATTCTTTGGAGTGTAATTTTAAGGTGTCTTCTGCAGCTTACAGGTTTTATGGACACATCTTGCTTGTGTTTCCATCTGCAAGAGAGGGGAGAACAGAGTGATCAGAACATAGTGTGTTTATCTAATGTTCTTCTGCATAGCTGCTAGCTAGACTGAAGTATGTTTTACAGTTTTGCACTACAGTTGCTCTGATTTTTTAAACCCTCAATGTCCTATTAATTAATGTGTCATTTACATACAATTTATTGATAACTGCGGCTGCAATCCTAAAGACACTTTCCTGGGAGTAAGAACCATTGGACACAATGGGGCTTACATCTGAGTAGACATGGTTAGGATTGTGCTCTAAGTCTGATTTTCAACCAATGTGCACACTGGTGTGCCATGGATAGTCCTCAGGTGTTCTGTGGGAATTTGGGGAGGGACATTTATTAATAGGAAAACTTGGGAATTTTTACAGCATGGTGTGCTATGTCAACGGTAAAAACAACTGATGGTGTGCCTTCAGATGAAAAAGGTTGAAAACCACTGAAACCAGTAATAGGTTCTTTTACTCTTTCCTTTGTTGTTCATGGAATGGTTTTCTTTCAAAGCCCTCTGAGTTGGTTTACCAGTTTTTTCCAAGAAACTATTATGGTAGTCTACTTAAGAAATTTATTTATTTATTAGATTTCCACGTTTCTCCCCGAAGGACACTAAAGGTGGCTAAAAATCACTACATAAAATATAATTAAAATATTACAATTAAAATATCAATATTACAATATAAAATAAAATAGGATGCAGTCAGCCATAAAATAGTATCTGATTTAAAAGACAGCCATTATGGGGTCACAAAGGCAGTGCTAACATGTTGCGCTGTCTCAGGAAAAGGTAATACTCTACCAGGTAGGGCAGGTAGGGACAGACTTGCTTAACTGCGTTTTATCTGTCAGTGAGCACAATCCTAACCATGTCTACTTGAAAGTTATCCCTATTGTGTTCAATGGATCTTACTCCCAGGAAAGTGTCTTTAGGATTGCAACCAATGTAGGTCTCTTTATTCTCAATTGTAGAACATCACCAGTCATAATCAATTGAAAGGTATCACACTGGGTTCAGAAATCACATGAAAATATGGCTTGATCTAACCATGGTTTGAACTTCCATGTATACAATTTAACCATAGTTGATTTATCTTTGCGGTCCAGTGCTTTGCTTCTTATGATCATATATTAACTCCTATTTCCATGGTGCAGTAATTTCCTGAGACAAAGCAAAAGCTTTTTTCAGTGGTTTGTGATTCAATCCAAACTAAAGTTAGCACTGACTGTGGTTTGCAGTCACATCACATCATGTATTCTGAAACTGGTTTGTTATTGCAAAACAAATCTGATCATAATTTATCAAAACAAACCGTTAATTTGCATTATGTCTGAAGACAGGTAATAGCTTTTATTATATTTAGATTCCATATATTTTGGTAAGATGCTTCCAAAATACATTGCAAAAAGTACTTTTCAAGTTTAAGAAGTTACCCTAAGCAATTTGTGTATTAAAAAAAATTATGTAGAACGCTAGTGTGAAGCACTATACATCGCACTGGGATGAGACTGGGGCTCATCCACAGGTTTACAAATACAAAGGGCAAGAAGCACAAAGGGAAGGCGGTGGAGGAGAAGAGTGGAAGAGGGGGGATCAATTTGACAATGCCAGAATTTAGTCACAAATGGTTAGTTAGACATTTATTGGTTCTGAATGGATACCTGGAAATAACCTTCCTTTTTAATGTTCTTGACTGGGCATAAGTTATGTAGCTACCTGGTAGCCAGTGTAAAGAGAGCATCCTGCCTTCTACTTAGTCAGACCATTGGTTCATCTAGTTAAGGGGTGTTCATACCCCAGACCAGGGGCCAGATGCAGCCCACAGCAAATCTCATTGTGGCCTGTGGCAAGGCCCCTCCATTTGGCCCATGGACAAGCCTTGTAATGTATGTAATACACTCTTATATTAAAACTCATGTAAATTTATTCAAATTTAAAATGCCAAACATTTTTCTGGCCCCTGACACAGTGTCAGAAAGATGATGTGGCCCCCCTGACAAAATGTTTGGACACCCCTTATGTAGTTCAGTATTGTCTGCGTTGATTCTTCTGTTTTAAGAAATACTTTTTCCATTTTCACTGAATTATGGACTCTCTCCAGCGGCAGAAGATAAACTTTTTTCTCTCTTAAAGTTACTCTTTACCGTCCCAGATCCGTGCAGTTTAAGAAGACCAAGGAAGGAGCAAGCAAGTTCCTTGGAACAGCTCATTCTATAGTAAGGGCAGTGCTGAATTCTTGATGTATTCAGAAAGGCCATAGGATAATATATGGTAGGTAATATTGTTCCTCAATCCACGAGGACTTCCCAGGGGATTGCATCCAGCATATACCATAAAGTATTGGTGGTATTCTGTTGCATGGATGTAATTTGATAAAGCAGAGCTCTTATGCTTTTCCTACTCTAGTGGAGTTGGAAACGTTGAATGAGGGGAGAGCTTCCCTTATATATGGCAGTGCTGTGGAAGTTGGTTTTCTTCCTGTAAAGCAGTGGTTCTCAATCTTCCTAATGCCGTGACCCCTTTATAAGTTCCTCATGTTGTGGGGACCCCCAACCATAAAATTATTTTTGTTGCGACTTTATAACTGTAATTTTTGCTACTGTTATGAATCATGATGTAAATATCTGATATGCAGGATGTATTTTCATTGTTACAAATGAAATGTGTGTTCTATGCACACATTGAACACAATGGGATTTATTTCAGAGTAGGCATGCATAGGATTAGGCTCTGAGGCTGCAATCCTATCCACATTTGCATGGGAGTAAAGGCCCCCCTGACTATAATGGGATTTATTTCAGAGTAGGCATGCATAGGATTGGGCCCTGAGGCTGTCAGTCAGCCCCAGTGCGCATGCAGTTACAGGCAAGCCTGATCTGGCCCCCTTCACCAGGGGTCTTTAGGTGACCCCCAGGAAAGCTCTAGGCGACCCCCCCAAAGGGGTCCTGACCCCCACTTTGAGAAACGCTGCTGTAAAGCATCAAGGTTGAAGCTCAAGTACTTTCTAGCATGAGTTTGAAGAGCTTTTGTTTAAACCCTTCCACTGTGGCAGCAAACCTTGGACTCCATTTCTCATACAGCTGTTTCTGGTTACTACTCACATGCGAGCTGGGCTAATGTTTAAGTAACCAACTTCAGGGATTAAAATCCTTGAATGATTTTGATCAAAAATACAATATGTATTTTTATGTCATGCATTATATTATGTCATGCGTTTATGTCATGCATCATATTAAAGAGATCTGAATACAAAGAAGACTTCCAAGTATTTTAGTATTTGGAGATTTTTTTTGCATGAAATAATCCAGAAAGCTTGTGGGGTTTAATTACCAGTCCAAAGCTGTACTAGAAATTGGACAACTCACTCATCTGCCTTGCTCAAGCTGCTAGACAGAGATAGGCAAGGGTTTGGCAGCCTGTCTCCTTTGGAATTGCAAGATTTATTACTTCTCTGTCCACATATTTGAGAGCGTGTGTTCTGTCCCTGCCTTGGATTAATAAACCTATTGTGAATAGTCAATAGTTGCAAGGAGAACCACTGATGAGTCTAGATCAAGGGTCTCAATGTGGCCCCCAGCAAGACCCCTCTATCTGGCCCTTGGGCAAACCTTGTAATCCAATCCAATACATTCTTATATGTAAATTTATGTAAATGTATTCAAATTGGAAATGTAAATTTGAAATGGCCCCTGACACTATGTCAGAGAGATAATGTGGCCTCCTGTCAAAAACTTTGGAGGCCCCTAGTTTAGATGAAGCCATATTTTGGAAGACATGGTGATGGTGCCTCATACCCTTTCCCCCCTTTCCATTTTGTACGAAGGAACATTTGATAAGCTTACAAGATACCATTTAGGCCAGCACAAGTCCCATACTGGCTTGGGATGCCTCAAAAATGACATAAGACACTTCTGCACCACATCTGGGGAGTTAGGCCAGTACAGAGACATGTGTCAACCTCCCTCCACCACCACGAGAATGGAGAGAGGGTGAATTGTGCTGGCCTAAATTTGTTAAGATTGCTCTCTTAGCCTTTTAGGTGCAGTTTATGCCAATGTTTCCCAATTTTTTTTGTCAGATGGCTCCTTTGAACTACTGGGCCACTGGTCATGGCTCCACATTAGGGCTTCAATCATGTACATTGGCTGGTTTTCATGAGAAACTATGCAATCAGCAGAATCAACCTATAATTTTTAACTTGATTTACCATTTCTGCCTTCAGATATTGCTTGTTTGAAGCCCTCCCCAAGCCTCTGTCCTTCACATGGAAATCTAGAATATCAAGATGAGGGTTAATATTTTCCTCTAATTTTCAGGAAGAATATGAATGTAGATACAATTCTGTATCCAGAAATTAGCTCACTCATACCAGTTTCTGGCAAGGATTGACTGTGCACAGCTCTGATTGTCCTGAGTTTATGCCTCTGCCTTCCCTCCCAATTTCAGGAGCAGCCTTGCAGCACTTCTTATAATGTAGATCTCCACTTAAAAAGCCAATTAACGATTAAATGAATAAATGTTCATGCAGATGATTGAAATCAATGTGCAGGTTGGATGAGCTCCAAGGTACTTGAGTCAAAAATCAATTTTGCCCCTTGAATGTTACCGTTAAGAGCTTAGAAACCATCAAGATTTCTCTGCACATCTGACAGCAATGTTTGAAGGGTGGGGGTTGCATGAGGTCAGCTCTGTCTGCTTTGAACCTGTTCACTGTAATTTGAACAGGGTTACTTGCATATTGATCCTGCTTGAATTTTTTTTATCCCATCCATTGATAAGTAAGTAGGGGGTGTGTCTGAATGAATTGAGCTAACCTTCAAGTTTTATAAGAATTATTCGTTGTCAAACTGCACCAGAAGTTAAGGGGCAGCAATCACTGGATTTTTTTAAGGAGAGGTCCTTATGGTAGCTATTGAATTTTCTTTATTTTTAAATATATAGATGGAGTATGGGGTAAAAATAGTTAGCATAGGGGTACTGGATTCTAATGGGGCAGATTGTGAATCTAACTGGAGTGGTTGTGTGGATTTGTTTAATGAGATGGATTCAGGCCTGGTTGTAAGGAAAGGGACTGAGAATTATCCTCATCCTTCTCACCTTGACAAAGCATGGTATCTCCAAAGTCTTTCTGCCCTTCCTTCAGCTTCCAGAGCTTCTTGGCTACATTCTGCTTGTATCATTACAGGCTAGAAGTGGTGATTTAAAGGATGTTGATCGCTAATTCATATAGTATAGGAGCCTGACATCATTGCCAGTATGTAGTATCCTGATTGCCTTAGAAAAGAACCTAAGACTTGAAAGTTAATGTTCAGAGGTTCCTTTTTCAGTGCTGCCAGCTGCTGCACCATCCCTGACCAACCTTTTCTTGAACATCCCGCATGAGAGCCCAATAATGCTCAAGGCAGACCCTACCAGTGCCAGACATCTCTTGTAGTAAGGAAATTCTTCCTAATGATCAGTGTTCCCTGGAGCTCAATGCTTATTGTAAATGCCTTGAAGCCACTTCCCAGCAACCACAGTAGGGCTCCATGCACTTTGGTGGGGGGGGGGGGGGGAAGAAGGGGAACCAACACAGCAAGAAAAGGCTTCAGAAGCCTTCACCACATCAGTTGCCAAGGACAGAACCTACAGAAAAATATCATTAGATTAATCCTACTAATAATTTTCTGTAGGTTGAGTCCTTGGCAATTGATGTGGTGAAGGCTTCTGAAACCTTTTTTTGCTATTTTGGTGAATGAGAACTCTTGTGAAGCTCTGGGTTCATGGCATTCAATTTGGTTTTAGTTGGTGAAAAGAGCAGACTGGAGGGTCAGGCTGCCAGTGCCAGGGCACCGGGCAAGCCAAGGGCTCTTGCTGCAGTCAGTTAGACTGCAGAACGCTCTTTACAAAGTGATTTGATCAACTTTCCAGCAAAGGGTTCCTGCACTTTAAGACACTTCAACTCTTTGCTTGTTCTGCTTTGTTTTCTTTATCCCACTGTTTCTCTCAATCAGAAGAACTCTGCCTGTCTCACCTAGATGCTGCTTAAAAACTGCTGGTGTCTTGTTACTCTGATTACTCCAAGGGAGGGAGGACTGAGCAAGTATACACTCTTATTATCTCCCCTCCCTTTATACAGTGGTATATGCTATTCTACCAGCTTTTGATCCTGCGCATTTCAGGGTCATTTGGACACATAATCGAGCTTCCTGTGTTCCAGTAATCTGCTAGACAAAAGAATCAGTATGTTAACCAAATCCTGTAACACTTTTGCTATTGTTTGGTTAATCAACTCCCCTTTTTGCTTAATGCCACTGACTATTATTTAGGCTCTCCCCTTCTGCTCCCTGTTATATTGTTTATGTCATTATTATTCATAGAGCATTCTAGCTCACTGGCTGAATTTCTGTTCCAATCTACATATATTCAGCATCTTCTCCTAATTGTCAAATCTTTGTAAGATTTAAATTGGTGCCATTTTAGGCAGCCATTTGTCACTTTCTCTCTCCATGTATAATGCCTGTGTTAATATTATTTGAACATCCATTTCCCAAGGGCTGGGTTTTTATACGCTCAGCAGCAGGGGAAAAAAATAACCTCTTCTATCTAGTCATGAGATGAAGGATAAAATAAGGACACATTTTGTGTAGATAAACCTCTTTAGGGGATTTGATAATATACTAATTAGGAGACTGATAAGGAACTTATGAAGTGCTCATTATTGCCTGTTTGCTTTGCTCTTTTGTCATGCTGTTTAAGTTTCTCGTCCTATAATGTCAATTCTACACTGTCCTATACAACAGGCTTGGCACAAACAAGATATCTGAATTCCACAAGCAGTTCTGCTAAGTAACATTTGCAAAACTAGTAAGAGGAAGGCTTCCAAGATCTTCCATGCCCAGCAAAAGTTTTGTACTATGTATTACCCCCTTCCCTGATTATAATGCTGGAAAGAACCAGCATGCCAAACTGACCTCTTTGGGGCATGGGCAAGCTATGTGACTATTCCACTTAGAAATCAATCAAAATCCAGAGTTCGGTTACTCAACAGCCATGGGCTCTTCTTAAACTGTTAACACCTTCTGCTAAGTACCTCTTTTGATAAGAATCAGGAAATCACTTCAGTCTGACTCATGGTTTGGCCAAGACCCCTGCATGGACATTAGGCTGCATCTATAGAAATGTTTTGTTTTCGTTGACTGCTTTCATGGTAGCTTAATTGCCTGCTGGACTTTGAGTTATGGTTGAATGTCGGTATGGCAATCTGGTGTCTGGCACAATGTATTCTGACATGTTTTGCAGGACTGTATTGATAGGAATTCATCAATTCCCTTATACCTCTCTTTTTTGTGCTTTAAAAAAATTCACTTTATAATGCAAAATCATCCTAAACCAATTGGTGCAACTTATGCATTATGTAATTGGTTCCCAGATTGTGAACCATGGCTCCCTGGGTAGCTGCAGAAACCAGCCAGAGGAGTTGCAGAATCCTTGTGAAAATCTTAAAGTCCTATACAGTATATAGGATTGTAACCCTAATGGGGAGCCATGGCCAATGGCCTAGAAGTAGATCAAGGGAGACACAAGTCAAAAAGGGTAAGATTTATTGTTGATTTGATTATTACAAATATTAACAGGTCTCTCTCTCTTTTTTCTCCATCCAGGGGGTATTTTTGAATGTGTGGAATCTGGCCCAACAGGAGCAATGGGAGCAGAGGAACTAGCCTTCAGATTTGCTGTGAACACAATCAACAGAAACAGAACTCTGTTGCCAAACACTACATTAACGTATGACACCCAGAAGATAAATCTCTATGACAGTTTTGAAGCTTCTAAGAAAGGTATGTTTGTAAAAAACAGTGTCTGATCAGTAAGTCACAAGTTTCCTGGGAGTAAGTACTATAGAACCCAGTGGGACTTACTTTTGAATAGACATGCTTAGGATTGCACTGTTAGTTTTTTCCTTTACCAGTCATCGTTTCAAGATTCCATTTCATAGCATCTTTGTACCAAAAGACACGTTGATCTATATATTTGCATAAAAGTTTTTTAAGATGTGTAGTTAGTAGTTATAACTGCGCAAAAGTCAAGCTCTATATTTAGAAGTATAAAATATGGGAATAATTCATATCCATTAAAGTTGAAAGCAAAACTCCCACTGATTATAATGAAAATGAATTGGATCCCATAGCTTTAACATTTTGTTCTTCATTCTCAAATGTTGCATAATGCTGTTCTTTATTCCAGGAAATTGTAACTACTTTGCAGTTTGCAGAGTAGAGGTTGCATCTCCACAGTATCTCTGATTTATGCTGCCATAATTTGTCAGCATCCCTTTTGGTTCAGCACTTAACATTTTCTGTTTTCATTGTGGAAGAGGAGCTAAAATGTTGGAGTGTGCTAAATGTGTGTTAAAAGTATGCTAACATGTTGGAACAGTGTGTGTGTCTTTTGAAGAATAGTAATATTAAGAATATTTACATTTAACTTTTTAACAAAAAGTTCTTAGAATTGTTTAAAGACAAAATAAAATAATTAAATGTCTGCCTGTAACCAAAGGGCTGACTATGTTACTAGTTAACAGCCCGATCCTATCCTCACCAGTTCTGTTAGACATAGTGGAACCAGAATATTTTGGTTACTGTCCAGAATATTTTGGATGGTATTTTGGGGGCTGCTGGAGGCCTCCTCGGGAGAAGGGAACTTTCATCTCTTTCCTTGGAGTAAGGGCACAGGCAGTGCTATTTTTTCTGGAAAAATAGGTGCTAGTACTCACAGATACTCATCTCTGTCTCTGTGTGTATCTCTCTGTGTGTGCTGGTACTCACCCACAGAGGTGTCATATGGGTACAAACATACCCTCTCAAAAAGAACCTTGGGGACAGGGAACACAATGGGTCTTTCTGCACCAGATATTTTGCCAATGCTGACTGGAGGAGCACCATGTCAGGCTTTTTAACAAAACACAAAACATAGGATCTTGTGGAGACCTGCTCCCCTGCACCCAGATCACCTCCCCTGCACCCAGATCACCTCCCCTGCACCCAGATCACTTTCCCTGCTTCAGGTTAGAATCATAGAATTGTAGAATCATAGAGTTGGAAGGTACCTAGTAGGTCATCTAGTCCAACCCCCTGCCTGCAGCAGGAAATCCCCCTAGAGCATCCCTGACAGGTGCTTGTCTTGCAGTTTGTACCCATTGGCTCTAGTTCTGCTTTCAGAAGCAGCTATGAACAAATGAGCCCCTTCCTCCCTATGACAGCCCTTCAGGTATCATATATCAGCCCCTCAGCCTCCTCTTCTCCAGGCTGAACATCCCAAGTTCCCCCAACCTTTCCTTGTAGGGCTTCCCTTCCATCCCACTGATCATTCTTGTCGCTCTCCTCTGGACTTGCTCCAGTTTGGCTGCATCTTTCTTAAAATGAGGTGCCCAGAACTGAACATAGTACCCAAGGTGAGGTTACCTCTCTTGCTTTCAAGGCCCTTACTGCTGCTTGGAGATCCTGCCATTATCCAGTCAGCATCCATCCAGTACTGAGCTCAATGATGACTGGTGCTGAGCCAGCACTCAGGCTGACTCCTTTCAGGGTGTTATGGATGTGCCTTATGGAAAGTTTGTGACTCATTAAGCACAGTGGAACGAAGAAACAAATTCTGTGCCAACATTTCAGCATTGATGCAGCCATGCCTACAAGTTGTGCACTGGGGGGAGGGGACAGACATGGAGGCCTCCTCATGGTAAGGGAACAAGGTGGAAGGAAATTTTATACTCCAGGCAATTTGGTGAAAATTTTCCAGAATTGGATGGTGCCAGTCAGTCCTTATTGGACATAAAGCCTGGTAGTAACAAACTGTAAACAGCAGCTTATTGGTCTAAAAGCTCAGAACTATCTTTGTTAGGCAGCTGAACGAAAGCTAAAATCTTACAAAGGTAATGCTGAGCCAAAGCTAAAAACTTACTGCTGAGCCCTGGGAACCCAGGTGAAGTTGACAGCACAATTGTAAGCATGTCTACGCAGAACTAAGGGCCCAATCCTGTCCACCTTTCCAGCACTGATACAACTGTAGTGAAGCCATAAGGTAACGCCAAAAATATTCTCTTACCTTGAGGAGGCTAACATGACTTTCCCCTTCCCCAGAGTATACTTCCCGATCCTGTAGGCATGGCCACATTAGTACTAAAATGTTGGATAGTCCCACTTAGTCCCAGGCTTAGTCCCAGCCCTTAGTCCCACTGAGTTCCAGTAACCAAGGGGTTACTTCCAGGATAGTATCCTTTGAATTATTTCCCAAGTGTCTGTAAGCAAGCTGTTTTAATGTAGTGACATTTGAGGTGAACTGCATCAAAAAATGCCACAAAACCAGTGAAAATTTGGGAAAGGGAATGTCAGGCTTACACAAGCTCGCTCAGGTTTACCCATTATGTTCACTGCCAGAAATTGTGTGGAGGACTGCAAATTTTATAGCTTTGATTCTGGATATATTTGCCAAGACTGTGATGGAATCTGTATCACCTTGCTAGCTATTCCAAATATTTCAACAGCATTTGAACAGAGCTCTGTTGGCATTGTTAGTTTACCTGAAGTGTGCACAGACCTATAGCTTGATATTTAAGTTAGAAAGAGATAAATGATAAATGTTTTTTTCTGTCTATCATGTCTATTATTATTCTTACATGTAGGGCAAATTGCATCAAAAACAAGCCTTGTTTAGCCAGTTTCCTGCAAAGCTACTGCTATCCTCTCTGTGTGCACACATTGTTGATCTTGTCTTTCTTCCTTTTCAGCTTGTGATCAACTCTCTCTTGGAGTAGCAGCTATCTTTGGACCTTCACATAGCTCTTCAGCTAATGCAGTGCAATCCATCTGCAATGCCTTGGGGGTTCCACATATACAGACACGTTGGAAGCATCAGGTTTCAGACAACAAAGATTCATTCTATGTCAGTCTTTATCCTGATTTCTCTTCTCTCAGCCGTGCTATCCTTGACCTTGTACAGTTCTTCAAGTGGAAAACTGTCACAGTTGTTTATGATGACAGCACAGGTAAGCAAGAGAGTTGGTCTTTATGTATTTGTGGGTGTGCATAACATGGATGTAAGGGGCTGCAATGGCTCAGTGGTTAAAGACATTGTGCTTGTTGACCTGAAGGTCAACAGATCAGCAATTCAAGATCCACACCATAGAGTGAGCTCCCATCTCTTGCATAGCTCCTGCCAACCTAGCAGTTCTAAAGCATGCAAATGCAAGTTGATAAATACCATATATACTTGAATCTAATGCACCATCAAATCTAATGTGCACCCTATACTTATAATCAAAATACCATATTTACTCATATCTAATTAATCATTGAATCTAAAGCATACCCTGATTTTGGAGACTGAATTCGACTGAAAAAGGTGGGCATTAGATTCAAGACACGGAAGGCAACAGTGTTCCATGCGCTTTGGCATACAGTTATGCTAACTACATGACCATAGAGGTATTTTTGGACAGTTCTGTCTCTTTGACCTTTGAACAGGAATAATAATAATAATAATAATAACAACAACAACAACAACAACTAGGCATTTATATACCGCTTTTCTGGACATTTTGGATTGCTCCTCAGTCTTTAATCAAAGTGGTTTACGTAGGCAGGCGAATTCTAAATCCCCGAAGGGATTTTTACAAACACAGATTGTCTCTATCTTTCAAAAGACACTACATTCAAGATGTTACATTCACAGTCTGGTTACAACACTGGCCCCGATGTCTGAAATGCTGGCTGACCAAGTTCTCCTTCAGTTCTTACGAAGAGCAGCTGAGAAAGCTCCTTCACTCCCACTGAAAAGCAGATGGAAAATCTCAGCTGCAGCAGCCGCTTTTCAAGGTCTTGCTTGGGATCTGACTTCTGGTTATCTCGATCTGGCAACCTTCAGCTCTGATTTTCAGGCAAACGGAGGCTCTACTCTCTAGACCAGACCTCCTGCCTGAGCACTGCTTCCTACAGTTGAGCACTACTCAACAGATGAGCACTGCTTCCTATAATTGGTCATGTCTAGTAGGATAACCTGCAGGGTCACATTTACCTTTTACCTTTTTAACATGGATGTAACCCTGAAATGGACAATTAATAGAATTTTAATGTACCTGACTGGTCAGCTAAATATTATAAGTGAAGTGTTGTGATGGAAGATTCAAAAAGAAGACATTTATTTGTATACAAATCTTTCATAATGCATAAAGTGTTTGTATGTGTTTGATTTATACTGACATGGAATAGAAGAGGGGAATTTCAGATCTACGCAATTAAAAGCCGAGGGGTTAGCCAAGTATTTATCTAGACATCTTTTCTCAAGGAAAACATCTGAAAATTTCATGAGATGAATCTCCTTTTGCTGCTAGAAACTAAACCAGGAAGTGTACTTGATATTTATGTATGGTGGAGGCCACTGTTTCCAGAACACACTGAAATCTGCAGTTCACATTTTGTAAGATTTCATATTTTAGTTTTAAACTGGCAAGTTTTCATAAAGATTAATCAAACTAGCCCTGGCATTGTTCCTCCACATGTTTTGAACAACGAAAGACATTCAGATTCTTGCATATCAGTATGATTTGATACTTGCTTGTAGCAGATGTATGCCACTTTTCATTGACTTGAAGGCTGGAGATAGATGGCCCTGTGGGCCTGTCAACAACTAAAACCTTCACTTGAGAGTTCCATGTGTATATGGAGATTTGAATCATGAATCTTTAAGTCACAAAAACGACAGTATATATCTGGAGTGTTGAACGTTCAGTTTTAATATCTTAACCATGACCAAAATGAGTGTTATTTTTTGCCTGACCAAGCTATGTAGCTTTACCAAAGGACATTATTTCAACTTGCATAGCTTAATGCACTTGGGTTTCTCCCAAAACAGTCTTATAAAGCCAAGGTGAAAAGTAGAGGTATTTCTCTGACAAATATATTAGGAAAAGTAAAGTTGAAATTTCAGTGTACAAGCTTTTTGCTTTGTCCACAGAAGATCCATTCCAGGGATTGCCCCCATGCACTTGCTGAGTGAAAATGTTCTTGCTTTAGAGTGTTGCTATAAGCCTGCAAGTATATTGTGACGTGCAAGCTGCCTCCCAGCAGACTGAATACTTGAAAAGATTAGATTGAAATTGATAGAAAGCAGTAACTAGCTAACCCAGGCTACAGTCCAGAGTAACTACGGGACCTTTTTCACTGGCATAGTTCTGGTGTCATCTATGGGAAAACTATGGGAAATGCATAGAGCAATCCAGAGTAAGTGCCTCTTGTGTCTTCCTGTAGTTACTCTGGATTGTAGGGCAGTCCTATTCAGCACTGGCCCAGCATGCTCATGCTGTATCCAGAACTGGTTTGAGCAGACTGAAAGTCTCTTTGGGGTAAGAGAACATTTGTTCCTATTTGTTCCCTCACCCAAGACTGCCCAATATACTGATTGTATCTGCACCAGTGAAATCACTGGCATAAATTCAGGAAGCCCCATGTCAGGGGAAACAGCTAAGAAGAGGGAATTTGATTTGGTTTTGGCATCCTTTCATCAATTTCCGCCCCTCTTGGGCCTGAAGCTTGCCTCTGTACCCTCCCCAACTTTGAAACCCCCGCTCTTTGCCTTCGTTCTGATTAATCCCTACCACTGTGTTGCTCAGCACTCCATTCATTAGTGTCAGCCACTGTTACCATTTCTTACTTGTGCATTGCTGCAAAGTGCTTTACTGCAGGATTACACCTACCACTGTATCTACTAAGCAGGACTGGGCCATTAGTCTGTTAGCACAATTTACAGGCCATATATTATATTAAAGGTTGTTTTATAAATGCTTTATAGGAAGCAATTTGTAATAAACAATTTATGGTAGTTGCAACCATGACACAAACCTGTTATAAACTGCAGTGTTCCTTAAGGATGCTGTATAAATAATTAATAATATGTGATTTAAGGATTACTTATTTCAAGCACAGCATAAGATCTTGTTGAGGAAGTGATAAGCCATAGTTATAACTAAGGGATTTTATCTGTTATACACAATTTTCATTTTTAATGAGCATGTTGTAACTATCGTATTTATCAGCTCCCTGAAAATGAAACATTAATATAGAGGGACACTTACTTTCTGGTGATGTTTGGTGTAACATCTGAACAGGTACCTCAGAAACTTTGCTTTTGCCTATTATGCTTATTCACTGATAGATCTTCAGGTAATGAATGAGATCTGTGTCTGAAATAGTTGAGTGGAGACTTAGCAGTTCCATCCCTTTAATGGTCCATAACTATAGGCTTACTCATAACTATAGACTTACTCATGCTGTTTATTATTACAAAGAGAAGCAGGATCAAGGGAGGGACGTATGACTTCCTTCAGGGGAATTATTTGGCTGCAATCATGCTCTACAAACAGTTCAATAAAGAAAGCTCTGTTTTAGATATTGTCTTGGAGATGAAAATAGGTTCTGACAAAGGTCTAGGAAATTCTGAAGCAAAAATCAAATGGTTGTCAACAGACCTGAATGTGATGAATATAAACATGCAGACTGTCTATTTAAAAAAAGAAATACTGGTGTGTTCCAAGGCCTTAAATGAGCTTAAATCTAGTAAAGTGAAGGAAAGCATCTCAAGCAGTTATTGGTTACAATTAACAAACGCTAAACTTGCATCAAACTAGACTGGTGTTTGTGGCCATTATGTTTTGGTTTTTTGGCCTTACTTATCTAATACAAGTCAAAGTCTAAATGCAGTGCGGCTTCTTAAGTTGTTTATTGTATCTTAACTCCCCTCTTCTTTCCTGCCTCGTACTCCTTCCCATTTCTGTGAACTGATGATGTTTGAACCCTCCCTTAATAGAGGCGTTTACTAAAGGATGTTCGAACTTTACTAATGGATGGGAGAACTTGTACTAGGACTAGGAGGTGTATCTGCTGACTCAGTCCTTTTTGGACACAACATCAGTGGAGAACTCAATCCATCCAGGCAAGGCAACATTCATTGCCTCAGGGGCTATGAGCAGCCACCTCTGGGGTTATGATCCTGCCATCAATGAACAATTAGCAACACAATAACAGTCACCACTGTCACAGCGCAATCCTAACCCTGGTTAGGTCAGTACAAATCTCTTGAGCCAGTCTGGGGGTGTCACAGAAGTGCTGTAAAAGCAGTGATGGGATTCAAAGAAATTAACAACTGGTTCTATGCCCACCTGGCAGCCACTTCTAAGTGGATATTTTTAAACTTTATATGTCCTGTCTCTTGTTAACAACTGGTTCTGTAGAGTAGGTGCAAACATGCTGGAGTCCACCACTGGCTGTAAGACACTTCTGTGCCATACCTGGGGGGCTTAGGCTGCCACAGAGACATGCACTGTCCCTGCACCTCTGCAGGAATGGGGTAAGAGGTAAGTTGCACTAGCCATTCCCACCCAGTGCACAGGAGCTTGGGGAGGGCAGAGAGGAAGCGGGCATCCAGGATGGGAGAGGGCAGGGAGTGGGTGTTCTTGGGGCAGGGAAGTAGTGAGCAGGAGGCAGGGCTTGAATCTGGCAATTATGCTGGATGCAAGCCTCTATCCCTGGGCAGCCCAGATGTTTAGATCTACTACTCAGATCTAGGACACCTCTAGAGCTTCTTCTCCCCCATGGTAGTGCAGCAGTAGCCATGATCCTTGCACTGGATGTAGTGAAACTGAACCAGCCTGCCTTTTCATTGTAACTGAGGATTGCGCTCTCAACCATGGAGTGGTTAATAAGACCATAGCCAACCTAAACCCATGACACTATATGATGTAAGGATTCTGTATCACTTCCTACCCTGCAGGAGCTACTGTGGAATAGACAGCAGAGCTTTAAAAACAAAGAATTGCTAGGGAATCCTGTACCCATTTCCTTTATCCCATTCACACAAAAACACACATCTATTTGAGAAAATCAAGGATAGAAAGAAAAGAAGATAGCTGTGTGAAACCAACCCAACCATTTTTCCACAATTAGGTTTGAGTCCCTCTGGGGTATTTCACCTGTTGCTTGGGAGGACTGGGATGAACTCAGTAAGGGGATTTACTATGAGGGGATCACCCTGACCACTTTAGTACAATGGAAAATAGCATATAGATTTCATGGGGGAACAGGGTGACCAGATGTCCAAACTTCAAAAGGAGAACAAAGTCTTGGATTCCTTTTATCCTGGCCTTTCTGACAGACAATGACATGTTTGCCTACTCACAAGTAAAGCCAAAATATTGGGCATTTTCACTTTCCCATAGAGCTCAATGCATATTTTTGATTTTTAGTTTTTTGGCCATTACTTTTGATAGGAAGGAGATATTTCAAAACTGATTTTTGCATTGGATTCTGCTATTCAATACACATCCAATGACATATGACATGATGGGGTACTGCACACCATTGCAAAGCTTTAAAATTGAGGACAATGAAGCCTTTTGGAGAACACCTGGACAGAAGGCTAAAAAAGAGGAAAAATCAGGAAAAATCCAGACATAAGAGCACCCTGAGGGGAACCAATCATAGCACACTAACCTCAGTTCCTGCCAGAGAGATTGAAACTTGGATGAAAAAGTATATTTTAAACAAGTAAAAAACAGGCCTCTGTCAGTCTTGGAAGACTATGGTATCGTGCTCAGCGCTGCATACGCTGCATGCAAAGCATAAAAGTCTGGATGAGATTGTTATGGAGGATAGGCTGTAACCCAAGCAGCAAATACCCCCTCTCCACACCATTGAATTAATCCAATGGAAAAGCAGAGCCAATACGATTGGATCCAGCTGGCGTCGCAGAGCTGGGCTAAGGACAGGAGCTCACCCTGTCTTGTGGGGCCGACCCGGGGTCTCGAACCCTGGCCTGCTGGTTAACAGGCACAGTGTCTTAGCCACTTGTGCCACCCACAGCCCAAACAAGTATTAAAACAAATATATGTAGAAATATATGTATAAGTAAATCTAGAAATAAGAATGTATAAGTATGGCACACATTCCTGAGAGTAAGACCCATTGAACACATTCCTGAGAGTAAGACCCATTGAATACAATGAGGCTTACTTTTGAGAAGACATGATTAGGATTGTGCTCTATTTAGAAATCATATCTAGAAATATGATTATTTAGTAATGTATTTTTCCATTTCTGATATGCACCATTATAATATATTTTAATTAAAGATATCTCTGTTATGAAAGAGAAATTTAAAAAAAAAAGACTTGATCTTTCTCTGTTCCTCCTGAGGTCTTGAAAAAAATTGAATCCAGAGAGAGGAAATTATATACAGCTTTTTTCAAGATTTCTGAAAAATATAGCAATGAGCTCATCTTATCTAAGTGGCAAGATGAAGCTCAGTTTCATTCTAAAGGGTACTTTTGTAGATACTGAATTTTTTTTGTTAAAGCAGGATTTCAAGTCAAAGACTCTGTGAGTAACAAGTAAAGTGGTATCTTCACTCCCTATTTGCATAAGTCATTTCTTGCTACTATCTTTTGGTTGCATAGTTCAGTGGCATTTAATGACATGCAAATAGTTTGCTATAAGCAGAAGCTTTTTGCTCCTATTAGCATTTCTCGAGGTTGTAGGTAAAAGATTTAAGCACCACAAAAACACTGTTTGTATCAATGAGTGAAACCCAAAGGTCGACAAAAGTGATTACAGAAATGTGTACACTGCAATAACATTTCACAAAAACTTATCACAATTATATATTGCAACTACAGTGGTGCCTCACTTAAAGAGCTTAATTCGTTCCAGAGGCATGCTCTTTAAGTGAAATGCTCTTTAAGTGAAGCGGATTTTCCCATAGGAAACAATGGAAACTCAGAAAATATTCATATAAAAATATTAACTGGATGTAAAAATGATGACAAAACACTGGAATTGAATTCAAAACACTATAATATAATACAGACCACAATTACTGTAATAAAACACTGTAATATTCTGTACAGTAAAAAAGAAAAGAAAAACCTTTATGGGCAAGGATGACTGACTTTTCACTAAGAGTCACTGGTGTCGTTCTGAGCAACTTTCACAAGGAATCCTTCTGTGTGTATGAAATCCATCTATCAAACTAGATAGGCAGTCTGCAACAGCAAAGTGGCCAGATCCTATGCTGTCCACTCAGAATCAAGCCCCATTAAATCCACTGGGACATATTCACAGGAAAGTGTGTAGGCTGCAGTTTGCATGCCGCAGCAAACTCCAGCAACAGCTACTGTTTGCATGCTCCTTGCAAGCTGCAGCAGCAACATCAGAAGGGCAAGATTCTATGCTGTTACTCAGAATCAAGCCCAATTGAATACACTGGGGCTTACTCACAGGAAAGGAAAAGTGCAGGTAGGGAAGGTAGTGGGGGCAGAGGGGTGGTTGTAATGGGGTCCAGACAGGGGGGCTTCCTTAGGGGCAAGGGGTCTGTTTGAGGGGGCTGCAGAGGGGGTGCAGGAGAGTATTCCCTCCTACCTTATGGAGGCTGCATAGGCTGGGCTGACCAAGTTCTCTGGCTGCAGGAGAATAGCAGCCATCTTTGTTCTCCTGATGAAGAGGCTCTTCTGCTCCTCCTGCTGGTCTCTTCCATGTACTGCAGGGGGGAGAAAGTCCCGCCTCACTCCCTCAGCCCAGCCAATGCTGGGGAGAGACAGGGAGAAGGACAGGGAGCACAGACAATGGGCACTCGTTAAGCGAAAAATGCTCTTTAAGCGAAGCAAAACCACATAGAAATTTTTGCTCTTTAAGTGGAATGCTCTCTATGTGAGGCACTCATTAAGCGAGGTACCACTGTATTTGAAAACTTATGCATATATTACACTTCCTTTCACAAAAATCTAAAAACTCTCAAAATGACTTTTCCATTCAACAGAAAAAAATATAAAGGATGCTATAATATAATTAATATAAGTATAAATAATCCTTTCCAATCCATTTTGTGATGCACAAAGATATTGATTCTGTGTGCTTTACATTGGTCTTTTTGATTCTCTGTGTTCAGTGTACTTTAAGTGACCTATGCGGTAACTCCCAAGGACAACCACAATTAGTAATTATGTGCTAAAACTAATTACTTCATGGTGCTTTCCACTAATGGAATGCTATTGTTCTATTAGTTCAGTATTGTTTAACACTATTTGTTTCTTCCTGCTAAGAAAGCAGAGAAAATTTATATTTTAATTATTGCTCTGATTGCTTTTAATGCCTTTGCATTAAGAATCTTTCATGATTGTGATCATTAATTTGACTTATGCTTACAAATTTTGGATTTTTTAAACCCTCATCAACAGTATTGTTCCGGCTCTAGTTGTGCCTTTGCTTAAAATACAGGAGCAGAGTTTTGTGACTCTCAGAGTTGAATTTTTGTATGTGGCAAAAATGGCATGAGTGATTTGTTTCTTCCTTTAATAAAATTCCCACTCTAAACAAAATGTTCTATTCCCCACCCCAAGCCTTTGGGCTTGCACAGTGTTCTTAGATTATGGCCCATATTCTAAAGTCAAATTAAGTCCTTTGCTCTGGAGCAGATAAGGTGACTTTCCATAAGATAACACTAGAGGTTGACATAACTGCGTGGACCTGTAACGGCTCTGGATTTTGCCTTATGTCTTGATTCCTTGCGAAGCTTTGTACAGAAGGTTTGCAGCTGCATAAGGCTGCTTTGCCTCAGCTTAAAATTTGTGGGTGCTTGAGGGAAGAAATATGGAAGGAAGGCATGACTTCATGATGTTTTGGATGTGAAACAATTGCCCTTCTTCCAAGGTGACCATATGTAATAACCAAAAAGAGAGGACAAGTCCCTCCCAAAATGTAGGACACCCAAGATAAATGCTAAAAACACAAAAATAGTTGATGCATTGGAAATTAAAGTACTCACATCACTGTCGTTGGGAACAGACTTGGGTGTCATCATGAGTAGTCTGCAAATTATTCTCCCTTGATTAAGGAAGACTACAAGATTTCAGGCACTTCAAGCCAACAAATTTTTTAAATTTCCTTTGCTGTGGCTACTGTATAACAGTGGTTTCCAAACTGGTGGGTCACAACCCACCAGCCAGGGAAACACTTATTCTACCCTTTTAATAGGCAGGGATGGGGGTCAGTGATGTGATTTCCAAGGCTGTGCTGCTGGTGAGGACAGGAGGTTTTTTTTTAGCTTACCTCCAGATAGCACCAGAGACCCAGACAACGGCATTTGTAGGGATGGCTTGGAGGGCCCTGGGCCTTGGGTACCATCCTCAGAGAGGTAACACGCTGGGGGTGACCAAAATCACAAAAACTGTTAAAATTGCTGGAATTCTTTGCAGTAATCTCATTAAGTCACATACATTGGATGTGTATTTTCCAGTTGAATCCAATGCAAAAACAGCTTTGAAATAGCTCCTTTCTATCAAAGGTTGTGACCACAAAACTAAAAAAATGCATGGAGCCCTATGGAAAGTGAAACTGAGCTATATCATTTCTTTACTCGCAAGTAGGCAAATGTGCTTTAGACCATATTCGTCCTGATCCAATGAACTCAGCCCCCCACAAATCAACCCAGAAGAAAGTCCCTGATAAATTCATTGAGTCCTATGGAAAGTGGAACTGAGATACACAATTGCATTTACTTGTGAGTATGTAAAGGTGTCTTGGCTCGTGTTCAGTTCAGGCACAGAGGAATGCAAGGGAAATACACCAGAATGGTCCCAATCCACTGAAAGGGGAGCTCAAGGAGGGCTCCAGAAGGCAGCCTCACCCTATCACCCCCCAAAATAAAACAGAGGTTTAATTGGTAAGGTGATTTTTAAATAGGAAAATATTAATATCTAATTAATTGTTTTAATCAATAGTGATAATAGTTAATTAAATAATTTTGACATATGGGGTGACAAAAATTTATGGACCCCAGATGCCAAATGATCAAGGTATGCCACTGGAACCAGGGAATCCCCTCTGTAGGGCTCCCCAAACTTCTGTACAAGTAAGTACTAAAAAGGGGGGGGGAAGGACACTTCCAATTTCAAAATACTGCCCAATTTATCTTTTGTTTACACTTGAACTTTTTTTATACTTCGAGAGCATTGCAGAGGACCTCCCAAACTTCCCTGCACAGGATTCTGGCAAAGAAAGAAAAAAAAACCTGTCCCCATCAATTCTGGGGTACTTCTCCATAGTACATCCCACACACATACTTACAGAGCTCTCAATTCCCTTTTAGGTTTTTGTAAAGCATTGGTGCTTCTAAAACACTTGAGGAAGGAATCTCAATACATCACCTGTGAGTGATCAACTCTGGGCAGGTCATTCCGGTGTGAAATGTTTTAAAACTGAAATTTTCAGTGAAATCAACTTAAATGCGAACAATCGCTATGAATGTTGGAAATATTTTCTTTGGCAATTCCGTTTTTAGATATCCTAGATTTCCATGTACTTTAGCAACTAATCACTTAGATATGTTAGGAACAGAAACAAGTGAAATACTGCAAAGTGGTTATTAAAATGAGTGTGTAAATAAAATCTAAAAATACATTGCAAGCTAAATGCGTTCAGCACATGGCCGCTTCGTCCAAATTCCACCTGCTAGTTTTTCATCATGTATTCCAATGATATTCAACAGCCAATTTACTATAGTTATAAATTATGTTGGAGCTTTGCTGAGGTGAGGCTTATGTTTGGTGCTTTCTCTCACTTTCTTGACGTAAAATCTGGACAGTGAAACGAAGAGAGATTTTATTTCTCAGTCGTAGTAACAGATCATTTTGGTCAGTCTCTCCCTGCAAGCCTTAAACTATTCCTCACGCGGATGTCAGCCATTTTGAGGATCATTGTTTCCCCTTCATCAACTTCTATGCCTCAGAATGTTCTCATTGGGATTCTGTGCCACTTTTTGCTGCATAGTGATAAATTTTCATCCTCCATATTTGGCAGTTTAGGGAACAGTTTTCATAGCATATATTCGGTTAACAGCACTCATATATTTCATTGTCAAGCCTTGCTTTACTGTAGCATCTTCACAGGAACTTGGAGGTTATGCATAAAATAATGGAGCTTAGGAAACAATATCAAGTAACCAGTACAGTGTAATTATTCAACAACTTGAACTCGGGCAACATCAGTATACCTTTTTTAATATTACTGAGCTATAATAAAACTATATAAAACTGAGCTATAAATATATATTTGTTTCTCTAAAGATTGGAAGCGTAACCAATTACAACAGCCATGACTTCATTCCCTTGCAGGAGAAAACGAGACGAGATGACACTAGGGTTCATATGACCTGGTGCGGGAAGCCAGCATGTCACCCCCATGCAGTGGGCTTGGCAACAACCTGGGTGGTGGGCATGGTTATGTGCCATTGCTCTGCATCTGTTTGTTTTATGGGCACACGTTTTGATAGAATAAAGATATTTCAAAGTGGTTTATTTCACTGCATTCTGCTGCAAGTTACACATCCAGCAGTATAAAACATGATGGGATTATTCCTAGCCATTTGTTCACTAGTGGTGTCACCCCCTGAAGGGTGCCACCATTCTAACAACTTATTGCAGTGGATTGCGGTGGATAGCAGGCTTGTTCTACGGTACTTCAACATATGGGTTTTGTTAGTAAAGGACATCTTGTCCTCTGCCCTATCCTCCATTTGCAGTACAATTTTATGCATGTCTACTCAGAAGCAGCAGCAGGCCTCCGTCAGTCTTGAAAGACTATGGTATCGTGCTTGGCGCTGCATACGCTGCATGCGAAGCACAAAAGCCTGGGTTGGATTGTAATGGAGGATAGGCTGTTACCCAAGCAGCAAATCCCCCCTCTCCACACCACTGAATTACTCCAATGGAAAGGCAGAGCCTGTTTAACTCAGTGGGAATTCTTCCCATGTAAGTGTGTATACAATTGTAGCCTTACAGGGTACTCTGGATTGGGCTGTTATGCATATTCATTTATGACAACAGAAGAGGCTTCTGCTTTTGTATAATGGCTTTCAGTGCTCCACTAGTGACCAATTTGGGAGCTCTGCCATAAGAGGCAATTGCATTCCCAGCAAGTCACTACTCCAGCCGTAAGGCAGTGGCAGGATGGGGAGGGTACAAAATGGGAAGACTGCAGGAGGAAGTTGGATCTCTTGGCAATGGCACATGCAGGATAGTATTTTCCTTTTTTGCAACCTCCTGACCCCCTTTCTCTTTTCAGCAGAGCAGAGTGGAGAAATAGTAGAAGCTATAGAGCTCATGTAGGTCCAAGGAAACCCATTGTGGAGTAATATAATAATTGTAGGGTAAGGAGATTTAAATCCCCTTTCTCTTCTGATCCCCCAACCTGGTTACTTCATACACATTTTTGGCACAGCTGGTCCAACAGGGTAGGGAAAGATAACATTTTACCTTGAAAACAGACACAGCAACAAGCTGATCTCCATATCTCAAGTCTTGTGAAAATACCTTGAGTCAGCTCTTTGCAGGAGATATTCTTCATACCTTGCTTTCAGGGATTTGATTCTTTAAATGTGAAGGTCTGGACAAGATTACCTGAGCCATGAACTTTCCTGCACAATATTTTCTGAGTCATGCACAAGCAACATCTCATCACTTCGTGATGCACATTGCTGTCTTTTCCTGTGAAGTTCTCCTATTAATCCTTTCTCTGTGCATTAGTCCAGATCACCTGAGAGAATTCCATGCCTAAATTTTGGTCCTTGATCTAGTTGGCAGAAGTGAGCTTTTAACATAAACAGTGCTCAAGGCTCAAGTAAAAATATGTCATTCCTCATTCATGTCTCTCAACTTTTTGCCAGCTTTTTTCCTATTTACCCTTTCTTTCTCTACTCCTTTCTGTTCTAACTCCCAGTGTTCTGCAAAAAGTTCAAAAACATACCCTATTTTTCATCCATTTAGATGTTCCCTAAGAGTCTTTAAAAACTCCCCGAGGTCTTTTTGTATATAGATGATGGTTATGAAATAGAACCCACTGAGACACCTCTAAAATTACACAGATAATCCATTGATAGTCAAGAATGGTGAAAATTCATAAATCATTGTATAAATGATTAGCTGTAAGTGATCGTTTTTGCTGGCTGATATGTAGCATGCCGTTAATATTTACTTAGGGCACAATCCAGAGCAAGTTCAGCCTGCTCTGCCCTAACTGCTCTCTCCTAACTATTCTGTATCCAGAGCAGAAGGTTATGCTGCATCCAAAGAGTCAGGAACCCTGGGCTGCCCTAACTGCTCCAGAGCATGCTAAGTAATTGACATATGGGGAGGACTTGCTCCTGAGGAGACACCCCTCAGATCACACTGAACAAGGAACAGCTGTGGTGCCTACAGTGATGACACAACTCTGTGCATTACCTGGTGCGGAAGTCTGTGCGTCATCCCTGGGATGTACGCACCCCTCTACCTGGACTGTGCAGTCATCAAAGTTGGCTCCTGCGCAGTTGTTTCTGAAGCCAACTGGCTTCAGAAAGAGTACTTACTGCACAAGCACCATCTCTGACACCTGCGCAGTACTTTTCTGAAGACTTTCGGCTTCAGAGGAGACTGTGCAGGCGTCAGAGTTGGTGCCTGTGCAGTACTCTTTCTGAAGTCATTCGGCTGCCGCTCCGCCTCCTGAGTGAGGCCGAATAGCCGTGCAGAGGCGCGGACTTCCTCCACTCTAAGGAAGTCTCCTCTGAAGCTGTTCGGCATGCTCAGTATGTTTCTGCGCAGTGCACCTCAGCTGGCTATTTGGACCTGCTCTGAGGACAAGTGGCAGCTTCTGGCTGATTCTCCGCCTTGGAGCAGGTCTGAATGGGTGCACTGATGCCCAGGGCCTGCCAAATGACTGTCAAACTCCTCTGGCGCATCACCCCATATGGAGCACATCACCCAACGCAGCCCACACCACCCGCACCAATCTGGTGATGCCACTGGGTGCCTGCCTTATAAAGAGACCCTGATGAGATGCCAGTACATTCTACAGTGAATACAAGGGGCTTCTTGGAGTGGCCTGCTGTATCCTGAGGTTTGTGGGCAGCCGTAGTTTGTTCCATATCCTGAGGTTGAGAGGAAGGGGTTGCAGCTAGGCTGGCCAAGAACTCAGATTTTTGGTCAGCACTGCCATTCTTACTTGGGCCTTATCATGGACCCCTATGGGTCTACTCATTACTATACCTGCTCCTGAGGTGGTATAACTCTGAGGGCTGGAAGAGGGCATTTCTGCCTTGGAAACAGGAGGCTCTGGATACAGAGTAACTGCTCTGCCCTTGGCAGTGCTAAACATGCCCTCAACATGCCTCTCCTGAACTGCGTAGGGCAGAGCAGCTAGGGCAGAGCAGGTCCACCTCTCTTAAGGCACCCTATGTTTCCATGCTCTGCCCTAAGCCTTTTCCAGAGTAACTGGGGTGGAGCATCTTGAAGTTGCTCCACTCTAGTGATAGATAAGGCAACCCAAGGGCTCTTATGTGGACAGATTAGTTGCTCTGGATTGTGCTGCCAGTGTTGAATATACCTAGCCATTATTTATTTTGTTTCCCTTTTCACAGGACAGTACACTAAGGGCAAAATCCAGAGTAACTACGGGGAGTCCTTGCTCTGGTGTAAGAACAACTTACTCTGGATTCCAATATGAATTTCCCATAGGTTTTCACTAGGTGGTGCAGTAACTACTGGTGCACATAAAGACTCTTACGTGCTCCCATGGTTACTCTAGATTTGGGGGTAAGATGCATTAGTACAAAATCTAGAAAAATGATGTAAAGTAGAGGAATGTGATGCAATACTCCAGCATCTAAATGTGATGCAATACTGTGACGATTATTGGAACAAGTTATGCATTCTCCCATCCTAAAGAATTGTGTGTTGCTGGCTTTGTTCAGTGTCCTCAGATTCTAGTTGACTTCATATCCTGATCCAATTTGTTCTCCATTTCCATTGTGCTTTAAGTGATGAAATCTCTCAGTTGCTTTTAATATGGAGAACCATGCCAAGCAAGCTTGGAAAAAATAGAGACAGGTCCTTTGTTATGTTGTTGAGGTCAGTTACATGCCACATTGTGTCCTTTTGATTGCCACAGCCCAAACATTGAAACCACTCTGGTCCTTCATCCTCTATCCCTACTTTATTCTCAAATGTCCCTTGTATAGTCCTTATTCCATTTCCTTCTTCCCACTCTGTTCTTTGTTTCTTTGAGCTGTCAGCCCCTGCAGCTTCCTTCGACCCCTTTATCTGTTTCCTTTTGCCCTTGTATTCTTTCTACTTGCCATACTCCTTTGTCCCTTAACTTAGCCACTACTACCTCTCTCCATAAGGGCTGATAGCTTTCTTTCTGCTTTCACATTCACACCTGCCTTTCCCTTTTGCTCTATCTGCCTCTTTCTCTCCTGCATTAGAACATTAGAACTCCTCCTTGACCTCAGTCCATCCCTTTCCAGCCTAGTAGTAACATATACCATAATGCCTGCCATGTAATGCAACTATAATCACTGGTACATTTGGAATCACCCCAACACCCAGATTGATAGTGAGAAGGTGCTTAATCCCATGGCACAGGGCCAAATGCCACAGTGTCCAAAGTTTCTGCCCCAATGGGTGAACCTGGATATTTGGTAGCCCAAATTATGAGTTATGTGTATTATACAGTTTGATTTACTTAAAACTAATTCCTTTGTCACTATGGACTGCTGAAATGTGCAGTGTTTCTATGCAGGCAAGAACAACAGACTGAGATCTAGGAGATCCACTGCCAGCCGGAGTTAGACAACATTGGTTTGACTCTGTGCCAGGCAGCTTCATATGTTTGTACATTTTCCTGTCACATCATCTCTCTTCATTAGCTTTCACTGAGAACACTGTTGCTTGTGTAATTTTTCATGCCTGGCATTATGCGAGAACATCTCTCCTCTGAATTTTTCTCTCCAATGACTTCTCATACTTTATCTTATTCTGTTCAAATTATTCCTCCTTACATTCAGGAGTTTACATATACAGTACTAGAGCCTGTTTTTCCCCTTTCCTTTTATTCTTATATTTCTGTTCCTGCTTATTGTTTTTCATAGTTCTTCCTTTCTTCTTTAACCTGGGATCCCATCTCCCAGTTTTTTCTTCAAGTTGTCTCATAATGTAGAATATTTTGTCAAGTACTGTTCATTTTTCCTGGTCTCTACCTTCTTTGAAGAAATCTTTTGAAAATTCATCATTACTTCTAGCTTTTCAAGTTAATCTTCTCTGCTTTATCATTTTATACATGAAACAAGTGCTTTTTCTTGGGTTTATTCCTTTTTATCTATTCTCATGTCTTTCAACATCAAGGGGCTGATAGTTTTGGGAATCACAGGTAGATGTGACAGTGAGTTCTTGATATGGGTTCTGGTTATGCTTCCTTTCACATGGAACTTTACTCTGAATGTGTGAAAAACAGACACATAAGGGTCTTATGGGTCCCAATTGCCATTGATTTCTATAATATTTAATTTTTTCCATATTATGGCTCCTTTTGTCAAAGATTTTTCCGATTTTTCTACAACCTTGCTGAAGGTATTATTTCAGGTCCAACCTTGTTATTCACTGATATTTTTATACATGGATTTAACACAACATGAATGGCCACTGCAAATTACATTTTTTAAAAACTTTCGTTGTAGATAGGTAGTCATGTGAGAAATCATTCCATTGTTCAGTTCCAGAATCAAACCCACTCCAGATATTGAGGCACTACATTATTGCATTAGACAGAATAGAGGAGCAAGAAACCTGGAAGGGGGTCTTTTAAACCTATTTTTCCATTGTTTTCTTTATACACAGATTTTTTTTTTACCTGTGGGAGGCTTTGGAATGGAACCCTAGTGGATAACTCGGACACCTGTATCTATCTATCCACCTCTTCCTGCATCTTCACTTTTTTGTTCTTTTTTCTGTAGAGGAATCTGCATTGCAAAATGTTGCAATTTCTTTGGTGCACCAAACCTCCATGGCACACCTGCAGACCATTCGTGATATACAAGTAAACTGTAGCACACTGGTTGAAAATCACTGGTCTAGTGAATAAAACCTTCATCCAATGACCATCAGTTATGTTCCTGCTTCCCTTCCCCATCCTGGGCTTCTCCAACCAATTGTAAGGCAGTAACTCTCTCTGGCTCCTCTTGCTGCCCTTCCCTTATCCAAAGAAACAAATCAGATTACCCATCTTTTATCCAATTATAATTGTGTTTTTTCAAAGATGGACAGGACAGCACAATTCCACTTTGTGCCTCCTATTTGTTACCAAAGTAAAAAATTAACCCTTCTATGAGTACTGGCTAGAAATTCTCTGCTGCTTGCTCAGTCTGAATGAACAAGGAAAGAAGTGCATCTAGACACAGACAGACTTGAATCTGCATGCCTTGGAACAGTTGTCAAGTCAGATGGCCTCAGACTCAAGTTAATGTCCAAGTCATCAGAACAGGTGATTTGAGTTCAGGGTGACCATATGACTGAAAAAACCCAGATTTGTCCAGATTTTTAGCCTCCTGTCCGGGTGTCCTACATTTTGGCTTCATTTTTAAACTTCACGATGGTGCGCAGTACCCCATCATGTCATATGTCGTTGGATTCATATTGAAAAGTAGAATCCAATGCAAAAATCAGTTTTGAGATATCTCCTTCCTATCAAAAATTATGGCCCAAAAACTGAAAAACAAAAATATGAAACAAAAAAAAAATTTTTTGGCAATTTGTTTTAGCGGGTAGGAATTTTGGCTTGGGGGTAGGAATTTTGGCCTTGGGGTTCAGGAATTTTGGGTTTGGCATCTGGTCACCCTGTTTGAGTTACACATGAGTCGTGAAAACATGGGTTATTTGTTTTTTGCAATTTGGATTCAGGTCACTGTGACTTGAGTTACATCCCTGCTATTTTCTAGTCATGCAAAGAATGACCTTTAAAGGTTCCCCTGCAAAGGTGGTTGGGTATGCATGCAAATCTAAGGTGGGTATGCATGTGTATATGCATAAGTTTGACAAAAATTAAGGCTGCTATCAAAGCAGAATAATTGCAGAGGAACATAAAACACTACAGATAAGGAATGATAGTGAAGTTCATTATCTTTCTTTGTTTTGCAAGTAATTGCAAAAATGTATTGATCTTGTGCAGAAGCAACTATTGAATAAGGCTGCAATCCTAAAGACACTTTCCTGGGAATAAGGCCCACTGAACACCATGGGGCTTACTTTTGAGTAGACATAGTTAGGATTGTGCTCTAAGTTGAGAAATGTGCCCATATTTGTAACTGGTTGAAGTGTATGAAATGTCCTGAATAAATGAGAATGATAAATAGCTTAATAGGTGCGCCAGGTGGCATGGCATGGCTGTGGCATGTAAGGTTGCTGTACAGGAGACCTGAATATTTGGAGCAAATTTGGGAAGCTTGTTTCTCAGGGCCGCTGGAAGTAGAGCATGAAGAGGAGGTGATGTGATTGATCTCTTTTCAAGAATCTGCCAGCTGGAGTGCTTGCAAACTGCTCCTCCTATTTCTCCTTAAAGTCAAATTGATGGCAGCTTCTGAAAAGAGCTACTACTCACACATTTTCTAGCCATTGAGCTATAAGGCTCCAAGCCCTGTTGCGCTTAAAGAAGAGGAGTAAAATGTTTAAAGAGACATAAAAGACAAAACTGGTACAATGCTTTCATTTTCCAAGTGAGATTATTTCTAAACTGCTTTAAAATCTATCTATCTATCTATCTATCTATCTATCTATCTATCTATCTATCTATCTATCTATCTATCTATCTATCTATCTAATCTACCTACCTACCTACCTACCTACCTATCCATCTATCATCTTGCATTCCAATCCAATCCAATCACATTTCTCCCAACTTGAGCATCAAGTTACCAAAAAAAGGTAAATTCAAAACATTCATGCTTTTGGATTTATAACTGTCTAATTAGCAGTAAAAAAGTCATAAGTTCTTATTAATAATAATAAGTGCAATTAAAAAAACACAACCCTAACTTACAACAGTATCACAGTGACCCGTTGGTACCCCAAAGGTTAATGAAACAAATGATGCCACCCTAATTATGTGATTAAGGAGGCAAAACTTCTTCAGAACATTGCTGCAGATTATGTGAGGATGTTCCATGCTGGTCACATACATTTTCATGAAAATCTGTTCGATCAATGCTGGCATATTATTGGTGTTTCATGTTGCTGTAAGTGAATCAGAGTAATGCTGCATATGTTTGAAAATGCCACAATTTGCAGATAAGGAAGATTTTTCTGTGTTTCAGAAGGTTATCTCATGATTACTGTCTATTAATATTAGCTCTATGTATGGTAGTGCATGCGTGGAGGGATCTGTGACAAAGTGCTTAAAATCCAGCCATCATTTTTAAACATGAATTTTCATATGCATATAAAGCTGAGTGTAAAAATAGGAAGTGGCACTTTGAAAAAAAAATTTTAAAGGTTGTGGTAAGTCAGTTTCTTCTGCAAGGTCATGTTTTCATTTCAGTAATGTATCTTTTGCTGTGCTTTTTTGTCTCTTTTTCTGATAGGTCTTATTCGATTACAAGAGCTTATTAAGGCTCCGTCACGATATAATCTGCGTCTAAAAATTCGCCAGTTACCAGCTGATACGAAGGATGCAAAGCCCTTGCTTAAGGAGATGAAAAGAGGCAAGGAATTCCATGTCATCTTTGACTGTAGTCATGAGATGGCAGCAGGCATTTTAAAACAGGTAATCCACTCTTTTCCTTAAAGAGTTGTTCATTTTTGCCAGTGCTGATGACCGACAGATATTGTACTGGTTGCCTGGAAAACATGCTGTGCAAATCCAAATTTGATTCAGAAATGCACTCTTGCCATAACAAGTACACAGATACTGAAGTCCTCACAGTACATGTACACGTGTATACATGCTACATGTAAATCTGGTTATGAGAGACCCTATCTATACACGTAAAACTGAAAAGTGACTGACTCACCCATTGGGGGATGTACTTTCCATGATAGAAGCACCCACTGAGAACTGATCTCGGGAAATTCCAACTGGAAAGGAGTGAAAAGTAGCACAGCACATTTTCCTCCCTATACTTTACATTGAAGAATCCCTGACTTAACACTGTTCTGTCCAACCCCTGGACCTAGAAGCATGAAATCTGGGGAGGGTGTCCCTTCTGTGAGGTGACCACCCACCATGAAATGATTTTTAGAAATTTAACCCATAAGGGGTGAAAAGGGGTGCAACACATTTTTGGCCTGTGCTTAACATTGAAGACTGATCAACACCCAGCCTCAAATCCTGGTGCAGGGCACAACAGTTGGGGAGTATGTACTCCTGGCAGGGGGTGTGCTGCGTGCACGGGGCGTACACATTATAATTATACACATATATACCACCTTGAGTGTCTTTTTAGAAAGAAAGACAGGATATAAATTGAATAAATAAAATAATCAGCAGATTTTTTCACCTGATATTTCTTCTCTACATAAATTAAGTTGACTCATTAATTAAAAGATTAATTAAAAGATGTTCCTTTTGGATTAAAAAAATAGCCATGGTAATGCAGTAAGCAGGCAGTGAATCAACCTCCCACTTCCTCTTTTTGATTAAAATAAAGCTTAGTTTCTGCTAAGAAACAGATCCCTTCCCCTATCTAGAGCACCCGACAGAATGCAGAGGAAGGAGTCTCCCCCTATGTGAAAGGAAACTCTTCTAAGCCCTGGAGAGGAAGGTTGATTGCCTTACCATGGTAAATAGGCTATTTTTAAAAGGCCACCTAATCTTTTAATTACCTTTGTTTAATGCAAAATTTGCATCCATGGAGGTTCCTGAAACCAAACCCTCGTGGATGTTGAGAGGCAACCTGTATGATATTTTGGGTGGAGGGCATATTAGAATGAAGGCATTTTTATCATGTATTCACAGAGCACACTCTGCATGATTTGTCCTCAGGTCACAGCATTCTTTAGTGACAGACATTTTTCCAGTTTCCATTGGATTCAGTTTTGCCTCTATATTTCTTTCAAAATACACATTTTTCTTCTTTATTAACAGTGATGTCAGTCTGTTTTGGCTCTCTGACATTGTTATGAAAAGCAAAAAATGACTGTTTGGAGTGAGCCACATTAGATTTAGCCCCTTATTAACCTTAGAAGTGTTTATGAAAACTCTGAAGTGCACAACTAAAGTGCCTATGGCATTTAGGAAGATGGGAAATTGTTCTTGTTAGTTGCATTGTATTCCTTGAATTATCATCCTGCTGTTTGATATGCTCCATTAATGTTAAGAAATATGCTTGCTGTGCTCAGAGCTATGGCTATGTTTTCAGAGGGTTAAGCACTCAAAACTATTTGCCAGCTTTTTAAAGTTTTTGATTGAATAATACGGTACACTTGGAGTAACATGGCACTTTTCTCATTAGGCTACTTTGCCAGAGAAGACATATCATAAATACAATTAATGGAACCTCCTTCACTTCGGATGTTTGGTTGGCAGTAGAAATACTCCTATTAATATGAAAAGCTATAAGCTTCTTTCACATTTGCAGTCCTAAACAGTCTACTAATAATCTTTCTATCAGCAGATTTGGTTCATAAATTCCTTTAATAGCCAGTAATCTGCTCTAACTGCTAAGGAATGATTTGCCTGACCTAATTTTAGTATGTTTTCAGCCCTATAGTATTCTTCTGGGAGTGTTTCATTTTTCATATAGGTGTGATTAAAAGCAGTGTAACTTGTAACTGTAGAAATACTTAAAGCAATGTAATGTAATATTAAAAATAATAATACTGTGTGCATTTTTATTTAGGCCTTAGCAATGGGAATGATGACAGAATACTATCATTACATCTTTACAACGTTGGTAAGTAGCTTATAAGAATGCGCTGATGGCCTTGAACAAAGGCCTTTGCTCTCTTAATTATATTTCTTGGCAAAGTGAAAGAGGTCTCTGTGGAACAGGAAGGAAAGGAGGTCTGAAAAATTTCTCCAATCCATTTTGATGCATTGCACAGGAAACTTTAGGACTACTTTAACATTCAGAACTATTTTGGAAAACTTGCAAGCCTGGGTGGAGGGAATGACTTTCACAGATTTATTTTTTTTAAGGTACGCAGCATGCAGTTCAAAATAAATATAACCCTACCTTCCCTTGTAATCTATTTTTGCATTACAAAGGGAAAAAGTCGATAAACATTTATCATGTTTGGTACATTGTTGTACCCATGTTCATTTGGCTACAAATATGGAGTGGGTGGTCTCTACTCCATATTTATCTTGCCCATTCTTTCTGCCTCCACACACAGATCTCTGGTCCTGTTTCTTTTCATTTGAAGTAGTAGGAAAACCTGGCCAACAACAGCTCACCAGTGCTAGAGGAAGATGAATGGATGTAGCTAGTGCCCTTCCTCCTCTTCCACCCTGCTGCTTGAGCAGCTGGTGAACAAACAGAAATGGAGCATGGAGTCGAGGCAGAATGGGGCAACAGAACAGGGGGTGTCTGAGGGAGTGCCATCTGCTTCATAGCTGGGCCCAGCCATGGGCCAGACCTATTTATCATGGCCAACCCAAAGATGGGGTCAAGACAGCTGGCCAGTGCCAAACTGTAAGGTAAACTTGGTAGACTTCTTTGCCTTGGCCAGCCAACAGGTTTGCTGGCTTGTCTTGCTGAGCTGGACAGGTAAGGTATGAGTAGTCCTGGCTCACCCACTGACTTTGTTGTCTCAAGATGGATGCCAGATATAAAAACCATTCCGAGGGTGGATCAACGATTGGGAGAGTGACTGTAGATAAGCAATGGTCCCCCTTAGTTATGTCCAGATCCCCACTCCCTGCATGCCCACAGCCAGTCAGTGGGACAGGTTTTCCTGATTATGCCCCATGCCTGAACAGGGAAACCTGGCAATAGGATGTGGCATATTAGGTATGCCACAGCATTTATCGGTGTTGTGTTTTATGGCTATCAGTTGCAATCACATATTTTTGTTAGATATCCCAAGTTGGTAAGGCCTTCATCAGATTAAAGACATTGAAGGGATTTAATACTTTCAAACATGTAAAGTCATGCAGTTCTACTGTTGACTCTTAAGTAACCATTTTTAAGGGTGAATTAAATGAATACAACATAAAAAGTTATTCTATTTAGTAATCAGGCTTCTGTCCTAATTAAATATTTCCATTTGCTTATTAAACAACGGAGGATGGGAGGATGGTTGATTTTTTGGAGATGGTTGATTTTTTTCTGAAGAATTGGAAATAGATTTTAGCTAATGACAACTGAAGGTAATTTGGGGCATGCCAGCAAATGATAGATTTTGATGTTTGGTGGATGTTTGGTGGGGCCATGTAACTTGCATCACTTCTGGCTCTTCTGCTTTATTAATTACTTCTTACCTGACACAGCGAAAGTGTTATCCAATAAATTTTCCAGTCACAATGTTTAACTGTGCTGTTTGGAAGTGTACTTTCCCATGATTGATTTGGAGTTTAATGTAATAGCTCATTAATTCTCTGAACGGTTGTGCATATTTATTATAGTTTGGAGTAAATAGGAATGTGTTTAAATTGCATAATTACTTATTTAGTTGTCCAAGGTATTTTTTGGAAGCATCCCAAATTTAAAAGAAAATTATTTTTGTAACCAAAGTACAGTACTGTGTGATTTACACATTATTCCAAGTGTTTCTTACCCATCCAAATAGTTTAATAATTCAAGATAAGAGGTGGGCAAACTCCAACCCCAGGGCCATTTGCCATACTAGGCAATCCCCAATTTTGCCTCCGGTCTTCATTTGGTCTCTGACCCATCAGAGACGCTTGGTATCCACACTGACCTGTGACTGCTGGTCGCAACTTCCAGACACCAGCTGTAAGCTGAGTTCCAGCCCAATCCAGAGCAACTAATCTGTCCACATAAGAGCCCTGAGGTTGCCCTATCTAACACTAGGTTGGAGCAACTGCAAGATGCTCCAGCCCAGTTACTCTGGAAGAGGCTTAGGGCAGAGCAAGGCAAGATAGGGTGCCCTAAGAGAGGTGGACCTGCTCTGCCCTAACTGGGGCAGCCTAAGCAGCTCAGGAGAGGCATGTTGAGGGCATGTTTAGCATTGCCTAGGGCAGAGCAGTTACTCTGAATCCAGAGCCTGTTTCCAAGGCAGAAATGCCCTCTTCCAGCCCTCAGAGTTATACCACCTCAGGAGCAGGTATAGTAATGAGTAGACCCATAGGGGTCCATGATAAGGCCCGAGTAAGAATGGCAGTGCTGACCAAAAATCTGAGTTCTTGGCCAGCCTAGCTGCAACCCCTTCCTCTCAACCTCAGGATATGGAACAAACAGCTTCAGAGGAGATTTCCTTAGAGCAGAGAAAGTCCGCGCCTCTGCACAGCCATTCGGCCTCACTCAGGAGGCGGAGCGGCAGCCGAATGGCTTCAGAAAAGTACTGCACAGGTGTCAGAGATGATGCCTGCGCAGTACTCTTTCTGAAGCCAGTTGGCTTCAGAAACAACTGCGCAGGCGCCAACTTTAGTGACTGTGCAATCCAGGTGGGGGGGGGGGGCGCGCATCCCTGGGATGACGCACAGACTTCCGCACCAGGTGATGTGCAGAGTCATGTCACCACTGTAGGCACCACAGCTGTTCCTTGTTCAGTGTGATCTGAGGGGTGTCTCCTCAGGAGCAAGTCTTCCCCTTGTGTCAATTACTTAGCATGCTCTGGAGCAGTTAGGGCAGCCCAGGCTTCCTGACTCTCTGGATTCACCATAACTTTCTGCTCTGGATACAGAATAGTTAGGAGAGTGCAGTTAGGTCAGAGCAGGCTGAATTTGCTCTGGATTGCAGCCTTCGAGTTTTTCCCTGGACATTATTTTAACACCTCATTGTGTCTGAACAACATGTGTCTACATGTTTCTGGTTTGGTGTGTATCTTTTCACTGTGCAAGAGGTGTGTGGCGTAGTTCTCATGTACTTCTACGTGCTTGTATTATAATTGTCATCCTGTGTGTTATAAATAAGCTCAGTAAAATTCGTTAAGTCATTCATATACAGTATGCTCCACCTCTAATGTATTCATTTATGTAAATTTATTCAAATTTGAAATGTGAATTTATTTTTTTCCTGGACCTGATACAGGGTCAGATGATGTAGTCCTCCTGCCAAAATGTTTGCCCATCCCTTTTCTAGACTGCTGAGGATGTGATGGAAATGTTAATAGCTGTAGTTTCTGTTTAGGATTTTACCTCCAATGTCTGATAGGCTTCAAATTCAAAAGGGGGCCAGGCAAAAGTAGGGCTGTAGAGAAGCAGACTAGATCTACCATATCTGGTCCCACGAAGCTGCATTGTAAGCATAGGGGAAGGGAAAAGATTTGAGCATCACTGCCCTAGAGCAGAAGTCTCCAAACCCCAACCCAGCAACCCAACCCAAACCCAAACCCAGATGTGGGCCAGCATCAATGAGGCCCCTGGCAAGACACCCCTATCTGGCCCTTGGGCAAACCTTGTAATTCACTCCAATATATTCTTATATGTAAATTTATTCAACTTTGAAATATAAATTAGTTTTCTGGCCCCTGACACAGTGTCAGGAGATGATGTGGCTTGCCTGCCAAAATGTTTGGAGACCCCTGCTCTAGAGTCAGGTGGTCACTGAGAGTACTCCCCCTTTCATGACATGGATCCTCACCATCACTTGCACAGTTGCTTATTCCATTTAAATTTATCATTAAACATCTTGAGAAGTGTTGGGCATCTTTGTTCTGATCTTTGTGTCCAGATAATTGGGTTAATGGATAGGGGAGAGGGAGTGTAAATGGCTATATGTATATCTGGAGGAGAATATGAAGGGTTAATGTGTGAGTTGGCTGCATTCCATTTCCTTAAGAAAAGCAATTAGCCAAGTAGATATAGATTTGGAATATTATGCCGGAGGATAGGTATTTGAGCCTGGATGTATTTCAGTTTTACAGTTATATAATTCTTCTATATCTTTCCTGCCACCTCCCGATGAAACTGGGTGGAAGGCAGTATGGTATTTTTAAAAGTCACTGTGCACCCTTTAACATAGATCTAGAAGAAACATCGACGTGACTTAGTCACACTGTAAAGAATGACACTATAAACCCTAATTGGAATTTGGAATGTTAACTATCTTTGAGATTAGCTTGGGTTCTTGTATTAAAAATGAGCAATTCATCATATACTGCTGTCCTAGAAGGGCAATTATGATTTTGCTTCCTCTCGTTCCCCCTCCCAGTGAATAAATAAATATGCTCAGCTCAATCTGAGCTCAAACATTTTGAATAAAATAAAGTCTAGATTCCTCTACCTCTTCTACAAAGGAAAAATTCCCCAAGACTAAAAGAAATTAATTAGCGATATTCACTTATCAATCAATGATATTGCTGATGCTATAGACAACAGTCTCTATTCCAGGCACCTATGATTCGGACAGCTGGAAACTTGGTGGACAAGAACTTAAATGTTCTCCAGGCCTGAATATGAGAATAAGGCTACAATCCTAAGACTCTTTCCTGGGAGAAAGGCCATTGAACACAATGGGGCTTACTTCTAAGTAGACATGGTTAGGATTGTGCTCTCTGTCCTATTGAACATTATGGGCCTTACAGGGTTGTGCTATTAGACCTGTACCAGCTCAATTGCAGGCACACATCCATATAGCTCTGTAAGGGTAGATCAGAATTGCAAAGGGGCTTGAGATTCAAGTGACTGGATCAACATGACTTGTTCCAGTGACGTCGCTTGTTCCGCAATAAGTGCAGCTTAGTGACTTAGCTTGACATTTCTGTCAACATACCATGTTAATAGCTGGTTCGTTTTGACACTTGGGGTGCAATCTTAACCTAGGCCAACACAACTCATTGGTCTTCCTGTTCTTGTGGTGATGTAGGGAGGCAGCACATGTTTGTGCACTGGCCTAAAACTCCCCCAGGAGTGGCACAAAAGTGTTGTACGAGACTTGTGCTGAGGGTTTGGTCGGCCTAACTGGAGATTAGGATTGCAGCCTTGGTGAATATATGTAACTACTAGTAGCATAAATTTTGCTGTAAACCTGTATGTGGAATTATTAGACATTGATTCAGTATCCAGTATTTGGGACTTGTTAAGTACTGTTGATGATTTGACAGTCTCCATGCTTGTATTGGGAGGGACACAGTTTGCTTGAATAGATATGGATTTGGAGTGTATGTAAGCATCTACATAAGATGTCTTTTTCTCTCTTCCTATAGGATCTCTTTGCTCTTGATGTGGAACCATATCGGTACAGTGGGGTTAATATGACTGGATTCAGGATTTTAAATACAGAAAACAGCCAGGTGTCATCCATAATTGAAAAATGGTCCATGGAACGATTACAGGCACCTCCAAAACCCGATTCAGGTTTGCTGGATGGATTTATGACGGTATGAATCCCAATTTACAGTTTTAGTCAATATGTTCCAAACTACTAACCTTTTTGATTTTCTGCCAGGCATTCCGTTATGTTGTTGGTGTTATTACACACTTACTTTCATAGATCTTTGTGTTGCTGCTTAAGTCATAACTAACCATGTAAAAGAGAAACCTGTTGCCTTACACCTTGGGATATTTGTTGCAGGTGTCCTTTTGCAGGTTGCAAGTTTTGCATTTTGTATTAATTAGTTACAGGTTTTGCAAATTTGTCCCCAAAAACTAAATCCTCTTTTTATTTCAAAATGCCAAACTCAGGGTTTCTTTTCTATTTTTTGGTAACTTTTATTTTTTCTTTCCTGTCAGTGGGAATTCAATAATTGGCAAATTGACAACTTCCCAGTGACTTGTGTCATAAAACCTGAGAGCTTCTTAAGGAAATAACTGCATTGTGTTGAATAAGTTTATCTAGATAAGGAAAATAATAATGAATTTTATCAGTGGCATAAGAGGAGATGCATTTATACCCCAGATACTATGTCTTGAGGAGGTGCCAACCCAGTCCCTGAGAGGAGGAGTTAAGCATCCCAGCGGTGTTAACATGAGAAAGTATTAAAGTTGGCATGGGGCTTTTAAAAAATCTTGTGCTCCCATGTGCCAGATGGCTTAGGTATTCCACTGAATTATATAAAAAAGCAAAATAAATAAAATAAAATAACCTTCTAATATAAAAAGGTTCTTCCTTCCTTCCTTTCTTCTTTCTTCTTCTCCTCCTCCTCCTCCGTAGCTTTGGGTGTTTGATATGTAAAAATTGGAGCTTGAATTTCAAGTGACCTCTTCAAATATCTTTTGATATTGTTGCTGTATGTCTTTAATTTTGTCTCTCCGTCGTACTCTGGGTCTATTTGTCCTCATTCTCTCTTAACATTAGCCTTATATGGTATAGCTTCCCAAGACATTCTCTCCAAATGAGCAAACCACTTTATTTGCTATTATTTCTTTATTTCCTACAGTACCACAAAAGTATATCTCCTGAATTCTTCAAACCTGTAACAAATAGGAACGGAAGATTTAGCACGGATATGTGAACATGATTGACATATTATCAGGTTGGATAGCCAGATATTGTATTGAAAATATATCCCATTTTCCCTGGACAACCTTAACAGGAACTATAAAGAGCCACATTTATCTCCACCCATAAATTGCATCCATATTCATCAAAGTTCCATGCTAGCCTGGAGTTGTTGCAAAGGTGCCGCACAGTGCTCCACTGTGGTGTCTGATGGTGCCCAGTGCCTGATGGTGCCCAGTACTCACTGTGCGGTAGTGCCTAGTGGTGCCTAGTAAGGATCCCCAGTGCTCGGTAGGGATGCCCGGTACCCACTGCCCATGGGTACAGTATGGTGCCTGCTACCTGCTGCTGCCTGGTGGTGTCCAGTAGGATGCCCAGTGCCTGTCAGTACCCAGTGGTGGTAAGTGCCTGTTGGTGCCAGCTGCCCAGTGTCCACCACTTGGTATCAGTGCCCAATGCACAGTGGTGCCCAGCGGTACCTGCTGCTGTCCAGCCATGCTCAGGGACTAGAAATATTCTTGAAATTTTGCTCCCGCAATGATGGGTTAATTCCACTAGTATTGGTTATAAATCTCATGTTCTCTTTTTTCTCATGCTGATGTAAGGCGGTAGGAAGCTCAGTGCAGCCTCTGTATCTGGAAGAGAGACCCATTATTGTTTGTGGTAACATAGTCATTTGTCACTATATAAGATTCAGAGCTTATGCATTCCTCCCCGGTTTTATCTCCAAGCTATGGAGGATTGGATTCATTTATGAAGTCTCATGGCTCAGTCAACCCCTTTAATTGGTTCCAAGGAGCTATCATCCGAGTCCATCTATTCAGCTACACAGTAATGAATGTTTTGCGTTTCCTTTGCAATGAGAATGGCAATGGAGAAAGGGAATTTTTTGAGGTTTCTTTCCTCTTAGCTATTGAAAACTTACATGTGATGATAGCTTATGGGCTTTGCTGTACCAGAGAATATGGATTGCTTTCTTAATAGTTGTGTTCTTTTGGAAAGGTTCAAGAGATGATTTTTTAGCGGGGATCTAGGGGTGTGATTAGATTAGCATTTCCCAAACATTTGCTTTTTAGAACTAAGTGGGAACCAGTTCTTGTTGAGGGGGTGAGTGAAAGAAGGTACAAAATAGGGGATTGCACACCAGTAGCATTTACAGCACTATCCTAACAGATATATGCCAGGCTCCTCATAGGTGAGTTGCACTGGCCTAAATTGGTTAAGATTGTACCTTTAGTCATGCATGTGGATTGTGTCCTATTCATGCTCTGGCAGGTCAAAAATACTGTTTCATGTTTTCTTTTGCTGCCAAGTCATAATGAGATTATGTAAGGCTATGATTATAGCTGGTCCACCATCAAGAAATGTGTGAACTCAAACACCCTGATGCTTATATTCTTGAGATCAATGGAGATAGTGGTGTATGTGATTGATGGAGACCTCTTCTAGAAATCAGAGGTATAAAAAATTATTCTTAGCTCCTGCTTGCTGAGACTAAAGAGTGGAATGGAAAGAATGAAGAGAACTGTTGCTTCACTTCAAATTTGCACTACCTACAGATGTGAGCAGGTGGATGGAGAGGCAGGAAACCAGGAGGCTATGTAATTGCTGGAAGCTATCTGTACTGGCAGCCCTTGTAACACAATGTTTTCCTTCTTTGCTTTGTTCAATGATTGCATCCCTTTTTGCATTGTATGACCCAGTTCTGAAAAGCAGTGATTGAGAATCATTCTAGTTTCCCCTGTTAGTTAGATGTCAAGAGCAGGGCCATTTCAGTAGTGTCTCCAACTTTGTGGAATGTCCTCTCTGATGGCACCCAACAATGCTATATTTATTCAGGCACCAACCCCAAATCTTGCTTTATTTCATCATCATCTTAGCATTATTCCCACCTGGGCAGGGTCCACTTGTTAGGCTAGATATAACCATTGACACGACTGAGATATACTTCAACCAATGTGTTGCTCCATCTGTCATTGAAAGCATTGTTTGATGTTGATTATCTTCCATTTACAGTTTCCTGACTTCCTGGTTTTTATTATTTATGTTTTGTTGCAGTATTTAGATTTGTTTCTTTTACTTGGTGATATGTACCTATTATTAGTTATTTGGGGATGTCTTTGACGAGAAACAATGAGACAGGATTTTTATAAAACCTGGTAAACCACTGGGATAAGATTGTACACCCCATTTCTCAACTATTTTCAGTGTCTACAGTGAATCAACTTCTGGTGTTTTCCTGGGAGGGAATTGGAAGAGACACTACCATTAATGGGCAAATTAAAGACACGTACTGTACAAGGCTGCACTTGATGTATATTACACATTGCCTAAAGTAAAATATATTTCATTGCCCCGATGCTCATGTACTGAAAAGAGCAGACGAAGACATCCCAAACTCTCCCTTCCCTGGAGAATATTGCCAAAAATGCAGTTTGAATTGGTGCTAAATAAATCAATATTTTCTGCATGCCAATGCATTTCATATTATGACAAGCAAGTCAGATGTTTTGCTAAAGTTTTAACAGTTTAGGTTTATAGGGAATTTCTTCTCCCAGCTGAATTTGTCAAAGGAGTGTTTTTTGCTGTGGAAGAGATGAGATCTTGCTAATGCGCTACTGCTAAGGCAAAGAAGAAAAATCAAGAAATGGCTTGCCACTAGGATTCTGAAGTTAATTTGCCATCGACAAATTGCTTAAATATGTTCCATGTCTCCGATTCCCCCAGACACTGCAGTAGTGTACAAACACTTATTTAATCTACCTCACAGCATGCCTGAGAGATTAATTAGCCAATGGGTGTATGATACTTAGAAAACCTAAAGCTGTGCATCATTATTAAGAAGGAAGTAAGAGAAATTGTCACATTTCCAACTCCATTCTATCGGTATAGCTTTAACCAGTGGTGGGCTTCAAGGGGTTCTCACATGTTCTATAGAACACTTTGCTAATGAGCTCCTGATTCTGAGAACAAGTTACTAATGGGACATAAAACCTGTTGTTAATTTAGGTTATTAGGACATAGAACCTGTTGTTATTTTATTTGAATCCCACCATTGGCTATAACCAGAATAAATGCAAGACTTACAATGGAATACAATGGTATTTAGAAGTATTCTCTGCCGAAATCAAAACAACCAGCCAAATGGAAAGGGGAACAAGGAAATCTGTAGGATGTTTAGAGAATTCACTTCCATCATCAGATGTGAAATACTCCAATGTTCATGTTTTAATCCTAGATTCCATTCAATCCACTTGTCCAAAGAGGACTGAATCAGGTCAGCATTGAAGATGCTAATTCGATATAATTTGCACTGTGTGTTTCTAAGAAAGTCCATCAGTGGGAAAAACCTACTGCAGTTCAGTGTGACTCTTGAAATTATTTATACATAATAAATTCAGTGTTTTAGGATGTACTCTGTAAATATGAATTATTATAAGAGCATGCTTCTACTTAACTGGGACATGCTAAATCAAGAAAGTTGTTTTTAATTTCATATCACCTGGGAAACTGACTTAGCTTAATGATACCGATGGAGCCTTATTTGGAACAAAGTTAGCATAAAATCTGCCTAATGGGTGTGCATTTAGCTACTGCCAATTACTGTAGTTAAATGTCACTTAGCCAGGTGTTAGAAAGGTGCAAAATTCTGACTTCTGGACACATGGAATGTTACCAAATTCAAATTGAGTTTAAGTGTTTTTCTAGAGAGTCAGGTGGCCTGACTTGAGTGATTTTTTTTAATGATGCAGAGTCAATTTTCATTAAATACTTAATCTTCATGGACAGTATTATATTTCCCAGATTTTAGGCAATAAGCTCCAGCATCTGGCCAAAAGTGGTGGTGATGATCTCCTATGTTACCTTTGCCATTAAACTAATCTCGTCTTTGCCCTTATACTCATATTATCTAAGTAAGTTTTCTCAAAAATTTGAACAGGTCAATCCAGATGGGAATCATTGCTGCTGAAACAGCTAATGGTTCTGCAGAATAAATCTTCTTGTTCTTGTTCCCCTATGAAAATAATAATTTCTCTCAACTCAAAAGGGGGTACATAGATTTGATCCTTACCACACATGCTAAACTTTCAAATAATCAAAATCTCACCAAACATAGCTTATCTCACCAAAAATAGCTTATCTATGAAAATAATGAGAAATCCTTTTGCAGTTTTCTGCTGCCCATGTACGGAGCAGATTTAGATTACTGAAACAAGGAAGTTTGTTTCTTTGTACAGATCTCCACTGATCTTTTTGTGAATACCGTATTTACTCAAATCTAACATGTACCTTTTCTAGCCAAGTTTACTTTCCAAAATAGGGGGTGCATTAGATTCCATGGCACATTAGATTCAAGTAAATTGAGTGTTTTGATTATAAGTATAGGTCAGTATTTTGTATAAGATTTTACTATCTTTATATATAAAACTGAAAAGTCATTGACTGAGTGACTCACTCATTCATCAATGCCTAGCCAAAACCACTGGACCTAGAAGTGTGAAATTTGGGAAGGGTGTTCCTTCCATGATGGAGGCACCCACTAAGAACTGATTTTGGGAAATTCCAACCAGAAGAGGGTGAAAGGGGGCATAATGCATTTTCCTCCCTATACTTAACAATGAAGAATCCCTGACTGGTCAGCCCCAACCCCTGGACCCAGAAGCATGAAATTTAGGGAGGATATTCCTTCTGTCATGAGCGCCTTCACTAAGAACTGATTTTTAGAAATTTAACCTCTAAGGGGGTAAAAACAGTGCAACATGTTTTCATCCGTATACTTACTGAAGATTGAAACATGGTGCAGGGGGGATTGTGCATAGTGGAGGGGGTTTACTCTTTCTATGGTGGGTAAATTTCACTAGAATTATAATAAGCATGTCTTTTCTTCCAATGTTCAGTTTTGCAGCTTTTTAATAAACTTGGTTTACTTTTACTGTTTACTGACTTCATTTAGTAGGGAATGGGTTGCTATGCCTATTACACTGCCCACATAAGGCTACTGGGTAGTTTATGGAGAATCCTTTGGATTTGGAGGCTCTTTGCTTGCCTTGGAAAGAGCATTCTCCCATCTGGCCTCCTTCAGTTTGGGCTTTCTAATTTCTTGCAGTGACAGTGAAAATTGCTTATTTTCATGTATACTCCCAGTTTACACAGTATAAATAAAATGGAGAGGTGCACTTGCTAACCACTAGGCAATACACCTTTACACAAATAAAGAAAATAGGCAGAAGGTTGGAAGTTTAGAAGGTTGGAAGGTTGGAAAACTGCTTCTGTTGTGATTTATTTACTGCAAGAAGAAAAAAATACATCAAATACAACCCAAATTTTCTAAGGGAATGCATTTATATCAACCTTCTCTTTTAGTATTTACTAACTAGCAAAAACTGTCTTGCTGCACCAGTCATATTCAGCTACTAAAGTGAACATTAAAGTATGGCATTGGTATTTAGAACGCAAGGGAATCTTTTCCTATCCACATAAGATGAAAGCAAATAACTATATCAGATGATAGGCAAAAGCAATTAGCAAGGAAAACTTTATGCTAATGAGGCACTAGAGCTTGGTAGGTCATCTTAATTATGCATTCTTAGTTGTGACTTGTAGCACTTTGGAAGTTAAAACTGTGTGCAAACGGAACAATTATACAAAATCATATTCATGCTCTATAGGTTTTGGTCTAATTTTACATATTTCTGCATGTATGCGTTCTGGGTTCCTAATATATCATTTATTTTGTGGAAGAGAGGCACAAAATAATGTGTTTATTATGCGGAAGGAAACCCTTTTTAAAACGGAGTTCATATTGTTAGTTCTCTTGAAAACAATAATACATTTATATACAATAATTTCTTACAAGATTGCTTAACATTTCAGGCCCATTTTTCCAAACATCATTGCAGTGGCGAGAGGGGATTTACAAGCACAAAAAGGATAGTATAAGTTGTTTACAGTATAAGGCTGCAATCCAAACCTCCGGTTTGGCCTACCTGAATCCTGGCATAAGTCTTGTGCTGACCTGGGGATGTCACAAAAGTGCTGTAAGGTACTTCTGTGCCACTTTTCAAATAAGTGGCTGTGATTTTAGGTATTTTGTAAATGTATCACCTGCCTAGTTGTGGTAGTTCTTTGTGCGTTCCTTTTAATTTGGGGCATTCCTGTTTTTCATTTTACTTTTAAAAATATTTATGGGCACTGTTTTTTTTCTGAGAAAAAAAGGTACTGGTACTCATCACACATCATCCCCATATGACTAATTTTGAATTGGCTGTTTGGGGAGTGGGGAGGAGGGGAGGAGGTGGGAAAAGGTGCCAGTATTGAGTACTGGTGATTATCCCCAGAAAAAACCCTGTTTATGGGCATTCTGGTAAATATTTCTAATCATTTTCACAAGTGCCCACAACTGTCTCTTTTTCTTGATGTTACAGTTGGGAAAATATATTTTTATTCAGTAAAAAGTAAAGCTAAGATATTTTCTGCCCCTTTTTATTTCATAAAGCTGCTTTTCTGCATGCTTCATTTTTATCTTTTCGTACCCAGTAAGGACATCTCTTTGACAGTCAATGCTAAATAATATAATTATAATTAATATAGTCGCATTAATAGAAACACAGCTGCTTTTGTGTGGTGACAAATACTCAATCAGTTTAGGACTTGGAGCCATTTTTTTTCTTTAACATGTTGGCAAACATATCAAATACTTGTAAGGATTTCAAGCTCTAATCACACAGACTTGGCTTCATGCATCAGTTTTCATACTTGTGGTTTTCCCAGCAGTGCTTTAGAAATCAATGAATGAAAATCTGTTAGTGTAGTGACTCTGCTGGCAAACAGTGGACACTGTACACTGCAGATGCTGACAGGCAGCCTTGAATGCTAAAGACCGTTCAGCTGATATCTTCAGGTTCCCCCCTCCATCCTCCCTCATCCTCCTAGCACTAGGTTCTTCTGAATAGTTTGTATTCTTCCAATTGTCAGTCTTTCTTCTGCCCTGGCTGATAAATTGCTGGCTGTCATCTGTGTAGACCAGTCGTTTCCCTGATCTCTTTTTATCATCATTACTAATTTAGCAGCATTTTAAAAAACAGTGATTTTTGTAGACAATAATGTACAGATTTAAGCAACAGCAGGTTAAAAGCATAATGGTGACTTGACTAGCAATGGTAAACATCAATATTTCCTCAAGATCCACTTGAGACACTAGTTTATTGTAGTTCTCATCTCTTTATTTTTATGTTGTGATGTTTACTACCTTCAACAAGGATAAAAGGTTATAGTTCTGGGAATTGTTTTCAGTTGACAATTGAACACAGATTTAGAATATTTTACAGAAAGCAGTGGCACAAGTCGATTCCATGGCAAATTCTTTGATTTTAACCTTTAAAACCCTAAGTAAGTTTACCTTAAGATTTCATTAAATGTTGTGTTGCAATTCTGTTTTATTGGTGGAAGCTCCATTAAACATAGTAAGGCATAATCCAGAGTAACTACGGGGAGTCCTTGCTCCGGTGTAAGAACAATTTACTCTGGATTGTAATATGAATTTCCCATAGGTTTTCACTAGGTAGTGAAATAACTACAGGTGTACGTAACGTCTCTTACGTGCTCACGTAGTTACTCTGGATTTGGCTGAATGACTTTCTTCTGAGTAAGCATGCATAGGATTGAATTTGTAATCTGAACTCTTAAGATTATGATTCTAGAGCATGTTTTTAAACTCCTTTCAGGCTTTCCTCAATGTGGCAAAGCAAAAAACCCTCTTGCCAAAAAGTTTGGATACCCTGTTCTAGGAGGATTTCCTACTATAGGCAGAGGGTACGACTAGATAACCTATTAGGTTCCTTCCAACTCTATGATTTTGTGATTCTAAGGGTGCAGTCCTACACAACTCATCAGTCTTCCAGTTTCTGTGGTGTTACAGGGAGGCAAGTGCACTAACTTGCCTGTCTGTGCACTAATGTCTGTGCACTAACCTAACTCATTCATAAATAAAAAAACCTGTTATTTTTTTTATGAATGCAGATTTTTACAGTCAATATTGTAGTATGGTGATAGATTTTCTTTGGTCTTAATGAGTTATGAACATGTTATGACTTAGCACAGGGAGTCACAGGTATGCTTTAGGGCAGGTTTGCGACACCCAGCATCGGTACTGGCTCATTTCGGGATTTGGCCCAATTTAGGCACAGGACCTTGCTTAAGCTCATCTACTATGGCATTAGTGAGTGGTTTGACAGTAATACACCACTCAATTATCTAGGTGACCTTGGCATTAGGTTTAATGACTTTTCCTTTCATCTGTTGTAAAGCATCATGGATACAGATGGTGATATATAAATTAGATAGCACAGTTAGAAAATGCTGAACAACAAAGTTGCCAGTAGTTTTTAGAGAAGTCACTTGACTTTAGAACTTCTGATTTAAAATTATAATTTATTTAACGTGGTATGTAGTTGTGAGTTGTGTAATTGTACTGCCACTGTTTTATGTTGGCTTAAATTCCTGTTTATAAACCTGTATTGTTCAGCACCAGGGCCCAACCCTCCATTAGTAGGTCTCTGATTTGTATATGCAATAGTCTGAGGAGAACGGAAGGTAAGTTTCGATATGTGCTTTAGTTGTGTTAATCTTTTCACATTCATTGAGGCTCCAGATACTTTATATGCATTAGTAAGATAGATGCCACACTCTCCATTCTGACTGGCTAGTTGTTTGTTGACTACGTCCCATTGATTGACCTCTTCTCACCTTGTTTACTGCTCTTTGCAAGATCTCCACTGCAGACACATTAATGGCAGTCACCTTGTACTTAGGAGTGGGGGCTGGATGAATTCTCTTCCCTTGCAACAGTTCCTGGGAGTTTGGCCCCTTACTTCAGTGGGGATGTTAATCTCCCAAGTTTTCCCTATGCCTTGGCTGCAGCCTCATAAGTCCTGGTGGGTCCCTTCCCTGGGGGCTCCCAGGTCTGGTTCATTTTCCCCACAACCATGATCCCTAGGACCCCTTTCAGGTAGGGGACTGGTGAGGGAAGCGCTGGACTAGTGCCCTGGTCAGTTGCCGTCCCTGATCAACAAGAGCCAGGAGAGGAGCAGCCTCTCCCTTTGGCCACTGACTCCCTAATGAGAGGGACGCCCGCTTCTCTGGCTCCACCCCTTCCTCATCTAGTGCAAATTTTGCCTCTTGCAGGATCCTCAGATAGCACATAAAAGCACTAGGTGGCTCTACATGCAGCTGCTCTCTGGGGCTACTCCCCTCCGGCCCTGTGCTGGCATCCCAGCAGTGCTATCGTCTCCTGCCAGCCCCTTGCTTCCTCCTCCAGCCTGCTGCGTCCCTGATACTGGCTTCAGCAGGGAGGTAAGCAGCCCCCAGTCTGCCGTTGTAGCCTCCCTCCAGCCCTTGCACTCGATGGGGAAGTGCAGGGGCAATCTCCATGCCCTCCTAGAGAGGCAGCCCCACTATAAAACCATTTTGGGAATTTTTTTAAAAATCAAAGTGTATAAAATGTTTTTTTTAAAAAAAACTTGGGCGTTAGTGCACTTTGCTTTTAAGGAGAAAAGTATAACATTGAGCCTAGAACAGCTGGTGTACGGCAGCCCTTGTAAGATATACCAAAGGGATATACCTTGTAAGATATACCAAAGGGTTACAATACACATTGTAAAAATTAGTTATGATATTTAAAAAACAAAACAAAACTTTACTGCATTGTTTATTCAGCAAATCCATCTAACCTATTAAAGTCACTGAAAATTTGTGTAAGCTCATTTTATAGATGTCCTTAAAGCACAAAGCATCTGCCCATAGTCATCAACTAAGGTTGCCATATATCCTGGAAAACCAGGACAGTACCAGTTTTCAGAGGTTGCATTCACATACTGGCAAGTTTGACAAGGGGTCCTGTCTTGGTTGTGGAAGAGAATTATGGCAATCCTACCATCAACCATTCATACAAAATATTAAAATTTTCAGATAGCAAGTCTCTTTCCTAGTGTTATACACATAGAGTACAGTGATATTACTCTTTCATAAAGCAAGAAAATTATCTAGCTAATCCCACCAATAAAAATGAGGAAAGTGTTCAGCCTTATTTTTTGCCATTGAAATAAATGGATTTTGCAAGGATTTTGCAATATCAACTAGATCATGGCTGGACTCAATAAGTAAAGATCAGTGCTTTGCTGTAACAGGTAAAAAGATACGTAACTTCTCTTGGGTCTTTTGCAGGGTTCTTTACTTGTTAGCTTGAGTTAATTTTACTTTGAAAAATATCACCCTACTTTGTGTAAAGTGCTTACTCAGCTGATTTTGTTTGGTTATGGTTTGAGTGTGGGGCCAGTATTGATTTACATGTGAGATCAAGAGTGGAAGTTAGTCAATAAAGCAGTAGGAAGTATAACAGTTTCACTAGAAAAAATTTACTTGTCAGAATTCCAAACATCAGGTTTATTAGATGTTTGCTTGTACTTAATAGGCCCTCTGAGAATACGGCCTTGTAACAACTGTTTTGCCCGTTCTCATATAAGAATTTAGCAAATGCATATTCTAGGGAAATGTTGCATCTTGATGTTGTGGACAGTTTTCTGTTGTATTACATACTCACGCAGAGATAAAATAATATGGTCTTCCTCAGGGTGACCAGATACCGAACCCAAAATCCCCCCAAGTTCCCCAAAATTTCTGTCCTCCAAGCAAAAATTCCTACCCAGTTAAAAAAAGCAGGACACCTCCAAAAATGTAGGACAAATATAGGATGTTAAAATAAAGCTAAAAGCACTCATGTTTCATTCCCGTATTTAATTTTTGCACAAATCTCATTGCAATAAACCGGACACCAACCGAAAAAGCAACAACCAGACAACAAGCTGAAAGCTGGCATAATAAAACACTGCATGGCCACTATATGAAAAAAGATCAAAGATAAAATTCATAATGAAAAAATTCAGCTCTGGATAAAATCTGGATCTTTAAAGAAGGAAACAGAATCATTGATATTTGCAGCCCAAAAGCTGGCAATTGCATTAAGGGCCAGAATTGATAAATCATTGAATGATGCAAAATACAGGTTGTGCAAAGAAACTGAAGAAACAATAAACCACATACTGAGTTCCTGCAAGAAGATTGCACAGATTGACTATAAATGCAGACATAATACAGTGGCTCAAATGCTCTATTGGAATTTATGTGGAAATTACAACATCAAAACAGTCAATAACTGTTGGGAGCATAAAACGAAAAAAATTATGGAAAATAACAAAGTGCAGATGTTGTGGGATTTTTGTATCCAAATGAGTCTTGGCGCACAAGATACTAAACATCACCGTAATAGAAAAAAATTAAGTAACCATCAGTCAGACTGAAGAAAAACAGCAGGAGAAAATCAGCAAATACCAGAATTTAGGGATCGAAATTCAAATATTATGGCACAAACCAGCAGGGGTTGTCTCTGTGGTGATTGGCTCTTTAGGTGCAGTCCCGAAAGAGCTTGAATTACACCAAAATCATCTGGACATTCGCAAGATCACCATCAGGCAAATTAAAAATGCTACCCTGCTTGGCTCAGCAAACATCATATGCAAATATATCATGACATCCTAGGTCCCTGGGCAAGGCCTGATTAGTGATTGGCACCATGTCCAGCTAAAGAACTGGCTGCTGTGACATGAAATTGAAATACAAATTCAATAAGAACAAGAACTCCTGAGAATTTCATACATAGTTGTACAATATCTTTGTAAATCCTAGTTCCTTGGATAAGAACTGAATTAAGTTAAAGCCAATTCCAGTCAAACACCTGTGACTGTGATATACAACAACATAATATTCTATATACATATAAATGAAAAGTCAGCTCGCTCACTTACTCACTCGTCAACAGCCAGCCAAAACTGCTGGCCTTAGAAGCTTGAAATTTCCATGATGGAGGCACCCACTAAGAACCAGTTTTTGGAAATTCCAACCAGAAGGGGGGTGAAAAGATGCACAATGCATTTTCCTCCCTACACTTTCCATTGAAGAATCCCTGACTGAGGGATGTCCTGCCCAACCCCTGGACCTAGAAGCATAAAATTTGGGGAGAGTGTTCCTTCAGTGATGTCAACACCCACCAAGAACCAATGTGGAAAAATTTAATCCTTAAGGGGCATAGCTTGTTTTTGTCCAATACTTAACATTGAAGATTGATTAACATCCAGCAATTTGGTGCCTGATGCACTGGGAAGGAGGGTGCACTGGGGGATTCTGTGCATGGAGGATGGAGCGCATGTGGGGATGGTATGCCTGGGGGGATGATGCACATGGAGGATATTAAGCATGGTGGGTGTTGATGCTCATGGCGGGATGTTGCGCATGAGAGGATATTGTGCATTGGGGGTTCATGCATATGGGGGATGATGGGCATGGGGGATGTTGTGCATGTTGATGTTGCACATGGCAGGTGTTGTGCATGGGGGATGTCGCACATTAGTGTTGATGCTCATGGTGGGATGTTGTGCAGGAGAGGATGTTGCGCATGGGTGATGTTGCGTATGGGGGATGTTGCACATAAGGGATGTTGGTCATGGGAGAATGTTGTGCTTGGGTGTTGATGTGCACGAGAGGATATTGTGCATGGTGGGTTGATGCGCATGGAAGTTGATGTGCATGAGCAGGTGTTGCACAATGGGAGGATGGCATTGGGAGTGTATTGTCCTCTCACAATGTGTGTACTTTTTTGCTAGTAATAATAAATGTGACACAACAAAAAGCAGTAGAGTATCATCCTGACGGTTCTAAAGAATGCCTTTCAGTGCTGAAAAATGCCCTCTCATCTTTCCTGACCCTTGTACTGATTTTTGTAGCATTGATGATGTCATAGATTTGAGTGATGTAATTGGTGTGTTGCTGATGATGTCATCTCCAGTTACTTCCAGGGATGCATCAATAGGTAGACCATGTGAAGTGGAGGACAAACCTTGACAAATACTGGGCTAGAATATTCCATGTCAGTGAGAAATGTGTGTTTTTGCTAACATAGTATCTACATTACCAGTTCTTCAGATCCCAAGTTGCAACTTGGCTCGTTGTCCATGGAGCACTCCTGTCACTCCCTAGCACTGCCATGAAGGAGGAGTGACAGCAACCGTAGTCAATTACGAAGCAGGCTCTGATGTAATCCACTTGTAAGTGCAGTACTGTGTCTATGTCTCCATTAGAAAAGTGCTATAATTACCTCCTAAAGTGTTGTTTCACATAGTACTCTGTTTTCTTGGAACACATCCACAGTGTTCAAAGAAGTATTACTATACTTGGCAAATCTGCTTAGAAAACAAGTTATGTGGTATTTGTCTTTTTCATGGAATTAAAAAAAATTATACATATTTAGTGTTTCGTTGCTTGTTTTGTATTCAATGAAGCACATTAATTATGAAAAAGTACCTCATCGATCCTTTAGAAAACATATTTTAGATGGTTTTGTAAATATGCAACAAAGTTCTTATAACATAGTAGTCATCATATTTGCATCAGTCATTCAGAAGTGATGAAAAAAGTAAATAGCCAGCATTCATACCCTTTTTTAAAAATACAATTTTATTTTATTTGTCTATCAACTGTAAAGTAGTGTTTACTTTGAAGGTAGTAATTTCTCTTTCCTCTAATGGCTGTTCTGCTTGTTGAAAAGTATAAAAAAAATACATTAAATGCTTTTAAGAGCCAGGGAATGAATTAGTGAGAACAGTTGGACTGGAGGTAATACTGTTGTTACTGACATCTGCTAAAATGCAAGTAGCCTTAAAATGGGTGGACAACGACCCCAGGCTGGGGGCCATATGCAGCTTCCTGCTGGTGTCCACACAATCAACCTAAAATAATCAAGCATGCATTGTAAAATAATGGATTTTCCAAATAACAGTTGAATTAATGTTTGTGGGTGAGGAAGGTAGAAATATATGAAGCAGCCATTTCCACTTTCCAATTTCCACTATACTTTTAAGAATTTGTTACAGAGCATCGCATGTAAACATATCATCCTTGTTCATCCTTCATGACACAGTTGTTGGCTTTCTTCCGGCTGGACCTTTCAGCCAGAATTTTTGGATTTTCATCTACAAGTTTGTTGTGTGGTCTAAAAACCTGCATGGCTGTTTTATAAATGTGATACTGTGATGTATTGCATCTTATATGTTTAGCTGCTGCTAAAAGAACAAGTGGTCCATAGAAAGGAGCTTGTGGAGAACTGAATAGAGTGCCACATACAACCCACTGCACCTTTGCAACTCAAACCATTTATCGGGTAAGCAGATCCACTTGGTTCCACAGAACTCCTGCTGCAGCAATATGCAGGCAACCCAGTGAGTGGATGAGAAGAATACTGTTTGTCTCTTTTGTCATTTTATCTGCCTTTAAAACCATGTGATAGTGTAGTTTGACTAGCAGTTAGTTTGTTAGAAAAGCAGTGGAAGCAGTAGGATAGTTCTTCTGCTGAGACCCTAATTGCATACAGCTTGATAGAGTTTGCAGAGAACTCACAGCTTCCCAGACTTCGTAGCAGCTGCAGTGCTGAAAGTAGTGAGGCAGCTCTCTGCAGGCCAATTTGTTGTTACGCTATGCTTTCTATGTTTTCTTCTCCCATTAACAGCATGGTAGGGTTGTTGTATTTTTTTAAAATAATAAAAATTCTCCAGACTAGTCAGAACAATATGCATGACCTAAAGGTCTCTCTAGCCATTAAGATTACATTATTTACTTATTTAGGGTTATGGCTTATACCATTGGGATAATGCCCTTTGGGAAGGAATAAGGAAGCAGGGACTGGGGGAAAATCCGTCTGAACCAAATAGGCCAAGATTAAATAATGAGACCTTCAACAAGCTCTAATGGAATAACATTAAGCATTTTGACTTCAGTGGGCAGTTAGATGCACTAATAGGAGCGCCGTGCTGGGCAAGCATACATTTTTGTTGGAATTTCTTATGAGGGGGCGATTGCACACGACGATATGAATAGCTGTAGTAAGCACAATGAAATTCCCTGCCAGAAAATGAGGAGATTAAGGTCCCCTCTACTAGATAACGGCTCACTGGAGGAATGTAATAGTGGCGAAAGAGAAGCTGAAAACAGATGATTTTCCATTTAATACTCCATTGACTTCCCTCCTAGAGGCATCACCTCCACCACGATAGCAGTGCTCTTTATTTTCATTTCACAATCAAGCTCAAGCTGTTTGTATGACATGCCAAGTCATAGCTTGCATTTTGCCTATGGCCTGTCTGTTCTATTTGTCTGTTTTGTTGTCAGTCGGTGTCTGTGTGTGGCATTAAAAAAGGTTACTTGCATTAAAGTTTTATGTTCCCCCTCAAAAAACTTAGATTGAGAAACAATAAGCTTTTTATTATACTGTTCATTTGAGTGGGTGTTGCATAATGCACCAAGTCCTTTCAGTTTTGCTGCCGATAAATGTCACGGTATCGAAATACATTCCACTATCATTTTGTGCCTGGCAGCAGAGTTCAGTTTTGCTGAAAAGTTTTCATCATCATCTGTCCTTTTTTGTCTCTTCAATTAGCAAGACTTCACCGGTCTTAAACAGACTAGCTGTACTGCATGTTTTATGCTTTGTGGAAAAGATTCTTGTTCAAATTTGGCATTGGCAGTGTCATGAATAGCTGTGCAATTTCTGGAGTTTTCACAATATCTGTGTGGTATTTAGCATGTGTATCCTTTTATTACAGTGGGTTTGGGACTGGGCTAAAGCACAATCCAAATATTTATTGGGAAAACTTGCAAATGGTAGGAAGATGTGTATTCTGTATATGTCGTTCTTAGGAAAGTGCGCATCACTATTGGTTTTTGTTTTTTTAAAAAAACATAAATAAAACTCTAAGAGCTCTCTTCAGAGTTAGTGATCCCTTGGTCTGAAGGCTTGCACTGCTTTCTTTGGTATGACCTAACTTTTATATCTAACTTAGATATAACTAAGTATCTCTTTGGAAAGTAAATATTAGGTAGCCTCCATGGGCTGAACAAATGTTGTAAGGGAGCTGTCTCCTTGTACAGTGCTGACTATACCTTTATGTGGTTTCGTTTCTTAGATGTTGGACTACTTTCCTTATTCTCACTTGAAAGCAGGTTTGATTTTCTGTTATGCTTGTTTCTTTGTGACACTCTTGTGATATCGATCTGTATATCAGAACAACGCAGACAGGCCCAAATTCAGCAGATTTCCTCACTCAGTCATAACCTTGCTAAGAAGGTAAAGGTAAACGTCATAAAAGACATAGAATCATAGAGTTGGAAGGGACCCAGTGGGTCATCTCGTCCAACCCCTGCCTGTAGCAGGAAATCCTCATCTTATGGGGACCCAGGTCTCAAACCCTGGCCTGTTGGTTAACAGGCACAGTGTCTTAACCACTTGTGCCACCAGATGTCCCTGGCAGATTGCCCTGCCAGCTGTGAACGTCTGCAGGTTGTTGTTGAGCATGGTGTTCATCCCTGACTCTAGCCATGATCCAATGCTCTCTGAAATCTCCTGTGTGGTCTCACATGGCCAGCATGACTACAGATAATGCTGTTTACCTTCCGACTGAGATGGTACCTATTTATCTACTCGCATTACCTGCATTTGAACTGCTAAGTTTGCAGGAGCTGGGCAATTGATGAGAGCTCACACTGTCTTGCACAACCCGGATCTTGAACCCTGGCCTGACAGATGACAGGCATGGTGTCTTAACCAGCTGAGCCACTGCAGCTGCAATCTTGCTAGCAAGCAAAGTAACAGGTGTGGGAAAGACTCATGCAATTGGCTTGTCTACATAGTTACTGCAAACAGAGTTTGCAGAGTATGCCCAGAGTTGCCCAGAGTATGCCCAGAGTTGTAACTAGGGTAGAGCTTAAGGACCACTTCCTCAGGCATTACACCAAAGGCTATCTATCCATGACTATCCCTCAGACTCTGCAATAGTTTCAGTATTTTTTATTAGTGATTTTAACTCAACAGAAATCAAGTTGGCCTCTTAAAAAATAAACATCATTTAAGCAGTAGTTAATGGCTTAAAAACAGCCTCCATACCTCCATCCAAAACAGCCTCCATCTCAGGTAGTTCAAGCAGTCAGTTTTGGGTTCTCTCAAGAGGAAGAGGTGCTGGGGCTTCATGCCCTGTTCCATGTCCTTCGAAGGGTACAGGCTTCAAATGGCTTCAACTGTGAAGCCACTGAAATGAGCACATCCTCCTCTGGGAAAGACCTGAAAGTTATGTTACAACATCACATGACATTCATGGACATCACGTAAAATCCATGGGCAGAGCATTATCCCTCGAGATGTGACCATCTCATTATGGGAAATAACTCCCATGGCAGTAAGAATTAATAAGAAGAGGATTGAGAATGAAAGTATTCATATGAAAAGGATTTATAGACAAGATTTTTGCGATCTACTCTTCTATATGGAAGATTACATGTTCCTGAAGGATTACATGAATGAAGGGTGCATTTATAGTCAGTTTTTCTTTCCAAGAATAAGAATAATTCTTAAATTTGTTACATATATATTATTATTTATAAGAAGACTACCTGTTACCTCACCTCATAGGGAAAAGGAGGACTATGAATATTTTTTTTTCCAAACACAAGGCTAAAAAAGAGGACATGTCTTGGAAAAAGAGGTCTAAACAGTGCCTGGAACATTATGCAGTAGTAGGAAATGGCTCACCACATATGCTCCAGACATTGATGCTGTCAATGAAAAAATGTACTCAGGATAAGCCCTAGCTTACAATATTAAACCAGGCTAATGGATTTCAGATTGCCTCACTACTGTTTTTGGGTTAAGTGTTTAGACTAGCTATCGTGGCTTCTGCTTCTATTTTTAGCTTTGTTTCCTAATAAACCTAGATGATGAGGGTCACTGAAGAAACAGGTCAGGAAGTTAAGTTTGTAGTCTGTTGGTAGATTGACAGCCAAGACTGACAGTATTCTGCTGTAGGCATTGCTCACTCTGCTGTCACGTTCTTGTCAGAGTTGGTTTCTGTCATAGTCAGTATGCCAGCCAAGAAACACATTGCCAGGGATGACCTAGCTTAGGTTCTCGGAAGAATCAACAGGTGTTCTTTTTAATGTTTCAGCGATGCTTGCGCCCAGCTGGGAGAGCAAATATTTTCCATAGAAGTTATTAATTTCTAATCTGTAGAATACCTGCTTGGTAAGTTTGCTTTCCAGAAGGCTTTGGTGCTGGCTGCTGATCTCTGAGTGGTGTAGAGATTGAAAAAAATATAGATAAATCTGCTTTCTTTCTTTCTTTCTTTCTTTCTTTCTCTCTCTCTCTCTCTCTCTCTCTCTCTCTCTCTCTCTCTCTCTCTCTCTCTCTCTCTCTCTTTGCCTGTTTGATTTCCAACCAAACACAGGTGACAATCAATCTAAAACAGGGATGGCAAACTTTGGTAAACCTCAATTGTGACCCTGTTTTGGCCCAAAGGTAGCCCCATTGGAGACTTTTGGAGCCTGCACTTCAATGGAGAATGCCCATTGCCTGTGAGCAGCTTATGTCTCCATGTGTTTCTGGCTTGATCTGTATGTTTTCATTGTGAAACATTGTGGCACACAGTTTATAGTTCCCTTGTGGTTCTACATAACAGTATTACAGTTCAGTAAAGTTCAGTAAAATTCATTCATTCATATAAGTTCTGTCTCTGACATATTCATTCATGTAAATGTATTCAAATTTGAAATATAAATAAAACCTTCCCCCCCAGGCCCTTGTCACAGTGTCAGATGATGTTGCCCTCCTGTTCAAAATGTTTGCCCACTCCGATCTAAAACAATAAGGCAGGGCTTCAGTTTTTGAAATGTATTGCTGCATCTAGCCTGTCTCAAGTCATTTGTGATAAATATCTGTGCTAAGGAGTATCTACAGCTTTGACATTGGAAATAATTTCTAATACTTTGGAAAGTATTTTATTAACTTTGGGAGCTGATCAGCTGGAGATAAAGAAAAAGCTTTTTGTGTTTTTCTTGAGCCATACTTTTGCATTTTCAACACAAATATTATTTTTTATTTTGTGTACTATTTTATTTTACAACTGTATAAGGACTCTTTTCCCTTAGAAAAAGGATAAGCCAAGAAAAAATTTAATTTAGGTAAAGAGCTGCAACAATAGAAATGAAGGAAAGGAATAAAAGCTTCCCTTTCCTATAATACTATAACCTAGAGGGCATTCACTCATATTGGTTCACTGTCATATGAAACATTACCTCATTGTAATATTTTTAGGGGCAGAAATTCACCTTTCAGATGTGGCCATTTTTATTATACATTGCAAAATTTCTTTGTGGTGTCACACAATTGCAAAATTGCTCATTTGGTGTGCTGTGTGCATATAAACAACTCAGCATGTGGTAATTGCTGCAGCCTGGAATGCATTTTAAAATGCCTTCTGTGATTTGTAAACTGACTAAATGATAGGAATGAAAACTAGATGGTGTTCATGTAAATTATAAAACACATAGATGAGCAGGCCTTACTCAGGGAGAATCAGCCTGGGTTCTGTAAAGGTAGGTCATGAACCTTATAGAATTCTTTGAAAAGGTCAACAGGCGGAGAACCTGTGGATATCATATATCTGGACTTTCAAAAGGCATTTGATATAGTCCCTGACTTCACTGTCAGGGAATTAGAGGGCAGGTCCATTCATGGATTGGGAACTGGGTGAGGGTCAGGACAGACAGTGGGTGTCAATGGGCAGTTTTCACAATGGAGATAGGTGAAAAGTGGTGTGCCACAAGGGTCTGCCCTGGGGCTAGTGCTTTTCAACCTGTTCATAAATGACCTAGAAAGAGGGTTAAGCAGCAAGGTAGCCGAGTTTGCGTACGACACGAAACTATTCTGAGTGGTGAAGACTAGAAGAGACTGGGAAGAGGGGGATCCAGAGGGATCTCTCCATATTGGAAGAATGGGCAACAAAATGGCAGATGTGTTTTAATGTGAGTAAATGGAAACTTATGCACATTGGGACAAATTCACATATAGGTTAATGGACTCTGAGCTATCTGTGACAGAGCAGGAGAGAGATCCAGGGATGTTAGTGGATAGCTCGATGAAACTGTCAACCCAATGTGCAGCAGTGGTGAAGAAGGCAAATTCCATGCTTGGGGTCATTAGAAAAGGGATTGAGAATAAAATGGCAAAAATTATAATGCAACTGTACAAATCCATTGTGAAGCCACATTTGGAGTACAGTGTCCAGTTCTAGTTGCCACATCTCAAAAAGAATATAGAGGAAATGGAGAAGTCTCAGAGGAGAGCAGCTAAAATGATTAATGGTCTGAGACACCTTCCGTATGAGGAAAGGTTATGATGTTTGGGGTTCTTCAATCTAGAAAAGAGGCCCTTGAGGGGGGGACATGATTGAGACGTACAAAATTATGCAGGTGATTGATAGAGTGAATAGGGAGATGCTGTTTTCCCTTTCATATAACACCAGAACTAGGTGACATCCACTAAAATTGAGTGTTGGGAGAGTCAGGACAGACAAAAGGAAATATTTCTTTACACAGTGTGTAGTTGGTCTGTGGAACTCACTGCCACAGTATGTGGTGATGGCATCTAGCCTCAATGCCTTTAAGAAGGGATTGAACAAATTCCTAGAGGAAAGGACTTTCACAAGTTACAAGCTATGAAAGAACTGAGAAAGTAGTGACTCCGGTGATGGTTTGTGAGTGGTTATTATACCTAAAATTGTGTTCCTGATCCTTATTATAAACAAATCACAGTTTTGTTTAAAATGGGTATCCATATCTGTTTTTCACATGTCCTCACTATATTGTTTTGCAACATTCACCACCCTGTAGTTTTCTCCAGCAGTGTTCTACATCCTTGTTTGCAAGTGTGTGATGACAATACTTTACACCAGGGGAGGGAAAACTGTGGTTCCATGTGGCTGCCATCTGATGTTCTCCTGGTTCAGAGGACAGGGACGCTCTGGGCAGTCAAGTCTACCCAAATGTCCTGTTCCATGGCACATTGGGATGCCAGGCAGAAGATGTGACTGCCCAGAACATCCCTGTCTTCTGAATGAATAGGACACACCATAGTGGCCATGTGGAACGCTAGCTTGGATGGAAATGGATGGAATGGATGGAAACTGCATTTCAAGCATTGTTGCTTTAGCTGATAAATTATACCAGATCAGTAGTATCAGGTCCATGGAAACGCTTAATCTGGCCCTCAACCTCTCAGCAACTTTATCATCTGCTCTCAGTAGCTTAGCTGTGCCGAGGTGTTGATGCTGAAAGGGCAGCCCACAATGGGCTCTCTCATATCTGGAAAGTATTATCAAAATTTGCATATTTTTATTCTGACACATGTACAGGTAATGAGTTTTAAGTGAGGAAAAAAGTGGTTTTTGACATTACGTAATGACAACACTTCCTGCTTAACTGCATCACTTCTGGCCCTCAGAAGGTATCATAAATACTATATGGTCCACTGTATGAAATGTGCCTATTCTAGATGTTATAAGGAGGCCATTTTGCCACAATCTTCCTTTTCTTGTGGTAGTCCTATGTCTACTATCAGCACCACTTTAGTGCTGCCCTCAGCCTTTTTATTTTGTGTATGTTTGAAACTGATATAGCTGGATAAAGATGTCATTTTGTAGGGTAATGTTACATGAAAGTTATTTTAGCAGTGCATTTTGGACATTTCTCTTGTGCGTGAATGTCAACCACTCTACTCTGAGCAATTGGAATAAAGCCAGGACTCTGATGACTGTTCTTTACTTCACAGAGATTCAAAAAATGACCCTTGTATGTTGGATAAGCCCTTATGAAAACAATGTCTAAAGAAGACATCCAATCCTCATTAAGTGCAGTTCTGCTCCACTGTACCTCACTTTTAATAGGCGGCTGAGAACGACTGTGTGAAAGCAACCGTCTGTGGCACTGAAGCAATATGCTACTGAGTTCACAGCAGTTAATGGAAACCAGTGAAAAAAGGGAGTAGCTGATGCACATTTTATTTAATTCTTAAAGAGGACTAAATTGCACAATTTGGTAAGAGGAGGCCTTTGATAATACATAGGGCATCTATTTAGTCATGCAGTCAGGGAATAAAGTAAGATAATAGGAAAAACATACTCAACATTCTCAGCAGCAAAACATTGATTTGATCGGGACAAGACCACAGTCTTAGGCCTATTTTGTTGTTGTTTTTCAGTGTTAAATCATCCGGCTCAGCATACCAGGCTCTCATCTTCCACTCTCTTCAACAAGGCATATGAACTTGCAAAATATACCTTGGTTTACAAGCATAATTCTTTCTGGAGGCATGCTTGTAATCCAAAATGCTTGTTTATCAAAGAAAATTTTCTCATAAGAAATACTGGAAACCAAGACAATTCTTTTCACTACCCAAATACTCATAGAAAAAGTATGTTATGCTTTTACATTTACAATTCTGTAATGCAGAGGTGTCCAAACTTTCAACTTCAGAGCTCCTGGACCTTTTACAATTGTGTAGAAGAGGAAATTTAAACAGGTACAGCTTGGGATCTATGAAACGATCTAATATCTGTGATCGTTAATATTAAATAATATTATTTAATAAATTTATATCCCGTCTTTCTTGGGCCGACTCAAATTGGCTAACAAGTAGAATTTAAAACTTTTCCTGGCTGCCACACCTCTTACCTCCCTTAGTGGTGGCTCATTCATTAGGGCCCCCTCAGATGACCTTAGGTGACAGGTCAAATTGTATGGAATGAGGCAGTCTCTCAAATGTCCTGGACCTAAGCCATATACAGTGTGCCCATACATCCGGCCTTAGCCAGGCATGCCCAGAAAACGGCAGGTGTCCAGCTTGATAGGGACACCCTTGCTGTGTCCGGCCTTTTGGGCAGTTCAAGGCTGCCACTGCGAACATCCGCCAGCAGCGGGCAGTCCTTTGCAAAGGGAAGATTGTGCACATGTGCGCACAGTCTCCTTCCTCTTTGAGCTCCAGTGGACAGCTCCAGGGCTTCTCCCTGGGCAGAGTTCACTATCCTCAGCTGACCTGAGGAAGTCACCCGAGGAAACCCCTGGAGCTGTCCACCAGAGCTCAGACTAGGGAGACTGTGTGCGCATGCGCACAGTCTTCCCTTTGCACAGGGCTGCCTGTGGCTGGCAGATCTTTGCCGTGGCAGCCTTGAATTGCCCCCCAGTACCTCCAAAACACCCCCAGCCCTCTGCCCAGCACTGCCCTGCCATCCTGCCTGTCTACCTTGCCCTGCCCTGCCCTGCTCTGCTTTGCCCTGCCTGCCTTCCTGCCTGTCAGCCTGCCTGCCTGCCTATGATCACCACCACCATCACCACCATGCATGTATGCCATGGTAAGTAAGCCAGTTTACTGGCTTCTTTTTAAAAAATTAAATTTTTAATTTTTTTTACTTTTTAAAAATGTAGGACATCCTACATTTTGTCCTCCATAAGTCCAGATTTTCAATTGAAATTTCAATTTTCAATTGAAAAGCTGAACTTATATAGGACAAAATGCAGGATGTCCTACATTTTGTCCTACATTTTAATTGTCCTATTTTAATTGTCCTAAATGTTCTACGTTACAATTGAAAATCTGGACTTTTGGGTGACCAGATCCTACATTTTCTCTTTAGGGTCTGGTCAGCCTGGCTATATAGGGCTGTAAAAGTCAGGACCAACACTTTGAATTTGGCTGGAAGCAAAAGGTCAGGACCAACACTTTGAATTCGGCCAGAAGCAAATGGGCTGAAACAGTGGCCTGACTGAGTCAAACCTACAAGCTCCAGCAAATTCCCTTCTCCACAAAATTGTTAAAGGTCCAGAAGCCCTAAAAGTGAAAGTTAGAACAGCCTTCCTGTAATATAATACAAAATAATAAAGAAAAAGAAAACAAATTAACCTACACTTACAGCACAATCCTAACCATGTCGACTCAAAAGTAAGCCCCATTGTGTTCAATGGGTCTTACTCCCAGGGAAATATCTTTAGGATTTCAGCCTATGTTTCTCAGGTCTCTCAGGCTGCAGTCTGCTCCCCTTACATAGGAGTGAGTCCCACTGATAATAGATTACCTTAGAGTAGGTGTTCTGATTACCTTAGAGTAGGTGTTCAAGGCTAGGTCTCTCAGGCTCTTTTTCATTGCTCCCCTTATATAGGAGTAAACCCATTGACTATCATAGGCTTACTTCAGAGTAGACATGCATACACTGGTCTCTCAGGAGAGATTGAGGAGGTGCTAGCAGAGCATTGAAACCAACCGTATACTGGCTGGGACTATTTTTATAAATGTTTGCAAAATACTCTCAGTCCAAATTACCGGTACTCTCAATCCAAGGTTTTACTGTAAATTTACTGTAAATTTAAATCTATTATCATGAACATCTTTTTGAACAGTGCTTAATTTTTAGAGAATATTAGAAATTTTTTTTTTTTTAGAAAAAAGCGTGCTGTGTTTAGAAAAAAGCGTGCTTCAGTTGTTCCAGAGGTGCTGTGCATGAACTTTTCTGGACCCATACTTCTCTCTGATCAGAAGCTTTCTCTCTTCCTGCTCCCTGCTTATTAATTAACAGTGAGGAAAAACAGTTTTTCTCCTTTTCTTCATATGTGCAACTGCTAAGCTCCAAAGTGATATTAAGGCTGAGCTATAATTCATGATTTTAGTATGTAATTCATACTTCTAACTAGTACTATGTAAAGAGGAAGCTACAGCATGATTTGGACTGCCATCTGATGCTGTTGTGGCATAGTGGAGGGGGGAAAGACTCTTAGTGTGCTCCTAGAACAGTTTTTACAGATCCAGAGAGTACCCAGGACTTACATGGTATGCACAATGAAGATATTCCTTGGTTCTCACAGTGCCCGTAAGTAAACTCTTACCGTAAGTAAAAGTACAACTCCTACTCTTCTGGATCTGAGAAAATAAGCATGGCAAGGAGATAGATGTTCTGCAGTTATAATCCAATTATATGCAATTTATTTATATGCAATTTTGTTTCAAAGTGAATGCACTCTTTAAATTGAAAGAAATACACCCCTTAATGGTTTAAAGACAGCCTGCTTACCAAGGCAATGTGGCAGGCAATTCAGCTCATCTTAGAAAAGTTCACAGAGATCAGTTTTGTTTCAAATTTCTGGCTGGGAGAGAGAGCCTTCCCTTCCCCCAAGTGATAATCACTTCTCAACTGCTGCCTCTGACCTGAAACTAAGCATTTTAAAATAAAACTAAGCATTTAAAGGCACTTCCAAGGGAATTTGATTAATTGCCTGCCTTGTTACCATGTTAACTAATTACCTTTATATAATGCAAAAATAGTTAATCATGGAGCTTCCTGGAACCAAATGTCACAAATGGGAAGGTTCAACCTGTATTAGTGGATGGACAGTGGATGACTTGTTACGCCTTGTGACTACAGCAGGCTTGGGAGAATTAAGAGAAATGGGATGAAGGGCACCCAACCTAGCGCTGTCCTCATCTTGCTCCTTATCTAAACTGCAAACAGAGGTTGCCAGTGGTTTAAGGGCCGTGTTTTCCTTTATGGCTTTTCCTATAAATGGCAGCCTTCTGGAAATGCACTTTTCATTTCCCTTTATCTTCAAAAATAACTCAGTTACTTTGAGTTATCTCAAGTAACTCAAAGGTGGCAATATCTATATGGAACTTGAGCCATAAAGCAGTCTCAAAGGATCTGATCTGATGAAAATTTTTGGAAGCAAATATAGATCTGCTCTTCCTGGTCCCTGAGGCACGTTGATCCAAATAATCAGAATTAGTTATTGTTTGACACATTACATTCATGCTGTTGCTGCTGATTGAGATTATTGACATTGTTTTTGTTGGTTTTTCAGTATTACTTATAGGACTTCAATCTAAATCTGCAAATAGTCAATTAATTGGTTAGAACAATCTATTGAAAGTTGTACTGATTAATTAAAACAGACTTCGAACTTTTTTCTAGGAAGGATTTTTACCCCCTTCCTGTGGCACAAATAGTAACTGGGGTGAGTGATTTAGGTCAGGTAAATGGAGGAGAAGAATTAAATATGCCATTTTCTCAATCAAATTCGCATTGTCCTATCCGTACATTAAAAAAAATTGAGGCATGTATCTTGGCCTGAATTGGTAGAAAACTGTCAAAAATGACACCTTTGACATACAAATAATGGGAATTTGTTCTCTTTCCTCAGATGCAAAAAAAAAATACTGTTTAGGAGAAGAATTATGTTGGGGGAAAGGAAGGCAAGACCAATTTTCAAATGCAAACCAAAAACAGGGGGAAGAAGAAAAAGGCTTAAAACAATTTATAACATATGACATATAACATAGCATTCATCAGAAGAAAAAGACAATTAATTGACTCATTAAGATTATATTTTAAGAATATTAATTGACTCATTAAGATTATATTTGTGTGGTGAGGAACTGAATTGCACTGAATCCTGAATATATGAGAACATAACTTATATGAACTGAATCCTGCTGTTCCTTGAGACATGATCCCCTTCCTGCTGATATTAAACATCTTTAGCTATAAAATAATATGCATATAATGTACTGTACCTAGAGCAGGATGAAATCTACTAGCCTCAGGTGAATAGGATGTGAACTTAGTTTCTGTTGTTGTTAATGGAATAGCTATGCATTAAAATCACAGATCTTTTTGACAACCCCATATTAGAACCAAATAATTAAATGGATCAAGAGCTGTTGGTTTGTTCATACTGTTTTTGCAACATGGAATACTAAAAGATGTTTATGGTATAATTATAGCTATCCATTCTCTTTGTCTTGCTCAGAAATGCAACTGAAATTCTGGCAGCTAGATAACATAGCTGGCTTGCATTCCATCCACTGCAGATGTCTAATTGCCGGCAACCATTTCGTTTCAAATGGCTCATTAAAGTAGAAGCCATTTAGCATTGGTAACACAAATTTGTATCCATGATTATGCATTTAATTTCAGGCTCCCCCCCCCCCTCGTATTCAAAGTTTGGGATATGTCTCCTAAGAACTTTGAGTTCAAAAAGTTAAGAATACCTACTCAATCCTCTTTAAAATTTGGCATTTGGGATTTGGCATTTGTATCTAGGTTTGGTGAGGTACACATTATCTAGTCTAGCATGTACTATGACAATGGTATAAAGAACGGGTGTCCAAACTTTTTGGCAGGAGAGCCACGTCATCTCTCTGACCCTATGGGCGCAATCCAGAGTAACTACAGGGGTCCTTGCTCCGACTTAAGAACAGTTCACTCTGGACTACAATATGAATTTCCCATAGGTTTTCACTAGGTGGTGCCATAACTAAGTTAACATAAATGTCTCTTATGTGCTCCCATAGTTACTCTGGATTGCAGGGTATATTGGCAGCTGGAAAAAGAGAATTTTTACATTCCAAATATAAATACATTTATGTATATTTACAAAAATAAATATATATGAGAACATAACTTATATGAATGAATGAATTCAAATCATTTCATAAACCCTTTTTAGAACAGAGGGGGGGAGATCTTCAAACCAGTTCATAAACACTTTCTAACACAAAGCAAGGGGGTAATCTTCATCCCACACACTTTAACACAAAGAAAGAGGAGATATGTGCAGCCTCTCTGAACCCTGAGAATATCCTCTGTGATGGGGATTAGAGCTCCCTTCACCTGCAGAGGATTACAGTGCTCACCTGCAGGCCATGAGGGATGGGTTTGCCATGGGCCATGTTTGGCTCCTGGGCTTATCTTTGGACACCTCTGATCTAAAGTACTGTGCTTGCATATAAGCACGTATACAGTGCTTGCTTATGTTCAGTTGCAATTTCTTTTTAAAGTCATTATTAACTATTCAAATTAAATTGAGACCATCAAATTTTTTATTGCCTGGGTTCATCATTGGCATCCTTCAGTCTTGAAAGACTATGGTACTGTACTCTAAGTGTCCTCTCCAGAGCACGATGGCCTGGGTAGATTAATATGGAGGATAGACTGTTACCCAGCAGCAAATCCCCCCTCTCCATGCCACTGAAAAGTCCACTGGAATGGCAGAGCCAATACGATAGGTTCCAGCTATGTCACAGGAGTTATCAGAACATGATTGTACACAGTCACAAACTGCTTCCGGGACTCGGGCTCCGCATTTTGCCTCGAGGTTTACTCCTGAAGCCTTTCCTATAGATGGGTATAGCCACAAGGCAGTGCAGGTTGGAGGTGGGAGTTTTCTTTCTCCAGACAACCCACGTTCAATGGGATTTTGGACAGCTTTAGTCTTGTTCCTCAGCAAAGGCCTGTGTGGCATGGGAGTCAAATCCCTGCCTGGGTTCAAACCCAATGCTAACTATAATTGTGTGGTGTGTCTGAATTCACTGATCTTTAATACACCAAATGCCACTGTTATGTTTCAGTATGGTTGTATGATAGAAATGAAAAACATCATGGATCTTGAGAATATGGGAGATAAAATGTTGATGTAGGTTGAAAATCAATATGGATCTTGAGAACGTGGGAGATAAAATGATGATGTAGGTTTTAACCAATGGTCAGTGCAAACCATTATTGTACATTATTTCTGTATCAGTTATTACTTTCGTATAAAAGTATCTTGGTCAACCTTAGAAGTTGACCAGACTTGGGCAGCATTAGGTGGAGCAAAAATTCTATGGTAGTCGTTATATTCAGTGATGGGATTCAAAGAAATTAACAACTGGTTCCATGCCCATCTGGCAGCCACTTTTAAATGTCTATTTTTAAATTTTATATGTCCTATCTCTCGTTAACAAGTGGTTCTATAGAGTAGGTGCGAGCATACTGGAGCCCACCACTTATTATATTCCAACCATATGTTTGAACATATCCCAATTATTATGTACTCTCACAAACAAACAATCATAGGCTACAATCCAGAGTAACGACGGGACCGTTTACACTGATGTAGTTACAGTGCCACCTTATGGAAACCTGTGGGAAATGCATAGAGCAATCCAGAGTAAGTGCCTCTTACGTCTTCCCGTAGTTTCTCTGGATTGTAGGAATAGTAAGATATGTCCCAAGCTCTGAAGGTTCTCTCCATTTTATTTACTCTCTGTCATACACTGCTTGTTTGTGCAGTAAATCTGCTACATTTTCAATTTGTCTTTTCTGCATCAATCTCTCTTGAGCTTCCAACTCTTGTTCTGAGTCTGTCACATCCTTATGTGTATTTTGAGTTCTCAGCTCGCATTCTGGTCTCTTTTAGACAGTATAATTCTAAAACTCCTTGTTGAAACAAAAGATAGGTGAGACAAATTCAGATAAGTGAGACAACACCTATTTTAGCATTGTACTTTGTGTTATTTGTCATGTAATTGTAAGTTATATCTTTACATTGTTCTGAGAACTAGATTGTTTTGTATGCCTGGATTTTTCTCTATATTGAAAAACCTTAGCAAATGGATTAGTTAGCAAATGGATTAATTTGAGAAAGGTTAGAATATGCATACACAACCTTTCCACTATCTTTTTAGATTATGTGGTCTTCAGTCTTGGATACTTTTGCCTGGCTTATGATGAAAGGTATTCTACCTTTGTTTCCCTTTTTGATATCATATTTACAAAGAAAAGAAAAAAAGAGGACATCAGTACCCAATGACATATCCGCCTTCTCCCTTAACCATCCCCTTTAATGTTTGGAGAGTTCACAAGAATGCCACATGACTTTGCATGTATGAAATAAAACTATTCCCTCCCCCACTCAACTGTTGCATTTAAAATTGAAATTCATGAATATTTGTACAGCAATACTTGTTCTCAAACAGGAGTAAATACTCATGACAGGGAGCAATTCTAACCAATTTTCCTGTACTGGCATAGCTGTGATGTGGGGCATGTACTGCTTCTTGCTGTTGAAGGGCAGTCTAGGAGGCTTCTTCCAGGTATAGCATATCCGTTCTCTTATTTCAGACTTGCATCATCCTTATCTTGGTTCTGGAAAGCTGGTTAGGATTGCTCTATTGATCATTTAACAGAGTAATATAACTGTGATAAGTTCCTAAATATGCACACTTGCTTTGTAAAATGTCAAACGTATCAACGGACCAGACTAACGTTCTATAAAGGAAAAAAGTATGCATGACTTAAGTCAGCCTATCCTTGATTTATGGAAAAAATGTTCTGCAGCTTAGGTCAGTGGTCTTCGAAGTGGGGGTCGCAAACCCCAGGGGGATCCTGACATGCCCCCAGATGGGTTGCAAAAGGGGAGGGACCACCATCTTGGTGACCCCAGTGATCCCCCAGGTCACCATGTCTGTGACCTCAGGGGAGAATGCTACAGCCCACTTAAATCCACCCCCCTTGTGTTCCTTGCCAGAGTGTTCAGGACAAGAGCGCGAAGAAGCGCTTGGGTGGCTTCCAGAGCGACAGGGAGGCTGACAGGGCTTCAGTAGAGCTTCCTCTCCCTCCACAGAAAAAAACTGCCAGCCTTCCTATGACGGAGGGCACCATCTCAAGAGCCCCATCTTTGGGGCTGCAATGCTATGCAACTTCCCTGGGAGTAAGTCCCACCAGGGTGACCCAAGTCCGCATGTCACCTGGTGCGGGGCAGAGAAAGCCACACCTGGGATGTGTGCACTGCCCCTTCCAGGACTGTGCAGGCACCAACTCTGACACATACACAGTCTCCTCTGAAGCCGGTCAGCAGAGGAGGAGCAGCCTCTCGAGCAAGGCCGAATGGCCACAAAGAGGCACGCACTGTGCACTGCAAATGCCCGGGGGCACTGTGCGATGATGCCCGGGGCGGCCGAAGGAGTGTCAAACTCCTCTGGCATGTCACCCCTATGTGTTGTGTCACCCAGTGTGGCCTGCACCAGCCGCACCAGTCTGGTGATACCGCTGAGCCCCACTGACTACAATGGGGCTTGCTCCTGAGTAGTCAAGATGCATAGGACTGGGCTCTTTCATGGGCGTCCAGTTGCTTAAAGAGTGAGTGTTTTGTCCCCCTCTAGAAATGTCTCTCACTGGAAGCATCAACAGTAGCTCTGCTTTCCAGGGTCTCTCCTAATCAGGACCTTGGCAGTGGGGCTAAGAGGCAGCAATGGAAGGGAGACTTGACGGAGAGGTGAGGAGGCTGCACTGGACTGTGCTCTGAAGGGGATCTCTAGTCACCCTCCTCCCCACTCAGTCCTTTTGAAAGGATTGGGGAGTGGACTGAATTCAGGTGGATTGAAAGGACCGGGTGGGAGTGGAGTGGGATGGATTGAATTCATGGTGGCCACATGTCCTCATTTTCCAGGACACACTCTCTTTTTTAGCAATGTGTCCTGGGTTGGGGTAGCAAGTTTGACAGGGGGTCCCAGACAGATTCAAAAGTTTGAAAGGGTCACAGGCTGTAATGGCCAAAGACCATTGGCTTAGATCATAGTATGAGTGCAGTGTTCTTCATTTTGCGGAACGAAGCTACAGAATGAAGCCTTGTGCATCTGCGTGGCTAACAGTCAATGAAACACTTAGGGCACAGTCCTAATCAATTTAGGCCAGCCTAATTAATCTGGCATATTTCCTGCAGTGGTATGGGAAAGTTGCCATATGCCTGTACACTGGGCTAACCCCCAGGAGTGGGGCAGAAGTTTGTTACAGCACTCTTGTGATACCCCCAGGTCAGCACAGAACTTATGCCTAGACCTCCTAACTGGAAGTTAGGATTGCAGCCATAGTAAAATACAATTAAAACATTAAATACAGTTAAAAAGTATAAAATGTCATGCAGTCGGCAATAAAATACCAAGTAAAAGTTGGTTTAGAAGGCAGCTGTTTAGGAGACCTCAGAGGCTCTTTTAAATAAAAGAAGTCTTTTGGACCCTGCCAAAAGGTTGGAGTGAAAAAGCTGATCTTAATTCAAAGGGGAGGAAGGTCCATGGTGCAAGTTCCACCATCGAGAAGGCCCTGTTTCTGGCTGCCATTCACTTGACCTTACTCCAAGGTGGCACAACCAACAGGGCCCCCTCGGATGACCTCAGAGAATGAGCCCAATTGTACAGAAGGAGGTTCAGAGCTTTGAATGTCATAATTAAAACCTTGAATTTGGCTTGGAACTGAACTGGCGACCAGTGCAGTCACCAGAAGAGCGGTGTGACATAGTCAAACTGCGGAGCTCCAGCAACTACCTGAGCCACCGTGTTTTGAACTAGCTGTAACTTCTGAACCATTTTCAAGGGCAGCCCCACTTAGAACGGGTTACAATATCTCTTCTTGATGACAACAAGGTATGGGTTTTGACTGAAATAGGTACGTTTACCAGCTGTTTCCTCTTCCACAGCATTTCTTGGTAGCAGGCAGTTGGCCCTCTGCTAGCCATAATGCACATCACCCATTTGCATAGCATTAGCCAGAATATATAGTTTCTGTTGGTTACAGGGGGGATATTAACCCTTGTTTGTTTTATAATACTGTAAAAATTGCACTCGGGATGAAAACTGCTATCATGGAATAGTGTTGTAGGTGGCAGTGTTTGTTGGAATTAACAGTATTTTGGTAATTGTTGAAATGAATGGATACTGAAGGGTAGGAGGGCCTGTGTAATAGCTTGTGAAGATGCTAAAGCTATTTCACACAACAAAATTTTTACTTTTATGTTGAACTAGCGAAATGTACACACATTGTAGGAGTAAAACACCCCCCATACACCAATCCCCATTGCACACCCACCCCCCGCCACGAGTAAATTTCTAATCCTAAGGACACCTGGGAGTAAGACCCATTGAACACAATGTAGCTTACTTGTGAGTAAACTTGGTAAGGATTTTGCTCATACTCTCACAGCACCATACACAGTTAGAATAAAATAGTACAGGGTAAGGCAGAAATATCTCCCACATTTTAAACGTTCACCTATGTGTTGCTAATGTACCTATTCAATTCCCAATGATATCTTCATGTAGCATGACTTCCCATTTTTTCATATACCCACATCTAGCAGTATGGTTTGGACTGGTGCATAGCGTGCTTTTGCTATAGAAATGTGTTTTGAAGAATGGTGAATCTGTAATTTCAATACAGAAAACTTTTCGAACTCATTACATGTTAGGTCGGAATGCTGTTCCGGATAGAAAAACAATATTGCTCTGGGTTGCAAATTTCAGAGCCACAGGTTCAGCACTTCCATTTTTTTCTCTGGGGTCACTTGCAAGCAGAGGTCCACAAACATCAACTGGGTACTGTTAAAGAATTAGAGGAATTGGTCTACAACAGTGTATAGTGAATAAAGGCCACCATTTGGAGAACGTAATTTTTAAAACCAAATGAATAAAAACTGTAATCCAATTAATATTGAAATTAATTTTTAATAAATGTTGTTTCTTTTTCCTTTTTTAATGTTAAAAATGAGGGAGATATTTCTGCCTCACCCTGTTCTTAGCTCTTAATTTTTTAACGTATTTCCCAAATTCTCAGTCCCATAGTGATTATTATTCTCTTATATTTATGTTGTATATTTAAAACTTCTCTCATTCAAAGTATTTTTTTAAATGGTCAAGTCTTAACGTTTTCATGAAAAGGCATGGAGCGCAGCTGACAGTTTTTCAGACATGGATTTTTTTGAGCAGGAGAATAGAACTCTTGAGAATTTTAGCATGTGGTAGAGTGTCTTGTGGTTGTGCTTTGTGGCTTGGGGAGTTTTCCTATCTTAGCCTTGCTGTCTATTCCAGGTTCCCCAAGGAATGACTGCTAAAAATGATGCTCCTTTCTCCTTCAAATGCAAGAAAGTGGCTTTCTCCTGCATTATCTGTCTGTCTGTCTATCTATCTAAAATAAAATAAAATAAAAATTGTTTTCTCACCCCCATGGGTGGTATATCTGTGTGTTATCCTCAATCTCAGGTCCTCTACCAGAGACCTGGGAGTTTGAGGGTTCTGCGCAGTATCTTAGCTGTTCCTAGCATTGTGCTTTTCTGGATCGAGTGTTCTGGCATACTTCCTGGAATCTGTTGGAGCCATTCATTCAGCTTTGGTTTCACAGCCCCTAGTGCGCCAATCACTATTGGGATCACATTCACCTTTACCTTCCACATCCTTTCTAATTCCTCTTCAAACCCTGATACTTTTCCACCTTTTCATGCTCTTTTTTTTCCTGATGTTGCTGTCATTTGGTATCGCTATATCTATCACCAGGGCTGTCTTCTGGGCATTATCTACCACCACAGTATCTGGTTGGTTAGCCAATACCTTTTTTCTGTCTGGATATGGAAGTCCCACAGGACCTTAGCCTTGCCATTCTCCACAACCTTCTGAGAGGTCTCCCGTCTGGGTGGGTTAATACTTTGGCTGAGCAGATGTTCCTGTACACGATGCTGGCTACTTGATTATGGCGTCCAGTGTATGCTGTTCATGCCTGCATCTTAACACCCTGCCACTATGTGGCAGCTTCAGAGCAGAGCAGAGCAGGCACTGTGCAAGCGCCAAAGTTGAACCGGTCCACCCTCTTTTTGACTTTCCCTGCCGCTGGCAGTTCGCCAACGGCAGGGAAATGGGAAGATCTGGTTCGGGCGAGTAGGCCCGAACTGTCATTTGCCCACCATTGCTGGCAGGGCGTATGTACTGATGGCATGTACCTTATTTTTTCCATTGAGCTGGCTTTTCAGAATCTGTCATATCCTTTAATGGTACTTAGATGTTGCTGTATTCCTTGCCTCCTCTTCATGATTTCCATGGGATTGTGGGATACTTTAAGTACTTATAGCTGGTCTCAATGTCTGTTATATATCTTGTTGGTAGTTCTACGCCATTAGTTTTAACTACTTTTCCTCTCTTGACTATCATTTCGCTGCACTTAGTATGTAAAATAGGTGGAACTTTTAATCTGCAGTTTCAGAACCCATGGATTTGACTTACCCTGGGTTCTGAACCTGTGGTGGTGGTTCCTTCTTGACCTCCTGCACACAGTCAGGAGTGTTTTGGTTATATACAGCAGATGTTCTGAGGCCATGGCTTAGAACACCTCTGAACAGGACCTCTTGTTAAAAGAGAAGGGCCTCCTGGTTAAAGGGCCTCCTGATAAATGAATAATGAATGAAGTGCCGGCAAGTCAGCCCTTGATTTCATATGTCATAGTTATATTAAGACAATGCTTCTTAATGATCAATGCAATCCTGATTTTAGGCCAGAAAAATGGTCCAACTAAGCTGACCTAAGTGAGCCATATGCTGAGCTAACAAGTTAGGCCAGATCCACAGGGCTGAAGGCCTCTGGCTGGCCCAACTGCTGCTGAAGAAGCAGCAGTACAAGGGCAGAATGCTCACTGGGCTGGTGTAGTTGTGCCATATCTTGAGATGGGCTGGTGTAGTTGTGCTGTATCCTGAGGTTCAGAGGCAGGGGTAGGCCTAGGACGCAGAATTTTTTGCCATCACTTCCAGTTTTACTCTGGCTTATGGACCCCTATGGGTCAACTCAGATTTATTCCTGCTTCTTAAGTGATTTAACTCTGAGGAGCTATGAGGGGGGATGTCAGCCCTGTATTTGTTTGTATTTGATCCCACAGGAAAAGGCTATGAATAAATGATTTCAGCATTGCTTTAGATCAGTCTTTCCTCCTGCAACAGGATATTTAGGATGATAAGAATTGAATGAGTTATTGTGGCAAATGCAGTATTGATTTCTTACCAGTAGTAGCTGCTTAAAGGCAGTGATCAGCATTGGTAATTGATAACATTTTCTATACGCTGCCACTCCCTTTTCTTTCCTTTAACTATTGGAGGTCCAGGCATGCTTTTTTGTCTGCCACATAGGGGTACAATGGATTTCAAAAGTGCATTGTGACCATATAGAATGGAGGATAGGGGGCCTCTACCTTTCAGATTGAGTTGAGCAGGGAATTTAGGCAGGTGCTGCTTTTTAAACCTTTCTATTTTGAGCTAAACCTGCCTAAATTCTAGGTCCCTGGAATTTGCTTCTGAGTAGATATGTATCAGATTGTGAGCTTAACAGTAAATGTCTCCTGTTTGTTCATGTCCGACTGTTGGGGGTGATGCTCAACTCTGTTTCATAGCCAAAGATCCAGCATCCTCTGGTGGCGCAAGTGGCTAGGAAACTGTGCCTGTTAACCAGCAGGCCAGGGTTCGAGACCCTGGTCCGTACAAGACAAGGATCTTCTGCTACAGGCAGGAGGTTGGACTGGATGATCCACTGGGTCCCTTCCAACTCTATGATTCTATTATCTAAATGTTCTTTGAAGATGCCTCCACAGTCATGTGGAAACGCCAAAGCACAAAGAACCACCTTACCTTCCCATAGGGATGGTATCTATTCGCTTTTGCTGTGTTGACAGGATCTGAGGCAAATAACAAGAACTCATGCTGTCATGCACTAGGGCATGATTTTCAACCAGTGTTCTTCAGGTGTGCCACAGGAATTTGGGAATTGACATTAATAGGAAAATTGGGGGATTAGAACAGTCTGGTGTGCCTTATCAATGGAAAAAGTAATTGATGGTGTGCCTTGACAATTTCAGTGCCTTAAGTGTGCCATGAGTTGAAAAAGGTTGAAAATCACTGTACTAGGGTCTCTGCCAACCAGCCAACCTTCTGGTTGACAAGCCTAGCTTCTTAACCACTGGATTGATGCACCCTTCTTTTGCATAGACAATCATAGGATTGCAATCTTAGGCATCCATTATCTTAGACTACTAGATCTTAGAATGAGAGCACAATCCTAATCATGTCTACTCAAAAGTAAGCCCCATTGTGTTCAATGGGTCTTACTCCCAGGAAAGTGTCTTTAGAATTGCAGCCTTAAGGAGAAATGTCTAGGAGAGTATTTCAATTCTGTCAGCTTGAAAGTAGCTGTTTATAAAGTGCCTGATGTAGTGTAAAATGGAAAATTTTAAAAGGATATAGAATAAATAGACTTGGGCTGCTGTCATTCTGACAGGTTAATGGATTGCCAATTCTGGTAATCTCTTCATAACAATAATAGTTTATTGTAATATGTAGTATCAAATTCAAATATAAAAGAAAGACAATCTACTGAATGTCTGGCCAGACTTGCATTAATTTATCTAAAAGCATGTTCAAACAAATTCACAAATTACACATTTTCCTTAACATGCAGGTGGCAGTTTGTATCATAATGTAACCCATTTGCCAGGTGATTGAGACTATTCTGGTAGCCTTACATTCCTCTGTGCCTGAACTGAACACGAGCCAAGGCACCTCTGCTTACTCACAAGTAAACACAACTATGTAACTCAGTTCCACTTTCCATAGGGCTCAATGCAAGTCAACATCTAGCAGTCACTAAAATTTTCATTATATTTATTTTTTTTCTGGATCCTTGAATTGCCTGTGCTAGAAAGGAATAAGTGTACTTATTTACATCAGATGTACTTGGTTACATTAGAGTTATAAGGGAAGATTTTTTTTCTAAAGTTTTGTTCCAGGCATCTGGCATCCAGGCATTTAGTTCCAAACCACTGTCCCAGTCTCTTAAAATATTTAGATCAATTAAGAACATAAGAATATAAGAAGAGCCTCTGCTTGATCAGGCCAAAGGCCCATCTAGTCCAGTTTCCTGTATCTCATAGAGGCCCGCCAGATGCCTCAGGGAGCTCATAAGACACCTGCATCAAGGTGAGTGCTGCAGTTCAAAAATATCATTAGCATCTATTATAAGGGAAGAAGTTGACATTGGCTGCAATCCTAACCACACTTTCCTGGGAGTAAGTACTATTGAACACAATGGGACTTATTTTTGAGTAGACATGCTTAGGATTGCACTGCCTGTCTCTTATGCTTCAATCTGTAAAATCTCTGGAAGGCAAAGCAAGTACGGTATATAAGTAAACACAAGACTGGGGAATGGTGAGTATGAGAGAAAGAACTGCACTCTGGAAATTTCATTGAAAAAATACTGTAGGAGAGAAATAAAGTTCTCATTACAACAGATTAGAAAGCAAAAAATGTTTACATTGATCTAAATTTTACAAAAATTAGCCTTCCAATTGAATCATTTGCTAATTGCAAAGCTAAGGATGCAACTTTGAAAAAGACTCTCAGTTGCAGTTGACTATGGGGCATTATAAACTTACATCAAACCATTAACTGAGTGCTTTGTTGGCATGGTAATAGCCTTAGTCTTCCTTGGAGCACTATAAAATCAAATCGTTTTCATTAGTTTTGGGTGGTGGATTGCCAAACCATCTTGCTGACAGAAAATATATGTGAGCCCTAAAAGCAGAGGTAGTATCACTATCACTGTTTGTTTTTAGATTTCAGAGTAAGGTTCATTATCCAAACCAATTATGCTTATAACCATAAACCATCTTGAGTGACAGTCTCAGCATTTTCATGGTGGTCATGAATGTTAACATCCTGATATTATTCATATGACTAATTCTGTTCTTGCTCCATTATACCACCCCAGGGAAATCTGGCCAACATGATCAGGGATTACTACTTAAATTTCTAAGGCTGCAATCCTAAGGACACTTTCCTGGGAGTAAGTCCCATTGAACACAATGGGGCTTACTTTTGAATAGACATGGTTAGGATTGTGCTCACAACACAGTAACAAAGAAGCTAATTTGTCAACATCTAGGCTAGTGTAATAGAAATCAAAGCAGCAGCAACTAAAACTAATGATTATATTCATATGTCAAATATGCAGTTTTTGTGGTATGTGCATGTGTGCACATTCGTGTGATTTAAGAGCATATACCCATAATAAAATCTGAGAAAAAATGAATGAAAACATGGGGTTATGGAATTCATTTTCTGATGGACTGAAATGAAGGATTTAAAAACTTTTTAACATAATTTTTTTTCCAGAATCAGCTAGTGTTTCTAATACTGTTGAACTGCCTTTTAAATAAGTATGTCTGTGTGAGTGTGTATGTATTTACCTGTTGGAGGATGTAAGGTCATGCAGAAGATGGAATGAGGGTGGAGAGAATGAGTTAGTGACAAGGGTGAAGAGGAGGGTGGAGTATACCTGGGAGGTGGCAGCCTTGAACCATGTCAAATGAAAGGGAAAAATGTTAGATCCAACAATATTGTTAATACATTCAACAATAATCTGTATTAAAAATGTTCCTGGGCATTGTTATGGGACTAAATTTTATTCCACACAAGTACTTATAGCTGAATGATATACAGATAATCCCTTGGTATCCCCGGAAGATTTGTTCTCAGATCTTGCCACCATCGTGCGACATGCAGTGCAATACTAAGCATAAGTAAGCACTATTGAATTCAATGGGACCTACTGCCTGGAAAGTGTTTTTAGGACTGCAACCATATTTGCAGATTTTTTTCTCCTTGGATTTTATGACATTGTCATAATATGTTTAGCTGTCCCCTCAGTTTGTGACAGTAGTAGTCCCCTACTACTTGTAACGGACTCATTGGGTACAGGGCCAAAGACACAGCATTGTTCAGTGATGTCTCTGTGTTGCTGGTATGATTAAACAACATGTTGCTGGTATGATTAAACACCAAAGATCAACACCAAAGGAATATCTATTTATCTACTTGCATTTACATGCTTTTGAACTTCTCAGTTGTCAGGAGTTCACTCTGTCCTGTAGTGTTTCGAATCACTAAACTGCCAGCCTAATGGTTGGACAAGCACAGCATCTTTAACCTCCAAGCCACTGCTGCCCAATAGTGTGTTTAGAGGGTTCAAAACAAAAATGCTAGACTTTGCATGAGAATTTGGGATTTTCTGTAACCTTTCAAGCCCCATTCACTTGGTTGCAATATATCCACAAACATTCAAGCTACCATGGAGAAACACTTCTGAAGTGGCCCTGTACGTTATGTGTGAAGACACACATTCCTTATCCTTTTCTTTAGCTTTAGACATTCTGACAATCCAAAGTAATGGAATATGCTGTTCTAAAATGACATCATTAGTACACATTTGTCCAGTAACTATTTTTCTTTCCTGTTAGAAATAGTTTTTCACTGTCACCTGTAAATTGGTTGCTGAAAGGTTTCTCTTCCCAGAGGCTAGGAACAGAGTGTCAGTTCATATTCCTTTATTTTCTTTTCAGTACCAAAAAAACTTGCTTTCACAAGTCTGGGTTTTTATTCTAATTTGAATTCTGGGAGACAGCTGAAGTATCCTTATTCTCTCTCCCACATTTCTAATATTTTTAAGGTGTTGTGGAGAAATATAGTTTGTATACATGAAAATATGTTATTTCAAGATGACAGCTACCCTTTGGCAACATGTGACAATCTAGGGAGCCTTCCTAAGTGGTTTATCATGGAAGAAAGTCCTTGAACAGTGTCCCAACTGATTCATATGTTATTCTTTATTAAATCAGCTGTGGATGTGTCTCTCCTTCTGGCCTGAAGACATTAAATCTATTTTGTGACTACATCTATCCAAGTATATCCCAGATTCTATAAAATAAGATTCCTTAAATGTAATCCAAAAGATGCAATTGTTTATAATATGCTATTTTAATGTACCTTATTTTAAGAACTAAGTGCTAAGATTGGGGCTAACAGTTTCAATCTGAATACATACAGCATCTTGTTTCCAAGGTAACTGAGGAACATTATGATTCAGTGTGTCTCTTGCTGGGGTATAAAACTCTACTGTATGGCTCTGATCCTAAGAGCACATTTTGCCTATGACTCACTCTGTTTCCACAGAATTCCCTTTTGAAATCAATAGGGTTTGTATGAGTCAATGTAACTCCTGAGCATGAGTATAAAACCTTAAATGCTATCTGCCTTTCTCTTCATAATCTGAAAATATGGGATGAACAGTGTGTTACCTTATGTAGAAGTTGTCTTCCTGATATAATCTACAGGTCCAATCATGTTATATGCAGATTTTTTTATACACAGATTTTTTTATACAAAGATTATACACAGATTATACACAGATTTTTTTATACAAAGATTTGACTCAACATAAATGGCCACTGCAAATCACAGTTTTAAAAAAACTACTTTTCTACTGTCATGCAATCAGACCAGGCCTTCAGGGGCTTCTCACGTGTTCTATAGAACCCTTTGCTAATGAGTGCCTGGTTCTGAGAATGTTACTAATGGGACATAGAACCTGTTGTTAATTTATTTGAATCCCTCCACTGAATCAGTCCTTTCTTCAGCTGAATCAGGCAAAGGCAGAAGGTCCTTTGCATTTCTAATTGCTGACTACCCCTCTACAACAGTAAGAAAATATTTAAAAAAAACAATTTTAAAGTGACACATTTTTAAAACTTCTTTTATTTAACATATTTTGTGGGGTTCAGAATCAAACTCTGACATATATTGAGGCAAGATCTTATTCCATAAGAAGCAACAGAGGGGCAAGAAACCTGGAAATGGGTTTTTAAACCTATTTTTCCATTGTTTTTTAATCTATGATTTTTTTATCCATGGGAGGTTCCAGAACAGAATCCTAGTGGATAATGAGGGACACCTGTATTTTATTTGGACTGCTGGGATTCACTAAAGATGAGCACTGATTATTGTAGCTTCTGCTTGTAACAACCACCATTACCAGAGAAGTGTGATGGTGTTTGCAGAACTCTGTGTGCATTATTATTATTTTGCGTACTAACCACTGGGAAAGTATTATTTTGGGTGACATGCAAGTTAATGTGTGAAATTCTGTTTGCTTTTCACTTCTTCAGTGAGATTGATGTCTAGAAGATAATGTGATTCCCCATAGCACAGTTCTTACTACTGTCTTCAAGTAGGTTATGTATTAAGTACTAGAGGATGTAAGGAGTTTTCTTAGGTTCTGCCAAGAACTGTTGGTTGTTGGACCTGAAACAACACAAAGGAACAACACAAAGTTTGTCAAGGTGCCTCGATGCGCCATGTAAGCTGCCCCTTTCCCTCACTGTCAGAACCATTCCCAGTTGTGGGAACAAATTGGAAGGAGATGTCTTTGCTCTTGCTACTAGGAATAGCTCTGGAAGCAAGGGGGAGAAGCAGCTTACATGGCATATTGATGTGCTATGCCCCCTTATGGATATGCTAATATATCTTCCAAACTTCCAACCCCAATCTTGACCTAGTCCTTGCCTTGGGACATCACACCCATCTAAGCACACATTTATATGGTCCAAACTTAAGCAATTTCCCATCACTGACACAGCTGTACCAGTGGAGAAGGGATGCATCCTGGAGTTGGGGCAGTCATTGCCATCTCAAGTTTTGGGATTTTTTTTTCCCTTACCTTGGAGCTGCATTGCCCTCACCTAGGTGCTCAAACATTTGTTAGGATTGTACCCTATGTTACCCAAGTTAAATGCTCTGAAACCCTGTTGATGTTGGCACAGACTTTACTGCACTGAAATCATTAAAAATGTTCTCATTCATGCTATTTCTACTGTTTCTACCACTTCTATCATTTTTAACAAATGCATTTGTACCAAATCATAACACACTGGCAAACTCTTTTTTCTCCAAATGTCTCTGGAAGTATCCCTTTCATGGTATAAGTTTTTTAGGATTCACTGGTTAACCATAGGTTTTGAAATAATAATTGTAACCTCATGATGTGAAATATTAATATACATGTGATAAATCACCCTACTTTAAAAATAGTTATGTTTGCCACTCAGTCATATTTAAGAAATCAAGTGTGCATTTTTTTATGCCTGCTGGTGCTCATGGTTTGCTCCCAAGGTGAGATAAACTGCATTGATAAAAACAAAATTTCTACTTCTTGTTTAATTGTACCCCAGGGTGAAATTTTAAATGTGTCAAGGAGTGAGAGAACACTGGCTTTAATAAGCATACAATGCAATTTAACAGTTCATAAAACAGTAAAACTGAATCCCTGACCAGGAGATTTATTAAATCTCACTCAGCAAAATGGGGTGTGGGATGTGTGAGCCAGTGAAAACTATGTGAAATTATTTCCGGGGCTGTAGACTTTATTACCTGGTAGAGGTGGAGGGTGACTAGTTTCTGCAGGCTGCTGTTCTTAATTTCATTCAATCTTCCTACTTATCCTTAAAAGAAAATATATCTTAGGAGCAGAAACATATTATTTTGGATTTTTTTCTGGAATTCAATTTAGTGTTTTGATTGCTGTTTAAGTAGTAATTGTTAAAGATTTGTAAATGTAATCTAGAAGAAAAATCTACAATATGTATACTTAAGGATCAATGATTACCTTTTGTTACACTTCTTGTTCCTATTCAGATATGTACACTGAAGCTCTTGTGAGGATGTCTGTTTTGTTTGGAGTTACAATAGACTGCTTCAACATCCTTTGTACTTTGGCCAGCATTCTCAATCTTGTAAAAGGTCTGCCAGGAAAATAAGCATTGCAGGAATAACTTGTCTCCTTTTGTGAGCTTTGTTAAAATCGAGCACGGAAAACACTGAGTTAGCCTTCACCTCTCTTTTCAGCCAGGGAATAATACCCTGCTACTGGGCATAGCTATCCTAGAGACTCTTCTTGCTTGAATAGGCTTGGTGATACAGCTAGTTTCTGTGTAACACCTTTCCCTGGAACCAGAAGACACCCTGTGAGACCAGCAGAATCGTATCTCTGCTCAGAAGACGTATTTTTGCAGCTGTGCTGTGTGAGCCCTTTTCATAACTCTGGCCAAGTATGCTTCAGAGATGGCTGTAGTAAAAGAAATGGTGTGTGCAGGAGAATCTAAATTACTCCAGCTGTTAAAGTAGGCATATTTTAAAACTGATCTCATTGTTGGTTTGCTGTTATGCCAGCACTCCAGAATGTAACAGAAGAAAATGTGCACTTTTTGAATTTTCTTTTTTTGCAAGTTTGAGTTAAACACACAAAAGGAATAATTTTGTATTGCACTTTCATAACTATAGAGATAGTAGACAGATGTATGCTGCCTCTCTTGTCTTCAGAAAGCCCTCTAGAGGAGAGGACATAACGGGCAGGGGTGGGCCTGACCCAACCTAACAACCGGTTCGCCGGAAGTTGGTGGGCCAGGCGGGGTCAGGGGGCGGGGCCGGGGTTGACACAAGATCGACACAAGCGCAGTGGTGGGCTCCTCGGGGGCGAACTGGTTTGCCCGCGTTTTGGCCCACCGCTAGCAACCGGATCGCTAGCAGTGGGCCAAAATTAACAACCGGTTCTATAGAACCAGTGAGAACTGGCTACAGCCCACCACTGATAATGGGTCATTATATTCAATGGGGCTTACTCCCAGAAAAGTGTGTTTAGGTTTGCAGCCTTACTCTGATAGTGTTTATAGAAAGTTTGTGAAGACCTGAATTAAAAAAGTTAATGAATAAAATGCATTTTATGACCTTTTACTATATTTTAACACATTGGGGACTGTACAGTTCTTAGGTTCCACTTTGGTAAAATCAGACAAAGCTCTAGTCTGACATGCCCCTAAGTTTAAGACAGGTCTAAAACATGCAAAAAGTAATAGAAAATTCCATGATTTTTTGCTCATAACAGAACCTTGTCTTATCTGTGAGATCAACTTATACTTGAGTATATACAGTATGTTAAAAAATAATGAAGAGCCTTAAAGGAACAAGTATAAAATCAGCTGTATTCACTGTAAATAATTTTGTCAAAAAACAACTAGTCTGCTTAACACTTTAAGTGTAACTTCAGAATGGTTTAATGTAATTTAAGAATATGTGATATGAAGCAGCAGAATTTAAGCAATTATGTTTTTACATCTGATGTAATGAATCAGTCATACTCTTTAATCTCATCACATTATCCCAATACAAAATGTACAGAATTTGAAAATTTAGCATGCCAGTATCAAGGTGGCTTACCCCCAAATCCAGAGTAACTACGGGAGCACATAAGAGACATTACGTGCACCCACAGTTACTGCTCCACCTTGTGAAAACCTATGGGAAATTCATATTGGTATCCAGAGTAAATTGTTCTTACACTGGAGCAAGGACTCCCCATAGTTACTTTGGATTTTGCCCTTAGTACAGTTCCTAAGGGTTCAGTCCCAATCTAGGCCGGTGTGAGGTGTGGGGCACTCTGAGCCACCTACCCCCGGCTTCTAGTTGCTTGGCTGGACGACAACAGACCCAGCCCAGGAGGATCAGCATCAACTGGATATGAAGTGCCTCAGTAGGATGGAAGGGGGGGCTAAGCCAGCCCTATTTCCCCCACTTCCTAAGCCAACCTCACCACGGGCTCCATGCCTTATTCCTTGGCTTCTCTTCATCCTCGGCATCTTCACCCCTTTTCCATGCCGCCCTCCTCCCAGGGTGGATCCCTTATGTTTTCCCGTGCCATTAACCCCATCCCATCCACATTCCTCTCACTCTGATCCCAGGTGCCCTGTCTTTGCCCTGGTGCCCTCCCTTCAGCCTGTGTCCTCCTACCTCTCCAGTGCCTCCGCGCCAGTCATCCCAGTGACGCGTGGACCCAGAGGGCACCTCAGCTGCCTCCTCCCGGCTGCTAGGGAGGTCTCCGCCCCCTGCCTTGCCCAGCAGTCTCGGGCATGCGTGGGGCGGCTGCCCGCCTCCGCACCCTGCTACCCTGCAGGGGATGCTTCCCCCGATCCCTTCTGGGGCATCCCGTCAGCTGCTGCAGCTCCCCTCTCCTTCTGGATGCTGCCTGGGGAGAGACCCCGTCCTTTGCCCCAAGGGAGGAGCTGCTGGAGTTCCCTGGACTCCCTTCCCCCAGGTAAGGAGTGGAAGCATCCCCCGACAGCCGGCTTAACTCATTGGTCTTCTTGTTCTTGTAGTGATGTAGGGAGGCAAATGCATGTCTGTGCATCAGCCTAACTCTCCTCCAGAAGTGGTGCAGAGGTGCTTTACAGCACTTTTGTGACACCCAGGACTTGTGCTGGGGCTTAGGCTGACCTATCTGCAGATTAGTATTGCAGTCTAAGAGCACAATCCTAACCATGTCTACTCAAAAGTAAGCTCCATTGTGTTTAGTGGATCTTACTCCCAGGAAAGTGTCTTTAGGATTGCAGACTAAGTCATAGTATTGTTTTTCTTTCCAAAGAAGGTTCAGCTGAGAGGTCAGAAAGAAAGGTATATTGGTATCAGTATATCATACCTACCCAGTTCTTCTAAAAGTGAAATCCACTATGGTAGATCATAAACTGAAGAAATATAGATTGTCCAGCATCATTCATCTAACTGGAAACCTTAAATTAGCCACCGTCTCTTAGGTTAACTGTGCTGCAGACTTGTGGTGAGTTCATAATGAGATGACCCTATGTACGCTTTGGAAGAGGAGTTCGATCCTAAAAAAATCAATATTAAAAAAGAAGGTGGTGGACTTACTAGCTTATAATTGTTCAAAGGGAGGGATTGTTCAAAGGGGGAAAAAACCTACCCAAATAGTCCATAAAACTACTTAAACAGCTGTAAATCACCACAGGTTGGAGTTCTAAAATGTTATTTGTGAGAATAGTATTTACTACCAGAATAAAAAAGTGCTGATGTTTATAAATAGATCTTTTAGTGACTTTATATACATTAGTGCTTCTTTGGCATACTTTAATGGCAGTTTGGTATTTTCTAATAAAACAGAACAGTTTTCAAGGTAAGTAACAGGCAACATTAATAAGAAGGCTCCTTCAATAGTGAGTGGCTCTTGTTGTCACAAGCTTTCTGTGCATCTTCTCAGTACTTTTGCCTAATAAGTTGCTAAAAATAGAGGCAATTAATAGCTGTGAAGAAGTTAGTTGGTAACTTACCTATCTGGTATCCCGAAATAAAGATAATTTGTATCTTTATCTTTTAGCCAACTTGCTGCACTTGTCTCAATGGCCACAGAAAATGTTTGTGTGCTCCATTCCATTAGATCCCTTGTGCTTATTCCCAGCTTGTACAATGAAGAGTTAAATTTCAAATTATTCTGCACTGAAAATGTTGCATTCCTTTTTTAAAAGAATGTAGAGAAATTAAACTATCAATCACTTAATCATAGCTAGACAATTTTCTTCACTCTAGAAAATTTATTTTTATTTTTTCCTTCTCTGGTTGCCTTAGAAACCACTACAAGCATACATATACCTCGTTAGGGATTCATTGTTGAATGGAGACCTGATAGCTGCAAGTAATGTAATGTTTTGAAAAGCCTTTACACAGAGAATCGCTCCTTTTAAAGAATTCGGGCAGTGACAAGAGGGTGCCCTGTTCTTGAATCAAACGCTCTGTTGTTCCTAAACAGGGTGACCGGATGCCAAACCCAAAATTCCTTCCCCCAACTTCCCCAAAATTCCTGTCCTCCAAGCCAAAATTCCTACCCGGTTAAAAAATGTAGGACACCCCCCAAAAATGTAGGGCAAATATAGGACATGTTAAAATAAAGCAAAAATATTCATATTGTTTCAACACTTTTTAAATTGAAAACCTCTTAATTTAATATGCATGATTCTGACACACACATATAAGACGCCCTCTTATATGTGTTTGCACATGTTATATGCAAACATATAAGCTGTTTATGTTATATAAAAACATATAAGCTGTTTGCAGCAACACAAGCTGTGCAAGTGACTTCAGCATACATGATTCTGACCCAGTCATGTTAGATGCCCTCAAAGCAGTTTGCAGCAAGTAACAAATGCCAGTTACTTTAACATACATGTCAGTTACTTTAAATAACACATGCCAGTTACTTTAACATACATGATTCTGACCCAAACATGTAAGATGTCCTCAGAGCAGTTTGGAGCAAGTAACAAATGCCAGTTACTTTAACATACATGTCAGTTACTTTAAATAACACATGCCAGTTACTTTAACATACATGATTCTGACCCAAACATGTAAGATGCCCTCAAAGCAGTTTGGAGCATTATGCGAGTGAGGGTAAAGGGGGGTGGGAAGGTAAGTAGAGAAGGGGATGAGGTAGAAAGGAAGGAAAGGTTGGTAGGTGGGAGGCACAAACATTCAGTGGGGGGTTTCTCTTGGGGGGATGGGGATGGTGCATGGAGGGAAGTTTGTCTTGTGGGTGTCTGGGGCAGTTAGAAGTTAAATGGGGTATTTGTCTTGAGGGGAGGGCATGCAGAGGCAGTTAGAGAAGTGGGAGTGTTTGTCTTGGGGGAGGGGATGCAGAGGCAGTTAGTGTTTTTGGCAGGAGGGGGACTGGGTGCATGCAGGGAAGGGTGGAGGATGTTAGGCAGGAGGTCTGGTCTAGAGGGTAGAGCCTCCGTTTGCCGGAAGATAAGAGCTGAAGGTTGCTGGATCGAGATAACCAGAAGTCAGATCTGAAGCAAGACCTTGAAAAGCGGCTGCTGTAGCTGAGATTTTCCATCTGCTTTTCAGTGGGAGAGAAGGAGCCTTCTCAGCTGCCCTTCCTGAGAACTGAAGGAGAACTTAGTCAGCCAGCATTTCATACATCGGGGCCAGTGTTGTAACCAGACTGTGAATGTAACATCTTGAATGTAGTGTTTCTTGAAAGATAGAGACAATCTTTGTTTGTAAAAATCCCTTTGGGGATTTAGAATTCACCTGCCTATATAAACTGCTTTGATTAAAGACTGAGGAGCAATCCAAAATGTCCAGAAAAGCGGTATATAAATGCCTAGTTATTAAATGCCTAGCTATTATTATTATTTCCTTTTGGGAGTGTGGGTCTAGGTAGATGGGGAAAGCGGGGTGTTTCTCTTGGGGGGATGCAGGCAGGTAGATAGGTGGGTGGGTGGATGGGAGGCTGGGTAGATCTCCCCCATTGAGTCTCACCTGGCTGTGCCTACCCAGGGCCAGGACTGAGGAGGAGCTGCAGAGGGAGGGGCTGAGGAGAGTTCCTTTGCCTGGGCTCCTTCCCATGCGCTCAGCCTCAGCAGCCTCTGCGAATTCCCAGGAGGAGCAGCTGTGGGGAAGGCTCTCTGGAGACAGCAGCCTTTGAGCCTTCCACCTGCAATACACGCTGCTAGGAGAGGCATGTGCAAGGGAGGCCACTCCCCTCTGTGTCCTGCACTTTCCTTCCTCTTTCCCCACCCTTGCAGTGCTAGCATTAACAGGCTCCAGAGGCATCCCCATGGGCCTGGCCGGCATGCAGGAGAGGCACGCACACTGGGGGACATCCTGGTTCTCAGAGAATCAGGCTCTTCCCTAGATTTCTGGTTTGGAGCCCAATTTCCTTGTTTTTCTGGGGGTTTCTGGTCGAATGGGAACCCTGTTCCTAAAGCAGTGGAGAAAGGATTGGCAAGTTTACTATTGCCTGGTCTTGATCAGCTTGTCCCTGAGGCAACATGCTCATGGTATTTGCTTTCTCTTCTGGGCAGATTTTGCTCAGTGATGCAGGGGAGAGCGTTAATGAGTGGAAAGCCTTATCCTCTCCAAGGAAAGGTAACAACAGTATTGCTGTCAGCCTAAGTTTGAATTGCCAAAATATCAAAGTACTCAGAGAAGGAAAAGCTGGTCAGAAGACAGGACTGGACATCTCATTATCTGCCAGAGGGCCCGGCTGCCTATCCCCTCTGACATCCCCACTTGGCAGCCCAGAGGTTGTGGGAGGGAGGATCTGTTGTATATGGGAACTAAATCTGGACACATGTTCTAGCTGAGTTAATTAGCCAGTACTGGAAGTGATTAAGAATTTTGCAGCATTCGCTAATGTTACAGTTTCAAATGAAGGGCCTTGTTAGTTAAGACACTGCTCCTTGTGATACTGGTTGGAAACGGAAATGATAGGCAGTTTTGTCATTACAACTGTGACACTATAACTCATCATTGTCTTGGGCTAGGACACTCTGTAGAGCCTTTTATAAATACTGTACACATATGCCTGACAGCTTGTCACTGAGGAAAGACATCAGGTCCTCTTCCTCTTTGATATCAAAGGTTCTTTTAGCCTTCTTGCTTTAGTTATGCAGACTCATGTTCATGTGCTTAATACATATGCTTAAGGCCAATGCTGATGATGATGGAAGAGCAAACGACACGGTGTCCTGAATGTGTAATATTAAAAGTCCATAATGTGGTTTTGACATCAAATCAAACTCTGAGTTAATAGTATTCAGTAATGTATCTCACCCAGTAGCATTGCTAGGGTATACGTGTGTAAGTGGGCTGCATTAGGTGACATACACCGCACAGGGGGGGAGGGGGTGACACTACCAACACTGGCCGAAATTCTCTGTATGCTAATAATGCCATACTATTATATTTTAGTTAATGTGTAATTTCATGCAGAATGCAATGAAACCTTTTTGAAATTATTCTATCAAGAGTTACAACAAAAAGTGGGGGAGGGGCAATGGTGCCCACTGTCCAGGCCATTACCACTCTCACTGTATGTGCTGAGGTCCAAAATAGTGGTGGCATGCTGACCTCTTTCACCAGGTAACATAAACCATAGGGATATCACTGCTCTCAGCACATTTGATGAGGGGGAGAGGGTATAGCTGCTCAAGTCCAGTTTACCTATGGTCTCTTCACAAGTTAATGGTGATCCAAAATGTTCGTCTGAAATGAATGGATTGCTTCATCTATTTATTTCTTTGAGCACTGTGGAATCAATGGAAAAAATCAGACTGCCTTTGCAATCTTATTGACTTTTGGTCTATGGGTGCAATCCAGAGTGACTACGGAGTGCCCTTGCTCTGGAGTAAGAACAATTTGCTCTGGATTGCAATATGAATTTCCCATAGGTTTTCACTAGATGGTGCAGTAACTATGGGTGCACGTAATTTCTCTTATGTGCTCCCATAGTTACTCTGGATTGTAGGGTATGTTAACTACCTGTAGCAGTGCAGTTTTGCCAATATTTTGGTTTATTTATGGAAGAATGGTATGTTTAAATACACACACAAAGAGATTTCACATAGCACCACTGGTGCCCAAACCACACACCCACATGGTAATTGGTATGTTCCACTCTGTAAATGCACCTTAGGAAGCACTATTCATGATTTTCTTATTCTGTGCATTTCATAGAATATTAAAATATCTTCTTGTCACTAATTGCTCTTCTGATCCTTAATTCTGTGGCTCTGAGTCAGCCAAGCGTGTCGCAGGTTTTTTTTAAAATGGTACCTCTGCAGTGCTGTCTGTGTTTTAACGTTCATGCAACCTTTTTACCCAACATGTCAAACCAGGCTTCAGAGATGTATTGGTTCCTATGAAGGTATCACATTAGCTTTAAAAGCACTTTGCATGTTGTGAACAGTTTGGAACCTTTGATGTTTTGATTGAAGTCTGAGTACAGCATGAGATGCTTTAGAAATTACATGGCACTCTTTTTACTAGCTTTGTCAAACCCAAGATTTATCCCTTTTTTGGTTTTGAAATGCCACCACAGGAGACTCATTTACATCTAAATTTATATTTTCTCTTTTAGCACCAGCTTATGGTCTCTAGCAGTAGAAAGTGCCTTTGCATTTTTATGTTTTCTTTTATTGTATAGTATGTCGAGGATTCATTTGCATGAAAAGAGCAATAGAAGTTCATTTGGTATGGTGCCATGTTGTGACAAATGCAATAATCTTCAGGTTTCCTATCACTAATGAATTAATTTCACAGCTCACTAATTTTGTCAATGAGCAGAAGCAAATGTTCCTTTTTAGTGTAAGGCATTTGAACAAGTGTCACAGAGTTCATGTCCAGCGGACTTATCTGTGGAGCTATCTTCCCAATTCAGTATCAGAGAACATTAAACTTACATTAAACTCACTATCTGAAATGGCTTCCCATGTCAGGTTGTCCCTGTCCTAGCAAAGATAAGTTGTGAGTGCTCATGTTCCTGCCTGTAGCAGACAAATTTAGTATGGAGACTTAAATCAGCTCACAAATGTGGTAGTTCTGAACAGTACTATGACCAAGGAAAGGAATTGCATTCAGCAGTGAAACTGCTTCCTGTGGCATCTTCCTTCTATGTGTGATAATCTCATGTCCTAAGATTTGTCCTGGTGAAGTAGTAAAGGATTTTAACGTGTTAAAAATATTATCCTAACATATGCAATAAAACTTAATTCTTAAGGGCAATATGTTACATATGAAACAAAGCCAAACCCAGTTTTGTTATTCTTTCGAAGCAGAAAGTACAACTAGAAAATACAGGCATGGTGTGTGTGTTTCAAAACATCTCTCTCTCTCTTCCATTTCTTCAACATATATCTGCAATTTTTGTCATTGGTAGAGTTTGCCGAAATATTTCTTTCCAGAGTGCTATTCTTGGGAAGTGAAAATATTCCAAAGCCCCAGCCCTAACATAACTAATTACTATCATACTGAAATGCCACTGACTCTTTCTTTGAGTTCCGGATTGCTTCTGAAATACTCTCCCTCCTAAGCATTTGTCTAAAGATTCTCTCATTAATCATCCTTTATATAAAGTCGATTTGCTTTTTCCCCTTCATCATACTCAGAAATTCTGGGTTATTTTTCTTCATCCATAGTTATCTTTTCTTATTTTTCTTCTAAGCAACTAATTTTCCTGCTCTTCTTCCTCCTGAGGGAAATTATACTGTGTTTAGAAGAAAGATAAATAACAGGATTGAGTCAGGCACCGATCAAATAATTCTTACTGTGTGTTAGTGCGTGATTTCAGTGCTCTCAAGTCCTCTTTGCCTGGCTCGGGAAGTCTACAGATTCTCTACATATGTGAATTTTCTCATGAGGTGAGAAAATGGTTAGCAAGGCTGTTGGCTGCAATGTTTCTATTTAATATGCTCTGTACAAGCAATCCATCTTTTTTTCCCCCTTCTTATCAATAAAGGCAGAATGAGTATGTGTTTTCCTTCTTTTTTCTGCTGTCTGTCACAAGCTGGAAATATTTTCACATTGTTGATTACATTTTAATTTCAGACGGACGCAGCTTTAATGTATGATGCTGTTCATGTGGTGTCAGTGGCTGTCCAACAGTTTCCACAGATGACTGTCAGTTCATTACAGTGTAATCGACACAAGCCATGGCGCTTTGGGACACGCTTCATGAATCTCATTAAGGAGGTATGTTGCTAAGAAAATATGCTCAGTCTTGCCTTTTTCTTCTCTTCATCTGAAGAAATTACAGGATGTTTTGTTAGGAAATGTTGCTGCATATATTACTGGTGAATTTTATTTTTATTTAGCATACGTATGGTATGTATGGCAATTACAGTTGCTGGGAGATCTTTTTGTGAGGTCCAACAGTATAGACTGTTTATGCCAGGGATGCAGGTTAGTCTATGTTTTGTGGGCAGTTTTATGTTGTTCTATGGGCAGCTTGTAGAACTATTCTTTTTCCAAGTGGAATTCTTAACAGTGTGGTCACTATTACATCTGTTATTAGGGAATACCTTCAAGCTTCCAGCAGGAGTTTTCAGGTTAGCCAAGCTGTAAATCGTGACACTTCTGGCTCTGATGACTCATAACAGCTTATCAGCTTGCAGTCTCCCATCCTGGAGTTGTCCAGGTCTTTCCCTGCTTTGCTTTCTTTGGCAGCCATCTTACTCAACCAACTTACTGGTGAATAATCATATGATGTACATAAAATAGTTGTGTATGTGTATGAAACCTCACAATAATTGTTTCATTCTGCTCTCTACTCCTTTCATCTTGAACTGTTTCCATGTCAAACTTCGTTAAGCCCTTTTCATTTTATTGGATATATCTAAATTTTCCCCACACAATTTCATACACTTTAGTAGAACTCACATTGTGTGAGCTGGGTTAGATAAAATGGAATATAAGCTTGTGTTTGTTTTTAATGTAAGTATATTTTTATTTCTGTCTTAAATATTTAGATTTATATATTTAGTTCACCAGTTACCTGTCACCAACAGAGGAAGAGTAACTGGCCCTCAACATCCCAGTAATGTCTTTTATCGCGGCTTCTGCCACGATATTTTGCATTTTATTTTGCATTTTAGATTTTGCATTTTAGATTGTGAGCCCTTTTGGGACCGTTAGTCATTAATTTTTTCATTTTCTTTGTAAACCATTTTGTGAACTTTTTCATTGAAAAGCAGTATATAAATACTATAGTTAGATAGATTTAGAACACAATCCTAATCCATTTTCCAGCCCTGAGACACTGCAAGGTAAAGGAATAAACATTGCCTTAATTTGAGGAGGTCTTAGGGCGAAATCCAGAGTAACTACAGGGAGTCCTTTCTCTGACATAAGAACAATTTACTCTGGATTGCAATATGAATTTCCCATAGGTGCAGAATGTAGCACATTCCCCACTGGAACAGCTGTGACTGTGCTGGAATGCTGGTTAGGATTGTGTCCTTACTTAATTTAGAAATAAAAGTAGTGCACTACTGACAATGTAATGTGTTGAACTGTTAAAGCATTAGTAAACAGTTCTTGTAAGATCTGTGATTTTCCAGTTTAAAAGGAACTGCACAAGCTCAGATGTTAAAAGCACTAGGAGGTTAATCTCATGGGTTAATGTTGCCTTCCCATTGAAGTACTACCTATTTATCTACTTGCATTTTGGATCTGAAGATTGGCAGGTTACCAGTTTAAGATCCAGGTGCTGTATGATGTAGTGAGCTCCTATCACTTGTCCCAGCCTCTGCCAACCTAGCAGTTCAAAAGCATGCAAAATGCAAGTAGATAAATAGGTAGTACTTCAGTGGGAAGACAACATCCTGGCAACTGACCCCTGTGAAAGGCCAGCCAGGTTTTCCCATGTTGTGTCAATTATGGATTGGATGACTCTAATTCAGAACAAGGAGACCCCACCACCACATGGGACAAATGCTGAAAACGTTGCTTGTGATTTTTCCAGTTATCAAACCTCATCCACTTGAGCCTCAGACAGCTTCACACAGCAAGGGATCATCTCCTTGCAGTACATGACTGCTACCACTAAAGGAGAACAACTTTGTGTGTGCTACCTGACCCTGTGTCTTGCCCAGAAGACCAAAGGAAGGCAAAGTGGCATCAGTTGATAGCTAGTAGGTAATGGGCAAGAGGACTGGGCTTCTCTGTCATCATAAGCAGCAGTTTCTAACTCTGAGGGAGTGTTTGGGCTGCTGTAAATCTTTAGGTGATAGGGGGAAGGTGCCATAATCCCCACAATCATGCCAGAGATGAAAAGGGGTTTTAGACCCACCTGGGGCCACAGTGGCCTTCTAGAGGGACCAGAGCTCACGGGCTCATCTGCAGGCCTCTCTGCACCTTTAAACAGCATTCTCAACCCAGTTCAGGTTTTGCAGTGAGAACCTGAAGTGCGACAGGAGTGCAGTTTATTGTTGTTTGAAGGTAGAGAAGAAGCCATGGGATCCTAGGACCCAAGAGAGCCAGAGCAATCCCCAGTGAGTCTGAAAAACATATTTTTCCCTGGTGGCAGCCATTCTTGATACTCACATAAGCTTGCCATTGTCCTGCTCCACCCCTTAAATGGACATTAATAGATGTTCCCAAGCTGAGATGTCACAATGCCCTAGTTTGGGATTTCTACCATGTGGACGGGTGTGGATCTTGGTCACTCACTGGTTGTTCTTGGACAACTCTGTTGATAAGCAACATTTCTTTCAGAGGTGTTCAATATGAAAGATAGGGAAATGGACTGATAAGGAGAATAGGACATTGAATAGCTGATATCCTTAATTATGTTGTAGGTTTGGGCAGTTTGATGTGGATGGTGTTGTTTGAACAGGGCAGACATGCTTGTTTCAAACAGTCAATCATGCACTATTTGTTCAGTCAAAAAGTTGTGTCATTTTCCCCTTTTCTGTAGATCATTTTGGCTGCAATCCTGAAATGCACTTAGGCCAGCCTATGCTTAGGCCAGCCTATACTTAGGCCGGTCTAATGCCAGATAGGCCAGGCTAGCTGCATCAAAAAAGGCCTTGGCCGGCGTAAGGCCACTTAGGCTGGCCCAAGACAGATGGCCCTGCACCAGACTAGCACTGCTAGCCTAGTCATCTTAGCAAAGGTGTGTTGAGGTCATAATTGAGCACGGCCTAGAATGGTGCAGTTAGACAGGGTAGACATGTTTCCAGGGTAGACATGCCCCCTCCCAGCTCCTCAGACCACCACAGGAACAGGCATAAATCTGAGTAGACCCATAAGGGTCAATGATATGCCAGAGTAAAAATGGAAGCAAAATCAAATGTTCTACATCTTAGGCCAGCCTAAGCATGACTACTGCCTCTCAACCTCAGGATACTGTACAATAGCCCACCTTAGGATATGACTCAACTGTGAGCATGCTGCCCTTGTGCTGCTGCCTCTTCAGCAGCAGTTAGATCAAACTAGGGGCCTCCTAGCCCTGTGGATTTGGCCTGTCAGCTCAGGATATGGCCTACCTTAGGCCCTCTTAGCGAGGTCATTCTCCCTGGTCTAAGTCAGGATTGCACCCTTAGTTGACAGGTTTTACCAGTTGCTTTTTTTTAGATGGGGAGGGCATGTTGGATATTCTTTTAGTGTATGTGTTTTACAAGTGACATGCCCATCACTTGTAAAAGAAGAGTTGGTTCTCATCTTTGACAAAGTATCAAAGGCCAGCTTCCTATTAGAAATTAGTGTCATATACAGGTTATTTAGTTTAGCTAGTTCTTATTCCCAGCTGTGCACAGGATCTATAACAATTGTTTTAATCAAGCTAACAGTTCTGGTTGTGGTAAAAATGTGGTCCATAAAAAGGCAGGAGGTACTGCTCGTAATTCAAAATACTGTAAATAAACTCCATTTATATCTGTAGGGGAAGATATAAAAAAACATAGTATTTATATACTATTGATTACTGTCTTGGGGACATTCCTTTTCACTATTAGTAGTGACAGTTCATTTTACTTAAATAAATGGCACCATCATTTTGGGTACCCACTGAGCAAATGACCAAAAAAATAGCCTAAAGGAAAGGCAATGCATAATAACTGCTCCAAAGTGGAAAAGGATAGGAGGCCTCTAGCTGGCCTCACTACTGCAACACAAAGGCAGCATGCTGACTGGGCTGGTGTAGTTGTGCTAAATCCTGAGATTGAGAGACAGAAGTGGTAATTAAACTAGCATAAAAGTTAGAACTTCTTTTGCTTCCACTTTTACTCTGGCATATCATGTGCCCTTGTGGGTCTACTCAGATTTACACCTGCTCCTGAGGTAGCCAAACTCTGAGGAGCTGGGAGGGGGCATGTCTGCCCTGGGAACAGGCTCTGGATACAGCCGACCTGTATTGTTCCAAGCGATGCCCCACATGCCCTCAACACCCCCTGCTAGCCTGCCCCAGATCCATCTGTCTTGGGCAAGCCTAAGTGGACTAACGCTGGCCCATGCCTCTTCTGGGGTAGGTAGGTTGGTCTATCTTAGAATTAGGCCAGTCCAGTGAAGATAGGCTAGCCGAACTGCACTTCAGGATTGCATCTTCACTATTTCATAAACCATTAGTAAGTGTTCTCACAGTGGACATGAAGAGTCTTGGTGCACCACAAGTGGAGACCATATTTTCCTTTTTTCCCTTTCTGTGGTTCGTTCCTTGATATGTTCTACTAACTGCTAAACAGGTAAATGTGGAAGACCTATTAGCTTCTAAAGAGAAAGCTTCTCAAGAGAAAATGGAAATTTTAAATATCAGCTTCTTATTATCCTAAGCAAGTCAGATTTGTGTATTTTAGAATGGAAAGTTATTAAAGAATTGTATGTAGAGATTAAGGAAATGCTAGTTTAATTATCAAAATAAATTTGGGAACCCCAGAAGTGAATACAATTTTTTAATTGGCCACAAGAAAAATTATTTAAACTGAATTAATAATTAATTTTTTCATTTTGGTAGACGTTAATTTCTTCTCGCTCATTCTTATTGCTTACACATCACTGTTATTTATTTATTTTCTTTATGTTCTTAGGCTCACTGGGAAGGTCTCACAGGAAGGATAACTTTCAACAAAACAAATGGCTTAAGGACAGATTTTGACTTAGATGTGATTAGCCTCAAGGAGGAAGGACTTGAAAAGGTACCTGTGATACTTTAGTGTTTTACTCTGTGACTCATATAGTATTTGAAAAGGACATTTTTGCCTATTTCACTTCTGGAACAAATACTGTTGCAACATGTAGTATTTGAAAGAGTATTGGGCTTAGTTTAACTAAATAATCTTATAAAAAGAACTGAAATTATTTTGAAGCGAAGAACTGAAGTGAATTCTCATACATTCTTGACTAGATTTGAGTGGTTCCATATTTAATTTGTAATTTATGTTGAGCTATTGTACACAAAGATAGATCATTATTGAACCTTCTTAGGCTGATGTTGCGTCCTAGGTTCAAAGAATCATAGAACGAGTTATATAAGGCCAAGGGAGTAGCCCTTGCTGCCAAATGGCAGTCTTTTGAAACAGGGTATTTTGAAAGCAGCTTGTGATGTAGCATAAGAACTTGCTGTTAAATCCAGTTCCCTGGGCAGCTCTAAAGTATTTCTTTTGTTCTCAAGTACTACATACATCATAAATCAGTTACAAGGCAAAGGTCAGGCACAAATAACATGTGATGCCTGCAGTTCTTTACTCTTAAAGGTGGAACTGCCCCAGTAATGCAAAAACAGGGGAAGAGGGTTCCATTTTAAAAATAAAAATGGCATGTGGGGCAATGCAGAGCCTTTCCCCACAGGTGTGACTTGTCTCTCTTCAGGCAGCCTTCCCAGGTACTTTTCTCCTCATCTGAGCTCCACTATTGAACCAGAGAGACAATTGGATGTCCAACAGGTCACAAGCCTGCCAAAATACAAAAAAATGTATTTAGGCTGCAATCCTAAAGACACTTTCCAGGGAGTAAGAACCATTGAACAAAATGGGGCTTACTTTTGCGTAGACATGGTTAGGATTGTGCTCTTAGTCTGGCATGGAGCAACATTAGGAACAGGGCAGCATTTGGCATAGCAATAGAGAATGGCATCTTTTGCTTTTCTTTCAACTGCACCTAAAGTACAGGGTGGCCTCTTCTGATGATCCCAGGAAATGGTCATGATCATACAATAGAGGGTGGTCCTGCAGGTATGCTGTTCCTGTCATTATTATGACTATGTTCCAGACAGTATGACACCCTGATGAGCATCACATACTACCTAGTTACCTAGCAATTTGTCTGCATAAGTATCCAACAAAGGGTCTGGAATAGCAATAGTTCTCTATACCTCCTGTTCTGAGGTATGGAAGTGCTTTTCTATATCCAGAATGACATGTCCATTCCCTTCCTCTCAGCATACCTGATTAAAATCTGATGTTGCAAATGAAAGAAAAGTCTCAGTTACCAGTTGGGATTTTTTTCTTCTTAACTCTCTGGAATGGGAAGGTTTATGGCTAATACTCAAAAGTCAAAGAACTCGGGTACAATGAAGTGTTCAGTGAATGTTGAGGTTGAGCAAACAAAAAAAATAGACAAACTCACCATCTGGATGCTCCTGGGACAAGATGAATTTTAAAAACCTCCTAAACAAGCTTGGAGTTCAAAATTAATTATCAACAGGAATACAACTAGATGTAAGTTAAGAGTTTCATTGAATCATTTAAACCATGTTTCACAAATGTTAAGATGAAGTAATGCAAATCAGCTCCAATAGGAAAATGTCAAATAGACTGAAAATTGCCTACAATGTAATTGAAAATTATAGCCTATGAGTATAGGAATCGGTATTGTTGCTTATTGACATACGATTTTGAAAATGGAGAACATGTTTAATCAGTTGTCATTAACACAGAGTTATTTCAGATAATGTACGACATATAAAACCATCTGCAATTTGATATGAAATGTATAAAAACACGGATTTCAAAAAAATTGTGTGGAAATAAGATCATTTTTAATGGGAAAGGGGGGTACAGAAAGAGCCAGTCACAGCAAGCTATAGTGAAGGAATTACTGAAGTGAAGGAACATAGGAAGAGCCCGGCACTAAAGACCCATCTTGTTCAGCATCCAGAAGTTCACAGTGGCCCACCAAATGCCTCAGTGAGCACACTGCATCCAGGTGGCTTTTTCTGTATCTGGTATTCTGAGGTTGCTGACATCTAAAAAACAAGGTTGCACATACCCATCATAGCATGTAATTCTTAGGGCACAATCCAGAGTAAGGGCAGTGAGGAAAGCCCTAGCTGGGCTGCCCCAACTATTTTGTATCCAGAGCAGAGAGTTATGCTGGATCCAGAGAGTCAGGAAGCCTGGGCTGCCCTAGCTGCTCCAGAGCATGCTCAATAGACACCGTCAGTGACACCTGGGGAGAGCTTGCTCCCGAGGAGACCCCCCCCTCAGTTCACTCTGAACAAGGAACAGCTTTGGTGCCCGCATCATAAGGAAGCCCAGACGTTCTTGACAACCAGTAATAGCTGCAGCATGATAATGCAGTACAGCAGTATCGCTAGTGGACGGTGGATGCTTGGAGTGGCCTGCTGTATCCCCAGGTTAGTGGGCTGCTGTAGTTGTGCCATATCCTGAGATTGAGAGGCAGGGGTTGCACATAGGCTGGCCAAAGACTCTGATTTTTGGTCAACACTGCCATTTTTACTTGGGCCTTATCATGAACCCCTATGGGTCAACTCATTACTATACCTGCTCCCGAGGTGGTATGAGGAGGTGGGAAGAGGGCATTCCTGCCCTGGAAACAGGCTCTGGATACAGAGTAACTACTCTGCCCCAGGCAATGCTAAACATGCCCCCAACATGCCTCTCCTGAACTGCCTACGCTACCCCAGTTAGGGCAGCCCAGTTCCACCTGTCTTGGTGCAGCCTATGTTGCCTTAGGTTGCCCAAAGCCTTTTCCAGAGTAGGTAGGGTGGCACATCTTGCACTTTAGGTAACCCTACCCCATAGGGTAATGCAAGTGCAATATTCAACTGTACACAGAAAAAGGATTGGAGGTAGGTTTTCTTATTATCATAGCCAAGTGCAGTTCATTCACTCCTAAACTGACACACTTGCCTGATTTTTTAATGAAAAAATTATTTCCTCGAAGAATTTTTTGCAGTGGTTAAGAAAATCCTCAGTTCACTTCTGTTACATCACCTGTCATTAACTCAGTAGAGGTCCTTGGATAAGTTCCTTAGCTTTGACTCCTGTAATGTGTAAAGGACAATGATACTGGCCTTTGCTACAAAATTGTTGGCCGCATTGAAGAAATTGAATGCTTTGAATAGTATAAAATGTACTGTCTGTTTGTAGTGTCCAGACCTGACTGACAGACCAGTCAGTCCTCAACTTCCTGGCTGCTGCAGTATGGACACCAGAGCAGCTTCTGCTGTATCCAGAAATATCCCAATTTGTTCCCCACCCTCACTCCGTCCTTGTTCTGACATCCTTCACTCCAGAGGTTGCCACGCCACCCTTCTGTCTCATGTACCTCTGGCAGCAGTACGTCCTCTTCCTGCAGGTGCTAGGACTGGTGCGTGACTTATCTGGGCCCAGTGCCAATGCTCCTTACTCACTTGGTGCCATAAATGTGTGTTACAGCAAGTTTACTGAGTCCAGCACCAACATTAGTGCTCAGTGTTATGCTGGCTGAGTTCATGGTTAGGCTCTAAGTGAAGATTAAGCTCTAAGTGGATTGGGCCCTACTTGGCCACTAGCTTCCTAACTGGAAGGAAGCTTGGAGTTATGTATGAAAGGAGCTACTGAAAGATAAGGGGCCTGGCGTGCTGCAGGCCATGGGATCATTAAGAGTCAGACAGGACATAATGACTGAGCAACAGCATGAAGGGGAGATGTTTAATTCCAGCACATATTTTTTACTAGAGAGTATGTTGCTTTAGCTTCCAGTTGAACACACATTATCAAACCTTTTCAGTTATTTTAGATCTGCTTTAGAATTAGAACATTCACACTGAGCAAATTGAGTGCAGCAGATTTGGTGCCAAGGTTAATCTTGTACTTGAACTTTCATTCCTGATGAAACAGCCTTTAGTGGAACCTTATTATGCTGACTTGCTGGTTTGCAATAATAATGTATTAACATCCATAGCATTATGCGCTGTAGTTATGCTTACATTTCTCTGTGTACATCAGGAAATAATGTGGTTGATAATACACTGTCAAGCAGATGTTTAGGCATTGAGGCACACGGTGAATGGAATTCAAGTTTCTACACACCTCAATATAAAGTGAAGAAAATTATTTTTTGATATTCCCAAACTGCTACAGCCCAGTTTTATATTAACATGCACGATGTAAGCAGTGTAGTTCATTGTGTATGCTGTAGATTAGAGATGAGTGGTCCAGTATGTCTGGGGCTTTCGTTTTCAGTTGCAATCCAGGGTGAAAGTAGTGTGTGGAAGGAGTTGTGAAATTTGCAACACACATTTTTGAAGATAATGGTAGGTCTTAGTTCACCACATTAAGCTTTCTTTTCCGGAAAGCTTTCTGAAAAGCAATAAGAAGGGGTGTAGAACAGCAGTGACACAATTCCTGCTCATAAGACCGATAATTATTCAAAACTAAGAGGCAGAAATGGGGCCAGTATAAAAGGCATTCTGAGATATTAAAATACATCAGCAGAAATTGTGGCAGTGTTTTGTTGGGGATTCATAACCCCCTAAGGCCTTCAGCAACTTGGCACTGGCAATGAACAGACACCAGAATCACATCTATACTTGCTGCAAGCCATATTTGTGACAGAAGAGAGAAATAACATTGTTCTATAATTTTCATAAGTTCACAGGAAGGTGGAAAGCAGTTTCTGTTAGCATCCATAACTCTTGGCTTGCAGAATGTAAACTTTACTGTGTTATGTGAGTGTGTGTCTGTGTTCATGTATATGTACTGAACAAAAATTGGAGTTGCATGCTGTTTTTAGCAAGAGCAAATTATTGATCAGTCTAAAATTAAGGGTAGCATATATGTTGATATATATAATCTATAATATTAGTTAGCTATCACGTTATCATCAGATGTGGCTTTTTCTTGAAGGATTGAAGTTTTAAATGGAAAACTAATTTTCACTCCTGAATATCCCATTAGTAGTCACTGCCTTTAACAGAGTAACAGATTTTTATCCGAGGTAGAACTTGAATTTTCCCTGCCTCTCTTTTGTCCTAGTGGCCTAAAAAAGGAGTCATGAACAATATACATTATGCATATACTGTTTTATAGATTGGAACCTGGGATCCTGCAAGTGGCCTTAATATGACGGAGAATCAAAAAGGAAAACCAGCAAACATTACTGATTCCCTATCAAATCGCTCCCTAACAGTTACCACCATCTTGGTAAGTAATCATATCTGCAGTTGTTTTCCAGGGATAGAGTTGAGCAAGAGAGCTATGACGAAAACCCATATTAATTACATAACTAAATTAATGACCAGTATGTAAATGTCCTTTGACAGTTATTTAGCAGTTACAGGGTAATGAAAGATATAAAAAAAGTTAATTTAGCTGAAATTTTACTCTGGTACATGACAATGGCAATTTAATTTAATTTCAGTGCTATAATCTCAGTTGACTAATCTTTTAGCATTGTTATGATTCCTTAATACATTTAAATTTAGACAGAATCAACCATGTTTATTTTGCAATAATTTAGAAATGCTTTAAAAAAATATCTGGAAGGAAATTTGCCATGCATCACCAAGAAATTCTTTTCAAAGCAACACTGAATCTTTTCAGACTTTTTTAAATCACAAGAATTCCCTATTTTTCATTTATGGTTGAGGGCTTTTTCAAAAATTTGCCCCATGGGGAAAAAAATTTTTTAGCTTGAATCTTACGCAGTTGAATAATATTCAACGAATTCTTAGCTCTAATGCATTTTATAGTGCAATCTTTTGCATGTCTCTGAAGATGTAAGTCCCAATTTTGTTCAATGAGCTTTACTCCCAGGCAAGCATACATAGGATTACACCCGGGCAGACCAATCTTACGCTGCCTGCAGTACCATAACTACTGCAGCATCAAAATGACTGCTGTGATTTGCTGGGTGCTTCATTATTACTCCCAGCAGCCCCTTGGAAATAGGGAACCCTTTGATTTCTGTATAATCAAGAGCTTGGTGCAGCACCAGAATCAAGTTGAGCTGAGCTTTGCCAGTCCTGCCCTTCCCATACCATTTCCTCTTTTGGTGTGCTTCTTCCTCACCTCTCCCCACTCCAGAACGCTTCCACCCCACCTCCCTTCACATCCCTTGCCTGCCTCCACTAGTTCTGTCAAACAATAATATATCCCCTGAAGGGTGGCTTCCTATCAGTGTAGCTTGCCAACCGGCAAGGACAAGAATCATATGGAATATCGTACAGCTGGCTTGACAGATGCGTATGAATAGGGATCCATCTGTAGCTCTCATTGTATGCCAAGCTGTTTACTAGATACCACATGGATTGGTAGGATATGCTGAGAAAGCAGTCTGTAATAAGAAAGGGAGATAAGTAATATGGGGAAGTCTACCCCTGAGGTGACTGACTGTCTGGTAAATTCCTTCACATGATGCAGCACAAGTTGTGCTGGTTCTGCTGCATCAGTGCAGGAAATTTATGCTGGATGGAGTTTGAATCTTGATAATAAAGAGTTTACATTATGCCTGTAAAACTTCTGGCACATCAGCAGGCATTCCTGGTTCATATAACTTTTTTTATCAAAAATGCATTTCTATATGGATTGTGGCCTGATTTGGATACTGAACCGGCTTTGGGTACTCTTGTAAATAGCCTGTGATAGCAGGGTACCTTTCTGATTCTCCTAAACCTCTGAACCTTTTGATACTATCGATGATGGTTTCCCTGAAGTGGAAATCTGACTGTGGGCACTGATGTATAGTGACAATTCTCAAATTGGCAGGACTTTTAAAAAATGATCCTAGCACAGAGGTAGATATGCTCTATCACCCTGCGTGAGATGGAGATGTTGCTGGTGAACTAGTTATCAAATTATACGGAAACACTATAGTCAGTGGTGTCACTTTTAATCTACTCCCTGATGGACCTCTTCCCATACAGTGGATGTGGCAATGCCCCAAGCGATAGGCAGAATGATGTTCCATCACATCACTCCTAATTGTTTGTTTGTTTTTTGCTATTTTGATAGAATAGAGATATTTCAACTCAGTTTGTTTCATTGCATTCTGCATGAAATTGCACACTGAATAATATATACCATGATATTATTTGAATAATATATATCATGATATTATTTGCCAATAATAGCATTGGCATCCATCAATCTCGAAAGACTATGGTATTGTGCTCAACGGTCTGTGTAGATTGATATGGAGGATAGGCAGCAAATCCCCGCTCTCCACACCACTGAAATACCCTACAATCCAGAGTAACTACGGGAGCACGTAAGAGACATTACGTGTACCCGTAGTTACTGCACCAGCTAGTGAAAACCTATGGAGCAAGGACTCCCCGTAGTGAAAGCTAGTGAAAACACCGGAGCAAGGACTCCCCGAAGTTACTCTGGATTGCACCCATAGTCTAATGGAACAGCGGAGATGATACTTGGTTCCAGCTGCATCGCAGAGCTGGGCTAAGGACAGGTGCTCACCCTGTCTTGTTGGGACCTGGGTCTTGAACCCTGGCCTTCTGGTTAACAGGCACAGTGTCTTAACCACTTGCAATACCCACAGCCATAGTGTGAGATACAGGAAGCTGGATTTAGAAAATACCAAGATTAAAAATCCTGTACCTCCCATCGATGCTACTGATTTTAGTACTGACAGTGCAATCCAATTTTGCACTGGAACAGGCAGCATGGCTCAGCCCATGCTGTCTCTGGTGCAAAGATTGGGACTGCTGTTGTGCAACTTCAAGGAAGTGGAATTGTCCCCTTTCTCTTTTACTATAATCAGAATTATTGGAGGAGTTTCTGTCTGTGATGTGTCAATAAATACAAATATTTCATATTGGCAGGGGGAAAACTTCATTTAGAATTTTCTTGAGTAAAACAGACTGAAAAAATGAATCAAAACTAACCCTACAATCCAGAGTAACTACGGGAGCACGTAAGAGACGTTATGTGTACCCGTAGTTACTGCACCACCTAGTGAAAACCTATGGGAAATTCATATTGCAATCCAGAGCAAATTGTTCTTACACCGGAGCAAGGACTCCCTGTAGTTACTCTGCATTGCGCCCTTAGTGGAAATCTACCAATTATTGTTCCTATTGTCAGGGCTTCAGCTTTACACCTGTGCATTCTCTCACCTAGTTATGAGACAAACATTACTGTATACAGCACTAAAAAGTATCTTCAGATTTAAGCCCTAGGGTAACCTATAAATAAGTAAAATTATTGGTTGTGGCTCTGTGGTTAAAGGTGCTGTACCTGTTGATTTGAAGATCGGCAGGTCAGCAGTTTGAGACTCAGGTACTGCATGAAACAATGTCCTGGTGACAGGCCCCTGTAACAAGCCAGCCAGATTTCCCCAAGTCGCATCAATCATCTACTGCGGACTCTGCCAGGTGCAGGAATAACACTAAGAAAATGATGATTGGTTTGAAGTATTCTCAGTACTGTGTGTAGCTTTTGACATGACTGAATGCTTTGGAAAATATTATGAGGTTGGTTTTGTATCCCTAATCTTTTTTTCCCCCAAGACAGTTGATCTGCCATACACTTGTGACTGAGCTGTTTTTGGATTGCTTTTGGTCTCTGTGTAACTCCACTGGGATACAAAGTCAATATGGAATGACATGACTTGGAGTTCTAAATAATGTGTCTTTTGCTCCAGCTCTGGAGAGCATTTATATTCACAGCATTCTGGCTAGGTATATTACCAGCTCTTAAAACATCTCATCTTTGTCTCAGAGTACCATGTTATGCTGTATTAGGCTATATGCCATCTTTCAGTGAAAGTGACAGCTTTGCTGTCAATTTGCTTATGGATTCTTTTCTGCTGATTTATTTTTCATGCCTTTTGTTTGGGCAAAGCAGGTGAAGTCTTCTGGTGGCACAAGAAGTGTCACTGAAAGTTACTGGGCAGAGAAGCAAGAAGGGTTAATAAGTACAGCTGTACTGAGAACACTTTCTTGAGTAATTTTCAGGCTGGGATCCCAGGGATGAGAGCAAGATATGTATGTGTGTATAGAAGACATGCTTAAACCTCCTGGTCATAGGGTTGCAGCTGGGGGAGGGGAACACTAAGTTCTGCAGGGAACTGCAAAGTGCAGGGTTCAAGGGCTCTCCTCCCCTCTGAGCCATTCCAGGAGCGGGGAAGCATCCTGGAATGACTCAGAGCATCTCTCAGAACATGACTCAGCAACCCCCCCAGGCCACTAGGGAAGCCACTGCTTCCAGGTCAGCACAGGAGTTATACCAGGGCTTACACTAGCCTAACTGAAGGTTAGCATTGCAGCCATGGTCTTACTTGAACTTACTAACTTCTGAGTAAAATGACATAACATTTATCAAACACTTCTAATTATGGCTGAATCACATCCAAAGCAATAGAAGGGGAAATTAGTCATGAGATTACCAGCTTTTGCAGGATGGAACTCACTGAATGATGTGATGATGATCTCACAGGTTTTAAGAAACATTGGCTGCAATCCTAAATACACTTTCCTGGGAGTAAGACCCATTGAACACAATGGAGCTTACTTTTGAGTAGACCTGGTTAGGATTGCACCCATTATCTGATTGCTATTTTTTTTAAAAGAATCCATCATTTCCATCACAAATAATCATGTTGTCAAATAGCTGTCATTTTTAACAAATTAATTGTTTGCCAAACCATACAATTACTGTTGATAAGTAATTGAAGAATCTTTTCAGATGAAATAACAATTCTTATACTCTGGCTGCAATCCTAAACCCCAATTAGGTCAGCATAAGTTTCAGCACAAGAACTGTGCTAGCCTAGGTGTGACACCATAATGTCGTAATACACTTCTGTGCCACCCCTGGGGTGGGGGATTAGGCCAGTGCACAAACATGCACCAACCTTGCCACACTGCTATGGGAGTGGGGGGAAAGGTGGTTATGCTGGTCTAAATTGGTTAATACTGCACCCTCAATTATTAAAAAAAATTCTGAGTATTTCCAAAGTGTTCTCTATTAATATTCTATTTTTCCAGGAAGAGCCATATGTGATGTTCAAAAAGTCTGATAAGCCTTTGTATGGGAATGATAGATTTGAAGGATATTGCATCGACCTCCTCAGGGAACTATCAACCTTTCTTGGATTTACCTATGAGATTAGGCTTGTAGAAGATGGAAAATATGGAGCCCGAGATGATGCCAGCGGACAATGGAATGGCATGGTTCGTGAATTAATTGATCATGTAAGTTTCTTTTTGCAATCTCATCTTCCAACAACTACAACATTAGTTTGTTTCCATAGGACTTGAGCAGGAGACTTCTGGAAGTTCCACTGAAGAATTTCAGTGGATGGTTACATAAATAGTGTTAAATTAATGGGCTGTGACAGAACGTTGGCTATAAATTAAAGATGTCTACCTTATCATGTGGCCAACATTATGCTCAACCATGGAGTTCCTTTGTGTAAACCACAATCTTTCAACCTCGATTACATATTTTTATTAAAAGAAAATGGAATTGGATGTAAACTAATAGTGCAATCCTAAGCCTGTCTACTCAGAAGTGAGTCCTATTGTATTCAGAGGGGCCTGCTCCCAGGAAAGTGTATTTAGGATCTCAGCCCAAATTATATAAAACAAATGATCACTTGGTCAAAACTGCTGTTGGGTTGCAACACTTCAGATGGTACTGATAAATTTTTATTCAAATCCATGCACATAGAAAACAACTAAAATTTTATAAAATGGGCAGTTCACATTTGCAATTCTGTGACATGCATTCTTAGATGGTAAACTGAGATTTGTGGTATGCGTAAGCATTGTGGGCCAATCCTATACAGGGTGTATGGCAGCAGATCTTGTGATTTGCTGCCGTTAGTCCATGCCTGTCACACTTTCCGTGGCCACACTGGCGTATGTAAGGTGGCAGCAGGGAAGGATTGGAGGATCATGGCAGGGATTGGGCCAAGCAAGGTGTGGAGGAGAGGAACTTAACAGCAAAGGCACATGCCCAAATCATTACCCCCTTTTCCCTAGTGAAACATGCCATTTAAGGATCCTCAGACTTATGCCAGCTAAATACCTGGCATAGATCCTAGAGGAGAACTTGAAAGCCAAATGGCTTATGGACAGGTAAGTAACAAGACTTTTACTTGCCAATTCTGGGCTGTCTGGTGGCTAACCCCAAAGCATGCAGCACACACTCCATCAGCACTCTGCATCATGCAAACTGGTGGGGGATTGAATTTGCCTCCGTTTCAAAAGTCATTGGAATGGCTCCCATATTTAGTGTATATAATAAAAAATGATAAGCAACTTCAAATGAGCAAACATGTGGGAGGAGCGCCACCCTGTGTGGGATAAATAATTAGTGTGTTCATATGCTTGTCCCTCAGTTTACTAGCAAAAGCATTTGTTTATTTTGCATTTTATGTTTCCTTTAAGGCCCTTTCCTGGAATGTTTTCAAGTTAAAGATACTGTATCTGTGGTGTACACAATAACTCCACAAATGGAAGTTCAGGAACAACCAAAGCCCTCCTTGTGATACCTTACTTGACTGAGAACACAATCCTAACCACATCTACTCAAAAATTAGCCCCATTGTGTTCAATGGGTCTTACTCCCAGGAAAGTGTCTTTAGGATTGCACCAATAATGTACCAGGCAAATCCAAATAAAACCTTATCTTCCATTAGTATATTCTGAAAAAGAGCCCAGTCTCCTTCATTTAAAATATCAACTAGGAATTCTTAGTCAGTAAATGAGAAATATCGGGGAATCCCAAAGCAGCAGGATAATCCAATGTGAGTCAAAACAGATATCATTATAGGCAGTTGTTTATAATTGTGTAAGTCAGGCATCCCTTCACATGATAGCTTTTAAAAAGTACTCTCTCAGTTGGTGGTGCCAATTGAATTTGGTCTCCTGGAAATAGAGTTTAATCTCTTTGAAAATTATGCAATTGTCTCCAGTTTCTTTCTGTTTTGTCAAATTTGCATTTATTTTGGCAAACAGCTCAATAGTAAGACATCTGATCAAAGCCACTTGTAATAAAACAAGTATTCTGAGGGTTGATGCCATGTACTGGAACAAAGAAGGCTGTTGTTCTGTCATTCACATTCATTGTTCATGGAGTGTCTTTCTTTTAAAGCTTTTTGTTATGATGACAGGGCATCCACCATCTTCTAAGTCCTCTAAATCTTTCCAACCTTTTTTCCTGAGTTACTTGAGCTGTTCTCCTTTGCCTTTGCTCAGTTTTGCCTCCTTTGGGCAGTTAAACATTCATGTATTTAATTCCTTAAGAAATATTAAAAGCGAAGGTTGCAGTCCTAACCATGTCTACTCAGAAGTAAGCCCCATTGTGCTCAATTGGTCTTACTCCCAGGAAAGTGTGTTTAGGATTGCAACCAAAGGGTGTGAAACATTGAATATGTTATCAGGATCTGTGTGAGAGAGGGAGTAGTATGTTGAAAAAAGAAAAAGCTGCCCAGGGATCAGGATCTTGCCATAGTTCATTAAATTGGGATATTTATGGCAGAATCCTATTCTTTCATTATTCTAGTGCAGTGCCTATAGTGCCACTGATGGACAGTACCTTTTTGTGGTGGTGGGATTGTGTGCTCCAGTGATACAAAGGCTATACTGGTGTTAGTGTAGCTACTGGCAGGGACTCCCATGCCAGACAGGCCTTTGTTGAGTTGCCAGACTAAACCTGTCCAAAATCCCACTGTGGGTTGTCTGGAGAAGGAAAACTCCCATCTCAAACCTCCATTGCCTTGTGGCTATACACATCTATAGGAAAGGCTTCAGGAGAACTTGTTAGTTGAAAAGTGGTATATAAATACTGTAGATAGATAGATAGGAGTCACCCTCGATGCAAAATCCAGATCCGGAGTCCCGGAAGCAGTTTGTGATTGTGTACAATCACATTATGGTAACTCCTCTGACGCAACTGGAACGAATCATATTGGCCCTGCCATTCCATTGGACTATTTTAGTAACATGGAGAGGGGGGATTTGCTGCTTGAGTAACAGTTTATCCTCCATATTAATCTACCCAGGCCATCGTGCTTTGGAGAGGATAATCAGAGCACAATACCATAGTCTTTTGAGACTGAAGGAAGCTAATGCAATGCCTTCAGCACTGATCAACCAATACAGCAATATCATTGGAGCAGGTCCATGTTAACCTGTTGTGCCAGCTTGTGCTTATCCGCAGGCAAGGGTATGAATGTCCCCTTATCCCAAGGAGACGTGCCATCTGCTAAATTCCCCTGTGAAGTGCAGTGGAAGCCATGCTGGCATTGCATTGGCATGGGAGAACTTAGATAACATTAGCTGTTAATTTTTATCCCACCTTTCCCTGCCACAGTAGGTTGCCCAAGGTAGTTTACAAAAAAGAATAAAATACAATGTAATGTGTGGAATAAAATTGTAAGTAAAAGATCAAAAGACATGGTGAAAAGACAACAGTAGATCAGGCAAAACAACAATCAAAGCAGAACGTAATGGAAAATTCTCAACAAATAAAACTAACACTGTGGTTACAATCCAGAGTAACTACAGGACCTTTTACACCGACGTAGTTATGGTGCCACCTATTGGAAACAATTGGGCTGTGGGTGGTGCAACTGGTTAAGACAGTGTGCCTGTTAACCAGCAGGCTAGTGTTCGAGACTCGGGTCAGCCCCACAAGACAGGGTGAGCTCCTGTCCTTGGCCCAGCTCTGCGACGCAGCTGGAACCAATCGTATTGGCTCTGCCTTTCCATTGGACTAATTCAGTGGCGTGGAGAGGGGGGATTTACTGCTTGGGTAACAGCCTATCCTCCATATCAATCTAACCCGGACCTTCATGCTTCGCATGCAGCGTATGCAGCGCCGAGCACGATACCATAGTCTTTCAAGACTGATGGATGCCTGCTATGGGAAACCTATGGGAAATGCATAGAGCAATCCAGAGTAAGTGGACTCCAGGAGCAACTGTGGTTCCATGCGAACCCCCAAGTTGCATACCTGCCACTTCAGAGGGAGTGCAACCCTGTTCAGAGCAGGATGATATTCCAATACACGAGTCATGGATTTCGGGATCAGAAGAACCTATAACTATTCCACAAGACTATTTTACCTATCTGCTGGTACTTGTAGTTCTCCTTTCATGCTGTGTTCCCAGTATTTGAACTTCTGCTGCCAAGTATATCCTGTCATTCATTTACCTGTGAACAGTGGTGGGCCCAGCCTGGCCCAACAACCAGTTCCCTGGAAGTGGTGGGGCCAGGCTGGGTCAGGGGGCGGGGCAGGGGCGGGGAGGGCATGCCACCTTAGCCCTTAGTTTACCAAAAAAATTGTATCACTTGTTACCGCATCCATCAGCATTAAGCCCCTGGGTTCTGTGTAATTTATTCCTATGCATTACACTTTGTTATGCTCTCAGGGGGAATGTGTGCCACAAATAAGAACATAAAAGCATAAGAAAAGCCTACACTGGATCACACCAAACACCCATCTAGTCCAGCTTCTTGAATCACACAGAGGCCCACCAGCTGCCTCAGGGAGCACATATGACGCATCCAGGTGCCTAATACAGCAGACACTACCACAAGTTCCACAGGTGGTGCTCATACCACTGGTTGAGAAACACTGATCTACAGTTTAAGACCAGAGTCTGTGGTGTCCATCTGCAGGCTGAGGTTTGCCTCTAAGCCACTACTTAAGGCTACAATCCTGTCCACACTTTCCTGTAAGTAAGCTTCATTGAATATAATAGGACTTCTGAGTAGTCAAGCAAAGGACTGAGCTCTTAGTAACCAGCCTCTGGCTGAAATCCTATTCACTTTCCTGAGAGTAAGCTCCACAGACTCTAATGGGACTTACTTCTGAGTAGCCAAGAATAGGATTGGGCTCTAATGCTGCACTCCTCTGCATACTTTCCTGGGAATAAGCTTCATAGATTGAAATGGGATTAACTTTTGAGTAGTCAGGCATAGGATTACAAGCTCTTAGAAACCAGCTTCTGGCTGCAATCCTATACACTCTTTCCAGGGAGTAAGCTTCACTATTATAATGGAACTTACTTCTGAGTAGACAGATGATTGGGCTTTGAGGCTACACTCCTATCCTCACAGGGGAGTAAAACCTACTGACTTTAATAGGATTTACTTCAGAGTAGGCAGTGGACTGGGCTCCTGGGGGGCAGGATGGGAACTGGGGCTATTTCTTCAGGTGCCCCCCATACTGCCTCCCCACAATCTTAGGTGAAGAGATTTCTCAGAGGGGCAGGATGGGGTGGGGAGATCTCTAGGGGGGCAAAATGACTACAGTGTGGATATGATTGCAGCCTGAGCCCAATCCTAACCGTGTCTACTCAGAAGTAAGTACCACTCAAGTCAATGGGGCTTACTCCCAGGACTGTGTGGTCAGGATTTTAGCCTTATAGTCCAATCCTATGCAGGCTTATTTAGAAGTAAGTCTCATTCTAGTCAATGGGGCTTACTCCCAGATAAGTTTGGATAGGATTGCAGCCTCAGCCCAGTCCTAACCATGTCTACTCCGAAGAAAGTTCCATTATAGACAGTGGGCTCACTTTCAGGAAAGTAGACAGGGCTGAAGGGAGAGATCCAAGCAAGCCTCTGCCAATCTCCTCAGAAGAAGTCCCATTATAGTCAGTGGGCTTACTCTCAGGAAAGTAGACAGGGCTGAAGGGAGAGATCCAAGCAAGCCTCTGCCAATCTCCTGAGAAGTAAATCCCATTATAGTCAGTGGGCTTATTCTCAGGAAAGTGTGGATGGGAAAGTAGCCTCAAATCCTAATCCTATGCTACTCAGAAGGAAATCCAATGATAGTCAATGGGAATTGCTCCCAGGAAAGTGTGGCTAGGATTGTGGCCACAGGCTGCAGTCCTGAGTAGTACTGAGTAGTACTCCATGCCTAGTATTGGGCTGCAAAGGCACCCAGGGAGGCAGGCAGGCATGGCCCCACCAAAAGCCCTGGAGGACTCATCCTCACAACACTCAGATGCTCACCTACACTCCTACTCACCTACGGAACTTTCTCACCAGCTCAGGCTTCTCCATTCCTGCCCAAGGACCCCTTTGTAAAGCTGTCTTATCAAAGTGCCTGATCCAAAATACCCACAAAAGCACCATCCCCTGCGTCATTTGCATATGAGAAACCCATCATGCTTTGCGAACTGCACAAGGAAATAACTTCTGAAAACTTGCTAGAAATAAGGTTTTTAATCAAAATAAGATGTTTAGCAAGGACAGGATTCCTGAATAGCATCAGCCAAAGTTTGGGGGCTTTAAGAAGCTCCTCACCCTCACTTGAAAGTATTGAGCTTTGAGACATTTATATAGTGATCCAAAACACTCCCATCTCAGCAGTGTAGTGTCTGAGTGTGCTGTGGAATGACTGCAATGCCTTGTCTGAATGATGGTAATGGGAACAGACTGTTTGTATTTTTAAAATTAAAAAATAACCTTAGGGAGGGGAAGGAGGGAGGAGAAAGAGCCCCCCTCAGAAGGGGAGGGAGGTTCAGAAGGGGAGGAAGGAGGAGGGAGTGGAGCTTCACCTCTGGGAAGACAGACCCAGAGACCATTTAAGAGAAATTCAAACACAGTTGCATGCAATTCTTATCTAACGGTTCTCCCCCTCTTAGCTACCGGTTCGCTGAGGGTGTTCTCAAAATAACAACCGGTTCTACAGAACCAGTGAGAACCTGCTGCAGCCCACCTGTACCTGTAAACATAAGCTGAACTAATCCAAACTGATGATTCTTGTAGTTGAGCCACAGGGAATAAACTTGAAATGTAAAGGAAGGGAAGCCAGGGATGCTGAAAAGCCTAACTAGAGTTGCATAATCTAATGTGCACAGACTATGTCTCCTTCCAACTTTTTTCCTCTTTTGTGCAACCAGTAAACAGGAAAAAGGATGCCTAACACAAGTCACTCTTTAGTTAAAATACATATACAACTTAGCTGAAAGGTCTAAGCTGTGCAACCAATTTCTCACATTGGTGAGCACTTACACAAGTAATCCCTTTGATTTATATCTAGCCCTAAAGTGGTTGCTTTAAGTCAAGGGTTGATTAATGAAAATGGTTGTCAGTGCAACTTTCTGAGCCTCTTTTCCCAAGCGTTCAATGTGTCCCCATTTATTTTATTTTTAACACTTTATTTTGCTGTTTCCCTGTATTTTTGCCTTTTTTCCCTTTGTGACAGCTATGCACAGTTTCTGTGGATTCATCGTTAAAAGAGTACTTGTACTATATGCAGCATAGGTTTTGTTAAAATAAAATGGTACCAACAGCATAGAATAATATTTAAATAGAATATAATGCTTCCAACAGAAATCTTATCAAAATATGGAAGTTTTCTTCCAGTTTGTGTGTTTGTTATTATTTGTTTCTTGTTTGTCACCTGTATGCTTGAATAGCTTGCTTGAGGATGTGTTTTTGTAAATTGAAATTCTACATGGCTCATTAAAACTCAAGTGGTGTTCCAGTTGTCATTCTAGACATTGTATTCTGTCTTAAGGTTAGAGATTCGCAAAACCTTCCCAAGTTTTTTTGCAGCTATTTTTTCTCACGTTGAACACTTATTACAAACTAGCAAAATGTGCCCGTGTTGCAAGAGTAAAACACACCCCATGCACCCTGTGTCCCATCCCCCCATTGTGCAGCATCCCCCATGAGCACCATCTCCTATGTGCATCAACCCCCTTGTGCACCAAACCCCCATGAGCACCATCCCCCATGTGCACCCATTCCCCATTGTGAACCAAAACCTCATGTGCAATTTCCCCCATGTGCATCTATCCCCTCATCCCATGCACATCCTTTCCCAATCATGGGCATCCCTTCCAGGCTGGGGCAGGATGTTGATCTGGGTGGGTTGTTGATCAGTCTTCAATGTTAAGTATAGGCTGAAAATGTATAGCACTCCTTTTCAGCCCGTGAGTGTTAAATTTCTCAACATCGGTTCTTGGTGGGTGTTGATGTCATATAAGGTACTACCTCAAATTTCATGCTTCTAGGTCCAGGGGTTGGAGTAGGGCTCAATCAGTCAGGGATTCTTCAATGTAAAGTATAGGGGAGGAAAACACGTTGCACCCCTTTTCACCACCATGCCACTGGAATTTCCAAAAACAGTTCTTACTGGGTGCGTCCATCATGGAAGGAACACTCTCCCCAAATTTCACACTTCTAGGCTGAGCAGTTTTGGCTGAGCGTTGATGAGTGAGCGAGTGAGTCAGTGACTTTTCAGTTATATATGTACTAGTGGAATTAACCCATCATTGTGGGAGTAAGATTTCAAGAATATTTGTGGGCCCCCAGCAAGGCTGGGCTTTGGGCACTATTGGGCATTGCTTGTAAACCAAGGCACCATTGTATACACATTCAGGACATGGCAAAGAAACTTTGACACTTTGGGAACCGAAGTGGAGATTTTTATTGAGGCATGAGACCATTGTTGGGGCAGAATTCATAACAGTCTAGAACAGAAGCTGTAAACTAGGAATTATCCTTTTCAATGGACCATATACCATTTCATCTGCTTGCAATAGATAAACAAGGTGCTTCAATAGAGACTTGACCATAGGATTTGGAACAAATGGACTGGAGATATCAACCCCAGCAAAGGTTATCAACCTGTGTCTGCTGAGCAGTATTGGAGTTGAGTTGCTAGTGCTATAAGTAGGTGCCCCAAAAGATCACAAAAACAAATATGAAAAGCACAAGCAAGAGAAGCAACACAATGATGGAATTTAGTGGGAACAAGGCTGTGATGGGCCCGAGGAAAGAGATGGAGGGGAAGGAAGGAGACATCACAGAGAAAGAACAAAGAAGGCTCATATGAGAAGAATCCATACCTAAAACACTAACAGTGCAATCCATGGCATATCTTCTCAGAAGTTAATTCCTTATATTTAATGGGGCTTACTCCAAAGGAAAGATGCATTTTTGCCTATTGCTTTTTTTTGTTTTGCTCTTGAACAACACATGGTTTTAATTTTGCAATTTCTTGAATTATTTCTTAAGCCCATTAAAAGCCATCTGTTCAGACTGCATTTTTGTTTTGTGGCTTACATTTATTTAGGATGGAAATAATCATCATTGTTTTTATGCTGGAACCATTTCTCTTCACTTAAAGCAATTTTGTTAATCATTATCAATTACACTTGATTAAGCTTGTTTGGCATATCTCCAGAACTACCGTAGCTTTACTGAATCCTCACTTAAACTCACATAATTTGCAGTTGGATTAGGGCTAGATTACTTTTTCTAATTGTTCATTCTTGACCTCTATTTTACATTTTGGCATTTGCACCTGTTTTGTTTTCTTTTGACATATGTGACAAATTTTCCATTTGTTTTGCCCTTGAGTTCTGGTTTAATTCTCTGTGATTTAACAATTTCTCCATCTTTCACATTATTGTAGCCTTTCTTTTTTTTCTCCCTCTAGCAATCCACTTTCCAATTACAAAAATGTTGTGAAAATGTTTAATATTCCTAAATTGCTAATTGCTGAAACAGAGATGGCTGTAATCCTAAGAGCACTTTCCTGGGAGTAAGCCCCATTTAACTCAATGGAATTTACTTTTGAGTAGATACTATTAGAATTGGATTCACACTGCCTAAGTACTCTGACCTTCTGCTTTCAGTCTTGCTTGCCATGACCCAAGTGAAAACATCAAGCATGACTTTTGTACTGAGAGTAGAAATAGGCAGACCTGAGACATGGAGGATAGGCTGTTACCCAAGCAGCAAATCCCCCCTCTCTACGCCAATGAATTAGTCCAATGGAAAGGCAGAGCCAATACGATTGGATCCAGCTGGCGTCACAGAGCTGGGCTAAGGACAGGAGCTCACCCTGTCTTGTGGGGCCAACCCGGGAATCGAACCCTGGCCTGCTGGTTAATAGGCACAGCACCTTTTACTGCTTGCGCCACCCACAGCCCACATTTACTTATATAATTATAATTTACTTATATAATTTACTTATGTAAGTAAATTAGCAAAAATTAATAGTTTTAAAAATCTTGGGTCAAAACAAGATGATCTAAACTAGGGGCACAATCCAGAGTAAGGGCAGAGAGGAGAGCCCTAGCTAGGCTGCCCCAACTATTCTGTATCCATAGCAGAAAGTGATGCTGCATCTAGAGACTCAGGAAACTTGGGCTGCTTGAACTGCTGCAGAGCATGCTAAGTCAGTGACAGATGAGGAGGGCTTGCTCCTGAGAAGATGCCCCTCAGATCACACTGAATAAGGAGCAGCTGTGGTGCTTGCCTTATATGAAGTCCCTGGTGAGATGCCAATACAGTCTGCAGTAAATACAAGGGGCTTCTTGGAGTGACCCATCTGGATCCCCAGGTTAGTGGCTGCCTTAGTTGTGCCATATCATGAAGTTGAGAGGCAAGGGCTGCAGCTAGGCTGGCCAAGAACTCAGATTTTTGGTCAACACTGCCATCCTTATTTTGCCTTATGGACCCCTATGGGTCTACTCATTATTATACCTGCTCCTGAAGAGTGGTGTAACTTTGAGGAGCTGGAAGAGGGCATTTCTGCCTTGGAAACAGGCTCTGGATACAGAGTAACTGCTTTGCCCTAGGCAATGCTCAACATGCCTCTCCTGAGCTGCCTACACTGCCCCAGTTAGGGCAGAGCAGGTCCACCCCTCTTGGGACACCATATGTTGCTTTGCTTCTGCCTCAAGCCTTTTCCAGAGTAACTAAGGTGGAGCACCTTGCAGTTGCTCCACCCTAGTGATAGATAGGGCAACCCAAGTGCTATTCTGGATTGGGCTGCCCGTCTGCAGCTTGGAAGCATATGAAGAGCCAAGATGGTGTAGTGCCTAGGGATTAGAACTGAGACCTAGAAGATCTGGGTTCAAATCCCCCCTCAGCGATGAAACTTTCTGGGTGACCATGGAGCAGTAACTCATTCTCATCTACTTCTCAGGGTTGTTTAGAGTACAACAGGATAAAAACTTTGTAGATTGGTATTGGAAAGGTGGGGTATAAATCCCTTAAATTAATTTTACTGTTGTGATGCTAAAGACTTTAAAATCAGAAATCCAGCATCTACACACTCTTTCTGTTGCACCGTTAGTTTCAGTGGAGCTGTTAAGGAAATAGTTTGAAGACTTCAGTTGATGGTCTACTGGAGCAGTCATATATGTGAAACATTTTTTTCATATTCCTTCCTTAGAATGGGTAGTGAGTTCCAGATGGTAAGAGCCTTGATGAAATTACTTTTTTTTTGTTATATATTAATATTCAAGAAGTAGAATGAGAGCTACCACATGTTGCAGAATATTTGGATGTGTACCTAACTTATAAATTGCTTTTGTGTTTGTTATCACTGCCTTTTAAGTATCACTGGAATTAATGGACATGTCTGGCTAATTTTTATAGCATTTTAGCTAATTTTAAGCTTAAATTATATATAGCTAATTTCCATAATGGACAAACCTGGCTGATTTTATAGCAAAGCTGCCTCACACATTCAAATTCTTTTACGCTATTGTACCTATACTAAGGCTGACTTTTCACCTTGAATCTTTCAGAGGATAGGAGTGAAGAGAGGAGGCAGAACTGGCTTTCTGCCCAGTCTTATGGACAGGAGTGTTTTGGTAACACGAACAGTTGTATACCTTCAGACTGGTTGTAGCTGCAAAGCATGAGCAGTCAGGTCCAAATGTGGTGGACATTGGACTTCTGCAGCTGATGGCAAGACTGCAAAGGAATCAGGAGAGAGGTGGGGAGGGGTGAAATGGGGCAGGGCATGGGTGGAAAATTTGGAACTCCTTGCCACAGGATGTAGTGATAGTGTCTAGCCTGGATGCCTTTTAAGAGGGGGGTGGACAAATATCTGAAGGAAATGTCCATCATGGGTAACAAGACATCCTAGGTATGTGCAATCTCCATATTTTAGATATAGGCTCTCAGAATGCCATATGCAGAGGAGGGCGCCAGAATGCAGGTCTCTTGTTGTCTTGTGTGGGCCTTGTGTGGGAAGCATTGTCTTGTGTATTGTGTGTTGTCTTATGTGGGAAGCATTTGATGGGCCTCAGTGAGATACAGGAAGCTGGATTAGATGAGCATTTGGCCTGATCCAGAGGAACTCTTCTTATGTTCTTATGGAACAGAAAGGTGATGATGGTGGGAAGGAGGGTGGACTGGGCTGGAGAAGTGGGTTCAGTGGCAGTAGCACCCACCAAATTCTGCCGTCTTTGAGGGCCTGATCTACCTTCGCTAGTCAGTGTGGACTTACACCAGCAATATAGCTAGCACAGGTCCAGGTTGGATGCATGGCAGTAGCAGGGAATTTAAAAAGTCCCTATTTCCCAAAGAGGCCTCTTGATTCCAAAACTCCCCTGCAGGTCACAGTGATCACTACATTGCCATGTGGGAGTTGGCTTGGAGGGGGCTTTCAATTTTTAGAAACAACCTTCTGTCTTTTTTACAGAAGCCCTCCCCACACAGAGTTACTTAATGATGAAATATCATTCATAGACAGCATTGGGGGGAAAATGGTAGTTTCTGAAGAAACTGCTGCTAATGAAAATCCTTTTCCTTCCCCTGAATTTTGTCCAACTGCCACTCCCTCCTTTTTCAGCCATTGCAAATAGGGAGGAAGGAATGGAGAGTCACTTTAATTCAACCTTATGTTTATATGAATCAGTACTACTGTTAATTAGATTTTATCTGCTGGAAAACATAAATCCATTCTGTGATTAAAGCTGCCATTTTTTCTAGTAGTCAAACAGCTGATGTTCTCCACATGTGTAGCCAACTTCACCATACCCTTTTCTTTGTGTGGTTATAAAGTAGAACGTAGCTTCGTGAACAGGTATAAGTACTCACAGTGCTGTAAGCAATATAAACCAATGAACATATCCTTGAGTTTTCTTTAAGAACATACAAACTATTTCTTCTGCGTGTTCATTTCATGTATTTATTTATATAAGATATCTATTGAAATTATTGCTGTGCAGTGAGTACATTTAGAAAGTCTTGTGCCAATCTCTCTGGAAGCTTTAGGATCACAATTTTTATATTCCTATACATTTTTCTTCAGCACTTAGTACAAAGTGAGGTCAGAGTTAAGATAAGCTCATTTTTGCCCTTGTTGTGTCTATCTTAAGGCATTACTTTACATTTAGAGCACAATCCTAACCATGTCTACTCAGACGTAAGCCCCATTGTGTCCAATGGGACTTACTCACAGGAAAGTGTCTTTAGGATTGCAGCCATAATCAAATGTTTCAGAAGTGAAGTGTACCATCTTCTAGCAGCAGATTCGATGTTATATTCAGCCGCTGGAAACCCATTTTTCTGCTTACATCTTTATGTAAAGCAGGAACAAAACTGCAGTGCTGTAATTTATGGCAGAAAATGGCAAGGCAAAACGAGAGAGAAAGTACTTAGAATAATGTAATTCGCTGAAGTATACAACTTTAGCTTCCTTTTTTATTACATGCACTGTCTTCAGTTAAGCTATAGTAGATTTACAGCATAAGCAGTTATATGAGGAAATACATGCTAACAATATTGCAAGCCAAAAATAACACATTTGTATTAGTCTTCTTGAAAAATTCTACTCATTTTAAATAATTACATAATACAAAATACATTGTGCTTCTTTCCCATATATTGGATAGCCCATATATATGCTCCAGTTCTGAAATGGCCATTGTTGTATTCTGTGGGCCAAGGAGACAGCTTGATATCTCATTCAGGGTAAGGAAACTTTGATATCTCATTCAGGGTAAGGAAACTTTATCCCATATTGGGAATAGGCAGCCAACATGGTGCTATTTGGACCTGCACAAGTAGGAAGTTTGGGCTGGGAGAGCTGATAGGATCTGGCAACAGCCCCTGCTTCCATCTCTGTCCCTCTCGGAAGCCTGAACTATATCCTGAGATACCCCCTCCCAGTTTTGCCTCTCCCTGTTTTTCCCACACGGTAGCAGTACTCTACAGATGTAGGATTTGGCCCTTAATGATGTTGTTAGTAAAATGAGCCATAGAAAACTTTGTTGTAGTTTTCTATGAACCAGTAGTTTTGTAGTTAGTAAAGTGATACTTTAGAAAACTTGGTTGTAAAACTTTCCTTTTATACAAACCATCTACAAACCATCAACAATTCAACCCTTCAAAAATTCAGATTGACTGGTTTATCATTTAAGAACTGTTCAAATTATTGATTCAATCAAGATAGTATCTCTGCGGTGGTCCATGCCATTGTACTACAGGTGGCTAAAGAGATTGCTTGAGTGAGATCTCCCCCTTTTCTTGAAATTTTTTGTTGTTGTGGTATTTTATGTAACTTTAGTAAGTCTGCTGCAGAAATTACCATCCAGGTATATTCAGCTTATTTTGTACTGTATATTTCTAATTATCATGGTGGGGAGGGACATAGTTTAGTATTTATTAAATACAGTTTTTTTTAAATACAGAAGAATTGAGAATTAAAATGTGCTGAGATGTGGTGTTGCTTGGTGGGGCTGAAATGTCCATTGCTGGGGCTGGACCCAACATGGGGAGGCCAGCACAAGGACATGTTTTATGGCACACTTATGTGCCAAACTTGTTTCGTGGCAGAAACATGCTTTTCAGCACATTTGGACATTCCTGGCCTGGCGCAAGCCAGTCTAAATGCTGGTTTGTATTGCGCTGTTACTGTAGCAACAATTTGGAAGGGTTTATAAGTATTGCTGGAAGTGCCAGAAAAATTTTCCAGGTAGATAGTAATCAAAATGGTGAATTAAAGGGCAAATCCAGAGTAACTACGGGGAGTTCTTGCTCCAGTGTAAGAACAACTTACTGTGGATTCCAATATGAATTTCCCATAGGTTTTCACAAGGTGGTGCAGTAACTACGGGTGCATACGGGTCTTTTATGTGCTCCCATAGTTACTCTGGATTGTAGGGCTTGTCTTCCACCCTACACTAGCCACCTACACTGGCCCTACACTGGCCACCACACTGAGCAGCTACCATCTGCAATCTACTTCAGGGTTTGTATGTTTGGTACACTCTGGTTTGTATGTTTGGTTTGTATGTACACTTTGGTTTGTATGTTTGGTACACTCTACAAACTCCACTACTCTAAGCACACTGCTACATTCTGCCATTTATTTTCTAAGTATTCAAAATTGTTATAGGCTTTTATGGAAAGAAATGTCATAGGTTAATGATGCCTATTTTCATTGTTCTATTGGTCTTTCAAATATAGTGTGTTATTTCAGCCAGGTGAACTCTTCATGTGACCCAAATGTGATTTTTATATTTAAAAATTAGTCATTGGGATTTAGTCATGTGTAGAAGTACATTTGATTGCAGCCTGTGTCTTAACATTATTGTATTTTCCAAGTTGGATGTTTTTACTTCAATTTTTAAAAGTAATAATATTTTATTGTATCAAATGGAGCTGAAATACCAAGGAGGTTATCTTATTTACCATAAAAAATATAGATGTTTGCATTCTTGAGGGCATGAATGGTTTTACAAGTGTCAAGCACATGTATGTTTTATTAGCTTGCTTGGCAATTTCCCCTCTAATTAGAAAGAGATGGCAATAAAAGTAAAACTGTGCTACAGAGAGCTAAAGGTGTGGCATAGAATTTTATATAGTTTACATTATCTTTAGAGTAATAATCTTCATGTTAGTGTCCAGGCACTCTGAGATTAGGAGGTCTGTTCTGAAGCCCGATTCTCTGTACGCATAACATACATTTTACTAAGACAAAACTATTGCAAGAACTGTTGTTAATTATAGTATATCATATAAAAACAATAAAAATATAAAAACAAATATTTTTTTAAAAAGTGAAAACGCAGCATGGGGTGAGTTGTGAATTTAGGTTTAAAATTTTAAAAAGCTTGGGAAACTTCACCTCTGCAAATGACTTTTAAGCAAGTTATAATCAATCATTATTTGAATATCTGTTACTGATTTCCATAGGATGAGAGTGGAACTGGAATATTGAACCAGTTGGCGGATTTTTTTCCCAATTGAAAATGAAATTTTCTGTTGTTCCTTCACTGCATTAACATAACCGACATTAGTGAACATAACATGTCAGATATTTAGATTTACCCTGTAATCCTAAAGACACTTTCCTGGGAGTAAGACCCATTGAACACAATGGGGCTTACTTTTAAGTAGACATGGTTAGGATTGTGTTCTTAGGGTCATAATTTTAGAATGAGCAGAGTTTTTACCTTTGTGTCCTGCTTATAAGGTTTCTCAGAAACATCGGCATGGTCCCTGGAAAACAGAATGCCAAACTAGCTGGGCTGTTTTTGTATTCTTACAGGTTAACACTAGTTTAATCCAGTCTTCTTTTTAAAACTACATTCCTTGCAAAACTCCAAATAAAAATTGACAATCTTATGCCCACTGCAATTTTTAATCAGTATAATTTAGAATAGTATACTAATTTAGAATTAGTATAATTTAGAATACCGCAAGTGGTAAAGACGCTGTGCCTGTTAACCAGCAGGCCAGGGTTCGAGACCCGGGTCGGCCCCACAAGGGTGAGCTCCTATCCTTAGCCCAGTTCTGTGACGCCAGCTGGATCCAATCGTATTGGCTCTGCCTTTCCATTGGACTAATTCAGTGGCGTGGAGAGGGGGGATTTGCTGCTTGGGTAACAGCCTATCCTCCATAACAATCCAACCCAGGCTTTCGTGCTTCGCATGCAGCGTATGCAGCGCCAAGCACGATACCATAGTCTTTCAAGACTGATGGAAGCCTGCTTTATAGTCAGGGCTTTTTTCTGAGTGTACACACTGGTACTCATGGTGGCACACTCTGGTACACAGGGTGTACACACTGGTACTCATGGTGGTACTCTGGGTGTACACACTGGTACTTTTCCCACCTGCCCCACTAATTACTAATTAGCAGCTAATTAATAATTAGTCACATGGGGATGTTTAGTTACTCCACTCTGATAAGTACTGTCATCTTTTTCCCAGAAAAAACCCCACTGGTTGTAGTTATGCCTTGAGCTGATTGATTCTCTGATATACTTTCTGTCAAACCACTGTTTCAGACCTCAAAAAATAAACTGAATTCCAAGGGTTTAAAAAAAAGAAGCTTAGTAGAATGAGTGGTAAATGGGATAGACAGGAGACTTTCCCTCTTAAACTTTCTGTGTCATGATACAAAGGCTTTCAATGATTTCCTTATTCATATTTGTATTAAATAAGAACATGTTGTACTATACCTTTCTGTGAAGAAAAATTGAGTTCTAGAGGCTATCATTGATAAGAATGTTAGCAATATAACATAAAGCATACTATAATAAACCAAAAAAATAAAAAAAATTGCCAAGCACAAGCACTAATAAAACTGAAAGCCAATATTTTCCCTAGGCTTTTCAAAGTAAGTTTGCCTGTATTTTGTTTTCCACTGCCTACTGGGAGGCGAATAGTAATGGGAACACCTCTCTTCAAAAGAGGTCAGTCCACAATTGTGGTGTCATGTCCTATTCTACATTTCAACCAGAGGGCTACGTGTAGAAACAAACTACAGTGGTACCTTGTAAGACAAATAACTTGTAAGAAGAATGCTTTTAAGACAAAATGAAATTTCTAAGGAATTCTGCCTTGTAGGATAAACAGTGACTTGTACGACAAACAGTTTTGCAAGGAAAATTCATTGTAAAATGAACAAATTGATGGATCTGCACAATGAGCAACAGCAAGAGGTTATGAAGGAGATCTCATCTGCAGAGGAGGAGAAGAATAAGGAGCAGGAATCCCTCGCATCAAATGAGATTAAAGACATTTGTAAACATTAGGAAACTTTGCAAAATTTTATAGAAAAACTGTACCAGTGTGAGCTATGAATCTCCTTGATGACAATGCAATGTCACATTTCCGTGGAATTCTCAAAAGGAGACAAGAGCAAGTTTAATTAGATAGGTTCCTTGTTTAAATTGCTCAAAATGACATCAGTGATTCTTTAAGTGAAAATTACAGGACAATCCAGAGCAACTAATCTGTCCACATAAGAGCCCTTAGGTTGCCCTATCTAACACTAGGTTGGAGCAACTGCAAGATGCTCCAGCTCAGTTACTCTGGAAGAGGCTTAGGGCAGAGCAAGGCAAGATAGGGTGCCCTAAGAGAGGTGGACCTGCTCTGCCCTAACTGGGGCAGCCTAAGCAGCTCAGGAGAGGCAAGTTGAGGGCATGTTTAGCATTGCCTAGGGCAGAGCAGTTACTCTGTATCCAAAGCCTGTTTCCAAGGCAGAAATGCCCTCTTCCAGCCCTCAGAGTTATACCACCTCAGGAGCAGGTATAGTAATGAGTAGACCCATAGGGGTCCATGATAAGGCCCGAGTAAGAATGGCAGTGCTGACCAAAAATCTGAGTTCTTGGCCAGCCTACCTGCAACCCCTGCCTCTCAACCTCAGGATATGGAACAAACTATGGCTGCCCACAAACCTCAGGATACAGCAGGCCACTCCAAGAAGCCCCTTGTATTCACTGTAGAATGTACTGGCATCTCATCAGGGACTCCTTATAAGGCAGGCACCCAGTGGCGTCACCAGACTGGTGCGGCTGGTGTGGGCTGCATTGGGGATGCGCTCCGTATGGGGTGATGTGCCGGAGGAGTTTGGCTGTCCTTTGGTAGGCCCCGGGCGTCAGCACACCCATTCAGGCCTGCTCCAAGGCGGAGAATCAGCCAGAAGCTGCCACTTGTCTGAGGAGCTGGCCTGAACGGCCACCTGAGGTGCACTGCGCAGAAACACACTGAGCATGCCGAACAGCTTCAGAGGAGACTTCCTTAGAGCAGAGAAAGTCCGCGCCTCTGCACAGCCATTCGGCCTCACTCAGGAGGCGGAGCGGCAGCCGAATGGCTTCAGAAAGAGTACTGCACAGGCACCAACTCTGACGCCTGCACAGTCTCCCCCGAAGCCAAAAGGCTTCAGAAAAGTACTGCGCAGGTGTCAGAGATGGTGCCTGCGCAGTACTCTTTCTGAAGCCAGTTGGCTTCAGAAACAACTGCGCAGGCGCCAACTTTGGTGACTGTGCAGTCCAGGTAGGGGGGGGTGCGCATCCCAGGGATGACGCACAGACTTCCGCATCAGGTGATGTGCAGAGTCATGTCACCACTGTAGGCACCACAGCTGTTCCTTGTTCAGTGTGATCTGAGGGGTGTCTCCTCAGGAGCAAGTCTTCCCCTTGTGTCAATTACTTAGCATGCTCTGGAGCAGTTAGGGCAGCCCAGGCTTCCTGACTCTCTGGATTCAGCATAACTTTCTGCTCTGGTTACAGAATAGTTAGGAGAGTGCAGTTAGGTCAGAGCAGGCTGAATTTGCTCTGGATTGTGTCCATAGTCAACCTTGGCCATAAAAGGTTTTTCTTTTCTGTTTTACTGTGTAGTATATTACAGTGATTTTAATTAATATTACAGTAATTGTGTTCTGTATTATATTACAGTGTTTTGAATTCAATTACAGTGTTTGTCATTATTTTTACATACAGTTTATATTTTTATATGAATATTTTTGGCTTGTGAAACCAATCGTCTGAGTTTCCGTTATTTCTTATGGGAAAATCAGCTTTGTTTAAAGAATGCTTTGTAAGACAACCATGCTTCCAGAACAAATTAAGTTCATCTTACAATGCACCACTGTACTTAGTTCATAACACTGGCAATTTTTCATACAATTTTTAAGTGAGCCTCATATAACTCCCTTCCCTTTGGGCACTCATGCCACCAAGTTGTGTGCTGCACCCTGTGTGTGGCGGGGAGGAGAGAAGTTCTGGAGGTTGCCTCCAGGTAAGGAAATAAATGTTTCCTTTTCAAGGACATAGCCTCTAACTCACATGTGCAGTTTTGCTGGCACAAGTCTGAGTGGACTTGGGAAGGCAGATCAAAGCCTGGAAGGTAGAAAGGTTATTAGTGGTGCTGCAGCAGCAAATGCTATTCTCTCCCCACCTTCAATACATCCCCACATTGCCCTCCTCTGATATCTCCTTATTGTTTTTTCCCTGCTCTGTTCTGCCTAGCCCAATGCTGACCTTGTGTTTGGGGATGGGGCTGTTTGGAAGGCCAGTAGCACTGTACAGGAGTGGCCACTTGCCACTCTCCAGCAGAAGGCACATAGGATTTGGCAATAATTATTGCATTTTATTGATTCCAATAGTTTCTCTGAGAAAAAAACATGAACTTCCACTGTTAAAATTAATTTTATCTCTATATTTTTAAGAAGGGAGACCTAGTGATCTTTAGGCCAAGCATGAGTAATAAATCAGTTATTAAAACAAACCTCACAAATAGTAATTTACTTTCATATTTCCTCTGTATTTTACTGCATCTGTAAATATAATGGTGTTCAAAGCCCATAATGGAAGAACAGAAGTTTAAATCAAGTTCTTTACTAACAAGGGAGAACCAGTAGCACTCTAAATTTTAGCTTAATTGGTGTGGAGACAGGCCTCTCCAAGTGTAAAGTCTGTGTTTGATTTGATTTGATTGTCTGCTTCTGCCTGCTGCTTTTGACTTATGGCCTATTTCTCTCTCTCTCTTTCTCTCTCTCTCCTCTTTCTCTTGCTTTCTCTCTTCCTGCAAACAGAAAGCCGACCTTGCAGTTGCACCCCTGGCTATTACGTATGTTCGAGAAACCGTCATCGACTTTTCCAAGCCCTTTATGACTCTCGGAATAAGTATCTTGTACCGCAAGCCCAATGGTACAAACCCGGGCGTCTTCTCCTTCCTGAATCCTCTCTCCCCTGATATCTGGATGTATATTCTGCTGGCTTACTTGGGTGTCAGTTGTGTGCTCTTTGTCATAGCCAGGTAACATGTCAATCTTTTGTGATTTTTTTGGCAATTGTTACCTTTTTCTTCCCCTTGAGAATAATTGTCAAAAGTCACAAATTCTTTCTTACTTTCTTATTCACATTTTCTAATCTCTGGTGTGTACAAGAAAAAGTCAGTATTACAAAAGGGCTTTCCTAATTATTTACAATACCTATGCTGCCATAATGCATAGCCGTGACCATCCTAATTATGTCACCAACTTTATAATAGGATGATTTTTGCCACGTATTAGCAGTAAACAGTATTAGCCAGGCAATTTCTTGATTTACCATCACAACTCAAAAATCGCACAAGTTTACTTTTAGGAAACGATGTTCAAGTATTCAAATTAGACAAAATGTTTAATATTTGTCTGATTTGAATACTTACAAAATATAACACAAAACTAGGCCTAAATGTATTTTAGGATTTGGCATTTTATAGATGTAGCTGTGAAACTGTAGAAACAATTTTTAAGTTTTTCTTCTATCTGTAGTGAAATACCTATTTACTTGCCACTGATTTATTGTTTTTGTTTATTTTTTTCTTCCTGTCATCCTCGGGGACATTAGTAGGCACTGACTTCTTTACTTTTTTTAAAGGAAGCAAGTAGTTACCATTGGGAAGTGCTAAGAGCTCAGGTAGGAAGTATGAGCTCTTTCCTTAATTTCCCATGTATCGATGTTTTGGGTGTATGACCTGTACAAAGAGCTCGGCTTCCCAGTCCAGTTAGTTGATACATAATTAGAGCTTAAATACACATATGAAGTTCCTGTGTGAATATGGATTATCCAATTGCTACACTTAGAGGTGGAGTTACTTGTTTGATTGAATAGGAAGGCCTGTGTTTTTATATGCTTCAGAGATCCTATGGATCTTTGGTTTGTGACCAGAAGACCCTATCCAGCATGTTGGATGCTTAAATTTCTTTATCCAGAGTAGGAAATATTTAGCAGCCTATTCCTATCACTGAGCTAACATGTCCTATATTTTTCTGCCAGTGGAATACTAGAGACTCTGTGCCCCTTAAGGGTGCAATCCTAACCTAGGCAGCACAACTCATTGGTCTTCCTGTTCCTTGATGATATAGGGAGGCAAGCACATATCGATGTACTGGCCTAACCATCCCCCAGGAGTGTGGCCGAAGTGTATTACAGCAATTTTGTGACACTCCTAGGTCAGCACATGGCTTATGCTGGGGTTTAGAATTACCTAAATGGATTGCAAACCTTAGGCAGACCTAAATCTGCAATCCTAATCTCCACTTAGACTGGCATAAATCCTGTACTGACCTGGGGGTGTACAAAAGTGCCTTAAGGCACTTTTGCCTCATCCTGGGCGGGTTAGGTCATTGCACAGGTATTCACTGAACCTCCCCACCCACCACAGAAAGATACACCATGTGAGTTAGTCTGTCTTAAATTTGTTAGGATTGCACCCTAGTTCTCTTAGATTGTTCTGGTTTGAATTGGGCATGAATGTGTTCAAATATGCTTTTCTTTCATATATATTCATAAAAATACTCTTAAAAATACTCTTTTATGTAGGACATCTTCCCCAAACATTCTTTGTCTGTTCATGTCAATGCTAATTCACCAATGTGTTCCTTTCATGTACTTACTCTGCTTTGGGCAAGAGAGAATACTATTAGATCAAAAATTGCTACGTAACTGTTTTGCTACAGACACTCACAAAAATAATTTTGAGAATTTCAGATTTTACAAGGACACATATTTTGACTGTAGTTTGAGTAAATTCCTATTTGGTTGAAGAAATGGGCACGTGCTGTGAGACTGCCCTGCTGTTCACCATTAAGGCAGAGTTGGCTGCTTCTTCAGCACACATTTATATCCCCAATTCCTAGTTTTCTGCTTCTTTTTGTTGTTATTTTTAAGAGACGTATTCTTGTTTCTTTCACACAGATTTATCTGTTCGAAGTTATATGTTTTGCTTTGTCTTTTTGATCATGGTGGAGTCTATCTATAATTCATTTTTCTCATGTTAGAAATAGTATGAGGTTGTATTGTGTTACCTCCATACTTCTTTATTCAGAGAGACGGCAGCATTCCTCTGGCCAATAATGAAATAGTAATCATTTGAAATGGTGACAATTACTGACCATATGAGACTTGGCACATGTCTTTCATCACTTGCCCGCAGTGTTCCTTTTTGCAATTATGTGAAGGTACCAAACACTTAAATTCAGATATCTCATGAATATTTTGTAATGGGGTTTTCAGGAATCTTACCCAACTTTCCAGTGCTGATGTAGCCACAGACAAGCCCCAAGATAAGCAAACAAACATCTCCTAACATTGAGGGGGTCCCTATGACTGCCCAAGCAATGCACTTACTTTTGGCATAGCCGCAGCAGCATTGAAAAGTTGGATAGGAATGGTTCCTCAGTGAACTTAGTATTCATAGTGTTAAGAAAAAATGTCTTCTTGTGGATTTTTACCTAGTTAAAATGTTTTATCTAGACAGTACTTGGAGAACAAGTGATATTCACAACTGAGAAATCTTGTAAGCAAATATTTGTTAGGATGATTGCTATTTGATTTATCTTTAAAAGACCTAAAATATGGTGAAAAATCACAATTTTGTAGATGACAATAAATAATTCAGGATAGTACCCTATAGAAATTTGAACCGAGCAGAACAAAATGGTATGTGACATTTAGCTAAAGAGAAGAATTGAGATTCAATTTAAGAGCAGAAATTATAATTCAAATTAATTGTGACTATTGAGGAATCATCTATTATCATAGATGAAAGGTTACTGAAAATAACAGTGGAATCTGCTATGGCATTTAAAAGCAATTTTAGCAATAGGAAAGAAATAGAGAAATGAAAAAGTTGTACTATTGTATAAATTAATCATGTTTAAAATGAATATTTCTGTCACCCCAGATGAAACTAGAAAAGGTGCAAAATTGGTATTTAGTGATCAAGTGGAAGAACAAGTTTCTTGGGGTGAAAAGGTGGCAAAATTTTTTTGAATAAACAAACAAATGATAAGCGGCTTAGTAATTGCCACATAAATCACTCTATGGAGAGACTGAACAGAGAAAATATCAACTGATTGAATGAGACTTCGACTCTATTCATTGTATATCCTCAATTCAGGAAATATTGGTGGGAAATCAGGCAGTGACAGCATGGGAGGTTGATCAGTTAATCAGTTCAGACTCAAGTCCATCAGATATCCTACTGGCCATGTAGTTGACCTGATTTTTTTTTCACTTTACACCTGGTAAAATGCAGAGGAAACTATCACTGAAGAAGCCTCTGAGTCGCATGCAGGCATGAATCAGTCCTTATTTCACATTTGGCAATTTAACCTACAATCTGCATTTTTTCTTCTTTTTTTAAAAAAGAAAAGCTTGTTCATTTTGAAAGCTTCTTCACTGTTACTATAGTTTTCACTTACATTTTGTATTTAAATATACTTTCTGAATTGTATGTAAAACACATATACAGTTCTAGTTCTGTGTGTATGTGTGCAGCATTTCAGTGCAAAAAGAAAGCATCATATTTTTGAACATTTTAGACAGGTGAATTCCAATGGTGTTATAAGGAACTGATGAATTATTATTTACTTTTCTGAAAAAATGTGTCCTTTAATGTCAGAATCACATTTTCACATTTAAGCACTGTTTTTGGGTTTTTTTCTTTATTTTGAAATTTTCATGTGTTTGCACCCAGTGAGCACAGAGACATATTATTAAAAGTAACCAAACACTGTGTGTTAATGGACCTTTGTTGAATGTTTTGTATTCTAAATTTATTTCCATGTCCTGTCAGATGTTGAAAGCATCATTCTGATCATAAACAATAATTGTAGATGCATACTGCTATAAGCATATCTCTTTATATACAGAAGTGTCTTAGGTTTAAGTATCTTGATACATTACTAGGTAGTGTATACAGCCCATGTATCTTGAGAATTATAAATAAAATTTGGATATGTTCATAATGCACAAGCAGAGAATATTGATAGTGTACAAGGCAAAAAAACATGTAGGACAACCCTGAGTATACCTCAGTAAGATCCATTGAGTTCAAGGTAAATGTGTATAGGATTGTTGCCTTCAGGGTGGATTTTTTTAATTTCCAAATTAGAGATAATGTTCAAATACACTTTGTTCTTAGCTGCCCATTTAATATCCAGTCTTGGAAGCTAATTGCTCTATGCAAACAAATGAGCAACAGTAAAATTATCTGCCACAGGCAGGGTGACCATATGCCATAATCATAAAAATAGGACAAGCCCCCCACTCAAATGCTGTCTTGTGGAACATTTTCTGAGTTCCAGGTGCACAGGATTGACCTTCCACACTGGCCAAGGCATGCTTGCTTACTTGTGAGTAAAAGCAGCTGTACAGTCTCACAAAAAGTTTTAATGCAGTGGAGCTTGGAGGAGAGGTGACTGGTAGGAGCTGCATTCAATGGAACAGGATCAGCCTGCCTTTTCCAAATAACTAAGGCAAGTTTGCCTGTTCATGAATCAAGGTGTAATATGGCTCCCTTTCAGTTCCCATAGAGAGGTAGTCTTCAAAGTGAGGATCGGGATTTCAAAGGGGGGTTATGAATTACTGGATGCAGCCATCTTGAAATCTGGCACTGGGCACCTTTAATGTCACTTCCAGACATGTCATCACTTCCTGGGGGTTCCCAACAAATTGTTATTCTCAGAAGAGGGTCCCAGGCTGAAATGCTTCAATACCACTGCCATAGAGATCAATGCAATTATCAAGGGTCTCCTTTTGGGGTGATTTTGGATGCTTTTTTATTGGATAAAGTCCATTCTGGTGTCCTTGGATTCCACTCAGTCTGGCCTTTCTGATGGATTATTGCACGTTTACCATGATAAAGCCATAATATGGGGCACTTTCGATTTCCCATCGATATCAATGCATATTTTTGATTTTTTTTAGTTTTTTGGCCATAACGTTTGATAGGAAGGAGATATTTCAAAATGGATTTTTGTGTTGGATTCTGCTCTTCAATACAAATCCAACAAGATATGACACGATGGGGTTCTGTGCACCATCACAAAGTGCCAAAATGGAGAACAATGATACCCTTTTGGAGGGCACCCGGACAGAAGGCTAAAAAAGAAGACAAATCCAGAAATTTTCCGTCATATGGTCACCCTGTTTCTAACCATTGCTAGGATCAATGATTTAACTTTATACTATTATAATGGGCTGCTGATAGATTTCATACAGTTCAGTGTTCAGTATAATAGATATGTGATGTTCAAGTCAGTTGGCTTTTATATATGTGTATGATGTCATATGTTATGAAAGTTCCAAACTGCTTATTTGCTTATAGATCAGGAGTGCTCAAACGTTTAACTTCAAGGTTCCTGGACCTTTAAGAAGTGTGTAAAGGAGGGAATTTCATCAAGTACAGCTTCTCATCTCACAGATTACAAGCTGTACCTGCTGAAATTCCTTCTTCTACTCACTTGTTAAAGGTTCAACATGTTAAAGTTGAATATTTGGACACCCTGCTATAGATAAATCCTTAGGCAGTTGTATGTTGCAATGACAAGGTACAATACTATGTGTTCGACTGCTTATGGATCATGTAATGATGAATATTTCCATAAGAAATCTATATGTCTGCTTTCATGTGTCCAAATAATTTTTTAGTACACAACAAGGAACTATACTTGTGGTAACATTCATTTCATAATTACTTTATGTGTGTTTTTGAACATAAGGCTTCCAAACTCTAGCCCTTCCGGATTATCATTTTGGGCATGGTGTAGCGCTGGTAAAGTCTTACCATTCCACTCTGCAATCACAATTTGTCACACCCAATTGACACTGGGACTTACACAAGGGTGCCCTTCTCCCGGGGACACTTTCCAGAGTGACTTGAGGGAAAGTGTTTTATTTTTTCCTTGTGGCATAAGCTTTTTTCATGATTGAACAAGCTATACACAAATAAGAAAGCATGTTAGTGAAAAATACTAAGTGAATCCTGTGAAATATTCCCTGTATTATATATATGTGTGTGTGTGTGTGTGTGTGTGTGTGTGTGTGTGTGTGTGTGTGTGTGTGTGTGTGTGTATCTCCATTTTTCAGTAAATACATTGGATAGGTTTATCTATGCCCTATCCAATGTTTCAATCTCGGCAGATCTACCTCAACAATCCTTCCCTCTGTAATACAAACTGTGTACATGTGTTTAAATTTCAGTGGAATAACCAACTAAACATATCGGAATGAAATAGAATTCAAAGTGCTTAACTTTGACAGGATCATACCAATTTTTTCTGATCACATCTTATATTTATCTCAGGAAGAGCAAAACATCTTTGTTTGTGTTAATAGATTGCTTGATCTGCCTTAGCCAGTGTACCCATTTACATATTTTATGTATAAGTAAGTCATCAATAGTTTCTCAGGTTGAAAACTCATAAAATAATTTCTAGTTACCCAATTTGTAATTATTATTTCCATATTTTCCTGTGTTAATATGGCCATTTCATCATTAATGAAAATATCAAGTTTCATTTTCTTGGATACTAATTGTAACTTTCACACCAAGATCTTTAATTACTGGCATGGTTAAACAAATAGGATTAAAAAAAATAATAGTATCAAACCAAAATTTGAAAACAAAATTATTGTGTTTACCTCATTTTGTTCTGGTTTGTTTTGCTTGAGAATTTCATTTAGGATAAAAATAACTTTTTAATAATAAGTTTTTCCCCCAAGTATCTTTATTATCTTTAAATAGAAATATGCACGTGAAGCTGGAGAATTTCTCATTAGTTTCAGTATTAGCTTGCTAATTTATCTCAATAAAAAGTTGATAAAATTTCAAAAGCTTTTTACCAACATTAAATAAGTTAATTCAACAGTATCTTCAGTAAATCAGGTGGAAAGATGATCTGACAAAGTTGACACTGGAATATCTCCTGTTAAATCTTATTTTTTACAAAAAGAATCATAATGCCTGGGTCTCCTGCCAGCTGTGTGTTCTCTTGATTCATGATCACTTACTTAAATTCTTCTATACTCCTGAACCCTAACAGCCCAGTCCTATCTATCTCGCTCTATGCTGTAGCCGAGCCAAAAGAGCAACTGCTGCATCCTAGTTAGGGGACAGTCAAAGGGATCTCTTCTCAAATTTTGTGTAAGGAAATAACTGTTCCCTTACCTGGGAACATTCTCTTACCTCCAAGGATTGGGTAGGAGCATAACTCAGCCCTTTACTGATTTACTAACAGCCCAATCCATGGTAGCCCTTGGGTTGCCCTGTCTATCACTAGGGTGGAGCAACTGCAAGATGCTCCACCCTAGTTACTCTGGAAAAGGCTTAGGGCAGAGCAAAGCAACATAGGCTACAATCCAGAGAAACTACGGGACCTTTTATATCGATGTAGTTACGGTGCCATCTCTGGGAAACGTAAGGGAAATGCATAGAGCAATCCAGAGTAAGTGCCTCTTAGGTCTTTCCGTAATTACTCTGGATTGTAGGGTCAGGCTGCCCCAAGAGAGGTGGACCTGCTCTGCCTTAACTGGGGCAGCCTAGGCAGCTCAGGAGAGGCATGTTGAGGGCATGTTTAGCATTGCCTAGGGCAGAGCAGTCACTCTGTATCCAGAGCCTGTTTCCAAGGCAGAAATGCCCTCTTCCAAGTTCTCAGAGTTATACCACCTCAGGAGCAGGTATTGTAATGAGTAGACCCATAGGGGTCCATGATAAGGCCCAAGTAAGAATGGCAGTGTTGACCAAAAATCTGAGTTCTTTGCCAGTCTAGCTGCAATCCCTGCCTCTCAACCTCAGGATATGGAACAACTATGGCAGCCCACTAACCACTAACATTCCAAGCATCCACCATGCACTAGAGGAACTGCAGCTGTAACTGGTTGTCAGGAACTGCTTATCAGGCAGGCACCACAGCTGTTCCTTGTTCAGTGTGAACTGAGGGGGGTCTCCACAGGAGCAAGCCCTCCTCTGGTGTCACTGACTTGGTGCTCTGGAACGGTTAGAGCAGCCCAGGCTTTCTGACTCTCTGGATGCAGCATCACTTTCTGCTATGGACACAGAATGGTTGGGGCAGCCCAGCTGGGGCACTCCTCACTGCCCTTACTCTAACTCAGCCCTTTACTAAGCCCTAATGATTGCCACAAATGCACATGGACTGGGATGTGGATATTAATGGTGAATAGGATAGGGGAATAGGATATTAATGGTGGTTCTTAATCTGTGACATCTTTGATTCCCCCACCCCATTTCACCCCCTCCCACTCTTGTCCCACCCTCCTGCCACCCTATAATACGCCTTTTGTTGACTTACCTCCATCAGTGAGTGGTGGGAGAAACAGTGGAGTGGACAGGAAGGTGCAGGCTTTCCCATTGGTGCTGACAGCATCACATTGAGTTGCATGCTTACTGGAGTCCTTTTACAACAATCACTGACTATGACATTCAGCACCAGCACACAAGGGTTATTGTCATTGGACACTGCACATTGGATTGGAAATTGCACTTTTGACTATGATAAGGAACATACAAAAGTGTGGCATTTTCTTTTGCTGATAAATTTATTTGTACTTAGTGAAATAGGTACAGTACATAACTTGCTTGTCAATTTTGTCTCTCTTTATACCAGCCAGCAACCAGGGGTGTAAGTGGGGAGGAGGGCGGGAGGAAGGTAGCAGAGGTGGAAGGCCAGGAGCCAACTTCGGTTGAATCTGGTTGAAACTTTGGTTGAATGAGAATAGAGTGCCTTATTAGGTTGTAATGTATTTTCTCTGAATCATGCAGCCTGTCTAATCAATCACCTTGGCTGAACTCCCTCCTTCTTCATTTCTGGCTTGTTTTCTATCTTTAAATTTACCCATGACTTTAGGATCCATTCATGTTGGCAATTAAAATAAAACCAAGGTCATGGGTTACAAAAAAACATACTGCTTGAAATAGAATCTTTAAAAAACAGTAAGACAGCACTTATATCTTCTAATTGTATCATCTATTCAATTGATTAATAGCTTTAGCATCTGATCTGTGACCAGGGCAATTAATGAGAACTGCCATGTCAAAGTTCTCATTCTCCCATGTAGGCCAACATTTTATGCACTTTCTAATGCCACTACTTGAATTTTCCACTCCTACACATACCATCACATTTCACACTCACTGCCAAATACTATGTGCAGATTATTTTATTTTATATTTATTTATTTATTTGGAGCACCGCATAGCCACTTCTTTAAAGAAAATTAAATAGCTAGGTTTTTTTTTCTTATAAATAAAAAAAAATTCAAACAACTTGGGCTACAGTCCTAACCTCCAGCAAGGAGGACCTAAGCCCTGGTATGAGTCCTGTGCTGACCTGAGGATGTCACAAAAGTTCTGTACTCTTGCGTGTGGGTTAGGCCAGAGTACAGACATGTACAGTATTTTGCCTCTCTACATCACCACGAGAACAGGAAGACCAATATGTTGTGCCGGCCTAGGTTAGGATTGCACCATTAGATAGCTAAATGGCATTATTCTCAGCCAGTTTATAAGAAGTTACTAATTTTTTTTCTTGTTTCAAATTGTGACAATATACTTTGCAACATCACATTTTCTTAGGGAACTTTCCCAACCAACTTTCCAGCATTGGCATAGTGTGCCCATAGGGCATTTATTGCATCCTTTTCAAATTTTTTCTTCTTAACTGCTAAAATTAATGTTTTAAAATGTTAATGCTTTTACATAAAAAAAACTCCATTTTTTAGTACCTTGTTGATATGTTTTACTTATTTATTTCTTGGTACTTGATTTTGAAAATTTTGTAAGCTGCCTTGGGCCTATGCTTTGGCATGGGAAAGGTGGGGTATAAGTCCCTGAAATTAAAATAAATAAAATAAAAATCCTGCAATTGGAGTCGGCCATGGAGGCCTCCGCAAAGTAAAGCAGTGTTTGTTTAGAGTTGCATTGTCCTTAGCTGCAGGTGGAAAATTGGGTAGGATTTTGCCCTTGGGTATTTGCTTCTAGAAGGTTGCTAGAAGCCCTGACACTATATTTTAACTCTGCTGGTGGCAGAAGGCTCCTCTTCCCTATTAACCCATGGACCCACATTAATACAGGGACCTACAACTGCCATCTACAAATGTGATTGATCTGGAGAGATCAGTTACATTTGTAGATGAGAGTGCGAGGCACAGTGACAGTCTCACAACACTTACCGCCATTGGCGTTGGGGCACTGATGAGTCAGCCCAAGTGGGTGGGAGAAGGGTAAAATTTTCCTAGTAAAAATATGTGGAGTGGAAAAACATTGAGAGATCAGGGGGCTTTAGCATTTTGCCCTTGCTTTGCTTTTGAGCCTAATCATAGTTGCAACCATATACTATTTTTAATGAGAAGAAAAACTTTCATTGAAAGCCAGTGAGAGCTGTTGTCCTCATTAAAAATGTTGTGCATGAAGATCAATATGCAGTAAGATCAAAAGCTAAAATCCCACATCCTCTACCATACGTTCTACCTATTTTTTTATCTCTATGTACTATTTTCTTTAAATATAAAAAGAATCTCAAAAGCTCCAGAGATACACAATGGGTCAAAAACTAATTTGAATGTAACTTCTATGAAAAGGCAAATTTGAAGAGTTAGTGTCACCATATGAAAAACCAGATTTTAAAAATCCTTTCTAGTCAACTGGTAATTTGGAAACCCATACACATTTTGACAGTTACCCATGGGTCTTGCATGGAGTCCAGATGGGTCTCATACCTGAGATATTTAATCTATTCAGAACGTTGTTGAGTGGCAACCTTGTTTCTGAATCACTCAGAAAAAGCAGGGTGAGTCTTGAAAAACATTCATGTCAATATTCCGTCAATCTTCTGCATTTTATAAGGTCATTGCTTTAAGAGCTTTGAGGATAGCTCAGTTCACTTTATTGTGGTTAAACCACTCATTACGTGTCCATTATGGCACTCTGCCTCAGCAAGAAGCAACACTGCAACTTAATTCATCAGAATGCCACACTAAGTATGTGGAATTGTAAAAAGCAATATATTTCCAAAAAGCACATTTGACTAAATTGCACCCTGTCAACCAGAAAGCATTTGACAATTCCCATTCTCTCTCTGCTTTATTTACTGCCACCAAACAACGGACAAAACACAGGAAAGGCACTGCTGTTTTCAACAGAGATAACAATTTTTAAGGTGAAAAAAATCCCACATATTTTTTTAACAGCACGGGGACAATCATTTTAGTTTTTCAGGGAAGACATTTTGAGTAGGAATGAAAGATCATTTTAATTTAACTATAGTTGTTTTGCAACCCAACCCTTTGTGTTTACCGCTGCTGCTACGCTGCCACTGGGTGTCAGAAACATGCTGGAGAGCATGTCTATAGTCCCCTGCATCAGTAGTGCATCATCATCTGCAGGCACTGTACTAGTTCTGGTTCTGCCCTTGTGCTCCACTGCTTGGTTGCCCCAATTGCTGGGCAGCAGAGTTATGAAGGTGTGAAGGGAGGTAGGAAGGAGGTGTTCCTAGGGAGAGGGCAAGGAGGTAATGTGGTGGAAGAGGGAATGGGTGGGACTGGCAGAGTTTAGCTTCGCTGTATCCAGAACCTCCGTATAGGGCTTCTGGAGTTACATGAAGGCCCTTGATTCTATGGCAGCCAAAAGATTGCTGCACACTCAAGTAGCCCCACTGTGGAGCTACTTCCCTTACTCAGGGGAAGGGGACTTGTGTCTCCTCCTGAGGAACTGCAGATACTGAAGGCACCTTAGGCCTGGGCTGTTAGTGCTGAAGGAAATCCAGAGCTCTAGTTTTGAAACTGTTGTTTTTCCGCTAGCACCCAAATGTAATCAGACAAGTGCTGTGGATAAAGTACTGTTAAATGAAGTTCACAAACAACAGTTTTTTGGGTACTGAATTTGCCCAACCAGAGACTGTTCAAATGACAAGGCATGTTAAAAACTAAGGATAGGAAGTAAACACAAATCAGCAACACAAAGCTGAATCCACAAGAAACTGATTGATAGGAACAAACTTGTCTAATATTGAAAGAAATGTTATATTTAACATGAACATTTCTTTAAAAAGAGTCTTTTTAGACTTCATTATTCCTTTACAATCACATGGAATTTATTCCGCCTTTGTGATTCCCAAATCCAGTGTTGATTTGTGATGTTATTTATATCAAACTTTAAAGTTTTGTGGTATCATGACTACACTTCATACTCTTAGTTTTGTTGTACTGTTCATCAGTGATGGAATTCAAAGAAATTAACAACTGGTCCTGTGCCCATCTGGCAGCCACTTTTAAATGGCTATTTTTAAACTTTATATGTCCTATCTCTCATTAACAAGGGGTTCTATAGAGTAGGTGTGAACCTGCTGGAACCCACCACTGCTGTTCATATAATATCATATTAAAAGTCACAGAAAGGTGTTTTCTATAACAGTCACCCTCCTGATGAGTGTGAGCAAGGAAAAGGAATGTGGATGTCTCTTTCTCTGAGACAAAAGGGGTAAGGAATCGGTGTCTTTTCAGACAGCTTCTCGGTTACAGCTATCCCTGGGAGACCATTTCAGGTTGCAGATGAGCAATTTTCCATGAGCATTTCCGTATGTAAACAAAGACAACACTGCCAGCTTTTAAAAATCTTGCACACTGCCAAAAAGGCTAAAAATTCATCTTCGTGTGTTCATGATCTTATAATGATTTTCCCAGTAGTGGCTCCACAAATTGAAATCAATTTGGAAAGCATCTCAGAAATTCACATGCTTTTAGCTTCCAGTGGTTCACAGCTTCTAAAAGTCAATTTATTGCTTCTTCCTACCCAAGACCTTCTACTTCAAGTGGAAGTGAAAGAACACATGCTAGGATCCAGTACTACATATGTGGAGCTTATACTAGGACTGGTTGCAAATGTAGACCTGATTTTTTTTTAAAGAAACACATATTTCTAATGTACAGTCACAGATGCACAACACCTTCACAAGAATCTTGCTGCATTCCCACTTCAGATTTATTGTTAATCTTGTTAAATCTTTTGCACAACCCCTTTTGGTGCTGCTGTGCTCCGTTACTGGACACTGTGTGTAGCATTACATTTGTCTGCACTTGCACAGTAAGTTCCTTGAACACATACACAAAATGGTTAGTAAATAAATTCAAAACTTGTTTCAAAACTATCCCATCTGCATAGTAACAAAATGCAGCTGTCAAATTAGAACAGCTTTGTATTATTCCATTTCCCAAATGGGTAAAGCTAGATTGAACCTGAGGGATGTTTTAAAATAGAAAAAACAAACCAAAAATCTTGGAAGGCATAATTGCCTTTTGAGGAACTCTGATGCTCTCTGATATTTACTTTATACTTAAGAGGTCCACCTTATTTATTTGCAAGGTCAGTGTTATTACACTCCCAGTGAACAAGGAATACAATGACTAGAAACAGCAGGATTTTATTGGCCTTGTTCACAGTAAATAACTTTAGCTTTGTGTTGATATAAGATCCATATTTACTTTTAAGTGGGTTTTTTTTCCCTCCCTCTCAAGGTTATCATAATAGCATTTCTCTAGTACATTGCCATCACTAGAATGTAGCTAGACAATTTTCAGCTGGCAGAAACTACAGCAATTTCTTTGATGAGAGTCTTATTACTTCTAGAAGAATTTTAGTGTGAAAAAGGAGAAATCTTCTCTATTAAATGAGCTGGTTTTCGAAAAGTTTCTAGTAATGAAATTCTACCAAAACTCTGACAACTCTCTGGTTTCAGGGCTGACAAAAGTAAGCAATGAGACCTGTCCAGAAGAAAAATGGGAGCAGTTAATAGGATTTTCTGTATTGCATTGGTTTATTGCACTTATGGAGCATGGTAAAGATAATATGAAGCCATAAAAAAAGAAAAAAAATCTAAAAAGAGGCTTCAATTAGTCATCTTTGTCTTCCACACGCTACCTTTCTCTCCCTTTCTTTCCTGAACAGGCATGTTAGGACAAGGTAGTAGTAGTTAATCATGTTTAAAAAAATACTGGTCAGGGTGCCCTTCATTTACTGGTAATGAGCAAAGTTTTCACCTTGCTTCAAATGCAACTTTAATTAGATGGAGACTGTAAATGGAGACATCAAAGGCCTCCTCCAGAGAAGGGGATCTAATGTCACATAGACTGCTGTCAAGCTTGCTTCTTTTGCTACACTTTGTTCTCAGGTTTCAGCCCCAGGTGTAAAATACTAATACACATGCTTTGGTACAGTTGTGAAGGCATTTTGTGTGTGTGTGTGTGTGTGTGTGTGTGTGTAAGAAAGAAAAAACGCAAACATGCAAAAACTGAATCATTAGACTTGATAATTCTTCTGAAAGCGTAATTGCTTAGGACTGCAGCTTTAGGGCACAATCCAGAGTAACTACAGGGAGTGCTTGCTCTGATATAAGAACAATTTACTCTGGATTGCAATATGAATTTCCCATAGGTTTTCACTAGGTGGTGCTATAACTACGTCAACATAAATGTCCCTTAGGTGCTTCCGTAGTTACTCTGGATTGTAGGGTTAGACTGCAGTAGTAAGATCACTTCACTAGAAGTGTATTCCATTGACATTCTGGATTGGGGCCTTCCTTAGTAACTCACAGTCAAAGAGAAACAAGAGTGCTGAACAAAGCAATTTTATAGACATGTCACTTTCTTAAATGTCTGACAGTGCAATCCTAACTTGCACTGGAACAGTTAGGTCAGTTGTTGCATCCAGCATGTGTTGTGGTCAGGGAATGCTGTTGTGCTACCATGAGGTAAAAGGAAAACTTTCTCTTGCCCTGGATAAGAAGACTCCAGTGGGTCTTCTCAGTTCCGGAGCTAAGGAGACATGAGCAGCCTGGTGCACCTCTGTGGTTTGCTCAAGGGAAGGCACAAATCTGCTTTATGGCACATTTGTGACCTTCCTGGGCCAGTGCAAGGGACTTGTGCTGACCCAGGGTGCACACAGGTTGGTGCCCTGAATTTCTAAATTTGAAGCAACACCAAAGCTTTCCTAAAGTGAAAAGGCTGTAGATTTGTTTTGAGATTCTAAAACCAACATGTCTAGTGGAATACCCATCAAATATATTAAATATCAAATACAAATTCGTATTTAGTTTTCTGACATGGACAAAATTCACAGCCTGGATTTGTAACAATTTATCACTTGTATAGTAAACAGTGAAGCTGGCTAAAAACCAGGCATTGTTTCACCTTTCCTTAAAAGTAAAACAGTGTTGAATACAGAAAAAAACTAACAATATGGGTGGAACTGGCTCATATCGTGTTCATACTACATAAAGTCATACTGAGTTATATGCAATATGTTATGTGTGCAGTTCTATGAAGGGAAAAAAGTACCATGTAAAATAGAATGCCTATACCTGTACTATTATTTTGGCAGCTTCTTTAGCAGTTGCAGGCTCAGTCCTTCTATGTGCTTGAAGGGCATCTAACTTTAACTCTTGTAGAAGTTCTACCATAAACAATTCCTTGTTTTCAAATATGGCATTATTTTTTCTGATGATTTAGCTGGGTTATAAAGATCATGTCTAAACTGCCTATATTAACAACTCTTGTCTGGTTTCTGGCTGTAGTGCAATAATTTTATATTCCTGTCACTGTGATGGGTGACATTTAATGTACGGTGAAGGACAACAATGAATTATTATGCACTCTAAAATGGATAACTGTTTTTCTGGGATGCTCAGTGTTAAACTAATCTGCTGTCAAAAATGCTGATGTCACATTGAAAAGAAATGCCAGTTTTCTTCATGATCTGGGAATTGTTCCACCTTGAATTTACAAATATGTATACTTCAAACTTGAGTTTAGTATATATATTTTTATTTACAGAATAATTCATTATCCATAATGAAAGTAACTCCATGACTCTCACCACATTCACCAGAAAGTTTGGGTTCAGATGCAAATATTTTATTGTAGGCAGTGGATCTTTTCCTCATGTATTGTTTATATCACTATGATCACTGCAACACTGTAGTGGTTTATGTGTACAATACACATATATAGTTTTCTTATTTATGTGTATACTTTTGTATAATGCCAAACAAATTATTTCATTGCCACACACCCCCTGTAATGTATTTTTCAAAAGCATTAATCTGTCATTCAAGCAAATGACAAACTGACAGTCACTTTTTGCATTATCGCACTTGATAAATTACCCCTTGCATATTTACATTTTTGTAAACTGTTAGGCATCCTGCAATTAATGAAATTATCCGGTGAGTGAAAGACATGGAACACAGAAGCATTATATAAGATTATAAATACTATTATTATTCTCCATACATAATACCAATTTCCATAGTTCTCATAGTATCTATGGGTTACCAGGGAAACTATGGATTACCAGGGACATCCCTACAAGCTTCCAAATTTGACTAGTTTAGTGCATCTTCTGTGGTCTTCATAGTGTTCATTTGAGGTTAAAAAAAAATTTATGTTGCTTGTGAAACTATTAGTGACTTTTTATTGCCTTATAAGTAAGGACCTGCAAAGGGAGGGATTATTTTCCCTGATAAAGTTAACACCCCCTTTTCAGGAAAAATAACCTCGCCTTTTGCAGGTACCTGCTTATAATGCTAATAAGGCATTATAAGAATGCTTATAAGGCATTCTGCGGCCAGGGGGAGATGTGTGCAGGTCCCCCCCAAACCTGATCCATGGATATCTGAAACCATGGATATGGGATGATCCATAGGTACAGGGTCCTCTATTTCCAAAATAAGAAACAAACAACAGGTATTTATATGTATACCACTTTTCTGGCCATTGGATTGCTCTTTCAGATTCAAGACTGTTTGGATTCAAGGGTGTTTTCATGGACAGGCTTTCACTAAAAAAATACAGGCATTTTTTAATGCAAAGCAATATATATGATTCTATCTTTTTTGCACATTCCTTGAAGATGTAAATATGCAGCCTCCAACCTCCTCTCACAGTTGCCTCTAAACTTCACTGTTATATCAGCAGGCTAGACTTTTATAAAGAATTTTTGCCTGGTGCTCTCTCTAAGAAAGAGATTTCTATATTTTTTAAAATTATATCTTCCATGCAGTGTATAATTTCTTTTTCCATTAGCAACATTGCAAAAGCAATAAGTGTGCCCTGGGTCATTGTACTTCTTAAAAAAGTTTTTTATCACTTTAAAGCAGAGAATCACTTCCCAGCTTCTGCTGTTGTCAATGAAGCAGTTATAAGAATTTTCAAGAGTATTATTGTGTCTGTGAATGTATCCTGTAAATGGTTGTATTAATCTCTCAGGTTATGTTTCTGATTTCAGTAGGATAGGCATCATTCAGCTGACCAAAAAGATCAAACTGTCAAACATGTTTCTTACATTGGGCCAAACAGCATTAATCCTTGTTGCTTTGGGCTGAAGTTGATGTCATAGATGTCATGACCAGAAATAAGCCCTTTTTTCCCTGTAGGGACTCTTCTACAAATGACATAATAGAAAATACTGATCATATTTTCAGTTATTGAGAATACTGATCATATTTTCTAATTATTTTGCAGACATCCATTGTAGCAGGAATACCTTGGCACAGCTCAGTAGCTGAGAGCAGTTGATGGTCATGTTGGAAGACCCCTAGGGCCAAGTAAAGAGCTTTCAGGGGGGTGCATCCAGTTTTGGGGCCTTATGTTTGACACCTCTGATCTAGATTGTTTAAAAACTCCAGCCAGACTTTCTCATTTTGTCATTCAGATATTTCAAGTCAGTCACCCCTTCTTTTGTCCAGATAATTTGATTGGTAAAAATAAGGCAGGGAGAGCAAAATAGAGCGTTTTTAATAGGGTATCCACATAGTAACTTCCCCTAAAATCCAGAGTAACTACAGGAGCACATAAGAGACATTTACGTTGACTTAGTTATGGCACCACCTAGTAAAATTCATATTGCAATCCAGAGTAAATTGTTCTTAGGTTGGAGCAAGGACTCCCCATAGTTACTCTGGATTGGACCCTTCATTTTGTAACATGATGTGTTTGACTATGTCTATGTCTGTGTGACAAATGTTTTTTTTAGTTCCCTGTGTTTTGTCCTGCAACTTTTCCTGATAGGGCAGTCTCATAGATTTCACCACATGGATTGGTGAAATATGGATTTCACTACAGTTTGTGCACAGCCTTGGTTCATGTGAACCAAGAAGAAATCTTATGAAGAAATCACCTCATTTTCAGTCTATTTCTACTCACAACAACAATAGCAGATATTTATATCTCACTTAACGAGTGCCCCACATAACGAGTGTTCCACTTAACAAGCACTCAGTTATGCAGGGCCACTGCCTCACTTAATGAGGCAGATTCGCATAACGAGCGTTTGAGCAGGCTGCCCATTACATGTCTTAATTATCCTTGACATTTCAACAATCAAGAGTAATTAGACCCATCCATTTGTGATGTTTATTCAGGAGGGGCTGCTGCTCAACGCTCCAACAATCAAAAGTAATTAGACCCATTTGTGATGTGTATCCAGGAGGGGTGCCGCTGAGGGGGGACTGCTTAGGCTGCCTTTGCAGGAGGGAGGAATTAAAGTAGGCTTGGAATTAAAGTAGGCTGCAAGCTACTTGCCTACAAGGAAAAGGAGGACAATGGAAATCTCTTGCCAGGACATGTCCTCACAAGGATGATAAAGAGGACATTTCCTGAAAAGAGATCTTTATTGTCCTCTTTTTCCTTCTAGGCAAGCAGCTTGTTGCGTACTTTAATTCCAAGAAGGCTACCATGTATACTCAGAAGTAAGTCTCATTGTGTTCAATGAGGCTTACTCCCAGGAAAGTGTCTTTAGAATTGCAGCCTAAGCAGACTTCATAGATCACACCTCCATGCAGGGATCCCCAGTCCAGAGGGCATAAATTGGGACCTGACTCTGAAAGCACAATCCTAACCATGTCTACTCTGAGGTAAGCTTCATTGTGTTCAATGGGGCTTACTCCCAGGAAAGTGTCTTTAGGATTGCAGCCTCCTAAGTGTCTTTAGGATTGTGTCTTTAGGATTGCAGCCTCCTAAATGTCTTTAGGATTGCAGCCTCCTAAAAGTCTTTAGGATTGTTTCTTTTGGATTGCAGCCTAAGTAGACTTCATAGGATCATACACATTGAATGCATGTTTTTAATTCAATTCCAGTGTTTTGTCATCATTTTTACACACAGTTAATATTTTTATATGAATATTTCTGGGGTTGTGAAACCACTTGTCTGAGTTTCCATTATTCCCTATGGGAAAATCTGCTTCACTTAAAGAGCGTTTCACTTAGAGCATAGCTCTGGAACAAATTAAGCTCTTTATGTGAGGCACAGCTGTATACTACTTTTCTGTCTTTTGGATTGCTCCTTTGGCTTTATTCATTGCTATTTACATGGGTAGGCTTTCTTTGAACCCCAAACAGGATTTTTTTTCCTGAAAATTTCAGAAAAGAAAAATTGAACAGAAAAGTTGTGTTTTTCAAGAACTGATGTGATTACTTTCCAGGTGGATCTGGTCAAATTCTGGCTGTTGTTTCCCCCCACAGAATCAAAGAGCTTCAGAGCCAGCTTCTTTGGCATTCGCCCAACAGAACTCTGCTCAGCTTGTCAGGGTCTCACCATGCTGGAGAGTTCCAGTAATCTTGAATCAGAGACTTTCAAATTACATCAGCCTACTTTGAAGTGTAGGCTGGTCCCTACATTTTTTACACAACTTCAAACTATTAAGAACTCCTGAAATTTAATGCTAATTCCTGGAGGCAGTCAAGTCAATCCTGGAGGGGTTGCAACCTTAGGATACAATTTTGCTAATATTGAATCACCACCTTTTTCCTAGTCACACACTCATTTTTGGAGATTGGGTTGTTTTAACAGGAATAATGAGGACCAGTTACCTCCCTATATATAGGATATAAGAACATAAGAACATCCACTGAACATCCAAAGGCCCATCTAGTCCAGCTTCCTGTATCATACAGCAGCCCACCAGATGCTTCACGGACCACATATGACACCTGCATCTAGGTGCCCTGCCCCAGATTTGGCATTTTGAGGTTGTCCGCATCTACACATACCCCTCATGGCTAGTAACTCATGCTGGTCCTTTCCACTAGGAATTTTTCCAATCCCTTTTTAAAGACATTGAGGCTAGATGCCTTCACCACATCCTGTGCCAGGGAGTTCCACAGAGCAACTACATGCTGGATAAAGAAATATTTTCTCTTGTCTGTCCTAACCCGCCCAACAGTCAATTTTAGTGGATGTCCCCTAGTTCTGGTGTTATGAGAAAGGGAATAGAGCTTCACTCTATCTACTGTTTTGTTTGTTGGACTGTTTCAAAAAGTCCTTCAGTAATGAGTGGTTAGCAATATTAATTTACTGGTTAGAAATATCAGTTTACTGTACCAATCACCTTCACTTCATGGTGAATTTTCAAATCACTTCTTGGTGTTTGAAGCAGAAAGGTTTTGTCATGCATGTTTCTTGTGAAGATGTTTAGCCCTGAGAGTTTTGTTGTAGAACAAACAAAATAAAAAGTGCTTTCTGAGATTACTTTTAAGCTATTAATTAAAAGCTTAGCAGCATTATTCACACATATCATACTATCATTTTTTTAAGCTACAGGTGTGCTGCAATATCCATAATTCCAGAACTTCCCAGGGAGACACTGTGCCTACTGTGTATCCTCCACCATCCAGAGGCAAAACCAGAAGTGACATTTTTATGCCTTTAAAGGTAGAATCATAGAATCACATAATCCTAGAGTTGAAGGGGACCTAGTAGGTCATCTAGTCCAACCTCCTGCCTGCAGCAGGAAATCCTCCTAGATCATCCCCGACAGGTGCTCGTCAAGCCTCTGCTTGAAGACCTCTAGTGAGGTCCACCACCTCCCTTGGCAATCTGATCCACTGCCGAATCGCCTGAACCGCCAGGAATTTTTTCTGGATATCCAGCCAGAATCTCCGGTATTATGAGGACCAGAGAAACCACTGAAATATAACTTACATATCCAGTTATGTAAGGTTTGAAGAGGGTTATTGGTATATTAATAACAACAATAACTAGGTATTTTTGAAACCTGTAAAGGATTTATATCACAGCAATAGCTGCTGATTCTGCTGATCATCTAATGAAGAAAAGATGCTATGGGGTGCTAGCCTGAGTTGGCCCATGCTGGATTGTATCCAATTTATATGGATAATTTTGTGAGTTTTTCTAGTATCAGAAGATAAAAGGACAGATATCACATGCATCACAGCCAAATCTGGGGTCCCCCATGGCTTGCTCAATTACCACTCAAGTTCCCAAGCAACTCCCATACCTTGTGCAGGATGGGACTTTGCAAGGTACACCCTTGCCCACATGCCCATATGGGTGGGGAATGGCATTAGCCAAAATTAAAGGTATTTCAAGAAATAATCATATGTAATTTAAACCACAGCAGAAAGAGGGTGTTTTCCCAAGCCACTATATGTCAGTCCTGCTAATAATTTGGAAATGATATGGACAGTATAGCATCTACACTAGCATTGTGCATACTACAATGTGATTAGACAGGTAGAATTTCCTTCATATATGTGTGTATGTTCGAAAGTTTAAGAAGTTTGTTGTCCATTTCCAAAGAACAGAAAGTTAATTGTTGCAATCTTAATAGTTGTGGTGAAATAGCAATTTGTATTAATAATAATGATAACAATAAATTAAAACCTCATACTACCACAGATATTTAATATTACATTGATTTCTGAAAAAATGCAATTTTGGATTATATCAGCCATGTGTAAAATGGCTATTGTGTCTTGAGAACTGATATTAATATAAGAAATGGTTGTGAATAATCGAGGTAAAGCAGTCTTCTTAAATTTATCACATACAGAGGGAAAAATAGAAAATATCTTCCTGCCCTGTGTCTCCCTCCTTCATTTTTTTTGTTTTATTTTGTTAATTTTTTGTGGAGTCCCTGGGGTAGAAAGACTGGTTGTAATCTTAGAGAAATGTGTCTACTCAATAAATATTTTCAGTAGATTAGCTTCTGGGAACTGCACTCAGCTCTGCAGATTTGTTTCAGTTTCGACGCACTACCGAGGCTGGTTAAGTAAATCACAGAAGCTAATTTTTTAGGCTGCAATCCCAAAGAGACTTTCCTGGTAGTAAGAACAACTGAACACAATAGGGCTAACTTTCGAGTAGACATGGTTAGGTTTGTGCTCTGAGTCTGTCAAAACAGAAGATACAGAAGTGCAAACATTTTTAAAAATCAAATGAAGTCCCAAGCAGTACTTTTATAAAATGTATTATAGTCCACTAAGGAATACATTCAGGTGACATGTGTACATACTGTAAAGTTATATTTTCAATGTGCATATTCCTAAATTTGTATATCATTTCTATTAGAATCATTTTAATGCTCTCCTGTTAAATAAAAGCTACTGTACATTTAAAATCACAAGATTACAAGAGTGTAATCTTGTGGACTTCTGGACTATAGAATTTCTGAATACATATTTCTGTGATTGGTGCAAAAATGTTTTGTCACAGAATTGGAGCTGTGCCTATTTCAATAAAATAGGTTGTTGAGTGAGATACCTTGAATGATATGAGTTGATTAAGCTTTATAGTTTTTTTACACAATTAAAATGGTTTTATAGAGTCAGTAGCTTTATTGCTTTGATTGTGAAACTTTTGGTGGCTATCAGTTAATACGATGAAGTCTTCACACTAGGTCTAAAAATCATTTCCATAGGGCATTAATGCCTTTATACACAGAGAGAGTATCATAAAACAGTTGCACTTGGTTACATGTTACATGTTATACTTGAAAGAAATATTATGCATATTTCCTAAGTAAAGGTTTGCCTCTTATCCTTATCTGAACCCCTCTGGAGAAATTGGAAGTAATTTTTTAATGCCTTATAAGCACAGTGTTTCTCATACTGTGGGTTAGAACCAACTAGTCTACTGTATTTTAGGTGGGTCCCCATTCATTTCAGTATTTAATCTTAATACATTAGACTTGTTGCTAACAATGTATGTGACTGCATTTCGGATAAGGCTACGGATTTGTACTTAGGATATTATGGATACTATGTAAATGCTTTTAACAATGATAGTAAAAGGACTTGTTCTTGGGTAAGTGCCACTTGAGATTGTAGCTTACATTTGTTAAAAAATTTTCCTGCTTGATCCTATCATTTCCAGTCATGACATCACTTCTGGAGGGTCCTAACAGAATCTCATTCTAAAGAGAGGGTCCGTTTGCTAAAAGTTTGAGAACCAACATTATAAGGCATTGGGAGGCCCCAGGGTGTCATTTTTTTAGCCTCAGAGCTCAGTCTGAGCTCGGCAGAGGGTGGAGACAGATTTTCTTTGTCACTGTAATGAGTTCAGAGGCTGCTCTGGCTGTGATGTTCGCACATGGTGGGGGCCTTGATGAGCATGAGATAGACTATATAAAATTGAATGTGCATCCAACTTCTAGAGCTCCTCCATGCCCCAAAAGGCAGAAAATACCCAGTCGTGTATATATATATTTTTAGTGGAGTATCTGAGAGTAGAAGATTGATGTGTCTTATTATTAACATCTGGACTGTATCTGTTCCCTCTGGAACAGATAACAGGCCAGGCTCAGAACAGGCTAGGGGGGCAGTTGAGGAAAGCCATTGAGGAGAGAAGAGGCAAAAGGGTGGTTGAAATGCTGGAAAGGAAATGGTTTTTTTACTAATGAATGTTGTAAATTGTACCCCTGCAAGCGGCAGCCACAGGCTGTTACTAGTTATGTATATAGTGTGGGGCAGTGAAGTGTGGACCATCATTGCCATTAAATGTTGTGACATTTATATAAGTTATAATGAAATTATCTAAACGTTACAGTTACTCACATTTGAAAATTACTCAAGTGTAGATTTTTCCCCCCACAAATCCCATCCCCACTAAAACATTTGATAGCTGACAGTTCACAGACTGCTATTTGATGACTATGACAGACCTAACAGCCTCCTTCTGAATGCTAAGGCAGTGGGGCATCTTTCAATGAACTTGAGAATATACATCACATGATAATAAAATAGGTTGTAAAATGTTGGGAGACATGAAGACTAGTTAATTTATAATAACAGTGAACAAGAGTTTTGTTCAATTTGTATATGCTTAAGACCATTCTATGAATGTAATTAAGTATAATTACAAAGTATAAGTAATTGGATGCAGGATTGCAGCCCCTATTTCTTGTTAATAATTAAGTATTGAAATGGTTCTCCCACTGATGGTGCAATCCTACCCTAGGCTGCCACAACTCATTGGTCTTCCTGTTCCTGTAGTGCTTATGTGTGGGTTCTGGCCTTATCCTTCCCCAGGAGTGGCGGAGAAGTGTCTTGCAGCACTTTTGTGACACTACCAGGCCACGACGGGACTTGTGCTGGGGCTTACCATGGCCTAATTGAGGATTAGGAGTGCAGCCTTAAGCTGCTGCTATAGCAGTTTCATTGCAGCTATTCTACCAACCCACTTCCTGGTTCCTTATTTCAAATACCCCACTTTGTGGTCGCATGTAGTTACTATGATGAATTATTTATGAAGGATGAGTAGATGGAGCATTTCTATATTTCATTTGGATTTCTAATCCAGTTTTTTTTTCTACCTTGAGAGCAGTTCATATAAAAGGTAGGACAGAATGAAGCTAATTCCAAATAACACTATATATACTACTAGGTATTGAATTTATGAATTACAAGATTTTCTATTGGGTCTTCTCTGTTAGCATATGAATCATTGGTGGGGAAAAATGGCCTTTTCTGTAGGCTTATCTGAATGTTACTGGCATTATGACCATTCCAAATCCAGGGCTGCAACTGTCATCTAAGTTGGTTCAGAATATGCACCTGTATATTTATTTTTTAAGATATTATGGAAAAAAGAATTTAGGTAAGTTTTCCCTGCTTTCCCCTGTTAATTATAAAGTTAATTGCCCAGTTAGGCTGTCCAGCATGCAGTGAGTTTAAAGCTGTTACTTTTGAAACTGTGCAGTTGTGAATTACAGGGTGGTAAACAGGTAAGCCTTCTATGTTTTGAGCAAACGAGTTCATTCATATAGTGCTTGAAATTTCTAAGATGATGCTCCGTGATAAAGTACTTGCCCACTTCAAGTTAGACAGAGGAAAAAATTGTGTATACATGTTAAAGGAAAAGCATGATTTAACAATCTACATTAGAAATGTTATTTTTTAATTATGTAAAGCATTATAATAATATAATGGTGTCTTTTCAGAACAAAAAAGCCGCAAAGGCACAATTTAAGAATATCATATGTTGCTTATGTATTTTCTTCGGTAGATTATTTTTAAATGACTGCTATTGTACTACGCTTATGTTAACTTTTGGATTTTCATATTGAAGAAAAAATACATTCAGTTGTCCCAGAGCATCTCTACACCTGCTTCCCATTTATTTGTGTTACTTTTCGGTGTTTTTTTGTCCCTTCTCTTTTTATATGTCCTTCCAAAATTTCTGTTTCAAATTTGGAGAAGAAAACACACAGAAAAGGAATTAAGAAGGCTGTTGTTTTTAATTTATTCCTAAGTATGTGTTGGCTAAATTTGTCATTCCCATATATTATCTATAATTATGCAGTGTAGGAAATTCATCATGGTAGATATGTAAAAGAAAAATTATTTAGAATGATTTAAGGCATGATCAAGATATAAGATTTGGTTTGTGTGTCTTTCCATTGCTGCAAATCACTGATGTTAGAAAAGCAAGTATGTGCCCTAAAGTTACCCATTTTTAACTTGAATTAAAATAGTTATTCTCAACAGTAAGGTACAATTTACCACTGAAGTTGGTAAATTGCAATTGACCGGGAATGCTTTACACTCATCCTTAAATAGGGTTGCTATAATTATCTTCCACAAAACTGGGACAGGACCCCCTGGAAAGCTTGCCAGTATGTGAACACAGTCCCCGAAAACCGGAAGAGTTCTGATTTTTGGGGACATATGGCATCCCTGCCCTTATGAGCAACTGAAAAAAATTTCATGCAACTTTCATCCATTTAAGTAACAATTTGCAGCTGAATTCCTGGTGGATTATGTTCAATATCTCCAGCTGAACTGGAAAGTATAGTAGTTTACATGAATTCTTGATGACTTCAAAAATTTGTATTATTAAGACTTTCCACTTTTATGGAAATGCTAGATTATTTTTAAAGAAAAAAAATTCTCAAATTTAAAGCCACTCTGCCAACTTACTAAGTATGAATACTGAGGTAAAAATGTGCTCCTAATTGGCTGGTCAACGTCCTCAGTGTAAGATTGATTAATGTTATTCTGATTTTACCATGTGAGTATTTTATATCATTCAGGGCAGGAAATAATTAATATAACAATCTATTAGGATCCTGGTCTCTTAGGATCCAAATATTTGCTTCTGTTTATGCAAAAGGGAAAGGGGTATGCTTTTCAGTCATGTTCCCTTTCATCTCCTGCCTCCTATTCCAGACTAATCTGGTTTCTGAGGGGTTCCCCCACACTGGTGACCATATTTAAAAGGGTGTAAGGAGATGGAAAGGAAATTGGGAATCATGGAAAAATTTGGGATCCCTCTGGCACTCTTTCTGATAGTGGGAGAAAGGTAGGAATTACACCAAATCTGTTTTAAAAACAAAAAATGTAATCCCAGCTAAAGTCAGATTTCAGTATGATTTTATTATTTATTTTAATTTATTTTAAGGATTTATATCTTATCCTTACCAAAGGAGAAGTTCATAGGAAGTTCATCATTTATTAAAATTAACTACTACAAAATAGCGTCTAATGTACTATAGTAAATTATATTTGAATTAAGAATGAAAATACTATAAGCAGTCAAACAAAAACGAGCAATCATCAGCACTAGAAAGTAAAGGACAGGCTGTACGAATGTTTCACAATTTTTGTACTCCGCTATACCACTTTGCATGGGCCAGTTATTGGAAATATCACTGGGAGAAACATGTTGATTCCATTGCTAGTTATTTCTGGCTTTGGAGGCCAGACACAATAGAGTAGGAAGCCCAGGGTTGGCAGTGGAGGGGCTTTTCTGAGCATGCAAAAATGCTGGCGCCAAGCAGAGCCTTATACTTGCTGCTTGATGCTTTCCATTGCTGGTCCATTGCACTGCTGCCAGGTGAGAGGGGTCTGGAAGTTCTACGTTTACCACTGGACACTATAGTGGTATGAATACCATTGGTTGAGAAACATTGGGCTAGATGAAGTAAAAAATATCTTACTCCCCTTTCTGAACACCAGCAAAGAAAGGAGCACATCTGATTGTCACAGGTTAAACCACAGTGGGGGTTAGGACCCACATGGGAAGTTGCAGATTCATTTCAGTGGGATCAAGAAAAACAGTGTTCTGCCTTCTTGGAACCTGGCACTGTGCATGGAATAGGGCACTAAAACTGCTTTCCTGGGAATAAGTCTCACTGAAGACAATAGGACTTACTTCTGAGTAGACATGAGGAGCTGTGGTATCACAGTGATGTCTCTTTCAATTTGATGTCACTTCTGGCCATGGCATTGCTTCTGGGAAGTTCTGGACTAAGTGTTATTCGCAAAAGTGGGTCCCAGGTTGAAATGCTAATCACTGGCTAAACTGAGTGCCATGATAGAAAAGGTCCTATCATAGGCTCCTATCAATTTTATTCTCCATATTCTACATTGGATTTTAGCCACTATTAACTCATCACACTTGAATCTATAGGGGAGCATGTTGTGGTACTTTTAAATTTACATTGAAAGAGCTCTCGGGTAAGCTAAGTAGTTTAACAACATATAGTGTGGGCGACAAATTTCCTTTGGCAATTTTGAAAGATGAACAGTTAGTTGTTTTTGTTTACAATTATTCCCTTAAGAGCTCTATTATTTTAATCTTGGTCATCGTCGATTTAGTTATACTGTATATATCAGCAGCCCTCAGACTGATGACCTTCCCGTCCTGTCTGGCACTTACCATTCCTCAGCAGCGATGCTTCTTTTGCACCTCAACTGTAGCACAAGGATGTTCAAGGCAGTTGCATCTATTACCCACTGTCCCTGCAGACTAGGCAGGAGGACATCTGGGCATATGTGACTGCCTGGAGCTTCTCTGTGCAGTGATCAAGGTACAAATAAGTGTCCTTGCTGCTGGACAGTAAGCACTGATCTTAGGGGCAGCTTTATCCAAAACCTCTCTCTCTCTCTCTCTCTCTCTCTCTCTCTCTCTCTCTCTCTCACACACACACACACACACACACAAACAAACACATACACAAAGGGAAAGAGAGATAATTTCCTTGTGTTCAAAATGGTTCACAGAAATAAAATAATCCTATTTACTTTTATAAATAATCTTTATTTTAATGTTAATCGTGGGACCAAGCTACATGCTGTACTAAATGCATAATTTGGCTCTGCAGGCATTTAAGAGAATGATTGAAAGAATCCCAAACAGCAGCTACTAAGGCTTTGGGAATTGAGTCAAAAACTGTAGCACATGGGAAGAGATAAGAATATAAGAAAAGCTTCCACTGGATCAGGCTAAAGACCCATCTTGCGCAGCTTCCTGTTTCACAGTGGCACATACGACTCCTGCATCCAGGTGCCCCTTTACATCTGGCATTTTGAGGTTGTCCATATCTACACACACCCCTCATGGCCTGTAACCTGTGATGGTCCTTTCCTCTAAGAATTTGTCCAATCCTTTTTTAAAGGAATTGAGGATAGATGCCTCCTGTGGCAGGGAGTTCCACAGACCAACTGGATAAAGAAATATTTTCTCTTGTCCATCCTAACCCTCCCAACATTCAATTTTAGTGGATGTCCCCAAGTTCTGGTGTTATGTGAAAGGGAAAAGAGCATCTCCCTATACCATCTCCCTATATTTAGCACTTTCTCATTTTGTTAATCTCATTGAAAAATCACACTTCCAAAGCTGCTATTTTTCTTTACATAGACTCTTCCAGTGACCCAGAAGTTGTTTTCCTAGACTGCTAATAATTAAATTTGAAGTCTAGGAAAACAACTTCTGGGTCACTGGAAGAGTCTATGTAAAGAAAAATAGCAGCTTTGGGAGTGTGATTTTTTCAATAAAATTATTTTAAAAATTTAAAAATTATTTTAAAAATAATAAAATTATTTTAGGAATTACATTGTGGCGTTTTGAGCCTCTGTGTAATTTACTCAGCTCCTTCCCTTTGCTATGCGACAGAGGCAGGAAAATCTGGCCAGCCCATTGGCTGCCTGCTTTGTAGAGGTGGGGTGCTGCAGGCACTAGGTAGGCATTTTGCTTACCCAGTCTTAGTCCAGCATGCACTTTTGAACCCTACCCACTCACCCCACAAAAGAGGACAAGGCTGTCTCCTGATCTGCCTTCCTCCCTACCTGTGCCTTCCCCATTCAGCCCATCCCCTACTTTGTTCCACCTCTCCCCATCTCTCTCTTGACCCCTGTGTGGTTTTACCATCCTCAGTGGGCGTCCAGTGTATCACACAGCCCATATGTTTATGTGGCTGACATTCTTCTAAACACTGACTCTTTAGCATTTTATCTAATGTGTAGCCTTATGTGGACACAATGTTGCTTATTCTGAACAAATTTGTTTCATTTCTCCAATATTATTCTTTGTATAGTACGGTGGCGCCTCACTTAAAGAGCTTAATTTGTTCCGGAGGCATGCTTTTTAAGTGAAACGCTCTTTAAGTGAAGCAGATTTTCCCATAGGAAATAATGGAAACTCAGAAGATTGGTTCCACAACCCAAAAAATATTCATATAAAAATATTAACTGTTTATCAAAATGATTATAAAACACTGCAATATAACACTGTACAAAGCACTGTAATATACAGTAACACACAACACTGCAATAAAGAAAATACTATACAGTACTGAACTGTACTGAACCTTTGAAAACCTTCATGGCTGGTGTGAGGGTTACAGAGAGGAGATGACTTTCACAGTCACTAATGGAGTCACTGCTATCCATTGGCTCAATGGAATCTATTGTCTTTTTGTGCAACTTTAACATTCCCAAACTGCTGACGGGGAGCAGCACTAGAACATTGATAAGGCACACCTTCCACGCTGCCACACACAGATCCCACATACAGACCTGACTCAGGCTGCTCCCCCCAGACGTCCCATGAGTTCCCCGGCAATGGAAACCTATTCCAGACTTTGCCCAGGGCCCCACTGTAGCTCAAGCTAGTCTCCTCGTCCCGCCTGTGAGTTCCCTTGCCATGGAAGCCTGTTCTAAACTTCCTCAGAAGTGCTCTTTATTCAAGACAGTGCTCTTTAAGCATGTCAAAATTTCTGAGAAAATTTTGCTCTTTATACAAAACGCTCTTTATTCAAGACGCTCTTTATTCAAGGCACCACTGTATTTGTATCATTCTCCCACACCAAAGGAGACTCAAGGTGGTTAATGTGCAATAAAAACAATTTAAAACAGTTAAAACAATGAAAGCAAATAAAACATTAAAACAACAGATTAAAAATCATCAAAAGGTACTAGCCCACAGCATGAATTAAAGGCCTTTATTAATAGGAAGGTCTTGATGTCATGCCTAAAGGTCTCCTGAGAGGTTGCTGTTCTTAATTTCAGGAGAAGGGAATTTCAGGGTGCCACTTCCACTAGGGCCCTATTCCTAGCTGCCACCTTCCTCACCTCTACTGGTGGTGGCACAGTCAGAAGGGCCTCTTCAGATAACCTTTTGAAAAGAAAACTTCTTGAATACTTTGACAGACAGGCAGGCAGACAGACAGACTGAAGGCATGGCCTTTTCTCCTGATTCAGTACCCTGCAAACTGTGTGAAATTGGCCAATTTTTTCTTGTATATGACTGATTTACAAATATGCAATATTTTTATGACTGAATGTGAACATGGCAGGTTATATGTCTTGATCCATGTGTGTTGTCCCATCCCTGTTCTGATGCAGTTGCCACACATATTTTCAATCTACAATTAAAGAGCAAAACAAAACCTCAACTCGCATCAAAATTGTGTGAGTTGGTACCTATCTATAATTCCCATTGTAATGGTGCATGTTAGATCACATTTCTGTATGTGAAACAGTAGCAGTGATTTCTTAATCAAGCATGTCAGTTAAGTCTTAAGATGTTTTTTGATGTCAGTCTTTGTGGAATGTCAGGTTCATTCTTAAGTTTCCTCAGACAGGTTTTCTTGTGAATGTAAAAGGCAGTGGCAGTGAAAGAGGATGGCAGAATATTGATTGTTCTCGTTTAACCTAATGCTGCAGTTAATTACAGGCGCTTTTCCTTCTACAGCTGTCCTCTGAATTGGCAGGCAGTCTGGCCTGTTGCATCAGCCTTGGATTAGACAGAACCAATATAAGTGACATTGTGCTGTCAAAACAAAGCTTGAATACTTTAAAGTGGTTAAATGACAGCAGATTGTTGTTGTTAGATTTCAGAGGCAGTACTTGTGCACTCCTGATGATATCACTGCTCCAATTAAAGCAGGGGCCTCCAAACTTTTTGGCAGGAGGGCCACATTGTCTCTCTGACACTGCATCGTGGGCCAGAAAACTAATTTACATTTCAAATTTGAATAAATTTACATATAATAACATATTGGAGTAAATTTCAAGGCTTGCCCAAGGGCCAGATAGAGGGGTCATGCTGGGGGCCACACTGAAGCTTGCCGAGGGCTGCATCTGGCCCCCGGCCCTGAATTAAAGGAAAGTTAGGGACATTGCAAATAGAGATAGCAAGTTGTTTAGGGAGAGTTGACAGTCTCCATTGGTACTGAAATAAACCATTTTTTCCTAGTACTCCTCATTGAACCATTGTAGATGGTTGACTATACAATCATGATAATTTTAAGTCTTCAATTTTTCCCATTATCTCTATTTTCATAAACCAGTCTTTTAAGAACATCAAGTGACTGATCCCTTTAGATCAATATTGTCGACCTACCAATCCAAACCACCTTTCCAGCACTGGCATAGCTGTGCTAATCCAGCAGTTGGGGGACAATCACATATACTTTCTCAAGGTATAGCTGTTTTGGATCCCTGACCTTGGAGTTGCACTGGCCTCACCCCAAACAGAAAACTGGTTAGCACTACGCCCACATAATGATAGCTTTCTGATTTAATACATGGATTAAGAATGCAACCATATCTACTCAGAAATAAGCCCCACTGTATTCAGTGGGTCTTACTCCAAGGAAAGTGTCTTTAGGATCACAGCCTAAATCTTTTCCCAGGTATACATGAAAACACTATGGGTAGAAATTGAGATCTGCTTGCTCAGCATGTACTCTGCCCTGTTGGATGCAATGAATGCAGATCTTCCAAATATATTATTTGGTAGTTAACTGAAGAATTTGTATACATATCACTGTACACAGATAAATTCAAACAGTGGTGGGGGGGAATCATTATGCTAGGGCTATGGATTGAGTTGTTGTAACCTGCTATAACAAACTGTGAAAAGAATTTGATATTATTTTGAAATTTCAAAACTGAATATTATTCTTATCCAAAAGTGACAGGTAGAATATTTGCTTCCGTTAGCAGATATAACATCAGAAATATTTCTAAAAAATGTTGGCCTACAAGTTCTAAAATTAGACATAATAAGTGTTGGGAATGTCCCTCTATTGGATAAACCTCAGTTTTTAGCTATTTGGGTCTCATTTGCTTGTCATTAGCAGGTGAGCAGGTGGCAGTTTTGATGCCTCATCTTTAATGGATGCAATTATCACAAGATTATACGGTCTACCATGTTAGGCATTCATGCATTTTAATATTTTGTTTACAACCTTCCTGCACTCTTCAGTCTTTCTCAGAGAAAGCTAATGGAGAGTGTTATAGCTCAGGTCTTAGCTCATTCAATATGAAATATGTTGTTAGCTGGAAACATTTGGGAATGATGTATTGCAACTTCTTCAGGGCTTGTATCGTGTGGTGATGGTCTCCGCTTGTTGTGGAATTGATTTTTATCCAATCCATGACTGACGTGGCATGGGGAGACCTGGCCGGCCTGTCGCCAGGACGTTGCCTTTTCCACCGAAATGGTACCTATTCATCTACTTGCATTTGCATGCTTTTGAACTGCTAGGCTGGCAGGAGCTGGGCTAAGGATGGGAGCTCACCCTATTTGGCAGTATTTGGGAAGGGAATGACATACTGCCAAACCTTTTAATCAATTGGCTAAACTTTGTTGTTGCAAATAATTCAGAAAGATTGTTCTATAAGGAGTATATGGCAGAGGGAAAAGAACCCACGAGCGTTGCATTGACAACATGTTTTTTAAAAGCTCTTCAGTTAACTACCTACAGCACACTAGGATGTTGCCCAGCATGCCATCTAAGTAGTTTCAGAGTTCTGGGACAACTAGCAGACTAATATCACAAATCCATTTCATATTCTTCAAACTTTATGCCATGTATTTTTGCAAACTCTGTATTTTACCAGTAACAGTAGGAACTGTGTACCATAACAAATGGAATCAGTATAGAAAGGAAAAAAATAAATCCTTTGCCTCCTGATGTATTTCCAGGAAAGAAAAAGTATAAGTTGGCTTGTCAGAGATCCATAAAACTATAATGGAAGCAACTGAAAGAATTGGACTGCTCTGAGAGACTTTTTGGAACCAGGATAGTTCTAAAAAAAATCTGAGGAAGCTAGAACTGAGGAAGGTCACCTGCATTGCAGTTATGGACCTGCCCCTGTGGCACTCTGACACGTAGGTCCACAGTGATGCTCTCAGTTGGCTGTTTACCTACCTAGAAACTTGCACAGTGCTCAGGACCACTCCAATAGCCTTTCAAGGATTCTGGTGTAGTCTTAAACAGTACTTCCATCTTCCCAGCACCCCAGGAGCCTTAGAATGTTTTTTTAGTTGTTCTGAACACAGTGCGAGATTTTGCTTGCCTGCAGAATGGCTCAGGAGGGCAGGCAGAGGCTGCATGGGATGTGTGGTGGTGCCACCCCACAAGGTCCACAGGTGTAGGGCCTGGGTTCCCCCCACCCCAGCCCACCACTGTTTCATTTGGTCAGTCATGGAAGTGTTTCTGCACATCTCTTCCATATTTTAAGCATTGGTATTGGATAAAAAGCTTTCCTTCAAAAGTCCATACATAAAATTCACTGAAAAATTAGAACTTGCAAAGCTCAGATCTTACTTTGAAGTATCTATAAGACACTTCATTCGACGTGAAATTAATTTGTAAAAGCATGTTCATGATTTAAACCTTATTAAAAAAATAAGGTGTTCTGGCTAACATTTTTTGATTCCATCCTCACCAGAGTTTGCTGCAGCTGTAAGCCTTTATGAATTATTGTCAAAATTTTTCAGAAAACCAGAGAGCAATTTTTGTGAGTGTGCAGGTAGTATTCAGGTGATCCTGTGATAAGCTGGGAGATGTTTCTATTCCAGAGATGGGCCAGGGCTTTAACAGAGCCATAGGCCCAAGTGGCAGAAGGATCCACCAGTGCCATCATGGAAAAATTAATTTCTACCATGCATGCAAAGGTCAGATATTTCAGAAGTTTAAACACTATTAGATATTGTGATCTGTCTGTGACAAAAGGGTGGTATTAATTGCTTTAAAACCTCAGAGCACTAGTTATTTGCCCAAAGGAAGGAATATGTTGCTCGCCCTATACATGAGGGCAGTTAGTCTCTGAGCCAAAGCCATGGTGGCTCTAAAACCCTGAACTTCACCACTATCAGGGATGCTGTCATGTATGTTGATGACCTCCAACACCTGGGTCCAACAGGATGTGAAATCTGCCTGGCCATCTCATCACATACCTGGCCATCTCAGGCAGCAAATTTTTAGGTGGGGGGACAAGGTTAGCAATATATTAACAAGTATCCTTTTCCTAATTCAGCCTCAGAGATATAGTTTAAACTTGGGATAAACAACTCTGCCTTGACATCCCTGAAGTCCTTGGTGTTACACATTAATATTTAGAGGATAATGCTGGGGAAGATTCTGCCCCTCCCCAATCTTATATAATTTAACTTCCTTGCTTTGTGATACATAACATACAGTTTGTTTCTTCTAGTCTACATTTTTCCCCAATTAGAAATGGAAGTTTTCTAAAATTTTGGACCATTTGCATACAGTTGGCCACAGATGTAATTTCTTTGTTCTTTGTTTCTTTCTTTTCCTTTCTATTTAACTGGTGCACACTCATGATGTTGTGTGCAGTGTCACACAACCAGATCAGTACTTGAGAACATTCAGATTAAAAAAAATGTGCTGTTAAACTATATTTGCACATTTGCACAATTATTAGGAAAAGATCAACTGAAAAGAAGGGTTCTAAGGAGGAAATTAAAACCAAGGCAAACTGTGTGTATAGTCTGAAAATCTTTCTACTTAAAAGCCTTGTATGTAAGGGTGTCTGCATCTTCTAGCCAACATTTTGTGTCAGTCAAGCAAGGCTGAGGAGATGCAACTGTTAACATTCCAACTGTCATAACAGGAAAGGATAAGAAGAGTCTAGGGGGCCATATAAGAGAGATGTGGCAGAAGGGCAGTTGAGGAGAGAGGGGGCAGTTGAGGGGGGGCAGTTGAGGAGAGAGGAGGCTGGAATGCAGTTGAAATTCTGGAGTGGGGAATTAGCTTTTACTGATGAATATTGTTATATTGTACCCTCAAGTCAAGTGTTTCCAATGCAGATGATAAATAAAAACCTAGTTGATCCTATTTAAAAAAAAAAATACAAAGTACTTTGTATTATTGAAAAGGATCAGTCCATACTGTAGTCAGAAAGACTATGAAATATAATTGCACCATGCTGAAGTCATCATAAAGTTGATTAGGTGGTACCAAGCAGCAAGCATTGTAACAGGTCTGTGAACAGTCTCATTTTTAGAAATAATATTAGCCATAGCTTTCCTTTTTAAAGAAAAGGAAAGCTCTCAGGCTGCAGTCCTGAAATGCAGTTAGGCAAGCATATATTCACTGAACTGGCCGAATTCCAAGATAGGCCAGCCTAGCTACACCAGAGAAGGCGTGGGTCAGCCTAGCAGGGCTGATATCCCAGAGTGAAAATGATATGATATCTGATATCACTGATATGATAACACTGTGATAAATGATAACACTGATATGATATCGCAGAGTGAAAATGGAAGCAAAATTAAAAGTTCTAAGTTTCAGGCTAGTCTAATTGCCACTTCTGCCTCTTAACCTCAGGATATGGCACAACTACACAACTACACTAGCCCACTTCAGGATATGGCACAACTACACCAGCCCAGTGAGCATGCTACCCTTGTGCTGTAGCAGTTAAGTCAACCTAGAGGCCTCCTAGCCCTGTGGATTTGGCCTAACTGTCAGTTCAGGATATGGCCTACTTAAGCCAGCTTAGCTGGGCCATTCTCTGTGCCCTAATTCAGGATTATACCCTTAGTAGACATCATCAGTAGTCCTTCAGTGATGTTTAAAATTATTCAAAGCTTTCTTTCCACTTTGATGATAACCTTCGGTAATAGTGAGGCCTGACTTTCCTTTTAGCCTGACATGACAAAAAGTGTTCTTCCAATTTTTGAATGTAAATATTTTAATTGGCAATTAGTAGTTTCTACAGCGTTAAAATGTAGGTGGATGGAGACCCTTTCCCACTCATCATTGATCTGCACATATTTTTTGTAAGACTTAGAATTGTGACCATACTAAAAAGGGCAAAAAAGAAAGTCAATTGCCTCTCTATTATGGTAGGAGAGTCTGTCTATTGTTGCAGAAGAAACAACTGGTGGCTTGATGGCTATAAGATTTAAAATGGAGAAGGTCTAGTTTAAAGGGGTGGCAAAATTTTCCTTCACTGAGCCATTTCCTCTTCTGTTTGGGACCTAATGCTATCCAACTTTCCAGCACTGATGCAGAAGTGCCAACAGGCTACATATGTTGCAGAGGTAGGAGAGTGCCGTCACAAAGGCCTCCTCTACGCAAGCGGATCTCTTCCTTACCGTGGGACTGGATCAGCACTGAAAAGTTGGTTAGGATTGGGCTCTTGGTCATCTCTGAACTGGACAGGGTAGGGAAAAGAGAGAGGGCAAAATCAGGAAGCAAAATTGAGTGCCAGAAGTAGAGTGGCACACTCCAGTGGAGGCTCTTCTTATGTTCTTAAATACTGAGCAAAATTACTAACCCCCTACAGGAAGTGAAAGAAATGCATAATACCAACACAAAAAAGAGAATAAAGGGTTTAGTTTGCCAAGGCTTGGATGCATTGACTCAGTTTGTTACACTGCCTAAATGTAACCTCAGTATTTGTTACATTGCCTTAATTGATAAAACAAACAAAGCCTTTCATGGAGTGGGGTTGGCAAGTGTTACAAACTTGTGGATGTAAATTAGATGCTTGGACACTACTTGAAAGAGTGGCCATTTTTCATGTGTTCAGTGCAAAGAAATCAAATAGTGTACTCCAGAATGACCCCTTTCTTTGCCCTCTTGGTTTTAGAAATATTACCAAAGAAATGCTGTTGACATGGTGGCGGTCTAAAGATGAAGATTATCACTTCTATTTTGGGTGGAGAATGAGGACACTGAGGATCTTTTTAAAAATAAAGCTATTTATTAGAAAATAAAATCCTAAAGAAAAAGCCAACAATATGTTTAAAATGGTAAATACTGTAGCTTAAAAATCACAGTGTAGAAAACCACAGTGACAGAGCACAATCCAGAGTAACTACGGGAGCTCTTGCACCAAAGCAAGAAAAATTTACTGTGGATTGCTCTATGCATTTTCCATAGGTTTCCCATAGGTGGCACCATAACTACATCGACGTAAATGTCTCTTACATCAACGCAAGAGCTCCCGTAGTTTGTGCTGTGAGTGATTTTGCTTCTTTTCCTCTCAAGGTTTGCTACACATGACGTTGCTCCCTTGCAGCTATACATATGATAGGCATGTTGTAATTAGTTTATAGTACCCTGTAGCTTGAAACCCAGTTGGGGACTTTTTTCCTTTCTGCACGCAAGGCTAGTATAAACAAGAAGAGGATTGTTGTTACAGGTGGCAGACGGCTCTAATCACAAACAATGCTTAAGTCGATGAGAGAGAAATAGTCTGCCTTCTGTGCTGTTTCTCCGACTGATTTTCTTTGGTGCAGTACTTTAGTGCAGGCACTGTGTTGACATAATACGTATTAAACAGAAATGATAATTTTATGTTGTTTCACCACAAGTTGGTGCTTAAAGCTTCAATAAAAGCACAATAAAACTGACATTGTAAAACCAACTGTAAAACCAATTTTGTGCTGCAAATCATCATAGGCACATGACCAAAGGACTTGTGAAGTGTCTCCTTTAAGGAGGAATACAAGTTCCTGGAAAGTTTCACTGTGCTCCCAACACCATCATTGGGAATGCACTAGTTAGGGTCTTAGGTCTTTTGGGGCTGACCTGTTAAAATAGATTGATTTTGATCTCTGGGTAGTCATTTGCTGAATTTATCCTCTTTTCATAGATGATTTTGAACTTAAGGTTTGCTGATAGGGACCAGCAAATACTGATACCTTGAGCAAAGATTCCTTGATTGGGGGGGGGGGGAGGAGATGATAAAAAGTTTGTGGGAAGGAACTTGCAAACATATTTCAAGAATTTAGAAATGCTTTCAAACATCTGTTGTTGCAATTGATTAAAAATGTTAAATGATTTTCATGAATGGCTGATGATCCTGCCCTTCACCATTTAGTGCATCTTGCATGTTCCTGTGATGTGATGCATGAACTGTCCACACTCTGTTTTAGAAAGGCACAGGTTGAAGCATGTTCACAATGAGATTGTTAAAAAATGAATGTGAAGATAAAGCTCTATTGTATTCTGTATTCTGTATTTCACCAAACATGGTGTAACATATCTTTGCATATAATACCATGCTCCCTGTACCAGTGTGAAAAGAAAGGGTTGTAGAAATATTAGTCTTACTACTGAAGAAGAGGGCAAGGACAGTTAGTGTCATGGCTTGATTGAGCTGGATGAATATTTCAGCAGCATACCTGCCACCATTATCATAGAATCAGCAAATATTAGACTTGAAAGATCAGCTAGTCCAAACTCCTGCTTGATTTGGAAATGCCTACAGCATCCTTAACAGGTTCTGTCTGAATACTTTCAACAAAGGAAAGCGCACAGCTACGCAGGCAGACTACTACTAATGCTAGACAACCAACTAGGCGTTAGGAAATTCTTTGTCATGTCTTTCTTAACACTATGTAACTTTGGCAGAACAAGAAAAGGCTTACATTGTCAGAACAAGAAAAGCAGCATGGAAATAATCTCCATCTCCTTTCTTAATCCTTTTACTTTATACCAGGGAAGGAGAAATATTTTTTCCCTTCAAAAAATACAGACATAATATAAGGGAGGATCTCCCCAGGAGACAGAGTCAGTGTGACAAAAAGACCCCCCCCCCCCCATTGGGACAGCTCTGCCTCTCTTAGGATGGATGGAAGGACAGAGAGTTCTGCCTTCCTCCCCTTACCTGGATTAATCAGGCCACGGGTCCTTTAAGGAAGAGAAAGGCAGCAGAAATCAAGTCTTGCTAATATCAGGGCACGTACTTTGCACTATGGCATGATTTTATAGTATTCATTTATAGTAGAATCATTGATAAACAGAGGCTAAAAGATTAAAATTACACACATCCTTGGGTGTCCATATGCACACAAACACACACAGTTACCCATCAGCTGTAAAACAACATAGAAAAAATAGGAAAAAAAGAAATCAAGGGTCTCTTAACATTACTTAGTGCAATATTACTGATAAGCATTTATACATAGTAATGTATTGTGGAAAAGGAAGTCACTCATAATATACAGATTTGAGGTTACTGCCTGTTTTATTGTGTGACAGATTAATCCCATATTGCCCCAGAGGATAAATCATCAGTGATTTCTGGCTGCTATGCATTTGGGACTACATAGAAGGCTGTTGTGGCACAGCCTCTTTCCATATGTGCTACTTCAGTGGTCAGCAAACTCATTTGTCAATGGAGCCAAATATCAACAGTACAACAATTGAAATTTCTTTTGAGAGCCGAATTTTTTAAACTTAAACTATATAGGTAGGGACATTGTTATTAACTTAATTGGGTACTCCTAAGCTGCCCATGTCAAACAGGGCACCTAAAAAAATGTTTCATTTTTAAAATAATAAAGCCACCAACACAAAATAATTACAGTTCATAAACTGATAGCAAAAATACTCCAAGGAAAGTGTGGCTGGGAGAGCAGTCTGAGCTGTTCTCCTTCTCCAATGGCAGGGAGTTCCACAGCCCTGCTGTGTCCTCCAGTGCCAGGCTAAGAAGCCTCTCCAGTCCACCGTCCCCCATCCCGCCAAAGAGCAGGGTCCCTTTAAGAAAAGGATTAGTCCTTCCTGGTTGCCTGGCTCCTTCTTGGGCAGATCTACTTTACAAGTAAGTCCCATTACAGCCAATGGGCTTACTCCCAGGAAGGTGTAAGAAAACACAAAATAATTACAATTTTTAAATTGATAACAAAAATACTCCCAGGAAAGTGTGGCTGGGAGGGCAGCCTGAGCTGTTGTCCTCCTCCAATGGAAGAGCCTCACTCAAGGGGCCAAAGAGCCCGCATGTGGTTCTAGAGTCGCAATTTGCTGACCTCTGTGCTAGGGTTAGGGTATAACTCACAGCCTTCACATGCTTAAATGTCCATCTGTATTTAAACAGTGTCTTGCATGTGGAGAACTGGCACAATCAGTCTAGGGCAGCAGTTCTCAAACTGCCAGGATCTTGTTGCAAGGGGGTTGCGGGGCTTTCCTGCAGCAGTGTCCTAGGGCTACATGTGCCAGCCTCTGCAGACCCCCACAAGGTGTGAATGGAGTGAAAATTGCAACCACTACTGATTTAGCAATCAGAAACTGGGAGTGGTTTGTGATAGCAACTTTCACTCTTTCTGCAACATGGAGAGCCTGCAGAGGCTGGTGCCAGGTTTCTGTACTTGTGACAAGCTACTGCAGGTCTGGGTGAGTCCAGAGAAACCCCTACTCTCTTCAATAGTGATGTGATTCTGGCTATCACTGTTGTTCCCTTCTTCCCATCATGTCCCTTAAGAGGCATGGAGCTCTCTGAGAAAATGAGTATTCTTATTTACTGCCCAATTTTTATTTATAAAAAAAATTATAAAAATTTATAAAAATTCCTCTTAATAATTATTAACTCTTAAAAACTCTTATAAAAATTTACTTATTTTACTCTTATCCTTATTTACTGCCCAATCCTAAAAGAACTGCTGCAGCAGCACCAGAGTGCTTTGCTTCCACACCAGAACACTATAATTCAGTTTTCACATTTTTAAAAAATTCAAGTTGAGATTTCAGTATAGTAATTTTGTTTTCTTGTAAATTTACAGTTTCTTAGGTATTTCTTTTTTGAATCTTAAGATAATTTATTTATCATAAAACATCAATGAACCACATTTTGAAAGCAAAAGCTCGGTAGAATGACCCAGGTAGTGAAAATTATAAAATAAAGAGATTTAAATCTACATATTTTTTACATTTCATACAAAATGCATGTTCATTTCCAGTAATATGCCTTGTTTGTCTCTCAAATATGAGAAGATGGTAGAACTATACTGATGTAGATACGATGATAATATGTTGAATTGAAAAATGTTGTAACAATAAACAGCAAAAGAAGAAAAGCAGTGTTAGGTTTCTTGGAAGGGTATATAAAAATATGGTCAGAATATTTAATTATAACCCAGTCAACCTTTTTTTGAACAGCATGTCGGTTTTACTTTTAAGAACCAAATGAAACACTTCTTTGTTTCTCAAGCACAGGCTTTTAAGACAGGAGGTGTTCGAGCATTCTATTAAGAGGATAAAAATGAATTGTTTGATCTTCTGAATGTTAATGTGTTGAAAAGATTATTGGGAAGAAAATTGTATTCTCTGAAGTGACAAAAAACATAATTCACATAGCTTTAATTACATTCTAGTTTATTCTTAATACATTTATAATGGGTATATATTCCATTTGGGATTGTAACAGAGTGGCTTTAAAGATTTGAGAAATTATTTTTTAAAAAAATATTACCACTAGTTTAGAAATTTAAGTTTCACTGAGTTTTATTGAGATAGTTATGGTCTATTGTGCTTCCATGTTGATAATGTGCTATTGATACTAATAATTAGATTATTACACAGTTAAAAATTCTTAGATTTGATTTAAAAGTAGAACTGCAATCCTATTCACAGTTACCTTGGAGTAAATTACATTGAACCCAATGGAACTTACTTCTGAATAAACATGTATAGGATTGCGCTGTTAATCTGCTATCTTCCAACGATGTGCCTGAGGTGGGTTTTTTGTATATACTTTGTCATCTAAAACACACATAGAAAAGTGTGGCGTGACAATGTTGTAAACTTATTATGTTGTAGTGGGGAAATTCATGGCTTCTTTCCCTTAAATACTCTGATCTCAAATTCTTGAAGATCCCCCCTCTTTTTCCCCCAACCAAATTCAAAGTAGGAGAGTCAAACGTAAACCGAAGTAGACATGCCCCCAAATATTTAAGTAAGAACATAAGAAGAGCTGCCACTGGATCAGACCAGACTGGGGTGGGGGGAAAGCCCCAGGTGCCATGCCTGCCCCTGCTACCTCTGCCTGCTGCGTCACTTTATCCTGCTATTGCAGCCATTCTGTGGAAAGCTGAAGCCCCACACGGAGCCCTAAATAATTCCGAAAGGCTTCTGGAACAATCTTAGATTGTGCATCTTCTGTCACAATTTGAGATTTTTGGCACAATCTGATGAAAACTGGAAGCATTGCACCAGAAGTCCATGTGGAGTGTCACGAGAAGCTCCATGTGCATAGGTAAGCATTCCAGGGGAAGTGGTATAGTTCACAGGGGGGCAGCATGTTACAGATCTGAACCCAGGGGTCAGATCTGTAACTGAGAAGCCTCCCTTTTTCTGGCTAGTTAAATACTACAGCCAGGGTACTAGGATGCTTTAAGACAGTCCCTGGCACAGTTCCTGTCCTGTTTGTGTCCTCCATGTGCTGTTTGAATTGGGAAGATAACCCTCAGCTGAAAGCTGCTCAACTTCACCCCATTCCATGCCACCAGCATGTAACAAATTCTCTTAAACTAAAAGGCATACAATCCAAACAGACACTTTGTGTGCTGCAGTCATGCTTAATTTGATCTCAGTGTTTTTCTTACTATGTAATAATAAATAAGTTGTATATTTTTGGCAAATGATATTTCAGATCAGAAAGCATCAGTGATGCAAATATTCCATGTAATGGTGTTAGTATCAGTTCTGAAAATCAGTAAATTAACTGTTTTGAATTTTAAACAGCCTTCTCTAATCCAGTGATGAGTGATTCCACTAGATTCATCAAATCAGTGGAGTACAGTGTATGGTGATTATTACATATCTTTGTGAGCCTGTAAGATATGCTACCTTTCCAAAATGCCAAAACAGTTGCTCCAGGATTATGTTATGCCTTGTAAAGTTTTAAATTAAATTGATACAGAAGATTATGGACTGAAGTCACAAGCGGCAACAAAGTGAAGATGTTTAAAAACCAGGGAAATGTGAAGTGCTTAAATAAAACATTTCCATCTAGGCTCACATTTAAAGTGGGTCATTAAAAGCAATTACATTTGACCTCTAGGTATCAGTTTACTAAACTTGTGCAACCATCTTAATCAATTTCCTTTTGAATTTTTTTTAATCTTTTCATTAGCGATTATCTGATAGCCAGCTTGCTAAGTCTACAAATTAATTTAATATGTTAAGTTTTTTTGTTAATGCCTGCTTTATAATAGACCTTTTATTTTGTGTGTGTGTTTCTGTTTGTATGTGTGTGTAAACTATATTCTGTGATATTTTTGGGAAGGGGGACTGAGGTTCTTGAGTGAAGCTGAATCATTATAGCAAGTTCCTGCAATGAGTTCCACATTCTAATGGCATGTCATTTCTGCCTGTTACTGGGAAATCTTGTTGAGGAATGGGTCTTCATCACTGGTATTTTTTTTCTTGTAATGCTTCCTGTTAATTACCAGTATATAATGAAATTGCATTATGACGACTTTCTTTCTCTATTTTCTATTTAACCTTACTTGTTTTTCTGTTTCTTTTGCAGCAAATTTGCTGGATAGACTTTCTGCTCACTGCTTGTTAAATATGTTCTTTTTTCTGTCAATTACCACAGGTTTAGTCCCTATGAGTGGTATAATCCACACCCTTGCAACCCTGACTCAGACGTGGTGGAAAACAATTTTACCTTGCTAAATAGTTTCTGGTTTGGAGTTGGAGCTCTCATGCAGCAAGGTATACGATTCAGCCTGCTCTTTCTCTTGGGCGCCATGTCCCACTTTTTGCTGGGGGTAACCGTTCTCTCTCTTTCTCTGGCACAAATTGCTTGCATGGGTGCCTCTATGCATGTAACCATAAACCAGCTTTTTACATTGATACATCTAGGCATCCTTGACTTTCACTTTCAGAAAACAGAATATGTAGGAAAGTAAAATTCCAGAGTTCACATTATCATGCATTTCTACCCTGATCCCAATATATAATTACATGTCACACCAGTTTTAATCAATGCATTAACCTGTGTTTCCAGACAGTTACATCTCTTTGAAACAAGAGTTGAATGCTCTGCTTTTCTGTCAACTGTTGTCTCATTTTGATGTAAGCTGCCCTCCTCCATTTTAGTGCTAAAACGAGATGCCATTTATTGCATGGTTAATAAATGTCATCCCTGTTTTCAATAATTGTTGCAATCATGTTGTATCTGAGATTCTTTAAAATGAGATTCATAAAATGTTAAATGAGCACTTCCAAATTAGCATCTCCACATGGCAGTCCAAATGTTGCTGACATATTGCATGCTATATAATGCATGCACAAAAATTTGTCATTTTAAAAATAAAATTACAGCTACTAAAATTAGATATGCTGAGAATCATTAATAATTACCCAGCAGGATTTTCTGTTGGTTATATAGTGCACTTGTCTTTTATCTATAGTTTTTTATGCAATACCATTTTGTTTGATGCACAGATCAGATCAGATCATGCAGTAGTCTTAAGCACTGCAACCCATGTCAACTTGTTAGCAGTTATTTTTACAAAGTATCAGGTGATGTTATTGAATATAAGAGGAGTGCAGTGTAATGCTTATCCTATAATTAACATTAATTCTTTAAGAAGTAATTTTCCTTCATGTACTACCACCGCTGGTTTTCTTTATCAGAATTCACCCATATTTCCAGAGAATACCTGAATAGTTTGTCCATGCTACTCCTTTTCTTTTTTAAATCATAGATTATAGCTGAAGCCGGAAGCTTCAGGAATGTATGTGTGTGCACTTAAGTGCTAAAATCAGCTTTTGTTTCTGGAGATAACTTTTGTAACCAGTAGTACATAAGGTGGGCATGCGTCTTTGGGCATTCTGTGGGGAGGACACTTTTTAAAAAATAAATGCATCTCCCTTTAGAAAAATAATCAGTGCAATTGACAGAATATTATAGAAATCATACAGGAATTAGAACATACTGACTTTGACTCCCCAGGAGTAGAATCTTTATAACTCTTAGCAGTTACCATGTATTATTCTTTTAAAAAATCATTAATATGTGAAACACTATCTCCCAATCAGTTTTATAAGTAGTGACCATATCAGCACAGGCAGTTTTTAAGTTCTGTTATTTGTTTTGGAGATAGTTAAGTCACCATTTCATTTTTCCATAACAGTGAATAAAAATATTTGCCATATGCCTCTCCAGGTTATGAGCATTATTTTATATGCCATCTATAAAATTGTTATTTTAGGAACTCCTTATAGAAGTACCTTGTTCAGAAAAGTTTTCACTAGTGGTTGAAAACTTACCCAGCATAAATTATAATCAAACAGTACTATAGGTTCAAGTCTCCAGCAAACGAATAAACAATGTAATACATTGCACTATGGTAAATCTTATTCCACAATATCTTAAATAAATGTATCCCATGTGTCCCTAAGTTATTTAATTAGGAATGTTCATTCTAGGACAGAAGAAAAAAATATGAAATGTGAAGGAAGTCTGGATCAGAAAGATTTCTGCCTTTATCTAAATAAGTATTATAATTTGATCTTACATTTCAAAAACTATACTCATGTTTGATTAAAATATCAGTAGTAATCCCTCTATATTTTCTTGATTAATGATAATGTAGAAATACTGGGGAGAATGGCCAGGCTGTCATATTTCTACATTGTACGACATTGTAATTATACTTCATTATTCAGGCTAACTCTTACCCATATGACTATAATGTATCTTCTACACTGTGTGATGTTGCAGAGGTAGAATGTACACAGAGCCATGAAAATTATTTTTGAAAAATTCTTACTAGAGCTTTGAATTGCTAACTTAAAATTAATCTGATTAGTAGTTTTGTTCTAATTTGAATATACGTAGCATAGTTTGGAGGACGTAACACATGTGAAATGCATGGATAGGACCAAAATGCAATTCTTGGCCAAAATAATCATAAACAACTAGGACAATAATTTTCAAACTGCACAAGGCAGCCTCCACAGGGCTTCCCAACATGTGAGAATACTCAAAATTACAATTGCAATCCACTTCCAGTTAATAATTGTCAGACCAGAATTGGGTTGTAATCATGATTTTGAGTGTCTCCATGTTTTGGGGAGTCCTGTGGAGGTTGGCATATGGGGCAGCGGCAGCACTGTGCTGTGGCAGCACCTGGCGAGTGGCAGCAAGCTCTTGTGTCCTCAAAAGTCATGCAATCCAGGGAATTGCATCAATGTATCCATTAAGAAACAATATTTATAAAATGTTGAGCTGGACATGGAAAAATGCAAACCACTACTTAATGGATAAATTCAATTAAAGTTTAATAAATCCTACTGAATCTTGATAAAAGACTTGATAAAAACGACACAGAACACACTAACCATTGCATCGTTACCATTTTGTCACATTTCCATGAATGCTGGAGGCTACATGATAGAGGAAACTCATACATTCCTGCCTGCACCCCTTTGCTCCCAGAAAATTGTGGGACATGGTGCTGCACATGACGTTACCTTGGGTACATGACAGTCAGCCCCGAACCAGGCTCTGTTTCACAGGCTTTGGTGGCACTCTGTTTAAATCCTTGGGTAAGATATGAACTTGTGGTAATTGGGGCGATAATGGCAAACATTTCTATTGTTCTTTTCTCCCAAGTCTTGTTTGACTTTCCTAAGTGTTGACCTTAAAGAAAATAGTCAAAGCTGCTGGGCTTATTTGGCAATGTTAGTGTTTATAGTGTCTAAGTGTCTGACTGACAGGGCCTAGGAGCAACTACATCAGAAAGGTACTTTTCTACTTTTTTCCTTGCAGAATTCTAGGCAAAGTCTGGCGCTGGAGTTGGCTGTCATGTCCAAGTCTGTGAGCTTTTTTTGTTTGAAACAGCAAGGGTAAGATGAACTGCAGGGTAAGATGGGCTGTTTTGGATCAAATAGTCCAGTTATGATACCACTTCTTTTTTCTGTTCTTTCGTTTCCTTTTTAATTTTCTGTTCTGTAATTGATGTTGAGTTTGGCATAAGCCCCATTCATTGGAAGATGTGTTACCTTGCTGGACCAGTTCCTTAATTGATGCAATTTAAACAGTATAATTAATCAGGAATAAAATAGTCCATCTTGCCTTCATTCCATTTTACCCAAGTAAAACAAAAATGAGGGAAAAAAGCCTTGCTAAAAATTCAAAAAAAAAAATCTAATACATTATCATATGACTCTGAGGACATATTCCTTCAAAAACATCTTGTTACATATATGCTTTGCATATATTCTTTTGCACATGTGGAATTTGTGTATATTTGCCTTGCCACTATTCAAAAATTAAATTAGAAAATTTATCTTTACATTTTTAAGAATGTCATGCATGTCAGTTTCATTTATGGTATATTCTTTTTTCAAATTTAGGGAAAATGTAAATGTTTTAACTCCTAATAATGAAGCACAAAATGTCATTAAACTCTAAAATTATAAGTAATCATTATGTACATTACCAGTTAATGTCTGGAAGCCCCCTTCATTTTCAGTGCCATGAGCAGGCAACTCCAGCAATGCATTTGTGGTCTGTCTCAGATTAGTTTAGGAATAAATTACACTAATATCTTCATTGCCTCTCAAGTTAAATGAAGTGTGTGGCTTAGCCACTGCTCTTTACTATGAACTGTGGGGCAAAATATAGAGATGGGAGATGTTTTATTTTACCATTGACTTCCTACATACAGATTTGTGTGTGTGTGTCTGTGTGTGTCTCTGTGTGTGTTTTTTTAAAGGCTGCATAAATCACTTTCAAGGGTAGGATCCCTGTTTGCTCTAGACATTCTTGAAACACTTTTCTTGATTCCTTTGCTACCACCACAGTTTGAGCACTGCTTGTGGCAGCAGCTTATTTGTTACTGAAATAAAAAAATTAATTACTAGTTCATAAGATGCTTTGAGGACAAAGTATTATTAAGAACTATTCTAAATATTATGGAGAAGCTTGGGATTGAATCTTTTCCTTTTTTAGCATGAAGCTTCTCTTTATCTGCTCAAATGTCTGCTCATTCTTTTTTTCCCTTTCCTTTTTCACTGTCATTTAAAAATGTCTGTTTATATATAGCTCACAGCCAAACATTGATTTGGGTCTCCCATTGCTATATTGTGGGTCCCACAAAATCACAACTTCTTTAAAAAATAATAAAACATTTTAATTAAAGTATATTTTTTATTTTTTTTCATTTTGATTGCGTGTTCCTATCAGCAATATGTAAGCCTGTAGCTTTTTAATTTATTTATTTGTTTTGCTTAGTGATTCCATTTTCACCCCTGTGACAAAGCACTAAATTGTGCCAATGCAAAAGATTGTTTATGTGCTGGATTCATATTTTTCCCCTGATTTCCGTTAGGTTCCGAGCTCATGCCCAAAGCCCTCTCTACCAGGATAGTAGGAGGCATTTGGTGGTTTTTCACACTTATCATCATTTCCTCGTACACTGCTAATCTAGCCGCCTTTCTGACAGTGGAGCGCATGGAGTCCCCCATTGATTCAGCAGATGATTTAGCAAAGCAGACAAAGATAGAATATGGAGCTGTTGAAGATGGAGCAACAATGACTTTTTTCAAGGTAGGCCAATTATAATTTAATTGGTGAAAAAGGTTTCTACTGCTGTGCAGTGGATTTAGAGATGGGTTTTTTTTGTGGTCATGTAACCTATTCTAAGACACCACATTTTGCAGATTTGCAAAAAGAAACATCCTATTCATGCATTAAAATTCCTTGAAAAGAATACAGCTTTTTCTTGGAGTGAAGTGTCATCTTAAGGTTGCAATCCCAATACATAATTATACATAGGGTCAGCTGCACATCATCATTATCTTCCATTGTTAGGGAGAATGATTCTTACTTTTTCTTTTTTTGCCTCCCCGGCTTAAATTTGGTCTCTTCTTTCAAGTAGCAATTTAGTATGGAAAATATTTTATTTGTTAGAAAATCAATTCCTCTTTCTATAGGCGGATGAGTCACCAGCTTTGAGTCCTGGACTTGAGTTTTGGCTGTCTACATTGTAAATAGTATTAAAGGTATCTTATTTGCTGCAGTAAGCAGCAGAGATTTCTAACTACTGTGAAGTTGGAAAGATAGTGAACCAAGTTGTGTGTTTCCACATTTCTGTCAAATATATCCAACTTACTGTCTTGATTCATTGTATGCAAGGCAGGTTTACTTGAGGAAAAGTTGGAAATTGTAGAGCGAGATGTGTGCTACCTGCGCCACAGAGTGACACACTGTGACATTCGCTCTAAAATTCATTTTTGGTGTGTACCTAATTGAAAGAGTAGGTGGAATGTTAACTTATATAACTTCTCCTCATTAGTGTTATGCAGACAGTTTTCTGAGTTTGCTGCTCCAAAATAAACACAGGTTAATGGATTGGGCACAGAAATAGTTGTACGACCTTTAGTTTTTCACAAAATGTTTGTTTATGTGTGCCTGCTCTTGAACTTATGTAACAAAGACATTTGTATTGTTTAGGTTCTTTTAATATATCGTAATTAAAGTTATAAGAGTTTATTTTGCTTTTGTATAACTAAAATGGGAATAAATGGGAATAAAATTCAGGAGAAAAAAATTGTATCAGTTCTCCACAATTATGGATCCACCAAGAGAGATGAAGCCACTGGCCATGTATTATATAAACCTCAAAGGTGTTCTGATTTTGAGAAAGTGGTACTGTGGTCCTCAACCCTTCTATATTGGTATAGAGAAGCTTGAGCTAACAACTGATCATCCATAGTTTATGTCATGATGGAAATGCCCAAAAAGTGAATAGACGGTGGTTTGCTGCCCCCTCTAGGTTAGAGGGTGACACTAAAGGTAGTTCCTCTTAACTGCATTGCTAAGGCCTCACCTTGAGTACTGTGTTCAGTTCTGGGCACCTCACTTTAAGAAAGATGCAGCCAAACTGGAGCAAGTCCAGAGGAGAGCGACAAGAATGATCAGTGGGATGAAAGGAAAGTCTTACGAGGAAAGGTTGGGGGAGCTTGGGATGTTCAGCCTGGAGAAGAGGAGGCTGAGAGGAGACATGATTGCCCTCTTCAGATACCTGAAGGGCTGTCATAGGGAGGAAGGGGCTCATTTGTTCATAGCTGCTTCTGAAAGCAGAACTAGAACCAATGGGTACAAACTGCAAGAGAGGAGATTCTGGTTGGATATCAGGAAAAAATTCCTGACAGTGAGGGCGGTTCAGCAGTGGAACAGATTGCCAAGGACTCTCCCCCACTGGGGGTCTTCAAGCAGAGGCTTGATGAGCACCTATCGGGGATGATGTAGGAGGATTTCTGCAGACAGGGGGTTGGACTAGATGACCTACTAGGTCCCTTTCAACTCTAGGATTCTATGATTCTATGATTCTAGGAGTTGTATGGCTGGTTTGCTTCAGCATTGCTCAAAACCAGGGGCCCAATTTCTATTCCAAGCAAATTGTCTCATGTGTTTATTGGAGGGTATATGGGCAATGCCTACCCAGCTATTGGAAAGTTCAGGAGAATACAAAGCAAGTTAAATAATGGGGGAAGGAGGAGGTTGTGGAGTATAAATGTTCATACATGTGTTTATGGATGTGTTTACAGGTGTAAATATTTACCCCAGGGTTTCTTAAATGGTAGTATTTACCCCCTTGGAGTTATATGATATGGGTATGGAACTCTTATGCAGGATGTTCAGAAGTACATCCTGTTACAGTCAGTGTGGCTTACTCCTGGGTAAGAGTAGATAGAATTGCAACTTCAATCTCTGAATGTTTTTTTTCATTCATGAAGCAGATGAAAGAGAGAGGGGGCATCTGTGCACTGCTGTTGGGAAGCATGCCAGAACCTACCCTCCCAGCCTGTTCAGTCTGCACATTCTGCTGGGGGCAGGAATTGTGTGAAGATGCTTCCCTCCACGTATGCAAATGTAATTCTATCTCTTTCTTTTTACGCCCCCCCCCCCCGGAGATCTCATTCCATCTTTCTCTTCACCCCCCAGCCTAGGTTGGGGGTCTGATCATTCTCTCTCTTTTTAATATCCCCCATTAGGATGGGGACCTCTTTTTCCCCCTTTTTTCTCCCTCCTCCTCTCTTCACACTTTGAATGTGTTATTAAGGATGGGGGGGGTGTATGACATTCTCCACCTGGCTTGCAAGCTGGCTCCTCGCTTGCCACGTGATCCCCCTGTGCCTGAGATCTGGCGGGGAATCTCCACACATGCGTGGAGGAGAGGGCCCTCCTTCTGAGAGGAGGGACAGAAGCACTTAGCAGGGCTTGTTAGAGACTGTTCCAGCCACCAGTTCTCTGCTGGAGTCAGGCAGATGTTCTAGATTGCCTATGCTTCCCCTGCTGAGTGGAGGGGCAGAGGCATCCTCTCACTGATCAGTCAAGCAGCTGCTGCAGCCCCCTAGTGGTCCCTGGCCTGATCCGTGAGGAACGCTGCTCTAGATTGTACCCTTAATTTTCTTTAAATGACTTTTCCAGAGTTAACAGTATAGAAAACCATTTTGATTAGTATGGCCAATTTTTGTATAATTCGTTATTGAATCTTATAGGGAAATTTACTTTTATAGAAATACTATTATACTATTATAGAAATAGTATTGAGATTGAAACTGTTCCATATACAATCTTAGAAATCAAATGTATGCTATATATTTCTTATTCCCAAAATAGGATTTCAATTTTTGGCAAATCTTTATTGATTGGAAGCTTCAGATGTTATTTTCCTATCCATCTGCATCCTTTCTAATAATGCATGTAAGCAATTGTCAAGGGGGTATATTTGGCATTTAAAATGAAACAAAACTTTGTATGTTATTTAGTCCTATTGGTTTTCATGACATTGTGCAAGCCTGACATTTTTAGTTTGATCTAGTTTCTGTGTTTATGTCTCTGATTCATTACAGCAAGATAAAGTAACTGCCAGAACTGAGCAAAACAGTAGTGTTATATCACAACTTAATATAAAGACTCCAGATGGTTTTTTAATGTTAAATGAAAATATGAAATTCCCATAATAGGTATTAGTGCCAACCACTGAGAGACACAATAGCTGCCCCTGTGATTGACAGTAATTCTCTCATCTTTTTTTCATTGTGAAAGCTTATCAAAGTTGTCTGAATCATAGCCAAGTTGCTGGAAGAACTAATATGTGTTCAAGTCTAAATCAGAAATTGAAAATTCATTGTTCGTATATTATTTGGAAATTTGAATAGATTTTATGTTTGTTGCTTTCTGAAATACATCAAAAGCTTTGACTAAAAAATTATCCATATAGTGGGGCAGGAATTGGCTGCTGACTCATTTTTCAGGGCCAAAACACATTTCCTTAAAGGATTGCCGTCTTTTATTCTCTAGTGTAGTGAAGTAGAGGACATAAGAGGTGGAGGTTACAAATAAATAAAAACATTCCTGTCTTGGAGTTACCATTTTAATGATGTCATTGTTGTCCTGTCTCTTTAAGTTCTCTTGCATCTTTTTTCTTGTCTTCATCTTGATTGCTGGTTTACAGAGTGTTTCCACTGCCATTTCCAGTCATTGAGTCAGAAAGTTAAGAGTTAGAGTGTTTTGGTAGTGACACTTGTTGACTTGTAGAGAGATAGACCAAAAAAGGCAACTTCTTCAGAATTTGTATAGTATGGTGATGGTGTCTGCTTGTTATGGATTGGATTTACATACAGTCCATGATGTACACAACTTAGGGAAACCTGGCTGGCCTGTCACAGGGCCTGTTCGCCAGGATGTTGCCTTTCTCACTGAAGTGGTACCTATTTATCAACTTGTGGAGAGCAAAAGCAAGAATAATAAGAGAAAGGAGGGTGGGATCAAAATTTGAACTGCTTGCTTCTGTTACTTTCAACCAAGTCCTATAGGGCAAATCTGCAAGTAGGACACCAGTTGAGACAGCCCTGTGGCAGACATAAAAGCAATGCACGTTGCTATTTGCTGCTGGAATGCTAGCAGGGAGGCCAGAGCAGTGATACACACGGTTGCTGCTCTGTGAAGGTCCACCAAGCCAGGTAAACTTGCAGTGGAGGCTGAATGGGGTAGAGGTAGGCAGAACAAGGCTACAAAGGGGGGAGGACAGGGGCATATCAGGTCCAAGGAGGGGGCAGGTTTGGTGGAACTGCATTAACTGAATCCAACCTACCCTTTCCTGTTTCAGTCCCCTGACCCCAGTTCACACAGACATTTTAAGACCTTCGAAGTCCCATCCAGGACTTCCAAAGCTTATTACCTGTCAAGAGCCATCCTCTGCTGAGCTCCTAAGCCTCTCTGAAGTGAGGGGAGGTTATGGAGCTCCTCCTGGGGGGACACTACCCCTGGGACCCATTGGTATGGATGTCTCCATGCAGTTTCAGCTATCTGTGGGAGAAGGGGTTCCAGAACAGAACAGCTGTGAATAAGGGGACACACCTTTACCTCTCATCAGTTAGATCATTATAATCTTTACAACAAATCTGTATATAAAGTGTTAGAATCTCAATATTGTAGCTGAGGAGCTAAAGTTAAAGAGCAAGGGAGTCACCTAAGGATCACCCTGTAAATTTGTGGTAAAGATGAGACTGGAGAAATCATGATTTCATAGTTCAGACACTTGGCCTCTATGAATGACCTCTTATTTGGTCATTCTCTGCAACTATTTATGATAATATGTAAAGCTGCTCTAAGAGTCACAACATGGAAAATGGACGATGCCTTCTAGCTGGCATTAGAAACCTACAGTTGAAAGGAGAGCATTCTTGTCATTCCCAATTAGTTACATCCACTAAGCATATGTCCCCTGCTGGTAACTGAACATAATCTTGGTAAGAGTTATTTGTTGCTTTAATTCTGCATGATATGTTTATCATTTATGTAAAGAGAGTTTATAGGAGTGTGAAAAATAAAAATAATCACTTTTTATTCATTTTGTTAATTTGTCCTACGTGATTATTTTTGGGATCCAAATTATTTTTTAAAAATGTTGCACCAGCTGCCATTTCATTTTGTGCTGCAATTAACGGGTGTGAAATTAATTTCATGTGTTTCAACTCATGTTATCCAGTAGCTGGAAAAACATGTAGGCCACCCAAAGGGCTATATGAAGCACAACCTCGACTTTTTGTTTATAAAAAGACTGAAATAAATATAAAGGATATACAAGGAACCCTTATTAGCATAATACTGTAAATCTATCTATCAAACTGAAGAAATAGATTTAGGTATATTATATAAATACTGAGTGTGTGTGTGTGTGTGTGTGTGTGTGTATAAACTGAAGAGTCATTGACTCACTGATTATGGCTGCAATCCTAAAGTCACTTTCCTGGGAGTAAGACCCATTGAATACAATGGGGCTTGCTTTTGAGTAGACATGATTAGGATTGTGCTCTAAGACTGCAGTCCTAAAGACACTTTCTTGGGAGTAAGACCCATTGCACACAGTGGGGCTTACTTTTGAGTAGACATGGTTAGTTTTGTGCTTTAACTCTCCAACACACTCATCAGTGCCCAACCAATACCACTTGACTTAGAAACATGAAATTTTGGGAGGATGTTCCTTCCATAATGAAGGCACCCATTAAGAAGCAATTTTTGGAAATTCAAACAGGAAGAGGGTTAAAAGGGGCACAAGGCATTTTTCATCCCTATATTTTACATTGAAGAATTGCTGATTGATCAAAGCCCTGTCCCAGCCCCTGGACCTAGAATCATGAAATTTGGAGAAGTTATTCCTTCTGTGGAATGAGCACCCATTAAGAACTGATTTTTAGAAATTTAACCTCTTAGGGTGTAAAAAGGGATGGTGGGCTTCAGGGGGTTCTCACAAATTCTACAGAGCCCTTTGCTAATGAGCTCCTGGTTCTGAGAACCAGTTACTAATGGGACATAGAACCTGTTGTTTATTTATTTGAATCCCACCACTGGATACAACACTTTTTTGTCCTATACATAATATTAAAAACTGATCAACACCCAGCCCCAATCCCTGAACCTAGAAGCGTGAAATTTGGGGAGCATATTCCTTCTGGATTAAGGACCCCCCAAAAAACTGATTTGGTGCCCAATGGTGCCTGGTGGTAACTAATGCTAGTTTTTATGGGTGTGGGAACGAGAGAGTGGAGAGAGAGATGGAGAGAGCTTGCTTGGCAGCCTTGGCATGGGGACAGATAGAGCGAGGCAGGGTGACAGAAGATCACAGAGTCTGCCTGAGCTGTGCCATTTGCAATGGATTGCAAATGGGGGAAAGACCCAAAGCATAGTATAAGCTAACTATGCACCCCACACATGCACAATGAAAGGGAGCATATAAGTCAGTCACATTGACTCAGATCCGAGGATAAATAAAATGCATATAATTAGGCTCCATCTGTACTCTAAACACAATGTATATCAGTATCCATTTATGTAGAAACTGTTTCTTACACTAATTCTACTTAAGAGAAAGAAAGCTTATTCATTTGGGATATTTGCCAAAACTAAGGTGTGCTTAAATGGGTAGGTTGGCTTCACTGTTAACATTAATAATTAGATATTATGGTACATTATGTTGCACATAATGCAAGACTGTGCTTTTCAGGAAACTGTAGAGAGTCATATGTTTATGATACAGTTAACTGTACCTGCAATACAGGAGAAAAACAGGAGGAAAAGTGTCCCTACAGGAAATCTGCTAGTCAGGACTGGTTCTAGGGAGCAGTGTTCATCTCCTTTTCTTCACATCTCGTTGCCAGCATTGTCCATCATCAGTTCTGTGGTCAAGTGTCTGGCATAGCATACATAGTAGGCACACTGTTACTTTTCCTGCATGATTTAAGCATGGTACCTATTCATCCGCATGCTTTCGAACTGATAGTTTGGCAGGAGCTGGGACAAGTGACTGGAGCTCACTCTGTCATGCGGCACTCAAGGTCTCGTACTCCAGAGCAGTCAGCCTTAAAGAAACAATCCTTAACTTAGCATGTTTGAATACAGTATGAATTAGGAATTTATCCTTTTATTCATTTATTTGGTTATATTAACAGTTTAAAGTTTTTCTAACTAACTAAAAAAGTTGGTACCAATAAATTGGAGAACAGATTTAAGTTGTATACTGCAGATACTTGCCAACAAGTTGATTTCCCACATAAATCAAGGGCAACCTTGATTTAATAATCCGGTAATTTTTATTTTAAAACTCTCTTTATCTCTATTTACTAAATTACTAGAATCTCTTATGATAGTGTCATTTTTAAATTTTGTCAATTTTAATATTTTTTGTATTTTTATTTCTTCATTTTGCTACTTTGCTTTTTGTTTATGATTTTCATGCAGTACATCAAGATACTACAATATTTGAAAAGTAACCCAGAATTTTGCAATGTACAAAAAATTGCAGTTGCTCTGCTTACATTCTTTTTAATTTGGCATTGTTATACGTATTTAAGAACAAATTAAAGTGCTAAACTCTGCCTCTGTGTTTGGTTGTTCCTAATAATTGACTTTACAGTTTATGTTGTACTTTTGTCAAGGATATGTTTTTATATTGGTTTCTAATTACAGTTTTTTCCTCAGGCAAATTGTTGTCTTAAAGTTTATTTGGGTTTAACATAAACAGTTTACATGTTTATTTGAACTGGTAACTTTTCAGGCTTTGTGGATATGACTTTTTCCCTAATGTATTGTATATTTGTTAAGGAAAATTTGATATACAGTGGCGCCTCATGTAACAAGCGTCTCACGTAAAGTATGTTCCATGTAACAAACAAAAATTTCTCTAGGATTCTGCTTCAAACTGTGCTTCATGTAACAAACACACTCATTGGCAGTTGGGGCAGACGTGCTGGCCAGCAGCCCTTTTAAAAAGTGTCAGGGCTTCCTAGCGCGCATGTCCTAGTGAAAGCAACACTTCCGTGCTGTTCCTCCTATGACCGGGAGGGAGAGAATAGCAGAGAAGAAGAGGGAAGCAGCTCAGGTCTAGCCAGAAGGGAGCAGGGGAGAGAGAGGCTCAGGATGAAGAGAAGGAGAAAGTGGGGATAGTGTCTTGAATTACAGAAGAAAGTGTCTTTGATTGCAGCCTCCTAACCATGTCTACCCAGAAATAAGCCCCTTTGTGTTAAATGGGGCTTACTCCCAGGAAAGTGTCTTTAGGATTGCAGCCTAAGTAGACTTTATAGGATCATGCACATTGAATGCATGTTTTGAATTCAATTCCACTGTTTTGTCATCATTTTTACATCCAGTTAATATTTTCATATGAATATTTTGGGGGTTGTGGAACCAATTGTCTGAGTTTCCATTATTTCCTATGGGAAAATCTGCTTCATGTAAAGAACATTTCATGTAACAAACATGCCTCTGGAACGAATTAAATTTGTTACATGAGGCACCACTGTATTCCTCATAGACCAATCCTGTCTGGGCTGAGTACTGGTGGAACATGTTCCACCAGTGTTGGCTACTGAAAAGTGGGAAGCAGTTGGAGTGCAAGTGCTCATTCTGCAGCTGACCTAAATCATCTGACTGGTTTCTGAAAAGGTGCATGCTCTCTAACTGCTTCCCAATGGAAAATCAACTGAAGTGCTCCCCAGTGCCTGCTGAAAGGGCACATGTGCTCCAACTGCTTCTTGAGGACACACATGGAACATGCTATGTTTCACCTTAGTGACAGTATACCAGTGAACATATGTCTTTTGATCGCCTTTCACTTGCTGAAGCAGGTAACCCAATGGGAGACACAGAAAGGGGTGAAAGAGGCAGAACAGAAGTAGGGAGGGCACAATGGGCAGGATGCTGGCATGGTTGATCTTGCAGCAATGACATATGCCATTCCTGCTGCCTCCTTAAAACTTCTCCTGTCTCTCCTTTCCTCTCTCATTGTCCCCTTTTCTTGTCAAGACTTCCAGTAATTGAAAATCCCTCATGGGATGCATTGGAAGCTATGTTGATGCCAATGCATAATCACACCAGGATTTAAGGTAGGATTGGGCTCTATGTTTATTAACAGTTGAACCTGGGATATTTGATATTGAAAACAGACAGAAGGTTGTAGACATAAGCAGACGAGCAATTGACGTGATGTTGAGAAAATTTTACTTAATATATCATGTAACTTTCTTTTTAAATTTCAGGTTAACAGAGAGTGGATAAAATACTAGAGAAAAAGGTCATTTCTGATATTTTGTCCATGAAATTGAAAGCAGTGATGAATGTGATGTTTTCTTGGACACTTATTATATCTATAGTGTATTTGCTTATGGCAGAGGTGTCTAAACCCTGGCCAAGGAGCCAATATAATCCTGTCCCAAGCCTCCATGCAGCCCACACCAAGCCGCCTCCGTCTGGCCCTCCAGCAAGCCTTGCAATCCTCTGGAGGTAAAGGATGCTCTGCTACATTAATGTAAAGAATGTATTCTGAGTCAGTGATTCTTCAATGTGAAGTATAGTGACAAAAATGTGTTGCACCCTTTTTCGCCCACTTCCGGTTTGAATTTTCAAAAATTGGTTCTTAGTGGGTGCCTACATCACAGATGGAAGACCCTCCCCAAATTTTGCGCTTCTAGATCTGGTGGTTTTTGCTGGGCATTGGTGAGTGAGCGAGCCAGCCTGCCCGCCTGTCCGTCCATCCATCCGTCTGTCTATCCATCAGTCAGCCTTCAATTTTATATATTCTTCACTGAAATATTTAATTACTTCATCTTACCATGAGCTCTGTATTTTAAAGAACAAAAACTGGGATATTCTTTTTGCACGTGCTCATGTATTCGTTTGCCGTGTTAGAAATACTCCTGTGCTTGTTGGCATTAATAGAACTTTTCTGCTGAACCCTATGCAGTAATAACAGTTGGCTACCAAATTACGTCAGTTGTCAGTAGGGACCGGTTTCAGATTCATTTGTAAAATGAACATCTACAGCAAGCTATGCATTTCATTATGAGTTTTTTTCCCACTTGAGAGATGGAGTGATCCGTTATTTGATTAACATAAATCTAATTTGCATTAAATGTTGTCTTAATTTCATATCAGTGCAGTGGAATTAAGGTCTCCTCTCTCCACACATGCTATTTTGTGTGCATGAGAGATGATGATCACACAATCGTTTGAGAAATTCACATGCTGCCATTCTCTTGGAGGTATAGTTCTCCACACAGCTTTAGAATGCCCCTTTGCCTTGTGTTTGAAAAAGAAGTGAGAATGACATAATGGAAATGCCTCATCAGGCACTCTGGTTCTTATGATGCCAAGTTTTAGAGACCTTTGGGGAAACAGCAGATGTGAAGGTCAGTTGGCATCAAAGAATAGGACTGAAAGACTTTCCTATGGGAGAGGAAAGTGCTTCATTTCATTTTATTTTCACTAAGAACATTGGTTCTATCAAGCTGTCAGTAAATTAGAATATGATGGGGTTTATTACCCCAGCTCTGCCAAAGAGGTTTCAATAGTTAAAAAGTTAGATATTCTGCTGATTGGGGAATGGTTATAGAAGAAGATTAGGGTTCTGGAATACTTACGTACACTGAAATACTGCGGTTTCTTTTATTGCCAGAGTTGATCCAGTTGGACATCTATAGGGCAGATGCTGGCTCCCTGAGTGACTGTTACATTATATTGCATTTTGCGCAAGCAAAAATGCTACTTTGGAAGTTTTTAAAATCAAGAAATGAAGCTGGGCCAGTTCCCAGAAAAGGGGGGAGGTAAAAATGGTGGGTTAATAGCTTTGGCTCTCCAGAGCACTAATGTGTAAAGATTTCTGTTTTTCAAATAGCATTGTGTTAGGCTGGTTTTGGTCCAATAACTAGGACTTAAGAATTGAGAGTTTCGCTCCATCAATCAAAGGGTCATGATTTCGAGAAACCGTCCATAGGGAATGGAAAGCCTTAACAGGAGGTTAATAGAGAGATGTTGAGCAGGCACATTAAGACTCTAGATAATGGATAATGGCTGTCAGGGTGGGATCTTATAGAGACTGACAATATTAGGTTGTCTTTTTGATAGAGTTCTAAAGGATAAATATGAGTTTCATTTTCAGTTGGAAAAGTAGATGTTTTGAAACTCATGTTTTCAACAACTTGCATACTGCTCATTAATGTATCAACTTTGTGAACAAGGACAAGTGTAAGCATTTTTAAACTCAAATATAGCGTTTCTGCAAAAGCTTTATTACTGGATACTTATTCAATAGGCTTTTTCATATATAATATGCAGTTTAAAAGTAGTGATTGTTTAGTTTTCATTACAAATGCAAAACCTACTGGAGTCAGAATTCAAGTTGGACTCGCAGAAAGCTATCAGCTACAGTACTTTCTAATCAATATTGAAAATGCTTTCACATCGCATACCTAAGTGGAGAAAGACTGAAAGATAATTTGAGTTTCATGTACAAGCCCAAGCTCATGAGGCCTAATAAAGTGGTCTCACTGAGTGGCAGGTAGGGGTGGGAGAGCAGTTGCCACCTTCACTGGCCAATTGGCTGTCCTCCATTATATAGTGCCACTATGTGTAGTGCCGAGTCTAGTGCCACTATGTGTAGTGCCACTATGTCCTCCAAGTGTAGTGCCACTATCATCCTTTTCTCCCATACCTTTTGTCTGGACAAGGAGGCTCACACTGCTACTATCCTACTATCCTTCCTTGCTCTTTAACCCAAAGGACAAGGACAGAACAAGAGAATGGGAAAGCAATAGTGCCCTACCTCCTTCTCTAGTCTTACTTTCCTCTTCTCTCACACTCATCTTCCCTTATGGAGAAACAGAGTGATGGAAAAGAGAGTTGTGGCAGTGAGGACCTTCCTCATTATTCAGTCCCACTTCTGCAATGCTTATCTCTTTAACAGTACAATCCTATCTTGCCCTGGAAAAGGCAGGCTGGCATAACTGCCCAAGATTGTCTAGCACAAGATTGGGGTTCTTACTTGTACTGCACAGCAGGGCAAAGTAAAACTTTGGAGTGATTTTCTACAGTTTTCTGCCTGCCCGTTTTCTTTAAGGGCTATAGAATATACTGTATATTTAATATCTGTAAATATTACTCCCGCAATGACAAGTAAATTCTGTATATATAATTATATACATGTTAGGACTGTGGGTGGCACAAGTGGCTAAGACACTGTGCTTGTTAACCAGCAGGCCAGGGTTCGAGACCCGGGTCAGCCCCACAAGACAGGGTGAGCTCCTGTTCTTAGCCCAGCTCTGTGACGCCAGCTGGATCCAATTGTATTGGCTCTGCCTTTCCATTGGACTAATTCAGTGGCGTGGAGAGGGGAGATTTGCTGCTTGGGTAACAGCCTATCCTCCATGACAATCCAACCCAGGCTTTCGTGCTTTGCATGCAGCGTATGCAGTGCCGAGCACGATACCATGGTCTTCCAAGACTGACGGAGGCCTGTTTTTTTATATAATTATTAAGGTACTCTTAAATTTTTCTGTCTATATTGAATTGATTTTATTTTTGAGTAATGTTTTATCAGTGAGACAAATCAGTGAAGGATAGGAATTGAGTTTTAATTTTTTTCATTGAACTCCACAATTAGTGATAGCAAAAAAGAAAATCAGTTATAAAAGATAAAATATTAAAACGTGATGGTGTGTATTTTTTTAGTGTCAATTCATAGTAGTAAAAGAAATTCAGGGTGCTATCCTAATCAATTTAGGCCAACATAACTCACATCTCCCCATTCCCATGGTGTTGTTGGGAGGGCTGTGCATGTCTGTGCACTGGCCTAACCCTCTCCCCAAGGAGTGGTGCAGAAGTGTCTTATTGCACTTTTGTGATGCCCTCAGGGTAGTACAGGACTTGTGCCAGGAACCTATGCCTATCTAACTGGAGTTTAGAATTGCAGCCTCAGATAAAAATACTATTATATTTAAAGCAGTGTGAGCAGTATTGTGAACATTCAGAAATACCAAAGAAATTGGAATCCATAAGTATTTTGGTAAAACTTGAAAAAAATTTCTTTTGGTGGATCACACTACCCTGTTTTTATTCTATTTTTTTTAATTTTAAAATGTTTAAATATACCAACTGGTCTTGTCCTGCTCCCCTTTTGATGTTAAAAGTTTTTATAGGTATGTTTATTTGTATTAATTCACAGGTTGTTTTTTTATCCCACCATTGTCTCTGAAGGAATTCAAAGTGACTTACCCTTAATTTAACAGAAGGGTTCATATTCTGTAATGCATCATCTTGTCCTACATGTTAACTAATTATCATACTGATACATCAGCATTATAACAATATTCAGTACATTGTGGCATGAAGCAAAACCCTTCACACATTAGTGGTTTGGATCTTTTGAAAGAGAACATGTGCACAGAGAATGCATAACACCCATTGCATATAAAGATCCTTATGCAAGAGAACAGGAAAGTCCCTATGAAACTGGATTTTTGCATATAAGGCTGTTGCTTATTAGCCTGAAAGTGTCCTGCATTTTTATGCATACCTGTATGCACACTTTTCACATCAAAGGAGGAGCAGGACTTTTACTGTAATCCTTTCCATCACCCTCAAATTTTGTGAAAATGGATAAAAAGTATTAACAATGATAAAGTTGTAACTAACTCCACAAACAAGATCCATTTCAGCCATTGTTTGGGAGGAAAGCCAGGATTAGCACTGAGAACATTAGGGGTCAATACCAGGAGTATTGATAAGCATTGATAACATTAGGGGTCTACAGCCAGTCCTGCTTCTCTGAGCTCCATTGTATGGTAACGTTTCTAAATACAATTTTGTCTCATTCACGCTTTGCATACACTTTACATCTCTCATTATGTTTACAATATTGAACTGTGATGATGTTAGTGACTTTCAAATAACATGGTGTTTTATCCTAAGAAAAAACCTAAAAAAGTTTATTCTTAAAATAAGTAGTACTGGCTCTGGTGCCAACCATTTCTTTCCTCATTTATCTCTCTCTCTTCCTTTTTCCTTGGTTATGATTTAAGGCTCCAATTCCCACCTGTCATGTTCAGCAAGTAAGCAGAAGTGCCAGTATGAATAATGGAATGTATATTACTTAGGCTAAAAAGTTCCTACTTCAGTAGGATTACATACTTGGTGGGGTGGGAATCCCTTAGTGATGGAAGAGAGAAAGTATTTCACAATGGTTATTTTAGTCTTTCCCTTTTTATTTGCAATCAGTAAAAGCACCGGTATGAAAGATTTTCAAAGAAAATAAGCTATGAAGGTCATAGTTTGTTTGTGTGTATACGTATGTACACATGCACAAACACACACACAGAAATGAAGATGGATGGTATAATTAAAAAGTAATTATGGAGAAAAATGCTCTAAGGGAAAAACATGTCTCTTTTCTCTCAAATTCCTCTCCCCGCAACCAACTTTTCATGGCAGAAAAATACATTGGATACAACAGCCGGATTTTCTCTGCCTGGGGTGATCTTGATAGCATATGGGGCTCATCACTTACTGTCTTTCACTTTAGGCTTTATATCAGACATTGTGGTGCATGTGCTAATTCCAAACCTGTCCAAAACCTGTTTCCCAGTAGGCCTTATAACCTAGTTTGCATTACGCCCTGTATTCTGGATCACTTCACCAGCTGAGGGAACTCTTTTTTTCAGTAATGCAGACTTCAGGCAGTACTGTGGTCACAGGTAAATCCTAGAATTAAATAGATTCTTGATCCATCCCTGACTGGCTCAACAGTTGAATTACAATGATGAACAAGATCACTTACAAAGGGGAAGGGAGATCATAGAATCATAGAGTTGGAAGGGACCTAGTAGGTCATCTAGTCCAACCCCCTGCCTGCAGCAGGAAATCCCCCTAGAGCATCCCCGGCAGGTGCTCGTTGAGCCTCTGTTTGAAGATCCCCAGTGAGGGAGAGTCCACCACCGCCCTTGGCAATCTGTTCCACTGCCGAACCGCCCTCACCGTCAGGAATTTTTTCCGGATATCCAACCGGAATCTCCTCTCTTGCAGCTTGTACCCAGTGGTTCTAGTACCCATGTTTGTACAGGTGTCCCTCGTTATCCACTGAGGTTTTGTTCTGGAATCTCCCATGGATAAAAAAACAGTGTAAAAGAAAACAATGGAAAAATGGATTTAAAGACTCACTTTCAGCTTTCTTGCTCCTCTGTTGTACCTAACTGAATGCCTCAATATATGCAGAGATTTGATTCTTGGACTGAAAAATGGAACAATTGCTTGCATGACTATGTCTACAACAGTAGAAAAGCAGTTTTTAAAGTGTGATTTGCAGTGGCCATTTGTGTTGAGTCAAATCTGTGTATAAAAAATTAATATATAACAAGGTTTGACCTGTAGAAAATTTTTTCTGTACTCACGTGTGTGTCTGCGTGTGTGTGTGTGTGTGGTTTATGCAATATGTGTCCAGAAAGTAATGAGAATGAAGTTTCTACGCTTGAAGGCCAACGTAACTTTGGAGTGGGGTGTCAAATATACTTTAGAACATAGTTCATTCCAGCCCTGTCACAGCTGAGACATCCTTTTTAGTGACACCATGTTCAAGTGCCTCATATTATTTTTAAATTGCAAGTGAGTTTGGAACATTGTATGCAATAAAATTTTGTGTGAAACTAGATAAAAGTTCATCAGAAATTTTGCAAATGGTAAGGAAAGTGTATTGAGAAAATGTGCTATCAAGTGTACAAATAGCACAAGGCCTCCAAGGAACAACAAGAAGGTATTGAAGACAAACAACAATCAGGACACCCTCCTCATCAAAAATGAAACAAAATGGGAATGCAGTGAGGTCTGTACTCAACTGTGATTGATGATTCACTATCAGAAGGAAATGGGAATTACCAAGTCATTTGTTCATGAAATTGTGACTCAGCTTGTTATAGCTCTCATTTGATCATTTATTTCAAACAAAATAATTATTTTTTTAAATTTGCAAAATTATGTTAGGCTTTTTCAGAGAAAAAAGTATATCCCTCAGAAAAAAATGGGGGATACAAGAGATAATATTCTTTTTAAAAGGAAGAATGACTGGCAGTAGGAGAAGATACTCAATTTGAAAGTGTGTTTATATATAGTGAGGGAATTTGTTTTTACATGTAACAAAATCATCACTTTGCTACTTTGCCCGAGGCCTCCCTAGGTGATTGCATTTAAAATGCTTCCTCTCTGGCCACTAGCTGAGCATAAGACTTTCCTCCCCGAATAAAAATGTTGCTGCTGCTGAGTTTTGGGGATGAGGACATAAAAACAGCAACATTAACTTTCAGCACAATCCTCACATGTGCGGGAACAGGAAGGCTAGTGTGCCTGTGCTGTATTCAGTGCAAGCTATCAAGTTAACTATATCAACCACATTAGAAGTTATAGAGGCTGCTGCTGTGCTACCCTGGGGAGACAAGGCTTCTCTCTTACCTCAGTGAAAGGCTACAGCAGCCTTGATGGGTCTACTCGGATTTAGGCCACCTTTGGAGTGCTGTAACCAAAGCTGAACCAAATTTTTTAATGATTTGACTACTTATCACACAGTGCTGGGAAGACTTCTTCCAGCTTCCCTGCATCTTTCTTGTAAATCATTGTAGAGATGGTACTGAGCTTGATAGTCTGATTCATAGGAAGGTAGAATCTTACAATTTTTACTCTCTTTATATGTTCATTCCAAGAATGTGACAAGGTTTAGTCTTGGGCAAGTCTTTTAGACATGCTTTGCACTTCTGAAAATGGTTCCATGCTACCCTCGAGTGTTCATCTGCTACCCTTTTTAGATTTTCATAGACATCTATCTACAGCATTTATATACCGCTTTTCAACTAACAAGTTCACAAAGCGGTTTACAAAGAAAATGGAAAAATAATAATAGCTAATTAAAAGCTAATGCCTTCTAAGCTAATGCCTTCTAAGCTAATTAAAAGCTAATGCTAATTAAAAATCATACTGCCTTCTCAATTGAATCAGTTTTACTACATTATATCACAGTACAAGCAAACCAGTAGAATACCTTCAGATCATATCACAGATAAAAGACAAAGGGCTCCCTAATGATATCTAATAACCTGTAATCACAGGCTGTTGAGTACCGTAATCAGCTCTTAAAACACGTTATTTACTGAATAGTTCAGGACCTCTTTAAGTGCCATCATAGACTATTCTATAATTAAACAATTTGGGCATTTTATATAACATATTTTTTCGCTGCAAGGAATGTGGCTCTGCAGCTGGTAACATGCTGTGTTTTCTGGAACTCTTTTGCAGAAGTTGATAGAAATGGCAAAAACAACATTGGCATAAACTCAGATGCTTGTAGGCTGCTGTAGAAGGAAGGACATACTGTTTTAGAGTAATGAAAGCAGGGAACAATTGGCAGTATTTATTTTGGCACTGAGCAAATGTAGCTTGCTATTTGGTTCATAACCTAATGGAACTTGAGTTGTACTTTGCCGACGGTGCTAGATGTATTGTTAATACTCATTTGTAATGCTGCTGTTTTTCCATTTCCCCAGATCTGGTATTCTAGGAAGTATATCTATGACAGGAATCTATTTTGATCTGAATCCCTTCATTGTGTCTCAAAATACATTGGTATTTATGCATTGCTCTGTCTATTTACAGTATTTGTATACCACTTTTCAACTAAAAAGTTCACAAAGCGGTTTACAAAGAAAATGAAAAAAAAATTAATAGCTAATTAATAGCTAATGGTTTCCTGTCCCAAGAGGGCTCACAATCTAAAATGCAAAAAAGAACACCAGCAGAAGCCACTTGCTCAATTCTATCATTCCCCTGTCCACCACTGTTTTGTACAATACAAAACAGCTTGTATTGTACCTGTGTGGGGGCAGTCACAATTGCAAAACCTATTTTGCAACCACAGCTGGCCAGTAAAACATATTTTGCATTTCAAATTTGAATAAATTTACATATAGGAATGTATTGGAGTGTATATAGAGCTTGCCCAGGCGCTGGATAGAGGTATCTAGAGGCTTGCTGAGGGCTGCATCTGGCTCCAGGGCTGGGGTTTGGAGACCCCTGCTCCAGCAGCATGCAACTTTTCAGGAGTGTGTTTTACAACTGTAAGGCTGTTATTGCTGGTGGAATGCCAGCTTCTTCAGTGGGGCAGTTAGGAATAGATCAAAATATTATTTTGGCTTTTTGGTCTTTGACAGCTTTTGTGTCACCCAAGCGAAACAAAGAATATTATGCATGCATTTCCATGTGGATCAACTGAAATATGAATTAGAAGGTGGAAATGTGTAGCTTCCAATTTGGAACTTCAAAATGTTAACCAGTTAGTCTGACACAAATGTCAGCAAGAATAATCACTTCAGAAGATTCTCTTAAATAGTTCTGCAAGTCATCATCAGCACAATGAAGTATTTGGGGGAGGAGAGAGAACTTAATCTGAAAAGCAGACTATGTGTATATATTTGATTATCTAGTTTCATTCATTATGAAAAAGTACACACGTCTCTTTCATTTTATATCTTTTTTAAAAATGACATTTTATGTACGAAAGAGCTGATTGAAGAATTTCAGAGACCTGTTAGCCTGTCATTCATTGACTGTCAGGTAAGCACCTTCATAGTATCATTTAATTCTGATTGGCAGCTGCTGGATGTTCTTGCTCATCTCATTTTTTCTTTTAGAAAATTGCTCTCTTTCAGCTTATTATCTCTCCACTATCTCTGTGTCATAGCCTTTAAGCAATCTGGCAGTCTTTGACAGAAGGAAGTGGGGAAAATGGGCAGCCTGTGGAGCGCTGCACCTTCATTGTGAAGCTTTCTGCTGTTCTGGCTGGCGATGCTGCCATTGCTGCTGTTGCTTAGAGGTTTGATATTAAAGCCTTCTGTCATCAGAGTTTGCCCACAGTTAACTAATCAATACCTGATTAGATAAAAGGTATCTCTTCCTAAATTGCATGTGAATGTTAGTGGGTTTTTAAAAAACTGCTTCTGCAGAGCTGTGCTTCCCCATTACTGCTGAGCCCATTTAATTTGATAATACATATTGCATATGGATTATCCCACAGAGCAGAGAAATTGGTTTTTAGGGAGCTTTTCTACAAGTCATTTGTACTTACTTGCACAGAGCATCATAGCCGCATTTCTTGTACGGGTTTTTATTCTGCTAAATACAGGAATTTGATCATATACCTATCATGAGGAAAGCTCCTTTTGCACCCATTCCCAAGCAATGGCATCTCTAGGGTTTGTGTACCCATGTGGGAAGCCATTGTGTTGCTCTTTGATACATTTTTTTTCCAATGCAATGGATGTGGCAACACCCAGAGTGGTGGGTGTGGTGATGTACAATTGACCTTTCACTGATCTTTTTTGCTATAACGTTTGATATATTAGAGATATTTCAATGTAGTTTGTTTCATTGCATTCTGCATGAAAATTCCCATTGAATGATATATAACATGGTGGCATTAGTCAAAAATACTAATAAGCCAGTACTGATGTTGTGTGTGTTTGTGTGTATGTATACACACAGAGAGAGAGACACACACCCCTATGCACAATCCATCCAAAATGCGTATTTCAAAACTTGTGTTATGGAGGATTTCATACTTCACCAAAACTGTCAAGATTAATTAGGCACTATAGTCATTGTGGGAGTATGTGGAAGTCAGCTTCCTAAGTACATGACAAGTAGGCGGGTGGGCAGATGGCATGCGTCACCCCTCCTCGCACATCACTTGGTTTGGTTTGCGCCACTCACACCACTATAGTGACACCACTATTCCTAATACTGCAATCCATCTTCAGAATCTCATCTTGATGGCTTGAGTAATGGACCATCTATTAATAATATGGAGCATGGCATGGAGGACTCGAGGAAATTAGGATCCTTCAAAATCCACCCCTTTGCAAAGATGGAAGTGCTGCTGTGCATCCAGTTTGGATTCACCATTACGTACAGTACACACTTTGCATAGTTATTTCAGGGGACTGACTATACTAGCCTGAGCACTTCTGTTCCTCTCTTTTAAAACACTTTCATAAAATGGTTTCTGTTTTTCCACATTTATAAAACACTATCAAAAAGTATACCTACATTGCAGGAGTAAAATTCCCCCGTACGCCATCCCCCATGGTGCATGAATCCCCCACGCGCATCAAACCCCCCCATGCGCAACATCCCCTGTGTGCATCAGTTACCCATGTGCTTCAACCCCCATGCGCATCATTTCCCCCTGTGCACTATTCCTCCATGCTCATCAAACCCCCAAGAGCATCAACCCTCCATGTGCAACTTCTCCCATGTACAACATCTCCCATGCTCATCAACCCCCCATGTGCATCAACCCACCATGCACAACAACCCCCCCATGCAGAACAACCCCCATGTGCAGAATTTCCCCATGTGCAACCCCCTTGTGGAACCCTCCCATGCACAATACCCCCATGCGCATCATCCTCCCCAGTGCAACCCCTCCCTCTGAACAACATCCCCCCCCCACTGCACCGGGCGTTGAGCACCAGATTGGCTGGATGTTGGTCAGTCTTTCATGTTAAGTATAGGACAAAAATACATTGCACCCCTATTCAGCCCCTTAAGGGTTAAAATTAGGTTCTTAGTGGGTGTTGATATCATAGAATTAACACCCCCCCCAATTTCACACTTCTTTGATGCTATTTTTTGCGTTGGATTCTGCTCTTAATACGAGTCCAATGATATATGGCATGAGGGGATAGCATGCACCTTGGCAAACTTCATTTTGGGGGTCCCACAGGCCCCCCACTGCGTGTCATCCCCCCTGGGCACGTCACCTGGTGCAGGCTGCACCCCCCAGCACGATGCCACTGAATGGATAGGCAATGTGTATTATTTTAAACCATTTACTTTTTATCACAGCCTCAATACCACTAATAATTAATGTGAAGAATAGCAAATAGAAGCCCGCAACAGTGATTATGCTTACATTTGCACTCAAATTTCAAGCTAGCCTACAAATTGCTTTAGACATAATGGAAAATTATGAAATCAGTTCATATCCAACCTGCAAGGCCCTAGTTATTCATTACTACTTGAATAGTAAACAGCAATGATGCATCCTTCATAATAACATCACATATGCTTTGAATAGAGTAATACCATTAGTATTGGCAAGTGTGCATGAATTCTAGGTGAATTATTTCAAGGACCTCTCAGTAATGAAGGTGGCAGGGAAATAAATGGGTTGATTATGGGAGATCTGGCAATGCAAATTACCCAGCCAACAGAGTGTATTTCTGAATTTTCTAGCATAGATGCTAGTATATTTTCCTGTATAAAATTCTGAAAATTCCAGCTTTTCTTTTGTTCTAGATACAACATTCCCTTTCAAATGATTGCGTGAAGAACTGGGCATCAGTCTGGTGTGATGTTGTGCAGAGATAGGAAGGTATTGCATGGGACTCAAATAAAGGCAGAAGTCTGCATTATGCTCATATTTCTTCCTAATGCCTCCAATTATTCCTGCACTCTCCCCCCCCCCCCAATAAGATTCGGCAAACTGAGTTGGTAGGAATTGCCACTTTATTGATTGTTAATATTTACAGTAGGGTCGAGACATTAGCTAAAGAGCTTAGGTTCTAATGATGAAGGGAAACAGTCCTGACCACTTTCCCCTGATAGGATACAGCAAACAACCAGATTCTAGAACATTTGGGGGTAACCACCCTCATGTGCCTTTTGTGGTAACCCAAAGATGGAGGTAGCAAAACAACACTGATTACCAGGCTGGCCAGATGTGTCAAGTTTACCCAGCAAAAGACTCACCTGCCTCATTGAGCCAGGCAAGCAAGCAGGATCAGGATGAGGTATATTTCCTACTTACCCAAATCATCACTTAATCAGCCAAGTGACTGGGTGAAAACCTAGTTAACACAGCCCAAACCCTGCCTCCTGAGGTAGACTATAACACCTTCTGCAATTTCAGCAAATGGCAAAAATTTCCTACTCCGTCTAAATGTGGCCAGCTAAACTCAGATTGCAGTTTGGATTTAGAGATAGCCAATACCATATCCAATACCTGAAGGAGTGTGCTTCATCTGGGTCCCAAACTTTTGGCCCTCCCAACCAATTGGTTAGGAATAGTTCTCCCAAGCCTTGTGCAAAGCCGGTCACTGTGCAAACTGTGCACCAGTGGTATTCTTAACATAGCTTCCACAACCTACTGAATGTATTTTGTATCCCTTTCTTTTTTTAAACTAGGTTGGCAGCCCAAACCTATTCAGTACTGGTACAGTGGGGCCACATGGTTCACATTTGTTCCCTTACCCCATGTTGACACCAGCCTATCCAGTGGGACTACAAGGATTTGCACCAACAAAATCTCTGACACAAATCCAAGAAGTCCCATGTATTTTTTTCAAGCTCAGGAAGGTTGTCAGACCCATTTTCAAAATGGGTCTACTCCACCAGTCCTGTCCTTTTTTGCCCTGGAACTGCCCCTTCTTTATTCTCCCCAAAGTTCTCCCTTCCCACCTTCATAAAATGTGCTTTAAAGGCACATTTGCAACAGCTAAAACCTGTACAGCAGCTGCTCTACCAGCACAATGCCACAGTAGGATTGGGCCATGAATTTACTATTTTTTAAAAATAAAACCAGAAAGTAAAGTACTGTAGATTGGTGCAAATTTTGTCAGATCTAGTATGTGAGATCTAGTTTTAAGACCAGAAGAGAGGAGTGAAAACCAACACCCAAATAAATAAATAAATATATATTAGCCTATTTCATTTTCTCAATTTGGTTCTTATCAGAACTATAACAAGCTGTTTCTCTGAGATTCAAAGTCTGCTGTGGCAAAAAATATTCAAAAGCTAGCTTGAAGGCACTCCTAAAACTCATTGCCATTCACCCTATTAAAGCTCATGATAAAAAGTAAAGCCTGAAAGCTGCCAAATGGCTATATTTCACTCAGTTGTTTTTATCAGAGAGAAGGAGATGCAAGTGGGAGGAAGTGAGAAGAGAGACACAGTGCCAAGAATAAAAATGTAATATTTATATCCACTATTTCTTTTCCTTTGACAAGGCTCTGTTACCTTAAATTCCTCCTCTTAGTTCGAAATCAAACACTCCCTAATACAGTTGTTTGCTGGAAGGATGCAATGGAAACAAAAACAGCACAACATTTAAATTCTTTCTGGATTAATGTAGATGCTATTGATAGGAACAGAAGAATCAGACCTAGATCCGCAGAAAGGAGAGGTGTATATACAAAACAGTGCACACAGGCAGAGCATTGCTTGCTATTTGAAGCATGGCAATTCCTGTTGTTTGTTAACTTAGGAAAGTCACAAAAGCAATCACTTCTTTTTTTTCTTTGGCAATGCTATGTAAGAAGCAGTAAGGAAAGTAACATACCTGCAGTTCTTTTACTATGTGTTCCTGTTTTTGATATCTGTGGGCAGAAAACTTAGGCTGCAATCCTAACCATGTCTACTGAAAAGTAAGCCCCATTGTGTTCAACGGTTTTTACTTCCAGAAAAGTGTTTTTAGTACTGCAGCCTCTGAAGTTTACCATTTTCCCTTACACCACTGTTTCTCTGAGAATGACTAATAGCTTTCAGGAGATTTTCATCAGGAAAATGCTACTTCCAGCAGCACTGAAATTTTGATTTAGATTCTCATTTGTACTCCCTTAACTAGCATTTAAAGATATGTTTAGAGATCTTTTCCTGATAACTTTTTTATTTATTTCATTTAGACATATTATGTGTGACATATTGGGAGTGCACATTTGCTGTGTCTCTGCTGGGAGTGCACAATCCAGGTCATAAAGTGTGACTTTAGAAATGGATGGGACATTTAGTTAGAACAAAAGCAAAGAGCCTTTATAAAGCAAACTTTATAAATGGTTTACTACAATCAAAGTTGGGGGAAAACAATGGGCAGTGAGCACACAGGAAAGGGGCACAAACCTTTATCCTTTTCCTGAATATTGTTGTCCAGCAAAATATCCTTTCAGTATCAGTTGGTTTATGGAAACTTCACAACAGAAAGTGCAGAGATTTGGTGAGCATGGTGAAATGATTGGGTAAATCATTGGGCTGATCTTTGCAGCTTGACAACCTTTTCATTTGAAAGTGTACATTTACTCAAATCTAATTTGCCCCTTATAAAAGGTATAGGATTGTAATCCTGAAGGGAAGCTGGGGCCATTGAGCAAAAAGGTTAAGGGAGCCACTAGTCAAAAACATTTTGGAACCACAGAATTAATGGTTTCTGTATTCTGTAGTGTAATTATAATTTGCTCCTTATGCTCAATATTTCACCTGTCTTCTGTAACAGGGGACGACTGGCTGAGCCTTAGTCCAACAGCATCAATGTGCACTTTGTGCTTCTAGAATTCATATTCAGTATCCTTGTCCCATGAATCTCACATACTTTCCCATAGAGATTTATCACTCTTGGGGATCTCAACTTCTCAACACAGATACAGTGCAATATATGGTAATATTTCTTGTATTCAGAAATCAAAACTAAACACAGAAATGACTGTGTTAAGAAATGCAGTTCAGTGATGAAATGTATGGCCCTCAGGTATTTTAGCTTCTTTAGTCCTTATCTTTTTTAAAAGTTACATAGTTATGATGATTTCTATTGCTTAAAATAATGTAAGGACGTTTCAAACAGAACTGCATAGTACTGAAAACAAATGAATGGCAATATTTTAAAAGCCCCTCTAAAAACTGAAGAATGAAATATTGTTGGTTTTTTGAAAAAGTATAAATTATTCACATTTAATTCACATCATTCACAATTATTCACATTTATTTAAAGCAGAAGATTTGATTTTTTTTAGCTTTGATATTCATTGGGGGGTTTGACTTTGGAAGAGATCAAACTAGTGGGCTCTGTAGAGATACCACGACCCCCAGGATGAGATTTCATGGGATCTCAGGGCAGTGATTAAATGACACCCTGTCAGCTCTGCTGCTGGCAGGAGCACTTCTCCCTGGCTATCACTCTGCCCAATTGGTGTATAGTTGCATGCCCAAGGAGTGTGGCCCTCACCCATATCCCAACTCTGCTGCTGGTGTTTCCCCGCTGATCCCTAGGATCTTTCCAATCCCATGCATGTCTTTCCAATTCTATCGACGTCTTTCCCCCTTCTATTCTTTTTTCCCTTTCCTGAATTTATGACCAGATTAAATCTCCACTTCCTGCCATCCATGCTGGGGCTAAGGTGCTGGGGTTGCCTGGAGTTGCTCAGTCCCAGAACCCCTTCCAAACCACCTGTTAGGGTAAGTGTGTGACATGGGGGTTCCTGGATGATAAATTCTTTCCCCATATATTATGTATGAGTAAGTTATTTAAAATGTGTTATAGGAAAATGTGAAGATGGAGACCATTCAATAAAGCCCTAAATTTTAAAATAATTGATAAATTTCTATTGATTTTGGTTTTTAATCACAATGGAAAACAAAATAGTAGAAAGAGAGGACAAGATGGGAAGCTGCCATTATTTCTTTGTCCAGAGCTTTACTGCACACATTTTTAATGATGTCTTTTATTTCTACATGGGTTCATTGCCTTTGTTATTACTAATGCCCTTTTAATGACCCTTATTGTCCTGATGGTGAGAGCTCAAGCAGGCAGACTCCAGCAATCAGTCAGCCCCTTGGAAGCAAAAAGTTTTCTGCTAAATCCAGTTCTTTAATGGTCCAAATTGTATGGAAAAAAAAGCACATCATTTTGCTTGGGATAAAAATTTCACGTATAAGGTGCAATCACTGATTAATCTCTTAAAAATTCACTGGATGTGTTCCTACATAATACAGTATGAGTGCTTTTTAAGGACATGTCTGGTGCCCTCGGGTAAGTTACTCAGTTATCTGTCTTTGTTTCTATACTATTGTGGTTTTAAAACTTTCTGCCTATGCAACCTTTTGCATGTTGACTTTACACCTGTAATTGTTCAATCTTATTCTCTTTCCACCCCACTGAACATAGCTCTTAGAGGTGAAGACTGAAGCGTCTTCTCTGATTATAACAGCTTCCCATCTTGTCCTCTCTTTCTACTATTTCATTTTCCATTGTGATTAAAAACAAAATCAGTAGAAATTTATCAATTATTTTAAAATTTAGTCCTTAATTGAGTGGTCTCCATCTTCACTTTTTCCCATAACATATTAATTAAGAAACAGTAATTTCCTTACCTGAGGGCAAGCCTCTGCAGTGCACATGTCCCTGTGTACCTATACTACAAGAAAGGTTCCAGGACAGCCTGGGGGAGCTAGGATTTGGCAGATGCCACCCCATTCCCCTTCCTTGACCAGATCTATCCTTTCCTGCCCTTTTGCCATCCCAATCTGTACTTTGCCTACTCCTATCACGACCTCATTCCACTCATTCCACTCCTCATTCTGTCCTCCCCCACCCACTCCATCTTCTCCACCATCCTACCTTCACTGGCAGTTTTCTGGGATCCACTGTTCTGTGGCTTCTCACCAATGCAGCGAGCCTCATGCAGTGTTCTGCAAACTTCTGCAAACACCATTTCGCTGGTTGTTGGGCCCAGTAGGATACAGCAGTCTCCAAACCTTTCAGCAAGAGGGCTGCATCAAATACCTGGCACGGTGCCAACTGCCAGAGAAAAAGTAAATATAAAATTTCGATAAGTATGGGTGCAATCATAAGAATTTTAGGCTGGCCTAACTCACCTGGCCTATCTTTCCTTGATGGAGTGGGGAGGTCAGAGTATGCCTCTGCACTGGCCTATCCCCCCCCCCCACCCAGGACTGGGGCAGACTATCTTACTACACTTTTGTCCAGTGGTGGGCACCAGCAGGCTCGCACCTACTCTATAGAACTGGTTGTTAACAAGAGATAGGACATATAAAGTTTAAAAATAGCCATTTAAAAGTGGCTGCCAGATGGGCAGAGAACCGGTTCTTAATTTCTTTGAAGCCCATCACTGCTTTTGTCACACCTACAGTTCAGCACGGTTCTTATGCTGCCAGATTAGGGCGGCCTACAGGGAGATTAGGATTGCAGCATAAATTTGAGATGGAAATTAATGATTGAGTAAATGGGCTTTCCATTTCCAGGATTTCTCCAAGCACCAACACATATCACAGAAATAAAGCCCATACTCAAATGGGCTCAGTCCCTCATCAGTCCCTCAGTCCCTCATCTTCCAAGTACATTCTGAGGTCTTCACGGGGTAGAAAAATTGCTCCTGGTTTTTGGGAAACCAGACATGTTTGGGACCCTCCAGACATGATCAGGACACAGCTCAGATTGTGTTTGATCAATTTGGCCTGAAGCTTTCAGGCACTAGACATTTGCTGAGGGTTAGATGGGGGCTTGTAGTGGATTGCATCTGGCCCCTTGGTCAGGGTTTGGAGACCTCTGGGATAGGGTATAAGAAACATGGTGTGTCAGGGAATACCTTTGCATTGAAGAGGATTCAATTATGTGTTTTGGAGCACACATACTGTTTATTATGGGGCACTGGCCATAAGTCTGAGCAGCTAAGATTGTGGGTGTGTCACTTCCCTGTGACTGCATATTTCAAGCAATGACTAATCATGCCTGTCTATTAAGGAAACTTGTCTAATGGAGGAACTTCTGATTATCTCCCAACTAACTCCCAGAAGACTGTATAAAAACTAATGCTAGGTTATCAGTGTTATTGGAAAAATTTATATAGATACACTACATAGGAAGATTTTAATAACAGTACTCCTTCAGACTGATCTTTGTGTGATGAGAGTTAGCATTCCACTGAATTTTCCCAGGAGAACATATTACAAGATTGATAGTATTGCTTCAGCAAAATAGGATCTTGAAATATAAATTGCACAATTGAATCATGCATGATGTTTACGAATGCAGATTTTTTTTTCTTTTGTTAACTGTTTTTCTTCTGTAACTTGTGATACCCAGTGGAAGGATGACATTAGATATGAATGTCTGTCAGAAACTAAATCATTGGAAAGCAGATATCGAGAATATTAAAAAAAAACCTGCTCCAACTGATTTATTCTGGAGAAAACCATTTCATTACAGTATAACAAAAAAGTTGTATTCCATTTTTGCTGCAGTCCTAACCTCCCTGTAGGCCGGCATAAGTCCTGGCATAAGTCCTGTGCTGACAAGGGGATGTCACAAAAGTGCAGTTAGACACTTCTGCTCCACTCCTGGCGAGGAGGGTTATGTCAATGCACAGACATATACCAACCTCCCACACCAACAGGCAAGATACGCTAGGTGAGTTAGGCAAGCCTAAATTTTTTAGGATTTCACCGTTTATCATTTCCACATTCCTCATTTATTTTTTCCCATACAGAACTTGATCATCATAGGAACCTGTTGCTCAGGTTTCAATCAGGTTCTGCTATTTGTTTGTTTGTTTATTTATTTATTCATTTATTTGGGCTGATTAGAAGGGCTTAAGGAAATGTTAATTGTAATATCTTGCATATATAGGTGGCTTTCGCCAATGTTTTCTATCAAAGCATGAAAGTGAAAAATATTTCTATGAAACATGTTATCCTTAAATTCGGCTCAACGGATCACTTGTGAACAAGCACTAAGAGGGATCCTTACTTCAATTCAAAGCATCTCTTTGAACACCTAAAAAAATAAAATAAAGGAACTGTATGCATCCATTTGGAGTGAAAACAATTTTATGCAGGAACTGGATTGACTCCAGAGCATTTCTGCCAAAATTAAAAGGACTATTCTTGATAGATGTTAACCACAGATGTTAGTTATGTCTCATGTAAGATGTTGCAATAAATAAGTAACTTAAGCCAGCACAATTATTAGGCTGGCACAATCAATCCTAATCTAGGCCATCACAAGCGCATGTTTGTGCACTGACCTAACTCTCCCCGAAGAATGGTGAAATGTCTTATGGCACTTTTGTGACACCCCCAGGTCAATGCTGGATTTATGCCAGGGCTTAGTCTGGCCTAACTGAAATTTAGGATTGCAGTCTTACTCGTAAATTTACTACTGTAAATTCCTAACTTATCAGTGGGTCATAGAAAATTCTATGATTTTATATTCAAAACTTGCTCTCTACCTAACTGTGAGACTGATTTCTGCTAGGAACTACAGTCCCTAGATTATGATTCTGTTAGGGCCCCTTATTATTCATAAAACACTGTGCATATAGATGGCTCATCTTCTATATAAATAAAAGTGAAAATTTACTGACTGACTCACTGATTCATCAATGCCCAGCCAAAACTGCCTTATACCCAGTGGTGCCCACTGAAAGGTGGTGCCCAATGCCCAGTGGTGCTTAGTAGGTGCTCAGGTGCTCAGTAGGTGCTCAGTAGGTAAGCATGCCAGGTGCTCAGTAGGGATGCCATAGTCACTTGTGCCCAGTGGTGCCTGCTGCTGACTGGTGCCCAGAAATGCCTGCTGCTGGGTGGTGCTAGTGCCTGCTGCCCAACTGTGTCCAGTGCCCACTAGGGATGCCTGCTGGTGTCCATTGTGCAGTGGTGCCCCGTGTGTCCAGTGGTGACTGCTGCCTATTGAGCAGTGGTTCCCAGTACCAGGTGGTGCCCGGTAAGGATGCCCAGTGCCTGGTGGTACTCGCTTTCTGCTTTGCCTTATGCCAACTAATGTCCGCTGCCCACTAAACAGTAGTACCCAGTGGTGCCTGGTGATGCCCTACACCCGCTGGTGCTGGAAATATATCTCAAATATTGGAAGACATTTCAAGATAGGGTTGAAAGGGGGGAGCTCTCCCCTCAACCTGGCTTCTGTGGTTCACTCTTGGGCAATTATGGACCAAGGGAAGGAGTTGCAGTACTTGGAACAATCTGAAAGTGTCTATTAGCCTTTCATACACTGTCCTGTGGTCAATCCTCTACTTCTGCAGATCTGTGGATAGTAAAATCTTCTGATAACAATACTTCATATGCCAAGAGACCATTGTATAGCTGTTAAGAATTAATAATAAATCATGTATCTAGTCTCCAGGGAAATTATTACCTAGATCAGGGGTCAGCAACATTTTAGTGGTGTTGTGCGGAACCTGTGTTTCAGTGTTATTCCACGTGTTGATACGATTCTATGTGCTGACGTGCCATGTGCCAACATGATATATATGCACACTACCTGAACTGACCTGTTGTTATGGGAGTAAAATGTAAAGAATGTTTTTCGGCACTGGACTTGGCTGGGCACTGGCGGACACTGGAACCAGGCACCAGCAGGCACAAAACACCAGCAGCACTGGTGACTTGCCTGCACTTCTTCTGCCCCTCTTCCCACTCATTCCAGCACCTGAGTGGTCAGCCTGGAAACCTCAGCTGAAAGCTCTAGCCCAGGAGATGAAATGGGGCAAAGAAGAAGCCACTTGTCAGCCCCCTCCATTCTCCATGGCTGGAGTGAGCTCCACTGAGGCTTCCCTGCTGCTTGCCTAGGTCTTCAAGTCTCACTGAAAATTGGGCAGATGCTGTCCTTGTCACCCAGGCTGAAGGCTGCTGACCCCTGACCTACATTATGATTTATACTAACAAATTCATGTTTTATAACATATGAGCTTAAAAATTTTATACAGTTTGGGCTTGCGTGTTGGTTAGTTAAGGGGCTGTAGTGGCTCAAGTCACTGTGCCTGGCAAGCAACAGGTTAGGGTTTGAGACACCTGTGCTACAAGATGGAATGAATGGTGACATCACTTACTGATCCTATTTCCCATTTTTGAAGTCTCACCATCCCATTCTCTTTTTTGATACATACAAGCACAATTGCTCCAGTTAGTGAAATGTGAGATTTATGCAGGGATTTCATTGCTGAAGTTCCAGATCCACCCACGCAGCTACCCTGCTGGATGCAACACAGTTGATTTTCATTGTGGCTACATCCAGTGGCAAAGAAGATGTATTGGCTGTTACTTATACTGAGGCTGCAATAATGATCCCCAATTAGCCTGGCACAATTCTCATGTTGGCATGGGGGTATTGCTGTTATGTACTTAAGCGCAACTCCTGGTGGGGGGTTAGGCCAGTGCATAGTCTACGGGAATGGGAAAATGGGCGAGTTGCACCTAAATAGGTTAGAATTGTGCCCTCAAATGAGGGGGGAAATGTCTGAAATGGGCATGAAATGTCTGAAATATGCCGCTATATGTAATGTTCTTTTGACTAAACTATTTTTCAGCTCAAAATTGCCATACATGTTTTGAGATATTTTGATTTGAATAAAAGCTGAGGAGGAAAAGTGTAATCATCAATATAACTTCCTAGGCTTGCTTTTGTGCTGGCTTTGTTGGATTAAGTCAGGAAACAGACACTTTCAGTTTCTTCCATAGTTAGAGGCTACAGATAGTAATAGTGGTAGTAATGTAGGTATTTATATACCACCTTTCTGGTAATTGGATTTTTCCTTTGACTTTGTTCAAAGTGGTTTACATGGGCAGGCTACTGTAACCCAGGAGGGGCATTAAAATTAACAAATAACTTCTGTCTTTCAAATACTCCATACAGTTGAGATGGATCTTTTTTACTGGCTTGATAAATTGTTCAATTGAGGTTTTGTACCACACTCATATCACATGCCACATTTTATAAGCAGTAGTTCACAGGCAAAATTATTACAGTGCATGAACCAGGAATATTTATCTTTCTGTTTCCAGTGATATGTGAAACACCGCTTTATACTTTTGCAAATGCACCTCTCTCTGACTGGATATTAATAACTCCATTAGAGTTTCTTGATCTTGAAGTCAAGTGTGTTTACAGTTTTTTTTATTTCTATATTTTGGTTTTATTTCTCTCTTTAATGTCATTGATTGCTTTTCTGACTGGGAGCTGCAAACTAGTTTGTATCCCTATTTATAGATTCCAGTCTCACAGCCAGTTACCTTGGAAACTGTTTGAAGCACATCTTCTGAAATATTTCTTCTGCCAGAATCGCCAAACTGCCCTTTGCTCCTCTTTTGCCTATTAGTGGCAAACTGCAGTTTGGAGTTGGTTTCCTGCTGAACTGCCATCTCTTGGCTAATCACAGCAACACTGCGATCAGCAAGTGTCTCTTCTTTTGGGGGACTCTGTGTGTGTGTGGGGGGGGGGGGGGCAAGGTTCCTTGATGCTAAGACAGAAAGAACTTATAATCTTTAGAGGCACAATCCAGAGTTACTACGGGGAGTCCTTGCTCCGGTGTAAGAACAATTTGCTCTGGATTGCAATATGAATTTCCCATAGGTTTTCAGTAGGTGGTACAGTAACTACGGGTACTCATAATGTCTCTTATGTGCTCCCGTAGTTACTCTGGATTGTAGGGTTGGTCTCTCACAAACACAAAATGTCTCACATATGGAAGTTTTGCATAGTTTTGTTTTCTGCCTGTGCTTCCCTGATCAAATGTTGAGGAGCATATAAATTTGTCCCAGTGAGAAAAGAGGATCTTGCATATAGTGTGTTATGAAATGAAAAGCCTCGCAGCCTTATCTGTACCTTCAATTATATTTTGTAATATCCATTTATTATACTGAGAGCTGTGTCAGGTATTTAGGGTAAGATATCTGTCATTTTCAAAAAGCTGGAGGAAAGGGACCTAGAAGAATTTGTGTTTTTTTTTTTTAATTTTTAAAAAACGAAGGCATTTTTCAGCCATTCTAAGCATTGGCATAGTCAAAATTGCTTCTAAGAGGACCAAGCTCCAGGTTAAAGGTGACTGTGTAATTCTGGCTTGTTTATTTTCTTAAATGTCCACTTCCCTCCCAGAGGAAGAAGTAGTGGCAGCAATGGGTAAACTTGCGTCACCTATATGCCACAGTATCAATCCATAATGCTGATCCCTGACCCTGCAGCTGGCATTTTAAAAAAGGAAAGGCAGACATACTGTATATTGATGCTTTTAGCATCATATGTAATTTGGAGAAGTGTCAGCTTGTTACAGTTAGGGATATTAATTAAAATGAAGAAATCTGTGTTGATCAATTATTTTGGATCAGTTTATTGACTGTACTGTATGTGCATAGGAGCAAAGCAATAGATCTGCAGCATAAAAGCATCCTTTGTTTTTCGATGACGGATACTGGTGGTGTTACCAGCTTATATGAGCACCTTAAAAGATATTTGCTTTCTTATGTAGTTTGAGGGGTTGCATCTTTTACAGGTATGTCACCTATAGCATTTATAAATTCTTGTATTAAAGAATGCACATTTTTTTTAAAAGCTACCAATAAGGGTCGGAAATTGCTTAATCAACCTGCTTATATTTATACCTTCTTTTCCGATGCCAAAGTAGCTTACCGAGCTTTAATCCTGTGAGGTAGGTAAAACTCTGTGAGGTAGGTAAGGCTGAGAATGAGTGAATGGCTCAAGGTTCATAGCTGAGGGGGGATTAGAACCTAAATCTTCCAAGTATCAATCCAACTCCCTAATCACTTGTGGCCGAGAAGACCCAAACATGCTGAGAACAGATCTACATGCGTTTGGTTATATGGAGCGTGGTTATATGGACCTTGGTTATATGGAGCATGATCTGCCCAGCAAAAGTAGGATAATGCTCTGGAGTTGGAGAAGAGAGAAGTACATTTTGAGTTTTGTGTGGTAGAGAGACAGTTGGTAAAGCAGTTAGGATGACAGCTGAGAACAGTTGGAAGCATTTAGGGTGGGGCAGCTGGAACGACCACAGTTGGGGGCGGTGGGGTTTAGAGGTCTGGTGGAAGACTGGGATACCAGTGTCCATCCACAGCTGTGCAGGGTTAAGTCCCAAAGCATGCATATCTATCTACAGTATTTATGTACTGCTTTTCAACTAAAAAGTTCACAAAGCAGTTTACAAAGAAAACAAAACAATTAATGGCTAATGGGTCCCTGTCCCAAAAGGGCACACAATCTAAAAAGGTGCAAAATAACACCAGCAAAAGCCACTAGAACAGACATTCCTAGGGTGAGGATGGCCAGTTTCTCTTCCCCTGTTAAACAAAAGAGGAAAATGCACTTGAAAGGGTGTCTCTTGCCCAGTTACCATATGTCAAGAGCTGCCTTGCCCTACTCTGATAGTGTAATTTACTATTACAACCCGCAAATAAAGACATATATCACCTGTGACTTAACCCCTCTTCTGTCCTGATTCCATCAAGGACAAGACTGAAGGTGCTCCATTTAATGATCCCTTTTCCCCCTTGGTCAGGGAGTGGAACTGAAAATAGTGTCACCACTATACCATTCTGGCTCTCGGAAGTTCATTGAGACCCACTGAAGGCCGTCCAGTTAACCTTGAAGAGAGATACATTTACCAATATTAATAATTTTTCTCTGTTTTTTTTAATTTTGAGAAAAAAATTAAATTATAAATCCCCTAATCATAGAGTATCCCCTCCCCCAATCATACCCATTCCCCTTCCCCTTCCTCTGTTCTATACCATGGAACAGAGAAGCTGTGATTTTCCTACATTATTTCAAATTGCTTAAATAAATCCTGTTTAATGGGTAGACTGGCAGAATGGTAAGATTGGATAGGATACTGTTGGCTCTTGCTGTTACGCAGTTTCATAACTTTACAAAAGACTGAAAAATATAACAAAGAAAATAATGAGCTAATGAAAATCAATGTTTAATCGAGACATTAATCATTGTAGATGTTGGTTAAGGTGAAAGTGTATGAAGTTAATAGGTACCCTTTTGCTGAAGTAAGAAATTGCTCCCTTCCCCAGCCAGGCTCAGCTAGAAATAAAAAACAAAACAAAACAGAAGGGAGATTTTATAATGAAATGTAAAAATCACCAGATCACCTTTTGATTGCTGAGGTACAAAAGGTTTTGAAGAGTAGCAATAATGAATTGTTAAAGAATCTTTATAGGTAACAAAAGAAGCAGATCTTGCATATTTGGATAATCATGAGCATATTTCCAAAAATATTTGGAAACTCATTATTTCTCATATCAACAGGAAAAGTCAAAATGCCTGTATTCTGGTCCATATGCTCATGATTGCAACCAGCCCACGAGAAGGATAGGAGTTATCTCCCATATTCCTGGTATATAGATGTTGCTGTGTTGGCTTGGGGCAAGATTCAGGAATAAGAGGAGCAGTGTGATCAATTAACAGGACTTTTCTGAGGTGGTCCCCATTCATGGAACACCTTCTTTCTCTTTGTGGCACCTGCTCTCTTAACCTTTTGGAGTCAGGCAAGAACATGTTTTATTTACTCAGATGTTGTAATTCAGTGTTTTAACTTTATTCACATCAGAACATATGTGTGTTGGTGGGTGAAGGCTGGCCCTGCTGAATTATAATGTATTTAACACTTTGAAGGAGCTCAAGGGATTGTAAGGGCAAGTGTAGCCACCATTAGTGGAGTGATGAATTACGGAAGATACGGCAGTGAGGGTTGGGCTGGCCACTGTAGGAAAAGGAGGATCAGTCATAGACAGACTGTCCCACTCTCTGGCCCTCCCCTATCCTGTGACCTTTGACCCTGTGATCCCCTGAGTCCGCAACTGCTGCTTCTGAATGCCAGGTCAGTGAACAATAAGACTGACCTAGTTCAGGATTGGGCTGAACTAATCAATCCTGATTAGTTCAGGATTGGGCTGTGGGTGGCGCAAGTGGCTAAGACACTGTGCCTGTTAACCAGTAGGCCAGAGTTCGAGACCCGGCTCGGCCCCACAAGACAGGGTAAGCTCCTGTCCTTAGCCCAGCTCTGCGACGCCAACTGGATCCAATTGTATAGGCTCTGCCTTTCCATTGGACTAATTCAGTGGCGTGGAGAGGGGGGATTTGCTGCTTTGGTAACAGCCTATCCTCCAGAACAATCTAACCCAGGCTTTCGTGCTTCGAATGCAGCTTATGCAGCGCTGAGCACAATACCATAGTCTTTCAAGACTGACGGAGGCCTGCTTTAGTTCAGGATTTAAGGGGCTGCAATTGGCTTGGTGGTTAAAGGCACCCTGGTGTGATTTAGACTTATTGAAACCTGTTGCTTCCACAGCGGTGGGGGACCCCACTGCATGGTCTATTCCCAGAGATTAATGAATCTGGATGGTTTCCCGAGGGCTCTGAGGGATTTTCCTTCTGAAAATCTGGGAGATTTTCAGTTCTGTTGCCAGAACTGGCAGCTCACCCATTTCCCTTCTTGATCTCTGGAATACAGAGATTACTTTGTTGAGCCAAAGATTCAACACAGCTCCTTGGTTTTCTGAGGAGCTGCAGGCAATGAAATGGTGATGCAGAAGTCTCTATAGCATCAATGGTGAAAGACTTGTGCTGGTTCTTTTTGTGCACATCCTAGAGCTCATTACTACTCTGTGGTGGTGGTGGCAGCAAAGAGGGCATACTTTTCTGCTGCCACTGTGTCTGTGAACTGTCCATCTAAGCTGTTTGATGTGGTCTGGGGCCCCACTGTTGTGGTGGAGCACACAGAGATTCACTGTGATGTGTTTGCTCAGTACTTTGTGGACAAGGTCAATCAGATCCGGCATGACTTGGACTCTATTTTAACAGTATCTAGTGATATCCCTGAGGCACGTGTTGATTACCTTCTGAGATTCATTTCAGCTTGAAGAACCTGAAGAAGTGAATAGGGTTCACCTGAAGAAGTGAATAGGGTTCTGAAGAAGTGTGAGACTTCCCTCTTGACCCTTGCCTAGTTTGCCTGATTAGATCAGCCTGGGGTAGTCTGGCTGAGTAAACAAGGAGGGTGGTGAATTCATCTCTGAGGAAGGTGATGTTGCCTCCTGCATTGAAGTAACCTTCCCTGGACCCCACCAAACTAAACTTTTAGACATTTTCAAATATCCTGTTTTTGGGCAAAGTGGTCAAGCGGGAGGTGATGTCAAGGTTTCTGATTATTTGGATCCTTTCCAGTCTGGCTTCAGTTCAGGATTCAGGATGGAAACTGCCTTGGTTACCTTCGTGGATGACCTATGCCAGGGAATGGACAGGGAGAGTGCATCCCTGTTGGTCCTGCTAGACTTCTCAGTAACCTTAGACACCATCAATCATTGTGTCCTTCTGTGTCAATTGGCTGAGTTAGGAATTGGAAGCACCACCTTGTGGTGGTGCCATTCCTTCCTGGCTAACAGATCCCAGGAGGTGGTACTGGGGGATGCTTGTTTGGCACTGTGTTGAGTGTTGCAAGGTTCCATTCTGTCCCCATATTTTTAAATCTTATGTGAAATACCACCACAAAGTATGAATGTCTGAGTCAGTGGCATAGCTAGGTCATTTGGCACTTGGGGCCCATAAGTTTTGCCACCACCATACATAAAAAATTATTTAATTAATTATTATCAGTATTAATTACTACAATTAATTAGAGATGAATTAATATTTTAATATTTTAAAAACCACCTTACCAATTAAACCTCTGTTTTATTCATGTAGTTAATTTAAACACTATATTATCTATATATATATATATAAAAGAGAAAAGTCACTCACTGACTCACTGACTCACTGATTGACTGACTGACTCACTGACTGACTCATCACCGCCCTGCCAAAACTGCTGGGCCTAGAAGCGTGAAAATTGGGGTGGGTGTTCCTTCCGTGACGGAGGGGTGCACTAAGAACTGGTTTTCGGAAATTCCAACCAGAAGGGGGTGAAAAGGGGCGCAACGCGTTTTCTTCCCTATACTTTGCATTGGAGAATTGCTGACTCATCAACATTCCTCCCCAACTGCTGGGCCTGAAGCATGGAATTCTGGGAGTTCCTTCTGTCACCTGAACTCCCACCAAGAACCATCTGGAGAAATTAACCCTTCAGGGGCTGAAAAGGGTCAACGTGTTTCTGTCCTATACTTAAGATGGGAGACTGAACAACATCCAGCCAGTTTGGTGCTCAGTGCCTGGTGCACTGGGGGATGTTGTTAGGAGGAAGAGGTTGCACTGGAAAGGATGCTGCACATGGGGGAAGTTGCGTGTGGGGGGATGATGCGCATGTAGGAAAGTTGCGCATATAGGAAAGTTGCGCATGAGGGATGTTGCGCATGGGGGAAGTTGCACATGGGGATGATGCGCATGGGGGAAGTTGCGCATGGGGGATGATGCGCATGGGGGATGATGCACATGTAGGAAAGTTGCACATGGGGTGAGTTGCGCATGGAGGGAAGTTGCGCATGGGGGAAGTTGCGCATGGGGATGATGCACATGGGGATGATGCACATGTAGGGAAGTTGCGCATGGGGGAAATTGCGCATGGGGGAAGTTGCGCATGGAGGGAAGTTGCTCATGGAGGGAAGTTGCGCATGTAGGAAAGTTGCACATGGGGGAAGTTGCACATGGGGGATGATGAGTATGGGGGAAGTTGCGCATGGAGGGAAGTTGCGCATGGAGGGAAGTTGAGCATGGAGGGAAGTTGCGCATGGGAGATGATGCTCATGGGGGGAAGTTGCACATGGGGGACGATGTGCATGAGGGGACGATGCGCAGGGGGGACGATGCGCATGGAGGGAAGTTGCGCATGTAGGAAAGTTGCACATAGGGGGATGATGTGCATGTAGGAAAGTTGCGCATGGGGGAAGTTGTGCATGGAAGGAAGTTGCACATTGGGGGAAGTTGCGCACGGGGGAAAGTTGCGCACGGGGGAAGTTGCGCATGGAGGGAAGTTGCGCATGGAGGGAAGTTGAGCATGGAGGGAAGTTGCGCATGGGAGATGATGCTCATGGGGGGAAGTTGCACATGGGGGACGATGTGCATGAGGGGACGATGCGCAGGGGGGACGATGCGCATGGAGGGAAGTTGCGCATGTAGGAAAGTTGCACATAGGGGGATGATGTGCATGTAGGAAAGTTGCGCATGGGGGAAGTTGTGCATGGAAGGAAGTTGCACATTGGGGGAAGTTGCGCACGGGGGAAAGTTGCGCACGGGGGAAGTTGCGCATGGAGGGAAGTTGCGCATGGAGGGAAGTTGCACATGGGGGGATGATGCGCATGTAGGAAAGTTGCGCATGGAAGGAAGTTGCACATTGGGGGAAGTTGCGCACGGGGGGAAGTTGCGCACGGGGGAAGTTGCACGTGGGGAGAAGTTGCGCGTGGGGGGATGATGTGCATGGGGAAAGTTGCGCATGGAGGATGATGCGCATGGGGAAGTTGCGCACAGGGGAATGTTGTACATGGGGGTAGGTTGCGCTTGGGTTGTTGATGCGCCATGGAGGATGTTGTATGGGGAAGTTACTCCCGCAACGCGGGTACGCCTTTCGCTAGTTAAATATAAAACTATTACATGTAATGTACTACATATACCTTATGAATTACAAGAAGGCTACAAGCTGCCTCATCACAAGGAAAAGGAGGACAATTAAGATCTTTTTCCAGGACACAAGAACATGACCTGGAAAAAAAGATATATGCTCACCCTATAGATATGTGATGCATGCCCAGAGATGTGGGGATTTGTCTCATGTTCTTATTGTACTGTTTTCCCTCATTTCTTGGCCTGAGTTCCACTCCTTCTGAATTTCGGCATAGTAGAACAATAAGATAAATTTTAGAATTAGAACAAGCCTAGTTTGCATCAATATTCATTTTCCTCAGTTCAAATTTATATTTTAGCTCCCTTAGTTGCTAAGACACATTTTACTCCCTTGGTTGCTGAGACACATTTGTGATTTGATAAGACTGCATAAAAGCTATCATGTTATTTTTGTACATATGGCTGCTTCAAGATTCTTTTTGTGCTGTGCTTTTGGTGATGTACGTATGTCCTACAAACTATCTCCACATATTTCTGTGGTGCAGTGCATTTTCGAGTGGCATATTTAATCTTGATGGCTTTTCTTGGCACTGTAACTTTGACCCCTTCTGCAGCAGTGTGAAATTTTGAGTGCTGTAATGATTCTGATCAAGATATTGTTATGCAGGTGTGTTGCATTACAAGCTATTCTGATAATTCAGTGTAATAATACATAGGATAGGACTTCGATAGCAACAGCTCTCATTCTTCTATTCATAACAGTGCTTAAAAAAATTCACAATCTTTTGTACTCTTTGCCTTCAAAATAAATTAAGGGTAGGTCAATAAGCAATCTCTATTTTTTTAATAGCTATAATCCTACCGAGTTTATTTTAAGAGGTGGACTTGAAAAAGAAAACTTTTGAAACTGTGGTCCAATTGATCTCACCAATTATAAAATCATCAGGATGAGGGAAACTACTATCATTTATTCATTCAAAAGATTCACAGCCAATCCAACCTAAATATCTGTGCAGCAATCCAGTGGCGCTATGGTGGACTGCATCACATCCCATGGGAGATTCTTGGCTTCTGGGCTCTCTCTGGGGCAAGAAAATATTTATTCCCTTCCTCTGGTGTAAGGCCCAGCAGCTGCGACAGGTCACATGGACTAATGCCTAAAATATCATTGGTGCGAGTCCACGTTACTCTGTGCAGGAAAACAAGCCCAGGAAGGGGCTGGGGATTTGGTCTGAACCCTTGCTGTCAATCCTGCTCCTCTCCTGGACCGGGTTCAGCTTACCAGGAAGTTCACTCTGATATCGTCATTGTATTTTAATATTTTTCTTACTGTCTTCCTAATGCAGATATTATTATTTTTAATTGAGAGCCAATTCTGAGATTTCATTGCAGGGGCATAGTAGTGACAGCTTGGTGTAAAGCATATCTGTGAGCCCCACCACTGAAGCTAGCCTTTAGCCTCATACTGGGCAAGCACCAGTTTCCAGTAGCTCAGGGTGACCAGACGCCAAACCCAGAATTCCCTGAATCCCAACGCCAAAATTCCTATCCCAAGGCCAAAATTCCTACTTCGCAAAGCTGAAATGTAGGACAGAATGTAGGACATTTTAAAATAGGCTAAAAGCACTTGTGAGAGGTTTCTGAGGGGTGGTAGATACTGGCAGGGCTAGTGGGAAAGTTTCTGGGGGGTGGAGGGTTTGGTTGAAAACCTAATACACTTTCCTGGGAGTAAGTCCCACTGCAGGCTAAGGGCTTACTTCTGAGTTGGGAGCCTGGGCTGCAAACCTAATACACTTTCCTGGGAGTAAGTCCCATTGCAGGCTAAGGGCTTACTTCTGAGTAGGGAGCCTGGGCTGCAAACTTAATACACTTTCCTGGGAGTAGGGGGAGTTACATACCTGGGTGGGGTGGGTGGGTGGGAACAGTGGAGGCAGTGGGGGAGCAGCATGGTGTCTCCAGAGGCAGCAGGGGGCGGAGATGCTGAGAGGGGACTCATGAGGCCGGAGGGGAGCTCCAATGGCCCCATGGAAGCTGAGGGGGGCCTTTCTGAGCATGCGGTGAGCGGAACTGGGGCAGGGCAGTGGGCAGGGAGGGGTTGCTGTTGCTCTGTTCTGGAGCATGTTTGAATAGGTGAAGGAGAGTCCTCCGGCGCGTCACCTGGAGTGCCTCCTCCTCCACCAGGAAGTCCTCCTCCAAATGCTGCCTCCTCCTCCACGGAGGCAAAGGGCTGCCCGCGGCTGGTGGAACTTCGCTGCGGCAGCCTTAAAGTGCCCCCAAAACACCCCCACAGCCCCCAGAGTGCCCCCAAAGCACCTCCCAACACCCTCTCAACCCCCAGTGCCCCCCAAATACCCACAGCCCACCAGATGGCAGTGGAGCCCCAGGGACCCCTCCTATTCCGGAGGACCCCGGACAAGGGTGGGGCCCCCGGACAGAGGCCCCAAATGTAGGACATGTCCGGGGGATTCCGGACATCTGAACACCCTGCAGTAGCTTGGCTGTCTGCTCAGACTGCCAAGGGGTGAAGAGCTGGGAGGGTATTGGGGAGGCAGGGAGAAGGCATTCTAGGGTGGAAAGGCAGGTGGAGGGAAAGGAGGAAGCATGGTGAAGAGAGTGCAAGGCACCAGCAGAGCTGAGGACTGGATTGTTAGATTATTTTTCTTTATTGTGAGTTACTTTGTACTAGGAGAAATAGTGGATTTAAACACACACACACACAATTTTTTTAAAAGACATATAAAACTACATACAGGATTGCATTTTCGTGTCCCATTCAAACAGCAGTCGAAAAGTCACTATATGTATAGAAAACTTTCATAATAATTAAAAGCAAAGTACCATTTCAGCTTTATATACATTGATCGCCAAAGTTACATTTCAGAGTCCAGAGGGTAAAATAAGTTTTTGGTACTAGATGCTATCTTAATTCCTATAATTTCTGTTCTTTACTGAGATTAAAATGCCCTATCTTCAGTAGTGTCTGACTGAAGAATTTTCAATAGCATCTTTCTGCTTTTATGTATACTGGTACACCTTTGATATTTATTAATCCACAAAACATAGGTAACAATTTGTGTTGGTGTAAAAATAAGTTCTGCTTCCTTGAATACTGTCAAACACTACCTAATAACATTATCTGAATAATTTGTTGGCTAAACATATAAAATGTTACTGTTATGACATTACCTTCACCAGTATCGTAATTATTATCTAGATACTAGCCAAGGTTATGATTTGGAGAATGTGAGAGATAGTGAAATTCTGAAAAGAGTAGCTTATGTCACAAAATTAAATTTATATTCTCGGTATGCAGGCTAAGACTAGAGCAAACATGCAAAAACCTTTGTGGAAATCAGTATTTCTCATGGAATTTTTTTTTTTTTGCCAGCAGAGAGAGGTGAGTACAAGACAGCAGCACTGGTAGCACCTTTCCCTCCTTCTCTATTCAGCACTTCTTTAATGGTGCAATCCAGAGTAACTACTTGCAATCCAGAGTAAGTCCTTGCTCCGATGTAAGAACATTACCCTGGATTGCAATATGAATTTCCCATAGGTTTTCACTAGGTGGTGCTGTAACTACGTCGACATAAATGTCTCTTGTGTGCTCCTGTAGTTACTCTGGATTGTAGAGTAAGCCAGCAAGTGGAAGATCACTGTGCTAAGGAGAGGGGCTCTGTCAGTGGCAGGTTGGAGGGTGGGGAAATCTCAACAGTTTAGGCATCCCCACCAAGGCATCTCTCCATGCCACACATTCAGTGATGTAGTGTTGGGTGCCTACTCAGAAGTTAGTTCCATTTGTTAAATGGAATGTGTATATGGGATGGCAATTCGAAGTCATGGAGTCAGAGCACTGGCTATGATTGTGGTGGCAGGACATGAACGAGAGAAAAACAATGGAGGAGGACACTGACAGATATTCCATATTTTCTTCCAGCACTTTGTGGAGTCTATTTAATCTCTTTTACACTCATATTTTTTTAAAAAAATATTGCATTTGACATTTGTTTCTCTGAATTACAGAGAAAATGCTGCTGGGATACATGTAGGCACAGAAAATTACCAAAGGAGGGACTATGTATGGCTGCAAATCCCTTTAGGGTTGAAACTCACTTATCTTCCCCTGAGTGTTCGTGTTCGGTCTGTCCCTAGGTGTTGTCTTCAAATCTGAGATGGTCGAGCTTTTGCATATCAAAACATGCTCTCTTATTTGTTACACCTTAGGATTTGATGGTTTCGCCATAGGAGAGAGGCTATGGCCATCAGAATTTAAAAGTTTAGCAGACGGATAGATGATTTTTTTTTAATATTGCTGAGTTAGGATTTCTGAAACATGTGCTGTGGTCAGTTGCTGTTTTGTCAGACTATTCAGTGTGTCATCCGCGGTATTTTCATCTGATCAGATTATGGCACAACTCAAATTGCAGTTTTAAATATTTTATTTTTTTAAAATGGCCACTTTTGAAAGTAGCCATTTCTCAAATGTAGCTATATTGACTACTGATAACTCACTGGTATGGAGAATAAGGATCTCCATAATAAAGTAGACCATTTGATGACCATTATACAGAACAATTTCTGTCATTGTAGTTATGGAAATGTTATGTATAGGGAGAACTTCCAAAGGAATCTTCACTAAGCCTGTAACAAATTTCTGAACCCAGATTGGAAAGATTTTACAAAGTATTTTCCCCTTTTCATGGCCATGACTGGTCCTCCATTATAGCCAGGCTGCTGGAGTCTCAAGGACAAAATCTTTCACCTATGATGGCTCCTGTACCTTCCCCAATGACATGCTGTAATGACACTAGCACCAAGAGTTTAGGGGTTTATAATTGTTCAGCTGCGATGGGCATGATCTCTCTGCTGTGCTTGATGACATCCCTTGATAGCCCAAACCACTTTTCCAACCTGAGTTGAAGAGGAATGTGGGGCACACATGGCACTTTGGTATCTTTTCCAGTTGACCTTCAATTTACCTAAAGGGACAAAGCACAATGTAGGTGATGTTGAGTGAGTGGCAAGTGACTGACCAGCAAGAGCAGCAGTGTGACAAGGAGTAGATGGAGTGGCAAGGGTACAGAAGTGCCTCCTCCTTGCTCTCAGAGCATGGGGGAAAGGGAAATCTGCTATATTTCATTAACCGTATGGGGGGGAGGGAGTTTCTCAGAAGTGGTTCCTCTTCTCGAAGACTGGTGTTTCCAAAGAAGCAAGGGATTCTATGAGGAAGAATCTAGGAAGACAGAAAGATGCACCTTTATGAAAAGGAGGAGCGATAACTCCTTGAAGTTCCTAATGCTATGTCTGTTCCCATTCAAGACTTTGGGGAAGCTTTTTTAGCTGTGCAGGAGGCTGCAGATGACAGGAAGGAGCAGGAATACTCCATTTCCCAAGCTTTCTTTTTATCTGGATATTAGCTGAACTTATCTATCATTGCAGGAGTAAAATATAAATAATATTTGTGGGCATCAGGAATGGCTAGGCACTGACAGCAGGAGGTGGGCAGCGGGCACAGCTGGGCATCAACAGGCACCGGGCACTGTAGAGTATTGGGAGAAACCACGGGTGCCAACAGACACCAGCACCAGACACTACCTGGCACCAATGAGCTCCATCAGGCGCCAAGCACCACTGGGCAGTGGGCAGGGAGCATCCCTACTGAGCCCCAGTAACCACCTGGAACCAGTGGTTGCCACCAGGCATCACTAGGTACCACTAGGCACCGGGCACCACACACCACTGGACACCATTGGGCACAACTGGATATCCATACAGGATGCTAGTGATCACTGGGCACCAAGCAGGTAACAATCACCACCAGGCACCACTGGGCACTGGGTATCCTGCCAATTACTGGGTGCCACCAGGCAGTGGGCACCTCTGGGCACCATGCATTCCTACTGAGCAACAAGTACAGCTGGGTGACAGTGGGCACTGGCCACCAGGATCCGGCACCTATTTTGGGCACTCGGCACCACTGGGCAACAGAGGGCACCAGTGGACACCAAATTGGTTCTTAGTGGGTCCTTACTTCATAGAAGGAATATGATCCTCAAATATCATGCTTCTAGGTCCAGGGTTTTGGGCTGGGTGTTGCAGAGTCAGTGAATCAATGTTCAGTGTTACATATAAGAATGAAAACACGTTGTATCCCCTTTCCCACCCACCCCCTTTAGGTTTTGAAATTCTAAAAATTGGTTTTTAGTGGGTGCTTCAGTCATGGAAGAAATATGCTTCCCAAATTTCATGCTTCTAGGTTGAGTGGGTTTGGGCTTGTGCATTGATGAGTTAGTGAGTCAGAAAGTTTGTCAGTCAGTGAGTCTTCTATTTTTATATGATCTAGAATCTAACCCACTAACTAGACATTTTACTCTCTTGGGCAATAATCTTTCAGCCTAGTAATATTTTAAAAAATTATATGATGTAGTCATGTCATTGGTATTGGAAACAAAGGCAGTAGAATGAGCTATCAAGTAGCAGGAGCTTGGATCTTATTTTATTTTTTGTTTAGGCTAACAAATATATCAATTTAAAGCTAACATTCCAGCTGTTCAGGCTGTCATTCAGAGCCTTGATTTGCCATCAGCAAGATGTCAGATCAATAGCACAGTGACTTTTTGACAGCCAATTGATAGACTCATTGACTGACAGCCTAACAACAGGAACACAGGAACCACTGAAAATAGCATTTTCCTGCAAATAAAAAATAAAGTTTTTTATAGTTTATTCTACAGTGTAATAAAACCCCTCTATGTTAAAAGAACCCATACTTGGCATGTTAATCCAAAATAGCAAAACATATTGCCTGTGGTTTATACCACCAATCTAGTGTAGATGTCTCCAAACATTTTGGCAGGAGGACCACAACATCTCTCTAACACTGTGCTGGGGGCCAGAAAACTAATTTACATTTCAAATTTGAATAAAATTACATAAATTTACATATAAGAATGTATTGGAGTGGATTAAAGTCTTGCCGAAGGATTGGATAGAGGGCTCTTGCCAAGGGCCACATTGAGGCTTGCCAAAGGCTGCATCTGGCCTTCGGATTGGGGTTTAGAGACCCCTGAATTAGTCTAAAACTAGGGATGCTTGTTACTTTTATACAGTAATTTTAATTTGTAGATTGTATTATTGTTTCTATCGCCATACTTGACATTGCATTCTTAAGTGGAGCTCATTAATGTTCAGATGTTATATACAAAAAGAAACAAAGGGCGCAATCCTAACTAATTTAGGCCAGCCTAATCACGGCAAATTTTCCCATGGTGGCATGGGGAGGTGAGCATATGCCTGTGCATTGGCCTATTCCCCCAGGAGTGGGGCAAAAGTGCTTTACTGCACTTTTGTGACACCCCCCACCCTGGGCAGCACAGGACTTATGCCATGCATTATGCCAGCCTAAACTGAGGTTAGGATTAGGATTGCAGCTAAAGGAAATGATTTTCCAAGGATACCAAACTGAGCAATGAATTGAACACTAGAACATTGATAAGGCACACCTTCCATGCTGCCACACACAGATCCCACATACAAACCTGGCTCAGACTGCTCCCCCCGGACCTCCCATGAGTTCCCCGGCCATGGAAGCCTATTCCAAACTTTGCCCAGGACCCCACTGTAGTTCAAGCTAGTCCCCTTGTCCCCCCTGTGGGTTCCCTTGCCATAGAAGCCTGTTCCAAACTTGTTTGGAACAGCCTGTTCCTCAGAAGTGCTCTTTACTCAAGACAGTGCTCTTTACACAAGTCAAAATTTCTGAGAAAATTTTGCTCTTTACCCAAAACGCTCTTTATTCAAGTCGCTCTTTACTCAAGGTACCACTGTAGTACCAAGACAATAATTTCAGTAGTACAATATCTGTTTCTGGAATTTGGGAGGAATTTGAGATACTGCTTACTCCAGTGTAACAGATCAAAATGTTACTTCTAGGACCTATGAAAATGTGGGAAGGATTAGAACTGTGAACACTCAGAACCATGACGAGGATCAAAAAGTTAAGACATTTGGAGCACCATGCAATTGAGATCCAGGATTGTGTAGTGGTTCAGGAGTAGGCCTTAAATCTGGAACATGCATGTTCAAATCCCTGCTCAGTTATGAAGCTTCTTAGGTGATCTTAGAGAGTGAAGCTTCACTCTCTAGGACAGGACAGTCCAATGCTACAAAAGGCAGAGATAGAGCAGAAATAGCTGACTGCATTCAGCAAAACTGGGGAAGTAGCTTATGCACCCTGACCTCATGAAAGACTAAAGCAGTTCCCATGAATCTTCCCCTAGTATTAAACAAGCACAGAATTGATGACAGGTGTCACATCTCCCCAGCTAGGAGGTGTGTCAGAATATGGCAGTACAGCCTGCCATTGTCTCTGCCCTTCAGTTCCGCTCCCATTCCCATCCTGTCTTTCCTTGCTCTACCCTGGCCAGAACTCCTTACCCCACTCACATTTCCACTGCCTAGTTCTTGCTCAGAGCTTTGGATGGCATTTAATCAGCTTCTATCTGGCTCTGATTCAGCATGGACTCATGCTGAGCCAGTTCCAACACCTACCTGTAGTAAATATCACATAGGATTGGGTCCTTAGCCTCACCTATCTCACTGGTTGTTGTAAGAACAATAGGAAAGGAGGAACCCTTTACATACACCATCCTTTCTTTGGAGAAAGGGCAATATAAAAATGCAGACCGAGAAAGCAAATATGAATGTATTAGGGTGCAATACTAACTTAGGCCTGTTCAACTCTTCCCATTCCTGTAATGATGTAGGGAGGCAAGCATGTGTTTGTGCATTGGCCTAACCCTCCCCCCTGAATGGTGCAGAAGTGTTTTACAGCATGTTGGTGATACCCCCCAGGTCAGCACAGGGGCTTAGGCCTGCCTAACCGGAGATAGGATTGCAGCCTCAGTCATACAATTGGCATATTGTCTAGATTAGTAATTTAGTACTATGTGTTCATATTTCTTGAAGTTGGAACTGTGGGTGGCTTGGGTTGGGAAGTTGGGGTAAAATTAATCTGGATTAGTCCAGACAACCACCATGTACACACTCCTTCATTAGGATTTCCAGCACTGCAATCTGGTGTGCCTTGTGGGAGTTGAAATTCAACTCCCAAACTGCCAGAAAGTTTGAATACCCCTGGATAAACAAACATCTATGGTTGTTTCTTGCTGCTTCTTGTCTCATCTAATTCTATGTCATATTCCTTTATCCATCTGGTTTTCGAAATATCTGTTTGTTTAAAATTGCTATGATTATTTAAATGACACTGTAGACCCTTAAAGGAGAATGTGACCTACTATTCTTGGCAATCCTCTTAGCCAAGGTTTGAATGCTCTCTTGACTCAACAATTTATGCTTATTACCAAGTGTCATGAGGCACTGTTCTGAAACATATGTACTTGCTACAGGGTATGACTGAGTAGCAATAAATTACTGCAGTAGGTTAGGTAAGGACATGTCAGTCTGTCTTCCAAGTCTCTTTATTTTTTTATCAGCATTAATGCCATGTTAAACTAACCATGTTAGTAAAGCAAAAGCAGAGACGGCTATGCTCACTCATGAGTCACAGTATGGGAATTCGAATGGATGGGGAGGATGGAACAGGGTGGGGAAGAAGGCAGATCAAATCTGCGTGGGGGTGACAGCACATACTAAAATCAGCAGTGACAGCACATACTGAATACCAAGCCCATTTGTGGCCCTGATCCACCTGCATGCAGCAAGTGATGTATTCCAGCTTGTCCTAGCAATTGAAGTTGTGCAGGTCCAAATTGGCACATAGGTGGTGCACTGGTGAAGGTCCAAATTGGCTCAAAGGGGTCAAATGTCTCTTTAGCCTGAGCATACATATAGCAGCTAAATATCCTCAGCTCTTCTGTATTGCTGCATTGGATTTTAATTAGGATTGTATTGTCAGATTATTCATCCAATTGAAGCTATGATCATTTACAGAAACATCAACCTTAGAACAGGTGATGAGACTAAATGTTTTCAATACCCTTGATGATTAAAATGTTGTGTATACTTATTCTTTTTTCCTGGAAAATATTCAGTCTAATGTTGGGCAGGCCCTCTTTTGTTTCAAATGATGATTAATAAAAACCCTATGGAGTTCTTAGACCTGTCCAAGGACAGTTGAAGTACCTGAGTCAGTCTGTTGTTATCTATCCTCTCCCCCTGCATTACTGGACAGTCAACTAGCTTTACAGTCAGCTTAGATGAAAAATGATTTTCATTAATGCCAGGATAAGCACAATAGTCATGGGGTCCACTAGATTCTAATCTAGGACATGCCTTTGAATGTTCCCAGGGTCTTCAAGTGTATCAGAAGAAATATAGGACCCATTTAACAATTCATCTTCATGTTATGGTAATTTCACTCATTGATTAAAAACATGTAGTAATATGCTCATTGTTGGTGGGAAGCTTGAGGTGCCTCATACGGAATTTAACAGTTGACCATAACACACGAGAGAATACCTTCTCCCATATATTCAGGCAGACTTTTTTATATCATCAGAGGAGGCCTTCTTGCATATGCCACCATCACCAGAAGTGAGGAGCGGTATATAAAAGTGGTATATAAATATTTTATCATCATTATAGAGCCTTTTCTACTGTGGCACCACAGCAATGGAATTACTTCCCTTGTCAAGTCCTGACCTTGAATCTTTCCAGCAGTGGCCTAAACATTTTATTCAATTGGCATTTGATCAGAGATGTATGGGAATGTGATGTGCCTTTTATTGTATTCATTACCATCTTTTGTAACTTTATTACCACTATTTTTTTTTTGCTGTCCTGCTATATTGCACTTGTATATTTGGCATTTTTACACAATACTGATATTTTAAAGTCTTTATTGTGCTACCATTGCTGCCTCCTCCCATTTTTTGTTGCAGTCCTTGATGTTGATAGTTTTGTACTTATCGTATATTTCTTATTTTATGGTACTACCTTGGGTATTCACATTCTAGGAGGAAACAATATAAAATAAGTAATGCAATAAAATATTTTGTTTATTGTATAATAATCTGTGTATTTTGTTGAACAATAAAGTGTGAGGCTCATAGATGGCTACTAATACTTATTAAAGGTATTACCAGTATATTGTGTTCCTGGATTTAGCCAAGGTTGAAACAGGATGCTTGGCTACATGGATTAACCAGTAGTGTTGTTTGAAGGACTTGCATATATCTAAAGGATTCTTTGTATCCAGGCCTTCATCACCACAAGATATTTGTAGAACAAAATTGCTTTATTATATTTCTTGTTGCTTGTTTGTGATTATGATTTCATTTTTTCAGATCACTTTTTGATGCATTTTTATATGAATTATGAATTTCTGTCCTGTGTTACGGATTTATTTCAATAGAGAAGACTAATATATAAAAAAATTTCAGAGTTTAAATATTTAGGAACATCATTTGTTGGTAAAATGGATGAAGAGATCAATACAGTGGCGCCTCACATAACAAGCACCTCACATAAAGTTCGTTCCATATAACAAACAAAAATTTCTCTAGGATTCTGCTTCTCGTAACAAACTGTGCTTCATGTAACAAACACACTGGTTGGCATTTGGGGCAGACACGCTGGCTGGCAGCCCTTTTAAAAAGCGTCAGGGCTGACTAGCATGCCTGCCCATAGCGAAAGCAACACTTCCTCCTGTGGTCGGGTATCCGCTGTGGAGAAGAGGAAAGCAACTCAGGGCTAGCCAGAAGGGAGCAGGGGAGAGAGAGGCTCAGAATGAAGAGAAGGAGAAAGTGGGAGATACTTTCAAAGTGTCTTGGATTGCAGCCTCCTAACCATGTCTACCCAGAAGTAAGACCCATTGTGTTCAATGGAGCTTACACGCAGGAAGGTGTCTTTAGGATTGCAGCCTAACTTCATAGGATCATTCACATCGAATGCATGTTTTGAATTCAATACCATTGTTTTGTCATCATTTTTACATCCAGTTAATATTTTTATATGAATATTTTTTTGGTTCTGGAACCAATTGTCTGAGTTTCCATTATTTCCTATGGAAAAATCTGCTTCACATAAAGAACGTTTCACATAACAAACATGCTTCTGGAACAAATTAAATTTGTTACATGAGACACCACTGTATATGGTATAGTAAGGCAAACCCAGTGTCGGAACACTTAGATTCACTTTTACAACAGAATGCTTCTAAAAGGGGGATATTTCAAACTTGGGTACTGGAAAGATAGTTTTTTCAGAAAGAAAATGCTGAATTTACTTTATATGTCAACTTGCAAAATGTACCTGCATTGCAGGAGTAAAATACCCTCCAAATGCCATCCCTCCCATTGTGCATGATCCCTACCATATGCGTGACCCCTTCCATGGGCATCATCCCTCCCATGCGCAATATCCCCATGCATATCAACCTCATGCACATCAATGTGCATAGTCCCCCGTACACATTGTCCTCCATGCTCATTGTCCTCCATGTGCATCAAACCCCCGTGAGCATCAAACCCCTTGTGTATCCTCCCCCCATACACATCAAATCCCCATGAACATCAAATCCCCATGAGCATCAACCCCAGTGTGCATCGTCCCCCCTAACGCATCATCAAACCCCCCATGTGCATCAACAACCCTCATGCACATTATCAACCCCCATGTGCATCAAACCCCCATGCACATCATCAACCATCACCATGTGCATCAATCCCCCATTTGCATCATCAATCCCCCATCCGCATCATCAGTCTCCATGTACATCTGCCCATGACATCAAACCCCCATGTGCATCAAACCCCCATGTGCATCAAACCCCCAACATTCCCCATGCATAACATCCCTCCCAGTGCATCAGGCACTAAGCACCAAATTGGCTGGATGTTGATCAATGTTAAATATAGGATAAAAACACATCCTATAAGGGTGTTTTCACCTCCTTAAGAGTTAAATTTCTCAGCATTGATTCTTGGTGGGTGTTGATGTCACATAAGGAACACCCTCCCCAAATTTCATGCATCTAAGTCTGGGGGTTGGGGCAGAACACCCATCAGTCAGGGACTCTTCAATGTAAAGGATAGGGAGGAAAACGCATTGCACCCCTTTTCACCCCCTTCCCAATGGAATTTCCAAAAACTGGTTCTTAGTGGGTGGAAGGAAGGAACACCCACCCCAAATTTCACACTTCTAGGCCTAGTGGTTTTGTCCTGGCATTGAATAGTCAGTGAATCAGTCAGTAACTTTTCAATTATATATACAGTATATAGATTAGCTAGCAAAAAAAGCAACAAATTGATTTTAAAGAACTGATATAAAATATTCCATGGATACTACTAGACAGCTTGACTAATTTGTGATAATTAGCTGATTAGCTGATTTATATGTATTCAAGATCAACACAGCTACCTTAAGAAAAGCACTTACCGTATTTCCCGGTTTATAAGATGCACTTTTTTTCTTCCCAAAGGGCGGGGGGAATGTCTGTGTGTCTGATAGAATGATAGGGCCAATCCTGGAGCACCTTACCCCATCATGTCATATGTCATTGGATTCGTATTGAAGAGCAGAATCCAATGCAACAGTTTTGAAATATCTCCTTCCTATTGAAAGTTATGGCCAAAACGTTAAAATCAAAAATATAAAAACAAAAAATACATTTTTTTAGCAATTTTTTAAGTGGGTAGGAATTTTGCCCTGGGGGTAGGAATTTTGCCCTGGGGGTAGGAATTTTGGCCTTGGGGTTCAGGAATTTTGGGTTTGGCATCTGGTCACCCTGGCACAGTTGCAATCCTAAGCAGCCTTCCCTGGCTTGGAGACTTGCTCCAAAGTAGACATGCACAAGACCTGGTCCCTCCATGCCTGTGCCTCCCTCTTCACTATGTATCTAGATCCCCTCACCTTTCCCTACCTACCTCCCCAAAAGAACCCCCCCCCAACTTACCTGCCTTCCTGGACTATTTGCAATGAGATTTGTGCAAAATGTTGTTGTCTGATCATTTGCAATGAGATTTGTGCAAAAGTCGCAAATCACTGACACTAGAGATGATGAGTTTTGGGGGTTACCAGAAAATTAAAAGAGTGCTTGAAGCTTAAAGTCTTTCCTCATTTGTTAATGACAGTGATAATGGTTCTTAACACCACTGTTGACTTTACATGGTTGAAATATTATTCTGCTATATTTTATTAAATATATTAGTACACCATTTGGTTCAGAATATTTTTTTTCTTGTTTTGCTCCTCTAAACTTTGGTGCGTCTCATGGTCTGGTGCGTGTAATAAGCCGGGAAATATGGTCATTTATAATAGCAACAGGAGGGAAAAAGAAAGATGCAAGCTATCACATCTGTTCTGAGATACACATATTAACATACATGTGTTACTGAAACAGCAGTATGCTGTTGAAACAAATAGTATATTTAGGAACATTTGACTGTTGCCTGTAGCATACTCACTTTCTAAGCTGGTGCCAGAGAGAAAGGGAGTAGGTAGGTAGGTATGTGTGTCTGAATGGAACTAAACATACAGTTTGAGGGGACTGTTTACAGCAGGGTTGGGTAGGGGTGGGGAGGCGCATATAATGCAACATTGTATCCAAAACTGAAATTAACTATGAAAATATTTCTACCTATTTGATTTCTTAGGATCCGATGGGGCAAGAAGGAAGGAGGGCTTGAGTCATTTGAGCTTAATATCTTGGCAGAATAATTTTCTCCTGGGAGAAGAGTTTTCTCTTTAGCACTCTTCTTGACCAAGACTCCTGCGTTCCTGAATGATTTAAAGCTCATGGTGATACCTGTCTGAACTAAAGTGCTAGTAAAAATGATGCCAATTAAACTTTGGCCCAAGATCAAGGGGGTCAAGAAGAATACTCAAAAACAACAGTCTCAAGGAAAGGGAAAGATGTTGAAATGGGAAGCTTGGATGGGGTCCCATTTATTTCTGGTAAAAGGCTGAGAAACTTGTAGGTATGAGGAAAGACAGGTTGATATGTTTGTATACGTGAAAGATAGGCTACAGGAAAATACTATATCTGTCCTCATTACCGAATCCTATCCTCCTCCCCTCTCCTGCTGGTGCAGGTGCACCAAATGGCATGTCCTTGGGGAGCACAGAATGGGAGGCCTGGGAATTGAACAGTGCAATCCTAACCCCTGGTTAGGCCTGGAGGTGCCACAAAAGTGCTGTAAGACACCTGCACCACTCCTGGGGGAGAGTTAGACCAGTGCTTAGTCATGCACCTGGCTCCCCACACCACAATGGGAATGGGGAGATGGCCTAGAAGATGAGTTGTGCTGGCCAAAATTAGTTAGGATGGCACCCTGGGTCTCCTTATCCTTTCATAAGCCTGCTGCTTTACAGTGGGTCTCTTCAGACCTGCTCCAGCTTTTTTACTCCTAGGGCGCAATCCAGAGTAACTATGGGGAGTCCTTGCTCCGGTGTAAGAACAATTTACTCTGGATTGCAATATGAATTTCCCATAGGTTTTCACTATGTGGTGCAGTAACTATGGGTACACGTAATGTCTCTTACATGCTCCCATAGTTACTCTGGATTATAGGGCTAGTGTCTTAGCTGTTTAGCCTCCTCTTGCAGCAGTGCTCCCAAAAAGGCTGCGGAGGGAGCACTGTGCAGTTGGGCAGCAGCCATTTTACAGCAATGGGACTCAGTTCTTGTGTTGTAAATTGCTTTCCAGAAGAGGATTTGGACTGTCAGTATATTAAGTGGAAAAGGATGCTAGAACACATGTTCTCTCTTGAGGAAAAGGCAATCCAATTTCTGATACACTACTGATCTAAGAACTGATGGCTAATATTCTATTTATTCAAATATAACATACCATCAAATCTAATGCTCACCTTGATTTTAAAAGGCTTGAGATTTTTAAAAGTTTGCTTGTGATTGTAATGCACACTTGGATGGCACATTATATTCGAGTAAATACAATACTCAGTAGTACTGGTAAGGAAGAAAGAAAGGGAAGGAGGGTGCACAGAGTAATAGCAAGAGCAGCAGCATGCAAAGGAGGCAGCAGAAGGTGGAACAGGAAGTTGCAAGTTGGGGAGATGATAACTCAGGAGCAGCGGTGGGAGAGGATGCCCTACCAGAGGAGCAGGGGAGCCATCTAATTGGGTGTCCCTGGCCCTCTATCCGCACAGGAGAAGGGCCAAACACAAGTCTTCACTCTTTCCAAGCAGGCGAGTGGGGACTGTGAGGAGGCAGCCATTGTCATTCAAGTTTCTTCTTAGTTCTGACTCTGAGAAGCTTTAATTAGTTCTCAAAAACTTCCTGACTCTTTTGATTGAATCAAAAGGTAGTATAGTAATACGCCAAGTTTTATCTGATTCTTTGCTGGTTTTGCATATTTATTGATAGGACAAGGTTCACAGAGAATCAAGACAAGGTTCTTGATCTATGAGACAGAATTCTTTGGTTGATGTCTGGCTTTTAGCTATTCTGGTTACACAACCTTTTTTTCCTCCAAATGGACCCCATCCAGCCAAGGAACTGGGCAGCATAGCCACCCGTCAAAACCTTATTGTAAAAGCTTTGGAAGAGGATACATTCTTTTTCCTTCTTAAACTGACAAATCTGTATGGTAAGACAGTTGTCAATTTGGAGTCTATCACAGCCTGATAAGTTTCAGATCACAGCAGGAGGAAAGCATTCCTTGTAATGTTCAACAAACATTTCAACTGGATGTTATATGCACAGTTTCCTTACAGATATGAAGGCTTTATAGATTTCTGTAGTCCGTAAGCCTGGGTTTTTGTGACAGTTGATTGAAATAAATAGGCATTCTTTTAAACTTGCATTTTTGGACTTAATTTTTTTCTCTGAGCTTCTTGGTGTGAAACAAAGCACTGTGAAACTATTCTCTTAAGCTTTCAAGCCAGATAATGGAGGCTAAGTATTGTCATGCCGAGCCCTAAATTACATTTTGTATTTGACAGCAGGCAGAATAAGCAGAAGTGAAGCTTTCATTCTGTTTTTGAAAGCAATCTAGAAACCAAGAATTCTTTATAAGATGTGACATTGTGTAGCCTCTGCTAGGAAAATAAAATACCTGTGTCAGCATTCATAAGAAGTTGCCTTGATTCTCTTTCTTAATTCCATTCTGCCAGAATTTTGATATGATTTTGTATTTATGTCCTTTGCTTTATTTTTTACTTACGTCCAGATTAAAACAAGTCTCCAAAACATTATATAAAATATGTTATTTCTTAAATCTTAACAGAGTTTATGTAGCATAGTGCCTAGTTTGTCAAAAACAAGAATCAGGTATTTACACATTCAGAACTTGTTTCTGCAATTAGTTCTGCATGTGGTCTTCTGTTCGTCTTAAATCCCAAGTGCAATGTGTGAAAAAATAGGGAATGTATTATAGGTTTGGGAATAGGTAATGTAGCTATAGGTTTTGAGGAATGCAGTTAGGGTCCCATAGACTGGAACTATTAGCATTTAAAGAGATTGAACAGACTGTCTGGCAGGGAGGAAAGTGCTTAATACTTTCTGACCTTGCTGTCTTACATCAGGATGGCCCATTAGTGTTTTCTTTCTGAGAGCCAGGATGGTGGTTAGGGAGTTTGAGTGAGAACTCGAGGATCCAGGTTTAAATGCCCTCTCAGCCATGAAGCTTCCTGAATGACATTAGACTAGTCACTCACTCTCAGCCTCACCCACTTCACAGGGTTGATGTGAGGACGTCATGAGAGGAGTAACTCAAGCTTTGTAAGCTGCCTTAGGCATTGCATTGGCATGGTCCAATAGCACTGGTATAAGTAACTCCATATCAGCCCACTTCATAACCGGCTTCACTAGCTATGGCTGCAATCCTAGCCACACTTTCCTAGAAATAAGTCCTAGTGAACACAGTGGGAATTACTTCTGAGTAGTCATGCTTAGGATTGCACTGTGTGAAGCCTTTGGCTGCACATCTTCAGCTGAAACAAATTCTAGTATTTGCAAGAAGAGTGCAACAACCTACATGTTTATTATCTTGCCTGATTTCTATTTCCCACCTATGACTGAAATACTGTATTCAGTAAATATGGTGCTTAAAAACAATACCAAATACCTTTATTGTGTCCATAGGCTGCAAGGTGAAGGGCAGGGGGTTCCCTGTCCATCTATTGTTCTCTCCATGCTCCTGAACACAAAGAAGAAAATTGAACTAACAAAGAAAAGGTGAGACTTCCTTTTGTCATACGGTCTTCTCTAGCTATAATTCAGCTAGAGAGAACAGAGGCAGATGGTAAATAAGAAAAATGATTCTCTCCACTACATGAAACTAGAAAAAGAGCTCAGGAAACAAATAGTTTAGAAAAAGAGCTCAGGAAAGAAATAGTTGAGAAACATAGAAGGATGCCTGAAGAGTGCAGCATTCAGCTTTGTATCATTTCTTTCTCTACCGTGTGCTGTTTCTAAGCTTTTGTTCTCATCTAGATCTTCTCATGTGCTCATCTGGTACCTCTCTATTCTCTCCTTTCTGATGTGGGAATTTGGGAAGAGTGCAAGAGAGGAAATGAGACAAAACAACGCTGCTGTTCCGAGCTCCACATGTATTTTTCAAAATGACATAGCTAGGAACACAAGATATGTCTGAGAAATACTCTCAGGCAAGGAAGCAAGTTTTCTTTGTCATGTTCCTTTCTGCTTCTCCTTACTCTGATTAAGTAATTAGGGAGGTTTGGCAGTTTGAGTACAAATCACTCCCTATAGGGGATTACCTGAAATAAAGTGTTTTTGTGCCTAATTCCTTAGTGGGATGTTCCTTAGTGGCGTGGTTAGATCGAGACAGAACATGCAAGTGATTATGAAATAACTAGTAAAAGGTTATTGTTAAAAGTGTTGCTTGTGGTGGTACAATATACAACATTCATCAGTAAAAAAAATTTCCGTGGAATGAGTAGACCTTAGTTGTTATTAGTTTGACCACCTCTTACCACCCCTCAGCCTGGCAGTTGGAGATGGCAGTTGGAAACAGGCAGTTGGCAGGTGAAAAAACCAGAGACTGCTTGACCATTTTCCAACTACCTCTTGCCTCCCCTCAGCCTAGCAGTTGGAAATAATGGGTGGAAATGGCAGCTGGAAAAAGTAGAGACTGCTAGACTATGATTCCAGAGGTGTTGGCACACACACTAACACACAGGTTAAGGCATTTTATATAGATGGATTTTATAGATCAGGAGTGTCAAACATAAGGCCCATGAGTCAAATGTGGCTCTAAAAGCATTTTATCTGACCCCATTATATGTTCTCCCAGTATGAAAAGTGGGCTCTCTCATATCTTGAAAAATATTAACTAGATTTGCACATTTTCTCTTACGCAGCTAATGTGTTTAAAGCAGCTGTGTGTTTAATGTGTTTAATGCAGCTATGTGGGAACAAAGTGCTTATTTCTAGCCATCACGCTTGCTTAATGATATCACTTTCTGCTTAATGATTCACTTCTGGACCCTAGCAGGCACCACGAATGCTAATGTCAGCCCTCTGTGTGAAACAAGTTCAACACCCTTGTATGTTGCTTGACTTCCTTGGGGAAATTATGGAGAGTCCATATAACACAGACTATACAGCAGTGTTTTCTGCGCGGTAGTGTCTCATATTTCAGAACCTGTATTGGCTCTGGGCAAAGTTCCCTTACTGATCTTATCAATAAACGTTCATGCTGGAAGACTCTCATTACTTTAAGACATCACATGGAAATCTTTCCAAAAGTATTGGAATGATCTAGAATTAACTATAAATTCATTGATGTTATTTTGCATTTAGTTTGAATATTTAATCTAATTATCTTTGACTTCTTGAAACCAAGCATGCTTCCTCGACCACCTTTTGGCAAACAGTTGGATGCAGAGTGGAATTTTTTTGTCCAGTACTGCATTTTTAGTCCATGCAGCTCTGTTTCGTAGCAGGAACACCTTTCTTACTTTTGTTCATTTGTGCTCCATGAACCATGAAAACTGTCATTACAAAGAAAGGGAACACTGTCTGAGCTATTTTTTTTTAAATCAGCTTTATGCTGACACAGCAAAATCAGCTCGTTTGCTTACAGCTTTAGAGTTCTCTTCAGTTTTCTTTCTTTTTATTAAAGAAGATTGTGGAATGGAAGAGCCCAGTCAGATAAAATGAAAGGCTATCTTTTGCTTTTGATTCCTTTTTTTAGAGAATACAAACAGTAGTGCTGTACCATGAAAATTGAATTCTTAGCAAAGAGGTATTTTCAATTAACTTAAGATGAACTTGCCCCCCAAAAATATGCTGATGTGATGATAGATGTGCATAGTTGCACAGATGATTTCCCACAAAATTTATTTATTGGACTAGTTGCCTCATCCGGCATATGTTTGTTTTAAGGTGATTGGACATACTGACCAGTGCTCAGAAAAAATATGACACAATATTATGTCAGCATTGTAAGCAGGAAAACAAGTGCAGAATGTTAATACATTCTCAGGGGTCCTTGGCTCTGGGACAAAATGCATGTTAACAACATACAAACTTGTATCTCAAACATGACTCTAAAAAAAATTGGGCAAGAGAATTTAGAAAAGAGACAGACTACATGGAAAGCCTAAATCCCCTTGCCCCATCTAGCAGTTCTCAAGTTATCCCCAAGGAAGGTGAATTTGTGACAGTGTTTGTGAGCTGTTAGGAACTGTGCAAGAGGGAAAAGTTGCTTTTTGGAGAGGTATTAAGTGCAATGAAATGTTGCAAAAGAGTTAGGCATGGAGTGTCTGACCTGTGACATATCCCAGTGATTTTTTTTAAGATTGTGGTTCTAAATTGTCTCTTGTCAAAATGTAAAAGGGCCATTGCATTTATTTGTTTTTTTGTTTTGCATTTATATACTGCCTTTCTTCCACACCAAGGAAATAATATTTTATCATATATGATAAGTTTATCCCTTATATTCCCACTTTAAAATAGCCTAATTTGCATAAATTAAAAATGCGGGTCGAATCCACCTACCTGGGAATCTAAGGGTTACATGTAGACTAACAGTTTGTCCCAAAGCCAAGCACCTCTCAGAGTACTAGAGAATAAACTTAGAGCTCAATCCTAACCATGTCTACTCAAAAGTAAGTCACATTGTGTTCAATGGGTCTTACTCCTAGGAAAGTGTGTTTAGGATTGCAGCTTTATTGAAACTGATATATGGATTTAGTGGGAGATTTTGTTTTTCTAAATTATTTAAGCTTCCTTCTTAAAGGGCACAATCCTAACGAGTTTAGGCCAGCCTAACTCACCAGGCATGTTTTCCCATGGTGATATGGGGAGTCTGGCACATGCCTGGACACTGGCCTAACGCCCCCAGGAGTGGGGCAGAAGTGACACCCCCCGGTCAACATAGGATTTATGCCAGTCTAACTCAAGATTAGGATTGCAGCTGATTAAAATTTTAAGATTCTAAAATTATTTCCCAAGACAAAATATCTAGCTGTCTATTGCCAGTCACTGCGGTTCTCTGAAATAATCTATCTTCTCCTGTATTCATGATAATATGCACTGAAATACATTAATAAGCCACTTTTTTACATTTAAACAATTTTTAAAATGTAACATAGAAAATATTTGATTTCTTCAATGTGAAAAGTGACAATCACTTTAGGTTAGGATTCAAGGTCAAGAATTAACCCTGCATGAAATAACCCAATTCCAGGTCATGCAGAGGTTCTACTCTCCTCCTAGCATCATGCCAGAATGCATCAGTATAGATGCTATACCACAGTATAGATGCTATACCACCTTCAGCCATGGGATGGGTCTGAATGTAAGGGAAAGTAATGGAATGAAATAATTCATATAAATAATAATGGAATGAAATAATCTAGTTGCTAAATGGGTTATAGCTTCTATACTGATACATTCTGGGGCAATGAAGGGGAGGAGAGAGGAACCTCTGCATGATGTAGAAGTGGGTCTTCAGATCTATTTTTAGTCCACAGAGCCTAGGAAATTATTTTTTTGTCATGCCGAGGTAGGAGCATCAGTTTTGCTGCATTTGATGGGGGAAGGGCTGTTAAAACACATTTATACTGGGAGTATGGTATTCGCTGGTAAAAAGAACCTATAGCATTCACTAAACTTTGCCATGATATATGTTTTAAGTCTTTGACTCTGACTTAATTTTGATAGAAATAAGGGATGTTTAAAAGACGTTACCTTCCATTTTCAGCCTTCCCAAAGAAGAGATGACTCAATGCTTTCATTATGTTTACATTCATGATCTCTGGCGCATAGTTATCTCCCAGTGATCTTTAATTTATGACTGCTGAATAAGCCATAAAGCAGTCTCTCCTTTGGATGTCATTGTGATATCTTCCATCTTGAAGCAATAGGTAGACAAACTTCTTTGATTTTCTTAATGTATAATTGTCTTGTCAGGATGGGCTTCAGGGTTTCAGACTCATAACAGTCTCCTCTCTTCCGCATAAAATGTCACAAATCATAAGTATCTCCCTTTGCAACACAGCATTATGTTCTGAATTATAATAGAAAAATAAGCTTAATAAATTATGCCACCGAAAGTTTTCCCTTCCAGATATCATTTCAAGTGATAGCAGATTATTCCATTAGGTCATATCCAAGGCAAAATAAAACAGCACACTTCATCAAAGGAGTCTATAGATCAATTTATCAGCTTTGCTACCAGTAAGGAAAATGGAAATACATTGTTAATTCTGGTGTCTGCCTCTATCAGTATCAGTCTCAAAATCATAACATCCTGAAGCCATGTGTAAATTTGTAATGCCATAATTCTTACTTTGGTGTCACAAGCTACCTCTTGCATCACTCCTTGCAATTTACCAACAAGCCCACCTGTCTGTTTTGCTAGTATTGTTTGGTACTCGCAGTCACACTGTTGGTAAAATTAATGGAATGGAATCGGGGAGTGGATGACTACCCAGTCAATAGATTCCTTCCATACACAGGAAGCTAGAAGTCTTCATGATCTAAAATTCATTCATGATAAGGGATATCATTTTAGTAGTATCAGTAATGGTATCATGATTTATCATCCAGAATACGTGTCTATAAAGTGTATTCATTACTGTTTTATGATTTAATGCTGGGCTGAGCATTTTAGCTATGGGAATTTTGTGGGCTTTGGGGTGCTTCTTTAATATTTTTTATTCAGTTTTTTTAAATAAAGATGTGCATACCCATGGAAATTCATGATTTGTGTGGATGGTAATTTAATGGCATGGCAGTAGTGTTATCTTCCAGAGCTACTGGTTTGCTTGGCATTACCAAGAGACCTATACCCCTCAATAAACACATGGCAACTTGCTCTGAATATAAATCAGGCCACATTACCTTGAAAGCCAGGCAAATACTTGAATAAATCTTCAGCAGACACTGCTTCAAAACTCATTTCCATTAATGGAGTCATCTAACCAAGAACATGTAGCAAATACCTATTCCCCTCCTCAACTCAAAAATGTAGTAAACCATCTACTGACTGCCCAAGGTTCTCTTTTCCAACTCTGAAGGGTTGAGGAAGATGGGCTGCACTGCCTTTCCTAATTCATAAAGCCTTTGAGGGTCATTTTGCAATGCAAGCCTGTGGAGTTGCCAGCCATGATGTTCAAGCCAGGCAGCCTCTGGAGATTGGTACTGGCTCCCCCACTGGCTCTCACATACCTCAGGGTATCCACCAAAATTTCCTACTCTTATATCCTGACCAACCTATATCAACCACATCATCTTACCTATACCAACTACATCAACCACATACCAAGCCACCACATCTTAGCAACAGCCTGGAGTATGTGGAGGGGGGAATGGTTCTCCTCTCCTCCCCCCCAAAACCCCAAGCCAATCAAATGAATAGAAAACGAAAATGCCTACATGACCCTGCCACATTGACAGGGTCTCTTGATAAACTTTTTGTCTTTTGATAAACTGTTGGGGCAATTGCTTATCCATGATTCTCTATTTTATGTGTACAGGTCCAACCTTGTTATAATCAGATTTTTATACACTGATTTGACTCAACATGAATGGCCACTGCAAATCACAGTTTAAATAACAACTTTTCTACTGTTGTAGAGAGGTTGTCATTCAAGCAATCATTCCATTTTACAGAATCGGAATCAAGCCCCTGCAGATAAGGCAGTACCTTATTCCATTAGGCACAATAGAGGAGCATGAAACCTGCGTCTTTAAACCTATTTTTCCATTGTTTATACACATTTTTTTATCAGGGGAAGTTCTGGAATGGAACCCTAGTGGATAATGAGGGACACTTGTAATTCCTTTTGTTTTTGATTTGAATTGAAAACACTTGAGGGTGCAATCCTAACTTAGGCCAGAGAGAATGGCCCAGTTAAGCTTGACTAAATATCAGTAGTCCAGCTGGCAATATCCTGAGGACACTTAGGCCAAATCCACAGGGCTAGGAGACCTCTAAGGCTGGCCTAACTGCTACTGCGGACCAAACAAGTGGCATCTGGGGAGGGCTTGCTCTCAAGGAGACCTGTCTTAGATCACACTGAACAGGGAACCTCTGTAGTGCTGCCTACCATATAAGAAAGCTGAGGAGTCTCTGGCAACTGGTAAAAGCTGCAGCATGATACTGCAGTACCTGGACTATAGGGTTGCTGGAAGAGGATTGGCTGTTGAGGTGGGCTGTTGTAATTGTGGGCTTGAGGTGGCTGTTGTAATTGTGGGCTCTTGAGGTGGGCTTGAGGTGGGCTGTTGTAATTGTGCCATATCCTGAGGTTGAGAGTCAGGAGTGTTGCTTAGGCCAGCATAGGACTGAACTTTTTCTCTTCCATTTTACAGTGGCTTCTCCTGGACCCCTATGGGTCTACTCAGATTTGCACCTGCTCCTGAGGAGGCCTAAGTCAGAGGGGCTGGAAGAGGGAGTGTCTGCCCTGGAAACAGGGTCTACATCAGTGATGGGATTCAAATAAATTAACAACCGGTTCTATGCCCATCTGGCAGCCACTTTAAATGGCTGTTTTTAAACTTTATATGTCCTATCTCTCGTTAACAATCAGTTCTATAGAGTAGGTGCAAACCTGCTGGAGCCCACCACTGGTCTACATATGACATAACTGTACTGTTCTAAGTCATGCCCCATATGTCCCCAACACACCCCAGCTGAGTTGCCTAGGCTAGCACTGAGAGGTGGATGCAGGTCCATCTGTCTTCCACCTGCCTTGGTGGACTTCCCCTGGCCCAGACCTTTTCTTGTGCAGCTACGCTGGCCTCTCTGGGATTAGTCTGGCCCAGTGCCAGATAGTCTGGCCTAAGTGCACTTCAGGATTGCGGCACAAATTAATTTATTTTATAAACGCTTGTTTGGAATACTTGAACTACACATTGATTCAACCCTTCCTTTCCATGGTGCTAGTCTTCTTTGATATTTTGAAGATAAATAAGTCATCTGATATCAGCTGATATTTTCAATAGAGAGCAGTCAATTTTGTATACGGTACTGAAGTAGTTAGTATGTAATCCCCATCCTCTATATTCTGTGCTTTCTCTCCATTTTCTCATTGAAATGCTCTGCAATCAATAGTGTATAATACCTTGGCACCCGTCAGTGAAATCTTGCAGATTGATAAAGAATGCTATTTTTATTACCATTGGGTCCTGCTTGTTATTTTGGCTACCTCTCCATTCATCCTCTTCTATTGTTCACTATGCTATAAATGTTCCGGTCAATTTGTTGCCTTTTTCAAGTTTCACTGCTTTGAATATTGTTCATTGGGGACAAAAATCCTATCCAGTCAAGATAGGAACTTTACCAGGGAAGGGAGGGGGAGGAACTAGATGCAGATATGTGCTGGTACTGAGGATTCTGATTGAAAATATTTGCTTTTTGTGTATTCTGCATGATGGAATCATTTTGTGTGCTGATGCTCAAGAGTATTTTCCTAAATGGTCATATTCACATAAAATAAATGCAAACAAAAGTTTGCTTCTCTACTAGTGCTTGAACAATAATCCCTTGTTAGTATGTAATCCACATTCATTATATTCTGTGCTTTTCTCTCCACTTTCTCATTGAAATCCCCCTGCAATCAATAGTATATCACACCTTGGCACCATCTCAGTGAATTCTTGCAGCTTGATATAGAATTCTATTTTTATTACCATTGGGTCCTGGAAATGTTTGAATGATAGATTTGCAGAAGTCCCCAAGCAAATTGAAATGAGCCTTGAGTTGTATCTCAGCAGGGATACTAAGTTATCCTTATTCAGAATAAATGTTCCTCTTTTTTATCCCTGTATACACCACTAATCCTCCTTGGGGAAAGAGGCTACAGATGCCAGTCAAGTCAGAGAGGTCTGCAGTGTCAATCATTTGCTCTGTTCTTGTCCCAGAGCTGGAGATATACTTATATTTAAAGTCAATCCTAGTGCACAGGAGACTTCCTGAAGTCTAGTGTTTTGCATTGTTTTTGAAGTACTTTCACTGACTGGGAATTAACCAAAATGAATTTTCTTATGGATTGCTGTTTATGTTTCTTTGGAACATGATACCATCATTACAAGTGTATGTATGTAAAGAAGATAAGTGTATCTTCTGCACTTATCCCTCTAAGATTATAGCTTTCAGAAGTGGTCTACATGTTTTCTTTATTAAGTAGCTTCAATGACCTGTTATTCTTCACACTTCTGTTATTATCCAGGGGTCTCCAAACCCTGGCCCTGGGGCTAGATGAGGCCCTCAGCAAGCCTCCATTTGGCCCTCAGACAAGCCTATAATCTTCCAGAGGTGAGGGGAGCTCTGCTCGCCACACTGTGGGAGGATATTTTGAGAGCTGGAGAAGCTACACCTCCTCTCTCTATGTATGCAAGTGCTTATGAAAAGGTTTGAAGTTCATCCTCTGTGTGTGTGTGTGTGTGTGTGCGCTGCAAAGTGTTTATTAATTGATTTTCATTCATTCAGAAATTCTGTCACTAAAATATCCATTCATGTAAATTTATTAAAATTTTACATGTAAATCAATTCTTTTTTTCCCTTCTGTGATAGTATGATGTGATGATGTGACCCTCCTGCCAAAAAGTTGGGAGACCTCTGTAATATATGTGAAAGGCTACATTGTTTGGGGCTCTTCAGTTTAGAAAAGAGACACTTGAGGGGGACGTGACTGAGACCTACACATTTGTATTAGGGATATATAGAGTGGCTAAAGAGATGCTTTTTTCCCTTTTACATAACACCAGAACTAGGGGATATCCACTAAAATTGAATGTTGGGAGAGTCAGGACAGACAAAAGAAAATATTTATTAACCCAGTGGGTAGTTGGATAGTGGAGCTCTTTGTCACAGGATGTGGTAATGCCATCTAATCTCAATGCCTTTAAGAATGGAATGGTTAAATTCCTAGAGGAAAGGACCCATCACAGATTATAAAACATGAGGGCTGTGTGTGTGTGCATAGATGTAGGCAACCTCAAAATGCCAGCTGCAGAGGTGAGCACCTGGATTCATGTGTGCTCTCTGAGTCTTTTGGTGGGTCGCTGCGAGACACAGGAAGCTGGACTAAATGGGCCCTTGGCCTGATCTAGCAGTGGCTCGTCTTATATTCTTATGTTAGTGTTTTCTCTCTGAAATGAATGAAAGATATGTATAACATTCCATATTGATTACACTGAAGCTGTTATAATTCATTATTATAGTTTTTCTTATAGCAAAATTCTAAAGTTGTTTTTTCCCTATTTTTCTAAGTACTACTTGATCATTCTTCAGCCTCTAATATTTATTTCTGTATAAAGCAGGCCTCCGTCAGTCTTGAAAGACTATGGTATCATGCTCTGCGCTGCATACGCTGCATGCGAAGCACAAAAGCCTGGGTTAGATTGTAATGGAGGATAGGCTGTTACCCAAGCAGCTATTCCCCCCTCTCCACGCCATTGAATTAGTCCAATGGAAAGGCAGAGCCAATACGATTGGATCCAGACTGGTGTCGCAGAGCAGGGCTAAGGTCAGGAGCTCACCTTGTGGGGCCGACCCGGGTCTCGAACCCTGGCCTGCTTGTTAACAGGCACAGCGTCTTAACCGCTTGTGCCACCCACAGCCCTTTATTTCTGAATAGAACCCATAACCTATTTCTGTATAGTTGACAGCTTTATAATGAGTCAGGCTACTGCTACACCTAGTTCAGTATTGTCTATGTTGACTTCCAGCAACTCTCAAGGTTTTTAAAGAGAAGTTTTCCCAGTCATGCCTGAAGGGCCAGACAGTGAACCTGAGACCTTCTATGGATCTCATTCATTTCTGCTCAGTTTCTTCTTTTTCTTCTTCACTTGGTTCTTTGGGTGTTGTTCTATTACGTTTTCAAGCAGATCTTTCTCAGCACTACTTCAAGTAGCTAAAAAAACCTCCACTGTAGTTTTCCTGAACTTTCAGTCTTTTCCTAGTGAAATTTCTGCTGCTTCTCTTTGTCTCAATATCCATTTCCATAGACCTACCAGCACCAAAACTGAGCTCTTTTTTCCTTTCTGTCCTTTTACTCTTTTCAGAAGTCCCTTGCTCTTGACAATTGGTTGTTTCTTCTTTTGAAATTCAGAACTTTTAATCTGAAATTCAGAATGTTTTAATTTGTATTTATTAGCAATTTTAATGATGTTTTATTCTTCAATGTTAGCCGCCTTGGGCTCCCCCTTATGGGGGAGGAAAGGTGGGGTATAAATTGAGTCAATAAATAATAATAAATAAACTTTCATTTCCACAATATGTCTTACTCTTACACTGTCCAATCTTTTTTTTTCATTTCACCAACATTTTCTTTCTATGGAAATTAGTAAAAATTTGGTTCATTTTATTATCTTTCAATTATGTTTGTAATCTTCTTGTTAGCTCTGTGGCTTTTATAGTTATTATTCTGGATGTATCTCAACCTTTATTGGAACACAGCTCTTTACACAACCAATAAGTTTCACTGACATAAAGGGCCCTTCCATTTGAACAAGAGTCTCTTGCACATGGCAAATTCCCCCATTCAGTCATTAAAAAAAAACTTTTTTACTGTAGGACTGATGTCTGCAAACTTTCAGATAGTAACCTTCCATCTTAAATACTGCTTCCTATGTGATATTTCTCACTTGATGTTCAGACGGTACTCTTTTATATGTTATCCTTTTGTGCCACTCTCTCCTCTTGCTTTAGCTTCTTGTAAGTACTTTTTTAAAAATCTCATTTTTCTACTCTGTGATCTACTCTGTACACTCCTCCCTATCATTTTTAGTACCTTTGACATACTAATCTGTAACTAACTATAAAATTGTACCCACCATATCATGTCTCCCTGCATTTTTCTTTGTAGCTCCCTGTTTCTGGAATGTCATTTGACCAGACATATGACTCACTTCTATATCTAAGCACTTTTGTTTGATACATCTTTTCTCAGTGTGACTTTTTTCCTCAGTTGACCTTATTTCCTTCCTTTTCCTCCAGACAATATCTTACCTTTTGATTAAATTATTAATCTTCAGGCAGACACCATGATTTTAAATGTTTGTACAGCACCTGGTGGTTTAAAGTGCTTTATGAATGATGATAAGTAATAACAAAAAGTGACGTCTATTAATGCTAAGAATTTTTATGAACTTCAAGAAAACCCAACAAGTTAAAAAGATATCTAGACTTTTAAAATTAACTTTTAAAAGAGAATCATATCTTATTTTGCTGCATTAGACAATAGAGATGATACCCCAGTCCTAAGCCCTAGTGGCACCCAGTGATGCAATGGCAGCAAAACAGTTGCTTCTGCATCCTATGGGGCTGGAACAGTCACCAGAGTCTCCTTGGGGTAAGGGAATGTTTGCCCAATGGAGCCCATGGGAAACCATTCACTAGGCCTTCTGAACAATTAACACACTACTAGATGTAACAACAAAGATATTGAAAAACATTGGTTTGCTGGAGGTAATATTGCAACCAACTTGTGCTTTGCAATCTTGTTTGTGAAAATTCTAAGCATCGGGGAGATCTGTGGAAGGCTGCCCAGAACTTCCTGTATCACTTGAAGCCTGCTGCAGCCCTACATATGCTAAAGTAATGGAAACAACCCTTCACACCCCCTTAGCAAAGTGATATGTAATCCTGGGTATTATGTCACTACCCTCACCCCTTCTCTTGAAGGGACAGGGAAACATTTACACAAACTGGTGAGTTTCAAATTTAGAAGAAAATAGTTTTCTTTGCCTTTCTTTTAACACTTTACCAATTCATAGTGTTCCTTTCGGCTTACCTTCTTAGTTTAAACAACAGTGAATTTTGTGGCACCTTAAAGACAATCAGATTTAATGTAGCATAAACGTTCATGGACTATATAGTCTACTTAATCTAATGCAACATCATGTGTCTACTACACATGTGTTTATTACACTACAATAAATGTGAAAGGGCCTAATCTTATTCAGTTTTTTACGGATGGTGCAGTGATGCCGCAGTGGTGTGTACACCTCATCCTGTGTTGAAGGGGCAGTCACTGGGTCCCTCTCAAGATATGGGAACATGAGTTCTCTTACCAAGGGCTGCATTGTGGTTGCATTGGAGCAGGAAAGTTGGGTAGGATTGGGCCCTTAGATAGCTATTCCTCTGTGTAACAGATACACAGAGAGGTAACCCTAGTGTGTAAGACAGCAGTGCTGCGTCAAGAAGATTCCCACATACATGGTTTTCACATTATAAAAACAACCATGTGATGGCCTGTCACCAACTACTCCAGTTGTGTCACATAAAGCCTTTTCAATATGCATCAGTAATATCTGCCAATGTTAAGACAAGTGGATTCAATGCATGGAGTGATCAATACTGCAGTTCTAAACACACTTTCCTTGGAGCAAGCCCATTGGACACAATAGTACTTCTAACTAGACATGTTAGTCTATATCATGGGTATGATTCTAACTAGACATGTTAGTTTATATCATGGATACTTCTAACTAGACAAGTTAGTCTATATCATGGATATGATGGACATATCATGGTTATGATTGTGCTGTTAGTCTCATAGGGACCTTTGACTGAATCAGTGGTCTTCAAAGTGGGGGTCAGGACCCCTTTCGGGGGTCATGACTTCATTTCAGGGGCAGCTGCAAGAAGCTGGATGCAGCCATTTTGGGATCCGGCACTGGGCACCTTTACTGTCACTTTCAGCCATGACATCATTTCCCGTACAGACTGTCATTCTCAGAAGGGAATCCTAGGTTGAAATGCTTGAATACCACTGACTGAAAAAATGCTACTTAAACTGAATTTATCTGGTATATTTATAAAATACAATATTGATCTGTGCTATCCAATTGAGATAGAACAATAATCTCAAATAGTGTTTTGTGACGTTCCTTTTTCTGTAGACCAGAACAGCTATTTCTGCTGATCATGAAAGAACTTCCCTTCAGTGAAAATGTTTTATTATTGTACCATAGCAATAATGTTCTTATTAACATTATTGTGTTTTTTCAGAAATCCAAAATTGCCACGTATGAAAAAATGTGGGCTTTTATGAATAGCAGGAGGCAGTCAGTGCTTGTCAAAAGTAATGAAGAAGGAATCCAGAGAGTACTCACCTCCGATTATGCCTTCCTAATGGAATCAACTACCATCGAGTTTGTTACACAGCGGAATTGTAACCTGACACAGATAGGAGGCCTGATAGACTCCAAAGGTTATGGTGTTGGAACTCCCATGGGTATGTTATATGTTTATTTGTTCTATATTCATTAATCTTAACCAGAACAACAGCATAGCAAATTCCTCAGAGTTTTGCATAAACTCTCTGCATTGCCAGTTTAATCATATTATTTTAGGTTTGCGTTTTATTATTGTGATGACAAGCTTGAAGACTGTTCAAAGTACTGTAAACATTGTTTCTGTTGGATTTTTTTGAAATGTGGAAAAATGTAACACTGTAACAGCAGTGATTTTCAACTTTTTACATTTCATGGCGCACTGATGAGCTAAAATTGTCAAGCACTCCATCAGTTTTTTGACCACTGATAGGAACACCATGCTGCTGATATATGCTATACCCCAACTGCATGCTATACACTGGGCCAGCATAAGTGACTTGCACCATTTACTTCAGCTGCAATCCTAAGCTCCAGTTTGACTAGCATAAGTATTGGCATAAATCCTTTGCTGACCTGTGGGTGTCACAAAAGTGCCATAAGACACTTCTGCACAACTCCTGGAGTAAGGTTCAGCCAGTACTTTCCTCCCTACGTCACCACAGAAAGGGAAGACAAATGAGTTGTGCCATCCTAGGTTAGGACTGCATCTTAAGTTACAAATTCATTAGCCTTTCGATGTATTGTGGCTGGATCCATTTTGACAACATTCCTATCAGCATAGCAGTATGTTTAAAAAATAAATTTGGTGAAATGAATTCAGGGGAAGGTTGTCACCCTAGGTACACTGCCTCTGAACATGGGGGTAACATGCAGCCATCGAGACTGATAGTCACTTGGACTTGTGATAGAACATGATTGACATGCCCTTCATGAATTTTTCTAATCTCTTTATAAGTGAATCAATTAGACAACTGTCTTACTCTGATTATATGGATACGTGAGGTTTATGTTTTGATATCATGTAAAGTGAAAGCTTGGATAATTAATTTAAATAAGTAAGTGAACATAAGTTATTCTGTGGCATGAAACCCAAGCAACTGTTAGGAGATTGTTACAATGTTGTTATTCAGATAATGTAATTTTCTTTTAAAATTGCTGTAAACATTTGCTTCCTTTCTGTCTAGACATGGGTTAGGTTTCTTGCTTCCTTGTCTGTCATATTAGGATACAGTTTTACGCAGCACCATAAGGGCACTCATGCTAATTTCATTTTCTTTCAGTCAATACTGTAAAGACTAAGACAGAGGAGGCTTTTGTACCATTTTTTATAAACCATTTTTAGTACATGTTCTTTGCGCACATAATCTTATGTCTTTTTCATACACAATTTTATGTACCTGTTTGAAAGATGATTCTCAAATGTGCATGTTCAGGTATTTCGGGCTGCCCATCCATGGTAAATGTATACAATTGAATACAATTTGGTACATATGGGTTTAATGCATGGGTGAAGCTAAAACTATATAAAACATGAAGTTCATAAAACTAATTAAAACCATAAAATACTTCAAAACACACAAGTTAGAAGGGTATAAACCCTCTTGAAAAGAATATATCATTTCCACAAAAACAGGAGCTGTATTTTGATATTGCAAATATATTGTAACTTTTCTCTTTTGCTGAAGGGACAGATGTGGACAGAATTTGTGTTTTATTTGAAGAGGAAGAATAATAAATGTGTGTATTTACTGTACGAGACTATCATAGGTTTGGAAGATTGCATATGAATATTTGTGCCGATAGGATATTAGATCAGCCCTTTTAGTCTTCTCTAAACTATTCAGTACATGGAATATTGGTGTTTATCTTGGTTTACCTTTCTTGGTCCCTGGAGAAGACAAGAATAAGGCAAGCCAAATAAATAATGTTTATAGGTACAAACATATATGCAGAGACAGAAAGACTGCAAGTACAAACCAAAAGTAGTGCAAGCTAGCGGGTGGCTAGTAAGCAGGATAGAGCAGAAACAGAACTACCTATAGGGCACAGAATAAGTTCAATAAAGAAATTCAAGAAAAACCGAACAGAAATCGACAATGAGTGTGGATGGAATGACAAACTCTTGTGCACTTAACAATAAGTTGCACATTTTGCAAAAACATGACTGAATGCTACTCTACTATATAGAAAAAGTGCTAACAATTCAAAGTAGGGGTACAGATTATGTATTCCTTATTCAGATGGCTTTGGATAGGACAGTTTGTGACAGTGTTGGGAACTTGACTCTGATGGATTCAAGTTGTGAAAATGCGCATTTTTCATTTGCAAGTTGTTAGTCACATGCTTGGAAGACTTTGAAAAATACTCAAGTTGGAGCCTCGCTGATTCAACTCTTTTATCTGCATTAGCAAATCAAGTCTGCCTGTGTCTGGGATGCATGATTACTGTTTTCATGGCATGGAAGAATTTGTGGAGCCATCATTCAGACACCAGGAAGTTCCAGCCTTGATGCAGGAAAGGTTTACTGTATCCTTTCCTAGCTAAGTGGGAGGGGAGGAGGCAGGATACTTCCATGATTGGAAGGAAGGAACCTATAAACATTGGGGAAAATATCAGAATTCTAATGTATAGTGTCTAATGTTCTAATGTCTTAACATTCTAATGTCCCTCATTGGCTGAGAGAGGACAGGAGGCAGAGCCAAGGGGTTCCTTGCTTTGGATTGGCTGCAGAAGACTCTACGGAGGGTGAAGGAGGTGTGTGTAAGCTCAACAGGAAAAGACATAAGGGCAGAAGCAGCTGTTCATTGTATAGAGAATTGGATTTCCAATGGTTTATTGGGTGAAAGAGGGCAGGAGGAAGATCTCAAAAGGTTTCTTGCATTGGGATTGGCTGCAGAAGACTTTCGGGAGGGAATGAGTCAGGGAAGGGGGCATGCAGTTCATACAACTATCACATATTCAACAACATGGTTCTTATTGGCTTGTTGTAACTTGGGGGGAGCAAGCCCCATTGAATGACTGGCTGCAGTAGGACTACTTTTGAGTAGAGTGACCAAGGATGGGATTGCCCTGGTAAGCCTTGCAGATGCTACCCCAGGCCCTCTTCCTCTTTTCCTCTTGCTGCTTCCTTCTCTCCTTCCCACCCATCCCACCTTGTTTCTAGATAGGTGGGAATAGCAGAGAGTATTCAAAGAGAGCTCTGAACTCACAGCCTGGTAGCAGCCCCCTTTTTCCATGGCTGGGTTTTTTGGAGGAGAGGAGGAGACCTCCAGCTGCTCTGTGCTGCCTGAAGAATGGGGCTTGTACATGGCTATAAGGATTCACACACCATAGTACTATTCAGTTGGCTGCATGAAATGGGTTTGATACACATCCTCCAACTCAAGGATGGGCAAACACTTTGGCAGGAGATCCTATTCATCTCCATGACACTGCATTGAGGGCCAAGAAATTAATTTACATTTCAGATTTCAATAAATCCTCATAAATTTGCAGATATGAATACATTCAAGACTGAGCTTATATGGATGAATGAATGAATGAATGAATGAATTTTACTGAGCTTGTTTGTAATACATATAGGACACAATCCAGAGCAAATTCAGCCTGCTCTGACCTAACTGCACTCTCCTAACTATTCTGTATCCAGAGCAGAAAGTTATGCTGTATCCAGAGAGTCAGGAAGCCTGGGCTGCCCTATCTGCTCCAGAGCATGCTAAGTAATTGACACAAGGGGAAGACTTGCTCCTGAGGAGACACCCCTCAGATCACACTGAACAAGGAACAGCTGTGGTGCCTACAGTGGTGACATGACTCTGCACATCACCTGGTGCGGAAGTCTGTGCGTCATCCCTGGGATGCACGCCCCCCCTACCTGGACTGCGCAGTCACCAAAGTTGGCGCCTGCGCAGTTGTTTCTGAAGCCAACTGGCTTCAGAAAGAGTACTGCGCAGGCACCATCTCTGACACCCACACAGTACTTTTCTGAAGCCTTTTGGCTTCGGGGGAGACTGTGCAGGCGTCAGAATTGGTGCCTGTGCAGTACTCTTTCTGAAGCCATTCAGCTGCCGCTCCGCCTCCTGAGTGAGGCCGAATGGCTGTGCAGAGGCGCGGACTTTCTCTGCTCTAAGGAAGTCTCCTCTGAAGCTTTCGGCATGCTCAGTGTGTTTCTGCGCAGTGCACCTCAGATGGCCGTTCAGGCCAGCTCCTCAGACAAGTGGCAGCTTCTGGCTGCTGCTCCGCCTTGGAGAAGGCCTGAATGGGGGTGCTGACGCCCGGGGCCTGCCAAAGGACAGTCAAACTCCTCCGGCACATCACCCCATACGGAGCGCATCACCCAATGCAGCCCACACCAGCTGCACCAGTCTGGTGACGCCACTGGGTGCCTGCCTTATAAGGAGTCCCTGATGAGATGCCAGTACATTCTACAGTGAATACAAGGGGCTTCTTGGAGTGGCCTGCTGTATCCTGAGGTTTGTGGGCAGCTGTAGTTTGTTCCATATCCTGAGGTTGAGAGGCATGGGTTGCAGCTAGGATGGCCAAGAACTCAGATTTTTGGTCAACACTGCCATTCTTACTCGGGCCTTATCATGGACCCCTATGGGTCTACTCATTACTATACCTGCTCCTGAGGTGGTATAACTCTGAGGGCTGGAAGAGGGCATTTCTGCCTTGGAAACAGGCTCTGGATTCAGAGTAACTGCTCTGCCCTAGGCAATGCTAAACATGCCCTCAACTTGCCTCTCCTGAGCTGCTTAGGCTGCCCCAGTTAGGGCAGAGCAGGTCCACCTCTCTTAGGGCACCCTATCTTGCCTTGCTCTGCCCTAAGCCTCCTTCAGAGTAACTGGGCTGGAGCATCTTGCAGTTGCTCCAACCTAGTGTTAGATAGGGCAACCTAAGGGCTCTTATGTGGACAGATTAGTTGCTCTGGATTGTCCTGAAAGACTATCATACAGGCGTGTTGAACCACATGAGAATTATGAACTGTTTGCCATAAACCTTTTGCACAGTGAGAACATATAGATGAAGCCAGAAACACAAGTTGTTCAGAGGCAAAGCAATAACTTCAGCTCTTAATAAATTCATTAATAACTTCAGCTATTACTATCCCAATGAGACAGTAAAATCTGTCAACCTTCAAGAAAGTACAAAGAAAGCATAGATCTGTCTTGTCCAACATGGCCCAGGATGCAAATTAATGTGGCCCTCCTGCAAATGCTGGCCACCACTGGAAAAACCAGCTTTGTGGCAGCTGCCAAGTTCAAATTTCACAAGCTGCTGTGTGCGCTGCTTTTTTCCTGGGTCTAGGTCTGGGCCTGGGTGCGACAAGAGTGAGGCAGGAGAGAAGAAAGCTCCTCCCCTTCCCCGCTTTGCGGCCACTCAGAGCACTCACAGGCAGCTTAGAAGCAACAGCCTTCAGGAGCGCACTCCTCACGGGCTGCCTGTGCTGCTGCCCATGGATCTCGCAGCGCAAGCTGCCTGCCTACCTGCCTGCTTCAGGTCCCGCAAGCCACCCATACCCACAAGCTACCCACCCACAGCACCCTTGAATTTCTCCTCCACTGACCTCCAGATAAAGAGGAGCAGATGAAGTAAAACTAAGGAAAGTAGTCTGAGAGCCCAATCCTATGCATGGCTACTCAGAAGAAAACCCCATTATAATCAATGAGACTTACTCCAAGGTTAAGCTTGGAGAGGATCACAGGCCATCCTATGCAGCATGCCTACTCAGAAGTAAGCCCTGTTAAAGTGTAGGCTTTACTTGGGGCCTACTCCCAAGTAAAGGTGGTTATGGTTGCAGTCTGGGAGGCCAATCCTCTGCATGCCTATGTTTTCTATGGTTTTTTGGAAGATAAGCTATCGTTATGTGCGGCCCAAACCAACTCGTCTTCTTCTAGTACGGCCCAAGGAAGCTAAAAAGTTGGACACTCCTGGCTTGGATGGAGAACAAATCTCAGAGAGGGGCTTATAGCATACTGTAAATTAAAAATAAGAGCTGATTCCTTTGACTCCTTCAGCTTCAACTCCTTTGAATTTGGAAGGCAGATGGATCCTGATAAATATAATAACTAGCCAAGATTCCCTAACTAAAGGATTCTCCTAAATATATAAGCTCACCAATAATATTAGAAGTTTCAAGAGGAAATAATCCATATTTCTATGGAAATGACCAGATAAATGATGGCATATTATTCTAAATAATAATGAATTTTTTTCTTTTTCAGGAACTTTCAGCATTTTCAAATAAAGGGATTAGATTTTTGAAATTTCTTTTCCTCCCATACTTTTTATCTCCTTTTGCTGGACATTCCTACTCCTGTCCTCTTTGTCACTTTACTCTCCAACAACCTTTTTGTGCATATGGAGTGTACATTACCATTTTCAGTTTCTACTTCTTTCTTCTAACAAAATCTTTATGGCCTTACTTGGTGTTATGTACATCACTGTGATGAAGCATTACATAATTTTTAAAGCATATTTTGTTTTTAATACATTGATGTATGCCAGCTTGGTGTATTCCAGTTGTGAGAGTTAAGGTAGTTTATGGATTTTTAACAGATTTTCCTTATAGTTTATCTAATATGTTCTTCTCAGAAGCCAAGTACATTTCAAAGTTAATTTCCCATTCATTTCTAAGCACAATTAAAGGTGTTGGCCCTTACCCCTTCTTCAAAATTCAGATGAAATGTCAAATGCTTCACTTCAGATGTTTTAATATTTGTCTTTTGGTTGTATTTAACAATACAGAGAATTCTGAACTAACTAGTACACTATTGAACCAATGACTTTGAGCCAAAGAAGTTGTCATATTTAAGGAAAGTCTGTTAAATCTAAGAGTGAGACAACACTAAGTGCCTTTTTATTTGTTTTCTATCAAAGAATTTTGTGGCAGCTGTTTAACATAAAAGTTGCGAGCATGTACAGAAACTACATTTCAAAGGAGAACCATAACATTATATTGCCCTTAAAAAGAACTAATTATTGCATGCAGATTTGGAAAATGGGAGGTGAGATTTTTAGAGATTGTTTTACTGAGAGAACAACTTAAAAGGATGCTTGCTGCAAGAAGCAGAAAATAGAATAATAAGATTAAGTACAGGAGACACAGTGCAAGTTGCAAATTCACTGTAGCAAAATGGATAATGATGTGCATGAATGCTTATAAAGAACAAGTGAATGAAGAAAAAATACATACCTAGCATATTTCAAAACATCTTTTGTGATCTACAAAGCATCTTGCAAGATACGTAAACCCAGTCCAGTGACTGAGGAAATAGTGACATTTTGCTAAAGTTTTACACAGCAACAAGTGGTCAGCAAGTAATTATTTATTACAATACAATAATGGTGACAGATGTTACTGTTTTGAGAACTGAAAGAATCAGCTTCACATCTACTGAAGGATAAATGAGATGTGTACTCTTAACATATCTCAGGGTCTTTTAAGAACTTGCAGGTGTATTCTTAGATCCATTTCCTTTGATCTTTGAGAAGACTTGGAGAATAAGTGATGTGTCCATGATATAAGATGTTCAGTGTTCTTCTGTTTATGAAAAAGTGGGAAAGTAGGATCCAGGAAACTCTATACTTTTCAGCTTGAAGTCAATACTTAGAAAGATTCCAGAAAGATCCCATTAAGCTGAATGTGTGGGAGCAGGTAGAAAATAATGGCATGATTTCAATGTGTGTCTAGAACAAGTGCAGGGGATACAAATTCAGGGTGACCAGATGACCGGAAAAACCCGGATTTGTCCAGATTTTTAGCCTCGTGTCCAGGTGTCCTACATTTTGGCATCATTGTCCTACATTTTGGCTTCATTTTGAAACTTTGTGATAGTGCACAGTACCCCATCATGCCATATGTTGTTGGATTCGTATTGAAGAGCAGAATCCAATGCAAAAATCAGTTTTGAGATATCTCCTTCCTATCAAATGTTATGGTCAAAAGACTGAAAAACAAAAAAATACATTTTGGGGGCAATTTTTTTCAGCGGGTAGGAATTTTTGCCTGGGATTATGAATTTTGGCCTTGGGATTCAGGAATTTTGGGTTTGGCATCTGGTCACCCTGTATGAATGTTCTGGGTGCCATGCTTCCAGGGAGCCCTGCACCACCACCACCACCCTCAATGCACCACCTCCCACACTCAGTCGGCCAGATGCAGTGTCTTCATATCCCTAGGAACACATTTGGAATTTGTGTAAAGGTAAAAAGGGACTGGAGAAATATGCATTCCTTATTTGCATGGGAAATTCCTTTCATTCATGCAAATTGATTTTAGGATCCAATTGCATGTTTTCATGCAGTATTAGTGCTCTCAAAGTAAGCTGTCTCTTAAGAGGAAAGGCAGTATGGTAGTTTGGATACCATACTGTTCATAACTAGGCCTGGTAATATTGCTTGCTGGTAGATGTAGTATTATAAGAATCATGACGCAAGAAGCAAAAAGGAAGGAAACTTGTCTTGGGTTTCCGAACTAAAGAGTTGCAAACTGAACTAAAGAGTTGCAAAGCTGATCTACAGGGTTAAATTTTTGGGAAAATAACCTTATTGGCACGTAACATGTGCCTCTGGCTTCTGAAACAACAAATCTTCTGCGTCTGGTGCTGCTTTTTAAATATCACACAGCCAGACTGAAAGCAAGTCTAGCTGTCACCTGGTGGGAGTGATATTATATTTGCAGTTGGTATGGAATTGAAATCTAATAGTGCTTTAAAAAGTATTTTTAATCCTCTTTTCTCTCTAACTCATACATTCTGTGTGATTTAAATTTATAAATACGGAAAACAAGACAATTTTCACTCAAGACATGACACAGGTGCTCAATTTTTTTAAAAAATCAGCTCTTTCTATCTCTTTCTAGATATGGGTGTATTTGTGAAGAAAATCCTTCTGTTTTCATTATGTTACTGTTCTTTTTCAAAGGTCGCCCTAATTCTGTTATACCTTCTGAAAAGATAAACAGTTCCTCATTAAAAGATAATAGTTGAGAACCAGACAAGACACCAGCCTGTTGTTTCTTCATCTTTGTAGCTTAATTTTTATCCACAGGCAGCAGCCCCTGCAGAACAGAATATTAGCAGAACAGAATATTATTATAGATTCTGTATCTCTGTCAACGAATAATAGCTATTTTTGCCTTACACCGTTAAGTCCAAAGATGTTCTTTTAGCATACAAATAAGATATATTTTCCCTTACCCTTCATATTGTTTATAGTGTTCATCATGTATGTATGTGTGCACAAAACTTCTGATCTCCAGATATGCAAATGTAATTAAAATTATCTAACATGTTTTTATATAATGAAGTAAAAATAATGCATATATTTTAGTAAAAAGGGTTAAACTTGAAAGGGTGTATTTTTCCAGTAGGTAAAAAAAATCAGCAATGTGTTTCAAATTGTTGAAATGGACAAATGTGCAATCAAATCTTTTAAATTTACATTTTTCTCTCTCAAAGCACAGATTATTAAAATTTACGTCTGACAGGAAAAGTGGCAGGCAAGCATAGTAAGCTTGTAGAATTCAAAACACCATGCCACTAATCTGGCCCCAGAATGGCTCTGTCAGCTATTGGGTGCATATCCATGAACATTGGGGTGCATATCTCCCTGCTTCACAGAGTACATCCCACTGCAACCAAAACCTCCAAAGTATATCTAAACACAGGAATTGGTTTAAGACAGTAAACCGCACCCTGTGCTGATATATGGCAAGAGGACAGGCCAATCAGTTTATTTTCCCATTTGGTCAGTACATCTTGGTTATCTGAAAAGGCCTGAAACAGCTTTGCCAAGGTGAAAGAAAATGCTTTAAAATAGTAAACACGTCATTTCCAAAATACTACTTTAACCTATCTTTTTAAGCCACAACTTTTTTTCTACCAGTAGAGTAAGCAATAAGTAACTTTTTTTCCCCACTCAGCAAAATTTCCATGTATGGTTCAATTAACTCTTTGTAAGGTTCATGTAATGGTGAACTAGCTTGTGACTTATGTGCAAAGATCAAAATATATAGTCAGCTGGTCTTTGGTTCCAAATGCAGCCAAGTTGTGTTCCCAGTTGATTCTTTATTTAATTCCACATAGTAAATATGTTCCCAATAGTTTAAGCAACAGCATTCCTGCAATTAAATTTCCTTCCAAATTAGTTTTATGTGTATTTGCCAGTCCCTCCAGAACAGAAAAGGAATGGAGTGGAACCAGAAGGTGGTATGATTTTCTTAAACTTGTCGATTATGCACCTTTTATAAAGACTCATTCATTCCCATACGCCTGTTCCCTTGGCCTGGAATTCATAATAAGGATAAGAGGTTTTATAAATGTGCTCTTTGGTCTTCCCCTTAGGATTTTGTTTCAAGTCCCCAACCACCTTAATTAAATCTAAGATAACTCACATTGTAAGACTTATCTGAGGGGAACTTTGAGCTATTATAATTAAGATTTCATGAATATTTTATGCTTATAAGTTATATTAAAGCAATGGCTTTTGGTGTAAAATACATAACGATGAAAAAGTACAATCACACCAATAGAGAACCACAGTGAGAAAATTATGTGTTACATGATTGTGAGGGCAACAAAATCCCGATGATTGGTTCTATTAAGTATGTGTAGAACAATACATAGAAATGGTGGAAAGGAAATTAGGTTTAACTATTGGGTTCCTTAACTCTTTTCCACCTCAGGACTCTGAGTGCACAGTTCCCGAAGGAGGGGCTGGATGATGATGGCACTTGCTGAATAACTGTCCCTCTTTTTGCAGCCTCCCCACAGGATGACCATATGGAATGGAGGACAGAGTGCCTCTACCTTTATCCATTTTACAGAATCGGGAATATAGGCAGGTGCTGCTTTTTAAACCCTTATATGTTGAGCTACATCTGCCTGAATTCCCTCTTCTATGCAATGTTTAAAGGTAGAGGTACTCTGTCCTCCATTCTATCCAATGGTCATCCTGGTCCCAACCCCCAGGAGACTAAGGAACTAATAAAACCGTACTGCCCTAATGGACAAAAATGAACCTGCATTCCTGTCTTTCTAAATGGTTATAAGGAGTGATGATAGATCTAGGTTCACCAGAGGCTACCCATGTCCACTTGTTGTGTCACCTTAGCTAGCACTTAGTAAGCTTTTAAGCATTTATTGCTGTTTTTGTCGCAACTCTCCACAGGAAAAGCGCTTATGCCAGTGATTTACTGCCTGCCAAAATTAAAACTGTTCTACGTTCACATTATTAATTCATATAATTTGTAAAATGTTGAGTCTCTGGGCACGGTTCCCCCAAAGCCCTTGACAACAATATCTCATTAAAATTAAGAACAAAACCTTTACATAATAAATGGTATTTTAAAAAATAGTCATATGAAGGGGGTGAAGATTGGCATTGCACTTTATCATGGGGTAATGGAATGCAGAGCAAGTTCACTTTGTGTTGTATTAGAATTGCAGAATCCTGGGCCACAATTCAAAACCCAACATATAAGTACACACGGACACTTATCCACTAGTCTTCCTTCCCCCCCCCTTCCATACAGATGATCCACTCAGCTCAAAGGTGAGCAAATCCCAGCCTGAGTGCCACTTGCAGTCCCAGAGGGCCAGCCTGTTGAAATAAACAGGAAGCAACCCAGGCTCAGGTCTGTTGCAGACTGTTGGAACCGTAGTTGTCTCAAGTTCATAGGTGCTGCCCAGTGCTTTTTCTTGGGCATTTAACTCTCCCCATTGCCTCTGAACAACTTATGCTTCATCTTTCTGACTTGGTCTGTAGGTTTTCACTGTGCAAGAGGTGTGTGGCAAACAGTTCATAGTTCATCCCCCAGAGCCCTCAGGAAACTATCTGGATCCATCAGTCTCCGGGGCCGACCATGGAATGCGGTCCCCCACCTGTGCGGAGGCTACCGGCTGCGATAAGCCTAAATCCCACCAGGTGGAGATCTGTCCATGGCAATGGAGTGATGGAGATGTCCTTCATATCCAGATCACCATCAACCTGCCCACCAGCGAACACAAGGTCCAGTGTGTGTCCCACAACATGAGTAGGGGCAGATAGGGTTATTGCTACTTCCACTCTTTGCAAGTCTCAGAGATCCCTGCAATCACTTGACAGGGCTCCCCATACCCCCAAACCCTGGGAGAACCTCTATAACATTGAAAAAGCCGCCCCCCCCACACACACACCGTTCTTCAGGGACACAATCTTGGGTATCATTGCTCTGCCCTAGCACCTTCCCAACAAAGACTTAATCGGAGTATAACTCTGAAAATGTGAGAACCACTGCTCTAGACAGGGGTTTCACTATGGTTTGCATCACCCGATGTGGGAGGCCAGCACATTGCTCCATGCAGTGGGGAGGGCAACAATATGAATGGTGGACGTGGTTCTGTGCCATTACCACACCTCGACTGGTTTAGCCACACATTTTAATATAATAAAGATACTTCAAAGTGGTTTGTTTCACTGCATTCTGCTGTAAATTACGCCTCCAACAGTATATAACATGATGGAATTATTTCTAAAAATCATGATTTTTGCCATTTAAATCACAAGGAGTTGTTACCCCTTCAAGTGTGCCACCTTTCTGACACCCTAGTGATGTCCCTAATCAGGACCATTTTGGAAGCCTTGCACTCCCCTGGACTGACCATCCACACCAGCTGTGCAGTTCATTTTCATTTTCATTGCATTTCAGTGCAATCAACAGGGACCTTCTTCTGGGTTGTTTTGTAGCGGCTTTGTTCATTGGATCAGGACAACTCTGGTGTCCTTGGAGTCCTCTCAGCCTGCCCTTTGCAATGAACTATGGCATGTTTGCCTACTTGCGAGTAAAGCTGTGATATTGGTTACAATTACCTTCCATATTTTAGGGTTTTTTATTTTTTGCTCATAATGTTTGATACGAAGGTGCTATTTCAAAACAGATTCTTGCATTGGATTCTGCTCTTCAATACGAATCCAACGGTTTATGACATGATGGGGTATGATGCACCATTGTGAAGTTGTATTTTGGGGGTCCCCCAGTATGAATCACTCCTCCCCTAGGTGTGTCACATGTGCATACTGCATCACCTGCACCCCCCTCATGATGTCCCTGGCTGTAGAGCAGTGATTTTCAACCACTGTACCATGTTATGGCACAGTGGTGTGCCTGGAGGGCCTGCCAGTGTGTTGCTGGACTTTGGAGAGTTTAATTTATTTAGAGGGCGATTGGGAGATTTGAACCCCACTTTTCCAACACGTTGTGCCTTGTCAGTGATAAAAAAACTGATGTGCATTGACAATTTTAGTGCCTTATCAGTGTGCCGTGTGATGAAGATGATTGAAAATCATTGCTGTAGAGCAGTGGTCTTTGGTTATTTCAGCCTGGGACTTTCTTTCAACCTTTGGAGTGTGTCTGGAATCCCCCTGTCAAACTTGCTACCCCCAATCCAGGACACAAGGCTATAAAAGAAGACATGTCCTGGAAAAACAGGACATATGGTCAGCCTGCCCCTCAGGCTATCTGCCACCCCCACTGTCCCCAACCCCCAGTCCTTCTCTTACACACACACCACCACCCCAAAGTCCCACCCCACTGCCCCTATCCTCCACATGCACTCTCACATATATACACACACACAACACACACCTTTCAACACTCTCGCAAATACACACAACACACATTTTTACACTTTTCACCCCCATTCACTCTCACTTGCTCACATGCACACACACATATACACACAGCCCAGGGGTGTTGCAGATGTGCTGTAAGGCACATCTGCACAATTCAGAGAGGAAAGGAGGCTGGTGCAGGGATTGTGCTTCCATGCATTGTTTTGGGCCCTGGAAGCATAAGAGTTGCACCGGCTGAGAGTGTAGGGTGGGAAGGTGGGCCAGGACCTGGCACAATTGCTGGAACCAAGTGCTGTTCCCTGGCAGCCTATGGCAGACATAAGAAAAACCTCCACTGGATCAGGCCAAAGGCCCATTGAATAGAGCTTTCTGTGTCTCACAGCAGCCTACCAGATGCCTCAGGAAGCAGAAAGGACATGTGCATGCAGGTGCCCTCCCCTTCATCTGGCATTTTGAGGTTGTCCATACCCACACCCCTAGAATCATAGAATCATAGAGTTGGAAGGGACCTAGTAGGTCATCTAGTCCAACCCCCTGCCTGTAGCAGGAAACTCTCCTAGAGCATCTCTGACAGGTGCTTGTCGAGCCTCTGCTTGAAGATCCCCAGTGAGGGAGAGTCCACCACCTCCCTTGGCAATCTGTTCCACTGCCGAACCGCCCTCACCGTCAGGAATTTTTTTCGGATATCCAGCCGGAATCTCCTTTCTTGCAGTTTGTACCCATTGGTTCTAGTCCTGCTTTCAGAAGCAGCTAAGAACAAATGAGCCCCTTCCTCCCTATGACAGCCCTTCAGGTATCTGAAGAGGGCAATCATGTTTCCTTTCAGCCTTCTCTTCTCCATGCTGAACATCCCAAATTCTCCCAACCTTTCCTCGTAGTGCTTCCCTTCCATCCCACTGATTGGTCTTGTTGCTCTCCTCTGGACTTGCTCCAGTTTGGCTGCATCTTTCTTAAATTGAGGTGCTCAGAACTGAACACAGTACTCAAGGTGAGGTCTCACCAATGCAGAATAAAGAGGAACTAGAACTTCTCGCAACTTGGAGTTCCTTCTCACGACTTGGAGTCCCTCATAGCTTGTAACCTATGATGGTCCCCTCCTCTAGGAAATTTCCAATCCTTTCTTAAAGGCATTAAGACTAGACACCATAACCACATCCTGTGGCAGGGAAGACCAACTACATGCTGGGAAATGAAATATTTTTTCTTCTTGTCCTACCCCTCCCAGCTTTCAATTTCATTGGATGTCTCCTAGTTCTAGTGTTATGTGAAAGAGAAGAATGCATCTTCCTATGCTGCCAAAATCAGCAGCATAGTGTTATCCATGATAAAGGGAAAACTTTCCCCTTGCCCTAGAGTAGCAGTGCAGCTGCTCCAAAATTGTGGTAGATGCAGCACAGGCGTGCAAGCCTGCCTGCTGTAGTGCAAATTAGGATGGTGCTGCAATAAATGGTGCTGTATAAATGGTGTGGTCTCCATTTGAATTTGTTTTTAAGGCTTCATAGAAAGGCCTATGGGTTTCTTAACTTCTATGAGAAGAAGAGAACACAACACAATTTGCAGCTCTCTGCTGCCCCCGAAACTGAAAGCTGGGTAATCTAGTGGAATGGTTGGGATGGGATTTTGGGGTGCATAGCAGGGAGCAGGAGAATATAAACCTGATACAAAACAAACCAGAAGGAAGCACCTGTCACAAGTGGGAAGATCATGAAACTAATAAAGAGTATTTCTTTGACAATATTTCTCAATCACTTGTGCATGCCTTCTGCTCTCCTGCAGGTTCTCCATATAGAGACAAGATAACGATTGCAATTCTTCATCTTCAAGAAGAAGGCAAACTACACATGATGAAAGAGAAATGGTGGCGAGGCAACGGTTGCCCAGAGGAGGAAAGCAAAGATGCCAGCGCCCTTGGAGTGCAGAATATTGGTGGCATCTTCATTGTTTTGGCAGCTGGATTGGTACTTTCCGTCTTTGTGGCAGTGGGGGAATTTTTGTACAAATCCAAAAAAAATGCCCAGTTGGAAAAGGTAAATATTGCACTTTTTGTATTGAATTCTGGAATTATGACCTAGTCAGCCCACTGGGCAACCAACTGAAAAGCCATTCTGATGTCTTTCATTATGTAGCTCACTTCATTAAAAATTCACAGCAAGTGAGCACTGGAACTATTGTCTTTTGCAATGTTTAATTTTTCTTTAATATTTTTAATTGTAGCCAGCTTTCAGGACAAGTGACTATTTCTCCTCTTATTCAAGCTTGAAAAAAGACACCTTTTTACTCCTGGAAGTTCACTGCAGTTAATTTTATGGATGAAGAAGAAAGCGAATCTGTAATGAGAGACCAAATTAATCTTCTACCAATAGATCTGGGTTTTAAGTGGCACAGCTCTCTAGCAGTCCAAAGTCAGAAGTCTAGAAAACATCTTTTTAATGTGTCCTTTCTGGAAGATGTTTACTCTTCAAACATATGGTGATAGCATCTGGAAAGGCAGTAGATCAATATATTAAGGATTTACTACTGATTATGATTTTATTTCCTGTAACTTGGACCCATTCCAGTTTTAAAACATTGAATGTGGAACCTACTCTATACTGGATCAACAAGTGGATGGCCACTTTTTCCAACAGAATCTTTTGTTTTCATAGTAACTGTGTATATATGTAATATATAAAGTTGAGCTAAATTATGTCTTCTATTTATATATGCCATACTTTGAGTATACATTTAAAAATTGGGAGGGGAAAAACTGTCATACTTAATCAAGGAGCTTGTGACCTCCTTGCATCCCATTTTAAATCCTATTATTTTTATTAAAATTGGTAGTAAATCCAAGTAGTTTATGTGTATAGATTTTTTTTTATTCAGATGCTATGATTCATATTTCAATTTAACTGTCTGGGGACTTCTGAATTTGTACTGATATAGATTAATACATAATACCTTTCCTGAGCACATTGGCTTGAAACTTTTTTCACTTGGTTTCAGTGGCAAAAGTAAATGTGCAAAGGATTGCAGCCTAGTCTTACTTTGCCATTGGCACAAACCTTATTTTTTTATAATGTATTGTTAGAGGAAATTTTGATATAAAACAATAAATTTGATGAGGTCACAAGTTCCTTAGTGATTACTTGAACATGTATGTTTCATTTAATTGTGCTTTAATGAGAATAAATTAAAATTCAACTCCTCTCTCTAATCATAGAGGATGATTAAATTCTGTCAAAGTAGTTTTGAAGCTTTATAAAAAAACCTGAAATTTCTTATTTTACAAAATGACAACTTATTTTTAAAAATTTATGTACATCAAAATGGCTTTATCCATTTTTGAATTGATGTGTTATATATGAATGGCAGCATGTTTTGTATCAGTTGGTCTGTACTTTAAAAAACGTATTTATATAAAGATGGACAATTTTTATTGTGAGTTTTGTATTCCAAATGAAATTGCTTCTTAAATGGCTCAGATGCATCTCACTTGACATTTTGAAATATGGCATGAACAGCATGACTTTGTCTGATAAAGTGCATCTGAAAGGGTATATGAAGATGAAAATACAGCCTGTTACAATGGTTTAATATTACAAATTGCTTCACAAATTGTACTAAACAATACCCTGAATTGTTCAGGCACATCTGTCCCAGATCACCTTGATCTGTCTTTTTCTTGGGGACATACAAGAATATCGATGTGTACATTATTCTGGAAGAGGGTTGGTAGTGGGACCACGTGGTTGTGCATATAAATGTTTCTGATTTGCCACAATAGTCTTCCAACTTCTTCAAACATCCTGCTGTGGTGTTATGGTACCTATTTTAACTTAAGCACTTTGCCATGTGAGATTACATTTAATTGTATCCAAATATTGTTAGCTAAAGGCTGCTTCTCACAATATAATTGTCATAGAAAGGTCGTTTGAAATGTGATCCATGGGATAGATGCTGTATGTCGCAAGCAGTTTATATCAGGTTGTTCTACAGATCACCTCTAGAACATGATCTGTCTCTGTGGCACTGCATGCTGCTGTTAGGAATTTTGATTGTAGCACAGCGACATAGGTATCTATCCCAGAATACACAAACAGGTCCCCATGCTGAGCACTGGGAGTGGAAGCAATTTCAGCCCTAAATGAGTTACTCTTAACATTCACTTTGACATAGCATAGATACCACAGGTTGATTTTACTGCATCAGTTCCACATAGAAAATATATTCTTAGGAAAAGAGCCTCAGGTGTTAATAACTGCACCTTGGGGAGCCCTTGAAGTCTCAAGAATTCCACTTGACAAGGTACCACAAGCTGTCATGTCGTTTAGTTATCATGTGAATGCAGTAGCCTTCATGAGGAAGCAAGTTTACACATTGATAAACTTTTCCCCTGATAATAATCACCAGCCTCAGCTTGATAGAAACTTGAATTGTTAAGAGTTATTTCTGATATGATTTCAACAGTTCAAAAGTGAATGTATAAATTAAGTCTAATAAACAGAAAACAGTGAAACAGTGAAACAGTGAAAACAATGAAAGAGTACTTAATAACAGTGACCTTGACTTGCCACAATTATGTTTTAACTACCAGTGAAAAGAACATAAGAGCCCCACTGAATCAGGTCAAGGCACATCAACTCCAGCTTCCCATATTGCTTTACCAACTGCCCTTTAGATTACATGACATTTTTCTAATGCAGAGGGTAGATAATAGAGAACTTCATTTGTGCAATGGTTTTGGACTGAGAATTAAATAAAATAAGCACATGTTTGTTAAAAAAGAAGTATTGAATTAGTGGTCGTAATTTTGCTCCCAGTTGTATACATTTTTTGGAGGTGTAAGGAAATGCTTGAAATCATGCATATTTTTAGGGCAGCAGTCAAACATCAACCCAAGCAGTGCACATATTTGCATTTTGGTGACAGCTTTCTTTAGGCAGGGTTGAACGTCTCTTTTAATGCTTGTCTTTTCAAAAGAGATGACAAGCCATTCTTGATCAGAGTCAACCTACCAACTTATGACATTCTTCCTGGATTGTTTCTTTGAAAAATTTCGACAGGATCTTAATTCATCAGGCGATCTGTATGAATATCCAGATCTGAAACTGTCAAATGCCTTGCAGACAAAGAATGAATTCTGAAATAATAGTCAAAACAAACCTACTTCCCCCTGATCTAATAAGCGATGAGTAAAAAAAAAAGATGTTTGGAGAAAAGGAGTGGTATATCTTACATATGGATCTGCTGGGCTATACATGCAATTCTTGCTACACTATTAATATCCTCAAATGTAGCAGCAGTTTAGTTCTGCTAATGCCACTTACCTGCTTGAGGAAAGGGCCCTACTACAAGATCTTAGGAGCAGGAATGGTTACTGGGGCTTAAAACACTTTGAAGTTGCATAAGTTCAGTGGTTTGTGGATGTGGTTTCACCCTGTTAATTTAAGAAGTAGCTACACCACATGTGTTTTTGCTGGCCAAATTTGCTATAGTGTATATAGGATATATATTTCCACTTGACAAGGTGGAACATAAACTAAAAGAAGTGCACAACCTGTCAGGTGTTGAAAATTCAACTATTTATATAAAAATGCTTAACTTACTAAAAAGTGTTTAAGAATATACTTTGTAACTGTAAAGTGTCATAAGTAGGATTAATTCTTATCGCTTATTTTCTCAAACTTCCTTAAAATAATTTTTAGCCAATTCTGTAAAATACTAAGTACTATTCCCTATTAGCTATAATAGTTCAGCTGAGCCAATTGATAGCTTCAACTTGAGTAGGAAATGAATAATCACTGAATGAATGAATGAATGAAATGTCTTAGCATACATTTCTTTTTTTAAAAAAAAGTGTTGAATCTATGAATTTAATTCATTGCAGCTCTGAGCAGATTTTTCTGGGACATGGTAGGTGACAGCTGGAGTAGGGAAGAAATCAACAACTGGAAATGCTTTGTACTAGCACAGGAGCATCACTGGATCCATGAAAAAGTGCCAGAATAATGCCAATTATCTTCCCAATTTTATATGCCCACTATTTTGTATTCTTGCCTTATCATGGATAATGTAAACACATAATTTTGTCATTTTCTGTGAGACACATTATTAAGGAGACATTTGTTTCTAAAAGACCCTCTTGGCAGTAAGCACACAGCCATTTGCATTTTATAATTGCTTCTCTTAGCAAACACTGTACTCCTTGGTTGTAACATTATGAGGTTGTTGACTGAGGGCAAAATCCTCACCAATTGAGGCCATTCTAACTCACCTGGCATATCTTTTTGTGGTAGTGTGGGGTGGTCGGCATATGCCTGTGGCCTAACCTCCCCCCCCCCCCCCCCAAGAGTGGAGCAGATGTACATTAAAGCCCTTTTTGGCATCCCCAGGCCAGCACAGGACTTATGCCACAGCTTATGCCAGCCTAAATGGAGATTAGGATTGCAGCCTGAGTAACACATTTAACTATTTTTTTCTGTTAATGTTGCTGATTTGATGTGGCTGAGGGTTCTTACAAAATAGAAACACTATATACATGAAAGGGTGATCATCTCTTTACACAAGAGACAAGTTTGACTTCATATATTAAACCTGTTCTTTGTCAGCATCCAAAGTAAGTTCACAAAATTTTAGTAGCCTGCCTACTCTCTTATGTTAGAAAGCTTGAATAGAAAAAAATTACAATTTACAAACCTTTCCCTACTTGGTTTCCTGGGGAGTAATTGTTTCTTGCATCAAATATTTTAAACTTAGTAATAATTATGGACGATAGTCCATAGTAATAATTTGAACTCAGTAATAATTATGGATTATAGTCCTCAAGAGCAACAGATATTTCTGGGGCACCTCAGTGCTGCATGTAATTAGATGTGCAATGGGGCAGCACTCCGCCTACCATTTTACCATTCTCCATGTAGAAGATTAAACAATAGCTTGGACCATGCAGGAGAGTGTCTACATCAGATGGATATTTTTGGTGCCACATCAAAAACTGCTTTTGAAAATTCTCCCATTTGGTTGGTTTCTCACACAGAGTGCATATGCAGCAGGCAGCTCGTTTTCAGAGAATTGTTAACAGAAACATTTGAAAGAATTTTTTTTTTCTCTCTCTCTCTCTGGGTTTTTTATTTTCTTCATTTGAGCCTATTGCCTTCAGACCTTCCTTAATGCAAAATCACTTACCAAATGGCCACTGCATGAGGCCTGGCTGTCTCTGCAATGCTCTGTCCTGCCTCTGCTACAAGATCTGACCTTGTGTTTCATTTTGTTAACAGCAGTAATTAATTAAGGTAAAACTTTCACATTGGAAGGTTCTCCCATGTTTACAAAAAAATTATTTTCATATAATATTCATGCTTTATTTGATGTGCTAGCAAAGTGGTTAAGAGTGTGATTAAGGTCCTCTTTTCATGTCGGGAGTTTCTCAAACATGATGTCATTCAATGGCCTTAACTGTTATTTCTCAGCTACCTATTTTAGGGAGGTATTATGGCAATTCTGTAATTATTAAGACATTATATTTCAATAAATTCTTGCTCCCAATGTAGCTGCCAGCACTGAACAAATTGCTTCCTCCTATTTAGAATAAACCTATTGTAAACTCCTGGGATGTTCTGTACAATGTATTTCCCTCTTTTTAAATTATTATTGAGAATAGATGCAACAGCACCCAGAGATGACAACAGTAATGTGGTGTTGTGTTGTTGGATAGCATAATCCTACCCAAGGGCTATGCTGGCAGATCTCATGATCTCCCAGCATATCCTATGATCTGCAGCTACATCTCCACCTCTCCAATGGATTGTGGAGTGAAGCTGCTGAGCAGATACAAAGGCCAGGAGGCTTCAGCACTGCAAAGATCACCTACGGACACAGGTAAGGTGGTGGGGTGCAGATTGGGCTGGACGAGGAGGAGGATTGGGGGCAGATCTCATTGGCAGTGGAGTATCCATGAGATCCTATGCCCCATTCTAGATTTAAACAAGAAAAATAGCTGACATACAGCACAATCCAGAGCAACTAATCTGTCCACATAAGAGCCCTTGGGTTGCCCTATCTATCACTAGGATGGAGCAACTGCAAGATGCTCCACCCCAGTTACTCTGGAAGAGGCTTGGGGCAGAGCAAGGCAACATAGGCTGCCCTAAGAGAGGTGGACCTGCTCTGCCCTAACTGCTCTGCCCTAAGTAGTTCAGGAGAGGCATGTTGAGGGCATCTTTAGCATTGCCTAGGGCAGAGCAGTTACTCTGAATCCAGAGCCTGTTTCCAAGGCAGAAATGCCCTCTTCCAGCCCTCAGAGTTATACCACCTCAGGAGCAGGTATAGTAATGAGTAGACCCATAGGGGTCCATGATAAGGCCCGAGTAAGAATGGCAGTGTTGACCAAAAATCTGAGTTCTTGGCCAGCCTAGCTGCAACTCCTGCTTCTCAACCTCAGGATATGGAACAAACTATGGCTGCCCACAAACCTCAGGATCCAGCAGGCCACTCCAAGAAGCCCCTTGTATTCACTGTAGAATGTACTGGCATCTCATCAGGGACTCCTTATAAGGCAGGCACCCAGTGGCATCACCAGACTGGTGCGGCTGGTGTGGGCTGCTTTGGGTGACACATTTCATATGGGGTGATGTGCCGGAGGAGTTTGACAGTCCTTTGACAGGCAGAGCAGCAGCCAGAAGCTGCCACTTGTCCTTGGAGCTGGCCCAAACGGCCAGCTGAGGGGCACTGCGCAGAAACACACTGAACATGCCAAACAGCTTCAAAGAAGACTGCCTTAGAGCGGAGGAAGTCCACGCCTCTGCGCAGCCATTTGGCCTCACTCAGGAGGCGGAGTGGCGGCCAAATGGCTTCAGAAAGAGTACTGCAAGGCACCAACTCTGACGCCTGCACTGTCTCCTCTGAAGCCGAAAGTCTTCAGAAAAGTACTGCGCAAGTGTCAGAGATGGTGCCTGCGCAGTACTCTTTCTGAAGCCAGTTGGCTTCAGAAATAACTGCGCAGGCGCCAACTTTGGCAACTGCACAGTCCAGGTAGGGGGATGTGTGCATCCCAAGGGTGACGCACAGACTTTTGCACCCGGTAATGTGCAGAGTTGTGTCATCACTGTAGGCACCACAGCTGTTCCTTGTTCAGTGTGATCTGAGGTGTGTCTCCTCAGGAGCAAGTCCTCCCCATGTGTCAATTACTTAGCATTCTATGGAGCAGTTAGGGCAGCCCAGGCTTCCTGACTCTCTGGATGCAGCATAACTTTCTGCTCTGGATACAGAATAGTTAGGAGAGAGCAGTTAGGGCAGAGCAGGCTGAACTTGCTCTGGATTGTGCCCATAGATATGAGTAAACCAATTGGGGAGCAGAGCATGTGGAAGAGGCAAGTAAAACATTTCTTTATTTCTCCCCACTGGCTTGGCCCTCAGCAGGCCTGTGTGATGTAGCTGAAGCTGTGTGAGTGATGCTTCATTGTGTAGACATGTCAAAGATAGGATTACATCCACAAAAGCCAGTTTATTTTGAAGTAAGAACACCGAGTGCAATGAATTCATTGGAGGGCACACAATAGTGCATATGCAGTTCATTCCTCCTTTTGGTGTGTTTTGGTTAGCTTCTAATCTTAAACCTTTTACAGTGCTGTAAAAGACAGGTTTTAAAGAGATATTGTGTTTTCAAAACAGGCAGCTTCTCTGAAGGTATTCTCTGTGTTATTTGTATCTGTTACATATAATCCACTGCTTTCTGATGTTTTCTTACAATGCGCTTTCTCACCACCTTTCAATTATACCCAGAAGTCATTCATTCAATGCATGTTCTGCTCTTTCAACCTCTCTCTGTTGTTTTAAACACTAAAATTGCCCTCATCCATGTTGATTTGCCAATCACATGGTGATTCAGACTGTTTTAGAATGCCTATGAGTGTGTGAGAGCACACAAGGATTAGTTCCTGGTCTAGACCCGTTCATGGAGGAGTTTAATGAGAATCCATTTGCAGAAATATTTATATCATAGCAGGACTTTACAAGATAAAAAAGGAATTTGTAATGTGATAACCAAAAAAAAAAATGGAATCAACATTTGTAAACTAAAAAAGAGACCAGTTTCCATTTTTCAACCATTTCCACTTTTCACCACACCTCCAGTTCCTAACCTGTCAGGGGATACCTGTATGTGGGAAAAGACAACTGAGGATTAACTATAACTTTGTTTCCAAATAAATTATTACATCCTACAGCCAAAAATTACATATTTGCAAATCATATTTGCAAATCTGTTTTGTGATATAGCAAAATTTATAGGCTAGAGTTCTGCAAGATAGTTTCCCCTTCCTCAGTCCTTTTTAACTGAATCAATAATTTGTTGCATGCCAGTTTATGCAAATGGCCCTTTGCTAAAGAGTATGCCGACGTTCCTTGTGCAGAGCTAAGTCTGTGCAATATATATAGTTTTACTTTGCTATATATAGTTTTTACTTAAATATGCAGTGACACTGTTGTAGTATTTAACATCTTAGTAGAGCATTACATTTCATAAAATCACTGTGATTTTATGATTATGTGAACTACAATCAGAGCAAACTTACTACCAGTACTGAAAATTTTCAGTACTTCAAATCATGAAATCACTTACAATAAAACCTAGAAGCTTAAGCAACTTTTTGAAAACTTGATAACTATAAAATTCAGCCCACTGAATGAGCAGATTTTTTAAAAATAAATTTATGCCTGGGATACCCAATTTTTTTAACTATGTCCAATATTTATTATTCTGAAAAAGAACATGCATCCAGCTATCATTTAAGCATGGTCTATTGTCCTTCCAAAATAAACTCGGTCTTAAACTATCATTTAAGCATGGTCTTTTGTCCTTCCAAAATCTTTCCAACATAATTGTGGAAAGATATTGCCACCATCCAATGAGAAAATATGCTAATACTAGTAATAGTCATTCAGTAAGGATTTCCAGGAACCACTAAGACCATCAGGAATGAAAAAACCTCATTCCTTTAGAAAAGCAAAACCTACTCAAATTAGGGTAACCTTCATAACTACTACACCATCTTCAATCCAATATCCATCTTTTTTGGATTGACTATGTATGGCCTTGCCACTCTGGTTCCAATTTGATAACAAAAGAAAGAAAATAAAAGCAGAGAGGGAAAGAGTGAGGGAGAGAAAAGAAATGGGCTGTGTGTCTTCTATCCGTTGATGCACCACAGCCCAAACTGTTTCGTTATCTTCCCCCAGTGGCCTCACATACATGTTGAAAGGAGGGATGACAGAATGAAAACTTGTGGAATCCCGCATGAAAGAGAGCCCATGGGCCAGATGAGCAATTGCCCAATATCATCCTCTGAGATCTCTCTGAGAGGGAAGAATGGAACCACACAAGTGCAGTCTCACCATCCCCAACCTAGACCCACAGGTGAGTCAGCAAAACTGAAAAGGTCTTTAGTTGATCTAAAGTTACCCATTAGTGACAACTCTGTTTGCATCCATCAGAGGATCTTATAAACTATTGTCACCAGTATAACCGCAATGTAACCTAAGGTAGCTACAAGAAGTATTTCAGTTATCTATCTTGTCACAACTTTCACGCCCTATATAGGGCTATTGATAAAGGAAAACTTGTGGCTCAGTCATTGTGTCCAACTCTTTGTGACCCCATGGACTGCAGCATGCCAAGCCCCTATCCCCCAATAAGTATGTCCAAATTCATGTTCGTTGCTTCAGTGAAACTATTTAACCATCTCAACCTCTACCATTCTCCTCTCCTTTTGCCTTCAATTTTTTCCAACATAACAGTATTTTCTAAGGAGCCCTTCCTTCTCATGAGGTGGTCAAAATTTTTGAGCTCCAGTTTCATTATATGACCTTCCCATGAACAGAGGGTTTTCTTGGTAAGGTACTGTTAAGATACTGGAATGGATTGCCATTTCCTTGTCGAGTGGATCACATTTAGTCATAACTGTCACTGTGGGCAAAATCCAGAGTAATTATGGGGAGTCCTTGCTGTGGTGTAAGAACAACTTACTCTGGATTCCAATATGAATTTCCCATAGGTTTTCACTAGGTGGTGCAGTAACTACAGGTGCACATAAAGCCTCTTATGTGCTCCCGTAGTTACTCTGGATTCAGGGGTATGACCTGTCCATTTTTGAAAGCTTGAGGCCAGAAAACAGTTGCATTAGCAACCAGAAAATTAGCATTAATAGATGGCCAGGCAATCATTTAAAAAGCTGGTACCTTATTTCCTCCTTGAAAAATTGCAATCTGTAACAAAATATTCTACTTTGTTTAGTGATAGATAAGAGGATTTCATGAAGTTCATGAGCCAAAGATTCCAAACAGCATTAGAAATACTAGAAAAGAGTATTCTAAACAAGTGCGGAATAAACTCCCCCCAAATATCTTTCTGGTTTGGATCTGCTTACCAGCCATCTGCAGACCTGGTTGTCTTGCAGGAAAACTATTTTTGTCTTCCTTCCTAAAAATACATGGATTTTCAGGTATTCAATCTGCTGTTTATTTTCTTATGGAGTTTAAACTTCATGTTTTTTCCCATCTGACAAACTTGTTATGTTGTTATTGGAATGCATAGTTGCCCAAAAGATAATTAATTAGTGTGCCAAGACAGAGATGATGATAATGGAAGTAAGAGACAAATTTGTCTTTGTTTTGAAGTTTAGATTAGGACTGCAAAACATGTTCTATTCATATCTTTCAGTGCTTCCCCTGACTGGCAATTCTTTATGATATGTCAGAATTTTAAAAGGCTGTCAAGTCTTCTGTCATTATAAGAACAGTATATCATCTGGTGCCATTCTAAAACATAAATGCAACTGATACAGATATGATACAGATCAATTACCAATGATCAAATATCCAAAGATTCAAATAAATTAAAATGTAACTTTGCCATACCAACTTACTATTTTTTGTTCACATTTCATTTTTCATTTTCATGTTAGAAACTACATGTCTTTCATGTGAACTTTGCCATAGTACCTGCATTTCTGCCTTTCGGTTTAAAGTTCTCTAGATCAAGATAATCTAAACCATAGTCAGATTCACAGTTATGAGAAAACTTTCTGCTCTGTGGACAGAGCTTAATATTCTGTCTCTGCATGGTTTGTCTTCTGAATTGGTATAGGCACTGGGATGCTTTAGGCAGTTATGTCTGCCTGGACATCCTATTGCATAGCCTTCTGCGATGCCATGCAATAGACACAACTACACAGAGTTTCATGGTGCCTAGGGATGCAATCCAGCGTAACTACGGGGAGTCCTTGCTCCAACGTAAGAACAATTTATTCTGGATTGCAATATGAACTTCCCATAGGTTTTCACTAGGTGGTACCATAACTACGTTGGCATAAATGTCCTTACATGCTCCCATAGTTACTCTGGATTGTAGGATAGGTTTACTTGGAAGATGAGGCACAGTGAGAAAGAATAGTAAGCTGCTATCTGAATGAGGACATTTTTTACACAGCTGTTGCACGTTTGGTCACTACTCTGTAGATTAACACTGTTAAATCCTTTGGGGAAGATTTAAACTCCTCTATATCCAAAGCTTCCATTAAGGATGTTTCACCTTATATGGAGACCTCTTTTCTGCATCAGTGTGGAAAATGCAGGAAACTTTCTTGCAAAACTGCTGCAGTTGTCTGAGGTGCACAGGGATCCCAACAGGAACTGATTTGGCATTGTGGAAGCCCTGCCATTGCAGGCAGCATAGGGTTGGGCTGTTTCTCTGAGTTGAGAAGGCCATACTCAGGGATAAGTGTGTATATGATTGCAGTCTAAGAGCAGGCCTATGTATCTATACCAACCAACTTACAAAATTAAAAAGAACAACACTTTGTCATGTCTTATTTGACATTAAAACATTGATTTATAACATTAGATCTAAGCTTCAGTATTACTGCCATTACTGTGCTAAGAAATGTTAACAAGGTTTCAAATAATATCTGACATGCAAGGCTGAAGGTAATGAACTTCAGAGAAAATCCTGTACGTTCAAACTGGATTTTGACAGTCTATTTTGTGTCAACTCCATCAAACTAAAAATAGATGTCAGAGATACAATTGGATTAAGTTTCTTTAATAAAAGACAAGAAAGAGGGAAAAAGAAAAACACGAAAAATGTTCGGAGGGATGGTAAAGATTTCACCCTGAGAGACTGCATGATCACAGGGGAAGCTGACACTGTTGCAAGACACTAGAGCGGTAGCAGTGAGAACTTATTCTCTGCTGCGATTGCACAGGCTTTATCCGGTAGTTTCTGGGTAGCCTTCTGAATGCCTTGTGTGACAGTATCACATCACTGAGCTCTGCACACTGTGCCTCCCCAGTTTTGGACAACACCACATACAGAGGTCATTAGCAGAGGCTCTGGATCAAAATTGACAGGGCTAATGCATTTAAAGAACTGGAAAAGAAAGAAAACACGAAACATAGGAAACACCAAACCTACAGGTAATGAAAAGCTCTCTCAGCTGAAAGGAAGGAAAGATCTGTACTCAGGTAGTTCTGTTACGTTTTGGGGACTCTTGGGCAAGATTTTTTTCAGTGGTCTACATAATTCTTGTTGCAGTCACCACTGCATATTCCACTTCACTTGGCTCCATGGAAGAAAATGAGCCTACGGAAGAGCTCCATGGAAGAGGTGCTAGTTCTGCTCACTTAGACAAGAAAGATAAATAGGAATCTGTAGCAGAATTAAACCCAGAGAGAGCTGTGATTTGGTAGTGGAATCTCTGTTGAGACACAAGGCTCAGTGGATGCCTATGGATACCATCCTATAAAGTCAGCCCTACAGTTAGGTGTTATAAAGCCAATAGAAATAAAGAGAAAAGCAGCAGTAATAAAGTCATTGAAAAGTTTTACAGAGAAATAGGAGCCCAGTGCTAAACTGGGATAACACTGGTGCTAATCCCTAATGTTGGCACTGGGTATTGTAAATTTGCCGTAAAGTAGGGAGTGCAGGTGCTGGGCCACTTTGGCAGATGGAGAAAGTGCCATCCCCAGTGTAAGTGTGACTGTGGGGTGGCACTGTGAGCTGGAGACCTAAGGGAGGGCAGAGTGGGACAGAAGAGGGCACAGCAGGGAAGGAACGGGTAGGAGGTTGGTGGGATCAATCTACATTGATTCTGCTGATTAATGTTTTAGTGTGAGCTCTTTAATCACAATTATCATTGAACCACTAGTATTACAGATTGAGTCTTCAATAACACACACACACGGATAACCTGAAATAATGGCCACAGTATTTTAAGTCATCTGCTATCATTAGCTCTTAAATGACTTTCAGGCAACATTTACTTTCTGGAAACATTTAGAAGATCAGCTTGCTATTTTACAGCACGTAGTCAAAATTCAATAATGGTTGGTGTTCTTGCAAGCTGCCTGAGGTATAGAAGGAAAGTAAAGGGCAAGAGGTTATTTCATCAGGACTAAATGAGAAAGAAAAAGGACTGTACATATTCAAAAAGCTCCAGATGGAAAAAGATTTTTGAGATGCAACCTGCTAACCTTTTACACTTATTTTAATGATGCAGTCTGAAAGGCCAATTGAACGTGTCAAAAAATATTTGATTACTTTTTCTGAAATAGTCTCATAAAACAGTCAAAGTTGCCTTTTCTGAAAATACTGCAGAATTTTTTTTTTCTTCTTCTCTATGCTTCTGTTCTGAAGGTTAACAGTGTTTTTTTTTAAATGAAATGAAATTTCTGTAAATGGAAAAAAATTCAATTAACAAAAGGTCAAATGTTATAATCCATTTCAAGGCCTTCTGCTTATAAGTTTCAATGTGCAGAGACAACTTTTTTGGGCCACAGTCCCTCTGGCCTAACAGCCTAAATCTTCATCACTTTTGCTCATGGAATATGTGTTCTTCTGGCATGTAATTCAATGCACACATGGAGCAGCTATAGAGCTGGTGCAGGTCCATGTTGACCTGTTAAGGCTGCTAGGGCTTACCTTGGAGCAAAGGGTTAAACGATCGCTTTATCTCAAGGAAGCCTCCAGCTGGATGAAACAGGACCCAACATGCTAGCATTGTCACAAGATTTTCTTTTACTATGGGCAAAATCCAGAGTAACTACGGGGAGTCCTTGCTCTGGCATAAGAACAACTTACTCTGGATTTCAATATGAATTTCCCATAGGTTTTCACTAGGTAGTGCAGCAACTATGGGTGCATGTAAAGTCTCTTATGTGCTCCCATAGTTACTCTGCATTTGGGGGTATATAATGCTGTGGGTCCTCTATATCTGGAACCATCAAGTTTGATCCACTAGAGCAGGGGTCCTCAGACTTTTTAAACAGGGGGCTGGTTCACTGTCCCTCAGACACTGTTGGGGGCCAGACTATAATTTGGAAAAAATGAACCAATTCCTATGCAAAAAATTGTAGGACACCCCAAAAATGTAGGACAAAATGTAGGACATGTTAAAATGAAGCAAAAATACTTGTATTGCTTTCCTATATTTAATTTCATCACTTTTAAAATTCAAAACCTTTTAACATGCTTGATTCTCACCTAGACATGCAAGACGTCCACAAAGCAATTTGCAGCAACACGTTATTTCAACATATCTTAGGAGCTTCATGGGCTGTTCTTACCTGATAATCCCATGATAGTTACTCCCAGGAAAGTGTGGCAGGATTGCAGCCTCAAAGCCCCATCCTAAGCATTCCTATGCAGAAGTAAGTCCCATGATAGTCAATGGGCTTACTCTCAGGAAAGTGTGGTTAGGATTGCAGCCTCAGAGCGCCATCCTAAGCATTCCTACACAGAAGTAAGGGCTTACTCCCAGGAAAGTCACTTGGCACCCTGAGGTGGGCAGGCAGGAAGAGCACCTCAGAACACAGACGGCCTGCCCTGCCCCGTCGTGGCCCCAAAAGAGGCCACCACCGGGACTGAAAGGGGACTCAGCCTGGGGCAGCTCAGAGCCCCAAAGGGAAGCGCTGCCACACAGGCCTCTGCGAGGGGAGCCTGCGCCCATCAGCCCATCTAGGGCAAGCTGAGAAGCCGGAGGTGCAGCAGAGCTCTGTCAGGCTGAGGGAGACACCTGCGCCTTGCTCCCACATCCGGCCGCGTCCCTCAGCCCCCCCACCTGCTGCTAGCGCTGATGCTTGCTGCCGGGATGGGTTCCCATTGGAAGTGGCACAGCCTGCAGCACTGCTCGGGAGCGTCCTGGGAGGGTGGAGGCGGAGGAGGTGGCAGCGGTCCTGGCACTGTGCGGCGAGCACTGAGGCACAGCACCGAGGCGCAGGAGACCATCCGTCTGTCTCCCACCCCACCACTCATGCCGTGGTCCAGACTGAGGGCCTTGGGGGGCCGTATCCAGCCCGTGGGCCATAGTTTGAGGACCCCTGCACAAGCGGTATGAACTTGAGTCCGGGGACCTCCAGAAGTCCTCCCAGATGTGAATTCACTTCCTTGTCAACTGGGTTGCCAGAAGGCCATGCTTCAGAAAAGTGGTTCTATCAACAATGTCATTATCTGCAGGTTTTCAATATCTGTGGGAGTTCTGGAAAGGGATTCCCACAAATGCTAAGAACTAATCTATATAACTTTATTGAAATATTGCAGTTTCTGGGAGTAATATACTGTATATCACTGTAAAGTATATACCGTAATGTTAATTTTTATATTGTCATACAAAGTTATTTCTGTAATTCTCTTACACTAGAACAGGTCAGTCAAAATCCACAATAGAACTTTATTTTAGAACTGCTCTGAATTGGTCTGAGGACAGCATCCTCTGTAGCCTATAGAAATCTAGTGCACATGGGACTGCTATACTTCTATGGGTAGCCTAATTTCTGCCTGTGATTATTGTTATCATTTTCATGTTTTCCTGAAGAAATGAAACTCACTCCAACATTGAAGATAATGGCAAAAAGATGGTAGAGCAGTGGTTTGTTCCCAAACTGCTTGTTGCACCTTACGATTCTGTGGTAAAGTCACAAGAATGCCATGGCATGTCCTTGGAGGCCCTTCCTGTTGGCTGTCTATTGGCATCACCATTTTGGATCACACAAGAGTTTGTGAGATTTGGACACTTGGACTCTTTTTTGACAGTGTATAAATATTTTCAGTTTTTCCTGTTAATCAGAATAACTTGGACTATGAGCATAACATTTAACTCATTGGAAAATATCCAGCCTTACTGATACATTTGTCAATTAGCAATTTTAAAACAACTGTGGTACCTTGCTTAACAAGCGCCTCGCTTAACAAGTGTTTCACATAACAAGCAAAAATTTCCAAGAAATCTTGCTTCACACAACAAGTTCTGCTTCACTTAACAAGCAAGCGTGCTATGAGCATGCGTGCTATGCAGCCCTGATGTTCTGCATGGAGGCTCTTTAAAAGGACTGCCGGCTAGCGCTGCTGCCTCTAACTGCCCCAAGTTGGGGGCAGTTGCCTGGCGGTGCCTGAGGCAGCTGCCCCTAACTGCCCCCAAGTGCCCCCACCGACCACCTTGAACCTCTAGCAGCAGCCCAGGTAAGCCTCCCAAGAAAGTATCTTTGATTGCAGTCTCCTAACTATGTCTACCCAGAAGTAAGACCCATTGTGTTCAATGGGGCTTACTCGCAGGAAAGTGTCTTTAGGATTGCAGCCTAAGTAGACTTCATAAGATTGTGCACATTGAATGCATGTTTTGAACTCAATTCCAGTGTTTTGTCATCATTTTTACAACCAGGTAATATTTTTATATGGATATTTTGGGGGTTGTGGAACCAATGTCTGAGTTTCCATTATTTCCTATGGGGAAATCCGCTTCACTTAAAGAGCCTTTCACTTAAAGAGCAGGCCTCTGGAACGAATTCAGCTCTTTATGTGAGGCACCACTGTATTTCGGGTGAATTGGATGTGGAACCATTTGAGCACATGGTCCAAGTATGGATACAGTCACCTGTACTTCATTGGTTTTAATCAATTGCATGCTGAAACATGCATTGCTACATCTATATTTAAGTGTTCATTTTACTGAAATAATGCAGTTCAGATAGACTGCCTTGCACTGAGATGAGTATCTAAAGGCAAGTTTGCTTTAGGATCGTGCTCCATGAGAACAAATTATGAATGGATAAATGGCTGTTTCCATATTTAGATCCTTATAGTTGGACTGGATAAGAAAACTTTTATATGGAAGTGGAAGGAGGAAAAAAATCATCTGCTCTCTGTCCTTTTCATTCTCTCTCAGAGAATTGCAACAAGAAAGTAGGAGCAAAGTGTCCAAATGGTGAAAAAGATTATCGGTGTACATTGCATGTACTGACTGTGAGGCTTGAGTTCAGCATACCTGTGAGATCCTTGTGCCCCTTTGGTTCCACTGAGATCCCTGAAGTCAGCTGAAACTGGTAAATAGTGCATAAATAATACAATATATGCACTGAGATTGTCTCTGAAATCCCCCCAAAGGTGAAATTCCAGGCTCAACTCTAGCTTTTTCTTAATAAATTTCCAAAAATAGTTTTCCCTCTGAAAGTTTCAAAGGATGTTCTATACAGCAAGTGAAATTTCAAACTGTGTTGAATTAGTGATTCAACCAATTAAGAACTACTGGTAATTTTGCACACCCCAAATTTACACTGCTTTATTAACACCTGTGCATTGCAATTTTGGTGGTTGCACTTGATGAGTTAGCAAATCCCAAACTGCAGAGTCTTTTGGAAACATTGAAAAATTGCTTTATTCAGCTTCTCTTTTGAGCACCGGCATAAATGAATATGTATTTTTAAATTACTGTTTTTGGCCTTGAGCTTTCAAAATAGAGTGGGCTGCCAATTGAAAGAGGTAAAATTATAAAATACAACTGTTTTGGTTTAGAACTGGCAATTTAGTCAAAGATTATTCTCTAAATTTCCCTTCCATTCTATATCCTCTTTAATTTTTTTGTAGGAAAAAAATTAAGGTAGAATAAAAGAGACATGGAGTGTTTTCAAGTTTATTGTTTCCCCTCTAACAATTTCAGTGAGGGTATAATTGGTAGCTTAACAGTCCAACTCCTTTCCTCCCCAGCAGTGCAGCAGCCTTGTAGCTGCAGAGGTCTCCTTTGAATAAGGGAATATCTATTTGCTTAGCCAAGGTAAGCCTTTGCAGCACAGAAGGGTCTACTCACACCTGCACTAGAACCTGCACTCACACCTGCATTTAGGTACTTTTGGTTTTATTTAAGTTGTAATAATATTCGTAACTGAGTACGTGGAAGATTGTTATCCATATTGTTATTATTGATTCCATTCAAATGAATACAGGCTTAGTGCTGGGCAGTTTGATGCTGAGAGCTACAATTAAGTCCATATCTGTATGCCCATATGTATAGTTTCTTTAAAAAGTTTACAGCAAATAGAACCCCACAAGGCAAAGACGCATAACTTTTTTTTCCCTTCATTGGGGACCTCCAAGGCTGCTGTTTGTACAGGTTTAACCTATTTGTATGCAAATTATTTATATGCGATTTTGTCTCAGAGCGAATAAAGTTGGCTCTTTAAATAATGTTAAAGGCTCAGAAATAGCCGGCTTGCTTGGTAATGTGGCAGGCAATAAATCTTACAGTGTTTGGCTGCAATAAGGATCTCAGGCTACAGCTTAGAAGGCAGACTCCTCCCTGAGTGATAATCGCCTCCCATTTGCATGTGAAAAAAGAAAAGAACAGCCTGAAATGGAGTTGCTTTAAACCAGGGAAAAGGAAACAGATTTATCCTAACTCATTGGTTCATTAGTTATGATGGTAAATAACTGCTTTTGTATAACTCCCAAAAAATGTCCATGAGGATTATCTGAACCAAATGTTGCAATTGGAGAGTCTCAACCTGTATATCTGCTGTTAAAGTGCTTTGGTCAATAACCACTGCTGGGAGGGACACTATTTCAGATATCTTTTTAGGGTTTCCAAACAGTATTTTAAATTGTAATTTGAGGGTAGAAGGCAAACCTCCTAGTTATTTTTTTTTTCTATAAATCCTGTTTTATTATTCCAACATAGGGCGCAATCCAGAGTAACTACGGGGAGTCCTTTCTCCAAAGTAAGAACAATTTACTCTGGATTGCAATATGAATTTCCCATAGGTTTTCACTAGGTGGTACCGTAACTATGTCGACGTAAATGTCTCTTACATGCTCCCATAGTTACTCTGGATTGTAGGGATAGAAAGCCAAAACTATGCATAAACTTCTGTTGCCCTTTATTCTGCTTGAAATCTTGGCACCTTCTCCTCTGTGTACAGAACAGGGTGGAAACTCTGAGGTTGTGTTGAATACTTTCTTGTGATGTTACTAATTGCACACCAATTAGATGCAGTAAAAGGCTCTCTTTTTAAGTTTACAGGTGAACTTGCTTTATTTATGGACTCTATACCAAAAAATTTTATCATCCATGGGTTCTGAACCTGGGAAGGGAGGAGTAGGGAATAATGTACATAATCTGCAAGCAATTAAATCCAACTCCTGCTTTCTCAGGGGGAAGCGGAAGTGATATTTTTATGCACTTAGAAACCATTCTGAGTCCTGGGAAAGACCTGTATCCAGCAAAGCTCTGTGAATGAACAACTTGTTCTGAGGCTGGGTTTTTTGGTGCCCAAATCTAGATTATTCATGGATTTCAGCATCCACAGCAGTTCTGGGAATGGAATATCCACAGATATTAAAAGGGCCGCCTGTACGTGATTCTTAATGTAACTTACCACCTAGGGTTGGCTGAAGTTAGAACAGTTTGACGAATAAGCGGGGCTTCTACCTAAGGGGAGGAATTTTCTACTGCTCATCTTCACAATTTCCCTTCTGATAGCTTTATGATTTTGGAAAATAAGGAATGTGTTTTCATCATACATTGCTCAGAACAGCAGGCTGATATAGAACAGCAGGATGCTAATGTAAAGCATTCATTTGCTGACAATAGAACTGGTAAATGAAGAGTAAATTGAAATTCATGCCCTGCTGTCCTAATATGGACACTAATTTACACACTACACTTTTAGGGTGCAATCCTGACCAGAGAGAATGGCCCCGCTAAGCTGGCCTAAGGTAGGCCATATCCTGAACTGATAGGCCAAATCTACTGGGCCGGTGCTAGTCCATCTGTCTTGGACCAACCTAAGTGTTCTTATGCTGTCCCAGCCTTTTTCTGGTACAGTCAGGCTGGCCTGTCTGGCATTAAGCTATCCCAAGTGCCTTAGGTAGGCTGGCCTAAGTGTACTTCAGGATTGCAGCCACAGTTGTACACTTTGAGAAGCATACATTTACAGATGCATGTTTTGTTCCAGCAAATAATGTGATTGGTTGCAATTCCTTATTGAGTATATATATGATAGTAGACCTATGTTGGCTCTGCATAATGTCTAAAGTGGCCCTTTAAAAGAATGGAATTAGCAATTCATTTCATAGAAATCACTGAATAAGATGCAGTTCATTTAGTCATAACTTAGCAATAAAACTGGCAGGTACAGTAAGTCTACTTCAAAGTATGGCTGCAATCCAGAGCAAATTCAGCCTGCTCTGACCTAACTGCACTCTCCTAACTATTCTGTATCCAGAGCAGAAAGTTATGCTGAATCCAGAGAGTCAGGAAGCCTGGGCTGCCCTAACTGCTCCAGAGCATGCTAAGTAATTGACACAAGGGGAAGACTTGCTCCTGAGGAGACACCCCTCAGATCACACTGAACAAGGAACAGCTGTGGTGCCTACAGTGGTGACATGACTCTGCACATCACCTGGTGCGGAAGTCTGTGCGTCATCCCTGGGATGCGCGCAACCCCACCTGGACTGCACAGTCACCATCTCTGACACCTGCGCAGTACTTTTCTGAAGCCTTTTGGCTTCGGGGGAGACTGTGCAGGCGTCAGAGTTGGTGCCTGTGCAGTACTCTTTCTGAAGCCATTCGGCTGCCGCTCCGCCTCCTGAGTGAGGCCGAATGGCTGTGCAGAGGTGCGGACTTTCTCTGCTCTAAGGAAGTCTCCTCTGAAGCTGTTCGGCATGCTCAGTGTGTTTCTGCGCAGTGCACCTCAGATGGCCGTTCGGGCCAGCTCCTCAGACAAGTGGCAGCTTCTGGCTGATTCTCCACCTTGGAGCAGGCCTGAATGGGTGTCCTGACGCCCGGGGCCTGCCAAAGGACAGTCAAACTCCTCCGGCACATCACCCCATACAGAGCGCATCCCCAATGCAACCCACACCAGCCGCACCAGTCTGGTGACGCCACTGGGTGCCTGCCTTATAAGGAGTCCCTGATGAGATGCCAGTACATTCTACAGTGAATACAAGGGGCTTCTTGGAGTGGCCTGCTGTATCCTGAGGTTTGTGGGCAGCCGTAGTTTGTTCCATATCCTGAGGTTGAGAGGAAGGGGTTGCAGCTAGGCTGGCCAAGAACTCAGATTTTTGGTCAACACTGCCATTCTTACTCGGGCCTTATCATGGACCCCTATGGGTCTACTCATTACTATACCTGCTCCTGAGGTGGTATAACTCTGAGGGCTGGAAGAGGGCATTTCTGCCTTGGACACAGGCTCTGGATACAGAGTAACTGCTCTGCCCTAGGCAATGCTAAACATGCCCTCAACTTGCCTCTCCTGAGCTGCTTAGGCTGCTGCAGTTAGGGCAGAGCAGGTCCACCTCTCTTAGGGCAGCCTGTGTTGCCTTGCTCTGCCCTAAGCCTCCTTCAGAGTAACTGGGCTGGAGCATCTTGCAGTTGCTCCAACCTAGTGTTAGATAGGGCAGCCTAAGGGCTCTTATGTGGACAGATTAGTTGCTCTGGATTGGGCTGCCTGTCCCATTCAGTTTAATAGTGCTTACTTGCAGAAAAGAGTATATAAGATTGCAGCCACAACAGTGTGAACTTTAGATACAACCTTTCTTAAGTTTTTTTCTGCAGCAAAACTACAGGATACCACATAATTTGTAATTCTGCAGTATGATTTCAGACAACACCAGAATTTGGTGGCAAAAAAATAAAAAAATTACTGGTTCTACCTTACAAGGTTTGTTTCTTTGTTTAAGAAGTATAATTACCCTCTACTTTTCTAGAATGATCTTTTGCCCAAAGTGACATGCAAAAAAATGATCAATTTGGGAAGTAAAAAACGAGAGGGCAAAAGATGACAGGTACCCAAGCGCTGTGCACATTTTTTGTGAATATGTTAATATGGTATAATAATTATTCTTTCTTTTTTTCCTCTCTTGTCTTTATTTTTCAAACTTTCCCTATAGAGGTCCTTCTGTAGTGCCATGGTAGAAGAGCTGAGGATGTCTCTGAAGTGTCAGCGCCGCTTAAAACACAAACCACAGGCTCCGGTTATTGTGAAAACAGAAGAGGTTATCAACATGCACACATTTAATGACAGAAGGTTGCCAGGTAAAGAAACCATGGCATAGAGCTGGGAGGCCAAACAACCCCAAGCACAAACTCTTGTCTTTTTTCTTTTTTTCTTTTTCTTTTCCCAAAACAACTTTTGCGAGAATGTTTCCTGTGGAAATATGCAACCTGTGCAAAATAAAATGAGTTACCTCATGCCGCTGTGTCTATGAACTAGAGACTCTGTGATCTAAGCAGTTGTAAAGTCCAGACTCCGAACCACAAGCATCACAGATCAATCCAAGTTTACAAGGGGAGGGCTGGGTGGGGCTGGGAAGCATTATGACATTTCTCATGGGTTCCGCCATTCCTTAATGAATCCAAGTTCTATGTGAGTTTTATGGCTGGTCACAAATGCCGACTCTGTGAGAAAGAGCATGTTCGTTTTCGAAGTTCATCTGTTGCCGAGGGCTGGAGAAGGAATGAGCCACTAACTACTAACTACTGTAACTACCAGAGAAGTCCTTGAAAAACAATAGCTCAGAACTCTAGTAGGGGGAAAAGTGACTGTGTTTATGCACTCCCAAGCACAGAAGACCTGGTATTTAATGGCCTACATGCTGTACCTGCCAGCCTGTATGAGCTTACTGGGAAAGAATGAAAATGGAAAAAAATGAAGAATGAAAACAAGACACTTAACCTGCTTTTTAGTGTCTTTCTGTCACTGACCTGATTGCCAAATGAGGTAGTAGAAAATTGCATAAACTCTGGTATGAGAGAACCAAATGAAGGTGGCCACCCTTTAGATGACACAAAAGGTTTCCCTCAGTAGCAAATGATGTATCTGTAGGATGCTCTGCTCTAAGCAATTACTTTGTTGTTTATAACTGTGAAGCCAAGAGCCTATCTCATTTGACACAATGGCGGCTTGCATTTTTTAGCCCTGAAAGGTTGGGAAACTCTCATTTTTGCTTTGAATTGAACTCCATGGAGCCTGTGGGATTCTCGCTACCAGTGAAATAGGATGGGTCATCTTAAAAAAATTAAGAAGAGGGGATGTGAAGAACTCTAAAAAATGGATCACATTTCGCAGTACAGTCACAGTGTTTAAATGAGCAAAACTGATGGGCAGTTTTTCCCCCCTCCCCCGAAAAAAGAAGGGGGAAAAGTGCTCAGGTTTATTTGTGGAAACGCAAGATTTCTATGAAAATAGCTTTTGTATGGAAATTTTTTGTAATACTTTTTAAATCAACGATCTCAAGAACCTGCGTTCCGGTCAGGGGTGTGGTGCCAAGAGTGACTGGTAGTGCGAGCGCACCACCAACGTTTGGTGAAAACTATTTTTATTGAGGAAAAATAAAAAGGGGGAATCGTAGAAGAGAAATATTTTCAAGTTAGATAATATAAAATCTAGGTGCACTACCAATACCACTTACCAAGCCACACCCCTGGCTTCCACTAGTCTGATGCTGTAATGAACAGTTGTGTGTAAATGATGATGACAAACACCGACCTCCTGACCACATTGTGATAACAGTTGAAGTGCACACAGTTTGCTGTTTGAATCCAATGCACAACATTAAAAAAGAACCACACACACATTTTAAAAATTGTCAGTTTTAGTTGTTTTCTGGGCAGGGTTGGGTGGGATTGCTGTGTGATCATATGGGCAGTGCTATCAGCAATGGTACTTGCAGCCTCCTTGCATTAGAGCCCAATCCAGGTTTAGCAGGAATGTTCAAGCTGCGAGTTGAAGATAGCATGTGAATAGTGTTAGTTGGATTGGGCTCCAGTTTCTACATGTCTAATTTGCCAACCTTTCTTGTAAGTTGTTTTCAAAGACACAGGGCACAGCCTGCCAAGACCCCCTTCTTTACAGGACCTCTAGAAGAGAATGCTAGTTGTGCAAGGACTCAGCTGTGTTCATGCACAACTTCTGTTAATTTCAACGGGATGGACAGAGGAGACGGCCAGATGGTTGCCCCATCCCTTGGGGGAAGGGGGGAACGACAACAGTTGACCAAGTAATAGTAAAGCAGATGTTTAAATTACCCTTCTGGTGCTCAATCAGATGTGATACCATCCTAATAATTAACTTTAGTCTTACTGTAAATTTGTATCCTGAAAATAAAATGTACAATGGCGCGATATGTAGGGACACTTGCCTACACCCGCAGTTTATAAATATAGCTTTTTATTCCAGAAAAAATCACTTATTTCTTTTTTTTAATAAACGGAATCCAAACACTGTCTTGTATAAACAATGAGTCATCTGTGGATATAGCAAATGTGTGTCGATTCAAGCCACAACTGAATGTGGTCATTCAAAATGCTTCTCTGTTAAAACATGTTCACATTTCCATTGCAAGTATGGCTTAGCCTCACACATAAATGAAATCGCCTTGAATGCATGAGTGCATCCAATTTTCTCCTTGATCCAGATGTTTGTTTGTTGTATGAGCTCAAGAACAACTGTATAAACACAACGTTCCAGTGCTGCCCAAGTCTTTCTTGTTCACTTTTATGAATATTAGGCAACATAAGCAAGACAAAATGAGACCACAAACTTCTGCAAGAGTGAATGAGGAGAAGGCCATGCTGTCATAAAAGTTCAACATCAGATCTACATTAGTGGCTATATTGTGCAAACCATTGACTTATAATCTGAATATCTTTTCTAGAGAAATTACTTTAGTGGGGAACTAAATTTTCATTAGAAGATGTCAGACGACTGCCTCAGTTCCTAAACTGAATGCTGTGGTGCCCTGCAACAAACTCTTAGGAGTCCCACAACACCCTGGGATACCTCAAGGGAAACACAGTGAAGGGAGCAATGACCAAATTATTGCGGGCCTAGAGGCACCAAGAAAGAGAAAGGTGGGAACTCTGACCTGGGGCATAATTCATAAGCCTTTTAAATACTACATAATTCTCAGGTTTTTCCCAGCAGAATGTTGTTCAGTGGACTTGCAGCACAGCCAGCAGATCACACCAGACTGTATCCTAAGAAAGTCAGAGCTAAGCATTATTGAAATTGCCATATTTACCTTAATGCGCCATTGAATTTAATGCACAACCCAATTTCAAAGCTTTATTTATTTATTTAACATATGGCAAATACACGGAGTTGTGATAAATCAAATGTTAATGTCCAGTCCATCCAGCTATTCAAGGGCAGAGTGGTGTTTATTGAAAAAAATCAGACTGGCCCTACAATCCAGAGTAACTACGGGAGCACGTAAGAGACATTACGTGTACCCGTAGTTACTACACCACCTAATGAAAACCTATGGGAAACTCATATTGCAATCCAGAGCAAATTGTTCTTACACCGGTGCAAGGACTCCCTGTAGTTACTCTGGATTGTGCCCATTGTCTTGTAAGCTCTCGATGGATACTTGGACACAATGTGATGAATATCGGATGAATGCGCAGCTGCAAAACAGGTACATACAACTGGTTATAACTGCACGACTTTATACAACAATGGGATCACGTTACATTTTTATTACAGTACAGAACCAACCCTGTTATACTTAGAATTCTTATACGCAGATTTGACTCAACATAAATAGCCATTACACAAACTGCTTTTCTATTATTATAGAATAGTGGGCTAACAAGCCATCTTTCCATTCTTCAAGTTTTTATCAAAACTTATGACCAAAAAACAAAAATGCAACCTAGAGGTTTCTGTTTTGAACTTCCGTTTCTGGCATTCTCTCTAGCATTCCTGCCTGGGCTCACTTCCCTAACAAGGTTCTGAAAAATTACGTATTAAACGTTGGACTTTTTAACTGCATGGATTTTGCATAACCATGATCTTATCACCCGGATATGTTAAATTGTTGAAAAATGTGACTTATGGAACTAAAAAGTTTATTTCCTTAATTCAAAATGGACTAATGAGACTGATTTTCGAAGAGCCAATGAGATGCTGTTATCAGATGCTAGAATCTGCTAGATGCTTGAATCGATAAGGCTTTAGTAAGCCTTAGTAAGGTGATATCTGGGGTGTGGGCAGTTAGACCATGAGGACACAATCCTAATCATTTAAGGTCGGCACAATGCACCCACTTCCTGTTCCTGTGGTAGCGTTGAGAGGCTGGTGCATGTTTGTGCACTGGTCTAATCCCCCGCAGAAGTGCTTTTTAGCACTTTTGTGACATCTTGAGGACTGAAATGGCTAAAATCAGTTTGTAAGAATAATACCATCATGTTATATACACCAGTCCTATGCATCATTTACAGCAGAGTGCAATGAATGCAATGAGACAACCGCAAAAAACTAGTGGAGGAGAGCGATGGTACATCACCATGCCCACCACCCAAGTAGTTGCCCCACCCCTTGCATGGGATAAGATCCATCATGTGTGTGACACACCTGCATCAGGTGACACAAATCCTTGTGACGCCACTGGATTACCTCCTTTTTCAACAGAGCCACACGTTGATTAAAACCTGAACAGCTGCTTGAAAGGAAAAGCAGATACTTCAGAACAGATTCAGTCATGGTTCTTCTGCTTGGTCCTATCCAGTTCAGTCCTAACCACAAGTTTGACCCAATCAGTTTTTCAAGAGGCAGATTAACAGGAGAGCCTCTCTCATTTATCAGTTTGCCCCAGGGTGACCAGATCCTAAAGTGAAAATGTAGGACCTGGTCATATGTAGGACCTACATTTTAAAAGAGCTAGTAGACTGGCTTACTTACTATGGCAAGCATGCATGGTGGTGGTGGTGGTGATGATGATGATGGCAGGCAGGCAGGCGAGGCGAGGCAGCACTGGGCAGCAGGCTGGGGGATGCTTGGGGACACTGGGGGGCAGTTTAAAGCTGCTGAGGCTTGGAGCAACTAAGATCCACCAGGCACAGGCAGCCCTTTGCAAAGGAAAGACTGTGCACATGCGCAGTCTCCCTACCCTTTAAGCTCTGACGGAGAAGCTCCAGGGCTTCTCCATGGGTGGAGATCACTATCCTCGGCTGACCCGAGGAAGTCACTTTCACTTCCTCGGGTCAGCCAAGGAGAGTGAGCTCCGCTCAAGGAGAAGCCCTGGAGCTTCTCCCATTGGAGCTTAAAGGATAGGGAGACTGTGCACGCATGCGCAGAGTCTCTCTTTTGAAACGGCTGCCACAGCTGGTGAATCTTAGCCACACCAGGCCGTGGCAGCCTTAAACTGCCCCCAGTACTCCCAAGCATCCCTCAGTCATGTCAGTGGCTAAGGGTCCACAAACAAGTGGACCCTGCCTAGGCAGGAATAATGCTAAGATGGTGGTGGTGGTGGTAGTAGTTGTCTTGAGTATGGCACTATGCTAAAAGTTGGGTGGATTTTGGGAGAAGTGTCAATGTGTGCACGCACTTCCTTTTCCTGAAATCACAGCAAGTCTAGAGTATACTTTGAGCAATGAGATGTGCCTGTTGATAAAAAAAAATATAGGAAACATATCTAACTAAACTTCAAGTTTACAACTTTCAAACATGCCATTAAATACATATTGGATGGTAGCTCCTAATTTTATTCCACTTGCTCTTCATCCTAATGCTAGCATAACAAACTCACACAAACCTATGAAGTTCCCTTTTGTTGAGTTGGAGGCATGGGTTTCCAGCTCTGTATTGCTTGAAAGTAGTGACACACAACCATTTTTAAGAATTTTATACAGGGTCGCAGAGGCAGTTTTGGACTTTCTATCTGTAAATGACTGAGATAGTACTGTTTTCCTGCATGTTGGCATGGCTGAGAGAGGGCAGTAGAGATCAAGGATACCACACCTTGAGGGGTGTCAAAAGGTCTCCATCCTGCCTAAGCTCAGTTACTTCCAACTTGATGCCCTGTGAAAAAGTATTCAAATTTGGCTCCTAATCCCTTTGAGAGAAAGATCATGAAAGAAGGATGGTGGGACAATGGTGTAGCTAGAACTTCTGGTGTCTGGAGCTGTGACTCTCAACATCACCTCTCAGAAGCGTCAAGTTGGAAGTAACTGAGCTTAGGCAGGAAAACTGGTTATAATATATTTATGGTGAGTAGATGTGATCCAGGCCTGAACATCTTATACCTGACCAGTTCTGTTGTGGCACCCTGATAGTCCCCTTAACCAGCCCTCTGCAGGTGGTTTGGGACTGCAGAAGGTTGACAAGCATCTAGTGGGCTGCCATTTAGGGCTGGTAAGCTGCAGTAATGGTAAACTACAAGTCATGCAGACCTCATAGAGTGCTTCTCTCATTTCTAGCTTCAACTTTTCAGCTACAGAACCACATTACAGCTCTGCTGCCCATTAATTAAATTTGGCAACTTTGAAGAAAAGTGCAATCTGTTCCTTTCAGATGTGGGATTTTTACAATTTCCTGTAACAATTCTGTTAACCTTTTGGTCTTATCTGAAGTGTCAGACAGCTTCCCTTCTGGCTGACCTGGAACGTCTATGAAATATGAAGCCGTAACATCATTTAAGCATCCTTTATGATGCACCATCTGGATAATAAAACAAAATTTTAAAACTACATCTGTATGGCACTTTTTGGTCATTAATCTAAATATGAACATTTAAGGTATAGGAGTTTTGGGTTGTTTTTTGTTTTTTTGTTTTTTTTGCTTATCTTGTAGATTATTGTCCATTCAGCTCTGTGCCCTTTCATTTATAGTAGCTATGACTGTTTCATAGGAAGCTGTATCTTTTCCAAAGCCAAATAGAGAAATACCATCTGAAAGTAAAACAGATATTTCTTCCTTTACAGGCTTGAGCACCATCTCTTTAAGGGAGAGGTCACCTTTAAGACTCAGAAATAAGGAACAAATAAAAGGATCCCTTTGGCCCATATCCTAAAGTCAAATTAAGCCCTTTGTGATGGAGCAGTTAAGGTGACTTTACATAAGAAAACACTAGAGGGTGACGTAACTGCGTGGACCTGTAACTGCTCTGGATTTTGCCCGTGGGTGGGGACGGGGAGAGATGGTGCCATTCTGGGAACCAGCAATGGTGAAGAGCAGCTTCCTGCTGGCAATTGGGGCAGCAGCTGTGGCAACACCTCCTAGCTATGTGTACTGGGGTGTCTTGTGTGTTGACAAGCAACATTCCGAGTACCGAACTCGACCCTCGGGGGTTGCCGACCCCTGCTCTATCCCTTCCTGTCTGTGACCAAATCACTAGCTCCGTGATCAAATAAGCTCTGTAAATCACAAGCTGAGTAACATCTGTTACTCAAATGTTAGTAAGTTCTCACTCTATAAACAAAACTAATTCTACCAAAAATAATACCCTTGATAGTGTTTTTTAGTGGTAGCCATTGGCATTACCCTGAAACAGAAGTTGGAATCACTTCTATATCTTTATAGACAAAATTGATGGTTCAGGTCATATTGTTTCCAAGAATTCAGGCTCCAGAGTGGGTTTTTGATGCAAAGGTAATAATAGTATTTCATGTCCCCTCTTCAAAGATTATGTTATGAAAGAGAAATCCTCATATTGTTATATTCTATGCTTAAGCAGTATTTCATGCTCTAATAAGTAGGTAGGTAAATTTTAAACTGTTATTGCAACTCATTTAACACAACCAATATTTTCTCCCCGTAAAAAGGCTGCATTGAATGTGCACCACTTTCTATTTTGAGCTAAAAACAGCATTTTGAAAAACAGATGCTTCCTCTGTATCCTCCACATTTCTTGATTATAAAGAATATTCACTCTTTTTTGAACCTATCCATAAGTGTTTTTCAAATGCTTTGCTGGGTTAGCACATGGCTGTTCCTGGGGTGGAATATTGTTCAGGAACAAAGCCCTCAAACCCACCAATAGGTCAACAGGGGACTTGTGCAAGCCTCACTGGGGTTTAGGATTGCGCTATCAAATTTTGTGCACAATCCCTATCCTGGATTCTTACATTGTCTAAGGAATCATCAATATTTGCTGATCTTTATTGCAGAGTCAGTGGTTGCTTTTCTATCTCAGTTCTGGGGTTTTCACAGCATACAAAATACACCTGAGCTTCCCTGCGTTTGACCTTTAAAAATCTAGATTTGATTTAATCATAAAATTAACCAACTGTAGGAGGGGAATGCATCTGGCTACTTCACCCCACCTTAAAAAGTGGCAAACCCTACAATCCAGAGTAACTACAGGAGCACGTAAGAGACATTAGGTGCACTCGTTGTTACAACACCACCTAGTGAAAACCTGTGGGAAATTCATATTGCAGTCCAGAATCATTTGTTCTTACACCGGAGCAAGGACTCCCCCTAGTTACTCTGGATTGCACCCAAAGAGGGCATTCATCACAGTCGCATTTTTGATTCATGCTTATTAAATATAGGAAGAATAACTGCTGTAAACTTTTTAGACTTTTTACAAAGGTGGTTGCACAGCACAAAGAGCATGATCCTAACCATATCAACTCAAAAGTAAGCTCCATTGTGTTCAGTGGGTTTACAGCCAGGAAAGTGTCTTAGAAAATGGAAACATTTTGATCCATTTGGTAAAAAGCGATCATTCAAAAGCACCCTCATTACATATGTGGAAAACCAAATCCACAACAATATGCTTTAATCTTTTATTTTGTCTTTTTTGAACAAGAACCTGGAATGGGTAACACTTTGAAAATTCATGAGACAACCTGTATATACAAATACAATTTAAAAAAAAAACATCAAGAATTACATCAGTGACAAAATTTACAATCAACTTGCTCTGTGGGGTTGTCAGAATTGGAAAAAAATGGGCAGAAACTGGCAAACTTTCCTCGTGAGGGAGCTGTCCATGCCTAGACCCATAAAGAGCCTCTTGGCTAAGAGTCCCATCAAGCCTACCTGCTGAAGAAGAAGACTTTCTGAAAAGAAGACTACCTCTTTGAGAGCCATCTCAGTATGGGCTGCAGTATCTAAGATCTGACATATTACATGGATTCACACTGGCTATTCTGGAGTGAGATCTTTTTGTCTCCCTGTGAACAGCACTTAATCATAATTCCAACAATACGTCAGTCTTGCTTTGAATCTCCATCGCCTCAATGGAAAGTGGTTGATAAGAGATTTCATCATTTGTAATTGCCTTACATTGTCGCTTAAGTGCACCTCACTATTCATAATTACAAACACTCCCTCTCTGTATGTTGCTTCAATTACAACATCCTTGCCTTGCACTGCGCAATTTCTTTAAGAAGTCTGTTTCTCAGAGAGCAACATTAAGGGTAATTGTGTTCCAGTGTTTAAATAATTGGGTAAAATTAGGGATAATTTTGTTCCCAGTTATTCACTGTCCTTTCTGATATATTATATTGAAGGTGTTAACATAGTTCATGGGACTCAGTTTTCATTACTACTCTCCGTATGAATTACGGATGTTTAAGGAACAAGTTTCTTTTCATGTATGATTGCATTGGGATTCATTTTGTTCCATGACTTATTGATCCATACACAGTTCTGGTCTTTGATAAAAAAAATGGATAAAACGCCCTACTAAAAGAAAAGATCACACCGCTGAGCTCATCAACACAGAGAAAACACTGCTGCTTTCCTCTTCTCCCTCCTCCAAATCTGCATACGTCTGTCATATAGGAGGCGGAAAGATAAAATAGAACTGAAAACTGTGGCAATCTGCATAGGCGTTGATTCTGGACCAATTTAGAAAGTCTTTTCGTTAAATCCAGGAAGAGGAGAGATTTCTTCATAGCTGGGTGACAGAACAACAACAAAAAGAACAGGGGGACTCTGCTTATCCTTAGGAAAAATGTCACAGGCTCTTTGTGATCATTCAACTTGCCTATAATAAGCCAGTATTCTCAAAACTTTAAAAATGTGAATCGTTGAACCTTCTCTGGTATCTTCCATCACAATAGGACAAAACTGTCTTGTCTCCTCCTTTTATCTGAAAGGACTTTCCTATATTTCAAATGCAGTTATCTTGCTGTTGAAAGTAACTAGTGAAGTGTAAAGCTGAAAAGTATATTTAGGGCAAAATCCATAGCAGTTACTGGTCCACGCAGTTATGTCACTCTCTGGGGTTATCTTATGGAAAGTCATCATAACTGCTCCAGAGCAAGGGGCTTAATTTCACTTTAGGATATAGGCCTTAGTGTCTCCAGTTCAGGTGAAAGTAGGCATCTGAACTGAAAATGCATTAAAAAAATCTAACTCAACCTTTTCCTCATATCATCAGAGTAAATTAAAATGTGTATTAAATACTGTAGGGTCTCATGATTCAGAATGAACATTATTCACCTCTATGTATTCAGGGGCATAATGTCATTGAAGCTGGAAATAGCATAAAGCCATTATGATTAGAAATATGAGGGTTAAAATGTATGTTTGTGTATGTATGGGGGGAAGAACTGAGCTGACAGTTCTTTAAAAAAAGCTAAGCCCATCTTTGCAAAGTTTTGCTGCTTAAAATGTTGTTTGTCCTCGAGTTATACTTGCCTATAGGTGTTGAAAGACGCTTAAACCCTTTCACTTGGAATCCTCAAGAAAGTGTGCATTAAAATGCTTTGGAGAAACATTTTCCAAACATTTTCCAAATTTCCAAACATTTCCCAAATTCATGGGCTAATTTTGTTTGTATGGACAGAGTTGCAGTACTAGGAGACAGTGTGTATAGCTGTGTGACTCAGGATGCAATCTTAGGCTGCAATCCTAAAGACACTTTCCTGAGAGTAAAACCCATTGAACCCAATTGGGTTTACTTTTGAGTAGACATGGTTAGGATTGTAGTCTTCACCAACTTAACTGGCTTAACTCACCAGGTTAAGTTAACCATTTTTTTATTTTAAAATTTTTTTTATTTTAACCAGCCTAACCTAATGGCATATCTTCCTGTGGTGGTGGTGCAAGGTCAGTGAATGCCTGTGCACTGGCCTAACCCCTCCATGACTGGGGCAGAAGTGTCTTATGGCACTTTTGTAACACTGCCAGATTAGCACAGGACTTATACTGGGGCGTAGGCTGGCCTAACTGGAGCTTAGGATTGCAGCCTTAGGGCACAATCCAGAGTAACTACAGGGAGTCCTTGCTCCGGAGTAAGAACACTTTACTCTGATTGCAATATGAATTTCCCATAGGTTTTCACTAGGTGGTGCAGTAACTATGGGTGCACATAATGTCTCTTACATGCCCACATAGTTACTCTGGATTGTAGGGTTAGACTCTGTCTACCAATGTCTCTGAGGTCTGTGTTGCAAACCTATGTTTGTAAACAAACAATTCATTATGAAGGCCAAGGTATTTGAAGAATGAATGAACCAGTAATTAAGGACAGTGACCCAGCTTAACACCTGTGTATAACTGATCCGGTGAATGTCTTAATTTATATCTGCAAGCTGGCCAGCCCAATTAGAACACTTTCCACTTTGTCTTCAGCTGTTGAGGTTTCCTGTGCTGTGAAGTGCACACTGGTCACGGCACATTTATCTAGCATAGTGAAGAGAGATTAGCATAACTGAGAGAGTGTTAAAGTGATGGGAAATACAAGAAGGGATTCGATGGAAGGCAATAAATCAAAATAAACAAACATATTGCTCTCTCAGACCTGCCCCTCTATGGTAGGAATGAAAGAACATGAGAGAAGCTAATGACTCTTTTGTCTGACTGTTGTGCTTCTTCTCACACATGGCCTGCTCCTGAGTTTAACCCGAAGCAACACCTCTTAGGAGGTGTGTTTTATTTCTCTGTTACAGAAGATTAGCTCTGTAGGAGGACTGCAGAAAACTGACCCAAGAGCAACAACAGCACTCTTGTATCAAATTGTGATACCAGAAAAATTCAGGAGAAGTGTGTTGTAACACACACCAGTGTATTTCACCTAACAGGCTGATTGACAGCCCAATCCTTACTTTATTTGAGCACTTTCCTCTCACGTTCACCAGGAACTCTGTTCGCCATTGCTATCTCTCCAAAAGATGGGTCAAGACCCTCTGGTAGGTCCTAAACCTAGTTTGGGAGCTGCTCCTCTAATTGATAAAGGCTTTGCCTTCCAAGATTTATCCTTGCTTCTCAAGAGTCATCCTTGCTTCATGGAGGCATCAATACCTTTGTAAGGGCAACAGCCAATGCACCAATCACTGAAGCCATCAAAACTACAGTATTTGCATATCTAGCAACCAAGACTCCTTACACACAAAAAAGAGGGGACACCTGCTATGAATGATATCCAGAGATATTGATAAACAGAGATATTAAGAGAAGTCATTTATGCAAGTGGTTTTTTGACATATAAAACCAGTATCACAATACTTCCAGGTTTCTTTCTTAGGGAGCATAAAATCATATCACAGAATCAAAGAGTTGGAAGGGACCTAGTAGGTCATCTAGTCCAACCCCCTGCCTGCAGCAGGAAATCCCCCTAGAGCATCCCCAACAGGTGCTCGTTCAGCCTCTGCTTGAAGACCCCTAGTGGGGGAGAGTCTACCACCTCCCTTGGCAATTTGTTCCACTGCCGAACCGCCCTCACCGTCAGGAATTTTTTCCTGATATCCAACCGGAATCTCCTCTCTTGCAGTTTGTACCCATTGGTTCTAGTTCTGCTTTCAGAAGCAGCTATGAACAAATGAGCCCCTTCCTCCCTATCACAGCCCTTCAGGTATCTGAAGAGGGCAATCATGTCTCCCCTCAGCCTCCTCTTCTCCAGGCTGAACATCCCAAGTTCCCCCAACCTTTCCTCGTAGGGCTTCCCTTCCATCCCACTGAACATTCTTGTCGCTCTCCTCTGGACTTGCTCCAGTTTGGCTGCATCTTTCTTAAAGTGAGGTGCCCAGAACTGAACACAGTACTCAAGGTGAGGTCTGACCAATGCTGAATAAAGAGGAACTAGAACTTCTCCGAGCAGTCCTAGCCTAGTCTGGTACAACTCATTGGTCTTCCCGTTCTCATGGTGGTGTAGGAGGCAAGTGCATGTCTGAGCACCGGCCTAACCCTCTCCCTGGAGTGGCGCAGAAGTGTCTTATGGCACTTTGGTGACACCCCCAGGTCAGCACAGGGCTTAGGCTGGCCTAACTGGAGGGTTAGGATTGCCAGCCTCAATCTCTTAGCCACTTCACTACTGCATGGATGTGCCTGGAATTCTGTCTTACATGGGCTGTATTTGGTTTCAGTTCTCTTTAAAGAAGCCTCTTCAGACCCTCCTTGTTTTCAATGGCATCAAGCTACATACGGACAATATTCCGAACTCATAATTCCTGTATTGGTGATGATTGCTCCATATAGTTCATTTGTTCCATTACAGTTTTGAGTGGTTGGTTTGTTTGTTTTTTGTTTATTTTACCACCTTTCAAAAGTTCTTCCTGAACTCTAAGCTTTGATTCCTATGAAATCTTTAGTATATCTTCTCATTAGAGATAAAAGGTTTCAGAACATACTCCTGGAGCTGAATTCTTTTGAAGTGAAATTCCTTGCATTTGTGTTCTCTGAAGTTGAAAATGTTCAAGAAAGACAGAATGAAAATAGTAAAAAGAAAAACTGGTTCTATAGACTTATATATTTTGCATATGAATGAGAACTACTATGGTTTTTTGGGGTGGAATTTTTGGGGAGTTTGTTTAAGGTACTGCATTTTTAAGGGGTATGTTGAAAAATTTAACCTTTTGCTGGGATTTCAACAGTGGGAGATGTTATAGGTTAACCCTTTGTGTTTCAGCACGTCAGCAACCTCTGCAAAGCTAGGTGTCCATGTGTAAAATGGGTCAAACCAGTTACTAATCAACAGGAGGAACAGGATAGATCCCTGTGGAATTCTTTATGAATCTTGAGGCTTATCCTGAACAAATTAAAATGCACTAGTCCCAAGACTGATCAATGGGACACATCACTTTGCATCTCTTTCTGAGCACTCTTCACAGCTTGGAAATGGCAGCTTGGGTAAAAAGATAGCAGAAAGATATTTTGAAAGGCAGAGTGCATACCTGGCAAACATAAAACTGGTAGGTGTGCTGTCCCATTTAGTTCTTTGTTAGCTTGTGTTATGATGACAGTTGCCTTCTTGGTGGTCTGCTAGTATATATTTTTTAACAAAGCCAGTACTACAAAGACAGGGCATGACCCTATCATGCTACTAAATCTAATAGCAGTGCCCTGGAATTTATCTGCATTAAACACCGGGTAGTGCCTACTGCTATATCTTTTGACAAATAGGTAGGATTTCCAGTAGGAGGAACTCTCTATTTTCAACCTGGCTTTAAATGCTGACAAGTGACAGCGTTATGAGGATGAGTGACACCTTTCAGGCAGAGGGGAAGGTGCAGGGCAGAAAAGAAAAGGAAGACAAGTTGGCTGGTCAGAAAGCTTCCAAACACAGAGATAAAAGGAAGAGGGAGAGTGACACAGAGCCTCTGAGGAACAACAAGGAGCAGAGACTTACATAATTCTCCAGGGTCCATATTGTTAGAGGCAGTGCATAGTTGTACAGCCTTTGGGGTTTCAGAACACAATTCTGAAGTAGAAACAGCCTCCTGCTTCCTTCTTGCTTTGCTTGAGAAGTAAATTATTTTCCTCCATTTCATGGATCAGCTCGTCCCCCTGGACAGTTGCCTGTCGACTCTGAGAAAACAAAGCTAAAGACTTTGTCAATCCCATGCCTTCCTGCCCTCTCCCCTGCTTGTTCTCACAATTGGGATTAACAAATGAATGGCCTCCATATTCCTCATGATGATTGGACTTGTCTAAAATGAAAGGGCCTGTCTTTACTTCATAGTCCAGTCATAGCTGGGGGGGGGGGGGAGAAAACAATTTCCCTTCTTATTTTTGTATGGCCCCTTATAGGATAAAATAGACTATTTGGCAACTTGACTGTACTCCCTATTTCCATTGGAGCTAAGGTGTTTTCCTATTTTGGCAGCTGCAAATGTCAGATAAAAAGAGTTCAGTTTTATGCCAAGTGTTCAATTTGCTGGAAACCGGCAATTGACTTTGAGACCCGTTTGGTAAAAATCCCCAACTGGATCCCTGACAAAACAGACCATTCAACCCACCACATTGCAGTCCTAGACTTCAGACCACCAAGTATGGCGACTTTGATGTGAAAGATTGTGTTGACAGCCTTGACTGAAGCTGGAGGCAATTTTATAGGCAAAGAAACAAAGCTCCGCAATGGAGCAGAAAAGCACATGGGTTTATTAGAGCCGACAAAAATAACCTTTAAAAAAAAGAATGAAGAAATCTTTCCAAAGCTCCAATTATTAGGAAAGTGTCACATTTGGAAAACAATATTGGCACTGACAAGCTTAATCATCATCATCATCATCATCATCATCCTCATCCTCATCATCATCATCATATTCCAGGGGGACTCATTGTCCCCATTGCTGTTTGTCATCGCAATGATACCTTTGACAGTGATCCTACAGAAAGCAAATCTGAGCTACCAAACTGCCAAAAATTCACAGAAAATTTCATATCTATTGTACATGGATTATTTGAAGCTCTACAGAAAGTCAGAAGCAGAAATCCAGTCACTCACCAATACAGTCCAAGTCTTTAGTACCGACATCAACATGGAGTTTGGCCTGGACAAATGTGCCACAGTGGCACTAAAGAAAGGGAAGATCACAGAAAGTGATGGCATTGAAATGCCAAATGGTCAAACCATTAAATGCCACCAGCCTGAAGTCTACAAATATCTGGGCATACTGCAGCTGGACAATATCAAGCACGGGCATGTAAAAACTGTGGTCAGCAAAGAATACATTCAAAGGGTTCGAAAAATTTTGAAGAGCAAATTGAATGGCGGCAACATTATAAAAGCTATAAATAGCTGGGTTATACCTGTAGTTAGATATACTGCTGGCATTGTGAACTGGACACAGAAGGAACTGGATGACTTGGATAAGAAAACAAGGAAGTTAATGACCATTCACTATGCTTTACATCCACATAGTGATGTTGACAGGCTGTACCTGCCTAGAAGATCAGGGGGTAGAGGACTTTTGCAAGTGAAGCAGTCTGTTGAAGAAGAAAGACATACCCTAGCAGATTATGTGAGAAACAGGCAGGAATCTGCTCTGATTGAAGTCAGCAAGAGAAAGTTGTTGAAAGTGCAGCAGACTAACTATGAATATCGCAAAAGTGCAATTCAGACTTGGACTGCCAGTTGGCAGAAAAAAGTATTGCATGGCCAATTCCTTGCCAAGATCAAAGGAAAGATTGATCAGGATAAGACCCGGTTGTGGCTCACGAGTGGAACACTGAAGAAGGAGACGGAAGGCCTGATACTTGCTGCCCAAGAACAGGCAATCAGGACAAATGTCATCAAGGTCAGAATTGAAAAATCAGCCCATGACCCAAAATGCCGGCTCTGCAAAGAAGTGGATGAAACCATCGACCATATTCTAAGTGGATACAGAAAGATCACGCAGACTGACTACAAACTGAGGCACGACTCTGTTGCCCAGATGATCCACTGGAATCTATGCCAAAAGTATCATCTGCCAGTGGCAAAAAACTGGTGGGACCACAAGCCTGAAAAAGTGGTTGCAAATGAGCAGGTCAAGCTTCTGTGGGACTTCCAGATACAGACAGACAAGGTCTTGGAACACAATACTCCAGATATCACCATCATAGAAAGCAGTCAGGTGTGGCTTGTTGACATCGCCATACCAGGTGACAGCAGAATTGAGGAGAAACAACTGGAAAAGATCTCCTGCTACCAAGACCTAAGAATCGAATTACAGCGTATCTGGTGTAAGCCAGTGCAGGTGGTTCCAGTGGTAATTGGCACACTGGGTGCAGTGCCAAAGGACCTTGGCAGGCACCTGAAAACTATTGGCATTGACAAAATATCACTCTGCCAACTGCAGAAAGCCGCTCTTCTGGGATCAGCACGAATTATATGCCGCTACATCACACAGTCCCAGACTCTTGGGAAGGGTCCGACTGGTGATGTGAATGAAACCAGCACAAAATTGTTCGCTGTGTATTTATGGATAATAATGATAATAAATTTTACTTATATCCCACCTTTCTTCTGGAGGGACTCAAAGTGGCATACAAAAAATCTATAAAAATACCAACACTTTAAATCAGTGGAACACTGTTTTAAAACAGGCATCTTAAAAACAATAAATATAAAACATCTACATTAAAACACTGATTAAAACCATAATAAAAGAGTTGTGTAGTAGAAGTAGCCAGACTAAAAAAAGAGTGTGTAATGATCAATGATAATCAGCTCTATGTTATTTATTTATTTGTTTGTTTGTTTGTTTGTTTGTTTGTTTATTTATTTATTTAAAAAGTACTTTCCATTTTTAGTCTTACTGGAAATCCAGAAATCCCAGTTGATGCTGCCGGATCATGTTTGTTTTGTCAAGACTTAGGGCCCGATCAAGAACCCCGTGTACCGCTGCCAGCTTAGTGCCCATGTGTACTGTTGCAAATGTGCTATAAGACAGGTTTGCAAGCCCTTCCTGGGGGCCCTGCATTGAATTTAGTCCAATGCAAGCCTGAGCTGGGCCAGCTCTGGTGCTGAAAAGGGGAAGGGGTTTAAGAGTAGGAAGGTAGGGAAGAGTGGAGAGCACCTAGAGGAGAGGGGAAGGGAACTGGGTGGGAGGAGGCAGCGCCACCAGATCATAAGTCCTGTGTTGGGGTTAATTTCCTTACTTGGGGGAAGGAGATGGCAGAAACTGCCCAGGACACACTGGATGTAATGGCAACTATTTGGTGCTGCGGAAAACCATGCAGCTCAGGATTGGGTTATTCATTGTTTGTATTGTAATAAACAAAATTAAAGCCTTTTCTTAAGCATATGGCTTTTTTGAACCTTTTTAAGAAAGGAGAGAGAACATCCCATTATCACTCATACCACAGGGAATTACATATTCAGCACACTTTGGCTCCTAATTTTAATTTTTTCTCTTTTTTGCTACCTGTTATATTTTATATTTGTGTTAATATTCATTTTCTTCCCATATGTCAAGCATTTTTTGAATGCTGAACAACTTGCTTGGCTCTAACAAAAAATGATTGCCAGCTTACATTACTTGCTTTCCACTTCTCCTCTACTTTCCCAATCAGGGAAAAAGTCTTTGACTAGTGCTATAAAATTCAGTTTCTGGACCAGACCACTTTGGAAACACTGGATTTGTTGAAAAATATACCTGCAGGGCATATTGGAAGTGAACAGATGCTCATCAATCAGACTGGAAATGGAAATGGAACATCACAAGGCAAGGTGGAGCTGTCGCAGTCAGCACTGAGGCTGCACTCTTGTCTCTAGTGAACACCAGCTTTTTCTGCTGCCCTAGTTCTTATAGATATGAATGGCCTTCTTCCGGCAGTGCCCTTTATGCCACAGGTTAGCTTAATGATCATAGGCTCCTTCAAACAAACCTTTTGGCTTTGGACAATGTTCTGAATCCAGCACACTCAATGGCTATGCATCATTATCATCACCACCATCACTAACCTTATCTATTTTTAATAATTTAATGAGATCAAATATCTTTTGTGAGACTCAAACAAAATTGTCACAAATATGACCGCATTACAGGTAAACCAAAAAACATCACCAAAGAACAATGCTGATCTGGATTATCATGGGACCTCTTAATATATGTTGCTGAAGATGAATAGCATATTGCTTGAAAAATATAAGTAAGTAAATAAGTAAGTAAATTCTTGTGTAGAAACTATGTCAATTAAAATGTTTCTTTTTCAGAAGAGCAAAAAAGTCAATCATAGTGCTAATGACTAATCTACAACTTCTGCTAGGTGTTATTTTGATACACCAGACAGAGTTCCATGGGAAATAAATCGTGTAGTGTCATAACGGTGACTTGTGGTAGTTCATGCTTCCTGGGTAACTCTTCTAAGAATTCACACATATGTCAATCTGATAATGAATTAAAGTTTTATCTTGTTAAACTAAAGTTTGTCACACAGCATATGTGATATTCCTCATTCCATTTTCTCTGGCGAATAGAAAAAAACATAAATTATGAAAGAAATGGTAGACACCACAGTCAAATACACTGATAACCCTGGGTTCCCCCCATAAGACACTGAAGGATACATTTCTTATGCCTACGGTTCCTAAACATTTCACTTGGTAGATCCCCTTGACATATTGGACCATTGGATGCAGCTCCCCACTAGGTTAAAATCCTATACACTGTGTAGAGCAGTGGGTTTTTCATACAGGTTTCCTGGCTGGTTTCTAGTGCTCCCTGGGGAGACACTGCTCAGTTTGGGAATCACTGTTTTATGCAGAATTTGATCAAATACTCCTCTAGGAGCTTATGTCCAGGGAAATGTACAGCTGGCTACAAAAGAGAGATATACATGCTATGGGATTTTCTCCAGCTCCATCTTATTTTTGAGTCTTTTTGAAATATATTTGCTAGCTAAATGTAAACTTTGATATATTTTGACAAGAGCCAAGACTGAGAGCTATCATATAAGGAAACATCATTATTCAAAATATCTATTGGATTCCAAAGTTTATCCCAAGGCTGTCCTTTCACCTACGTCTAGGTATTATTTTTTGTACCAGCTTACATAATTTGAATTATCAAATAGAACTTGCAGCCAGACCAGACTTTCCAATACTTTATATTACAATGATACTACTATGCTAATAAAATGAGTGAGAGTTGATAGGGCAGAGCATGGAATGTATATGTGAGGATGTAAAGTCAATTCTCATCTGCTGGGGTTAAGCTGCTGGAAACCCCAGAGGATAATGAGTCAGTAGATAGGGAGTCATTGATCCTATGGGATCTGTTGGGGTTTGTGTCCCCTAACCATGTTGGTTCAGGCAAGTTGTGCTAGGTGGCTGATGCAATACTGTAAAAGGCGGATGTAATACTCTAGGATGTAATACTCTAGGAGTATGGGGAAACCCCTTCCAGCATGATGCAACATGCTACAATAACAGAAACTGCTAAGTCAGTTTCACTGTAGATCAGGGGTGTCCAACCTTTTAGCTTCCCTGGGCTGCACTGGAAGAAGACGAGTTGGTTTGGGCCGCACATAAACACTAACAACTTTTTTAAAAATGTAGGACAAAATGTAGGATGTCCTATATTTTGTCCTAAATTTTTTAAACCTTGGAGTAAGTCTCACTGATTTTAATGGAGCTTATTTCTGAGTAGGCATGATGCATAAGATGGGCAGCAATCCTCTCCAAAGCTAAACCTTGGAGTAAGTCTCATTGACTATCATGGGGTTTTCTGCTGAGTACAATGGGCCTTACTTCTGAGTAGACATGGTTAGGGTTGCAGCATATCTCCAAAGTTAAGCTTGGAGAGGATCACAGCCCATCCCATGCATCATTGGGCTCTCAGACTGCAACTTGGGAGTAAGCCTCATTGACTTTAATGGGGCTTACTTCTGAGAAGGTCTCAAGGGCAGAACAACTTTGTGGCGGCCACCCAGGTCAGTGCACAGAGAAGTGCGTGAAATTTGAAAATGGCGGCTGCCACAAAGCTGGTTTTTCTAATGTGGTGGCCAGCTTTGCAGGAGGGCCGCATCCACCCTCATCCTGGGCCGCATGCGGCCCCTGGGCCGCATGTTGGACACACCTGCTGTAGATCACCTGATGGTCAGTGAACCTTCTGATAGGTGCTCTTAGTGACACAAAGTCAGATTTAAGGAAGCCCTGTGAGGCTGGACATTGTGGGATGATAGAGGAGTTAATACTGTGTGTTACTCTGACAAACTGTGACAAACTGGACTGATTATTTGGACTTTGCTAATGGATAACCTTCGGATTTGCTGTATGTAAGCTGATTAATGTCTTGTGTATGACCTTGGGCCGGTTACTGGAATTGAGTTCTGCCTTCTGTAACCTCGAGACAATACAACTGCTTTTGCTATTGCACCAGCTGTCTCCTCTTCTACTTTCTATTTGCCGCTGCTTGCTGTCGCTGCATAAATGTTCTCTGCTAGCCCTACTCACTAGTAGGGTCTACACACCCTAACAGGATTAATGGGGTAAGGGGAAGGAGTATCTAACTTGCCAACAATGGAGACCCCCCAAACACCAAAAGAGGCATTCAAATAGTACCATTGACTAGAATGAATACCTTTAAAATAGCCATGTGAAGCTTCAAAATTGTGTGGAACAGTTTCTGAATCTATCCACTCTATTTTGAAGCTTCTGAAAGCACTTATAAAGCCATCTACACTAGTTGTGGATGCCATTCTGAGGTTTCTTCTGCATTTTGAATAATGTTCCAATATTTTTCAGCCACTAAGTCATGACTGCTGCACACCAGGCTCATGATCTTCTGAATAACTTACTTCCAATAAGTTCAACAAAACCCTTGCAGATATAGACTATCTGGATAAATTTAAGACTCATTGCATCCATTACTGGAGACTATGCCAAACATTGTCTTACCTTGAGGAGACCCATATAACTGCAGTCCAACTGCAGGATTCATCACATGCTTCAGTGGGGCAGCTATGTTAGTTAATACTGGAAAAGGGTTGCCATATGTCCCCCAGAACAGGGACAATACTGATTTTGGGGGTATGTGTTCACATAATAGCAAATGGGACAGAGGTTCCTGTCCTGATTTTGTGGAATAAAATTATGACAACCATATGCTAGAATGTTGGTTAGGATTTGGGACTATGATACTCGTCTCTTATGTGGGTGGCAAGCTTGAATCAAGATCCTGTGTATTCTCTTTTTATTCTCTAATGATCAAAACTGTCATACATAACAAAATAGGGCCTCTGTTTTGTTGATGTGTGCAAATCTTTGGACTGAGGCTACAGCCAGTGATGGGATTCAAAGAAATTAACAACCGGTTCTATGCCCATCTGGCAGCCACTTTTAAATGGCTATTTTTAAACTTTATATATCCTATCTCTCATTAACAACTGGTTCTATAGAGTAGGTGCGAACCTGCTGGAGCCCACCACTGGCTACAGCTAACATACCTCTTTGTTATACATACCTCTATGTATTCCAGATTACTCACATGGAAACAAAAACCGTAAGCAACCCAAATAGTCCACTGACCTCAGTGGTCTGAAGTGTCCCCAACACTAATTTGGATTGGAGCCACCAGTTTTGTGGATTAATTAATTCAACTTCCAATGTAATAATAATGTAAGTCTTGCAGTAAAGATGATTCTCAAGGATGTGAGCAGCAGATCAAACAAAAAATTTTAAGATAATTAAGTATATGAGATATTCCAAATATTGAAGCAATTTTAATCCCACTAAGTAGAAGAAAGAAATTGACCAGAAATTTTGCGAATATAGAATGAAATAGTTATGCTAAGTGTTGAAAACATAACCACAGTAAGTAGAATTCAGTCTTCAACCGTTTATGGTTTGGAGTGAAGGAGGACCTAAGGATAGTGAATTACAGCAGAACAAATTTTGGAAGTATGCAGGAAATGATGGGTGAAATTGAATGAGCTTGAGTAATGGAGAGAAATTTAGAGTGTTCCAAGATAAATTTCTTTATGCCCAGTGATTATGCATACTATCTACCCATAGACAGAGGGAAAGTAAAAGAGAAAACCAATAAAGATGAACAGGGAAATGGAAAAAAATAACTACAGGCAAGAAAGGTGAGCATAGCATGCAAGTGGATGATCCGGGCAAATAAGGCTGCAATCCTACCTAGGAGTAAGCCCCACTGAACACAAAGAGGCTTATTTTGAGTAGCCATGTTTAGGATTGTACTGTTAGAGACTTGGGTTGCTTTAGAATATGCAAACACCAATCTTGGGCACAGTTAGGTGGCCCACTGGATATGTTCTAGCCAAAGTTAAGCATCTTCCACCTCTTGCTCTAGGATCTGGGCAGGTAGCTGCAAGTCATGGGCTGCCTCCTTGTGGTGCTGCTCCACTCCTGATGCAGTCCAGGGAAGAAATGAAATGGTATACATAAGCTTTGGGACTGTGGTAAGCAGGCTGGCTTAGGCTACAATCCTAAAGACACTTTCCTGGGGGTAAGACCCATTGAACACAATGGGGCTTACTTTTGAGTAGACATGGTTAGGATTGTGCTTTAAGTTCTGCTCTATCTGTCTGCCTGCCTGTCTGTCTCTCTCTCTCTCTTTCTCAATCACTCACTCACTCTGTAACACACAAAGACTTTTCAATGGGGCAAGACTTGACTCAAGTTCCTTAGAGTTGTGAAGAGGCAGCTTGGCAACTAGAGAGTGCTCCAATTATGATTCAGTTTTGAGACAATTCATGAAGGGTTGGTGACTGTAGACTCAGTTCGTCAAACCTCAGTGGACTTTTCTCATTACTGATTAACTATGGCTGCAATCCTAAACACACTTTCCTGAGAGAAAACACAATTTCCTGAATATAATGGAACTTACTTCTGAGGGGCTTAGGACTTCATCCTATGTCTGCATCCCTAAGGCTGAAAGTCAACATAATTATGGGCTCACCCAGAGCTCTTTCATTATACACTGCCTCTTAATACACAGGACCTACATGCACATTCATTAACTGTAAAGTACATGTATAATTTTTTTTTCTTAGAAGACATTATGATTAGCAAAAGACATACAAAGATTTAAAATACATAACATGCTGACATCTCCAAGCAGCAGGTAATTTAATCGCTACAGGTGCCATCGATTCTTTCTGGCAGCCAGCAGCTATATGCAGATCAATGTTAATTTTATTAGTCTGCTGGTCTTGCTGACAGAATGGAACACTCAATGTCTTCAGCGAGAAAAATACTTTCTACACAGCTAAAGTGGCTGTGCATTGAACTCAATGGGAGAAAGAAAAACTATTCAATTTTTGGCCCCTTTGGAATTATTACATCTTTGTTAAATTGCTTTTCTTGCTAAATGGGGATTGTTAAAAAGGGGATCTAAATCAGGTAGAACTATGTAACAGAGGAGACTTCTGTGATAGTTTCCCACCAAATCCCACACTACTGGATGGCCCAAAAAAGTAACCAAAATGCTTAGTAAGCTTTTAGCTTTTGTACACAATGATTACTTATCGTACAACTATGGGCACAATCCAGAGCAAGTTCAGCCTGCTCTGCCCTAACTGCTCTCTCCTAAATATTCTGTATCCAGAGGACAAAGTTATGCTGCATCCAGAGAGTCAGGAAGCGTGGGCTGCCCTAACTGCTCCATAGCATGCTAAGTAATTGACACATGGGGAGGACTTGCTTCTGAGGAGACACCCCCTCAGATCACACTGAACAAGGAACAGCTGTGATGCCTAAAGTGGTGACACAACTCTGCACATCACCCGGTGCAAAAGTCTGTGCGTCACCCCTGGGATGCGCACATCCCCCTACCTGGACTGCACAGTTGCCAAAGTTAGCACCTGCGCAGTTGTTTCTGAAGCCAACTGGCTTCAGAAAGAGTACTGCACAGGCACCATTTCTGACGCCTGCGCAGTACTTTTCTGAAGTCTTTTGGCTTCAGAGGAGACTGCGCAGGCGTCAGAGTTGGTACCTGTGCAGTACCCTTTCTGAAGCCATTCTGCTGCTGCTCCGCCTACTGAGTGAGGCCGAATGGCCGTGCAGAGGTGCAGACTTCCTCCACTCTAAGGAAGTCTCCTCTGAAGCTGTTCGGCATGCTCAGTGTGTTTCTGCGCAGTGCACCTCAGCTGGCCGTTCGGGCCACCTCCGAGGACAAGTGGCAGCTTCTGGCTGCTGCTCTGCCTTGAAGCAGGCCTGAATGGGCGCGCTGACGCCCAGGGCCTGCCAAAGGACAGTCAAACTCCTCCAGTGCATCACCCCATACAGAGCGCATCACCCAATGCAGCCCACACCAGCCGCACCAGTCTGGTGACGCCACTGGGTGCCAGCCTTATAAGAGTCCCTGATGAGATGCCAGTACATTCTACAGTGAATACAAGGGGCTTCTTGGAGTGGCCTGCTGTATCCTGAGGTTTATGGGCAGCCGTAGTTTGTTCCATATCTTGAGGTTGAGAGGCAGGGGTTGCAGGTAGGCTGGCCAAGATCTTAGATTTTTGGTCAACACAGCCATTCTTACTCGGGCCTTAACATGGACCCCTATGGGTCTACTCATTATTATACCTGATCCTGAGGTGGTATATCCCTGAGGATCTGGAAGAGGGCATTTCTGCCTTGGAAACAGGCTCTGGATACAGAGTAACTGCTCTGCCCTAAGCAATGCTAAACATGCCCTCAACATGCCTCTCCTGAGCTGCTTAGGCTCCCCCAGTTACGGCAGAGCAGGTCCACCTCTCTTAGGGCAGCCTATGTTGCCTTGCTCTGCCCTAAGCCCTTTCCAGAGTAACTGGGGTGGAGCATCTTGCAGTTGCTCCACCCTAGTGATAGATAGGGCAACCTACGGGCTCTTATGTGGACAGATTAGTTGCTCTGGATTGTGCTGTTTAGTGTTCTACATGTCTTCACATACATCTTTGGTTACCTTTTGGGGGGGCACCCTGTACTTTGCTGCTAACAATAAAATTGGAGCAGATGCAATAAAATGATTTCAAAGAGTTGCTAATCTCTTTGTATGGGTGCACAACACCTAAAGGCATAGGACTCCGTCCAACTGGTCAGTGCTCATCTTGCATGCTGGGAACCAGGAACCAAGAGGTCTTGCATGCTGGGAACCAGGAGACGTGTTTGGGAAAGAGATCTGGTGGCACAATCTACAGGGGAAAGAGGAAATGGTAAAGATCTAAAACAGACTGTGAGTCATCTGCTTCCTTGATAATACACTACCTTCAAGTTGTGACATAGTTAAGGAGGTTCAGGAGGTAGAAATTGTACCAGGCAATAAGGTTTGGGGGCAGAATCTGAACATGTAATTGAAATGTAATTTAATGGAGAATGTAATTAAAAATTGCATTTCAATAATTGCATTCTATCAAATTTTTTTGGCAAATTAACCAGAAAATTAAAATACAACTGCTTTATGGAATAAAAAGTTAATTTCTTTGACTCAAAGATCACCTATGAGTCTGTTTTTTTCTTAAAGTTAATGAGATATCATTATGATGCAGTATGGAACCAGTAAGGTGTTATTAATATAAATCAGTTCTCATTTCAATGTATCACCATATAGTTATCACTGCAAACTTGGCAAAACAGCACTTTTTGTTATTTCTTTTACTCAAAAGTAATTCTACTCTGTTCGGTAAGAGTTAAGCTGTAATCTATTTTACCAAACACCACTAAACTTGAGTCATTGGTCAACATCTTATCACTGACCCCTGATAAAAATTTTGCCTGTGGGCATGGAAAATGTGAATGATATCAGCAGTAAGAGGAAAGTCCACTGCCCACCTTGCTTGGCATCCATCAGTCTTGAAAGACTATGGTATGCTTGATGCTGCATGCAAAGCACGAAGGCCTGGGTAGACTGATATGGAGTATAGGCTGTTACCCAAGCAGCAAATCCCCCCTCTCCATGCCACTGAAATAGTCCAATGGAACGCCAGAGCCGATATGATTGGTTCCAGCTGCATCACAGAGCTGGGCTAAGTACAAGAGCTCACCCTGTCTTGTGGGGACCCGGGTCTTGAACCCTGGACTACCGGTTAACAGGCACAGTGTCTTAACCACTTGCGCCACCCACAGCCCACCATTGTCTAGTAAGCAGGATCAAGTAGAGTGGCTTACAGCTTACAGTAGAGTGGCATACTGAAATGACAGCAAATGTTTCAGAAGTCATTTAACATTTAAAAATGTTAAATTTGTCAATTAGAAGGAACCTTCCATGTTTGACACCACAGGCATTGATCCAAACCTGATCATCACTTCTGGAAAGTGAAACAAAATGCTTAGATTATTGAGAAGGTGGGTAACAGTCTGCATGTTTTGGACTCTTGAAGAACAAAAAACAATGCAAAAACATAAAAAAATCTTAGGCATGGTGGGAAATGCAGAGAAAAACATAATGGGGACAAAGTGAGTCAAATCAAGTGTTGTGGTCTTGAGGTCCTATTTCTGATGGCATAGAACAAACCAAACTTGATAAATATTCTTCCAATTTTTTGAAGATAAATGAGTGCTCCTGAAAGAGACTTTGGCTGCAACCTAACCTGCAGTTAGGAGAGCATAAGCCCCAGCATAGGTCCTCTGCTGACCTGGGGGTGTCACATAAGGTGCTGCTGGGCATGCTGTTGGGAGATGCTCCCTTGAAGAGAAGCAGCTGTGTTCCATCCACTGACTGGCCTCACCCTTCTTCAGGTATATAAAGCCCTTGGGCCCTGAGGGAGTGTGCTGCTGGGCATGCTGTTGGGAGACGTTCCCTTGAAGAGAAGCAGCTGTGTTCCATCCACTGACCGGCCTCGCCCTTCTTCAGGTATATAAAGCCCTTGGGCCCTGAGGGAGTGTGCTGCTGGGCATGCTGTTGGGAGATGCTCCCTTGAAGAGAAGCAGCTGTGTTTCATCCACTGACCGGCCTCACCCTTCTTCAGGTATATAAAGCCCTTGGGCCCTGAGGGAGTGTGCTGCTGGGCATGCTGTTGGGAGACGTTCCCTTGAAGAGAAGCAGCTGTGTTTCATCCACTGACCGGCCTCGCCCTTCTTCAGGTATATAAAGCCCTTGGGCCCTGAGGGAGTGTGCTGCTGGGCATGCTGTTGGGAGATGCTCCCTTGAAGAGAAGCAGCTGTGTTTCATCCACTGACCGGCCTCGCCCTTCTTCAGGTATATAAAGCCCTTGGGCCCTGAGGGAGTGTGCTGCTGGGCATGCTGTTGGGAGACGTTCCCTTGAAGAGAAGCAGCTGTGTTTCATCCACTGACCGGCCTCACCCTTCTTCAGGTATATAAAGCCCTTGGGCCCTGAGAGAGTGTGCTGCTGGGCATGCTGTTGGGAGACGTTCCCTTGAAGAGAAGCAGCTGTGTTTCATCCACTGACCGGCCTCACCCTTCTTCAGGTATATAAAGCCCTTGGGCCCTGAGGGAGTGTGCTGCTGGGCATGCTGTTGGGAGACGCTCCCTTGAAGAGAAGCAGCTGTGTTTCATCCACTGACCGGCCTCACCCTTCTTCAGGTATATAAAGCCCTTGGGCCCTGAGGGAGTGTGCTGCTGGGCATGCTGTTGGGAGACGTTCCCTTGAAGAGAAGCAGCTGTGTTTCATCCACTGACCGGCCTCACCCTTCTTCAGGTATATAAAGCCCTTGGGCCCTGAGGGAGTGTGCTGCTGGGCATGCTGTTGGGAGACGTTCCCTTGAAGAGAAGCAGCTGTGTTTCATCCACTGACCGGCCTCACCCTTCTTCAGGTATATAAAGCCCTTGGGCCCTGAGAGAGTGTGCTGCTGGGCATGCTGTTGGGAGACGTTCCCTTGAAGAGAAGCAGCTGTGTTTCATCCACTGACCGGCCTCACCCTTCTTCAGGTATATAAAGCCCTTGGGCCCTGAGGGAGTGTGCTGCTGGGCATGCTGTTGGGAGATGCTCCCTTGAAGAGAAGCAGCTGTGTTCCACCCATTGACCGGCCTCACCCTTCTTCAGGTATATAAAGCCCTTGGGCCCTGAGGGAGTGTGCTGCTGGGCATGCTGTTGGGAGACGTTCCCTTGAAGAGAAGCAGCTGTGTTTCATCCACTGACCGGCCTCGCCCTTCTTCAGGTATATAAAGCCCTTGGGCCCTGAGGGAGTGTGCTGCTGGGCATGCTGTTGGGAGACGTTCCCTTGAAGAGAAGCAGCTGTGTTCCATCCACTGACCGGCCTCGCCCTTCTTCAGGTATATAAAGCCCTTGGGCCCTGAGGGAGTGTGCTGCTGGGCATGCTGTTGGGAGACGTTCCCTTGAAGAGAAGCAGCTGTGTTTCATCCACTGACCGGCCTCGCCCTTCTTCAGGTATATAAAGCCCTTGGGCCCTGAGGGAGTGTGCTGCTGGGCATGCTGTTGGGAGATGCTCCCTTGAAGAGAAGCAGCTGTGTTTCATCCACTGACCGGCCTCGCCCTTCTTCAGGTATATAAAGCCCTTGGGCCCTGAGGGAGTGTGCTGCTGGGCATGCTGTTGGGAGACGTTCCCTTGAAGAGAAGCAGCTGTGTTTCATCCACTGACCGGCCTCGCCCTTCTTCAGGTATATAAAGCCCTTGGGCCCTGAGGGAGTGTGCTGCTGGGCATGCTGTTGGGAGACGCTCCCTTGAAGAGAAGCAGCTGTGTTTCATCCACTGACCGGCCTCGCCCTTCTTCAGGTATATAAAGCCCTTGGGCCCTGAGGGAGTGTGCTGCTGGGCATGCTGTTGGGAGATGCTCCCTTGAAGAGAAGCAGCTGTGTTTCATCCACTGACCGGCCTCGCCCTTCTTCAGGTATATAAAGCCCTTGGGCCCTGAGGGAGTGTGCTGCTGGGCATGCTGTTGGGAGACGTTCCCTTGAAGAGAAGCAGCTGTGTTTCATCCACTGACCGGCCTCACCCTTCTTCAGGTATATAAAGCCCTTGGGCCCTGAGAGAGTGTGCTGCTGGGCATGCTGTTGGGAGACGTTCCCTTGAAGAGAAGCAGCTGTGTTTCATCCACTGACCGGCCTCACCCTTCTTCAGGTATATAAAGCCCTTGGGCCCTGAGGGAGTGTGCTGCTGGGCATGCTGTTGGGAGACGCTCCCTTGAAGAGAAGCAGCTGTGTTTCATCCACTGACCGGCCTCACCCTTCTTCAGGTATATAAAGCCCTTGGGCCCTGAGGGAGTGTGCTGCTGGGCATGCTGTTGGGAGACGTTCCCTTGAAGAGAAGCAGCTGTGTTTCATCCACTGACCGGCCTCACCCTTCTTCAGGTATATAAAGCCCTTGGGCCCTGAGGGAGTGTGCTGCTGGGCATGCTGTTGGGAGACGTTCCCTTGAAGAGAAGCAGCTGTGTTTCATCCACTGACCGGCCTCACCCTTCTTCAGGTATATAAAGCCCTTGGGCCCTGAGAGAGTGTGCTGCTGGGCATGCTGTTGGGAGACGTTCCCTTGAAGAGAAGCAGCTGTGTTTCATCCACTGACCGGCCTCACCCTTCTTCAGGTATATAAAGCCCTTGGGCCCTGAGGGAGTGTGCTGCTGGGCATGCTGTTGGGAGATGCTCCCTTGAAGAGAAGCAGCTGTGTTCCACCCATTGACCGGCCTCACCCTTCTTCAGGTATATAAAGCCCTTGGGCCCTGAGGGAGTGTGCTGCTGGGCATGCTGTTGGGAGACGTTCCCTTGAAGAGAAGCAGCTGTGTTTCATCCACTGACCGGCCTCGCCCTTCTTCAGGTATATAAAGCCCTTGGGCCCTGAGGGAGTGTGCTGCTGGGCATGCTGTTGGGAGACGTTCCCTTGAAGAGAAGCAGCTGTGTTCCATCCACTGACCGGCCTCGCCCTTCTTCAGGTATATAAAGCCCTTGGGCCCTGAGGGAGTGTGCTGCTGGGCATGCTGTTGGGAGACGTTCCCTTGAAGAGAAGCAGCTGTGTTTCATCCACTGACCGGCCTCGCCCTTCTTCAGGTATATAAAGCCCTTGGGCCCTGAGGGAGTGTGCTGCTGGGCATGCTGTTGGGAGACGTTCCCTTGAAGAGAAGCAGCTGTGTTTCATCCACTGACCGGCCTCGCCCTTCTTCAGGTATATAAAGCCCTTGGGCCCTGAGGGAGTGTGCTGCTGGGCATGCTGTTGGGAGATGTTCCCTTGAAGAGAAGCAGCTGTGTTTCATCCACTGACCGGCCTCACCCTTCTTCAGGTATATAAAGCCCTTGGGCCCTGAGGGAGTGTGCTGCTGGGCATGCTGTTGGGAGACGTTCCCTTGAAGAGAAGCAGCTGTGTTCCATCCACTGACCGGCCTCACCCTTCTTCAGGTATATAAAGCCCTTGGGCCCTGAGGGAGTGTGCTGCTGGGCATGCTGTTGGGAGACGTTCCCTTGAAGAGAAGCAGCTGTGTTCCATCCACTGACTGGCCTCACCCTTCTTCAGGTATATAAAGCCCTTGGGCCCTGAGGGAGTGTGCTGCTGGGCATGCTGTTGGGAGACGTTCCCTTGAAGAGAAGCAGCTGTGTTTCATCCACTGACCGGCCTCGCCCTTCTTCAGGTATATAAAGCCCTTGGGCCCTGAGGGAGTGTGCTGCTGGGCATGCTGTTGGGAGACGCTCCCTTGAAGAGAAGCAGCTGTGTTCCATCCACTGACCGGCCTCACCCTTCTTCAGGTATATAAAGCCCTTGGGCCCTGAGGGAGTGTGCTGCTGGGCATGCTGTTGGGAGACGCTCCCTTGAAGAGAAGCAGCTGTGTTTCATCCACTGACCGGCCTCACCCTTCTTCAGGTATATAAAGCCCTTGGGCCCTGAGGGAGTGTGCTGCTGGGCATGCTGTTGGGAGACGCTCCCTTGAAGAGAAGCAGCTGTGTTCCACCCATTGACCGGCCCAGCGGACCAGTTGAGGACTTTTGCCTTGGAGACTGTTCTCCCTCCTGAGGGAAAAATTAATAGAAACCTGCCTGTAGCTGCTTGGCTCTGCCTGTTGCTCTGTAGTAATGTGTTCACCACCTGGAGGGAGCGCAGGGGAGGGGAAATCGGCTGGGAGTGCTGCCACCATTAGTAGAGTGACGGTCATGGAAGATATGGTGGGAGGGGTCGTGCAGGCCGTAACAGGAGAAGGAGGGTCAGTCATAGACAGACTGTCCCTCTTTCTGGCCCTCCCCTCAACCCTCTGACCTTAGGCAGCCTGAGCAGCAGCCCCCTGAGTCTGAACCTGCTGCTTCTCAATGCCAGGTCAGTAAACAATAAGACCTGTCTGGTCCAGGACCTGATCCTGGACCAGAAAGCTGACCTGGCCTGCATCACGGAGACCTGGCTGGATGAGGCAGGAGGTGTGGGCCTCTCTCAGATCTGTCCGCCAGGTTTCCAGGTGCTGCAGCAGCCAAGACTTCAGGGGTGGGGAGGTGGGGTTGCGATAGTCTATCGTGATTCCATCCCTCTCACCAGGTCCCCTGCCCAGCAGTTCATAGGGTTTGAGTGCCTCCGTGTTGTGTTGGAGGGGCGAGACAGAATAGGGATTCTGTTGGTGTACCGCCCGCCGTGCTGCCCAACAGTCTCCCTGCCTGAGCTAACCGGGGTGATCTCGAGCGTGGCGTTGGAGTCCCCTTGCCTCCTAGTGCTGGGGGACTTCAATGTCCATGCTGAAGCACCCCAAACATCTGCAGCTCAGGATTTCATGGCCTCCATGGCAACCATGGGTCTGTCTCAAAGAATACCTGCTGGACCTTGTGTTCACTGCCGGGCAGGTTGATGGTGATCTGGATGTGAAGGACATCTCCATCACCCCATTGCCATGATCACTACCTGGTGGGATTTAGGCTTATCGCAGCCGGTAGCCTCTGCACAGGCGGGGGACCGTATTCCATGGTCCGCCCCCGGAGACTGATGGATCCAGATGGTTTCCTGAGGGCTCTGGGGGATTTTCCTGCTGCCAGAGCTGGCGACTCACCCCGCTCCTTGGTCAATCTCTGGAACACGGAGATGACCAGGGCCCTGGATGAGATCGCTCCTGAGCGACCTCGGCCCTGCCATAGATCAAATGTAGCTCCTTGGTTTTCTGGGGAGCTGCGGGCTTTGAAACAGCAAGGTCGACGTTTAGAGCGGTGGTGAAAGACTCATGTCGTTTCTGATCGGGCAGAGGCCAGGGCTCACTGGCGAGCCTACTCTGCAGAGGTGGTGGTGGCTAAAAAAGAATACTTTGCTACCACCATCGCATCCACAGAGAACCGTCCAGCGGAGCTCTTCCGTGTGGTCCGGGGCCTACTCCATCTGACCCCCCTCACTGACATGGTAGAGCACATGGAGGCTCGCTGTGGCGAGTTTGCTTAACACTTTGCGGACAAGGTCGATCAGATCCAGCATGACTTGGACGCCACTTTAACAACATCTAACGATGTCCCTGGGGCGCCTGTCTTATCCATCTTTTGGGATTCTTTTCAGCTTGTAGAACCTGAGGATGTGGACAGGATTCTCTGTAGTGTGAGACCATCTGCTTGCCCGCTCGACCCTTGCCCAGCCTGGCTAATCAGACTGGCCCGGGATGGACTGGCCGAGTGGACAGGGAGGGTGGTGAACTCCTCTCTGAGGGAGGGGGTGTTGCCTTCTGCATTAAAGCAGGCAGTGGTTCGCCTCCTCCTGAAGAAACCCTCCCTGGACCCTAAAAATCTAAACAACTATTGGCCAGTCTCAAACATCCCATTTCGGGGCAAAGTGGTCAAGCAGGTGGTGGAGTCCCAGCTTCAGAGGGTCCTGGATAAAGCTGATTATCTGGATCCCTTCCAATCTGGTTTCAGGCCGGGATTTGGGACAGAGACTGCCTTGGTCGCCTTGGTGGATGACCTACGCCGGGGAATGGACAGGGGGAGTGTGTCCCTGTTGGTCCTGCTGGACCTCTCAGCGGCCTTCGACACTATTGACCATGGTGTCCTTCTGGGTCGGTTGGCTGGGTTGGGGATTGGAGGCACTGTTCTGCAGTGGTTCCGCTCCTACCTGGCTGACAGGTCCCAGAAGGTGGTGATGGGGGATGCTTGTTCGGCGCCCTGGCCTCTTCGGTGTGGGGTGCCACAAGGTTCCATCCTATCCCCCATGCTGTTTAACATCTACATGAAGCCACTGGGAGAGGTCATCCGGAGGTTTGGAGTGAGGTGTCATCAATATGCCGATGACACCCAGCTCTATCTCTCCTTTCCTCCTGAGTCCAAGGAGGCAGTTGAAGTCCTGAATCGTTGTCTGGAGGCAGTGGGGGACTGGATGAGGGTGAACAAGCTGAGATTAAATCCTGATAAGACAGAGGTTCTCCTGGTCCGGAAGGCCTCGACTCAGGTATTGGAATATCATCCTGTTCTGGATGGGGTTGCACTCCCTCTGAAGGAGCAGGTTCGCAGCTTGGGGGTTCTCCTGGATTCACAGCTGCTCCTGGAGTCCCAGGTGGCGGCTGTGGCCAGGGGAGCCTTTGCTCAGCTTTGGCTGATCCGCCAGCTGCAACCATACCTGAGTTGTTCAGATCTGGCCACGGTGACCCATGCCCTAGTGACATCAAGACTAGACTATTGTAACATGCTCTACGTGGGGCTGCCTCTGAAGACGGTCCGGAATCTTCAACTAGTCCAGAATGCGGCGGCCCATGTGGTTGCTGGGGCTCGTCGGCTCGACTCTGTCAGACCACTGCTTCAGCGACTATACTGGCTGCCCATTCGTTTCCAGACTGAATTCAAAGTGCTGGTCCTGACCTTTAAAGCCCTAAACGGTTCGGGTCCTGGGTACCTGAGGGACTGCCTTCTTCTGTACAACCCAACCCATCACCTAAGGTCATCTGAGGGGGCCCTACTGACTGTGCCGCCACTAAAAGATGTGAGAGGTGTGGCGGCCAGAGATAGGGCCTTCTCGGTGGTGGCACCCCGGCTTTGGAACTCCCTCCCCATAGAACTTAGGAAAGCTCCCTCAATACAGAGCTTCAGGCGGAGCCTAAAAACCTTTTATTTTAAAAAAGCAGAGGGTGGGGGGCCCTGTTTTAAACAGGGCAGAGGGTGGGGGGCAGTGTTTTAGTGGTTTTTATTGTTTTAATGAATGTCTTTTAGCTTGTTTTTAATTGTTCTTAATCTTTATTATTCTAATTGTATTTTAATTGTATTTTAATTATGTTTTAAATTTGTATTTATTAGCAATTTTAATGGTGTTTTATTCTTTAATGTTAGCCGCCTTGGGCTCCCTCTTATGGGGGAGGAAAGGCGGGGTACAAATTGAGTAAATAAAAATAAATAAAATAAATAAGGTACTTCTGCCCCACTCTTGGAGGATAGGGTTAGGCCAATGCATAGGTATGTGCCGTCCTCCCCACACCACCATGGGAAGATATGCCAGGTGAGTTATGCTGGCCTAAATTGGTTAGGATTGCACCCTTTATGTTATTTTTGTGCAATGAAACTTCTTTTTCCTGCTCCCTAAAGCTGAACTGAGAGCGATCAGAAGATTTCCATAATTGCTTCTTACAGATGGAAAAAGTGATACAGGAATTATAGTTGCAAACCCCAAACATATTACTATGAAGATTTGACCACAGCATCAGGTTTTCCAAATTTAAGAATAAATCCTCCAGAGTTTTACTGCACACATTTAAGTGCATGTTGTTTCTAGATTGTAGATTAGATTGGGCTAATGCTGGGAAGGAGTTTCCAAACAGAGATTATGCTCCAAGTGTGTTAATCAAAGATTCTTGATAGCTGTGTCTCTTGTGCATAACAATTTTAAAGCAATTCATTAAACAGTAAATCTCATTAGTTCCAAAAGCACTTTTTGGTTAAAAAAAAATACAATTACTATTGTAGCATTACAGTATTATGTACTGTGTTTAAAATGTACATAATGCTAGCAGGGCAAAAGGGTTTAAACCATCCACAGTATAAAACCAATATTAATCTTACATTCTTTCTGAATTATTTTCTTGAAAAGCAGTATATAAATACAAGTAATAGCTGGTTGCTTGCAGAGGTATAGTATAATAACATTCATCAATAAAAAAACCACCTGCCTCTCAGCCTCGCCTTCCTTACAGTTGAGATTCCATTGCATTCCATTATTCACTCCATCTAGTGGCTGAATGCAGGATAGCATCAGACACACTAACACACAGGTTATAGAATTAATGCAGATAGATTCCTAAAGCCCATTCCTAATCCTTGCCATGGTACAGCAGCGACAAAATGGTTGCCACTTTTTGTTGAACCCTGGCAGTGCCTATGAGTTTACTCAGATCTGGACCAGCCATCTGATCTGCCACCTTCTACACTGCTTGAAAAAGGAGCTGTTTGCCCATTTCTTAGGGCAGGAGTCTCCAAACCCTGGCCCTGGGACCAGATGTGGCCCTCGGCAAACCTCAAGATCCCTCTATCCAGTGCCCGGACAAGCCCTGTAATCCGCTGCAATACATTCTTATATTTTGATTTATGTAAATTTATTCAAATTTGAAATGTAATATAGCTTTTTTTGGCCCCTGACACTGTGTCAGAGAGATGATGCGGCCCTCCTGCCAAAACGTTTGGAGACCCCCTGTCTTATTGAATAGCCCTTAGCATTTGTTTATTATTCATGTTAAGAAAAATGGATACTTCACACAAGCATAGCAGCTAGGACACCAGCATGGGGAAATGAAGTGCCTCATAGAAGAAAAACACGTACAGTGGATTGCCAATAACAAGTGGCAATAACAAAAATGTTATTTCAATAACAAAAATGTACTTGCAATAGGGTGCGACATACATAATTTTCAGGAGTTCCTGTAGGGGTTAATCAGAAATTCAGAATGCCTGTTCTACCATGACCACACTGGATAACAACTCAATCACAACAGCCCATCTACAACAAGGGGGACAAATCTACCAAATTAATATGGTGAAGCGGTTTTTCACTGAGACAGACTGTTGCCTATTCTGACTCTGTGCCTGATCTGATGTATGTCTACTCAAAAGCAAGTCCCATTGTAGTCACTGAGGCTTATTCCTAGGAAAGTGTGGATAGGATTGCAAGGGTCTCCAAATCCCGGCACTGAGGCAGATGCAGCCCTTGGCAAGCCTCAAGATCCCTCTATAGGATAAGATTGCACCCTTGGCCAGTTGTTCCTTTGAGCACCCGAGTTTCTTTTTAAGTTGAGGTGGTAGGGTTGAAGCTGGTTGAAGCCATTAGTTATTTTATTTTTTTTGAACTTTTGTGGAAAAGCAGTTTATAAATGTTGATTGATTTATTGATTGAATGATTGATGTTTGCTTGCAAAGCATGTGCTCTACCAGCAAGCTAAGAGCCTTTCCATAACAATGACCTACCTTATAGGTTTGTTGTAAAATCTGCTGAAGGAATGAATGTGAAAACAAAAAATCATTATTAGAAACTAACGCAAAGAGAAAATGAACTTGATTTGGCAAAGTCCACTTAGGCTGCCACTCTAAGCATACTTTATGGAAGGACCATCACAGACTACAAGCCATGAGGGGTGTATGTAGATGTGAACAACCTCAAAATGCCAGATGCAGGGGGGCACTTGGGTGCAGGCGTCATGTGTTCTCCCTGAGGCATCTGGTGGGCCGCTGTATGTTACAGGAAGCTGGACCAGATGGGCCTTTGGCCTGATCCAGTGGAGGTCCTACTTATGTTCTTAAGGAACACAATGGAATTTACTTCAAAGTAAACATGCTTAGGTTTGCACTGCTATGCTTGCTAGATGCAATTTACAGACCTGAACTGTTGTTGTCAGATTTTGGTGTGTGGTTGTCTCCTAACTAGCTAAGACAGAGCCCCTGATTAGTTGGGCAAGCAGACTTCAAATCATGAGAGAACGCTTTGTTTGTCTGGAAACAAAATCAAGTATAACGTATGCTGTTGTAGTTCTGAGCTGTTCTTTCTTCGCCCTCAGCGCATTCCCTGACTCTGAGAAATATCCTGTGGCATGGAAGAAAACCTGAGAATATGAAGAAGGCCTGTTGGGAATGTCAGTTTTAAGAGTATATTAAGCTTGTTTGCTGTATTGTGTCCATACCAACAGCAGTTTGTATTTTATTCCTTTCATGAAAGAGGGAAAAAAACAGCTCAAAGCTATACAAATGACTTTTATTTGATTCAGGCTGAAGTGGAGAATGAAAGCCGGGCTGTAGGTAAAATGACTTGCTGAGCTGACAATTTCCAGGCTCATGAATGTCCTACAGGCATGCCAATCATTTATCAGTGCACTTTATAAGGAATTTTCTGCTAGTTGAGGAGGTCAGCAAATGGCTCTCTTTGGACTTGATTTTCAAAGAACAGAGAGGACTTATTATGGTTCTGGCCTAAACCGTCTACCCAAACTTCATCTGCTCCAAAGCCCCAAACTTTCTCCCACCTCACATACAGTGGTGGGCTCCAGCAGGTTCGCACCTACTCTACAGAACCGGATGATAATGAGAGATAGGACATATAAAGTTTAAAAATAGCCATTTAAAAGTGGCTGCCAGATGGGCAGAGAACCGGTTGTTAATTTCTTTGGAGCCCAACACTGCTCACATACATTTACCTATAATCTCCCCCAGGTGTTTCCTCTAATTTTTTCTTGGAATTATTTCTCCTGTGCATCTTTGAGGATTTTTAATTGCTTTGTTTCCACTGCAATGTAGTTTTATGACATTTCCAAGAACTCGGCGTTTCAGCCGGGCACAATTGGCTTCTTTGCTTTATTAAGCTATTGCGCCCATGCAAATCATGGGCTCGGTTATACATTTGGCAAATGGATTCAGCACAACTGCTGCCTGGGGCCACACAACACATTGTCTCATTAAAACCCACGTCATTTGCATTGATACTGTCCTTAAAAAAATAGAAACGGGGTGGCATATTGGATTTCTGGTGGTACTTGTTTTTATATCTCCCGGCTTGCAGGAAAAAAAAAAACTGCTTCAGGAATCCACAGCTTCCAGAAACAGAGGAAAAATGTATGAAACAAATGCATATGCACTTTCCTGAAAAGTCCAGCCTATGGGATTACAGATCTAAAGCTGACATATCAATATTTTTCATGAATATCTGAGCTAGCAAGAACTGGATACATTTGTAAAATTCCTTTTCACTCTTATCCCAGCAGATTGTTTCTAAAAGTGCATTTGGACCATACAAGGAAAGAGGTTCATTGGACTTAATAGCTTGAATATGCAAACCTTAGTGACGCCACTGCATTATTTTTATGATTTTTTCAGGCTAATGGAAAAAGACAATGCCCCCATGAAATAGGAGTCCTATAAAGATGCAGAAAAGGAACCCTGATTCAAGCTGATCCTTGTTCCTTTAATACTGGTGGCAGTGGTAACACCCAATACATTTCTGAGTATGGAGGGACAGTGCAACATTTAGTCCTCAGAACTCCCAGCAATCTGGTCCTAGTACTACAAATCCATAGCCATACATAGGTCAATTGAGGGGATGAGATGTTCGCACTGAATTTATTAAACAGATTCCTGCTATTAAATAAACATTAGGAATGTTGTGAGATTCAGCTGGGATGATAAATTGTAGCTGTATTGTCTCACCTGGTTCTTCTTGCTTAATTTAAAACTGGTAGCTCTTGAATAACACATAATAATCAATTTATCTGCTTTATAGAACCTGCATTCTTTTGCTATGGTTGGCTTCAGTAATACCATATATGTATTTGGTTCGGAAAAAAAATAATTATGGATATAAGTTAAAATGCATGTTTTGAAAGAAGAATGAATAGAAGAAGTTATAATGGTGACATTGAAATGAGAGAATTTTGAATTTTGCAGAAGGGCGGGCCAAGGGAGGGATGGAGGGGAGCAAGGCCGGGGCCAGGAGATGACTTTCAGTTGTATACTGACCCCATTCTGGGGGTAATCCTGCATGGCTTATGGTCACTCAAGTCTACTTACATTTAGGTCATCTCCAGATGGATGCCATGAAGCACTCTTGTTTTGACCATCTGATTGGTACTGTTGTAAGATCCTGCTTTTCCAAACTGTGTTCCTTTCATAAGCTATTGTTTTCCTATTTTATGCCATGTTTACTACTTTGTTAGCCTTTCATTTTTCATGGGTTGATGGAACAGTTTCAAACTCCATGATCTTTATAATCCTTAAACTTACACTGGACTATTCTTCACCGAAGACAGTGCTTCTTATGTTTCTAATTTCATTTCAAGGCAGGCTTGTTGGGCAATGACATAGGCTTAGGTTATGTCAGCAGAACCCAAAAGTCCAATAAAAGTGTCAACTCCTATAAATATAATTCTGCCTGTGTTCCTGCACCACTGAGAGTAAATTTGGTTTTGAAGAATGAAATGTTCTGTTTTTGCTTTAGGCTTTGTCACATCAGGAGGATGATGTATACAGCAGCCTGGTTGCCATTTATGAAAAAAATGTAATTACTTCTATTGAACCCTTTCACCTGTTCTTTAAAGCGGAAGGCAATGAGATAGAATAGTAGAAGACAAGCTCCATTTCCTGCTTGCACATTTACTAAGGCCCTTTACATGGCCAATCCAAACACTACAGCCTAATCCTAAATTTATACATCTAGGAAGCTAGATTTTAAGCAGCAATGACTGTAATAACTAGGGCTGTATTCGTGTCTGTGTCTCTTTTTGAGGCATGATCCCAACCATTTCTAATTTGTTGATTTTAAGGGGTTTAAGCAAGTGCTTTGCAGTAGTGTGTTAACAATCCTTAAGAAGGCAAAAGAAGAGAGACAAATGTCAACATGAAATGCCCACTACCTATGCCAGGTACATAGGTACCTATGCCTGAAACCCTGAAAGGATTCTCTATTGCTGCAGAGAAGGATGCATTTCTTAGACTGTCACTAATCTCTTTAAAGTTTCATCTAAATCTCAGGATTCTGACACTCCTTTCTAACATTGCAGGCGTATTTTGATACTAGTGGTCTCCAAACTGTGGTCTTGTTGTGTCATGGAAAACCTTTCTGGGTACAGTGTGGTGCTTTTCATTCTGTGCCACAGCTGCTTTTATTCCAACCTGATGGCACCATAGTCCTGTACTGGGCAGCTGCTGCCCTTGGGAGAACAGGGTACAGAGGCATCTGGGGCAAAAGGTTTTGTGTGGGTGTGCCCAACACAGGGCTGGGGCAACTCAACACAAAGTGGCTGTGGCATGGAATGGAAAGCACATTGCCATGCCTTGTAGGGCTTTTCAATGATGCCAGATCTAGCCCATGGTCGCTATTTGGATGCCCTGATCCAGTGGTCTTCAAAGTCAGGGTTGGGATCCCTTGGGGAGTTGCAACCTTGTTTTAGGGAGACGCAACAAGCTTGGTGCTGCCATATTGATTACCCCCTCCAACCCTCAACCAGACTATGTGGCACAGTTTTGGTACTGAGGCATCCGCAGCAGCCGGTGGGAGGACAGACTGAGGAAGCATTGGGAGGACACAAAGCGGCGCCAGGGCCTTGCCTGCAGGAGAGCTGGGGCTTCTTGCGGTGCTGAGGGCAGGGGAGGCTAGTCTTGGAGGGCTCTGTGCTGCACGAAGGGAGTTTAGTTGAGCAAGTGCCCAGAACCCTCCAAGACTAGCCTCCCCTCAGTGTTGCAAGCAGCCCTGCTTCTGCAGATGAGGAGCCAGCTCCACTTTGTGCCTGCCCACTGCTTCCTCACAAGATTGGGTGGTTTGGGGGAGAAAGGGGGAAGTTTGGGGTAGCAGCAATGGCAGGGTGACCATCTGACCTTGTGATCCAAGACAGATCCTTCTTTTTTCAGTTATGACATATGGTCACCCTGCAGCAGCAATGGGGAAATGGGAGAGGGCCTGGAGGAGGGAGGGTTGATGGTCTCCTCACAGGAGTCTCATTGAACTCAATAGGACTTACTTTTGAGTAGACACAGAGGGGGCTATAACTTCACAGTAATGCCACTTCTGGTACGATGTCACTTCTGGTCATGACCAGGGTGACCAGATGCCAAACCCAAAATTTCTGAACCCCAAGGCCAAAATTCCTAATCCCAGACCAAAATTCCTACCCGCTGAAAAAAATTGCCTAAAAATGTATTTTTTTGTTTTTGTTTTTCTGTTTTTTGACCATAACTTTAGATAAGAAGGAGATATCTCAAAAATGATTTTTGCATTGGATTCTGCTCTTCAATACGAATCCAACGACATATGGCATAACATATGGCATGATGGGGTACTGAGCACTATCACGAAGTTTCAAAATGAAGCCAAAATGTAGGACAATGAAGCCAAAATGTAGGACACCCGGAGAGGAGGCTAAAACTTCATACAAATCTGGGTTTTTCCGGTCATCTGGTCACCCTGGTCATGACATCACTGCCAAGTTGATGACATCACATTCATATCTCAGTAAGTTTGACAGGGGGTCCTCAACAGATGTTTTATGTTTGAAAAGGAGTCCCAGGCCAAAGTGCCCAAAGATCACTGCCCTGATCTATGCACATATGGGCCCATGTTTGAACTGTATATGCTTAAGCCCAGACACACAATTGGCTACTGCTTCAATTATGAGGTTGAGAATTATGTGGGTGGAATGTTGTAAAAAGAAGATGGGCAGATAATCAAAACTGAGGTTGATAATATGACATATGCTGTTCGCACCTAGCTTCTGCGCCCACACTGGACTTTTCAGGGCAAAGCAGCATCTGTTCATGTGTCTGAAGGTCTGCTTCCATACATGTGCCCTGACTGAATAAAAAATAAAGGGCCTCCCCCATATGATTTGACTATGTGGAGTGTCCAATTAATAAGTCCAATTATTTCAAAATGCATCAATCAACACACTGAAAGAGTCAGGTCAGATGACAGACAAACATTCACACACTTGTCGTCAGTAAAATCCCATGAACTGAACACTTGCTTTTTTTCATTTTTCAGTATTACCAAACACAAAATATCAAACCTTATTGTGCAGCCCACATATGGGTAATCTCTGACATTTTCTCATTAATGATAATGTGTCACAAAACTATGATAGCCTCTCGAACTTAGTGAATTCACTTCTTTCCAAGACACCATAAAAAAGAAAATTAGCATGGTAAACATTTCAGAGAATTATTAATAAGTTTTCTTTAGCCTTCAGGAAAAAAGGCAGACTTGTGGAAAATTTAAAATAACTTAAAGCTAAATGAAATGATTTCAAATATTCAGCCGAACTAAACTGCTACAAATAGACAAAAATCTTATCAAGTTATTGAGTTGAAGCATATTAATATGATGATATATAGACTTGTAAAGCTAAGGTTGATTAAGGCCGTTTTACCCATTAAATAATTTTCTCATATTAATAGGATTTCTTTCCCCATTTGAAAAGCGAACTGTTAATATTACGTACTTTTGACATTATTGGTAATTATAGTGCTGAATAGTTACTCATTTAGCTATACTGAGATAAAACACTTCATTAGTTTGCATACTGTTAGCATGTAATAATGTGTCCCACAGAGCATTCTACTACAGCTCTTCCCCTGTATATTTTTACTTGAGAGGCAGAAAAATGGAAAGATTTGTTGAGCAGTATGCAAGACCAGAATATATGGCAATTTCATTATATATTTCACAAATATATGAAATGTTTTAATAACAGTTTTTCAGATGGAAATATTATAATTTCACTTGGCTTCAGAAAAAAAATTCAATTTGGTTCATGTATTTGTGACAATTTGTAAGATGAGTCAAATGATAATAGCTGAGAAATTCTATGAGAATAAAAAAGCAGACCCCCGTCACTCTTGAAAGACTATGGTATCGTGCTCTGTGCTGCATACGCTGCATGCAAAGCAAGATAGCCTGGGTTGGATTGTAATGAAGGATAGGCTGTTACCCAAGCAGCAAATCCCCCCTCTCCACGCCACTGAATTAGTCCAATAGAAAGGCAGAGCCAATACGACTGGATCCAGCTGGCGTCACACAGCTGGGCTAAGGACAAGAGTTCAACCTGTCTTGTGGGGCCGACCTGGGTCTCAAACCCTGGTCTGCTGGTTAACAGGCACAGCGTCTGAACCTCTTGTGCCACCCACAGCCCTCATGTTATGAGAATAACATGTATTAGATTTACTGCAAAGATGATGGGTTTGTTTCCCAATGTGACTTATGAGAGACAGGGAAGTTTTTGTCTTTGCTCCCACCTAAAACTGCTGGCTAGAACAATTATTTGAGTGACTTCATGTTTTAAATATTGTTTTGGCTACATTTTGAACCAAACCTGTGTTTATTGAGGCATAGTCTATATAGTTCAACAAATTAACGCCCTACTAGCCTGGTGTGACACACTGTGATTTGCTATGTGGTATGGCTTTGTCCATCTGATTCATGGAGATAAAAGTCTAAAATGGACATACTCTGTGATTATAGGTTCTTTTTTTTAGGGGGGTCCTACTTTAATCATTTTGTAAGTTAGTCATGGCTAAGCATTCCTTACTCGGAATCAAACTATTTTGTTTCATGGTTAGGCATGAAACTACCAGGTATGAGCATATAAAACAATAAATATTTGAACAGAAGTCTTTTATTGTAGATAGTTGCCTATGATTCCTGGCTAGATGTACTGTGGATTAGTAGCATCCCCGGCAATGCTAAATTTTGCAGGTACCCCAACACACTGTGTACGCAGTAAATGAAAGCAGTGAACATGTCAAGGACCTTGAATACAATGCTTCCTGCAGATTACTGCAATATAAATATTTATGGGTAGAGTCTCAGGGTCTACAAGGGATCTGTTCCAGACTCCCCATGGAAACTGCAAACCAAGGGAAATGGACGATTTCCAATCCACAGTGAGTCCAAATGCAACTGGAATCTCATTCTGGTCATGATAAGCCTGTCTGGGGCCTTAGAGGCTTCAAGTAAAAGGCCACTTGCAGCAGTTTAAAGAGCAGTTCTAGGTTGCTGAAAACTGAAACAACTATTTAAACTGCTCTAGAGCGTTTCTGAAGCTCACAGAGGATACACCTGGCATCTGAGAGATCAGATCTGGCTTCAACCACAGGTTCCAAATCAGTGGTTAGAGAATCTGGAGTGGTATATGCTACTTTTTAATAGAAAGTTTGAAAAAAACAAACACTAACAAAAGAAAAGCTGGTTTCCTGCTTCCAAAGGGGCTCATGGTATAAAAAATAGAGACACCATGTTCAGATGACAATTGGTCTTCCCATGTGAAATATAAGAGAATCCCCACCCAAACCAAGGAATGGCTCTACTAATTGCAAGAAAAACCAACAATATTGAGTTTAAAAATTATCTACAAATCAGATCAAAGAAGAACTTTAATGTACAATAACATACACAACATTAAGGGTAGTTTCAGAATTAGTGACTCCATGAAAGAGCTTTGTGTAGTATTTTTTTTCCTTTCTCCAGCATCACATTGCTTCTCCTTACTATTTTTACAGATATGAATTTTTAAAATGGTAACCAATTCAGCAATAGTGAGAGTAAATCATTGGGCCTCTAATGGACCTGTGTTTTTCCAGAATGACTGGCCAAAGCGATCACCTTTCATTCTAATGACTACTGTTGATGTGCAATTATATTTTAGGAATGCGAACCTGAGCTGTCCTTGTTCACTTTGCAAACACCTTCCCCACTTCCTCAGTGTTGTTTATACTGAAAATATTAGAGGATAATAGTCTTTCCCATCTAGCAGAGACTTTTCATCCCCTTCCCTCTGCTTTTTTCAGAATACATGTAAAAGATTTAAGGCTGGGAAGGTTATAAAATAGCAGCTACAGGATTCTTGTTGCAGGTACTGCCAATATACCATCCAGCAATTCTTTCAACAGATTTAATAGCCATTAAATCACTTAAACAGCTTAGGATGCGGAATAAATGGATGTATTGTGTCTCTTAAAAGAATTTTGGACTGAAACGGGTGGAGATAACTGCTAGCCTCCAGAAACCTGGGATTTATTTTATTTTGCTGTTATTATTGTATTTTATTTTATACAACTAAATAGAAGCAGTGCAAATGGCCAAAGCTTATCTTACTCATCAATCTAGGAAGTGCTTGAAATTCACAGTTGCCAAGGTATAAAATGGAAACATTTCTAAACAATGAAGTTATCCCACTATGGCCATTTTCAGAAAAGTTTTCCTTGAATCCTATAATTTACCTTTCTTATACACTCAGATCACACACACACATGAAAACCAGCAAGAATAAATGAAGGAAAAAAATATATTGGTAAGATATAGCTGACATAGTTGCCATTTCAGACTTCAGGGTGGAAGGCAAGAATTACTGAATTTCTCCAAGACTTGACTTGAGTATATTCTAGATTGATTGAACAGGGGGAAAAAATCTGGTAAAAGTAAAATTAAAAGTACGAACACCACTGATCAAAAGGCACCTCTTAAAGAAACAGGATTACTTTTAAAATGCTAGCTACAAATTTAGTATATAGCCATTTACATCACAAGCCTAGGCATTTTGACTCAGAAACAAACAACTTTGGACTTACTCCCAAGAAAGTACGCATGGAATTACAGCCTTAATAATTTACAACAACTTTTGAATGTTCAATTTCCAATTTCAGGAATGCAAGTTGAGGGTCAATGCATGTTGAGGGTCCAGCTGGGGGGCCTGTTTCTTAAGGTGCATTAATACCCCAGTTTTGTGTTTCGACATGGTGTGGCTATTGTGTTATGCTGGCTGGTGGGGTCTGGCATACATAGCAAGGTAAGCACGGTCAAGAGGTCAGCGAGGACATTTCTGACAACACCAACAAGCCAGGTTGATATGGCTAGTTGGTGAGCCTCCTGTCTGGTTAAGCAGGGGCCAGCTCAAGGCATAGCCTGTGCTGGTCAGTGTTGGTCACCTTCCTTGATCCCATGGGCTTGGCTGGGATAGGCTAAACCAGTTCTGTGACTGGGTGACACCTTAAGCCAGGATTTCATGCCCAAGAGATCTGAGGGGAGGTCAGTGGCTAGGCAATTTTCTCCCAAGCTCTATGTAGCCAGAATAATTTGGGATTTTTACTAGCTTAATTTTTTTCTGTTGCAGGGTATTGTTATTAATTCAATGTATTAAAATCATCCCAAATCTCTGTAATATTCTTCTTGGGTGGTGTCTGGCTAAACAGTAAGCACAATTTGAAGGTATAGGATGATGTTATAATGTATTTTGGTAGAAAAATATCTCCATGCAAAATGAGCTACAACACCAAAATACTTATCTTTCCTCTGCTTATTTTAAAATAGTGTTTGGTATTGACACAGAGAGTATTCAGCAAGTTTGTTGTTGTTTTTTAGAACTCTTTTTCAGGAATTGGAGTTTCTGGTTATATGTAGCTACAAAACCAAAATTACCAGCTGTTTTGTAAATTATATTGATAATTACAGTTTAATAATTAGAGGGAGAAATTGGAAATCATAAAATCAGTGAAATAGAAGTCCACAATGGAGAAGACTGGAAAAGAAAACTGAGCAGAAGAAGAGGCATTGCAATCTCAAGATTTAGGTTATCTGAAATGTGCAAAACTCAGGATCTGGTCTGATGTCTTGCAAGATCCAGACGGAGCAACAGAGAGGTCTAGAAAAAGGCTCTGATCCTTTCCAGTAAGTGGTTAGTCAGGTAAGGCAGACAATACAATGAACTTGCTGAGATAATGAAGCAGCTTGGACTTTGGTTGATCAGTCTTTAGGGAGGCAGTACATTTTTTTGTGCTTCTCATCCTGATTGACTTTTTAAAAGGAATTTATTCTGTCTCCCCTGAAATGTTCCTTCTTCAAATGAGAATTTTGATGTTTCTTGGTTTCATTTATTGATTGACTCACTTTTTTTGCTAATTTTTCACACAACTTAGCTGGGCAACGGTCTATCTGGAAAAAATTATCACCAAGCTGGACAGAGTAGGAAGATGTCTTCATGGCAGAAGCGCTCAGGCAGATACCACAACCCAAACAACCTCTACCTACTAAGACAGGGGTTAGAAGAGAAGACGTAGTAGTCTTAAAGCAACATTTTAAGGGTTAATAAGTCACTAGGCCCAGATAGCATTGACTCAAGAATTATTAGGGAATTGAAGAACCAAGTTGTTTTTCTGCTGACTAAAATATGCAACTTGTCCCTAATGATGGCCACTGTGCCAGAAGACTGGAGGATAGCAAAAATCACATCAATATTTAAAAAGTGTAGGTGAGGGGACCTGGAAAATTTTAGATGGGTCAGTATAACCTTGATTCCAGGTAAGGTGTGGAATGCCACTTTAAAGATAAAATTGTCAAACACATAGATGAACAGGCCCTGCTCAGGGAGAATTAGCATGGGTTCTGTAATGGTAAGTCTTGGCCTCACAAAGATTTTTGAATTCTTTGAAAAGGTCAACAAGCATGTGGATGGGGAAGAACCTGTGCACATTATATATCTGGACTTTGAGAAGATGTTTGATTTGGTCCTGCACCAAAGACTTCTGAGAAAACCCCACAGTCAGGAAATAGAGGACAAGTCCACTCATGGATTGGGAACTGGTTAAGGGCTGGGACACAGAAAGTGGGTGTCAATGGGAAATTTTCACAATGGAGAAAGGTGAAAAGTGGTGGGACTGGTGCTTTGAAACCTGTTCATAAATGACCTAGTGACAGGATTAAGCAGCAAGGTAGCCATGTTTGTGGATGACACAAAGTATGAATGGTGAAGACCAGAAGAAACTGTGAAGATCTGCAGAGGATCTCTCAATACTGGAAGAGTAGGCAACAAAAAGGCAGGTGTGATTCAATGTAAGTAAAGGTAAAGTTATGCATATTGGGACAAAGAATCCCTACTTACATATAGCTTGGAGATATCTGTGACAGAGTAGGAGAGAGATCTAGGGGCGCTAGTGGATCACTCAATGAAAGTGTCGACCCAATATGTGATGGCAGTGAAGAAGGCTAATTCCGTGCTTGGGGTTATTAGAAAAGGGGTTCAGAATAAAACAGCTAATATTTTAATGCCATTGTACAAATCAATGGTAAGTCTACATTTAGGGTATTGTGTCCAGTAATCTTCACCATATTTCAGAAAGGATGGAAGAGGTTCAGAGGAGAGCAACTAAAATAACTGATGGTCTGGGACACCTTTTGTATGAGGAAAGGCTACAGCATTGGGAGCACTTCAGTCTAGAAAAGAGGCATCTGAGGGAGGATATGACTGAGACATAAAAAATTATGGCAGGGATGGAAAGAGTAAAGAGATGCTCTTTTCTCTCTCATGTAACATCAGAACTAGGGGATATCCACTAAAATTGAATGTTGAGAGAATTAGGACAGACAAAAGAAAATATTTCTTTACCCAGCATGCAATTAGTCTGTGGAACTCCCTACCATAGGATGTGGTGATGGCATGTAGCCTCAATTCCTAGAGGAAAGGACCACCACATGCTACAAGCCATGATGGATGATTGTTTGTGTGTGTGTGCATAGATAGATGCTGATGTAGGCAACCACAAAGTGCCAGATGCAGGGGAGGGCACCTGAATGCAAGTGTCTTGTGTATTCCCTGAGGCATCTGGTGGGCTGCTGTGAGATACAGGAAGATGGACTAGATGGGACTTTGGCTTGATCCAGTGGAAGATCTTTTTTAAGTTCTTATGTCAGGCAAGATACACTGACATTGGTTTCTTCTCTATGATGAGCATGGAAAGATTATCTGCTGTGTTGTGGTGGAAAATATGAAGCTGATTGACAAGGCTATACAGTAGGAGGATTGTCAGTATCCTTTAAAGTTTTCCTCCCCAATTGCAGACAGTACACCATTGGTGGCTGTTAAAAACCTTCCCTATCCCCACCTACACATGATAACAGACAAGCCCTACAATCCAGAGTAACAGAGTAATAGACATTACGTGCACCCGTAGTTACTGCACCACCTAGTGAAAACCTATGGGAAATTCAGATTGCAATCCAGAGTAGATTGTTCTTATACTGGAGCAAGGACTCCCTGTAGTTACTCTGGATTGCGCCCATAGATTCGCTGCCTGTCTTTTACAAGGCCAGATAGAAATTTTTTGTTGTCCATATCATTGGTCTTTGGTAGTTTTCTTTCCTTTTCTTTTCTCAACCTAAATCAGGTTTTGGATGGTGACAGATAAATTCATTTGTTGGTGATAGTTGGCAGATATACTGTATTGCAGAATAGGGAGTAAGGGCAGGATTTGTGGTGTGCACACTTATTCAATGGCGTCTAGGACTGATCTCATGTTGGTGATGCTGGCTAGGACTGTGAAGGTTTTGAAAGGTATTTTAAATATTTTAAGGGATTAGGTATTAAAAAGGAATGATATGCAAAGTTAAAACCATTCCCCATGAATGGTTGAGATGTGGAGACTAAGAATAACTCTGGAGAAATGCAAGATCATGATTGGTAAACTTGGCTATAAAAACAGGCTATGGGTGAAATCCAGAGTAACTATGGGGAGTCCTTGCTCCGGTGTAAGAACAATTTACTCTGGATTGCAATATGAAATTCCCATAGGTTTTCACTAGGTGGTGCAGTAACTACAGGTGCATCTAATGTTTCTTATGTGCTCATATAGTTACTGTGGATTGTACCGTAAGCCTTAGCTCTGTATCCACCCCCTCCCTGGTACCAGCTTAAGACTTGAACTGAGAAGGTTAAAGGCATCCATGTTTTAACTGACCCTAGAAAGAGACTGGTTTCCTAATTGGAGTGCCTTTTTACACCTTACAGTATATACAGCTAATATACAGATACACAAAGTCTTTCAGCAGGGGAATATTTTGCCAGATATTGACTTGGACAATCTTCTTGGATTTTGTCATTACTTCAATCACATATGACCAGTGTTTCCCACACATCTTGCCACGTTGAGAGCATTTTCAACACCCATTGATTTCAGTAGGAAAGGAAAATATGTAAAAATCCCTTTAATTTCAATTACTGGGACTTAAAATAGCTGAACTCTATGACTGGGTTATGCTGATATGTCTTAAATTCCCACACACATGTCTCTAGAAATAAGTAGTTAGAATTCCTGTCAAAAGTTTTTTTTAATTCTAACTCTTTGTTCTTACATTTTAGCATTTTCTGCTAAAACAGATATATTTAATAAAACAAGCTATCTAGAAAATAGCTGCAAGCTTAAAAAGAAATTCCTAAAACAAGTAAAACTTTTCAACAGTCAGCCCCAAGCAGAGATGGTATCTCCTATTTTTTAAAGTGACATCAAAGAGGTACATAGCACACATTTGCATAAATCATGCCTGTCAGATTGTTTGTTTTCACTTTAAGGAGAAGAAATTAATTGCAAAATGCCATGTAGGGAATATGTTCCTACAGTGTCTATAGGGGCAGGCACTTCAAATATCAGAATTTTGGTTAAAAGGGCAATTTTTAAATTAATGCAGTCTCCCCATTAGGGTTAAGTACACAGCCGTTTCTCTGTGGGGTATTAATTGCCTCTTTGGCAAAGTGCTCACTAATAAGGATTCACTGGAAGGGGTATAGACTCAGCACAGTGTGTGCAGAATTAGATATTCAGCACCTGGTTGGTACCAAAGCAGGTTGCAGCAAAGAATACTTTGTGGGACACTTTTGAAGATATTTTACACAAGGAATCCTTATAATAACCACAGCCTGCACTTTAATTGGTTTATATGGTCAAGGGACCTAGAAATATGTCTACCCTTCCCGATGAAAGCAAGTACAACATATTTTGTATATTTCAATTCCACTTACCTATTCAGCTCAAACAGCCATCAAGGCGACCTACAAAACTTCCACTGACATGAATCAGAATAAAACAACCAGATAAAACCCAAAATGAACACTATTTCAAGACACAACTACAAAAACAGTAGTTAAAATTATCAATTTAGCTTAAGAATAACAGCTCCTTTTCAGTCTGTTTATAAATGACTAGCCCTACAATCCAGAGTAACTACGGGAGCATGTAAGAGACATTACATGTACCCGTAATTACTGCACCATCTAATGAAAACCTATGGGAAATTCATACTGCAATCCACAGCAAATTGTTCTTACACCGGAGCAAGGACTCCCCGTAGTTACTCTGGATTGTGCCCCTAGAGACAGGGTTAAGCAGTGAGGTAGCCAAGGTCACAGATGACACCAAACTATTCTGAGTGGTGAGGACCAGAAGAGACTCTGAAGAGCTCCAGAGGAAGAACGGGCAACAAAATGGCAGATGCGTTTTAATGTGAGTAAATGGAAATTATGCACATTGAGGCTAAAAATACTAACTCTGTGTTTAGGTTAATGGGCTCTGAGCTGTGATAAAAGAGGAGATCCAGGGATGGTGGTGGGTAGCTTAATGAAGGTGCTGACCCACTGTGCAGCAGTGGTGAAGAAGGCAAATTCCATGCTTGGAGTCATTAGAAAAGGGATTGAGAATAAAATGGCAAAAATTATGATGCCATTGTACAAATCGATGGAGAGGCCGCATTTGGAGTATTTTATCCAGTTCGGAGTATTTCGAGTATTTTATCCAGTATATATCTCAAAAAAGATATATATGAAATGAGAAGGTTCAGAGGAGAGCGACTAAAATGACTGATGGTCTTGGACACCTTCTGTATGAGGAAAGGCTACAGTGTTTGGGGCTCCTCAGTCTAGAAAAGAGGCACTTGAGGGGAGACATGTTTGATATACAAAATTATGCAAGGGATGGATAGAGTGGATAGGGAGATGCTCTTTTCCCTTTCACATAACACCAGAACTAGGGACATGCATTAAAACTGAATGTTGGTAAAGACAGAAAAGAGAAAATATTTCTTTACCCAGCATGTAGTTGGTCTGTGGAACTCCCTGCCACAGGATGTGGTGATGGCATCTAGTCTTAATGCCTTAAGGGATAGGGGAAATTCCTAGAGGAATAGACTATCACAGGCTACAAGCCATGAGGGGTGTGTGTAGACATGGATAACCTCAAAATGCCAGATGTAGGGGGGCACCTGTATGCAGGTGTCACGTGCTCCCTGAGGCATCAGGTGGGCCACTATGTGATACAGGAATAGATGGGCCTTTGGCCTGATCCTGTGAAGGCTTTTCTTATGTGGTTAATCCCCAAAACCTAACACACCATATTGGCTCATGCTGTTATGAGACTGACTGTCTTGATGAGCCTATCATGAGGGCCCTGCTTGACATGTCCGAAGGGTGATTAGGAAGAAAAGAGGTAAATCTTCCTAGATAATTTTCCTATCCTTTAAAATCAGCTCAGGGGAGGGACAGGTAGGCCACAAACAGGAGCTGGTTAGGCTAGCATAAGTCCCATGATGGTCTTGTGGTGTCACAAAAGTGCCGTAATGCACTTTTGTGCCACTCCTAAGGGAGGGCTATGCCAGTACACAGATATATGCCAGCCTCCCTGTATCACCATGGGAATGAGGAGATGAGATGTACTGGCCTTAATCAGTTTTGTGCCCTCAATATTTTCCTGTTGTTAAAACTAGCCTCCAATTGCTATAATGCCCACCACAGGACTGGGCAGGACAAAACTACAAAAAGGCAGGGCGTCCCTGGGGGGGAACACAATCCTCCAACTCAGAAGTAAGTCTCATTAGTGCTTCAGTGGCTGGACTGCCTGGAGGGCAGAAATATTTCCCCGTTTCTGGCCATGACCTTGACCAGGTCATGACTCTTGAATCTCGGTATGGCCCAGGAAATCCGGGGGAATGGTAGCCCTAAATTAGTTATAACTATAATTGCCCACAGAAGAGAGTAAAAAAATTAAATTCTCTTTCTGCCTAAACTAACAAAAATCTCTTAAGATTCACATATTCCTTCACAAGGTTCAGTAAGCAACTTCACACATTTCAGGCAGCAGACAGCTTCAGTGGGCTGTTTTTGCACAGAAACATTCAGATTTACAAGATTTGTACTGGTCCAGATTTGGCCTACAGTTCATATACAAAGATATCAAATTAATTGATCCCAATTATCACTCAGAAGCAAATACTTTGCTTCTTGCTTTCTCTAAGAATTTTTATTTTGGTTGCCTTTTGAGTTCCAGTTACAGGTATATATATTGAGATAGGCACACAATTCCTTATATCTTTTATTCTAGGTTGCAGTACTCCATCATGACTTGAATGATCAAAGAAGAGTGGAATGAAATCTAATGAACAATAACAATGGTAAGACCAATAGCAATGTTTCTTTTTTTCTATTTTATTCCCTCATGAAAATTGTTCAGACAAGCTATCCTTGCAGTCATTCAAAAATAGACATTCTTAATTGGAGCTTCTTGACATGAAGAAAAAACATTACTTTTCCAAGGATCACAGAAAAACAATTCTATTCTTGCACCATTCCCATCATGTATTTCTTGCAATGATAATTCTTAGAAGACCAATAGGTCTACATCACTGTACCATATAACTAGAAAAGTGTCATTCAGAGGAAGTTTAAGTGGTGTGAAAGTCTGTGATTAGCTTAAGAGTTCCAGTTCATATAGCCTAGTTCTGTGCATTTTGTCTAGAAAATCTTACCGAGAGCAATGGAACTTGGGAATAAAGTTACAGCCTTAGAAATAAACCATGGAAGGCCAAAAGGACAAAAAGGGCAAAATATCCATTTGGCACAACTTTGTTCTTCAGATGTACCTAGCGTCTGAAAAAGGCAATCCCACATAGGGTGAAACATCTAATTCCTCTTCCTGTATCTATTTATAAATATACCCAGGGAACCCATTTGCTGTATGGCTACTCGCCTGGCAATCACCTTTATTGCACTGCCCTTCATGACTCTCTAGTCCTGCTCCTTCTCACTTAGGTGATTCAAGATAAAACAGTCATGAGATTGGAAATCTGGATGTAATTGTGGACCGCCAGCTGGTCTTCCAACTTATTGATCTTGACTGTAAAGGTGCCCTTTTACTTGCTGAGTCTCCAAGACTAGTAATGACACAGTTCTACAGTCATTCTATAGAATGCAGCATAAGGATTTAAACCTAGAGCTGCCCAGAAGTAAAGACCAGGTGTCAATTTTATATCTGGTTTCACTCTATATAAGTACAGTACAGCTATTTATTTGAGGTCTCCAACCCCAAATCTCTACTTCTGCTTAGCTATTCATTGAAAGTTTAATAGCTTATGTGATGTATAGCAGTCTTATTTACTACTACTTAGCTAGGCCTGTTCGAGTATAATAGAACTGTGAAATAAGATTCTTTATGGGGTTCCTTTGGATATTTTATTTTAAGGAAAAACCAAACAGAATAAACAAACAGCAGAAGAATATGAATCTAAAATCTTTACATTAATGTTGATTATCTCTCACAAATGTGTCCTGCTGGATCAGACCAGTGGACAGTCTGAACATTCCAGAAAGTACAAAAATAGCACATGAATGAACACAATAGACCTACTGAATAGTACTTACAGGCTGATTTTCAGAAGAATACTACCTCTGTATAAGGATTTCTAATAATCTATCATAATACTTATGTTGCTCTAGAAATATGCCAAATCATCTTTTAGTGCATTTAGTTCTTGCAGCTCTTTCCATCTGATAAGGAGTCCTTTCTTTCGTTTGTCCCAAACTGACTGCCAGTCAGTGTCTCTGTCGTGTTGTGTTTTCTGTCCATTTTTCCCAAACCATGAATAAATTCATAAACTCTTACCATATTTTCGTAACCATTTCTTCTAAATTAAAAAGTTCTCCAGCAATCTTTCCTTTTAGAAGGAAATGGCAATCTTTCCTTTTAGAAAAAGCATTCCAAACACTTGAACAGTTTGGTTTCTTTTTCTGCACTTTATCCAGCCCTGTAAGATCCAATGTTTTTAATTTCTTTCCCTGTTAAAAAGTTAATCCATGTCTACTCAGAAGTAAGTGCCATTGTGTTGAATGAGATTTACTTCCAGGAAAACAGCCCGAATGCCCCAATCCAAGATGACAGCAGCCAGTGCCAGACTCCAAGATAGTGGCACCCACTATCTGTAATGACCCCCCTGAAATGAAGGCGTGACCCCCACTTGAGAACCATTGTCTTACTGATTGCTGCGAGGACAGCATCAATTGTTATAAAAAAATTACTATCTATTATCCTTTGAGCACATGTTACCTTTACTCTTAATGCAACCCTTTCATGAGAGATTTTCAGGTATCAGTATAATAGGCAGGGTAGGGTCAGAAGGCCAGGATGAGTGCTAGGAGTAGGTAACTCTAGCAGCTTAGCTTTACTGTTTGGCATTGTATGGTATTGTATGTGTATTTTATATTTATTCGCTAAGAAAATGCCTCTCATGTTTTATAATAAAAATTTTGTTGTTTAAATAAATTCTTATACTATAAATTTACAGGCCTGAGTTTATGAAAAAAATAGATCCAAGTCTGTCCTACCCACTCAGTATGAAGAAGCAGAAGCAGATCAGAGAGGAGTGAAACATTAACAACTTCTGTTCCCCCAAATTTTCTACCTGAAGATGCTTGCTTCACTTTTCTGCATAATTGGGCCATGTGTCCCCGTACATATATCTTTATGCTCATATTTTATTTGTTTTCTGGAGCAAATATCTGTAATTATAGTGTGGGAAAACAATCCAACTTTTACAAAGTGAAAGGAGCATAAAAGACAAAAAAGTGGGGGATTGTTGTGATTTCAAAACTACTTGGATCTAGCTCGAGACAAAAGAATAGAACAAATGAAACAAATAAATTATGGTATCAGAGGATTTGCATACTATTACTTGAAAGGTCCACAAGAATGACTGAAGAATAAACACTCAAATAATTTTTCTCATTAGGCAAAGTTTGACAGCAGTTATATCCTAGGGCAACATTCAACTTCTGTAAGAAGAGCCTGCCAATATCCAGTCGAATCTTCAGTCTGCAGTTGTCCAAGATGCCCTACAGGAACAAATGTGTAAAGGGCCTAAAATTGGTAGGACAGAAAACTGCATGCTTCAGAAAGCATCTTTGGCCTACAAAATAAATCCTTTGAACAATGAGAGACCTCTGGTTTCTCCCAACTACGACAGCTGAAAGATGAAAAACAAGACAGTTAAACATGACCACTGTTAGGCTGGCAATCTATAGATATTCTGTGCTTCACTATCTTTATTATACCGTAGTTCCTGAGGCAGCTGAAGTTCTTTCATAATCTTTATGCTCCCCTTTAACAGTAAAATCTGTTTTGCTATCTTTTTCGGCTCAGAGAACATATCTTGCATGCCACAGGAGACCCACCACATGTTTAGATTGCAGTTTCCAATGCTCCAGGCTGGGCATTATAAGGAGTTAGCATTTCCCCAAGATAAATGGCAAACACTTTAACTTGTTTTTTCTATGGTTTTGTTTCAGTCTCAGACAATGTTTCTTGAAAACCCTTTGGTCAAGTATTGACCAAGTAAAAGCCTGCAGAACATGCAGGTTTGAGTAATAAACAGTCCTAACCAGAAGTGTTTTTAAGATGTATACCCACTACTGAGCATCTTCTTATCAGGGAAAGCTCTCTCTCTCTCTCTCTCTCTCTCTCTCTGTGTGTGTGTGTATGTGTGTGTGTTTGTGCATGTAATACTTGGTGGGGAAAGCAGCAACTTGATCTTCTGAAGGAAGGAGGATTTAACAGAAGTGCTTCCAGTTTCATTACCATCATTTACTTTCACTATTTACAAGCCTATGGGCAAAATCCAGAGTAACTATGGGGAGTCTTTGCTCCGGTGTAAGAACAATTTACTCTGGATTGTAATATGAATTTCCCATAGGTTTTCACTAGGAAGTGCAGTAACTATGTGTGCACGTAATGTCTCTTACATGCTCCCATAGTTACTCTGGATTTGGGGGTATGTGAATCCTGCAAGAGCTCTACAGGCTCCACACATATACCCAGACCCTAGCCCCTCTGTTAGCCCCTCTGTTAAGAAATGGTCTCCCTTCCCCTCAGGAAAGGGATTCGATCCTATCAGGAAGGGGATTCTTTATGGAGTAAAACTCCCTAAAAGTTTGAGTACCACTGTGTGGAAATTCTATATGTGGACCCACATTCCTTGAACATCTTGTAATAAAATAGGCCACCTATCTGGTGCTAGGATCAGTGGCACTTGGGGCTACAATCAGCTGAGATAAGATGAAAAAAATTACCTAAAGGAGAATTTTTCACATGCAGGATGCCTTTCTTAGGGAAGCCTGCCTAACAATGCCCTTGTTCCTCTTACAACACAATCCTATGTTGGTACATTGAAAAGCAACACCTTCTGTAATTTATTAATTTATTTTACTATGTAATCTGTTTTGTGAACTACTCTTGTTGAAAGCAGTATATACTGTATTTACTTGAAAGTAACATGCATCTTTTCTAGCCAAATTCATCTTTAAAATAGCATTACATTCAAGTGCATATGGTTTTATATTATGATACCAGGGTTGGGCAATCCTACCTTTGGCTTCTCCACAGCCACTGTGGGGCTTAGCCTTGGAGGTAGGAAGGAAGAGGGGATGCACCCTCATTCTTCCTCCCTCCATCCCTCTCTCGCAGAGTAGTTGCAAGAGGGAGAGAAACTTTGCCTTTGCTGAGCTCTGGGAATCACCCCTGCCTAGTCACTTTCACACAATGCAAGCTGGGAGACTAGGATAGGGGTCCCTGCCTGGCATCATCCCCATGCTACCTGAGTGGGTGGAGGAGGACAGGACAGGCACCCCAGGGATCATACTGAGCCCACCAGCCTTTGCTCTGTCCCCTGCTGTGGCTTGGAAGGAGATAATTTCTGCAGCTTTAAGATCCCTTGGATGGATGGTTCCTTAAAGGATCTTAAAGCTGAAGAGCAGCATACAAGCTGCTTGTACTTGTACATTTTACCATATTTACCAGGATATATGCACCATCATGCTCTGCATTATCATCTCTAGCAAACCTTTTCTTTAGTCTCAAGCTTTCTAAAATCAGGGCGCTTACTGGATTCAATAGTGCATTAGATTCGGGTAAATATAGTAATTATCAATAATTATCAATGTGGCTTACTCCCAGAAAACTGCATATAGACTTGCTGCCTAAAATTTTAATTGGTTTTGCCTTTTCTCTTGCTTTTTAAATATTAAAAGGCAGTAAGTAAACATTTTAAGGGATGGCCAACTTATTGTTTTAATACTGTAAGCTTCCATGGCATTGTTTGATGATGCATGGTATAAAAGAGCAAAATCCTATCCATGTCTACTCGAAATTAAGCCCTGTTGTGTTCAATTGATCTTACTCCCAGGAAAGTGTCTTTAGAATTGCAGCCTAAGTGTATAATGGGATTCATTAAATGGATAGCAAAAATGAGGATCATGAACAAAGAATAAATGGTGCTTTTTGGAGATGTGGAGAAGGGAGCAGTCCTGGCATTGGGCTAGTTTTGCAACTGTACAGGTCAATTAGAAGACATTTATTACTTTTACATTTGATGTAAAATTATTTTTATATGGGTTGGTAAAATGCTTTATTCTGCCTGTATTAGGAGGTAGATTATTGTAGTGCAATTACACATGAAGTCTGCAAACCCAACAGGTTTTTCGGAGAATTAATTTTCTTATATTTTTTTATGAAACTACTATGCAAATGTTTGGTTTTTATTCATGAAGATAATTCAAAAAGCCTAGCCAAGTTAGCCAATCAAAATTGACTGTAATGGATTACTCCATATATTCATGTGTTGTATTTGACTCTGTGTTGTTTATCATGCTTGAGATTTGCTTCTCCTTGTAGCCTGGATTTAATATGATCCTCTTCATCTTGAAAGCTTTACTGGTTACATCAGAGAAAAAGAAGCCCTTCATGAGAGCTGTGAAGAATGGTAAGACATCAAGGCCAGATGGCAATCCTGTAGAGATTTGCATAAGATTGGTTGCAAAGCTCTCATTGAGTATCTGTGCAAGCTGTTAGTGCTAATCTGGAGAGAAAAGAGATTGTACCATAGGATCTGAAGGATACAAGATTATTAAGACATATAAATCCAAATCAGGGACGTTTGATAGAAATAGTTAACAGGGCATCTTAGTTCTGTTTGGAGTTGGTAAGATCTTGAAGGCATCTTTAATTGTTGCTCTGGTTTAGGATGGTTCAGTTATAACTATCATACTTCTCTGGTAGTAACTGAACTATCATACATCTAATTCCCCCCACTTATTACTCCACTCTAACTACTAAAAAAAGACCTGTGTTAAGGCAGTGATATGGCATGTAGTTAATAATCCTCTCAGATTCTTAACAATGTAATAAAAATCTGGATTAACATGATGGAGAAGTTTATGAAGTCCCATTCAAAATGGAAATATTTTAAGCTTGATCATAGTTTATTTTCTTAACTCTAAAAGGTAGCCATTGCGAGCTAATACTATTCAAATCTACCTGGCTATTATGCTACCAGAACACAATTGTGACAATGCTGGAAAATGCAGACTGACCACCAATGAAAGTTGCAAGGTTCCTGTGGCAATAGAACAGGGACACCTGCTGCCTCAGGTATGACCACATAGGAAGCAAGAAGGTGGTGAGGTGGGAAGTGGAATAGTGAAGTAATGACATTAGTGACAGTGAAGCAGTGACATTAGTGACAGCAATTTACATGGATGTGCACCAGCAATATTACTTGCACAGAATGAATTGACCCAAAGGGCAGTGCAGGTTTACCACTGGGGAAGAGAGCAGATAATTTGTTAGCACCAATGTGTTAGGAACTTAGGAAGAATTGAGCTGGTCATGTCATTGATACTGTTTTATACTATGCCAAATTATACATTGTTGGAAAATGGAAATGGGGGAAGTTTGGAATTATGGTAGACTAGAACTTGTTCTATCCATCAGTGATCCTGAGGCCCAAGGATCTTTTATGACCAATTCAGATGGAAGTCACAACTTTTCGCATAAATGTAGAGCATAAATTATTTTTCTCTCTTTCTTAATTTTACTGTTCAGATTGATTTGCCATATACCTCAATATGTAAATAAAAAATGTGAATTTTATTGCATTATATAGCTACTTAAACTGATTAACAATGCTGAGATAACCCCACTTCCAACAATAGTCATGAGACTTTGTGATTAGGAGTACTGTGGTCCATGTGTACCGATCAATTTGCTACTGCAGTGAGCGCTGTCTAACAACCAGCTTCCATCTTTTGTGGGATGCACTTAACCTGAAGGATACAGTTACTCTGCCAAATCCCCCTTGGGTGAAACCACTGTGTCTCCAAAGTGAGATTGCCTTCCAGTGACCCCTATTTTTAAGCACCAACCTATGGAAAGAGGGGGTGTCAGGGAAGCTGAATTGTTCCACCCATCTTGCCTGACAGCCTTTGAGATGGGCTTGAATTGGAAGGTCACCAACCTGTACTCCAAGCCAGATAGCCTTTTGAGACAGATTCTGCTAGTCCCTCTACTTACTTCAGGATAGACACCCAATCCCTACTTCCTCTGCCCACCCCAAGCTATATCGGCCAGTCATGACCAGCGTGACTAAGGGCACAATCCAGAGCAAGTTCAGCCTGATCTCCCCTAACTGCTCTCTCCTAACTATTCTGTAACCAGAGCAGAAAGTTATGCTGCATCCAGAGAGTCAGGAAGCCTGGGCTGCCCTAACTGCTCAATAGCATGCTAAGTAATTGACACATGGGGAGGACTTGCTCCTGAGGAGACACCCCTCAGATCACACTGAACAAGGAACAGCTGTGATGCCTACAGTGGTGACACAACTCTGCATCACCCGGTGCGGAAGTCTGTGCGTCACTTCTGGGATGCGCGCACCCCCCTACCTGGACTGCGCAGTCACCAAAGTCACCAGAAGAGGACTGCACAGGCACCATCTCTGACGTGGGCACAGTACTTTTCTGAAGTCTTTTGGCTTCAGAGGAGACTATGCAGGCGTCAGAGTTGGTGTCTGTGCAGTACTCTTCTGAAGCCATTCAGCTGCCGCTTTGCCTCCAGAGTTAGGCCGAATGGCTGTGCAGAGGCACAGACTTCCTCCACTCTAAGGAAGTCTCCTCTGAAGCTGTTCGGCATGTTCAGTGTGTTTCTGTGCAGTGCACCTCAGCTGGCCATTCGGGCCTGCTCCAAGGACGAGTGGCAGCTTCTAGCTGCTGCTCCGCCTTGGAGCAGACCTGAATGGGCATGCTAATGCCCAGGGCCTGCCAAAGGACAGTCAAACTCCTCCGGCGCATCACCCCATACGGAGCACATCCCCAACACAGCCCACACCAGGAGTCCCTGCCTTCTAAGGAATCCCTGATGAGATGCCAGTACATTCTACAGTGAATAGAAGGGGCTTCTTGGAGTGGCCTGCTGTATCCTGAGGTTTGTGGGCAGCCGTAGTTTGTTCCATATCCTGAGGTTGAGAGGAAGGGGTTGCAGCTAGGCTGGCCAAGAACTCAGATTTTTGGTCAGCACTGCCATTCTTACTCGGGCCTTATCATGGACCCCTATGGGTCTACTCATTACTATACCTGCTCCTGAGGTGGTATAACTTGAGGGCTGGAAGAGGGCATTTCTGCCTTGGAAACAGGCTCTGGATACAGAGTAACTGCTCTGCCCTAGGCAATGCTCAACATGCCCTCAACTTGCCTCTCCTGAGCTGCTTAGGCTGCCCCAGTTAGGGCAGAGCAGGTCCACCTCTCTTAGGGCACCCTATCTTGCCTTGCTCTGCCCTAAGCCTCCTTCAGAGTAACTGGGCTGGAGCATCTTGCAGTTGCTCCAACCTAGTGTTAGATAGGGCAACCTAAGGGCTCTTATGTGGGCAGATTAGTTGCTCTGGATTGGGCTGTGAGCAAGTCTAACCCCTGCTAACTGAGCAAGAGGCACTCATTCAAGTGGGTGCTTCTCTTTTATTTAGCGGGGGAGAATAACTGGCCCTCCACACCCCAGCAATGTCTGTTCAAGTGGCTTCTGCTGGTGTTCTTTTTTGCATTTTAGATTGTGAGCCCTTTTGGGACAGGGACCCATTAGCTTTTAATTAGCTATTATTATTTTTCCATTTCCTTTGTAAACCGCTTTGTGAACTTTTTAGTTGAAAAGCGGTATTTAAATACTGTAGATAGGTAGATAGATAGTTGCTCTGGATTGTGCCCTTAGGCAGGTGCTGTTTTTTAAACCCTTCTATTTTGAGCTAAACATGCCTAAATCCCTCTTCTATGCAATGCAGACAGAGGCACTCTGTCCTCCATTCTATATGGTCACCCTGAACATTGGCAATGAACATGGGCCACTTTTTTGCCACACCATGGAATGAGAAGTCATCTTCTTATGAAAATCAGAGTATTTTATTTACATAAAATACATTTGGAACAGCATTCGAAATATTTGAAAAGCTATCATCTTTTTAACATACCTGGAAAAGAGGAGAAAATGGAGGGGCAAATGTATAATAATCCAAACATTTCATATGGACAAGCTATTTTCATAATTAGCCCTTTGATGTATACCTTCAGCTACCTTACAGTTCATTGACAGAAACATTTCTCCTCAGAGAGCAATATGCTGAACTACATCATTCTCTAATGTGAAGGTGTCCTTAAAATATTTAAGCTACTGAGAACTTTTCAGTGTGCATACAGCAGCTATATCTTCTTGCTTTGTGATATACTCATCTCTGGATTCAATTAAAAGTTTGGCAGCTGGAATATTATTAACAATTAATTTGGGCTGCGAAGAGCCACAATGAGCTGTTAAGTTGCTAACCTTGTAAACCAAGGGTAATAAAAAAGATCTTTTCAGATTATTCATAGTAACAAAGCACTGGCAAATAATTTACTTTTAGAGGAGAGAGCAGCATAATGGAAGTGGCACAGGGAAGATTCCCACAGGGCTTTTGCCAAATGTCACCTGAAAGCAAGCAACTATTTTTTTAAACTCTTTTATTTTATTACGTTACATGAAATAACTCACTCCAAGTTACTAAGTGGTGGAATATATACTTTGACAAGGAAAGAATGCTAGACTTCCAGTAGTTGGGTACAACTTAAAAATGAATCAGTTATCAGGCTCAGATTAATAATGCACTAGGTTAAATTACCTGCGGTTGCAGGAATAAATTTTAAAGGGCACCAGGCAGTAGGTGGCAGAGGTGGGCACTGATGGACACCAAGGACCAACAGACATGGAGATGTCTGGCTTGGTTCAGTGAGATGTCTGCCACAACCATTCGTCACTACAGCTCTGCTTATGCAAAGTTAAGTGCCTTCTAATGAGGGACACCAGGCACTGGCAGACACTGGGCACTGACAGGCCCCAATGACACAACGGGCACCATTGGGCAACACCAAGCACCAAAATAGTTCTTAGAGGGTCCTTTCATCACAGAAGGAATATGCTTCCCAAATTCCATGCTTCTGGGTGCAGTGGTTTGGGCTGGGCATTCATAAGTCCAGTGAATGAGTCAGTATTCAATGTTAAGTACAGTACATGGACAAAAATATATTGTACCCCTTTCTTCCATAGGTTTTGAATTTCTTAAAATTTGTTCTTAGTGGGTGCTTATGTCATAGAAGGAATATGCTCTCCAAATTTCATGCTTCAAGGTCCAGGTGTTGGGGCTGGGCATTGATGAGTCAGTAATTCTTCAGTGTTAAGTATAGGGACAAAAACATGTACCCATTTTAATCCCCTTTTGGTTCAAATTTCTAAAAATTGGTTTGTGGTGGGTGCCTACATCACAGAAGGAATACCTCCCCAAATTTCATACTACTAGGTCCGGCAATTTTGGCTTTTTGGCTGGGCATTGATGAGTCAGTCAGTCAGTCAATCTCTTCTATTTTATATATATTAAATAAATCTGGTATATCTAACAACAAAGATTAGTACAAATAACTAAAGTTTCTATCCAACCTCATTCAGTGAACAATTTATGAACAACCAGGAAACATTCCTAGTGCTCAGGAGGAAGGCAGAAATGCTCAAATGTCCTCTTTTTCCATATGTCCACTTTTCCAGTTTTCTCTTTTTTGCCCTGTTTCATGAAAAAATCTTTATTGTCTTCCTTTTCCTTTTAAGCAGGCTGCGTGTAGCCTTCTTGTAATAAATACATTATATGTAATATTTTTAAATTTAGCAATAGGCAATATGGTGTTTAAATTAACTTCATGAAAGAAATATATGAATTTTTTAGTTTTTATTTTGTCATGTCCCAACATTTTTCTTGAGTATCCTACATTTTGGGTGGGTAGGGGCTTGTTCTTTTTTTTAGTTCATCCTGAGGAATTCCAAAAGATACGGGACATGATAGAAGATATTTTGGCACAAAACTAGGTTCAGTTGCACCCTTTAGAGCCATTGTCTGCTTTTTCTGTTTGGGTTCCAGCCCTTACTTTGACTTCTTCAGACAATATTATCTGCAACATAAACAATTTCTTGGTTACTGGAATTCCCTTTTTCTCCACAACTCCCCTCTATTACAGCCCTCTATTGCAAGGAGATGCTTCTCTCTTCTGCTGTCCTCTAACATACAAATTGGAAGTTTGTTAAGAATCTTTGTGCTGTTTTAGGTTTGTTAGGGCTGTTGAGATCATTCCACAATTTACATTTAATTAAAAAAAATCCCTTTTGAGACTTCTCTTTGAAATTAATGGGATTTGATGGTCCTCATATCTTCATGCAAGTATGATTCAGCAGGCACTGTGGCCTCACATATGCAAACACTGCATGAAATTATAATTACAACTAATAAGTAGAGGAAAAGGCAAATTTTTTTCTCTTCTCTTTTCCAGCCAAGCTTACTTGCCTTGTGATTATTTTGAGCTGATCAACACATGGCTTCTCCACGTTATGCCAGAAGGTTTGTTACACTAGGGTAAAATTTAGAGAGCAAACAAGGCAGGCAATAAACCTTGTCGTATCCTCTCTTTTGTCTTCTATATTTGGCTTGGCTCAGTGAGATGTCTGCCACAACCATTCGTCACTACAGCTCTGCTTATGCAAAGTTAAGTGCCTTCTAATGAGGCTTTGGCTGCAGCAGGCACTATGGAATGACTTTGGTTTCTGCTCAAGTACCACTAGTGCACCTACTTCAAGTGAGTAATTTGCCTTAAGGCACATTTGCCTGGTGCAAATTGCATTTAGGCAGTCACCAGGAAAGGGTAGATGGCCAAGCTTGGCTGATGCAGGCGTCTTGGGAAGACATTGGAAGGACAGAGAGGAAGTGGGGGAACCATTGCGAGATGGAGGAGGACAGGGGTGGACTTTCCCAGAGATGGGTGGGCAAGAAGCAGGCCCAGAAATTGGCACTTATGCCAGATTCTAACTCAGTCTTTGGGCAACCTGGATCAGGTACTCACTGGTCAGATTTTTGCCACAATATTGGTTGGGCAGATCCAAGTAGCCCCATTGTCTTCTTCTCAGAGTGAACAGTGAAAAAGTGAAAGCAGAAGGAAGCAAGTCCTAAGAATATCACTCTGGAGTAACCAAAGAGAATACATAACCTGGGAATAGAAAAAAGAACCTTTGCCCCCCACCCCCACTTTCTAATTAGCCATATAGGTGCAACATAGCTGCAATTGTTTCCTTACCTCTTGTTTGCAATGGAGAAGTACAAAATGGTGACTGCTGTACTGTTCCACACAGGTTTATATGTCCTTCATGGCACATTTGGTGATCAGCAGTCAACCAAAACACACAGTGCTGCTGCTCACCCAAACATAAGAATTCTTCACCTGATTTACTTAAGCTCAGAATTTCTCACCCTTCATCTCCCCACATGCTACTTTGTTAGGAACACCTGTTGGAAATATCACCGGATGCAACTGGCAATGAAAATATTGCCTGTTGTTGGGAGGCCAGATATAATGTGATAAACTTACTGGAGCCCTGCTGGCTTAAGGTATCTTGAGGTGCTGTGTGTACCAGTGGATGCCATATTGAGAAACTCTGTTTTATATTTCTAGGAAATTTACACCTTACTTTTTTAAAAAGAGCAAACTGCTGTCTTTTGGAAGGTAAAATATACAATTTTTTTGAAATATGCCTTTATGAGCAAAAATGTTTGTTGGAAGTTTTCAGCCAGCATTAATAAAGGTTTTATAGTTTCCTTGATATTTAGATCCTTTCGAAGGGCAAAAGATCTGTCATTATACTATATAAAGTATTTGGGATTATCAAAATTCAGGACATTTTAATTCTTATGCAATAAGATTTTGAAGTCTGAGTCTATGTATTGTTGCATTCATAATGTCACTTTAACCAATTTTCCCTTTTGTATGTGTTTAAAACATAGGTGGGACAAATACTTTGGCAAGAGGATCACATCATCCCTCTGACAAAGTGTCAGCAGCCAGAGGAAAAGTTCATTTACATTTCAAATTTGACTAAATATACATAAATGAATACATCAGAGACAGAACATCTAGGAATGAATGAATGAATGAATTTGACTGAGCTTATTTACAATACACATGAGAACTACTAATAATGGCATGTAGAACCACATGAGAACTATGAACTGTTTGCCACACACGTCTTGCACAGTGATAGGTATTACATGAGCTCAAGGTCCTTAAAAGGCCTTGCTCTAAAATGGCCTGCAGCTTGCATGTGGTGATCATGACCAGCAGTCATGGGCCAACAGGTGCTCCAATAGTCTGATGGGCCAGAGGCCCACTGGAGACTGGGACCACCCTCTGGTCTGAATTGTGGCCCAAAGGCCACAAATGCTCCATAGCCCAGGTTTTGACTACCCCTGGTTTAAAACATGACTGAAATGTGACTGATAAATGGCCAGAGACATATCTATGCATCAAGCGAACATGATTAGAGTTGTTTCTACACTAATGATCTTTAATCCTAGCTGTTATAGGGTGACATGGATATGATGGCCCTAATTGTAATGGGATGTCCACTAATGACAGATGCCTTGCCTTCCACCACATGAAAACAGAAGAATCCTTCTATAACAATAGGAATGATGAATCTTTTATTTTAGGATCTATGGCTCTTATATTTTTTTAAATAACTAGATAATCAAAAGGAAAAAAGTATCCTGAAAAGGAATTAAATGAAACCCCAACAATTCTTGAGTCCAACATGGCAGTTCAGAAGAGTTGTTTGTAGATTGACCTCTCCAATTACTGCATTGTTTACATTGTTACCACAGGAGGAAGTAGTTAAAAAGAAAACTAAAATGACACAAGGAGCCAAGCTGCAAAGCTCTGCTAGATAACAAGCATCCATTTATTTCCCTCCTCAAATATGGATCTTCCTTCTTTTTAATGTGTCTTTTGGCACCATTTACACAGTCACAATACACTGCATATGGTTCTAAATTTAGGGAAAATTGCTGTGCACTGACATAACAAATCCAGTGGTGCCAGTTAGCATTTCAGGACTGAGAGAAGACTGGCCATCTGGGAAAAGGGGCAATTTAAGGTCAACACACATGAATAATGATAAAAGCTGGGGCTCCCTCTTCCCAGCTGTAGCTGCTTTGCTGCCAAAAGATGGATTGAGAAGTGCAAAATGAACAGATCTACTTTCCAGCTGTAATTCATTCATGAGTTTCAGTTGATCTGTCATATTACTTTTGCTCCAAGTGCAGCAGAATCAGAACAAACCGTTTCAAGTGAGTGCTTGTGTGTGTATCTTGTGGATGCAACACCTTGGTAATGATACTGGATGCTACACTTGCCTTGCAAAAAATACCCAGTGAAATGAAAATCATGATCAAAACCCTGCTAAAGATAAATACTTTATACAGCATGAGCCTACTCATGTACTAAGAAGCAACAATGAAACTTACACCAAGATATGTACAAAGCCCAACGCTGCAATCCTTTCCTTATTTTTGTGGGAGTAAGCTCCACTGACGGTAATTCCTAAACATGTAGTAAGAAGTAACACTGGAATATAAGGAAGTGTTCTCCAAACCCCAGCCCAAGGGCCATATGAAGCGTTGGCGAGCCTCAGTGTGGCCCTTGGCAACACCCCTCTATCTGGCCATTGGGCAAGCCTTGTAATCCACTCCAATACATGTTTATATGTAAATTTATGTAAATGTATTCAAATTTGAAATGTAAATTAGTTTTCTGGCCCCTGCCACAGTGTCAGAGAGATGATGTGGCCCTTCTGCCAAAAACTTTGGAGGCCCCTGATCTAAGAATTAAACCTGAAGGTGCAATTAAACCAGAAAATTAAAAGAATCAAACCTGAATTCTATTCACCCTTTCCTAGGAGTAAGCTCTACTGATTATATTAGAACTTACTTCTGAGTAGACAGGAATAGGATTGAGCTAAGTCACATCTGAATATCTGCCTTTTAAAAGCTAACCCGTTTTATTTGTTTGATTATTTTGCATGTGAGAATACAATCAAACAGACAGTAGTCATTCACCTACGAAAAAGAGAACCAGTTAAATATTGTTATAATGCTTTACAGGCATAATAATGGAATAGAAAATATTGAACATAACTGATAGTTACCTTAGGGCAAGGTAAAAAAAAATCACTGCAGAAATATTTCAGGGTTCTATAAAAATAGGATTATAGAAAATCAGATTATCCTCCTGAAGTAACCAAGAGGCAGATGTGGTGACAGTTTCATTTCTAGGTTAGTTAAGCTCAACTGACTGATATTGGATATCCAAAGAGATATGAACCTGTACTAGCAAGTAATTTGTTTAGGTATGCTTTAGGAAGTTCACTGACAGATTCAAAAGATTTACCATCAAGTAGCTATTAAGCTGTGTTGGAAACAAGATTAAAACATGTTGAAGGGAGGTAAGGAAGAGAAAGGAGGACAGTGAAAATGGTACTAAATACCATTTTAAAAAAAGCAGCAGGCCTCCGTCAGCCTTGAAAGACTATGGTATCGTGCTCAGCGCTGCACACGCTGCATGCAAAGCACGAAGGCCTGGGTTAGATTGTTATGGACGTTAGGCTGTTACCCAAGCAGCAAATCCCCCCTCTCCACACCACTGAATTAGTCCAATGGAAAGGCAGAGCCAATACAATTGGATCCAGCTGGTGTTGCAGAGCTGGGCTAAGAACAGGAGCTCACCCTGTCTTGTGGGGCCGACGCGGGTCTCGAACCCCGCCCTGCTGGTTAACAGGCACAGTGTCTTAACCATTTTGTGCCACCCACAGCCCTAATAAATACCATTATAGATACTAATATAAGAGGAGATATAATTGCACTCTTCCAGGGCTGTGATATGGATGCATTTGTTCTCAACAGCCTCTGAAAACAGAACTAGAACCAACAGGCACAAACTGCAAGAAAGAAGATCCCAGTTGAATATCAGATAAGATTATTGATGGTGATGGTAGTTTGGCAGTGGAATAGCTTGCAAGGGGGCTCCTTCACTGGGGAGGCTTCAAGCAGAGGCAATCCACAAGCACCTGTCGGAGATGCTCTTGGAAGATTCCCTGCGAAAGGGAGAGGGATCAGATGACCTGTTAGGTCCCTTCCAACTCTATGATTATAATATGATCAGGATACCTTAAATACGACTGTTATGTTTGTGTGGAGTACCACCTGTGGGTAATTGAGTTGATTGTTGGTGATTGGGTGTCCAATCACAGGAGATTTAGAAAGGAGTGGAGAGTATTTAATGAGGAGTTTTAATGTATATGATGTGCTGTTATTCTGTGTAACTGATGTGTAAATAAACCTTTTTATGGACTTATCTAAATCTCTGGAGTGTTGAACCCACAACACAACAATGACCACTAACAGACCCATTAGCCATTAATGTTTTTATTTCTTTGTAAACCATTTTGTGAACTTTTTAGTTGAAAAGCAGTATATAAATACGTTAGATTATAATTCATATGCATGTGGTTCTTGTGTTCGCTTGTGGTTCTTAAATTTTTTTGTGTTCCCTCTGTGAAAACAGCCTGGTAATATCCTGCCTTGACCACTTCACCTTTCTTCTCCCTGGTATTTCATTGGCTTACCTCCGTCCTCTCACCTTCATCCATCATTCCATCCTTAATATTGTTCACTTTATTCACTCCAATTGTTATGTACCTGCCAAAATCCCAGTAGTGGCTTCCTATTCAGTCTTAGATCTATCACATACAACTTGTCCTTAACTTCAAAGCCCTCCATAATCTCACCCCTAGTTACCTTTCTTCTCACATCACAATACACTAATACGTGTGACTTTTTCTGTCAGCTCCATAAACCATCTCAGGGACTTCTGCAACTTCAAACCGCTCTGCTCTCTCTCAACTCCCATACCAATCAGTTTCAGGATACCCCTTCAAATGGAAGGACAGTTGACCTACACCTACCAGGTGCTAAAATTTCCTATCTATGTTCGTCATTGGACTTCCTTTTCTGTAACCAATTGAACTTTTTATCTTGACTGTAAGAATGTAAGACTCCCACTGGATTAGGCCAAAGGCACATCCAAATCCAGCTTCCTGTATCTCACACTGGCCCACCAGATGCCTTAGGTTCTTGGAGCTCAGTGTGTTACTACACATTAACAAAGAATCCGGGTTACTATTGCACATCAGATTGAAGCAAGACAAGCAAATAGTTTTATCTGTGGTTTTTTCACATCAGAGAAAATTCTGAGTCTTGTCTTTTATACATATATAAAAATGAAAAGTCACTGACTCACTCACTGATTCATTCACATACTCATCAACACCCAGCCAAAACTGCTGGACCTAGAAGTGTGAAATTTGGGGAGGGTGTTCCTTCAGAGATAGAGGCACCCACTAAGAACTGGTTTTCAAAAATTCCAACAGGAAGGGGGTGAAAAGGGGCGCAACACATTTTCCTCCCTACACTTTCCATTGAACAATCCCTGACTGAAGGATGCTCTTTCCCAACCCCTGGACCTAGATACATGAAATTTGGGGAGGGTGTTCCTTCTGTGACATCAATGTCCACCAAGAACTGATGTTGAGAACTTTAACCCTTAAGGGACCGAAAAGGGGTGCAACATGTTTTTTTCCCCAATACTTAACATTGAAGATTGATTAACATCCGGTAATTTAGTGCCTGGTGCCTAATGCACTGGGAAGGAAGGTGTACTGGGGGGGATGGTGCACATGTGGGGATGTTGTGGATGGGGGATGTTGTGGATGGGGGATGTTGTGGATGGGGGTTGATGCGCATGGGGGATGTTGCGCATGGCAGGTTGATGTGCATGGGGGGTGTTGTGCATGTGGAGATGGTGTGCTTGAGGAATGTTGCACATGGGTGCTGATGCACATGGCGGGATGTTGTGTATGAGAGGATATTGCGCATGGGGGCTCATGCACATGGGGGATGTTGTGTATGGGGGATATTGAGCATGTGGGGATGTTGTGCATGGTGGGTTGATGTGCATGGGGAGTTCATGCCCATGGGGAAAATGTGCATGGGGAGTTTGATGCACATGGGGGGTGTTGCACATGGGTGTTGATGTGCATGGCAGGATCCGGTAATAGGTTCATGAACATGGGGGATGTTGTGTATGGGGGGATGTTGCATATGGGTGTTGATGCATATGGGTGATGTTGTGCATGGGGGATGTTGCACATAGGGGAATGTTGAGCATAGGAGGTTTGATGCACATGGGGGTTGATGCACATGGAGGTTGATGCACATGGGAGGGTGTTGCTCAATGGGGGGAGGGTGTATGGAGGGCATTGCACTCCTGCAAAGTGAGCACATTTTGCTAGTTCCTCATAATCTTCCATCATTAAACAGAAAGACTACTCTTGTCAAGAACAAAATATGTTACTGATTAGGAAGATTTTGCTTCTATACACAACATTTCTTCTCATTTTCTTTTTCTTTTAGGAGTGAGAACATGTCAAGTCCTTCTCAGAATGATAATATCCTCAGATGATGTATGACCCAGACCCAAAACCAATCCACATGACAATTTTATTAATCTACCGCACTTGTCTTTTATATGTTCTCACCTCCATCACGGTGATACATGCATTTGAAAAGGTGTAGTGAGGACAGCTGACTTTTTAGACCAAGAGGCTACTATACAACAATCAAGGCATCCAAACGTAGCTTTCTTCCATCAGGCAGCAAAACACAGTTCAGATCTGCAATATTTGTCTCCACCACCGTATTTTGACACCATCTTATTATTCATCCATCAGTCTTGCATTTTCTTCAGCCTTTTCAAAGAAGTGCCGGCTGCTTTTGTTGTTCACTCCTTTAAAACAATTTTAAAACAATATTCCATCTGCAGAATCCTTTGTCTCAACATACTTCAATTTGTCTCTTTCAAAACAGAATGTGAACTCGGAGCTTGAACTTGTACTGAACTTTGGAAATCAGACCAAGTCACAGGGGCTCCAAATTAGTCAAATGAGCTGAAACACCTTCACTGTCCTTCAGACTAAACTGACAAGAAGATAGAAAGAGCCATGTTTTTCTCATCACTGTCTCTGCTTTTCTCTGAAGAGAGCCAGACATGGCTGATAATAATGAATGATGATGTTGTTTTTAGGAGGAGGCTCAGTGTTAATCTATATTAAGTCAAAATGTTCTCTCCGGTAGAAGCTAAGCAATTTTTGAAAGCCTTCCTGCCTACCTTTCTCCTATCTTATCGTTCTCCTCATGGCTCTTCAAGGATGGGACCCATGGAAACCCATGGAAATAAAAGAGGGATCAGAAGTAATATCAGTTTCCATGTGGTTGAGTATGTTTAAAAACAAAACCAAAACATTATTTTTGGGACTCCAAAAATTAATCATCTGAAAAAGTACTAGTTGAGGACAAAAATCAAGTTAATGCTACACAACAAACATGAGAGCAATTAGTAAGAAATAAGTTACCATTACTGAAAATGAAGCACAAAATTGGAGGTGGGTGGATATCAAGGGCATCCTTAGGTTCTCTGCAACTCCAGCCCAGAATAGGAATCTAAATCACATCCATGCAATGGTAATTGCAATCCATTCAATTACCTCTGAGAGCCAAAGAAATGATTGCTACTCCTTACCTCTCATCAGAACATAAGAAGAGCCTCTGCTGGAGCAGTCCAAAGGCCATTTAGTCCAGCTTCCTGTATCTCACAGCAGCCCACCAGATGCCTAAGAGAGCACACAAGACAACACATAACACCAGACATCAGCACAAGACCCTGGAAACAAGGTGCCCTCCCTGGCATGCATGCATCCATCCATCCATGAATCCACCCACCCAATCTAATCTATACCCATACCCATACCCCTGCCCATAACAAATTTGTCCAATCCCTTCTTAAAGGTATTGAGGCTAGGTGCCATCATCACATTCTGTGGCAAGGAGTTCCACAGACTAATTACATGCTGGTAAAGAAACATTTTCTTTTGTCTGTTGTAACTCTCTCATCATACAATTTTAATGGATCTCCCCTAGTTCTGGTACTTTGTGTGAGGAAAAAAGAGCATCTCTTAATCCACACTATCCATGCCTTGCATAATTTTGTACACCTCAGTAATGTCTCCCATCATGTGGCAATTTTCTAGACTGACATTAAATGGTGCATTTGTCGCCCTCAGGATCCACAGGAGGAGCAAGGCTTCTCTCCTACTGCGCATCCCAGGGGTGAAGTGCCTGCCTGCTCCCTCCCCATCTCTGGGCCAAAATGATTGTCACTGAAAACTAAAATTGGCTGAAAATGGTGCACATTAGATTTGAAGAAATACGGTATATCCTTTTCTAATGCAATATGTGATTAATTGGTGATAAAGCCTTAGGCTGCAATCCTAAAGACACTTTCCTGGGAGTTAGACCCATTGGACACAATGGGGTTTACATCTGAGTAGACATGGTTAGGATTGTGCTCTTTGTTATCCAGTTCTATATTTGAATGAATTCAAGTGATGCAAAGTGTTCATTTAGGAATCTCTTAAAGATAATGCCACTTTGGAGCATAAGAAAATCTTAGGTGAACCCACATGTAATGGAAGTTACAAATGGTCAGTTTATTACTTGATAATTGCAACCAATGTGTGGATGCAAAAAACTTGTTGAATTTACATTTATATATGCTCTAAGCCAGTGGTTCTCAAACTTTGAGAAAGTTTTATCCCTCACTAAATGTTTGCAAGGGAGCAGTTAGTGCAATCCCCAGGATCATGCCCCTGCCAGAGAAGGGAGAGGCAATTTTGCTCCTTACCAGAGATAATTTCCATCTGTGATAAACTGGAAGTTCAACATCTGTCATGACTGGAAATGTTTTCTATTTCCAAGCCTTCGGGAGCCCTACAAGCACTCTGCAGGGCTCTCCAAGGCTTCCCAGACCCTGGTAGGACCTTTGATAAATGGCAAAACTGCCCCATCTCCCCTGCAGGGGGCATCACTCTGCTGCTTCTCCCCTCCCCTCATTCCTTAAAGGAAACAGGGACATTAATATGAACTGGAGGGTTATGACTCTCTAAAAGTTGTTCTTGACCACATCTGGTAGCCACCCCTCCCGTCCCCTTTAAACAAAGGGGAGGAAAGTAGGGCAGCCTTCAGACTGGCACAAAACTGTACTGAACATGGCTGCAAGAGCACTGCCACTCTCAGCACAGTTCCCAAACACTTGAAAAGCAAGTGGTGGGGGGGGGGGCAGTGGATTGTGGTTCTGCCTCCCTGAGTGCCTAAATTCCCAGCAGTTGGGGTGTTGCAGCCCCTGCCTCCCCCAGGTCTGACGGTGATTAGCACAGTTTTCTAGCGCAGTGTTTAAGTTAACCTTTTGGGTAATATTTCATTAGATAATAGTTTTTTAACTATACTGGATGAATGAAAAGTCTAAAATGAGCCTTGTTGTATGTAGAAACTAGCAAAAAGCGTACCCGCGTTGCGGGAGTAAAATGCTCCCATATGCCATCCCCCCATATGCATCATCCCCCCATGCACAACTTCCCCCATGTGCAACTTCCCCACATGTGCAACTTCCCCCATGCGCATCAACCCTCATGCGCATCAACCCCCATGTGCAACTTCCCCCATGCACATCAACCCCTCATGTGCATCAACCCCCTATGCACATCAACCCCCCATGCGCAACTTCCACCCATGCGCATCAATCCCCCATGCGCAACTTTCCCCATGCGCATCAACCCCAACGTTACTGGTTGCAATAGGTAATGACATTCATGTTGATTGAGTTTCAGTACATGAAGAAGTGGAAGCTCTATATGTAGTGAAGATGCTTATGCAGAATCTGAAAGTGCTGGAGACATGCTTACAAGCTTTGCATACCAACTGGCAGAAAATAAAGCACATTAGAAGCCAATACATCCCCCATGTTAAATGTGAAGACATGCTTTTTATTAAAATGTCCCATTTGTGCTTATTTCTACTAATGTGGAATAATATTTGTAATTTGCCTTTCACTAAAGAGGAATAATATGAATAGCCATTATTCTTATTCACAAACCTCTGCAAAAACCAGCATTGCCATTGAGACGGGGTTAACACAGAGCTCTGAATAGGCTGCATTTTAGAACCTTGTGGGACTGTGAAGTAGACTGATAGTATGAAGTTGTGAAAAGTAGAGATTGGAGAATAGCTAGAAAAGTATAAATAGAGGTGGGTTGGTTGGCGTGCACCTTGAAGTAGGCAGGTTCAGCGGATGGACCAGTTCTACTTGTCACTTGCTCAACTGTTTCGGCAAGGCTATCTGCTGAGCTCTCTGGTTTGGATTCCAAAAAGCAATCTCAAGTGCTTCCTCACCTGTGCAGTTCAGCTGCCTTGACCAAAGGTGGGCAAACTGTGCCATTTTAGGGATTCTTGTCCTTTAACTATTGCATAGAACACTATTGTCAACACCCAGTCTGTGGCCAGGTACCAGTCTGCAGCGCCTTGGCCACCGGCAATGCCGGTACTGGGCCCACACTGGAGGAAGGAGCCCTAGCAGTGCTCAGCCCTGGCCGGCCCAGTTTCTCCCCAGCTGTGAGGAGAACCAGGCTGTGCACAGCTCACTTCACAGCCAGGGAGAAACTGCGCAAGTGCAGCCTGGCTACAGAGCCAGGTACAGAGCCTGGCTACAGCCTGCCCAGTAGCCAGATCGTGCCTGCGCAATTTCTCCCCAGCTGCAAGGTGAGCCAGGCTGTGCCCTACTCACCTCGCAACTGGGGAGAAACTGTGCAAGCACAGCCCAGCTACTGAGCAGCACCTGTGCAGTTCACCCAACAGGCCGGGTGAACTGCACAGGTGCAGCTCAACACCTGGCTGTGCCTGCACAGCTTGCACTGGCCACAGGGCGAACTATGCAGGCGCAGTTCGTCCTGGGGCCAGGACAAACTGCACCTGCGCAACCTGCTCAGGCTGTTGGAAATTTTTTCCCATGGTGGCAGGTTGTGGTCCTCACAGGGTTGAGGACCACTTGCATAGAAGATAGAATTTTAGCAGCTTGACACCTCACTGATGAAATTTTCTATACAACAATTGTTAAATGTCCAGAATCTCTGGCCTCAATCATTAGGATTGGCCTAATTCGACTTGAGCCATTTCCAGATAGATTGTGGCTTGGAGTCAGTGAGGTCTATCCAGTAAATTTGAAAATATTCAGTCTCCCACCATTGCCCCACTAGATGCCCAAACAGGAGGAAAGAGTTTTGATCTGCATGAGGAAAGAGCTGCAGGTGTTTTAACTAATGTGTCCAATCCTATCCAACTTTCCAACACGTAGGGCCCGAAGCAGTTGCAATGTAACAAACGTTCCCTTACCTTGTGGAGGCCTTCAAATTTGCTTTTCCAGTGCAGGATAAAGCTCTCCCTAGGCCTGGCTATATCAGTGCTGGAAAGTTATACAGGAGTGGGTTCAAAGTGGCCTAATTTAAATCCTAACCTCTACCTTGCCTGTTTTATTGTGTGGTAAACAAGCAAAAAATTATTTCATACTGAAACAAAACATAATGCTTATGTTAGAAAACTGAAGTATTATATGCAATCTATTTTTCTTATTGGAAATGGAAGAAAATGTGTCTTTAGATTTAAATGATAAGGAAAAGAAGGAACTCTCTCATTTTGCCTTCATTCTTATGTTTCCTTTGAACAGTAGCAATTGATAATTCAAGCCAATTATCTTGAATTTGTAGCTCCAGTCTTAGTTGCTTTTTGGTGGGCTCAACCTTTCCAGTATTCACCCTGACTACCAAGGATTTTAGTATTACATGTTTCCTGTGTCTCTGTGAGACCTCATTTATCCTGTCACTCTAGGAAGCTTACTATCAGATTTCCCCCCCACAATTTGGAATTGGGTATTTAACTCCAGCTTGTGGCATTTGCCATAATCAATATCGCCTCTTCTTCTCTGCCATCTCAGGCTCAGCTTCCTTTCTGACATAAGTGGATCTCCAGACATATCTGTCTTAATATCTTCAGCCTGTCACTAGCTAAATGGTCATGAAGGGTAAATGAAGGTGAACATGAAAAAGAAAAGTGATCATACTTCTTACAAAGGCGAACATGTTAACTTTCTTTTTTTACAATGTACCTGGCGCAGGAAAGAGACATGATCACTTAGAAAACAGCTGTAGGATTCATACAACCCACAGTGAACTGAAAAAGGCAGTGCTGATTGACAGAGAAAGGGGAGGAGAACATTTAAACCAATGAAGTGGGCTACAGACTACAAATTAAGTGTTGAGAAACCAGTTCAAGATTATTGACTTAGGCTAAGGCTACAATCCAGAGTAACTACAGGACCTTTTACACCAACATAGGGTGCCACCTATGGGAAACCTATGGGAAATGTGCAGAGCAATCCAGAGTAAGTGCCTCTAACGTCTTCCTGTAGATACTCTGGACTGTAGGGTTAGTAAGGCCAAACTACGCGTTATGCAATGTGAAGTGGCAGAGTTTTGGACTATTCCCCTTTTGACTTTTACTGGGGAGATCAATTTTTGAGTCTGATCCCATTTCCAAATCCCTCACCAGCAGCATTCTGTGCCTTCTCAATGGTTAAAAAATTGATGCTATGCCTTGATAATTTTAGCACCTTGTCAGTGTGCCAGAGATGAAAATCGCTGCTACATAGGATTGTAATTGAAACAGGATTAAATGCTAATCTCAGATTCCATATAGATGAAAATGGATGAATGAATGAAGTGGTGTGCAAAAGTCACTTGGTACCCAGAGCCAATAAAATTTTTGGCACCCCCAAAACCAAAGTTATTTAGTAATTAATAAATAAATGATAATATTTATTATCACATCCAGATTAGTCATTCCCCCAAAAGATCAGAGCATCTGCCAATAATTCACCCTCCACACACAAAAATCGCAAAAAAGTGTTTAGAAGTCATAGCAGTCATTGCACACACCCAGAGGCAACTCCATTTTAAAGTTACACCACATTAATCACTCTGGCAATTCATACCTTACCACAACAATCCCTCTTGGTCTGGCTGCTCCCCATCTGAAACACCACTGGCTGGCTGATTGCCCAATCTTCTGCATGTCTCCTCAGCAATTGTCTCCCATAGCAGTTCAAGAGGTTACTCCCAGGAAAGCGAGGTATTGCAACCTCATTTGCTTTCCCTCATTACCCTCTTGTCCTTCCAAGCCAAGAAAGCACCTCCCATACTTAGCCTTCCTACCCACAAGGACATTTGTTATGTGTGCACACATGTGGTTCTGTGGTGGCCTCTATGCACCTCCATCTCCAGCTGGCAGGCAGGCAGGCTCATTTGCCCTCCCTCCCTCTCTTCCTTCTTGTTTTCCAAAGGCAGCTGATAGTGACTCTGGTGCTTCCACCCCTTGATAGGTTGTGGATTCTGAGAGCCGCTGCAAATATGCTCCTGAGCAGTTGCACCTGCATGCCTCCATCTCCCTCCTCCATCGGAGAAAGAATGGGCACCACTATGCTGCCTGGGACTTGGCTGCAGCAGCTCTACATGTGGCTGTAGTGAGCGCCTGCCATATTGGGGAGTGTAGGGGGGACCAGGTGTGGCTAGTCACTCCAGTCCTGACTTTTGTGGTACCTGAGATGGTGTTCCCAATGGTCCCCTTGTCACTGTCCTACTACTCCAAATAATATTTTCCTCTGTATTCACCATAAGAAATGGATCTACTTTTAATGCTGGACATGGAACTAGTTAAGACTGTGGTCCTGTATATTCTTAAGCAGAAATGTTTTGACTGCCATTCTGATAAAAGGAAATATTTAACCTGGGAAATGTCAAACTGACATTGTTTCTTTCCAAGATATTACACCAGTCAGGCCTTAAACCATATTGTCAACTCACCTTAATGGAATCTTATCAAATATCTTCATGCTCTTCTACCCAGCATGCTATCTCTTCCTTCCTTTTCCTTAAAATGAAAACACTGAAATCCTCCTGGTGTTGTACAGCTGGCATCTGCCTACCATGACATGAGATCAGAACTATTTTCTCCCCATTGAGACTGGAAGAAATGGAAGGAAAGTTACTAAGTTTAGTGCGCAAAATATAGCAGCTATTAACTTTTTGACACTTCTTATTTTGGACTCTTATTGGTTTCAGCTCCTGATCAGAGCATGATATTGTATTTGGCATGTTGATACGCCACCATAAGCCCTTCGGGACAGTGCTGTCTTGTTTTTTAGTGGGTCAGGCTTATCAAAGACTTTTCTTTTATAAGTTCATGAAAGTTCAGCTAAACCATTTGGGCATTTGGTGATCCCATTTCACTGCAAATAATGCTGGAGCCCAACGATGGGATTGGCTTGGCATATGGAAGGGAATCACAGCTGTAAATTACCCACACAATTTCTATAACAATTTCCTAATTTTTGTGAATAGTTTTTAGCCACTTGTAATTTCAATATCAGTTCATTTTTCTTTATCTTGCAAATATGCCAGAACCCACATGATTTAGAAAAAAAGCTGTTAAGTTCATTTCATACAGTGGGTCAAACAGCACTTGTGGTGCCTGACGAGAGTCAGAAGTGACATTATAAAGCAGGAAGTGACATCATTAAGCAAATGATAGCCAGAAATTGGCACTTTGTTCTCCCATGGAAACTCACTAGCTTGCCAATGACTGAACAGAACATGCACAAATTATTTTCAGGAAATGGGAAAACCACAATTATCACATCGGCCAGCTTTTCGGGAGCATCACTTTAGCTCCAGACTCATTTCATCAATCAGTACCTTCAGATGGTCTATAAGTGACACCTTGGCAGAAATCTCATGGAATTAAAGAGGACTTACTCCCATGTAAGTATGTTTGGGATTACAGCATGACTTGCTTAGAAAGTAAGTAAAACAGGTAATGCTAAAGTCAAGGTGTGAATCTCTGGCTGTTAATACAGGGTGTAGCTGTTAAAAATAATCTCAAATGAGGAAAGTTTATTTTATGCAATTATCCGTATTTTTAGATGGCTCCTACAGATCGCAGATATGGCAACACTTGTTCATGAATAGTTCACTTGTCTATCACTTCTATCATGCTTTCAGTTTCAACCTTCCTCACTGGAGCAGAAAAGCACTATTCAGGAATAGATGTTTATCTTATGCAGGTAATTTTTTGGCTGCACGATGATAGCATTGAACTGGGAGTGCAAGTAAGCCATAAGACATGATATGGACTGGAGACAACCAAATACACTTTAAGGATTGCATTCCATTTTAAAAAATATTTAATACTAAAGTTATGATGCCTTCAAGACTTGGCTATGCAGACAACAAAGGCATTACAGACAGAGCAGTAAAATGAGATATGGAAATCTTGACATACTTTCTATTTCATTTCTTATTCTCTGTTTCACACTCTTTGATGAAATGTTTTCTATTTCATAGTTTTGAGTTAATTAGCATAACAATGCACCTGCTTTATGAATTACATTTGTTAACCTAGCCACATCAATATTCACAGAAAGTATCATTCTCAGTGTGTCCCTGCGGTATGTGCTACACATTTATATGACTGGAACATAATGTAGCCCAGTTTGGAATAATGTAGTGGAAAATAGCTCCTTACAATAGTAAATGGTGTTATGTCACATAATTTTGTATACTGCCCTTTAATTTTCAAATTAGCCCACAGAGTTTTGCTGGATCAGCAACTAGAGAGGTTTACAAGAACATGCACATAGGAATGAAGCATTTTTCTAAAGCAGGAGTATCAAACAGGTTTCAGAGAGAGCACAAAATCCTTCGTGATGGCTGGAAGTGGGCTTGAGGGCTGGAAGTGACATTATTTTACAGTAAGTGATATCATGAAGCAGATGATGACCAGAAATCAGCACTTTGTCTTCACCCAAAAACTCATTAATTGCAAATGACTGTAGAAAAATGTGCAAATTTTGTTCATCTTTTCCAGACATGAGAGAGCCCAATTATCATGCTGACTGAGTCCAGTTATAAGGCGGAGGGGCAGATAAATTTCTTCCTGGAGCTGCATTTAGTCTGCTGGCCTGATGTCTGATATCCCTACTCAAAGGTAATTAATATATTTTTGAAAATTTATTTTATTTAAGCTTTCTGTGAATTGTGACAGACTTACAGAAAATTTTGAGTCTTGCACAGAATTCGGAATCCAGTCATGCTAAGATGTTTGCCATTTCTTTTTCTTGTATCTCCTTTCCAAAGCTCATGTAGTCTTTCCATGGAGTGAAAACAGCTAAGGGAACTTTGGCTACAATCCAGAATAACTACGGGACCCCAGGAAGTGAAAGTGACTTCCTGGGGTCAGCCAAGGATAGTCTGCTCCACCCATGGAGAAGCCCTGCAGCTCTCCGGCGGAGCTCAAATAGGGAGACTGTGCATGCATGCACACAGTCTTCCCTTTGCAAAGGGCTGCCCACAGCTGGGAGATCTTTGCCACGGCAGCCTTAAACTGCCCCCCAGTGCCCCTAAAACACCCACCAGTGCCGGCGGGCCGGATTGAGGACCCTGGAAGGCTGGATCTGGCCTGCAGGCCATAGTTTGGGGACCCCTGTTCTAGATATTCTATTCTTCAGAAGGCTAACATGTCCCTTGATGTGTAATTATGGAGTAAGTGGCAATTGATGTAGGGCATACAGAAGTTTGATCTAATACATATCAATCCAAGCATATTTCATTCAGAGCTTATTCACCTGTTTCAACAGGTTTTTGTTTTTAGGTTTAAATGTAAGGCCCCTGTTTTCATTCTCTATGAAGTTTTTCAGCTTTGGAAGCCCATTTCATCCTTTGTTTTGCCCCCCTTCTCCATTTTTTTACTCTCCCGAGCTATCAAATTATGCCAGTTGCACTAGACAGTGGTCCGTTTATAAATGCTAGTGGGTATTTTCTTCAGTAATGCTCCAGTAAATGCATTTGGAGACATTTTAGGAGACATTTTGAGGACTGCAGATGACTCGGTAATTTTTATCACTTTTAAGAAAGCAAACAGCCTGAGAGCACTGTAAAATACAATGTTTAGTCTTCCAGGAGCTTGAAAGTGCCTGGAAAGTGGCACCATACTCAACAGTATGTTTTCTTTCCTCTGTAAGCACAAGGCTTTGGAATATACAGCCAGTCTTTGCTAGTCCTACAATCCAGAGTAACTAAGGGAGCATGTAAGAGACATTACGTGCACCCGTAGTTACTGCACTACCTAGTGAAAACCTATGGGAAATTCATATTGCAATCCAGAGCAAATTGTTTTTATACCGGAGCAAGGATTCCCCATAGCTACTCAGGATTGCGCCCTAAATTAAATAGAGAAAACACTCTAAAGGGGAGTGCTATTTTATGTTCTCCAGAAATGGCTGGCTGCTTTTTGTTTTCCCCCTGAATTTCTGAGAATACATTTTCACTGCTGCTGTTTCAGTAAACTGACAGGCTCTCTCATTCAATGTGCAAAAGAAGAAGAAAAAACCCTTGTTGTGAGGTGAAAATTGAGAATCATGGGCAGCATTTTTCTCTCAAAATAGTTCTGGTATTTAAGTCCAACAATGGACACAAAATGTTTCCAGAAAGCTCAGCGCTGGCTTAAACCTGGCTGACTGAAACAAGATGCAAGTCTTCTAACAGTTGTTCATAATTAGCTCAGGAGTGTCTATGCTGGCTGACATAAACTGTCTTTAAGGCATCCTTTCTTAGTGTTAGTGAGAGAAATTAGGAAGTGAACTTACTATTGCAAAGCACCTGCTATGTCGTGAATCTCTGGCAGGGCCGTATTTGGGGAGCAGTATGGTTGTTGGCTCCCTCTGAGCCAACTGACTGCACCTCCTAGTATTTTTCATAGACCAGGTTTTTTCAGACTCTTATCCTAAATTTTGATTTTGGTTCTCTGAGTGTTCACTCCACCCTACAGGCAGGCAGTTAGGTCAAGGTCAAGGGGCCATCAGCAATCCCCTTTTGGCACAAGGACAAGTGCAGATTATTCTGTATCACATTCTGTTTGGGGTTGTAATTGAAGACTGGCACATAGTGCCAGGGGCATCACCAGGAGGTGCGGGATGTGTGGCCCATACCAGATGATGTGCCCTGGGGGCGGGGGTGACTCACACTGGGGGGCTGGCTTTTTTCCTCCCTCAGTGGTATGAAAATGCTTTACGACAAGTTTGCAACACTGTTGGGCTGGTCCTTATTTAGATTGCACTCTTAGGCTGCAATCCTGAACACACTTTAATTGAAGACTGCTTGGAAATTCCTACTGGCACATAGTGCCAGGGGTGTCACCAGGAGGTGCGGGATGTGTGGCCCATACCAGAGGTTGTGCCCTGGGGGGAGGGTGACACACACTGGGGGGCTGGCTTTTTTCCTCCCTCAGTGGTATGAAAATGCTTTACGACAAGTTTGCAACACTGTTGGGCTGGTCCTTATTTAGATTGCACTCTTATGCTGCAATCCTGAACACACTTTCCTGGGGGTAAGACCCACTGAACACAATAGGGCTTACTTCTGAGTAGACATGCATAGGATTGCACCCTTAAGCCTTCTATGCTGGTTATGATATTTAATGACTGAATCCTCCTTCTACATCTGGTCACTAACTGTGGCATGCTTGGTGAAGTTTTATGACAGTCTTTTTTGTGGTGGCTCCCTGACTGTGAAATTCCCTGCCTGACCGGCAAGCCTGACCGGCTTAATCAGACCTGTTTTTTGTTCTGCTTGGTCTTTTATTTTACAAAAGTTAAGACTCCCAATCTCCCTATCTGGTGCATGTATTTTAAATTGGATTTTGCAGTTTTATGAAAGTTGTAAGCTGACGATAACCCATTAAATGGGGCAGAAAGATGACCAATATATATTTTAATAAAAAAGTAAAATAGAATAATGGGTAATACATTGTTTTCTTCTTAAAATTGAGGAGGAAAAACTCATAGTGTTGACTGGAATAGTCTCAGAGGAGAAATAGCTGTACATTTAAACTTCTGACAAATGGGGCGTGAAAAATAATGCATATTCAATTACTCAGTTTAAGTAGCCACTTTAAACTGTTGTTTTCTTTATATGCTTAAGTCTTTGTCTTTTGAAGTCCATTGGAAATCTCCCAGGATGTACCTTTAGAGGTCTGCCTACTACTATTGTTTTTGAAGCTTAAATCCAATTTTCTTTTCAGCTAAAATCATCCACAAAGGACATATTTCATAAAAGTAATGAAGCTTGCTGAAACACTCTGCTATTAAATATTTCCTGGAAAATATAGCAATCCAACATTTTCTTTTTATGCAATCCACACTTCTTAAATTGGCAACATGTTACACTTTTACCAATGCCATGTACTGCATTTATATTTTCAGCTGTATTTTAAGAAGAGCATGAATTGATCAAACAATACAAGCTTCCCACATACCTCATACATTAAAACTAAAACCCACTGTGGAGAAATAATAGTATATATACATGAAATAATTGCATGTCCTTCTCTATATTTAACCATCCTTTCTTCTGTTGGTTTTTTGTATCTATTTTAGACTGTAAATTCATCTGGGTAGGCACTTTCTAGTGTAGAAGATAATGTTTGTTTGTTTGTTTGTTTGAGCACTAGAATAAGAATATGCCAGTCACTGGCAAGTGAAGATAACCATCTCTTTCCTATTAGCTCTAGCTTTGTGGTATTTCCTCCCTCCCCACATAATAAGATAGTAATCCTAGACCCATTTTCCTGGAAGTAAACTCCATTGTATTCAATGGGACTGTCAAGCTGGGTACTCCCCTCTCCATCCTGGAAAGAGTCCTCCCTTGTTTTCTTCCCTTCTCTCCATCACACACATCAACAGATCCAGAGAGGAAGACGCGACACAGATAAGTAGAAATATAAACAGTTGTTATTAACTTAAATTGAAGTTAACACTGATTATTGATTTACATTAACTCTGTCTCTTTTCCTTTCTAGGTTCTCTCCACCTGGTCCAGATCCTTAGAGATTCCCTCTCCTCAACTGGTCACTCACGTCCAAGCAAGCGAAGTGTTCTTGATTATCTGTTTAACACAAGTCTTATCTTTTTGTCTTTCAGTTGGTGCTCTGTGGATCAGGCGAGGTATCCCTGCACTCTCTCCAGTGCTGCTGGGTTGGGTCCTGTGGTGCGCAGGTCCTGCAGTGCCACTGCCACCTTCTTGCTTTTTTATTCTTTTATATTCCCTTGCCTCCCCCTCTTCCCTCCTACTTCCAAGGTAGGTCCAACACTCATCCTTGGGGCAGGAACAGGCTAGGATCTGACCCATAGATTAAGTCTCTGGTTGGTCAAGATCTCCCTCATCCTCTCCTTCGAGCTCGAGCCCAGTCAGCTTCAACCCAGTATTCCTTGGGGGGAGGGAAGTCCTTCAAGGCATACTGCCCTTGGTTCACCTCTCCCACCTTTTCCACAGTGAAGTCTTCTAGAGGGTGGGGGTTCCCCTTATAGGGACCTTTGAGTTTACATCCATAGGCTTTCCGTTTCTGACACAAACTAAATATACCAGATATATCTTTTCTTTTTGGTACATGTTATGTTTCCTTGGGGTATCTGTTCAACTCAGGGGAACAATACTTTCAGAAAGGCCTTCTTTATATTGGCTCTTTAATTACCCTAGTTGCAATTCTAACCAATGTACACTAGCACAACTCACCTGTGCCCCATTCCTATGGTGGTATGGTGAAGCCAGCACATGTCTGTGCACTGGCCTAACCCTTCTAGGAGTTGTGCAGAAGTGCCTTAGGGCACTTTCGTGAAACCCCAAGCCAGCAAGGGACTTGTGTTGTGACTTAAGCTGGCCTAACTGGGAGTTAGGATTGCAGCATAAGTGTCTGCATAGCTTATGATCAAGTATCATTTAAGTTTTGAACTCTATCTGAACCACATTTTTATCAATAGATTTTTCTTTTTAGAAACTGATTTTTTTAAAAATTGAACTTTGTATTATCTGTGAAATGGATATCAAAGAGCTGTTATTTTCTTTTTAGTGATCAATACCATTAGTCATAGCTACTGCATACACATATTTTGCTATGTTGCCTAGAAGCCTTGAGGTTCTGAACCACAATTATGATCTTCTGGGATTGATACAGGCTTATTTGTTCATAAATGTGATTTTTTTTTCTAAAACTTGTCTTTCTTACTATGCCCTTTTCGCTCTTGGATATCATCCTAGCAGTGGACTTTCGGCATTTACAAAATAAGTAAAACCTCAACAAATACCATAGGTCATTAAAGATTAAGTGCTGTTTAGGTAGCAAAATAGCTCTAGAAGCCTCTGGCAAACTTACACAAAGAAAAGCTCTTATTCATGATTACCTAGTAATGACTTAGTAAAGCTCTGGCATTGTGTTTGCTTTATAACAACGGACAAGGGCAATAATCTGTGAAAGGCTATTAGATGTTCATGGATTGTTTAAAAGAATGTTGCAGTGCTATAGTGCAAAGCTCTATATATGCATCATAATGTTTGCTGGAGCAAACAGATACGTTGTTATTGTTCTTCAATGAAGATGCAACTCTGGGTGTACAATGTGTTATGAATATAGCAACCCATCTGAATGATGGATGTCTGCATTTGCACCATAGGACTTGTGGCATCCATAGTAAACTACTGAGTTGCGGCTGAATCCTAACACCCTTCCTCTACTGACATATCTAAGATTACATCAATTTCAACAAGTGCAGTAGGTCAGTGCTGGTGGGAAGGCTATAGTGGCCTCTTATACACTGGCTGCCCAATAACCACCTGCCAGATCAGATAAGTTCATGCAGAAGTTTGGAGTGAGAAAAGGAAGAGGTTGAATTGGGTGGGAAAGGAAAGAACAGGGAAGGGGTGGGTGAAACAGGATTGAAAGAGCACAGGGATAAAGGAAGATCATGCATGAGAGAAGGCAAGATTGACAGTTGTGGCACCTGCCAAATCTGGAGCCCCTTCCAAGGCTTACCCTACAATCCAGAGTAACAACGGGAGCACGTAAGAGACATTACGTGCACCCATAGTTACTGCCCCATCTAATGAAAACCTATGGGAAATTCATACTGCAATCCACAGCAAATTGTTCTTACACTGGAGCAAGGACTCCCCGTAGTTACTCTGGATTGTGCCCTTAGTCTGCAACCCAGAAGTGCATATGGGCTGCTCTATCATTGGAGTGGCCCAAGTCCAAGATGGGGCAGCCCAGTTATGCCAGAAAAGGCTTAGGGCAGTCTAAGGCAACATAGGCTGCCCGAAGACAGATGGACCTGGGCTGCCCTAGCCCTGTCAGCCTAGGCAGTTCAGGAGAGGCATGTTGAGGACATGTTCAGCATTGCCTAGGGTAGAGCAGTTACGCCGTATCCAGAGCCTGTTTTCAGGGCAGAAATGTCCTCTTCCAGCTCCTCAGAGTTATACCACCTCAGGAGAAGGTACAGTAATGAGCATATCTAGCTATCTACAGTATTTATATACAATTTTTCAGCTAAAAAGTTCACAAAGCAGTTTACAAGAAAATGAAAAAAATTAATAGCTAATGGGTCCCTGTCCCAAAAGGGTTCACAATCTAAAATAGAAAAAGGGGGTCCATGATAAGGCAGAGTAAGAGTGACAGTGTTGATAAAAAAATTCTGAGTTCTTGGCCAGCCTAGCTGCAACCCCTAACTCTCAACCTCAGGATATGGCACAACTCCAAGAGCCTACTCACCTGGGGATTGAACGGGCCACTCCAACAAGCACCTTGAATTCACTGTAAACTGTAGTGCTGCCTCATGCTATAGTTGTTACTGCTTGTCAAGGTCTCCTTATAAGGCAGGCACCACAGTTGTCCCTTATTCAGTGTGACCTGAGGGGGGTCTCCTCAGGAGCAAGCCCTTCCCAGATGCCACTGACTTGGTGCCCACTGAGCATAATCTGGAGCAGTTAGAGCAGCCCAGGCTTGCTGATTCTCCGGATCCAGCATAACCTTCTGCTCTGGATTCAGAATAGTATAGGCAGCCCAGCTAGGGCACTCCTCACTGCCCTAACTGGATTGCAGCCTTAATTTGCCTGCATTGATCACAACAGATTTGTGCCAGCAATTGAGCTGTGTGAATCCAAGTTCATGAGAAAGGGAGTAAAATGTCACCTATCCCTAGGAAAATTCCAACAGATGAAAATCTCTCACAGGATTCAGTGGAAGCCATGCCAGCATCAACAACATCAGTGTAATACTACACTTATACCAGAATGGATTAGATCCAACCTATTTGGCATGTCTCATACCTCATTCAAAGTGCAATGCTAATCCCTAATAAGTCCCGTACTGGCCTGGGGGTATTGCAAATGTACTGTAAGTGGTGCCTTCTGCACCACTTCGGGGGAGCTTAGTCCAGTGAACAGACATGTAACCACTTCTCCACACCACTGCAGAAATGGAGAGATGGGTGATGGCCTAAATTGGTTAGGATTGCGTCCCAAGATGTCTTATTTCCCCATATCATACTCTCTACTTTGTAAGTCATTGTGCTATCAGTGTCTAAGAGTACAGTCCTAACCATGTCTACTCAGAAGTCATCCCTATTGTGTTCAATGGGTCTTACTCCCAGGGAAGTGTCTTTAGGATTGCAGCTTAAGACTGGAATGAGAATTTAATTAGATTTATGTCTTGTTTTAGAACAAAACCTTGCAAAATTATAGAGTAATGCTTCCCAACTTTTGCTTAGGATGCTTACCTGAAGGAGGGTAGCAACCAACCAAGGACCCACTGGCACTGTTAGTATGGAACTTTTGAGTTTTGCTGCTGCAGCTACTGTCACCATCAAATACATATGAGCTTTTTAAAACAACACATTTTTACTTACATGTTTTTGGTGGTAGTGGTGGTGGCAGCAGCAAAACCAGAATGTCTGCACTAATGACACCTATGTGTTCCTGGTCAGATGTCCCAACCAAAAAACAAAACAAAAAACACTTACCCTAGGGAATCACTGGCACAGAAACACTACACAGAGCTTTATATCACTTATAAAAGAGTTATAAAACTTCTAACTAAAGACAAATAAAGGCAAATTGCAGCTTATTACATGTAATTAGTAATTAACAATATGAATAAAAGATAAATATTGGAAGTTCAATGGTGCCTTGGTTTATTAGCATAATTTGACCCAGAACCATGCTTATAATCCAAAGCAGATTTCTCCATATGAAATAATGGAAACTCAGATGATTGGTTCCACAGTCCAAAAGTATTTATATAAAAATATTTACTGTATATAAAAGTGATTACAAAACACTGTAATCCAATACAAAACACTGTAATAAAAATACAGTACTGAACTGTACTGAACTTTTGAAAACCTTCATAGTTGGTGTGAGGGAGACAAAAGAGAGGAGGGATTTTGTAGGATGACGTTCATTATCACTAATGGAGTCACAGCTATCAATTGGTTCAAAGGAATTTTTGTCTTTTCATGCAGCTTTAACATTCCTACGCCGCTGATGGAGAGCAACATTGTAACACTGATAAGGCACATCTTCCACACCTCCACACACAGATCCCACACACCAAAACACACACCACACATGCACACACCTTCTGCACTCTTCCACACAGATCTCATACACATATCTGGTCCTGGATGCCCTCTGAACCTTCCCATCCGCAGGCAGCCTCTCATACAACACAGCTTTAATAATTTGAATATTCAGTTATAATAATAATTTGAATATTCAGCTATAATTATTTTTGAATATAATTTAATATATTAAGTACAATAATTTAAATATAATAATTTGAATATTCACATCCATTGTTCCATTGCCTGCATTCCAAAGCCTGTGAAAGTTGTCTGTTATTTACATCCTTTGCTTTGGATCCCAAGGGACATAAAAATGGAAGAATCGTGCTTGACAAGGTTTCTAGAATTCTTCCCCTGGGGAACAAACATGAATATTAGCAATACATTTCTCAAAATGCCATTTAAGCTACCAAGTGGCAAAAGTTTGTTCTGTATTTTTAGCAGAGGAAGGGAGCATAGAGCAATGTAGTGAAAGCATGGCCACTGGGAGAAACCATGTTTGATTAATATTTGTTTGAGCTCATTTAACTTGCTTGAACCTCTCTTCAATCTCTTCAACTAGAAACATTTTTTGAAAATATTTGATTCTCTATCTCTCTCCATTCCTTTAGGTTTCCTAAAAATATTTACTGACAAGATGCTATTAAAATGAAGTCATAAACACTTCCCATACAGTGTCAATTCCCAAGATTCATGTCTTATGCATTAGTAATCCAATTTTTCACAATTCCGTTTGCTGGTTATTCCATTCTACCATGAATAATTTTAACAGCATGTAGCTGGGTCTTCCTGTTCGGGACATTTTGTGTAGATCAGCAAAACCTGATTCAGATATTGTTTGTCCTAGAACAGTGGTACTTGGACATTTCAGCCCAGGACCCCCTTTCAAACTTAAATATTGTCCAAGACCCCCTGTCAAATTTACTGGGATGTGAATGTGATGTCATCAACCTGGCAGTGATGTCATGACCGAAAGTGACATCACTGTCACATCCATATACATTTGACAGTGTCAGAACCACCTCCATGTCTACTTGGAAGTAAATCCCATAGTATTCAAAGAAAATTATTCCCAGGGAAGTGAGGCTGTAATTCTATCCATACTTTCCTGGGAATAACCTCCATTGACTGTAATGGGATTTACCTCTGAGTAGTGCAACAGTTCATCCCTACTGTGCACAGGACTGCAGCAGACACTGTTGGGCACCTCCAGCCATTCCTACCTAGCACCGGACATAAGACCAGGCACTGGGCACCAGCAGGCACACTAGGCATCCAGCACCATCAGGCACCAAATAGGTTTTTAGTGGTTCTTACAACACAGAAAGAATATACTCTCCAAATTTCATGCTTTTAGGTCCAGGGATTGGGGCTAGGCATTGGTGAGCCAGTTATTCTTCAATGTTAAGTATGTAGACAAAAACACATTGCATTCTTTTTACTCCCTTCTGATTTGAATTTCTAGAAGTTGGTTCTTAGTGGGGGCCTACATCATGAAAGGAACACTCAAGGCTAAAAAATAAGAAATATCCTGCAAACATAGGACATATGGCAGGGTGAGAGTACGACAGGGTCCTTGAAAAGTCCAGATTTTTTGCTGAAAATCCAGACTTAAAAATTTTCTGTGAAAATTTTTTCACCTGTCCTCATTTTTGGGTGCCAGCATATGGTCACCCTTTAGTCAAAAGTCAGTGCATTGACTCAATGGGCTTACTTCTGAGTAGACATGGAGGATGGGGCTTACCTGGGCTTGAGGCTGGAGGGTCGTTGATGGAGGCTGGTGGGGGCAGTTGAGGGCATTTATGAACAGTAGCTGCAGCAAGGTGGCTAAGTCTTGCCTGCTGTGGCATCCATATTTTTTAAAATGCACGCGCAGCCTCCAGGTTCCATAGCGCATGTGCACTGGAACCAATACTTCCTAGTCTGGCCGTGCGTGCGTCTATCACTAGGTCAGGCCAGGTTATCAGGAGGACAAAGAAGGTGCATATCCTCAAAAAAGAAGAATAGGATCTGGTATGTGCCAAGGCTGCTGAGTCCATCCCTTCCTATTGACTCTGGTCATGTTCCCCCTACTTTGTTGTTCAAATCACATCTTTTCACCCCACTGCTTGCTAACTGGTAGAGGTTGCTCCAGATTCTGCCACTGCACATCATGCCTCTGTGGCATCTCTGGTGTCAGGACAGAAACATGTGGCTCTGCACAGTTCCAAAAGGCTGTTTATGATGGCTGTGAAGCAAACTAACAAGTATGGGAGATGTGCGCTTGAATTATTTTGGACTGTGATATACATCCCCTTTTTATTTTGGCTTAGCAGTTTAAAAAAGAAAATCACCCTTCTCTCCCCAGGACGCCTATGAACTCATATATACTCATACGTACTAAGTTCCTTTGAGCATATTTAGAGTTTACTGTGAAATTCCCATGCTGGAATTTAAGTAGAAAATAGAATTGAAGTATTCCAGAAATCAAAATGTTTTGCAGTGGCATCAAGTGGTGCCAGTCATTCATCATTCTGTTTGGTAGTACCATCCAAGTCCATTTCTATATAATTTCTACTCAGTAATGGACTTTCACTTGCTACCTCTCAGGTACACGAGCAGCTTCAATTGCAGTTGTCTGTCTTGTATTAGATTTTCTTTTATTTCTTTTATTCTAGTACCCTCCCTTCCAAGAGATTTTATTTTAACTGACCTCCAATTTCATAGTTCCTATCACTGATCTTTCAATTTCATCTCACTTAGAAGAGATTATATTTTAAGGCAGGGGTTCAGCAATAGTTTTAAGAAAGCTAGAAGTGACATGATAGAACAATTTCTGATAGGGTGCCCACATACTTCTTTTGTCCCACTGCCCGTTTCCATGATTCAGTTATTACTGGTTTTGGAAACCACCTACTTAGCAGAAGTGCTAATGGTCTAAATGCATACACTATGAACAATTATGCCTCTTTCATACCACCACCACTGTTCTGAAAACATCTGTATCAGTTCCTCTAATCTAGCATGATGACTATGATTCTTCCTATTATTTATGAACCTTGTGCTAAGTAGACCAGAAATGAAACTCACCCTATTGTTATCCTTAAGACAGTATTTTTTCATTTTCCTTATTTAATTTTCTAAAGTGCACTTAAAACTATTTTAGGGTGGAAAACCTTTTCTATTAATGAAGACAGATTCTTTGCCTGCTTTTATTCTTTACTCGGAGGGATCACATCTCCCTAAGTGGTTCTTACAGATAATGAACCTTATTTGATTTTCTTCCAAACCTAGTGATAATTGGGTCCAGCAGCAATGGTCCTTCCATGCATGCTGAACAAAATCTTGAAACCTACAAAGTACCAGTTCTCTCAGGTTTGGGGCACAGGATATGCATTAGGCTGCTTTGGCTGCAAAGATTCTAAAAAGAACATGTACATGAATCTCAATTGCATAGTATAATTTATAGGGCCTTTCTAGGTTTTCCAATTTTGTGCCGGGAATTCATTGTCCTAAAAAGCACTATCTCCTTATGGAGTTTGCCACTGTCATATTCATGGGTGCTATACCCACCACCATGGTCGCTTTGGTGACCTGGCAGCCTGCCTTTGACAAGCCCACTAATTACTCTACAGGCTCTACAGCTACAATTACCGAGTAAGCCATAGGGTGGAATCCAGAGTAACTATGGGGTGTCCTTGCTCCAGAGTAAGAACAAGTTACTCTGGATTGCAATATGAATTTCCCATAGGTTTTCACTAGGTGGTGCAGTAACTATGGGTGCACGTAATGTCTTTTACGTGCTCCCATAGTTACTCTGGATTGTGCCCATAGTTAAATTTCTTCTGAGGCTATAGCCATCTACACCTCTTGTGAAGACTGTAACTTGGAACAGTTCAGCACATACAATGGGAGATGTGCTAATTCATAATTTGTTCTCACATACTTTCTCTTCTACTTTTCTCCTCCTTTTTTCAAAAACAGGTCAGTGGTGTGAAGAGCAGAGAATGGCTGGAAAGGGGGAATAAATGGTAAAGGTCCCCCCACAGGTTTAACTGCCAGTCGTTTCCGACTATAGGGTGCAGTGCTCCTCCCCGTTTACAAGCCTTTAGAGCCAGCATTGTCCAAAGACACTTCCATGGTCATGGGGTCAGCATGACTATTTATTGGTATTTACTGGTATCGATTTATCTATTTACCTATTTACTGGTATCTACTTGCATTTACATGCTTGCATTTACATGCTTTCAAACTGCTAGGTTGGTAGAGCCTGGGCTAAGGAGAGGAGCTTTCTCCGTCTTGTGGGGACTCAGGTCTCAAATCCTGGCCTGTTGGTTAACAGGCACAGTGTCTTAAGCACTTGTGCCAACACAGGCCAGGAGGAGGCCAGATAACAACTAGCTGAGGCCACTGACAAGGCTGTTGTGGGTGTTTACTGTGGGTGTTTGTGGCATAAAAGATAAAAAAGTAATGGTCCCTGGCTGGTTTCTCTGCCAGCTGTGACTGGCTGTAGGTTTCCCTGCTGCTTATACAGGCACCAGCCACAGCTGCTGAGTGCGATGCTAATCCCCAATTCAAAGACAAGTGCTGTTGGAAGACATCTCTGTGGTCATGTGGCCAGCAAGACGGTCACTGTAAGGCATAACGTGATGAGCCACTGTAAGGCCTAACATGTGTGCCTAATTTGTGGCCTGCACAAAGGAGCTCCCTTCTACTTTTGATAGGTCTGCCACCTAATGTAGCTTTGTCATCTGGCATCACTAGTGAGTCAGATCACAACCTGAATGACCCTGTCACAACCATGACCCTGTCATGCCAAAGGAATTATGGATACCATTGATAGCCCTTGAAGACTTAGGAAATGGTTTAGAAATATGATCCATTGGTCCTAAAGCTTTGGAAAATAAAACTGCACCCTACCTATGAATGTAGCAGAATTACTGCCAAGGAAAGATGTCTAGGCTTGGAATGTACATAGCCTAAGGAAATGGCAGGCAGGATGCACACCATTTGGCACAAGCTAGACATGGGGTGAGCTTTCCATTCACAGACTGGAAGAAGACAAATCTAGCAACCTGTTCCAAATTTTAAAAAGAAAGTAGAAGGAGAAGAAGCAAGTTGCAGCAGCCAAACAGCAATTCTGTTGCAAAAATCTAATGTTACAATTAAAACACTTTTCCTTTCCCTTATTCCAGCAAGCTCATATATATGCGGGAATACAGGATGTCATAAAATGTTTTGTCTAGTGGCCTCTGGCAGGCTTAATCATCTGGAAAATGAAAACCATGTTATGTATCTTCATAACTACTCTTTCTTACAGGCACAATTGGAATGATCTAAATGAACACAGCATCTGTTCTTAGGTTCTGACTTTCAAAAAAAAATCAAGTAATTAGTTTAGGATTTTGAATCCTGGGAAGTCACTCTGTTTAGAATTATGATAAGAACTGACAAACATTTCAAAAGCCCAGGTTTTAGAGCTTCAGAAGTAAGACTAATTTGCTGCAATCTCTCCTTCCCAAAAATGGTTGCATGTAAATGGTGGCTGGAGTTCAAAGCAATTTTAATTAACATGATTTCTACTGCTGAGCTAAAAAGAGTTATAGTTTGCGGCAATCTTATTAAATCCATAGAAAAGTTCAGGTGGACTCAGTCAGTAGACCTTTGGTTGTGATCAGCTGAGGATGTGGCTAGAGAAAGAAGAATAAACTTTGACACTTATTCCTAATAGACATAAGAGGGGAAATATGTACCTGAGTTCCCACTGCATTGTGGGAAGAAAATATCCAAATCAAAGATAGAAAGCTCAGATAGAAAGACTTTTTGCAGCTCAGCAATTTAAGCACGCTGCTTGTTGACAACAAGGAAGGGTGATGAAGTAGCTTTTTCATGTCTGCATTATGCAGTACTTGCCCAAAGGCATCTTTAACATTTGCTTTGGCCTCCTCCAAGACATGCAGTGTACCATAGTTCTTAAATAGCTGTGCTATGGCAACAACTGTAGAGAGAAGAAAGGCACCATGGAGGGAAGCAAATAATAGCATGATACCTGGAATATTTGAAATCCAAATATTTGTATCTGTTCTGAGGCTTGGAAACTAACAAGAAAGTTTATATTCAACTGCTTATTGAATAACCATTCTGTCTGAGGCAATTGCTGACTTGATGTGCATCAGCGGACAAAGCCACATGCTCTAAATTCTGGTGTATTCCTGAGGACATGTAGTGTTGGGGTTGTCCATTTCAAGAGTCTATACTTAAGGTTGAAATTCAGTTACAAATTGCCTTCTGCCTTTCCTTCTGCTCCCAGCCATTGTCTATTGTCACTGTAACTGGCAGTGTTATAGTGCTTCATTCAGGCACCCTACCTGAAGCTGAATGAGGATTCAATCCTGAACAGTGCACACTGGCTCAAAATAGGTGTGCACTGTTGCAAATGTGAAACTATGTAAAGCACATTTATGAGCAGTACCATGGACCAAGTGCTATTGATAACCTAAGGTATGACCACACTGGGCTATTTCTGGCACTGGATATGCAGTCTGCCACCTGGCACTCACCTGCAGCATTTGGTGGCAGAAAGGTGGTTGTGGGTGCTGGGAGTTGGTTTGGAATGGGAGAAAGGTAGGAAGAGGCATGGCAGGGGAAGCAAGTGGGGTGGTAGGAGGTGGGACCTATGGGGGTCAGGTTTGCCAGATCCATTGCCTCATGTTTGCCTTGGGGATGCAGAATGAGACAATGGACCATGCAGTGCCAAGACACTGGTATTCCAGTGTGCACCTACTAATCTGAGATGCACCCTCAACCTGCCATGCCTGTGGAGAGAAAGGGGTTTCATACATCATTACTAGGGTGAAATTATGCAGGGGAAGAAAGGAAGGATCAGCTGCAATTCTGCATTTGGGAGAGTGGAAATGGAACCTGTAAGCATGTATGCCACTCAGGAGCAGGTCAATTTACATGAATGTTTTTGTGCATGTGCATGGCTTTTAGTGGAGGGGGGGAACTTGACTCAAGTCAAATTAGATTTATGAAGAGGTGACTTGAGAACCTTGAAAGTGTCCCTATTACGAATCATTTTCAAATTGAGTTGCTGGGTTCAGTGACTTTAGAATTGACTTGAGTCACATCCTGTAGGAGGACCCTTCCAAACACTAGCAATACAGATGGAATCAGGAGCAGAGTGGGGAAACAACTGTGTCTTTGATCAAGATCCACCAATCTACACATTAATAAAGGCTGGTCTTACCATGAAGACCATGGAATGGTTGCAAGCAGTGGCACCTTTGGAGGGGGTACAAACCGATGAGCCCACCCTTCCAGCACCCTCTCAAATATGCCACTCTAACAGGCACGACATATTCTTTTTCCTCACTGAGTGCAAGTCAGAAAAGAGTTGTGGAAATCTCTTTCACCCATCAGTGCTCATGGAGGAAGAAGGGGGAAGGAAAGGAAAGCTGCTGTTGTGCTCTAGTTTGCCTCTCCCAGCCCAACTGAAGCATCAAGTGGACAGGGAGAGGTGACCTGGAACCAGTCTACCAGCTCTCCTCCTCTCCATCCCCTCATCAGGCATCCCTCATTGACTATGCTTCTGTTTCCAATGAAGAAGAGCACTGCATGCAGTGAACACAGGGAAAGTGGGCTACAGAGTCAACAAACAAACAAATACAGTGTGTGCAGTTCAGCCACATGGTAAAAGAACAAGTATTCCTTGACCTTGTGGAGATTCCTTTACCTCTCCCTCCACTGCAGAATGCACTGCATGCTCTATGGCATGGCAGTATCAGTGCCAGGTTGTTGGATAGGATTGAGCCTCAATATGTCATAACCCTAAGTTTGGCTCAGCATAGCTTTCAATTCTCTTCTCTTTTGATATGCTGTGCATGCTATGTGATCTTGTTATGTTGAAGAATAGTCAAAATTTCCAAAGGTATTTTGCACAAACTTTTTTTTTACTTTGGATCAATAAGTAATTATTCACCTCTAAGTGTAAATTATAATAGCTATAAAGAGACCATTGTCATCAGTTATCGATATTTTCATTTTTATGTATTTGGCTCTGCATAGAAATGCATCAGACCCTTTGTGTGTCATGTCCTTTTGAATCTTTGTGTGTCATGTCCTTTTGAAGGTTTGCAAACATTTTTCTGTACCCAGGGCTTTTTTTTCTTATCAGGAACATTAGGAACAATAAATGCATTATGTGCATTAAGAACATTTTTTTTCTAGAGGTACTCACTGGCACTCAGTACTGGCACCTTTTTCCACCTCTCTCCACAAGCAGCTAATTAATAATTAATAATTAGTTAAATGGGGATAGCTACACCACTGTGGTGAGTACCAGCAAGTTTTTTTCCTAGAAAAAAATCATTGTATGTACCCTTATTGTTCCCAGTTGTGTAAATGCCTTATGCATGAGAAAGAGAGCTGTAGCTCCCAAAAGCTTGTGTGAGTTAATCATATGCCATAACTATAGTTATAATTGCACTACCGGGTGTGCTCCAGGAAATAAGTAACAATGGGGAAGACTGGGAGACTTATGCAAGGAATGAAACAATCCTCATGGCACAACTCAGTGGCCAGACATGACAGAAGGAGAAAGGCAAGAACGTAATGCAACAATATATTGCTTTGTATTTGTGGAGGGGGGAGGCTAAAAGTTCAGTGACTAGGAAAAGGAATACTTGCTCCCATTCACCAACTTGGAACTACATGCCAGAGGTTTATAAGGAAAAAGAAGAAGGAAATCCTAAGGTAGAACCAGTGGCAACACCAGGGTGGTGTGGGTGATGCGGTCCACACTGGGTGACACGCCCAAGGGAGGTGACGCGCACTGGGGGACTTAAAAATTAAAAAACGCACATAACTTAGTGATGGTGCATCCAACCCCATCAAGTCATATACCGTTGGATTTGTATTGAAGAGCAGAATCCAATGCAAAACTCCTTTTTGAAATAGCACCTTTCTATCAAACGTTATTGCCAGAAAATGAAAAAAACTAAAATATGCATTGATCTATACGGAAAGTGAAAGTGACCCATTTTACAGCTTCACTCGTGAGTAGGCAAACTTGGAAAGGGCAGTTCATTGGAAAGGGTAGGCTGAGGGGAATCTAAGGACACCAGAATTGTCCTGATGCAATGAAAAAGCCCCCACAAATCACCTCAGAAGGAGGTCCACGAAGATTGCATTGAAATTCATTGAAAAAGGATGTAAACTGCACAGCTGTGTTTACTGGTCAGTAAGCAAGCATGCCTTGGCTGGATGGAAGGTCAGTTCAGGAGAGGATGAGACTTCCAAACTGGTCCCAATCAGGGACATTACTGGGGCATTAGAAGGGCGCGATAACCTTTGTGACCTAAATTGTAAAACCATGGTTTGTAGAAATAATGCCTTCATGTTATACACCTTTCAATGTGTAATTTACAGCAGAATGCAATGAAACAAACCACTCTGAAATATCTTTAATCTAGTAAAATGTGTGACTCCTTAGACATATGTGACAAAAGTGGCTGGTAAAAGTCCTAGGAGACTTACATGTGTTCAGGCAGCCTACTGTCTACTAAAAAAAATTATTTATCTTCTGTAGATTTTCTAATCATACCCCCTCCCTTCCATAGCATGCAGCACAGTATGCAGCATAGCACAGCTGGTGCGTGATAGAACTGGGTTGTGAGACTCATAACATATTACATTTAAAGGTTATAGTGGATTGAAGGAAGTTTCCTTCTGACATATCTCCAGACATTGTGGACTTACACTAAAAATTGTCTGCAAAGAGACTCAGAAGAAACGAAAAGAAATATTTCTTCATGCTGTGAGAGGAACTTCTTGTCACAAGATGTTATGATGGTTGCTGGCCTAGATGTCTTTAAAAGGAGTCTGGAAAATTTTTATGAACTAAAAAGTCTGTTACTGGTTATAAGCCACACGATACGATACGATAAACCTTTATTGGCATATAAATAAGCCACACTGTGTGTAACTGTTGCCTATTCTTTGCCATGCCTGAGTTATTTGAGGCAGGGGGGCAGTACTTAGGATGCAATCCTAACCCAAGCTGTCACAACTCTGGTCTTCCCATTCCTGTGGTGATGTAGGGAAGCAAGCACATTTCTATGCACTGGCCTAACCCTCCCCCACGAGTGGCGCACAAGTGTCTTACAGAAATTTTGTAACACCCTCAGTTCAGCACAGGACTTCTGTTTTGCTTCACATTCTTCATGTGTGCAAAGAATGCTGACATTGTCCTCCCTCTACTTCTCTTTAGCAGAGAACCCTTGAGAAGATCTATGAGCTGCTCATGTGAATCTCTTTCATTACACTCCCTCAAAAGTTGCTTATGCTTGGGACACCATCACATTTTCCCCTCCTTTTGTACGGAGTTTTGTTATCATAGAACTGCTATTTTAATGAATCAATAAAATATAATTTGACAGAGGAAACAAAAAAAACCCTTTTTCTGGTTCTCGGCATTAGATTCAAGCAATCTTCTGTCATGACTAATACATGTGTGTAAAGTCATTCAGTAATTTTTTAGAAAATCAGTGAAATGTATAAGAGACTGCTGCAGTCCTCGGAAGAACGTGCTGCTCTGATATATTGAGAATAAACAACATGCAAGATAATAATTACATTGTTTCATGCAGCCCTAAAAAGGTCATTGTGGGAAAAATAAATATATTCTGAAAGCTGTTTAGAAAGGCTGAGGGATGTGTGCATGAGCCTGTGCGTGTTTTATATTTTTTATTCAATCAAATCCTGGCAAGAAGATGAGAAGAAAAGAGAAGAGGCCCTCAGGTACCAGCTTTGCTTACTGACCCCGTACAAAGTCACTTGTCAAACTGACAAAGACTGCTTCATATGGAGAGGGAAAAATGACCTGTTTAATGATTGAAGAGTGCATTTGGGCTGTCACGTAGGTGCTGACTCATATGAATTGGGCTCAGAATCTGGCACTTACTTTCCCCAAGTTCCCATGGCTTTTAACTGCTGACAGAGAGAGGTGAAGGGTGAGGAACTTTCCCTTGTGCCACTGTGATCTGAAGGTCTCTCATTGAAATAATATTGTTGGGAGTTGTGAACTGTGTTAATATTCATGCAGCTCTCTTTGCACAGTTTATTGCTTGGTCAGTCATACACCCCTAATAACAACAAAGCCTTCCTGCAGTGGGCTCATGAAATCTTAGATATTTTTTAAACTCCAGGATCCATTAAAACCTACATTTACACCTAACTTACTCATATTTTAAATTCAATTGTTATTAAGTGTGCACATCACTTACCAGATGAAAACTAGACAAGAAATGTGACGTCACCCATTTTTTCCCCATTTTTATTCCACCAAATTCCACTAGGTCCAGTGGTATTTACATATGAACGAGCATATATAAGATTATAGTCTAATAATTTTTTCAGTATTCTACAGGTTTAATACAGAGGTGTCTCCTGCAGGTTGCTCTGCTAATCATGGCCAGTTTTGAGGTAGTTTTCACCCACATCCATGGTTTCACTTAACTGCAGAGAGTTCTTGAACCCCTGGGTATATGAACGAACTACTATAGAAGGATTGCATTGGTATCATTGCTTGCATTGTGTATAACCTTCATAGACTCAGCCACTATGAAGACACTGCAAATACAGTTGCATCACTGATTGGCTTCGGGTGCAATCCAGAGTAACTATGGGGAGTCCCTGCTCCGGTGTAAGAACAATTTGCTCTGGATTGCAATATGAATTTCCCATAGGTTTTCATTAGGTGGTGCAGTAACTACGGGTACACATAATGTCTCTGTGCTCCCGTAGTTAATCTGGATTGTGCCCTTCTTCATTACCTAGCGAAAAGCGTACCAGCGTTGCAGGTGTAACATTTTCCCCTATGCCATCCCCCCATGGTGCATCAACAACCCATGCACATCAACACCCCATGTGCATCAATACCCCATGTGCCACTTCCCCCATGTGCATCATCCCCCCATGTACATCATCCCCCATGCGCATCATCCCCATGTGCATCATGCCCTCATGTGCAACTTCCCCTATGCGCAACATCCCCATGCACAACTTTTCCCCATGTGCAACCTATCCCCATGTGCAACTTTCCCCCATGTGCAACTTCCCCATGCGCATCATGTCCCCATGTGCAACTTCCCCATGTGCAACTTCCCCCATGCGCATCAACCCCCATGCGCAATTTCTCCCATGCATAACTTCCCCCGTGCACAACTTCCCCATGTGCATTATCCCCATGCGCATCATCCCCCCATAAGCATCATCCCCATGCACAACTTTTCCCCATGCGCAACTTTCCCCATGTGCAACCTATCCCCATGCGCATCATCTCCCATGTGCAACATTTCCCCATGCGCAACTTTCCCCCTGCACAACTTTCCCCCATGCGCAACTTCCCCCAAGCGCATCATGTCCCCATGTGCAACTTCCCCATGTGCAACTTCCCCCCATGCGCATCAATCCCCATGCGCAATTTCCCCCATGCACAACTTCCCCCGTGCACAACTTCCCCATGCGCATTATCCCCCATGCGCAACTTCCACCCATGCACATCCTCCTCCCATGCGCAACTTTCCCCATGTGCATCGGTCGCCCATGCGAAACTTCCTCCATGCACAACTTTCCCCATGCACAACTTTCTCATGCGCATCATCCTCCCATGCTCAACTTTCCTCCATGCGTAACTTTCCTCCATGCACAACTTCCCCCCATGCACAGCATCCTTGCCAGTGCAACCTCTTCCTTTGAACAACATCCCCCCTACCCCCGGGCACCAGGGTCTGAGCACCAAATTGGCTGGTTGTTGGTCTGTCTCCCATGTTAAGTATAGGACAGAAACACGTTGCCCCCTTTTCAGCCCCTGAAGGGTTAAATGTCTCCAGATGGTTCTTGGTGGGAGTTCAGGTGACAGAAGGAACTCCCAGAATTCCATGCTTCAGGCCCAGCAGTTGGGGCGGAATGTTGATGAGTCAGCAATTCTCAATGCAAAGTATAGGGAGGAAAATGCGTTGCGCCCCTTTTCACCCCCTTCCCATTGGAATTTCTGAAAACCAGTTCTTAGTGCACCCCTCCCTCATGGAAGGAACACCCAGCCCAAATTTCACACTTCTAGACCCAGCGGTTTTGACAAGGTGGTGATGAGTCTGTCAGTGAGTCAGTGAGACAGTGAGTGACTTTTCTCTTATATATATGTAGATTACAAATCTGAGCCCATAGTAAAGTGAATAGCTGTTTGTATATTGAACTTGGTTTTATTATGAAAGGTAACATGATTTAATTGAAAAGTGAACTCAATGTAAAAAGTTTGTGTGTGTGTGGGTGGGGGGGGGGGACACCACTGACTTAGCTGATCAAATGGAGTTACAGGTTGTCCCTTGTACCCACTAGGATTATTTTCTGGAAACCACAAGGATTTAAAATCAGTGTAAAAATAGATTTAAAGAATCACTTCCAGGTTTCTTATTCTTCCATTGCTCCTAATGGAATAAGATTGTGCCTCAATATCCACAGGGATTTGATTCTAGGTCTCAGTGCTGATACCAAAAGTATGTCTTAAAGAAAAAGCAGTTTTTTAAAAAGAAAGTTCATTCCTTTACAATTGTTTAAAAACAGTTTTTCTTCCTGTTGTAGGGAGGTAATCAGAACTTAGAAATGCAAAGGACCTTTGCCTTTGCTTGGCTCAGATGAAAAATGGAATGATTGCTTGCATGACTGCATTTCTACAACAGGAAGAAAAATTGTTTTTTAACATATAATTTTAAAGGGATGCATCTTCCACCTTCTTCAGGATCAGCATCTTATGTGTAGTGGCCATTCAGGTTGAGTCAAAGCCATGTATAAAAAACTGTTTATAATAAGGTTGGACATGTACAAATATCAAAGCATGTACATCTGGACATATATAAATGAAGAAATACATGTTTCTGTGGATTTGGTCCATTAACAGGCTTGGTTAAACTGTATGCTGGGACTGTTTGAAAAGAAAAAGAAAACAATTGAACACTTCCTGATATATAAGCATGCCCTGTCATCCAAGCACTTTATAACACTGGAACACCTTGCCAAAGGCAATAGCTTAGACTGGAAGTGCCAAAATGGCAAGATTCTGTTTTGAGAGGATTTACTGTCTCTAGTTTATTGTTATGAAAATTGGCTCCTTATTGATCTTTGCAGCTTCATTTAATTTAAGTATTAACTGGAAACAGAAGGACAAAACCATGTCTGCATTCAGGTTGATTTGTATAAAGCATAATTGTGGAAGAAAAACAAATCACATTCAGCAATTTTGTATTAGACCCACCACATTTCTTTCTCCCAAGCAAGAACCAACTGGTTCTTTTGACTTCATTGTGTTGGTAATTGTGTTGGTGAAATATGTTGAAAAGTCTCTGAGTAGGCCTGAAGCTACCCTTTGTTGTTTGTCTCCAACTTGACTGTCACTGCATTTAACCTCAGACTTGTCTTTCCCCTTTAGACCTTTTTGCAGCTTGTACCCTTGCTTTAATAGAGTTGTTCTATTGCTTTGTTGAAATAACTGCTTGCAGTTCAGTTTGTTTATTGATGTATAAGCCATAGGCCATGGCTTAAGAAAACTGTTGTCATTTGTCTTAGAGCATGTACATTACAAATCAAGGATGGTGATACAATACTCTTTTATTTGAGGTGGGCCCTGTCAGGTCCTGATGGATTTTGCCAAGTGTGGGTGATTTGCAGAAGAAATCTTTTCACAAAGTTCTTCTTCAATCCCCTCACCATACTTCCAAATCAGGATTTTCTATGACATCTGATGTGCCAGGATTAGTGTATTGGCAGCCACTAAGCATTTCCACTTATTTCCACCGACAGTATTAGTTTGATGCACACAACACAGGATTGTGTGAATAATTCAGTGTTTCAGCTGTTGGGAAGGTGTACCTAAGGCCTTGAACAGACGAACATCCCTATTCACTTCAGATCATGACTCTCAGTTGCATTACAGATGACAAAAAAAGTTGGAGAATTAAAGTTCAGGTAAACACAATTTTCTTTACAGATGGCTATATTGGTAAGAGGGGAATACAGTGAATTATAAAAACAAAAGGATTTGGTAAATTGCAGTCCAAAATATTGTTTCCACACTTTACTTTCCTCATGATATTGCTTATGAAATATGTTTAGTTTGCTCTTCCCCTCCAAAGAGGGAGTGCTCCAGGTAACTATCGAAATTAAACTGATAAAATAACAACAGACAAGCGCAATCTTATCTTGAGCTGGAACAGGCAAACTAGTGTGACTGGCCCTACAATCCAGAGTAACTACAGGAGCACGTAAGAGACGTTACGTGTACCCGTAGTTACTGCACCACCTGGTGAAAACCTATGGGAAACTCATACTGCAATCCAGAGCAAATTGTTCTTGCACCAGTGCAAGGACTCCCCGTAGTTACTCTGGATTGCACCCTTAGAGTCTGCTACTGCACTACCATAGGAAAAGAGATGCTCATCCCCTTTCCTGTGATAAGGTAATAGCAGCCTCAATGGGTCTACTCAGCTGTCCGAGAAGCAGAGTCACAATCTGAGGTAAATGTTGGATCTTCTGTTTCCTGCTCTCTGGGATGGGGAGAGGGTAGATGGAGGGCAATTCTGCAATGGGTGGGCTTCAGGAGGTGGACCTCAGACCCAGCAGATATTCTGGATCCCAAACCCCGTCCCTGATCAGCATGAAACAGTCTCGGACAATTTGCAACTGCCTGGCTCTGCAGGGTAAGCGAAATAGCTTGCCCTTGGCCTGTGATAGTGCATCGGCAGCCCCAATTTCACACTGGATGCAGCACAGGCCAATTGGCCTGCCTGCTCCAGCACAAGTTAGCATTGCACTATTGCAGTAGCAGATTGGAAGATCTGCTGCTATGGGCTCACAACCAGATCTATCTTGAGCAAACTTAACTCCATTAAGTTTAAGATGCATGCATCTTTGAATCTACCATCCAACTGATTAATTAGCATCTGTGGCAAATTCATTATTGATAAGATAAATAAACTTACATTCATTGCCCAGAACATACAGCACTCAACAACGCCTTTGGTGCATAATATTCTTGCATAGGGCTTTCAGGGAATTGATTCCACATTTAGAAAGGGATGGTTCTGAATTTCTGATGAAAGTACATAATCTCAAATTATATGACTGAATGCTTCTGTGTGTTCAAAACAATGTAGGAAGAAGGCTAAAATCTCATAATCCTGTTTTTGATGCATCATTTTTACATATGCAGTTCCTTATGGAGAGCAAAATTTAAATCTTGAACCTACAACTGTATCCGGAAGTGGTGACCACCCAGAAATGGAGACCATCCTGAAGTGTTGACCATCTATTCTTGGAGAACTGATCTGTGTGCTTTTCTATATGTACACTATATGTCTATACTATATGTCTATTGCTGCAATCCTAAACACACTTTCTTGGGAGTAAGACCCATTGAACACAATGGGGCTTACTTTTGAGTAGACATGGTTAGGATTGTGCTCTATGTGTCTATACCAATGGGTCTCCTCAGACCAAATTTTTAAGGTGGTGCGCATCTAAGGAGACAAAGGGGGTGCATCCACTGCTGGATTCTGTCTTTTTCCTCACCAATTTGAGGGTGCAGTTTCTAGACTGGATGGTCACTGGATTAAGTTCAAGCATGGGAAAGATGAGGACTAAAGTCGGTGTGAAGATGTTTGTATATTTTACAAATGTTTTTCTTTAAACTCAGAAGTCCAATTTAAGTCCAGACATCAAATGTGCTGTTCCAGCTGGATTTGGAGCAGAAAGGTTTCATCTGCATTTTGGAAGCATGAAAAATCAATTTACATTTAAGGAGTAAACAGACTTCTGTTCAAATGTGGTGAACTCCATGGCCAGTTAAAGAGAGGGCTGATTATATGGTTCAGTGAAAAGTGTGCGAAGATCATGGCTATTGGATTTGTGGCCTGGCTCCTGCCATTGTCCTGAAAAAGGCATGCTTCTGATCTGGCCCTTTGCTCTGAAAGTTATGACCAAGAATATGTGTTTGCATGTGTGCCTTTTGCATGCCTTGAATTAAAAAAATTAAAGAGAATGAAATATTGAACGTGGAACAGGGAAGTGAGGGTATAAAAGAACATGCATGTACTGTGAGCACACATATTCCTACCAGATTGATGCTACCAGGCAAGCTGTTGAGCTATGAATTTACAGTATTGATAAGATAATCCAACACTGAATATTTTTATGTTCATTACAGCGCTTAGCTCAGCTCTGCGATGCAGCTGGATCCAATCGTATTGGCTCTGCCTTTCCATTGGACTATTTCAGTATCGTGGAGGGGGGATTTGCTGCTTGGGTAACAACCTATCTTCCATAACAATCTACCCAGGCCTTCATGCTTTGCAACATCGAGTACGGTACCATCGTCTTTCAAGACTGATGGATGTCAAGAGTGCACTCCTAACCATGGCTGCAATCTTAACCATACTTTCTTACCTCTGAGTAAACATGCTTAGGATAGCACTGGATATTGGCATCGCTGTGCCAGAAGAGCATATGCAGGGTGACCATTTGTCTTAACCAAAAAAGAGGACAAAGACTACACAAAATGTAGGACACCCAAGAAAAATGTAGGACATGACAATATAAAAGCTAAAAACACTCATATATACTGTGGCACCTCACGTAACAAATTTAATTCGTTCTGGAGGCATGTTCTTTATGTGCAACATTCTTTACATGAAGCGGATTTTCCCATAGGAAATAATGGAAACTCAGATGATTGGTTCCACAACCCCAAAAATATTCATATAAAAATATTAACTGGATGTAAAAATGATGACAGAACACTGAGATTGAATTCAAAACATGCATTCAATGTGCATGATCTTATGAAGTCTACTTAGGCTGCAGTCCTAAAGACACTTTCCTGGGAGTAAGACCCATTGAACACAATGGGGCTTACTTCTGGGTAGACATGGTTAGGAGGCTGCAATCCAAGACACCTTCAAAGTGTCTCCCCACTTTCTCCTTCTCTCCATCCTGAGCCTATCTGTCCCCTGCTCCCTTCTGGCTAGCCCTGAGCTGCTTCCCTCTTCTCCACTGCTCTTCTCTCCCTCTGTCCTGCGGATGCCCAGCCACAGGAGGAACAGCGCAGAAGTGTTGCTTTCGCTATGGGCAGGTGCGCAAGGCAGCTCTGACGCTTTTTCTTTACCTGAAGCACTTTCTTTACGTGAAGCAGAATCCTAGAGAAATTTTTGTTTGTTACGTGTTACGTTTGTTTGTTACATACTTTACGTGACGCATTCTTTACGTGAGGCGCCACTGTATTGCTTTCATGTGATTAAATTTAAAACTATTATATGTAATTTATTCCATCTCATTTATGAATTGCAAGAAGGCTACATGCTCCTTGCTCACATAGAAATGAGCAAGGAGCATGTAGAGATTTTTCCCAGGACAAAGACTAATATAACTGAAAGAACCAGGACTTGTGTCTAATTCCACCTTTTCCAGCCCCCACATCAAGGCCAGCAGCTCTGAGCTGGAGAAAAACAATACAAGGCCAGGCATAGAACATCCAGGCTCAAACTGGCAAACCAGGGTCCAAGCTTTGCTCTCAGCCATTTGTACCCCACCTCCTTGCTCTTTGTACACCCTCCTGTACTGAAAATGTCCTATAAAATGCTTGTACAGTCTTTGTTCCCTGTTCACCTTGCCCAGTGGAGGTGGAACTCATGCGTACACATGTAATAAAGCTAACTTTGTATCATGGTCCTCATATAGTCTTTTGCCACGTTGGTTGTCTCTCTGAAGAACCTAGTGCCCCAGTGGCCGTGGGTTTGAAGTCTACCCCATTCAGGTACCCTAATATCCAGGACATGTTTTAGGAAAAGGGGCTATATGGTCACCCTGAGCGTATGCTGTATCCTGCAGTTGGGAGAAGACAGTCAAGGAGGTCTCCTCAAGGTAATGGAATGTTTGTTCTTTTACTTCAGAATTCCATTGCCCTTACCACAGAGCTGTAAAACTGATTAGGACCTCATCCTTAGTGCCTTTGTTTTTAGCCAGAAGGCTCTCAGGATGTAGTTTGGTTCATGGGTTTAACTCTGCAGATCAAGCAACATGCAACTCTCAAGCCACATGGAGTTTCTGCAAGTTAAGGCTTCATCTAAGCAAAAATGGGAAAGGGGAAAAATGAAAATTTGACCCTTTCCCTCCATCCTGTGGTACCTGACGCTTCCATGCAATCAGGCCAAGCATAGTGATAGGAGACTATCCCGGATTATGTTTGCCTGCCATGCACTTAGCACCATGAACATGTGTATACAACATGTCAGGCAACAAATTCATAACATGTCAGGCAACAGTGGAGCCAGTTGGTGACTGAATTATCACTTGAACCTGCCCTTGGATATTTGACAGCTTCTGGTCCAGAATTAAGAAATACTGCTCATATGATCTTAGTCATGTGAGATTGATTCCACAGGGCATCTCTCCACACTGGCCCTACAATCCAGAGTAACTATGGGAGCACGTAAGAGACATTACATGTGCCCTTAGTTACTGCACTACCTAGTGAAAACCTATGGGAAATTCATATTGCAATCCAGAGCAAATTGTTCTTACATCGGAGCAGGGACTCCACAGAGTTACTCTGGATTGCGCCCTTGGACAGAGAGGTTCGCTCAGTTTGACATGTGGAACAATATCCCATGATTATTGTGTCCCATGAAAGTGTGGAATTAGATGCAAGGCCTGGTTCTTTCAGGGCAGGGGAGAAAATCCAAAACAAAGATAGGGAGGTTAAGCGAGTGCATTCTATTTCTTCCTAACAGCATGGTGAGTGTTGTAGAGATATTCTCCAGACAATACAGATATTTCAAGGTACATAATGGTGAAAAGAAAAGCAATTAACCTACTGGTGGTCAGTTTATCTGCATTCAAGCCAGGGTGACCAGATGCAAAACCCAAAATTCCTGAACCCCAAGGCCAAAATTCCTATTCCCAGGCCAAAATTCCTACCCGCTGAAAAAAATAGCCAAAAATGTATTTTTTTGTTTTTGTTTTTCAGTTTTTTGACTATAACTTTTGATAGGAAGGAGATATCTCAAAACTGATTTTTGCATTGGTTTCTGCTCTTCAATACAAATCCAACGACATATGGCATGATGGGGTACTGTACACTATCACAAAGTTTCAAAATGAAGCCAAAATGTAGGACAATGATGACAAAATGTAGGACATTTTGCCTCCGGACAGGAGGCTAAAAATTCGGATAAATCCGGGTTTTTCCAGTCATCTGGTCACCCTGATTCAAGCACATTGAAAAGTTTCAAAGGGTATGTTTCTAGATATCAAATTTGTTTTATTTCTCAGTCAAAAAGGGCAGTCAAATATTAATAGTAGCAAACCTCTCAAGCCACATAAAATGAAATATAACAAATCACAATGTCACAGTAAGTCTTTTTTGCCCCAATGAGTGTTTCAGGTATTCTTACCATTTTATTAACTAGACCAAAATCCTACCCACACATACCTGAGAGTAAGCGCCATCTTCTATATCTATATATATAAAAGAGAAAAGTCACTCACTGACTCACTGACTCACTGACTCATCACCGCCCTGCCAAAACCGGTGGGCCTAGAAGCGTGAAGTTTGGGATGGGTGTTCCTTCCATGACGGAGGGGTGCACTAAGAACCGGTTTTTGGAAATTCCAACAGGAAGGGGGTGAAAAGGGGCGCAACGCGTTTTCCTCCCTATACTTTGCATTGGAGAATTGCTGACTCATCAACATTCCTCCCCAACTGCTGGGCCTGAAGCATGGAATTCTGGGAGTTCCTTCTGTCACCTGAACTCCCACCAAGAACCAGCTGGAGAATTTAACCCTTCAGGGGCTGAAAAGGGGGCAACGTGATTCTGTCCTATACTTAACATGGGAGACTGACCAACATCCAGTCAATTTGGTGCTCGGTGTCTGGTGCACTGAGGGATGTTGTTCAGAGGAAGAAGTTGCACTGTGGAGGATGCTGCACATGGGGGGGGGAAGTTGCGCATGGGGGAAAGTTGCACACGGGGGAAGTTGCACATGGGGGGATGATGCGCACGGGGAAAGTTGTGCACGGGGGAAAGTTGCGCATGGGGGATGATGGGCATGGGGGATGATGGGCATGGGGGAATTTGCGCATGGGGGAAAGTTGTGCATGGGGATGATGCGCTCGGGGAAAGTTGCGCACGGGGGAAAGTTGCGCATGGGGGAAGTTGCACATGGGGGATGATGCACATGGGGGATGATGCGCATGGGGGAAGTTGCGCATGGGGGAAGTTGCACATGGGGATGATGCGCATGGGGGAAGTTGCGCATGGGGGACTGATGCAGATGGGTGATGTTGCATATGAGGAGTTCAGGCACATGGGGATGATGCGCATGGGGGAAGCTGCGCATACAGGGAAGTTGCGCATGGGGGAAATTGTGCATGGGAATGCTGTGCATGGGGGATGTTGTGCATACGGGGAAGTTGTGCATGGGGAAAGTTGCACATGGAGGAAGTTGTGCATGGGGGGGAAGTTGTGCATGGGGGAAGTTGCGCATGGGGGATGATGTGCATGGGGGAAGTTGCGCACGGGGGAAAGTTGCGCATGGGGGAAGTTGCGCATGGGGAAAGTTGCGCATGGGGGAAGTTGCGCATGGGGAAAGTTGCGCATGGGGGAAATTGTGCATGGGAATGCTGTGCATGGGGGAAATTGCACATACGGGGAAGTTGTGCATGGGGAAAGTTGCGTGTGGGGGAAGTTGAGCATAGGGGAAGATGCGCATGGGAATGTTGTGCATGGGGGAAGTTGCACATGGGAGGATGATGAGCATGGGGAAGTTGTGCATGGGGAATTATGCGCATGCGGTTTGATCTCCATAGGGAAATTGCGCATGGGAGGAAGTTGCGCATGGGGGAATGTTGCGCATGGGGAAGCTGCAAATGGGGGATGTTGCACATGGGGGATGTTTTGCATGGGGGAAGTTGCACATGGGGAAAGTTGCGCATGGGGGGAAGTTGCACATGGTATTGATGCACATGGGGTGTTGATGTACATGGGGTGTTGATGTGCCGTGGGGGGGGGGGTGTTGTATGGGGAAATTTTACTCCCGCAATGCGGGTACGCTTTTTGCTAATTGACTATAATGGAGCTAGCCTCTGAATAACAAGCATAGGATTGTGCTCTGTGGCTGCAATTCTAACCTCCGGCATAAACCCTGGCATACGTCCTGGGATGTCACAGAAGTGCTATAAGGCACTTCCTGCACACTTCTAGGGGGTTAGGTTAGTGCACAGGCATATACCTACCTCCCCACACCACCATGGAAAGATATGCCAGGTGAGTTACGCCAGCCTAAATTGGTTAGGATTGCACCCTTATAATTTGAATGTCAATGTCTGAAGTTGAATAGCATCAAGAATTGAATACAACAGAGTGTGTGGGTGTGTGTGTGTGTGTGTGAAATACAAAATGTTAGGCTTAGCAATGGAAAGATTGGTGGCAATGGAGATATGGCAATGGATGGATGACAGATATGGAAAGAAGAGGGATATTTGTGAAAAGGTTTTGTTGAATTGCTAATATTCAGCTGTTTTGCAAACATACATTCAGGGCACAGCCTGCTGTTGTTTTCTTTTATGTGTGAGCTAAATGACTGATAAAGGACCTTAAGATAGAACATGTTGGAAGGGAAGGAAACAGCTTTACACATGAAATGTGTTTCTGTCCTAGGACTTGGAAGCAACATTTATCCTTTGACTTCCTAATGGCCCAATACTATCCTCACAGAAAGCTGGCCTACCACGAGGTCTGCTGTAATGGGAGTCACTATGCATGGTACTCCTGCCACCACAAGGTCTAGAAGGTCTTGTTCTGCCAGTAACACCACACAGATTGGTGGGATTCTGCCAGAAATTAGAGCAGAGGTTGATAAGGTGGGTAGGGTAGGATGAAGCAGATTGCACTGGCATAAAGTCATGACCTGGCATGACCATGGCATATCCACCATAACCTGCGCCTCCATCTCAGGAGTATCATGACTTTAGTGACTCTTCAGATCTATGAAAGAAAAAGAGCTGGTGTAGATCTGAGGAGTCCCACCAGATAGCAGCTGGAGGAAAGTAAAGGATATACGCCTCTTGCATGTCAGTGTAATTGGGCCATGAGGAGCCTTTTTCCCACTGAAAATGATGCACATTGCTTCTGTTGCCAATACTGCTTTCATACACTATTACTACTACTAAATGTACATACACACACAGTCTTGATTCCACATCTGCCTGGCTCAGAATTTACGTATACTCAGGACATCAAAATGCAATGCAAGCCTGTTTGGAGACTGTTGACTTAATGGTGGGGCACTTAATCTCAAAGTGCCTATTAATTAGGCTCAAACTAATTTGCCTAGTTAGTCTAACAGTAACAGCAAGACAGTTTTCCAAAGGAAAATGAATTTTTATTAAAAGATGTAGAAAAAAAGGAAGGAAATGTTATCTTGAGTTGCAAGACCAGTTTCGCAGACATTTAATTGGTCATGGGTGAAATAGTGTTTGTAAATACAATAGGTCTATTTGGACATGCACATAGGGAAGAGAACAGCGGCTGTCAGCTGGCTTGAATTGAAACATAAGGAGATGAAATAGCAGAAAATAGGAGGGAAGAGAGATGTAGGCCCAAATCCTAACCAACTTTCCAGGTCTGATATAGCTGTACCAATGGGGCTTGTGCTGTTGGGGCAATCATGGAGTGTGCCTCAAGATAAGGGACTGCTTGTTCCCTTTTTTCAAAGCTGCATCGCCCTTACCTTGGTGCTGGAAAGTTGGTTAGGATTGTGCCAATAATGGAATATTTTAAAACAGTTTTAAAATGGGGGATCTTAAAAGGGAAGAAGACTTGTCATAAGGATTAGAAGAAGAAAGGAGAACAGATATTATTTTAAATCTATTGGATAAACTGGCGTCTGATGCCCTTCTGTAAAGAGGAACTGGGCTGCGCAGCTTCGGATCCTGGGGAAGAAAGAGAATAACATAGTCAAGAAGAAACTCATTGACTAGCATAAAAAGTAGCCCCTCTGTGGATCAGGCTGGCTACCCAGGTAAGATGCTTTGCAGACAGGGAAAGGCCTTGTTGAACATTGACAGAATGGAGGTTTTTATTGGAGGGAGATACTACAAAAAAGAATATATGTGAGATGCCTCACAAGGCCACAGCTTTTCATTCTAGTCATTGGGCCTTTATTTATGAATTTAGTTGGAGACTAGTTGACCCACTCCTAGATGAAGTTTTGGCTGGCTCTAAAGCCTGTCAGCTGATGGAGACTGTATGTTTTAGAGAGTTTGGAAAGCAACACATCCGTTGCCTACTAGTGACATTCTCAGTCCTTGGGAGTGCCCATAGCTCTGGGAGTACTTGCAAGATCTCTAAGGCAAATAAATCACATTTTGCTATTTGCTTTGCTCCCTCACAAGCAAAACTGTAATGTTTGAAGTGAGCATCTGTTTATGTTATCACTGAACTATTATCGTGGGTTGCTTGCTTGGCGTATCTGATTGCCGCAGAATCCACTGTCATATTTGATTGTATGTGACACCACTGAAGTGGAAACAGACCAATTGTTATTACCCAAGGGAACTCTTTATCTTACAGCCAAGCCAAAATGTATCAACTGTGGGTGAGCTACCTGTCTTTTGTGACTTGTATTCTCTGACTAAGGATGCAATCTTAACCAATTTAGACCAGCTTAACTCACCTGGCCTATCTTCCTGTTGCGGTGTAAGGAGGTCTGTGTATGCATGTGCACTGGCCCGATCCCCCAGGAGTGAGGAGGAAGTGCCTTACAGTTAAGTCAGCACAGGACTTATGTCAGGGCTTAGGCAGACCTAAGTGGAGGTTAGGATTGCTACCTTAGAAGAAGAGCTTTTTCCTGGGCTGTTGGCCCAATACTTATAAGCAGAAGGTGTATAAAAGCCATTTAAAATATGCAAAAGTTATTCAGTTTTTAAAAGCAGTGCAGCAGCATTCCTATGGGACATTTTCATGCTTCTCTCATAATTAATTAGTGTTCTTTAATAACTTGTCATGATTCATTTTATTTTCTCTTCGTAAGAAGCATTGCTGATCTTAAGTTGCAAAATCTTAAGTAGTTTTCTGAATCATAGAGGTATCCTCCTCAAAAGAAGTTGTGTGTCTAGACAGGGGAACAACTGTCTGACTTTCTGTTCTTTTTTTTGCCAAAACATTCTCAAGACTATGGCTACAATCCTTAACTCCAGTTAGGCCAGCCTAAGCACTGGCATAAGTCCTGTGCTGACCTGCAGGTGCCACAAAAGTGCTGTGAGATACTTCTGCCTGACTCTTGTGGGGGTTAGGCCAATGCACAGGCATATGCTGACCTCCCCACATCATCACAGAAAAAGAAGGCAGGTGAGTTAGGCTGGCCTAAATTTCTTAGGACTGCATCCTAAACTCTACTTTTTTGTTCCTTCTCACATCTCAGGGTGCCAAAAGGATGCCATCTTTGGTTCCAATCTATTTTCTGGATTCCTACAATATTTCTTTTATTAGGAATTAGTGAACAATTATATGGTACTGGTTAATATAAGTTGAATATTAGTGGAGGGCTTCATTGGATGCAGAAGGTAAATGGGGTAGTCTTTCCCATCAAGCAAATGTCACTTTTAAGAGAGGAGTTCCAAAAGTATGCCCAGTTACAAATAAGCCCAATTACAAATAAGCCTAAGCTCAAAAAAGTTGATGTAGAGTCTCAATCAATCTTAAAAAGTCTCAAAATTAATATAGAGTCTCAATTTCTGTTGAGTGCCCAATTCACACATGAAGTTCTCTGCATGAGATGGGTACACCACACTGGTCTATCCATGAAGTGAGGGTTGTAAGTCACATTGAAGCAAGTACTAGGGAGATGGCAGATTTGGGATACAATTCACTCCAAGTCTGCCTCAGCGTCTCTGCAGCCCATGATGGATGGAGTGTCATTGATCCACTTCCCACACACTACTCTGTAAACAAGCAGAATTTGATGTTCTGTGCTTTGATGTTTAAATAAAACAGGAAGTTCTACAACAAAGAAAAGGAGTAGGAGACTCATGCAAGGAAGATCACAGATGGTGTCACAAAATGGGCCCAGCTGAGGTGCCAGTGCCTTCACCAACCTAAGCTTGCATGATTTGCCAAAAGGGACTACTGAATCAGGTATTTCCACTTTTGATAGTATACCCAGAAGGATTGAAGGTCATATTACATGTCCAGCTGGTGGGAGAAACATAGTTTACTGGGGACATGGGACAGATCCTTTATCAGGTGCTGCAAGTGAAGTGTGGGACTTCTAAAGAAACACACCTAATCCAGAACCTGCCAGATTTTAAGCAAGTGCCAAAGACTGAATGGTGGGTGTTTTATTGATCTTTTTGTTTTACCCTACAATCCAGAGTAACTATGGGAGCACATAAAAACATTTACGTCAGTGGTGGGCTCTAGCAGGTTCGCACCTACTCTATAGAACCGGTTCTTAACAAGAGATAGGACATATAAAGTTTAAAAATAGCCATTTAAAAGTGGCTGCCAGATGGGCAGAGAACCGGTTCTTAAATTTCTTGAAGCCCATCACTGATTTACGTCAATGTAATTATGGCACTACATAGGGAAAACCTATGGGAAATTCATATTGCAATCCAGAGTAAAATTGTTCTTACGTCGGAGCAAGGACTCCCCGTAGTTACTCTGGATTGCGCCCTTAGTTGGTTTGACCTCATTTTGATTTTGTTATTACTGGAATAATGTAGTGTCAGTTTTTGTCCTGTCGAAAACTGCATTGATAGTGTCTTTTGGGACAGAAAGGTGAGAAATTTATCAGTTTGAACAAACATTGCTCATTATCTGCTCTTTATTTTCTTTTGTCTCTGTGTTTAGAATGCCCACTGCACTGCTACTATGTGTACCTACCAGACTGATAGGATTTATACAGATAACAGCAAGAAACAAAGAAAGAAATCTACAAATATGGCCAGGAAAAGGGCTTGTTTGTATATTTTTTTGTGTTTCCACCAGTGCAAGAGCACTAAGAGTGATCTCCCTCTAGTGATAAAACATAGCAAATGCAGGCTTCCCTGCATTTTGTAACTACTCAATCAGTTCTGTTTGGTAGATCTTAACCGTGTGTTTTCTCCCATCCAATCAGCTACAAATCCAAAGCACTTTACTTTAGAAAATATTAAATATTGAAAATTTGATTATTGTTCTATCTTAGTCCAGTTCTGTCTCCTCTTGACAAGCAGCAGCTCTCCAATGACTATCAGGCAGTAATCGTTTCCATGAGACCTTTTTATCTACAGCTGCCAGAGGTTGAACCTGGAATTGTTTGAACCATGGATTTTCTTTTAGCAAGTTTTCTAAGAGTTAATTGACTTTATATGCTCTGGAGATAAATACACATTGAAAAACCCGGTTTAACTTAGTCCAGAGTTCAATCATAGAACCTGCTTTGAACTCCCTGTAATAGGAAAGAAGATAATTCTCTTTTAGTCACCACTCTGACTACAATGTAAGGCTTTGGGTTTACCAGATTTGCCTTCAAATTTGCTGTTCTGTATTTAAAGTGCTACTGTATCAAAACAAGTCTCCCATTGCTTCATTTTCGTTCCTCCAGATATATATTGCTTTCCCTCATGCTCTCTTAAATGCAGTCTTCACCATTTCTTAAAAGTGCACCTGCCTCTGTTATTATCCTTTCACAGACTATCGGGAACTGCCAAACACAACTTTAACAAATACTAAATTAGTAATAATTATAGTAAATTATTTACCATTAGAAGAAGTTGTCAAGAAATGCTCCCGTGTGTAACAAGGCTGCTGTCACAAAAGGAATGGTCTAAGAACAGAGGCAACTGGGTCGAAAGCAAGATGTTAGATAGCCCAAGCAGGGAGGTCACCCACTTTGTGAAGGGTTGCCATATGTCCCGAAAAACAAGGACAAACCCAATTTTGGGGGATTGTGTTCATATACTGGGAAATGGGACAGTACTGTTTTCCTCTTGTTTTCAGAAAACAGTCCTGGCAAATATGTTTTATAATATATTATCTCATGGAAAGCCTCACCACCACAGTGTCCCATGTATTTTCAAATATTTTATCATCCCAGGATGAGAAAATGAAGTTTGCCAAAAGGTTCTGTATATACTAAACATACCAAGACATGTCTAGCAGTTTCTTTAAGATGGACCAGCCCACACAATTAGGTTTAAACTTTATATTAAAGTAATTAATTATTATAGCTGAAATGGCATTGCCTCGGCTCCTGATCCCTGGGCAGGATTCCAACACCTCCACAGTAATTCATATTAGACAAATATAAAATCTCTTGGAACAGGAATAGTCTTGCCCACTCTAATATCAAGGCTGACAAGTTTCATGCTGAGTGTCCTCCCTACATTTTCTACAGTTTCAGACAAGAATAACAGCACGAACATTTATCCCTACCAAGGATAGGATATTCTGAAGGTGTTAAAAAGTTGGACTTTTGCACTCAATATCTCCGTTCTCTGATAAATGAACTACATTCCTAAAACAATATATATGACCTTTCCAGAATGTAAGCAGAACATATCAAATATGATGTTGAACATGAATCTCTTTGGGAAGCTTACTAAAGAAGACACATTCCCTTTTGCACAACACTGCCTAAGTGAAAGCACAGGAAGGAGCCTATAATAAACTTAAATCGAAGTGCTTTATTTTAAATTAATTGGGTTGTGGTTTGGGCTGCTGCCTGTGGCATAGCTGGAATTGAACAACAGTATACTGTAGGTAAGCAGAATGAGGTGCTGTGTGGAATCTTTGTAACAATAGTAAACATAACAATAACAACACAGAGAGAGGGATTTTCCCGTGAGCACACTCCATGCAATCTCAGTGCTGCTATTTGAATCATGGATGGGGAGGAGGGTAAACATTGACAATCTCCATGCAATTGGACATGATGTCATGACATGCTAGGAGGAGGAGTATGTGCATCCTACAGCCTTCTTGTGACCTTACTGTATGAAGCAGGGCTGGACAGATAGCATCATTTATAGCAGTCTTTTACTTAAGCTCTAAAGATACTAGAATGGAAAGACATTTGTCAAATTCTGGCTTTGTCGTTTTCTGCTCGACATCTCCTTTCCATTTTATATTGAATTAGACTAATGCAAAAAAGATGTAGATGTGGTTACTTTTCCTTAATGGGGTCTTTGCCTACAACAGGAATGGATTTTTAAAAAGCACACATTACTAGGGTAGACTTTTCTCAGGGGAAGCTTTTCATTTGCTTTATCATCCAGATATTAATATGTTATGAATAATGTATTTGGGGCTAGTACATGCTGCTGAGAAGCCGGTGAGAAGAAAAGGAGCAAGAGCTGCTTGGACCTCCATTCTATGTATAATCTGCATGAATACAGTTATAAATTACAATCTCTTAGAAAACTCTTCGCCCCATTGAGGTCAACAATATGCCCATTATTGATTTACAAAGATAATAATGATAAAGATGATAATGTAAGAAAATATTGATATGTGAACTGACCCTTTATGAAATGAAGTTTGGGGTGAAAACCTAACCAATTTTCCAGCTCTGGGGTAAGGGTAATGCAACTCCATAGTAAAGGAACAAAAACTGTCCTACCTCGAGGAGGTCTGTGTGACTGCGCCCCCCAACTGTAGGGTGCAGCACATGCCCATCTGGCACACCTATGGCAGTTCTGGAAAGTTAGTTAGGCTTGAACACTAGGATAGTTAGAGTCAACAGAACATTTTTTGTTAATTTTGTTTATTTATCTTAGGGATTTATGCCCTGCCTTTCCCATGAAAACGCAAAAAAGTAAGACCTTTGCCACTGTTCTGTCCGCCTCTTGGACTTGATCCACCTGCCAACCCAGCCTCCCTAGACCCAGTTCTGTCTTCTCACTGCCTTACCTTACCCTTCCCATGCTCCAAAAAGCTTGTGTACTGGCCAGAAAGGTATATCTCCTGACACTCCTGTCATGCGTTTCCATACACTGAGGTTCAGTACCAACTGGCCTCTTCAAGAGCACTGTCTCCTGTCAGTAGGAAAAATGCCTTAAGGTACTTTTACAACACCCAGCATTGGTGGTTGGGCTGATGTCCTGGTGATATACCTGATATGAACAGGCTGTGAGAACAAACAGATTTTTATGATCACGTGCATAGACTCATGACCCATTCCCAGGGTGACCAGATGCCCAAACCTCAAAAGGAGGACAAGGTCTTGGATTCCTCTCAGACTAGCCTTTCTGGCAGACAATGGCACATTTACCTACTCATGAGTAAAACTGTGATATTGGGCATTTTCACTTTCCCATAAAGCTCAATCCATTTTTTAAATTTTTAGTTGTTTGACCATAACCTTTGATAGGAAGGATATTTTTCAAAACCGTTTTTTTGCATTGGATTCTGCTCTTTAATACGAATCCAATAACATATGACATGATGGAGTACTTCACACCATTGCAAAGTTCCAAAATGAAGCCAAACTGGAGGACACATGGAGAGAAGACTAAAAAAGAGGACAAATTCAGAAAAATCTGGTCATATGGTTACCCTGCCCATTCCAAACATGAGAGTATTGAAGAGATAGTCACAGATGCTCCAGATTACTTGCCAATATATAAAACCTGCAGCACAATCCATTTAAATTGCCCTTGATGAATTCTAATGCTGTCACCTGGACTAGTCACATGTATAGGGTGCACCACATAAATCATGACCAGAAGAAAGCATTATTTGATCATTGATAAAGCCAAACAGTTCCCAGAACTGTGAAAGAAAAGGATGGACCTCCTACACAGCTCTACCTAGAGGTTGGCAGGTTGAGAACATACAATAGTTTCCATTGATTTTCCTCACATGGTGATATGCAGAAGTTCACATTCTGATGGGAAAGCTTTTGAAACAGAAAAAGCAGGCAGCTGGTTTGGATTCCTTGTAATTACTTTACCCCTATAATTCAAACTCAGCCTGCAAGTTATCTACTTGCTGTGATTTTCACTTCATAGTCACAGTCATTAAGGGGCAAGTTTCATCCTTCTGCCAATTTCAAATAACCCCATAATAAAAATCCCTGTAAGCTACTGCCTTCTAAACACAATTTTTGTACTTTTAATCCCTTCTTGTTTCATTCATCATCCACCTATGCCACCTTCTAGCTTAAACTATGCTCATGAAGCATGATTTATGGAAACATAACCATTCGTTAAGCCTTCTAAAGTGACCTGCTGTGATTTGACATCATTCTCCCACATTCTAGATTTGGGATTGTCGATACTGTATAGTGAAACTTTCTACTTGCATTTTTACTTTTGCTGAACCATCCTATTCAAAAGGTCATACTTCAGGAAATCTTTTTCCATTTTTAAGAGACAAAAGTGAGCAGCCGCTGGAAACTCTGAGAGAGAACCTTTGTTTCAACTCAAGAAAATATCAAGCAGGATTTGCTACAAACTGTTGCAGAAGGTTCCCAAGTATGTAAGTGTGTTAATGCCTGAATGTAGGCCACTTCCTTCTCTGTACCTGTCTTCTTTGTTATTGGTTTCTTTTTACTGATACCCAATTTTTAATTTCAGCTATTGCCTTTTAGTACCCTCAACCAGTGCAATAAAGTGCATCGCAGGCTGGTGCAAGTTCCCTGTGCTATCCTCCTAGTGTCACAAAAATGCCATAAGGTAATTCTAGATCACAGGATGAGTTGGGAGGCTGGCACAGGTGAAGTGCACCAGCCTAAGGCACATTTTGGCTTCTGCCCTTTATTAAATCTGTGGTGGAGAGTTCTAGAAGGCAGTAGTTAGAAATTAAAACAATCTGGCGCCAGCAATGCCTGTAGAGGGCGGGTTTGCACCAGTGGCATGGGGGTCTGAGGAGAATGTGATGGATTGCTGGGTTTTTCCAGGGTGGGAGACGAGGGTAGGTGGTGACTGGGCCTGTGGGCAGACTAGGCCCAGGTGGGGGCCAGGGTAACCTCCTTCACTGGTTGCCTGGTACAGTATCATGATGCTCAGATCTGCACCTCCTCTTCTGAGTTGTCCCATTTGAGCCACTGCCACATTATCTGGGGATGGGAGACAATATTATTATTTATTCATTCTTTTGTTTGTTTATTTGTTTATTTTAGGGATTTATACCGCACCTTTCCCATGCCAATGGAAATGGCCAAGGTGGCTCACATAGCTATTATAATAATCCTTTTTGCATTCCCAACGACCTTGTGAGGTAGGCAGTTGTTCTACTGGCAGCTTGTAGAACTTTTTTCTTCCAGATGGAATCCTTCACTGCAGAGTCATCATCACATGACTGGCTCCCCCAAATGGCTTCTTAGCAACTCCTGGTTCTGTTGTCTCATGAAAGCTTTATCAGCTTTTTGGTCTCCCATCCAAAATTCTACACACTCCATTGCTGCTTAGCGGTCTTCTGGCAGCCCTCTGATCAACCACCAGACCACACCGGCTGAACTATGATTGCCCATATTAACAGATCATGCCTGCTAACATGAATTCAGCATTTTATTTTTTTAATATGCTCTGCAAATTCTTAGAAGCTAAAAGAGTCACTGGGAAAGGTTAATAATATGTTTCTTTTGAGTCCAGTTCTATGGATATCTCCCGTTGATGGAACTGTTGTTCCACCTATGGAAGGCACTCTGTCAGTGCTGCACATGCAGACATGCTGTACAAACCATCACAGGATGAGGTATTTTGGAGGCAAGGTGGTAAGTTGGCAGTGAGACATGGTAACAAGGTATTTGGGGTCTGGAACTAAAGAGTGTATTGGGAGGAAGGGTTGCTTATTCCAGTTGCTCATACCAGATCCTTTCACTGATTTTTTTGGATCCTTTTTGCTGGATACAGCTTTCATTCAGTAATATCCACTTAGGACAGTGCTTTCCAAACTTTTTTATCAATGGGGCCAACTTTTAAAAATGTCTATCTATTACTACCAAGTAGGCAAAAAGATACAGACAGAAATATTTTGTTTATTATTAATGCATTAATAATTGGGGTCCTGTGTTCCCAAGGCTGCAAGAGACCTTGCAAATAGTAGTTGTGTCTCAAAGTTTGCTAGTTTCTCCCTAGAAATGGAGTTCAGGGACTGTCCCTCAAATGTTATTCATTCCAGGGTATCCAGGCGGTTTAATCTTGGAGAGCAAGCTATGCAGTTAAGGACTGAGGCCAAAGGCTGAAACTGAGTTCACACATTCCCCCAAATCCAGAGTAACTACGGGAGCACATAAGAGACTTTATGTGCACCTGTAGTTACTGCACCACCTAGTGAAAATCTATGGGAAATTCATATTGCAATCCAGAGTAAGTTGTTCTTACACTGGAGCAAGGACTCCCCGTAGTTGCTTTGAATTTTGCCCATTATCTATGATATATTATATAATATGATATATTATATAATATATACAATATATTATAGTATATGAAAAATACTGTTGATTGACTGGTGTACAACAAAATTATGAGCAACCCACTTCTATCTGTGCATGCTGAACTTCCTCATTTATCAATTGACAGGCTTAAATCTAGGAAACCCTTTCTGGCATTCACACAGTAGCTAACAACTTTTAACATCAGTGCACAATGGAATGCTAAATGTGCTGTGAAATGCCCAGATATAGGCAGTTACATCAATGACCGTACACAAAAGGTGCCAGGTTTTGACCTACCATTCCAGCATTGGACAACTCCGAACAGGTTCTGTCTGCCAGGACTCACTGTTTAAGTAGCTACTCCTCATTGTGACTGTGGTGCTCCTTGACAAAATATTCTTCACATTGTGTCTGAGTGTCCATCAAGAGCTTATACTGGCCTAGAGTTTGCTTTTTTTCAATATAGACCACTTTGTCCTTTAATGGTTAGGTGGACTGGACATTACCATCTGATTTACCATAAGTCCATGTACTTGCCATATGCTAAATAAATACTAGAGTACATAAGAAAACGTGCCATTTGATCTTTTTCTGTGTAGCATTTCTTTTTCTTGTGCATTTGTTCCCAGAATTATAGACAATTATTCATTGCCACATCTTTTTAACCACATTGCAGTCTCCAAACTGTGGAATGGGGTACAGATGTGGGCTGTGGAGAACTTCTTTCTGGCCCACAGACAGCATCTGGTCCCCTGAGAGCCTTTGACCCAGTCAGATGAACACAATTGGAGCTGTATTTTAGGTGTAAAATCCTGTGTAAAATATGTAAAGGTGTAAAATATCAGTTGATGTTCTGAGGTCTGAAGAAGAGACATGCAGACATCTAAAGGACTAAAAACAGTGGTGGGCACAGCCTGGTTCGGTCCAGTTCTGGGGGGGTTCCTCCAATCCCCCTGCCGCTGGCAAGCCGGCAGCGGCAGGGGACCCCCAGAACTATGTGAACCGGTTCGGCTGCCACTGCGCCTCCTCTTCCGGCCAGCCGGGGAGGCTTAAAGGGGAGGCGCAGGTGCCAGTGCACTCTCCCTGCCTTACCCGGCCGGTCGGGGAGGTTTAAAACCAGCTTTCCTTGCCTCCCCTGGCCAGCTGGGGGGCCTCAAAAGCTGCTCTCCCTGCCTCTCCCGGCCAGCTGGGGAGGCTGAGAACTCCCTATGCGTGTCTACTCAGAAGTAAGTCCCAGTGTAGTCAATGGGACTTACTCCCAGGAAACTGTGGAGAGGATTGCAGCCTCAGAGCACCATCCTATGCAGGTCTACTGTGAAATAAGTAATTTTTTAATTTTTTTAATTTTTAAATTAAAAACCACCCCTGGGCCCCACCCCTTGACCCTGGCCCCGCCCACTTCCGGAGAACCGGTTCTTGGGCCAAACTGTGCCCACCCCTGACTAAAAACACCACTTTCTCATCTCCCCACCCCACAAAATTCACTTTTTATGCTATCTAAAGGCGTCAGAGGGCTTTCTGAGGGTTGGGAAGGCATCCTCAGAACATGCTCCAGCTGTTTCTTGTGATATGCTGGTTCTGAGATATTTAAGTAATCTGTTGGTGAAGTAGGGAACTGGGGATCCATTTGAGTGTGCATGTTCTTTCAGTTGTGTGTGTTAGTACTTGGAGAAATCCTGGAAATTTGAGCCCATTCATTTATTCATTCATTCATCTAAGTTCTATCTCTAACACATTTATTTAAATTTCTTATTTAATTTTTTTCCAGTCCTTGGCACCATGCCAGATAATTGATGAGGCCCTGTGGCTAGAATTTTTCTGACCCCTGAACCACATAATTATCATTTCATTCTTCTAGTTACCACAACTGTACAATAATAATAATAATAATAATAATAATAATAATAATAATAATAATAATAATAATAATACACAAGTCTTTCAATCGGAATACAGTACAACAAATGCAAGAAGAGTTTTGTCCCCAGCTTCCAGTAAGGCCTTATTGGAATCCAAATCCTCTTTTGTGAAGATATCTGGCTATCGACTGTGGAAGCCACTTCTACTCGTGTTAGCATGTTTTCCCCAGAGGACCCCTATAGTTGGGAGTGATATGTTTTGCCTATTCTTCTGTCCAGATGTTTGCAAATTCTGTTGATATCAATCAATGCACACAAAGAAGGAAAGAATGGTGCTTTAGCTGCTAAACAAGGTCTCCAGTGGCACCTGTTCATGGTTCCGAAAAAGATCTTTAAACAGTTGAGAAAACAGCAGCAGGAATAATAATGCTGACAGAGCAATTCCATGCACATCTACTCAGAAGTCAGTCACACTGTGTTTAGTGGGGCTAAGGAAAATTGGGTATAGGATTATCTCAATCTCCCTTTCTTTCTCTTTATGTATTTCTGTGTGTGTGTGTGTGTGAAACAAAAGTGTAATTAAGACATATTAATTACAATTAATTTCTCCATAAGTATTTGTTATTTTGCCCTTCTGCAATGAAAGGAATTGAAAATCTAGCTTTCTCACAGGAATAGAGTGGGCCAATTTTCTCCTGCTTTTAGATTAACTTAGAAACAGGATATGATTTCTTCCTCTAAAATTGAGAAGAAATAAGATCATTTTTTGAGCTAATCTGAGACTTGGAAAGTGATCCTTTTGCTTTGCTTTTTTGACCTTTCTTGGGTAAAAAAGAAAGTTTACTTTTACAAAATTTCCTGAAAATTCACAAAAGTCAAGCCCATAGATTATTAGCTTTGCCTTCTACAGTCACCAGTTATTTCACTTTTTAAATTCCCCTTTTACTCAAAACTTACCTTTCAGTAGATGAATGAGAGGAAAATGCACATTGGTTAGACCTCACTGGAAATCTTCAAGCGGAGGGTCAAAATTTGCTCTAGACCAATGATTTTCAAACTTTTTCATTTCATGGCACACCAACAAGGGTTTTTTTTTTTGTTTTTTGTTTAATTCCACAACTGCCCTACTAAGGGCACAATCCAGAGCAAGTTCAGCCTGCTCTGCCCTAACTGCTCTCTCCTAACTATTCTGTATGCAGGGCAGAAAGTTATGCTACATCCAGAGAGTCAGGAAGCCTGGGCTGCCCTAACTGCTCCAGAGCATGCTAAGTAATTGACGCATGGGGAGGACTTGCTCCTGAGGAGACACTCCCCAGATTACACTGAACAAGGAACAGTTGTGGTGCCTACAGTGGTGACCTGACTCTGCGCATCACCCGGTGTGGTAGTCTGTGCATCACCCCTGGGATGCGCGCAACCCCCCACCTGGACTGCGCAGTTGTCAAAGTTGGCGCCTGCGCAGTTGTTTCTGAAGCCAACTGGCTTCAGAAAGAGTACTGCACAGGCACCAATCCTGACACCTGTGCAGTACTTTTCTGAAGTCTTTCGGCTTCAGAGGAGACTGTGCAGGCGTCAGAGTTTGTGCCTGTGCTGTACTCTTTCTGAAGCCATTCGGCTGCCGCTCCACCTCCTGAGTGAGGCCGAATGGCCGTGCAGAGTGCAGACTTCCTCCGCTCTAAGGAAGTCTCCTCTGAAGCTATTCGGCATGCTCAGTGTGTTTCTGCGCAGTGCACCTCAGCTGGCCGTTCGGGCCAGCTCCGAGGACATGGCAGCTTCTGGCTGCTGCTCCACCTTGGAGCAGGCCTGAATGGGTGTGCTGACACCTGGGGCCTGCCAAAGGACAGTCAAACTCCTCCGGCGCATCACCCCATATGGAGCGCATCACCCAATGCAGCCCACACCAGCCGCACCAGTCTGGTGATGCCACTGGGTGCCTGCCTTCTAAGGAGTCCCTGATGAGATGCCAGTACATTCTACAGTGAATACAAGGGGCTTCTTGGAGTGGCCTGCTGGATCCTGAGCTTTGTGGGCAGCCGTAGTTTGTTCCATATCCTGAGGTTGAGAGGAAGGGGTTGCAGCTAGACTGGCCAAGAACTCAGATTTTTGGTCAGCACTGCCATTCTTACTCGGGCCTTATCATGGACCCCTATGGGTCTACTCATTACTATACCTGCTCCTGAGGTGGAATAACTCTGAGGGCTGGAAAAGGGCATTTATGCTTTGGAAACAGGCTCTGGATACAGAGTAACTGCTCTGCCCTACGCAATGCTAAACATGCCCTCAACATGCCTCTCTTGAGCTGCCTAGGCTGCCCCAGTTAGGGCAGAGCAGGTCCACCTCTCTTAGGGCACCCTATGTTGCCTTGCTCTGCCCTAAGCCTCTTCCAGAGTAACTGGGGTGGAGCATCTTGCAGTTGCTCCAACCTAGTGATAGATAGGGCACCCCAAGGTCTCTTATGTGGACAGGTTAGTTGCTCTGGATTGTGCTGTAAGTGGCCAAGGTAAAGCAGCAGCAGCTTCTATGAGTCTACTGAGACTTGCAGCACATCTGGAAGCATTGCAAGTGTGAGGAGACGGGAGGGATAATGAGCTGCTAATGTCTCCTGCCAGAGAGGAGCCAGGATCCTAGATAAGTGTTGGATCTTGGCTCCTCTACAGCTCTCCTCCCTCCTACCCTCTCCCGGCCTCCCTCCTACTCTCTCCTAGCCTCCCTCCTGTCCACCCCTGCCCACTGCATCCTTCCCATCCCTCCCACCTCCTCCCTGTCCCTCCCACCTCTTTCACACACTCCCCACTTCTGCTCCAACCCCCCCTGAAGACCTTGGGCTGGCATCTCTCTGCCCATCAGCCCAAGTCAATGCATCAGACTAAAGGTTCCCCCAACAGCACAAAAGTGAATTATACCCTTCTGGATTGCATCTTAAGTAAGTAAGTAAGTAAGTAAGTAAGTAAGTAAGTAAGTAAGTAAGTAAGTAAAATTTCCTTACACATACAGGGGTTGGACTAGATGCCTTGTGGGTAACTTGCCAACTCTTTGGTACTATGAAACAGATACCATGGATGGCATGGCAGAATAAAATTTTGCTGCATTGTGCTGTGTCTCCACCGATCACTGATTCAATCAATAATAGCAATAAGCACTTGGAGGTCCGAGATGGGGGAGAAGCATCAGTGGGTGAAAGCACAAACTGGTGATAGAAAGCAGAGAGGGATGGGTATGCCTGGCTTTGTAGCCAAAAGAGTCATTACAGGATGAAAGCTGAGACATGAAGGTACAGGGCCAGATCAGCATAACAAAAATAAGAGGAAGCAGCATAGCAAAAATTGATCATTTTGATTAGGGTTGAGGATGATCATTAACAGGGCTGAAATATCAGAAGAAAAGGAGGCCCTTTTCTCCAAAGCAAGCAAGAAACTTGGATGGATTATTTTAGGAAATGTTTTTAAAGCCTTTCCTCTTTGGTATCTCCCAAAGTCAAAATCAATACTTTTTATGCAGAAAGATTCAGATTCAAGTCCTGATATCTTCACATGGAGTCAGGTTACCAATCTGAAACCTTGGTAAACCACTTCCATTCAGACAATACTGAGCTAGATGGATCAGTTGTATCTGACTCTTTCTAAGGGTGCCTACACCATGGTGTCAAAATGGCATTAGAATCCAAGTGATTCCACAAGGTACCTTAAATCCATCATTATGGCATTAAAATAAGAAGAGTCTATGGTGGATCAGGCCCAAGGCCCATCTAGTCCAGCTTCCTGTTTCACACTGCAGCCCACCAGAAGATTCAGGGAGCACATATGACACCTGCATCAGGCGCCCCCTTAAATCTGGCATTTTGAGGTTGTCCACCTCTACACACACCCCTCATATTCCGTGATGGGCCTTTCCTCTAAGAATTTATCCAAATCAAGATAATAGCATTAAAATCCAAATGGTATTAAAGGTCAAGTGATTGTAAAAATTGATTCCCCCTCACAATTATACATTTTTTTCTGGTAATAATCAAATGCGTCCTATTTTAAAAACAAACGAACAAACAAAAAACCAGTGAAGAAATAATAATAATAATAATAATAATAATAATAATAATAATAATAATAATAATAGGTGATGTGAATGAAGCCAGCACGAAATTGTTCGCTGTGTATTTATGGATAATAATAATAATAATAATAATAATAATAATAATAATAATAATAATAATAATAATAATAATAATAATAATAATAATAATGCTTTTGTTTTGGGAGGGATTATCTCAGGTATATACAATGCTTTAAGCTTTTATAAATGCAAATGGGGTAAACTGCTGGATGGAAGACATAAAGGTGTTTCATTATCTACTCAATGTTTCCACTTAGATATTCAGCGGAGGCTGCAGCCATATGCAGCTTCTCTATTGATGTCAGCCTGATAAAAGATTTATGTTACAAAATGTGTGTATAAAGCAGGGTCTCTAGTGAGAATGAAAAGAGGAATGATTTATTCTTCGGCATAATTTTAAGCGTCATCAGTGAGGTTTAAGGGACAAATTTGCCAATAGATATTAACTCCTACATTCTTTTCCAGGACAACAACATTATATTCAGTTACTGGGATGAGACATGAAGACCGAAAGAAGCAGCAAACTCAGTTCAATGAAGGAAATTTCAACTTATGTGGAAAAATGATGAAACAACCTTTCATAAATTGTTTTAGCCACAATATAAAATATTGATGGTGCTGACTAATGTACATTCCTTAAATAGCAAATGGTCTGGGGTCCCAATTGGCTTATGTTGGGGTTTTACATGCATTGAAGTGCAATCCTAACTTAGGCTGGCACAACTTATCAATCTTCCTTGTACCAAGATGATGTAGGGAAGCGAGTGCATGTCTGTATATACAGACATATCTGCAACTCCCCCAGGAGTTGCACAGAAGTGCCTTACAGCACTTTTGCAACATCCCCAGGCCATCATGGGACTTCTGCTGGGGCTTTTCTGGTCTAACTGGGGGTTAGGATTTCAGCCTTTAACTTTTAACATCTGCCTGCGTTACTTCTGTTACAAGCTCTTGAATTGACTGTTATTGTCTTATTTTAATGCAGTTTCCAAAATATAAAACCACAGAGCAGTAGTTGCTGTCATGTTTTAAATTAGGTGTTTTTATTTCATTTATACCTTATTCACCAATGATGATGGGAAAATAAGATTTTATCACATATGAGATCTCACTTTGTTTTTTCCTTTCCCCATGAAAAATGTTGATGCAAAGCAAATCTTAAGTCTCATAGCAATGGCAGGTGAGGCCACCAGTTGTGACCCAAGAGTATTTTCACAAATCATGCTGAAAAACGAACAAACAGCTTTCGTCCAACAGACATCCTCTCAGACTGTCCTGAATGTAACACAGAAAATAGGAGACAGACAGTTGCAAATACAGACATTCCAGCCTCATGCAGATTTTACAGATCAATTGCAAAATGTGAAAATGCAGTAAACATTTTAGTACAGTGGCCATTGTTGATCAGAACCATGCAATAGGCTCTTCAGGTATGAAGGAAAGATAACCCCCACTTGTTTTAATCATTTCTTGTGCTATTAATTCCGTTTTTCTATACTGTATTTGGTTCCTGTGTATACTTTGGAACAGGGGCAACGCAACATTGTGTGTCATCTGGTGCGTGGGTGGGAGAGCGTGTCACGCCCAGGACACATGCACCCCTCCCAGGACTACACAGGTGCCAATGTTGGTAGCTGCACAGTACTTTTTTGAAGCCAGTTGGTTTCAGAGGAGACTGTGCAGGCATCACAGTTGGCGCCTGCAAAGTCTCCTCTGAAGCTGACTGGCTTCAGATGAGTACTGGGCAGGTGCCAACTCTATCAGAGGCTTCAGAGAAGACTTCCTCTGCTCTAAGGAGGAGCAGAGGAGCCTCTGCCTGGCTGCACCTCTGCTCTGCCTCTGCCCAGCCGTTCGGGCCTGCTGTGAGGTGGAGCTCGAATGGCTGGGCAGAGGTCAGGACTGCACATGTTGGGACCAGTGATGGGCTTCAAAGAAATTAACAATCGGTTCTCTGCCCATCTGGCAGCCACTTTTAAATGGCTATTTTTAAACATTACATGGCCTATCTCTCATTAACAACCGGTTTTATAGAGTAGGTGGGAACCTGCTGGTGCCCACTACTGGTTGGGACTGTGCAGAAGCATGAGCAGTGGGAGCTTCCCACTGTGGGAGCTTCCCACTGTGCATGTCCAGAGGCCTGGACATGTGCAGTTCTCTCTGCGCAGCTATTCAGCCTTGCTCCAGAAGTGGAGCAGGAGCCGGGAGCTGCTGCTCGGCCTCTGGAGCAAGGCTGAATGGCCTGGCAGAGGCGCGGACTGTGCATGTCCAGGCTTCTGGACATGCGCAATGAGATCCTTCCACTATGTATGTCCAAAGACCATTTGAGCCTGCTCTGAGGTGGTGGAGCAGATCCAGGAGCAGGCCCGAATGGGTGCGCTGAGGTGCAGGCACACCGGCGGAGTATCAAACTCCTCCAGTGCATCACCATGCAGTGGCATGTCACCTGGTGCAGTGCACACCAGATGCACCACCCTGGTGATGCAACTGCTTTGAAAGATGTTTGTTTTTCTTCTGTTTTATGTGCAAGTGTTTTGTCTTGTTGTCTATACAGAAGTTCTTTGCCGTAGCTGGCTTCTGGCAAGCTGAGCACCATGTTGAACATTGATAGTGCCATTGAATGCAGCATTATTTGAGGCTAAGTGGTTTAAACAAGAGATGGCTGCCATTACAAAAGGCTTCTTAGCTCAATCCTAACCAGTTTTCCAATGCTGTACCACTATATACAGTGGTACCTCTCGAAATGAGTGCCCCGCATAGCTAGTGTTCTGCATAATGAGTAAAAATTTGTGTGGTATTTTGCCTCACATAACGAGCATGATTGGCATAACAAGTGCCCATTGGCTGGACTCCCTCTCCTCCTCCCTGCATTGGCTGGGCTGAGGAAGTGAGATGGGACTTTCTCCTCATGCCTGCAGTACATGAAGATCCACAGTATCATTGGATTTGATGGGGCTTGATTCTAAGTAGATAGCATAGGATCTTGCCCTTCTGCTGTTGCACTTTGTGCAAACTTAGAGTCAGGCTGCATCCTACACACGTTCCTGTGAGTAAGACCCAGAGGATTTAATGGGGCTTGATTCTGAGTAGACGGCATAGGATCTGGCCCCTCTGCTATCGCAAACTGCCAATCTAGTTTGCATAGATGGATCTCACACAGAGAGAGGTTCCTTGTTAAAGATACTCCAAAAGACACCAGAGACGCTTAGTGAAAATTAGTCACCCTTGGCCATTCTTCTCTTTTTTACTGTACAGAATATTAGAGTGTATATTAAATTGTGATCTGTATTATATTATAGTGTTCTGAATTCAATTCCAGTGTTTTGTCATCATTTTTACGTACAGTTAATATTTTTAGGGTTGTGGAACCAATTGTCATAGTTTCCATTGTTTCCTATGGTAAAATCTGCTTCACTTAAAGAGTGTTTCACTTAAATAGCATGCCTCTGGAACGAATTAAGCTCTTTATGTGAGGCACCACTGTACTGTTATAATCTTATACTAACTAAAGCAGCCTTAATCTTATTATGTGGGTGTCAAATGCATTTCTGCTTCTGAAGGCCAAGGCTAATTACAAAAAATTCCAATATTTGCATTCATTTTAACAATCTTCGCAAGGATAAAATTTAACAGTTTCATAGTTGTATATTTTAAAATGCCTTTCATTGGCAACAGCAAGTCTTCACTATTTTGCAATATATCTTTTTGCTGTAACTGTGTTAATGTGAGTAAATCTTTTTGGAGCAATTTAATGTTTAATTAAGATAGAAATTGCCTTATTAATTCTTAATTGAATCATTATCTAAGAATCCAATTGTAAGCTTTTCTTAAATGAAAGACATTTTAATTCTCAAATGGAGAACACAAGAATCTTGCCGGATCAGGCCAAACAATCATCTGGTCCAGTTTCCTGTATCCCACAGTGACTGACCAGATATCACCGAAAGCGTACAAGGCAATATACCTCTGTCCTATTCCATACATTTGCATCTAGCATTCAGAAATAGTCTACCACTAAAATTCAGAGATTGCAGATAATCACCAAGATTTGTAATATGGGATAGACTTCTCCCCCATAAATCTGTTCAATTCCTTTGAACAGGCATCTAAGACATCACTACATTCTATGGTAAAGAAAGATAAATTATGCTTAATTTAGATTGATAAATTATACTAAAATTATGCTTTCTTAACCAATAAATTATGCTAAAGAACCTGTTTTGTTTATTCTAAGTCTCCTGCTAGTCAGTTTTAATGGATGACAACTGGTTTTGCTATTCAAGAGAGTAGAGGACATTACTCTTACCACTGTATCCTTTCCAATATTTTATATCACAATCATGTTTTCCCTCAGGAACCTTTTTCTTAGACTGAAGAGCCCTAAACATTGTAGCCTCTCCTTGTAAGAAAGTGCACCGATTCACTAAATATTCAGTGGTGCCTCACATAACAAGCGCCTCAAATAATGTATGTTTCACGTAACAAACAAAAATTTATCTAGGATTCTGTTTCACATAACAAACTGTGCTTCACGTAACAAACACACTTGTTAGTTGGGGCAGATGCACTGGCTGGCAGCCCTTTTAAAAAGCATCAGGGATGCCTAGCACACCTTCCCATAGTGAAAGCAACACTTCTGTGCTGTTCCTCCTGTGGCTGGGCATCTGCTGGGCAGAGGGAGAGAAGAGCAGTGGAGAAGAGGGAAGCAGCTCAGGGCTAGCCAGAAGGGAGCAGGGGAGAGAGAAGCTCAGGATGAAGAGAAGGAGAAAGTGGGGAGACACTTTGAAAGTGTCTTGGACTGCAGAAGTGTCTGATTGCAGCCTCCTAACCATGTCTACCCAGAAGTGAGCTCCATTGTGTAAAATGGGGCTTACTCTCAGGAAAGTGTCTTTAGGATTGCAGCCTAAGTTGACTTCATAGAATCATGCACATTGAATGCAAGTTTTGAATTCAATTCCAATGTTTTGTCATCATTTTTACATCCAGTTAATATTTTTATATGAATATTTTTTGGGTTGTGGAACCAACCGTCTGATTTTCCATTATTTCCTTTGGGAAAATCCGTTTCACATAAAGAACATTTCACGTAACAAACATGCCTCTGAAATGTTAAATTTGTTATGTGAGATGCCACTGTATGGGTCACCTTTTTCACTTCCATTATATCCTTTTGGAGAATCAGAATCAGTGGTGGGCACTTACCGGTACGGGCCTACGCGCCTGTACCGCTTCTTCCAGTTTCCCTGCCGCTAGCGAACCGCCAGCGACAGGGAAATGGAAAAACATAGCGGACCGGTATGGTCCGCCATGTTTTGGAGCCCACCACGGGCTTGCCCGCTCCAGAGCAGATACAGCGCAAGTGTTGTCCTCGGCGCTTGCGCTGTGCCTGCTTTGAAGCAGGCAGCGCTTGCCCGCTCCAGGGCAGACACAGCGCAAGCGTCGTCCTCGGCGCTTGCGCTGTGCCTGCTTTGAAGCAGGCAGCGCTTGCCCGCTCCAGGGCAGACACAGCGCAAGCGTCGTCCTCGGCGCTTGCGCTGTGCCTGCTTTGAAGCAGGCAGCTCTTGCCCACTCCAGGGCAGGTACAACGCAAGCGCCGATGTCGGCGCTTGCGCAGTGCCTGCCTTGAAGCAGGCTCACCCACTCCAGGGCAGGCACTGTGCATGCGCAGATGTCGCCCCGCCCCTCGCCCCGCTCACACCCCACCCACACCCCCTGACCCCGGCTGGCCCCTCCCACTTCTGGCGTACCAGATCTTGGGATGGGGCCAGCCCATCTCTGATCAGAATCTATCTTAAAATGGCATAATAATATTGGTTGTTTGATTTTCAATTCCATTTGTAGAGAATCTGAGCATAAAATACTAGTAATTAAAATTTTGATTATCTGTAAACCATTTTGGGCAAAATCCATTGCAGTTATGGGTCCATACGGTTATGTCACCCTCTAGTTTTATTTTATGGAAAGTCATCTTAACTGCTCCGGAGCAAGGGGCTGAATTTCACCTTGGGATATAGGCCTTTATGAACAATTATATGGAAAATCAGCACATAAATAATAATAAAATAATAGACTTTAGAGCACAATTCTAACCATGTCTACTTATCAGAAGCAAGCCCCATTGTATTCAATGCATCTTACTCCCAGAAAAGTGTCTTTAGGATTGCAGCCTTTCTTTTCATAGCAGAGAGATATGTGAGGCAAAAGTAATCAAAGAGAATGTGATTATGTTCTATGTACATATATTCAGAAAAGGTCCATTGAACTCAAAGGACTTACTCCCAGGTAACTGCACATATGCTTTTTCTGAAGTAAACTGAATGAGGTTTACTCCCTTGCAAATGTGCTTAGGATTGCATTATAAGTCAATTCATTTTATAAAACAAAATTGAGTGTTGCAGAATCATAATCATACTGTCTAGGGAAGAAATACCATTTTTAAGACAATTTAAGCTTTGAAGAAAATTAATGGCAATTTTCTGTTGTAAAGAAAATCATGAAGATTATACAATGCCATTCCTCCTGTATATTTTTATGGGTACTATTCTGGTAACTAAGCTCATTTGGGAACTGTTGTGAAGTTAAGTGAACAATGATAAAGGGTGTAGTTCTCCCTAAAAGAAAGAATAACAACATTTTGTGCCATTTCAACCCTCGATGGATTTTCATAAACTAGGAACCGAAAACTCCGAACCAAACATTTGGAAGATATAGCATAAATAGATCTGCAGCACAACTGACCTATCTGGAAGTGGTAAAGAAAGCCAGTGTCGAAGTGATATACTACTACTAATGCTGGTGTACCGGGTCCTGATGCACCCAGTGTCTGTGTGTGTGTGTGTGTGTGTGTGTGTGAGAGAGAGAGAGAGAGAGAGAGAGAGTAGTTAGGTGGGAAGTCAAGGTGCTCAGGAAATTTTTGCAGGACTGGATGATCAGGAGGCACAGATAGCATTGGTGTAACTTGTGGCAATTGCACCACCAATCACAGCCTTTAAGCACAGACTTTGATCCCACAAACAGCATGAAACAGAACAAGAGCCTTGTTTTCATAATGGTACAGTGGTGCATCACATAACAAGTTTCATTTGTTCCGGAGGCATGCTTTTTATGTGAAATGCTCTTTATGTGAAGCAGATTTTCCCACAGGAAATAATGGAAACTCAGATGATTGTTTCCACAACCCAAAAATATTCATATAAAAATATTAACTGTTTATAAAAATGATTACAAAACACTGCAATATAACACAGTACAAAACACTGTAATATACAGTAACACACAACACTGCAATAATGAAAATACTGTACAGTACTGAACTGAATTGTACCTTTGAAAACCTTCATGGCTGGTGTGAGGGTTACAGAGAGGGAATGACTTTGGCTGCAATCCTAAAGACATTTTCCTGGGAGTAAGACCCACTGGACACAATGGGGCTTACATCTGACTAGACATGGTTAGGATTGTTCTCTTTCACAATCACTAATGGAGTCTCTGCTATCCATTGGCTATCCATTGGCTCTATCTTTGTCTTTTTGTGCAACTTTAACATTCCCAAGCTGCTGATGGGGAGCAGCACTAGAACATTGATAAGGCTCACCTTCCATGCTGCCACACACAGATCCCACATACAAGCCTGGCTCAGGCTGCTCCCCTCGGACCACCCATGAGTTCCCTTGCCATGGAAGCCTGTTCCAAACTTCCTCTGAAGTGCTCTTTACTCAAGACAGTGCTCTTTACACTAGTCAAAATTTCTGAGAAAATTTTGCTGTTTACACAAAACACTCTTTATTCAAGTTGCTCTTTACTCAAGGTACCACTGTATTCTCATGCGGCACAAGGCAATTTTGCTTCTCCTTATACTTCTCCCTGTGCAACAAGTAACAGGTTTGCTTGGAACGTATTCTACTTCATTCTTTTAAAATTAAAGATCAATCATAAGAACAACATTGAAGATGCATACATATTATCCGGATTAGGACTTCAATCTGTCATTGGGCTGACTCTTCATTTAAACAATCCCTTCAGCAGCTATTATGGCTCTTTCTGTCTTCCGCTATGAGCCTTTAGTTACCCCTAAAGAGCCTCTTTGCCTTAATTTACAGTCTTGTTGAAAAACATTCTGCTTGCTTCACTTGCTGATTTCATGCCAGTCAGGTTGATAATTTCACCGTGAGATGTGGGCCTGCTTATTCACAGAGGTTAATTCGGGATGATCCAGCAAAAGCTCAGAATGTGATGCTCTAGGCCTGCAAGGATTTTCTTTTTTAGATGTGTCCAACTAAGTGATGGGAAGCAGAACTAAAAGTTAACATGTTCAAATTGCAGTCACTGTACCAAAGATGCTGATGTTGTCACTGCTGATCTCTATCTCATTTCAGACATATATGCTTCTGTGCATGCTATATTTTCCAAGTAGGATAGATGTTTATAGGTGCCAGTGTGTGTGTGTGTGTGTGTGTGTGTGTGTTCCTACACCAGGGGTCAGAGAACAGGGGTGAAATACCCCACATGGGGTAAAAATGGAATTCCTGGGGGTAATGGACGGTCGACATTGTAATGCAAGGTAATCCGTGACCATCCATTACCTGCCGCAAGGTGCAAAAAGGAGGAGGACAGAGTGCTAAAGCAGGCCCTGGAGGGAGCTCCTCCCCCTCTCCTCACAGCCAGGCAATGAGAGCACCCGAGGAGAAGCAGCAGGGTCAGGGTGAGCTCCATTTCTGCCCTCCATCGCAGCCTCTGCTCTTCCGGGGGCCCCTGCCTGCCTGCCCTGCCTTCCTCCTGCTGCCCCCTGCCAGCCTGGAGATGGCCCAGAAGAGCCTGGCAGCCACACTCTTCCAGCAGCAGCTGCCACAGCGTCTGCCACCAGGTACTAATCCTAACCATGTCTACTCAGAAGTAGCCTACCCAGGAAAGCCTCTTACTCCGAGGAAAGTGTCTTACTCCCAGGAAAGCGTCAGGCCCTTGTGTATAACATGCTTCCCTGCGTGATGCCCTGGGCCTTGCCTCCAAGTCCTTTCAAATCAAGGGGGTAACGTTGGCGTATCTAAATATATTTTGGGGTAAAGGGTAAGAAAGTTCCCCGACCCCTGTCCTACATGGTTGTAAGCCGATAGGAAATGCAAGTTTCGTGTACAACTTTACATACAGTGCAGGGTATATTTATGCAAATATCCTTACTTAATAAATACTAATAGATAAATAGATTAATTATTAAAGATTAATAATATTCCATCCAATACTTACATATTAAAGACTACCTTAAAGACCACACGGTCTATCCTTGAAGTCTACCTGTTCAGGTATCCACCTTGAACTAGATCTGGTGTAATATTTTGCCTTCATAAGATCAGCCTACATCAATGGTTTCCAAAGCTTGGATTTTGGAACAGAGGTAAGTATTTGATGGGGTGGGGAACAGGGGAGGCCTTGATGGTGTTGCATCAGTCATGGTGCTACCAGGAAAATGAGGCTTTTAAACATATCTTGGGAATTGCACTGACCTCTCTCTCTCTCTAGGCTTCCCTACTGGTCCAAATAGCTCTTTCCACTGATCCAAATAATTCCTCTAACTGGCTATTTGGGCCAGTGGGAATGCCTTTGTAAAGGTGTCTAACCCTCCGGGAGGTCAGTCACCTCCCAAACTTTTAAAAATCCCTTGCTCTCAACAGTGCCATGATCACTGCAATGTCATTAGGGCATTTGTTTCAGGGCTGTTACCCTTAATGGCCCTTTTTTGTTTCTTTTGCTGGGTCACAACCCACCAATTTGGGAAACACTGGCCTTGAGTGATTGAGGAGTAGGTGCATGTGAAATGGATTACTTTATTCTTGTAATAATTCACAAGGAGGTGATCCAACAAGTCAAAGCTGTTTCCCCCAAACTGAACTGAATGGATTGCTCCTAATTCCTCTGTAAGCAGCCCCCTGGTTGTACAGAATAGCAAGAATGAGGCACCAAATAGTCAGTTTTACCTGACCAATTCTATTTTTTCCCCAAGTTTCCATGGTAAGTAGTTCTTCTACTGATTTAGTTGTGTATTTCGTTGTATATTTTTGTCTGCTGTGTAAAGAAAGGAACTGTTACACTTTTCCTAAGGCAGCTGAGCAACCCTCCAGGTTTTCAGTCTTTCCCAACCCAACAGTGCATAGAGATGTAAGTGAACATGTACTCTTGCATTGTCTGTCCCCAAAGTCCATCTAACAATCAATGTGGTGGCCAGAAATAAATGGTCAGTGTTTTGTAAGATGTTTTAACATTCTGGGGGGATCAGGTTAGAATAAAAGTTGAAAAGGTTAGAAAAACCTATGCTTGCCCTGGATTTCCATGACTGCCCGCAAAATATTAGTTTAAAATGATCCTCCTTTACAGGTTACAAAACTGAAGGCCAGGTAAAGCATGAAATTAATGCCTTATTGATCCAGCTAAGAATAATCTTTCAGATATTTGAATAGTGTTCTGACTTTTGCAATTCTAAAAATCCATATGGCAAGTTAATTGGATGTAATAATTGGCAGTCCAGTTTGTGGCTACCCGGTGAGTCCCAGCTGATAACTACCAAACACAGGCTAATCCAGAGCCTTGCCCTTTTGTTGCTCCATATGGCAAGAAGTGAGCCAGGAGGCTAAAAAGAGTGGGCCATTATTAATTCCTCAAAGCCATAAGGGAAGGCTGAACAAGCTGTGCAAAACAGTATGATTGATAGGGCCATGCAACAATCCATGAAATCTTTCTAGAGTCAGAAAAAAAATGGGATATTGTCTGCATGGTGCTTGAATATTGACATGCAATCTTACAAAGTGCACAGTGACAGCAGCATCTCTTGTTTTGGGCAGGAATCTATAAGGCAAAAGGCAAGAATCTGCTGCAAAAGGCAAGAATATTTTCTCCTAAGACCCTCCCATATATCCTATCATAAACTAGTTTTGCTGGTTCTTACCAACTCCAAAGTAGCTCTTCTTGACTGGGTCATGGGACATTCCTGAAGCACCCTGGATATCTCAGTGCTAAATAGACTATAAAGGTATACAGATGATCTCACTGTGGAGTCATAGCTTTTTCAAACCTTTTGATCGCCATGGTATGGTAGGGAACTGCCAAACAATGGAAGTTGTGCATTCCTATAAATATGCCTGTGGATGTGCTGTTGTTTGAAGTGGAGGTCAAACTGCATGACACCATCTTCAGTTCCACTATCTTTCTCATAGACCTATGTTTGGCTGCAAGTTACACGCTCTGTCTTTACAATTAACTTTGCCTGCAGAGGAAGGGTGGTTGAGTGGAGGGCTGCTGAGATAGCTTAGCAGGGAAGGACCTGGATAGCTCCTAGATGGGAGACTGCAAGCTAATAAAGCTGTCGTGAGTCATCAGATCCAGAAGATGTTACTGTTTACCACTTGGGTGACCTGAAAACTCCCGCTGGAAGCTTGGAAGGCTTTTCCTGATTCCAGGTGTAACAACCCTGCCATGATGGATTCCAGCTGGAAAGAGTCGACTTCTATGAACTGCCTATGGAACATTGGAGAACCTACATTTAAATGTAAACCCTACCTCACAGGGTTGTTGTGAGAATAAAAAAGGGGTATATGGAAGAAGCCTCAAAAAAAGGACTACTGTGGAAATGACATTCCCAGCAGTCAGTCATACCTTGGGCAACACTGAGAACTACACCAGTGGCTAAATCCTTCCACAACCAGAAAACTCTGGACTCAGTAAATAAATTGGCTCTTTCTTTACAGTTAACTCTGCCTGCAGAGATATCTAGTGGTGAAGTAATTTGCATTGTCAGTATGGTCTGCTCTTCTGAAATGGCCAAATAATATTCACAAGATAAATTTGTTTTGTTAGTTCTTGGCACTATAAAGAAAAGATAGTCATTGATTTTTTAATTTTTTTTTACCTATCTTGTTCATCCCTGCTAATAAACAAACTGTGAATAAGGACAAGGAATTTTGTTTTTTAACTAAGAGTTGTCAAGGAGGCTGTGAAAAGCAGCTTGAGAAGGAACAACATTTAAATTTAGTCCTTAACAGATTGAGTTTTTCAACTTAACACTTGAGCAAAAAAGTTTCGAAGTTCTTTTCTGTTACCTTAAGATAAACTTCAATCCTTTTTTAAACAACAATGACATCCTGAAGAAATTCTTTTTTAAATTATTTGCTGGATCCTTAAAAATAAGTAAAATGTTTTTAAGGCTACAGAAAACAATTTGATTAATGAAATACACAAGACCTTTTACTTGAAAGGCTTTAAAATAGTATATATAAGAATACTCAGGGAGAAGCCCTTAATTCTGATATGAAAGGATGATGACATGCTACACTTTGCTACAAGGAATGATCCTTGAATGTCCATTGGCTGCTGATAATGTTGCAATGGATGGTCTCTGAGTTTGGGGACATACGTGAAAGCCTATCACATGTTCCTACAACATGAACATCTTTGGACTTTGTTGGCTTTGGTGCATGTGGGGTAGATTGGTATCATATAGGAAAGGGGGAAAAGAAGGGTTGTGAACCTGGTGCAAAACAGTCTGGTGCAAAACAGTCATAATAAGTTTACTGATGCGTCTGGAGAAAATAGCATGTACCACACTGCTGCCAATAACCCATAACTGAGAGACCAATAACCCATAAGTCCCAATAACCAATAACATAAGTGCTCTGGTGGCACTTAGAAGACATCAGAAAGAAGGGGTAATGGTGTCTGTAGGGGGTCCGGAAAGAGAAAAAGCATGTATTTCAGTTCTTAGGAGCAAAAGGGCATCTAGGAAAGTCGAGGCTTAAAGTGAGCAAGCAGGATAGAGGAAGAGTGTATAAATGGAGTTGTGGAGAGAAGAGCAAAGGCTGGCTAAATTTCAGGAGGGTAGTTATAATGTGAGAGATACTGGAGTGTTGGTTCTCTAGAAACAGGGAAGGTATGCCTGAAACATAACAAAGCATCCAGTTCTCTTGGCCGATGCTCACCAGATACGACAGCAAAGTATAAGACTTGTAAGAACTAAGTATTTGAGAAAGTGAAAAAGTGGTTTCAGGGGAAGGGGGATGAATTTAGACAAACTAATATCCATGAATGCCAAGCGTCCTATCCATTGGCACCACAGATCACACTTTGACAGACCCAAAGGCATCTGCAAATGAAGCCTGCCAAAGAGGCAGATGCTAATGATACTTAAGTCATTTCTGTAGCTTGTCATTTGGAGCTCGTCTTTTGAATGCCAAAGGAGAAAAGCTGTGCGTTACCATAAATAAAGCACTAATAGCCAATTTTTTCTGCTCTTTCACTTTTAAAATAGCATTATCTTTTACCATATTAGAGTGAGGGGTAGATTACATATTTGTGAAAACATTTGGGGAGATATATACATACCCATTATATACACATACCCATTAAGGGATCTGCAGGTATTATTCCAGACTGCCAAATACTGTATCATAATTTTTATTAGCTCACTCTAAAATCTATCTGGTCACAGTTCCCAGATGATCTTGTGCCACTGTAAATAAATCAAGTAAAAATAAATTGCTGTTACTATCTGGATACTGTAAGCCTTCTGTCAGATTCCCTCCTGATGATCAAAGTACCACAACATGCTTTAGTGAGACCCTTTCAATCTTGTTGCATCTACATCTTGCAATTTTTTTGTTTGGTTTTTTTGCATATGGTTGCACCCCTGTCACCACAAGAATTGAAGATAAATTAGCTGGATGTTTAAATGAAACAAACTGCTAGATTCTGTCCTCCACCACTGGCACTAATGCAGCAATGCTGATGGAGCATAGATGGCATCAAGTAGAGGTGGGGGTGGAAATGTGGATCCATCAGCCAGCAGGATGTTGTGGTGTAAGTCTAAGGAGAGAAAAGTGGTGGGTGGAAACTAGGGTGAGATCTGGCAAAGGCTAGTGTCACTGAGATCTATCCTCACTACCCCACTCCAGCCCTAGCCTGTTCACGTCATGGCACCTCCCTTAGCTATGCAGTTAAAACTACCTTATTTTTTTATAAAAAAGCTGTTTTCAGCAGTGTCTCAGAAGCATGCAATGGTGGCCTGGTTTGTAACCTGATAGAAAGGGTCGCGAAATGCCAGCTTGCAAAACTCAAGACCCCAGTAGGATTGTGGTTTTAATTTCAAAATAGAAATAAGTGGTAGAAGAAGAAAATGATAAAGATATTTAATAGGGTTTTAGAAGATAGATTTAAACATGGGCATAGGTAAAGGAAGGTGTCATTAGAGTTTCTAGCACTAAAATTCGTCACGAAGGCACACAATGAGTGTTTTGTAAGTTGATCTGCTTTGTATGTAGATGTTGACCACATTATAACTCATGTATCTGCCTTGAATTCTATGGTGGAATCAAAGTGGGATGTAAAGGCAATAAATAAAATGCTAAGTTCACCTTCCACCAAGTCTCTTGCTCCTGTATTTCTAACCTTCCCCCTGCACTGTAGTTTAAGTTCAGAGGAAACTACACTCCAGGAGCTTGTGACCTGGTTAAAGTGGGCAATATGTTGCTTCGGGTTACACATTCTTCAGGTTAAATGTGTGTTTTCTCTGAAACCACAATGGCTGAGAAACAGTGGTGATTGTTTCAAATAGAAAATTAATTCTGAGGCTCCCAAACTATCATAAACTGAAACCAAACTCAGATAAATATAGCTCACAATTATCTATTTAATCCTTTTATAGCACTTTGAGTATGTAAATCATTATACATTGTTATTTCATCATAACAACTGAAAGATGGAGAATTTTCACTCCTGCATGATGCAAACAAGTTAAAAAATGTTACTTGATACATGTCAACTTTAAGCACAAAATCATCCACAGATAAAGTTGAATACAGAATATCTTTTAAGCTGATTTAGGCCATGGATAAGTGGCCCTGACAAGCTCTAGTTCTTCTGTGTTGCTTATAATATATTGCAGAAAGGTTATAAGTGCACTAGGTTTCCACATAAGTGCCGCTATTTTGCTGTTGGCTGCATTAAGTGCTGTGTTAGTTGTTTCTAGCCAGGAAACAAATTCCTCTGGAGTGGCTAGATGGCTTATTAGATATACACCATCTATTTTCAAAGTTGCCATCTCGGGTAAAAAGCAACTTGCTCAATGGTGAGCTAGAGGTTTTGTGATAGTGACTTTGTCACTATAAGAAACAATGTTTTGATTCTATTTTTATTACAGTTTGAATTAAAATATCTACAAGAGCAAAGGAGGTTTTGGAGAACTGCTTGGAGAACTGGTTTTGGAGAAAATATATTTTCTCCTTTGGGCAGGAAAAGCGACAACAGCCGAGATAACCACAAATTAAAAAATGACATTGGAGGGCTCTTGAAAGAACCCTGGTGATGTCACTCTCCCCAGGGAAGTCCTTCTGAAATAAGGGGCATCTCTGGATTAAGTAGGTCAGTCAGACTACAGCCATAGAGCCTGAGTGTATGACCCGTTGAACGGGAGAGCTGAGTTCACTGTTGCAGCAATACAATGTCACAACCTATTGCTCCGTAACAGAGCTGTGAGCCGATCTAGCAGGATGCCATGCTGTACAGCAATCTGGATTAGCGTCACTGTCCTGGGATCAGCAACCATCAGCAGATGTGCTGTCAAATCAAGTTGTTATGCAGCAAGTAGATTGTAATATGGGCTGCACGAAGACGTTCATGTGGGTTCCATGCCAAAGGAATGCCAGTCACAACAGAGAAATCCATGTTCTCACAACACCCTGTACTGGTGATATGGTAGCACTGCAGTATGCTGCAGTTTACAAAAGGTAGGACTCAGTCCTGTCCCATTTGTGTTGTGTTGGGTAAGGCTGCGGTAACCATAATGCAACTGATTATTGGCATTGATCACATATTGTTGCCACTAATACAGTTTTCAGTTGAAGCTTTTAAGCCAACATGTTGTATGGTTTTTAATCGGTGCATCAGCTAGCGATTTACATTTAGATAAATCTACACATTACAAGACTCTTGAGACGTCTTACTCTTGAGAGTCCTTTGGACTGCAAAGAGATCAAATCAGTCAGTCCTCCTGGAAATCAACCCTGATTGAACCCTGAATCAACCCTCAAGTTCTCACATCATGAGAAGGAAGGACCCTTTACATAAAAAAAACCTGATTCTGGGGAAAATTTAAGGCAAAAGGAATAGGGGATGGCAGAAGATGATGTGGTTAGTATTACTGAAGCAATGAATGTGAAATTGGATAAATTTCAGAAGCTAGTGGAGGAAAGGGTGGCCTGCTGTGCCACAGTCCATGTGGTCACAAAGAGTTGGACACAACCTAATGACTAAACAACAATATATTACACAATGTCAGTGCTTTTTTCTGGTTAAACAATTTTTTTTGGGGGGGGGGAGAGATGGGGGAGGCAAGTCTCTCCAAGGTTGTCAAATACCACCAAGCAGCTGTTTGCTTCTGATCAGAAGCCCTACAGTGCTTCTTCCCATTAGGATGGAGGAGAAGGATTAAGAGCTGCTACCTCCCTTCTTCTTCTGTGCCCCCAAGTGCCTCAATGCATGTGCATTCCTGCTCGCAGAGCACATGTGCAGCCTCCTCCCCAGGGCTGCTGAGGGGCCACTTGGCCAGATTATTTGGGTTTATCTGAAGATTTTTTTTCCAGGTCTCAAGACTAAAAACTAGGACATGTCCTGGAAAAAGAGGACATATGGTCACCCTACAGTGGAACTGACACCCAGGGAAGTGCAGAAAGGATTAAGGCCTGAGAGCCCAATCCTATGCAGGGCTACTCAACAGCAAGTCCCATTGTAATCAGTTGTGCTTTCTTACTTAAGCCTTAGTGCCCACTCCTATGCATGTCTACTCAGAAATAAGTCCCAGTATAATCAATGGGGCTTAATCCCAGGGAAGTCTGAATAGTACTGCAGCCTGAGAGCACAATATGTGTAAGTTTCAAAAAAAAAAACCCCACTGCAACATGTGCAGAGGCAGCTTGTTGCTACTGTAACGAACAGGCTTTTAACGCTGCCCAGGAAGGGAAAACAGGGGATCCCAAGGGCACCATCCTATGCCTGTCTATTCAGAAGCAAGTCCTATTATAGTCAATAGGCTTACTCCCAGGAAAGTGGAAATGCAGCCTGAAGGCACACACTGAGGCTGCACAGGGATGCAGAATTCTGACAGCAGCATCACCGGGTCTAGCTGGAGGGGGTCACCTGCACCTTCTCCCCTCTGCCCACTCTCACTTAATAATGTGCACTTAACAACCTAATCACAACAGAGAATCAGAAAATGTATCCTCGTAAAGTGGTCCTGTAATGTTATGTATCCTGTAGTTAAAAATTTGGGAACATTATTTCCTTGCAAACTGACTACATTAAGTCTCATGGTGGGGGTGGGAAACATATATTTGAACCTGGCTTATTTTCAGTTTTGACTTGTCCTTTAAAGTCCATGTTATCAATCATGACTGTTTAACATTCCTCAGAGTTCCACTGACAGTTCCTTCTTCAAAGATCTACCTGGCTATAGTTTATCTCTTCAGAAACTGAAAAGAATTATATTTTTAATAGTGGCTTGATTTCATCTGCTAAGGCCATCCCTGATGTGTGAGAGAAAATATCGGATTTTATTAGGATTCACATCATATCAGGGCAAATCACATTAGGAACTGGAAGGAACCATGAAATCAATAACTAGGTCAGTGGTTTCCAAAACTGGTGGGTCACAGCCCACTAGCCAGGGAATCACTTGTCCCTCCAGCTTTAAGGGGCAAGAGCACACTGCTGCTGGCAAGGGGTCACTTATCTAAGGGTTTGCTGGCCTCAGGGGGCTATGAGGAATTGTGAAGAAGCCTCTAAAGGGCTCCCCATGCTTCCAAATAGTAAAAATTCAATGACTGAAAACCATATTTGAAAATTGTTTTCAATCACTTAATTTTTTTTCTATTTGGAAACTTGGGGAGCTCTTTTAGAGGCATCTTCTGGAAGCTGTTTTCAGTTTCATTTTTCTACTATATGGAGTCTTGTGTGACAATGAGAAGGTGCCTGCATGACCAGTACTCCCTTGCAGGAGTTTGAGAAGCACTGGTTTAAGCTTAGGGCATTAAGGCTTAGGATCAAACTATTTATAACCCTTTCTTTGTCAATAGTTCCAGTCTGCATCATGGCATCAGTCTTCCTACGTTTCTTATTGTTATTGTTACTGTAATTTGTACTCTTTTCAAAAACACCTGGCTAACGTGACACATTTCACATCATGTGTACTGTGATGTTTAACAATACTGCCTGCATGGCTAGATTCAAGTTTACTTAATATGGTGGTTGTTCACAAGCTGGCATTATATGAGCAACTAAGGTCCTTCTCACCTATTAGGACAGTTTGGCATAGATTTAAGTCTGTTTAGTCTTAATGAAGCAAATGAAACAAAATCTCTTTTGCTTCTGATACTGGAGCCAAACCGGGTTATGGATTGGTCTGTTAAAGTACTTACTGGGGAGGGTATAATCAAATAGATGAGGAAAGATCTTTGTAATGCAGACATTTGAAAAACCTTTTTTAAAAAGTTTTTCCTTTCCTTCAGAATGCACTGAGCTGACATAAAAGTGCCAAGCTGTCTGGATTCCGATTTGCCTTTCTCATTTAATCTTCTGTATGCTTTATCCTTCTCATACACTTCATTGAGAATACTTCTTTGTTGCCTCACTTCATTTATTTGGCATAATAATAATAAAAGTTCTATTTATTATGTTACAATGGGAGAAATGGCTCCCCAACTTACAATAAAACCAGAGGTGCTCATTATATAATGGGAGCTCTTTGTACTAGTGGAGCATGTACTAAAAATGTCATTGCTTTTAATATACGAGAATCTGATATTATCAGACCTATATTACTTACCACCTGGAAATGCTGTGAAAGTTTATTACCAGGCCCACAGGCATTTTGATTTGGAACTTATTTGAAAATAATGCGCCTTGGGGGAAAAAATAGGTGTGAGGGTTGAATTTTATTTTCAATTAATTTTAAAGCACATGAAGAACATCTTTAACTTTGAAGATATGATGGTATGAGCAGGATGATGATGATTCTCACATATCGTGATTATCCGATGATCTGCAATGTAAGTTAATGAGCTGATGAGCTAGTGTGAAAAATTATCATACCATTTCAAATAGCTGCACAATAACTCGACACCATGAAAATGCAATGCTCTAGTATGAAAATGCAAAACTTCTTGCACAAGCCAAATGTGGGAAGACAGAACCCATTCCAGTACCAGGTTAAGTAGTTTGAATACTAACATCCAAGCCATCAAGGCAGTCTCTAGCAACCCCACAAGCTGCACAATTGTAGGCCCATATGGTGGTATAGAACTATGTAACAGGCTACAAACCTCTCTGTCTGGGTAAAGCTCTCCTAGAAGTTTCTCAAAACAGCATTGAATCAACTTCTCTGACCGCTTGGATCAGTAGTACCTTCTGGAAGGAAAAAGGATTGAATGTGGTTTTTGTCAAATACAGAATTGGAAGTTGAAAATATTTGTTCTTTTGTGAAATTAGCTTTTGTGTTGAAATGAATAATAGACTGGTATATATGAACTGTATTGTTTTTCTCTGTATTGTTTTTCTTAGTTATAAAACATATCTAAACTTCAATCTGGAAAATAATGAAGAGTCAATATGCCAGCAAATCAGAGAAGGAATACAAAAAATATATCAAGCAAAAATTACTTAGGGCACAATCCAGAGCAAGTTCAGCCTGCTCTGCCCTAACTGCTCTCTCCTAACTATTCTGTATCCAGAGCAGAAAGTTATGCTGCATCCAGAGAGTCAGGAAGCCTGGGCTGCCCTAACTGCTCCATAGCATGTTAAGTAATTGACACATGGGGAGGACTTGCCCCTGAGGAGACACCCCTCAGATCACACTGAACAAGGAACAGATGTGGTGCCTACAGTGGTGACACGACTCTGCGCATCACCCGGTGCGGAAGTCTGTGTGTCACCCCTGGGATGCGCTCACCCCCTTACCTGGACTGCGCAGTCACCAAAGTTGGCACCTGCGCAGTTGTTTCTGAAGCCAACTGGCTTCAGAAAGAATACTGCACAGGCACCATCTTTGATGCCTGTGCAGTACTTTTTTTGAAGACTTTCAGCTTCAGAGGAGACTGTGCAGGTGTCAGAGTTGGTGCCTGTGCAGTATTCTTTCTGAAGCCATTCTGCTGCCGCTCCGCCTCCTGAGTGAGGCCGAATGGCCGTGCAGAGGCACAGACTTCCTCCGCTCTACGGAAATCTCCTCTGAAGCTGTTCGGCATGCTCTGTCTGTTTCTGCGCAGTGCACCTCAGATGGCCGTTCAGGCCAGCTTCGAGGATGAGCGGCTGCTTCAGGCTGCTACTCCGCCTTGGAGCAGGCCTGAATGGGCGTGCTAATGCCCAGGGCCTGCCAAAGGACAGTCAAACTCCTCCGGCGCATCACCGCATACGGAGCGCATCCCCAATGCAGCCCACACCAGCCGCACCAGTCTGGTGACGCCACTGGGTGCCTGCCTTATAAGGAGTCCCTGATGAGATGCCAGTACATTCTACAGTGAATACAAGGGGCTTCTTGGAGTGGCCTGCTGTATCCTGAGGTTTGTGGGAAGCTGTAGTTTGTTCCATATCCTGAGGTTGAGAGGCAGGGGTTGCAGCTAGGATGGCCAAGAACTCAGATTTTTGGTCAACACTGCCATTCTTACTCGGGCCTTCTCATGGACCCCTATGGGTCTACTCATTACTATACCTGCTCCTGAGGTGGTATAACTCTGAGGGCTGGAAGAGGGCATTTCTGCCTTGGAAACAGGCTCTGGATTCAGAGTAACTGCTTTGCCCTAGGCAATGCTAAACATGCTCTCAACAGGCCTCTCCTGAACTGCCTAGGTCAGAGCAGCTAGGGCAGAGCAGGTCCACCTCTCTTAGGGCAGCCTATGTTCCGTTGCTCTGCCGTAAGCCTCTTCTGGAGTAACTGGGGTGGAGCATCTTGCAGTTGCTCCACCCTAGTGAAAGATAGGGCAACCCAAGGGCTCTTATGAGGACAGATTAGTTGCTCTGGATTGTGCTGAAAGGCTACAATCCAGAGTAACTACAGTACCTTTTACACTGATGTAGTTATGGTGCCACCTATGGTAGTTATGATGCCACCTATGGAAAATGCATAGAGCAATCCTGAGTAAGTGCCTCTTATGTCTTCCCGAAGTTACTCTGGATTGTAGGGTTACATAACAAAATACCTGCTGAGCGACACCTCGCCCTCCTTGGACAATTTGTCTGATCTGACTCATGCTGCATTGAGTGAGAGATGGTACTATAACTATAGCATAGATAAAGAACAAACTCATACGTGGTTGTTCCTCACCACATCTGTGTATCTATTAGTTGGAGAAGCATTAAATGCTTGATCGCACCCCCTGCAGGTTGCACAAGATCTTTTACAATAGTGAAAGTAATGTCTGCTGTTTTAAAACGGCTGCCAAAGGATTGTGCAATGCTCCATGGGCAGCCATTTTGCAAGTGTTGTTACAAATCCACCTGCCATGGCCACACGTAGCAGATTAAACTCATGGTGATTGTATGTGGGTTTTAGTGATAGCTTATAACTGAATCCCAGATGCAAGGGAGTGAGTTTCAGGTACCCAGCAGTGCATAAGAGTGGTCCAGCTTTTGTATTTCTGTAAAGTATCTGTCACTGCCAGAATGCTAGTCTTGGCATCTCAACATCTCAATGGGACTCTACCAACAACTTGACTTGAGTTAAGCCTGAGCTGCTCTTCACTGAGATTCCATTGCAATCTGCCTGAACTACATTTTAAGGTAAGCAATGTGCAGCACACATCTCTTGTTTCCCCTTTTGGCTATGCCTATGGATCCCAGACTTTGCGCAATCTCAGCAGCATTAACGTTAAGGTTGGGAACAAAATATTTAAAAAAATGTAGTTGTGGTGAGTGTTGCTCACTTAAAACCTGATAATAAAAATTAGAAGTAGGATTATTTTATTTAGAAATTCATGCTCACACTGCCAAATTTTCTAACCTCCTAGTTATATTTAGATATGTTCCCCCATCTGTTTGAAATTGGCAGTCATTCTGCTTTAGCGGTTGTCATCAAATATGTTTTTCTCATTTAAATGAAAGGCCAAAATTTATTGCATTTTCATGGAACATCATGATGGGCTGAGTAGTTCTGGATGGAGGAACTCAGCACTCCTGTAGTCACCCAGTGAAATGAATAAAAGAGGTGAACACAATCTGTGACCAGCCCTGCAATGCTCCTCACATGTTGTGCTATGATTAAAGTTGACTCATTGGAAATGAAAGGATAGTTATTTTGCAGATGGCTAAAGCAGGCCTCTGTCAGTCTTGAAAGACTATGGTATCGTGCTCAGCGCTGCATACGCTGCATGTGAAGCACAAAAGCCTGGGTTGGATTGTTATGGAGGATAGGCTGTTACCCAAGCAGCAAATCCCCCCTCTCCACACAACTGAATTAGTCCAATGGAAAGGCAGAGCCAATACGATTGGATCCAGCTGGTGTTGCAGAGCTGGGCTAAGGACAGGAGCTCACCCTATCTTGTGGGGCCGACCCGGGTCTCGAACCCTAGCCTGCTGGTTAATAGGCACAGTGTCTTAGCCACTTGCGCCACTCTGTGGATGACTACTTTACACAAAAACATGGCCATCATTGTGTCTCTGGACAAAATCCAGAGTAACTATGGGGAGTCCTTGCTCTGGTGTAAGAACAACGTACTCTGGATTCCAATATGAATTTCCCATAGGTTTTCACTGGGTGTTGCAGTCCCTTAACTGCTCCTGTAGTTATTCTGGATATGTGCAAAATCCAGAGTAACTATGGGAAGTCCTTGCTTTGGTGTAAGAACAACTTGCTCTGGATTCCAATTTGAATTTCCCATGGGTTTTTACTCAGTGGTGCAGTAACTATGGGTGCACATAAAGTCTCTTAAGTACTCCCATAGTTACTCTGGATTTGGGGATCTGTAATATTGCCATCTGGTAACAGCAGATAACTGGATTGAATCAATAGCATTTCAAGCTATTGCAAATTCTGGCTGAATGTTTATAGGATCATTAGCTCTCCTGCTGCCATCTCTATCTTTAAAAATACATTTTTGGCTGATAAAATTTAATATAGAAGGAAGAGTATCATGCTCCTGTGGGGGAATGATCCATATTTTTGAGATTGTAGGGTACTTGACCTCTCTTAAGAACTATGATTAAAGGCTTGCCTTCTTTGCTAAATAGTATCCCGCCTTTTCAGATGGTCTGGAGCTGAGCAGAGCCCATTATTTTTAGGTACCCCTAAAGCTTTCCACTTCTATTGTTACTTGGGATCCATAAATTTCTGATATCCTTGATAGTGTCCTATATGTTCTCTTTCAGTTTTAGGACCAAAGGAAAGCTGGGAATACCCACATCTGTTGCTGTCATCATGTTCCCCATTTATCATGGGTGCTCTGCATTTGAGGGTGGGGGTTTTGCTCTCTTCTTTTGCAGTTCTGGCATCTGATCCCCCAGACAGCGAAGCCCTTTCTTTCCATCATGCTGCAGCTGTGACTGGTTGCCGGGGATGCCTGGGTTACCTCATATGGCAGGCCAGATGCAGGCACCACAGCTGAGGCAGGTCTCCTCGGGAGCAAGCCCTCCCCAGGTTCCACTGACAGAGTCTCCAGTGAGCATGCTGGGAATAGTAGATTTGTGCTGCTGCCACCTTAGCAGCAGTTTGGCTTGCCTGGAGGCCTCCTTCCCCTGTCAGCTCATGATATGAGTGTCAGCTCATGATATGGTCTAATTTCAGCTGCCATAGCTAGGCCATTCTCTCTGGCACAAGTTAGAATTGCACTGTAAGTGGTTAACGCTTGTCAACCTGAAAATGGGCAAAAACACAGTTTGAGCATATGACCACAGAGGTATTTTCGGATAATGCTGACTTTTTGGCGTTGAAACGGGATGAGCAGCATAAGCGATAGGCAGTCACAACTTGCAGGGCAACCTGCAGGAGATTACCTTTACTTAAGAAGTGAGACATGGGACTGGTCGTACATGCCTCTTATCAGTGGTGGACCTGGCCCAGCCCAACAACCAGTTCCCTGGAAGTGGGCGGGGCCAGGCCGGGTCAGGGGTCAGGACTGTGGGTGCGGATGGGCGGGGCGAGGGGCGGGCCAAGGTTGGTGCCTGCGCAGTGCCTGTACTGAAGCTGGCTGGCCAACTTCAGTACAGGCACTGCGCTTGTGCCAACGTTGGTTCTTGTGCAGTGCCTGCACTGAAGCTGGCCGGCCAGCTTCAGTGCGCGCATTGCGCAAGCATCAACGTTGCACTTGCGCAGTGCCTGCCCTGAAGCTGGCCGGCCAGCTTCAGTGCACGCACTGCACAAGCGCCAACACTGGCGCTTGCACAGTGTGCAGAAAAAAAAGATGGCAGCTGGCCGAAACCTGTTTCGCCATCGGCGGGGAAATGGGAACATCTGGTTCGGGCGATCCGGCCCGAACTGGTAAGAGCCCACCACTGCCTATCATCCTACTTGATCTCACTTTGCATGATTAGCAAAAATATATTGAATATATATCGATTGTGCTATATCTATTTAAAAGAATTGTGTTTAATAAAATCAGTTTGATAAAATTGGTATGAATGAATGAATGATTGAATGAATGAATGAATGAATGAATGAAATACTTGTAGGACTGTGTATGGTGCAAGTATTGTTACATTACATATCTTCTATATATACAAAAATGAAAAGTCAGACTCATCAATGCCAAGCCAAAACCACTGGGCTAAGAAGTATGAAATTTGGGGTGTGTGTTCGTTCCGTGATAGAGGGAGTCACTAAGAACTGGTTTTTGGAAATTCTAATCAGAAGGGGGTGAAGAGGGGCACAACGTGTTTTCCTCCCTGTACTTTACATTGAAGAATCAATGTCTGATGGATGCTCTGCCCTAACCCCTAGACCTAGAAGCATGAAATTTGGGGAGGGTGTTCCTTCTGTCATATGAACACCCACCAAGAACCGAGGTTGAGAAATTTAACCCTTAAGGGGCTGAAAGAGGTGCAGCATGTTTTTGTCCTATACTTAACATGGAAGACTGACCAACAACAAGCCAATTTGGTGCTCAGTCCCTGGTGCACTGGGGAGGAATATATTCAGAGGGAGGAGTTTATGTGCATGAGAGGGTTGTTGTGCATGGAGGTTGATGTGCATAGGGGGTTGATGCTCATGGGGGGATTCATGCGCATGGGGGATTGATGTGCATGGGGGGATTGATGTGCATGGAGATTGATGCGCATTGGGGGTTGATGTGCATTGGGTTATGTCGTACGGGAGAATTTTACTCCCGCAACATGGGTACGTTTTCAAGCTGGTAAAGGCTTGAAGAAATTCAAATTCTGTATTCTAAATTCAATTATGATGGCTTTTCGCTAATATAATAAACAATTGTTTATTGTCTGTCCTGCCAAAATTTTGGACAGCCCAGTGTTATTCTATGATTCACATTTTCGATATGGTGAACTGCTCCTTCATTTTTAGGAGGTAAACTGCTCCTTCATTTTCAATGTTATCAGGAGTGTTATGTATGCTTATATGACAAGCAAAATCCCCAAACATCACCAATTTGATCAAGAATAGCTTTTCCATTTGAAAAATACATGTTATAAAAATTGGAGCATCCTGTTATTGTCATTTGCCAAAGCTATGATTGAGGCAGCATCACAGATTCTGTTCTGAAAATTATTCCATGAAGAACAAAACTATCTATTTAACAAAAAAATGATTCTATTTTCAGTCAGGCTTCTGCGAAGGTGGTAAGTGGAATAGAGTCATTTTGTGGGTGTTTAAGTTTATGGTTTCTCTCTTCTGTGCAACTTCAAATAATACTCTGCAACTATTTCCAAGGCTTCTCACAGAAAGGCTGGGAGAAAGATGAAAATTTAAGTTTCTCATTTCTTCAACAGATTGAAGGAAATAAAAACCTTTCATTTTTTTTGAAAAAGCATAACAAAAATATACATACATCGCAAAAATACTCAGTTTCACATCCAAGTGTTTTTAAAAAATATTTCTGTATCTCTTATCATTGTCTAATACAAAACAAACAAACACAGACTTCACAAATATAAAAAGCAGCCACCTAATTAAATGTAAACATGGTTTTATCTTTAATACAACTGCAGAAGTCACTGGGGGTGAGAATCGAGAGAAAAGGAAAAAGATGAATTCTGTCTTTGAATTCTGAGACATTGGCTGCAATCCTAATCTTCTAATCTCCAGTTAGGCAGGCATAAACCCTGGCATAAGTCCTTTGCTGACCTGGGGATGTCACAAAAGTGTAAGGCACTTTGCGCCACTCTTTGGGGGTGAAGGGTTTGGCCACTGCCAACCTCTCCACACTACCAGGAGAAGATATGCTGGCCAGTGGTGGGCTCCAGCAGGTTCGCACCTACTCTATAGAACCGGTTGTTAATGAGAGATAGGCCATATAAAGTTTAAAAATAGCCATTTAAAAGTGGCTGCCAGATGGGCAGAGAACCAGTTGTTAATTTCTTTGAATCCCATCACTGATGCTGGCTGAGTTGGGCTGGCCTAAATTGGTTAGGATTGTGCCCATTGTGACCCAAGCTTTGCTGATTCAAGGGATGTTTGACTTACAGCATTATGCATTTCTATTACATTTCATGTTATGCGTACACTTTCACCAATATCCCTGTAAACTGCTAGATGTCCTTGTAGACTGGAGCATTACATGCTCCAGTTTCTCTGACCTATGGGAAGTCCTACAGTATACTGTATGCTGTAAGTTTCCTATCCATCCAGTTGGAGAAAAAATACTGAAAAATCATGATAAAATTCATTGATGTCTTGCAATTGTGAAAATAAGGAAAGCAGACTTTATTCTACCCTCAATTAGTAGATTTCAGAAACCACAATCATGAACACAGTCACACAGAGATGCTGAAGAAAATAACAAAAAACATTAGAGTGGGGTTTTACCTTTCTGCAGTTGGTTGAGATGAACACCTTGTGCCAAAAGAGGTTCATATGTAGATAGTGGAAAATAGAAAAAAATAAAAAATCTTTAAGCTATTGTTCTAGCAGAGACTAGGGCCTATATCCTAAAGTGAAATTAAGCCCCTTGCTCCGGAGCAGTTAAGATGACTTTCCATCAGATAACACTAGCGGCTGATGTAACTGCATGGACCCATAACTGCTATGGATTTTGCCCTAAGTCTTTAGTAACACCCCTTTCCTTAAAAAAAACCATAGCTTGTTCCTGTGAAGCACACACTGTGTGCCTCTTTTCCTTCCGGGGACCCAGGACTCTGGGCATCAAAACTTTCAGATAATAGTGTGGCTACTAATAACATATTTTTTCTTTTTTAAAAAGAAACTTCAGACAAGAGCCATTAAGATGTCTTTAATTCAGAAAGACATAAAGAAAAGTTGCCTGTAGGGTCAGACAATTAAATGGGACATATTCCATGTGCCTCATCCTTAAGGGTGAATTGGGTTTTTATAGGTGCATTCCTAACCTAGGCCGGCACAATTCATGAGTCTTTCCATTCTATGGGGAAGTCTGTGCCTGCTTCTTGTCTCTGCAGCTCCCACTCCCTGACCTATTTTGTGACCTGTATCCTCCTTCTGATCATCTATATAATACAATAACAATTCAAAAGGGAAGTGTCTGATCTTGGGTTAGGAAGATCTCTGCATTAGCAAAGTGATGAGAGATGCTCTAGGTATCCCTGCCATAAATCCTGGCTGTTGATTCAAGGTACAGTATAACCCACAAAGTGTCCTAGGCTAGTGCAATTCCCTTGTGTCAGCCAAACGGCATCGCAAAAGTGCCATAAAACACTTTTGAGTACCCAGGAGGCTAGTTAGGGTGGGCAGGAAGAGTGGAAGGGATAGTGGGTGGGATAGTGGGAGGGAAGTGGGGGCTGGTGCCAGGATCTGACTTTATGTTGGAGCCTGACTCTGTTAGAGGGCAATTTGGAGTGACACATTGCTAAGAGGTTGCCTAAGTCCACGTATTCCTACAGAAGCTGCTGCAGCCTTACACTGGTGAAGGGGATGAGCCTCCCCTTCCCAGGGTAGCATGATAGCAGCCTCTCTAACTTGCACTTGATACAACACAGGTATGTGTTCCACACAAATGTGGATGGTGTTGCCCTTTAGCTTCACCACCCTTTCTTAAGCATAATGAAACCACTTCCCTGATTTATATCCAAGGACAATACACATCTCAGATGCTCTCAGTGTGCAGGGACCAAAAGACCCATGTAAATACCATAACTAAATGGAGTGGCAAAAAGGAGGAATAACACAAGATTCAAGATGCAACAATAGTTAATGATCATTTGGGAATAGGAAGACAATAACATGGAAGGGGAAATCAATAATGACATGTAATGCAATAATTCATCAATTATGAACACTAAATGCTAAATGTAAGAGGTTTCTAAGGAACAGGAAACACAACAGGAATGGGGTGTGCAGTGATGCAAGCAGCAGAGGGGGAAAATGAGGGGGAGAAATCTGAAGGAGGAACTGAGGCAGAAAAAACAGGAGTGCAGTAGCAAGAGAGAGGAGGAGGAACAAAGAGGGAAAAGCAGGGATATTCTAAGGTTCTGGTTGGGTGAAAAAATCTTCGTGGAATTGCTACTCCAGGCATAAGAATAAGGGCTTCATGCTTTCCCAGCACACCCCCAGGAGCACCACATACACAATAAGTCATACATCTATAAAAAGGAGATGTCAGGCAACAAACTGTCTGAAGCCATTAGGGTTGTTAAGACTGGAACTGGTGTTTGCTGCTTAACGTGAGAGTGACAAGAGAGAAGCATAAAAAAGATGGTTAGTGGCCAATAATTTTGTGCTCTACACCTGATTGACTTCCAAAGGATAGCTTTTTTTTAAAGATGAGGGGGCTACTCTGGTCTGTTGGAAGAGTTTAAGGTTTAGTGAGATTGGTCACAAGCATAGTTTAGGGCACAAAGATATTAGTGAATATCCTGGTAAACAGATTAGTTAAGGAGAGGTCCAGAAACAATCTCCAGATATTATTCTACTTGACGAGGTTTCTGGGGACTTTGACCAAGGATTTCAAATTTAACCTCAAATGTTGCTTAGCTTTGGGGGAAGTGTTCACACAATATATGCAGCCATCCTTTGAGATCCCTGGAAATTTCCAGTTGTCTTCCTTTGGCTTCTGGGCCCTGTTTTTAATGCCCAGGCCTAAGTACAACATACTCCCTGCACAACGCTCACATGGGCCATGGAGCAGTATCACTGCACTTTTACAAACTATCTCTAGGTCACACTGTGATTGATTGACTTGAGGCAAACATTTACTTTGTGTTAAGACAAAAGATAGCATGATACTGCTAAGATATAGTCACCCGACAATTCAAAATCCCTGTCCAAATGCCAGCTGACAGACTTTTTCTCATCTAATTTCTGAGAATGCAAATATTGGCATTCACCACTGAGCTTCAATTTTATGTATATATTGAAATCTCCAATATTATTTTAACTTGCATGGCAGCTGTTATTGCATCCTTGAGTCTCAGCAATACTGCTCTCAATAGTGTGAAATATTCTCTCTCATAACGACATCAATTCCTTTCCTACAAAAAAAAAAAATATTGTGGAAAGATATTACAAAGTACCTTTTAGCACTGCATAATTTGATTTGTCAAGTTGTAACATTATAACTTGACAAATCAAATTATGCAGTGCTAAAAGGTACTGTGTAGAACTTTAGCTATGTATGGCTTTCCCTTCCGCCATTTTTTTTCTGGTAGTACATATAGTGCTGCTATTGTGGAAAGACTCAAACAAAATGAATTTAAATAATTAAGGGTGCAATCCAGAGTAACTATGGGGAGTCCTTGCTCTGGTGTAAGAACAACTTACTCTGGATTCCAATATGAATTTCCCATAGGTTTTCACGAGGTGGTGCAGTAACTGCGGGTGCACGTAAAGTCTCTTATGTGCTCCCGTAGTTACTCTGGATTTGGGGGCATGTCTGCAATCTTATACACACTTTCCTGACAGCAACTCTCATAGAACAGAATGGGACTTTTCTGAGTAGACATGCTTAGGATTGTACCTTTAAGTAATAAAGCAGCACAGTACTTGGGCTTCTCAGCACATTTATTCAGTGACATATATATGACATACTGAAGCAGTTATATTCACTGGCTGCAGAAGATGATATGCACAGGGGCATAATCCCACTACTGGTCACAATTTTTAAAATCTTGTTATTTCATTTACATCATTTGAAATAGACATGGTAGTTCCCTTATGGCATCTGTGGTTTATTCATCTTTTGCATCATGAAAGCTGTAACATTGTGCTGGCATACATGGAAAAAAGCTGGCATATCTCCAAGATATGGGCTGAAAGAGGTCTTCTAAAATCTAATGCCATAAGATTAGATGACATGCCTGTTGCTGCTGTTCTCCTTCATTCATCAGGCAACAGCATAATAAATCCACATTGAGAATACTGTACCTAAGAAGACAGATTTGGCAACTTGATAAGGGTCAGCTGTGTCTCCTGCAACAGCTGTGTCTGCTGCTGGCAAAGACTGAAAAATGCTGAACCACTGCAGGGAGTGCTTCGCTCACAGTATTTCTAGGTTATGCAGAATAAAAGTGTAAAAAAAAATCAAAATATCCTTTCTTATGTTCTCATTTTTTTTATCCACTAGCCTATTTATAGCTCTGTGTTGTTCGGCCTTGATAATATCTCAACTCTTAATGATCACTACTATATCTAAATGAAAGATCAAGGGCCCAATCCTATTCAGGACTGGCCTGCATGATTGCAGGGGCACCAAAAGGATGGCCAGAGATCAAGCTGGCAGGGAAAGATAAGTAAATAAAAATTTTGCTTACCGTCTGCACTGCTTCTTGGTCCCTAACAGTTCTACTACAGCTATTTAGCGGGTGGAAATATGTTAAGAAATGGGAAATGTTTGGCACAAGATGGGGCATTGAATCCTACAGTTACCACTGACGTAACCCCTCCTGTTCCCATCCCAAGACTGGTTCGATCCCCATCCCAAACCACCTTTGCCATCACCTTATATCCACTGTTAGATTGTCTGCAACCCTCTACTACCAGCACATGGATTACTAGTTTCTGCATTGTCAGCAACAAGCTGCAGTCTATCAGATTGTGACATTTGCCATTGTGCTGCACAGAAAGGATTGGGATATGAACCTTTCCACCCAGAATCATTTCACTTCCTGATTATATGATTATAAGAAATCTATAACTTTCTCTAAAATTTATGGTCACCATCAGGCTAAGTTTCAACCACTTGAATATTTGGCTAAATATCTATTGAAACAATTACCTGAGGAATAGAAGAGAAACAATTCCCAATTCACATCATTCTGTCTCTTTTTGAATTTTAAGACACTGCCTTCCCAAATGTTCAGTTTGGAACACCAAACTGTCCCATTCAATTTACAACAGATAGGGAACTGTTGGTCAGAAAGACCCTGAATCCAGGACCTGTGATTTATCCTGAAATCTACCACCACATAAAAACTTATGGCAAGCATGAAGAAGTACATCCTGAACATAACACTTACTTTTAAGTTATTTAAAAATGAAAGCTGTATTTTAAATAGTGGCTCTGAGCCTCCTTGACTTCGCAAATGAAAGGTGGGATTTACATCTAAAATAAAATAAACATCGAACAATCAAGATAACTTTTGTAATGAAATAAATTTTGTCTCCACATTGCTTGACTGATTGATTGGCTAGAGAAAAAAAAAAACAAAAGTAAAGTACACTGCTACGTCAGGACCCCCTTGGCTAGAGTTGCAACTCCATTTCAGGGGAGTCACATAAAGTTGGGGGTTGCCATCTTGGAATCTGACACTGGGCACTGACATCTTGGAATGGCATTCAGGCTGCAATCCATACTTTCCTGGAAGTCTCATTGAATACAATATTGAAATGTTCAAGAACCACTGCTGTAATGGCTGTGGCTTCTCTCTGAATCTTTTCAGTGTATTGTCCACTATATTTCAATTTCTTTTTATCAACCAACAATAGGATATAAAATAATGTCGGCAAGATTATGAGATGTCATAAATGTTCACTACAGTATCCTGTAGTGGCATACACTTATATGCCATTTTATTGTATAATGTGAGTACTTAATTCACTTTCTGTAATTAAATGCAATTAATTGACAACCTACACTTAAAGTGCAACCAGTCCATTGGTTATTTATGCACAAAAAACATACATAACAACAAAGCATTAGGCCTAATTAAATTACAAGCAAACAAAGACTAACATTAAACTGGCTGCCAGTTACATTAATATATTCACCCTGGCACCAGTGCACGAAGTGTGTGTGCAGGAGGGGGTTCTCCTCCCACTGTGAAAAAGAGGAGGTAGCAGCAGGAGAGGCAACTAAACTCTAATTCAGTTGTTGAAGTCTTTGCATAATGAAGGAAAACCACATGCAGGAGCATTGTTTGTTTTTAGGTGACTGATTTTTATTGACATGAGAGCCAAAGCTCATGTTTTCAGCTTACAGGGGTCATTTGTTGTTTAAGCCAGTGAAAATGGAAGGTTCAGGGATCACAATACAGATTCATTTGACACAATAATGTATTCTTGTAACCAACATTCCTTTCGAAAATGTATTTGGTTAATTACAGACCCTGAAATAACAAGTTGATCTGATTTAGAATTGGGCAAATGTGATTATCAGGAGAGAGAGAGAGAGAGAGAGAGAGAGAGAGAGAGTAAAACAAAGTTCCTGTAACACATTGTGAAGCTCTGAAGCAAAATCTTTTACTGCTATCCACAGTTTGTCAATGCCACCATAGTGCCACCAGTATTTGGTGGCTTCTTGTGCTTTCTCATTGGTAAAAAAAGTGAGCACCTGTGGTTATTACCTGGTGGGGATCAGGGACACAGCATGTATCATCTACCCAAAAATGATAAACAACCTAGATAGATGTGAGGGTCTGTCTTGATTGACTTCTGATGCCACCCTGGCAAGACTCATGATTGCTTCTCCCCACCCCCAATATTGCACCTCCTGGTTGCAGTGGTGTCACTAAATCTGAGCTGATTGTCCAAGGTCCTGCTTCACACCTAGTCATACTTATTGGTCAGGGTGACCATATGTTGTAACCAAAAAGAGGACAAGACACCCTCAAAATATAGGACAGCCAAGAAAAATGTGGGACATGACAAAATATAAGCGAAAAACACACGTATATATTACTTTCAAGTGGTTAATTTAAATAATATACTGCTTATTATTAAATTTAATACAATTACATATACAGTAAGTAATAGGCTACATGTTGCCTACTCACAAGGAAAAGGACAACGAAAATTTTTCCCCAGGACACAATGCAAAAAAAATTGGACATTTCTTGGTAACACCGGACATGTGTTCACCCTGTTCTTGGTAGGTAAGAGAAAGAAGTGGTGGAAACCTGATCTAGTGTTGCTGTTGATCTAGCAGTATTGTCACCCATTGACAATAGTGGTATTGACAATAGTGGTATTGTCACCCATTGCGGATGACCTACCCGCAAAGGAAGGGGTAGGTCATCTTATTGAACATACGACCACAATGAGAAAGTGTTCATTTTAAAACTTTTATATGCCAATTAGATCGATACTTAAACTGTGGTTTATAGTTGCAGCTTTATATTGTTTCCTTGTACACTTTGTGTCTCTGGGGAAGAGAAGAGGGTAGTATAAACCAACCAATAAATGAGTCTGCCCAGCATGCTCAATTGTTCATAACATTCTCTGCAAGTTTTCTCGGAGCACAGAATTGTTCCTACTGTGAGTGAACAGTTTCTGTACTGTCAAATAATTTCCATTTTAAGGCATATAATTTGATTTTTGTTTTGTCTAACTTGATAATAAGAGCAACCTTCTCGGTTATTTTGGAGCTATTTGAGTTACTATGGAAACAGGAAGCCAATTATAAATGTAGAATTTAATGATTTCTAGTATAACTTGTCTTTGAGGTATACAATGTGGCTGTTTTGTTTGTACAATATACACCAGAGAGGTACAATATACAATGTACAATATACACCAGAGAGGTGAAAAAGAGAGGGGGGGGACATCTTCATGAAAACGGAGACTCTGAGCACAATCCTATCCATGTCTACTCAGAAGGAAGTGTCATTGTGTTCAGTGGGTCTTATCGCCCAGGAAAGTGTCTTTAGAATTGCAGCCATATCCAAAAATATTGTTGAAAATGCTGGCACCAGGCAGATAAAAACAAATTCATTACTACAACCAATCACTTCCCTTAGCCAACACCGTTCTCCATGTTTTGATAACAATATTGATAAGCTGGAATGGCTTATCAATATTTTGTTATTGTTATTATATCAATATTTTGTTGCTATTGGTTAATCATTAAGTCATGTCCAACTTGTCATGATCTCATGGATTGCAGCACACTAGGCCACCCTGTTCTCCACTAGCTTCTGAACATTATCCAAATTCATGTTCACTGCCTCAGTTACATTATCTAACCACTTCATCCTCTGCCATCTTTTTCTCCTTTTTCATTCAGTATTCAGAGTGGTACAGGGTGACCATATGACCAGAAAAACCCGGATTAGTTTGGATTTTTAGCCTCCTGTCCGGGTGTCCTACATTTTGGCTTCATTTTGAAACTTTGCGATAGCACACAGTACCCCATCATGCCATACGTTGTTGGATTTGTATTGAAGAGCAGAATCCAATGCAAAAATCAGTTTGAACATATCTCCTTCCTATCAAACGTTATGGTCAAAAAACAAAAAACAAAAACAAAAAATACACTTTTGGCAATTTTTTTTCAGTGGGTAGGAATTTTGGCCTGGGATTAGGAATTTTGGCCCTGGGGTTCAGAGATTTTGGCCCTGGGGTTCAGGAATAATCTGGTCACCCTGGAGTGGTATCATCTGAATATCTGAAGTTCATGATGTTTCTCTCAGTGATCTTAATTCTGGCTTGTGATTCATCCAGCTCAGTCTTTCTCATAACGTACTCTCCATATTAATAAAATGAACAAGATGACAGCCTTGTCCTACTCCTTTCCCAATTTTAAACCACTCCATTGCTCCATATTTGGTTCTAACTGTTGCTTTTCAACTCACATACAGGTTTCTTGGGAGACCAATAAGAATTTGCCACAATCTTTAAGAACTTGCCACAATTCGTTGTGAGCAACACAATCAAAGGCTTTAGTTTAGTCAGTGAAATAGAAGTAGGTGTTTTCTGAACTTCCCTTGCTTTCTCCATAATCCAGTGAATATTGGCAATTTGACAAGGTGACCAGATGCCAAACCCAAAATTCCTGAATCCCAAGGCCAAAATTTCTACCTCCAGGCCAAAATTCTTACCCTCCCAAGCCAAAATTCCTACCTGCTTAAAAAATTGTCAAAAAATGTATCCTATTTTGTTTTTATATTTTTGTTTTTCAGTTTTTTGGCCATAACCTTTGATAGGAAGGAGATATCTCAAATCTGATTATTGCATTGGATTCCACTCTTCAATACAAATCCAACGACATATGGCATGATGAGCTACTGTGCACTATCGTGAAGTTTCAAAACAAAGCCAAAATGTAGGACAATGAAGTAAAAATGTAGGACACCTGGAGATGAGGCTAAAAATCCAGACAAATCCGGGTTTTTCCTGTCATATGGTCATCCTGCAATTTGATCTCTTATTCCTCTGCCTCATTGGAAACCAGCTTGCACTTCTGGTAGTTCACAATTCACATGCTAGATTTAGAATAGGGCCAAAAGGATAGGGTGAGGGATCTGGACATCAAGAGGAAGGGTGATATGATAGTCATCTTCAAGTATCTGAGGGCCTGTCATACAGAAAGGTTAAAGCAGCACTGGTGCAGAGGACCTTAAACAGTAAGTTTGCACCTGTGGTGCTCAAAATGAGGGGACCCTAAAATTCTGAAAATAAATAAATTCATGGAAGAAGCCATATTCCTGAAGTATCTATATTAAAAATTTAGTTCAGTGCAATTACTTGAGGTATCTTTTAAACAATTCACACATTAATGTATTATCTGGTATATGTTTACTACATAAATTCATAACATTATTCATGGAAACGAGTTAGTTAACAAATCAAATTTATTATGACTTCCTAAAGCATAATTTTGATGCAAAGTTTTTTTTTAAAGGGTGTTTGGTACTGACAATAATTCTTGAAAGGATTTGTTATTAAGGTTAAGAAAGTTATCATTATTTTTCTTAAAATCTCTTTTTCTATTTTCAAAAATCTAGACTGGATTTCAGATGCAGGCTATATGCAAGGAAAGCTTTATGTTCCTGCTGGGAAGTCAAGCTCAAAGAGAGTCTTTTTAATGCAGCCTTTAAAGAGTATGTGATGATAGCTGTGGTCATAATTATCCTTGCACATTATAGAGAAAAATCCTATCAATTAGGTAGTAAAAAATTATGGTTGATAAAAATATTTTAATTTAAAATTAATAGCAGTCCTTTTTAAAGCATCTGAACAAAAGACCTTCTCACACAAAAAACATTGCCTGGAAAGTCATGGAAAATGGACAAAAATAATCACTTTACTCATCTGTTCAATACATGGAATATATTCAGGAATATCTTGACTTTATTTCAGGTAAACCACTTTGTCCAGTCATTACTTTGCTGTTTCAAATGCTTTCAAATTTTATCCATGTTTTCCTATTTTGTTTGATTTCATCCAAACTTCTACAAGTTTGTTGATGTTCTTAAGTTTATTTTTCTTTTATTTCTCATATAGGTTTCACATGCATTTATCTGTACTATATATGGTAGCTCTTATGTTTTTCACTGGCCAATAGTTTTGCAGGAAGATGGCATTCTGTCAATAGTTTTGCATGTGATGGCATTCTGAAGGAAGGACAAAGAGGTTAATTGGGACTAGAAAAAATTTATCTGAATGTTGTGTTCTGAAGATTATGCAACACTTTCCCTTCTCAGTGATTTATGCTATTTAAAGTGCAATTCTACCATGAGCAGGCCAGCATGCTAAGATTGGGGCTGCTAATACGCTACCCCAAGCCAAGGACAAACTTTTCTACTTATCCCGGGAGAGGTGGAAAAGCCCCAATGGGTCTACTTAGCTCTGCACCACTAATTTGGTGGCATAGATCTAAGCAGCCACAGATTGCCACAGGCTGCCTACAAAAGGATCTCGGATCCAGCATAAGAGTCCCACCTCCTGCTTCCCACATACGCTCCCATGCTCCTGCAGCAGGGTGACCAGATGCTCGAACCTCAAAAGGAGAAAAAGGTCTTGGATTCCTCTCACCTGGCTGTTCTGGCAAACCATGGCACATTTGCATATTCATGGGTAAAGCCGCGATACTGGGCACTTTCATTTTCCCATAGAGCTGAATGCATATTTTTTATTTTTAGTTTTTTGGCCATAACTTTTGATAAGAAGGAGATATTTCAAAACTGATTTTTGCATTGGATTCTTCTTTTTAATGCAAATCCAACGACATATGATGTGATGGGGTTCTGTACACTATTGCAAAGTTCCAAAATGAAGCCAAAATGCAGGACAATGAAGCCCTTTTGAAGGACACCCAGACAGGAGGTTAAAAAAGAGGACAAATCTGGAAATTTCTGATCAAATGATCACCCTGTTCCTCTCTCGCCTCTCCCAAAACCTCTGTGATCATATATAAAATAAGCAGACAGTGTAGCCATTATGAACAAAATGAGGCATGGAGTATAGTAGCTTATATTACTTTATGGTCCTATCCTGGCCATGTGGTTGGAACAAGGTTCAGCATGATGTGCAATTTCTCTCCTGTATTATCAAATTATTGCCTGATATTTGGCAGTGACTGAACAAGTAAAGAGTTCAGGTTATTTTGTGATGCATAAAGTTGCAAAAAGAATTATTGCAAGAAGAATGAAATGCATGAATGGATATATAATAATATTTTGCTTTTTGACCTTTGGTGTTTTTTCCTGTATCTACTATGCTTAATGATTCTGAGGGAAATGGAAATAATGTAGTCTTTTGTGCATTATAAATTCTCATTGACTTCAACACAATGTCTGTAATTGTTAGACATAATCAGTGAACTAAAGCAATTTAGCATTATGGGGGCCTAATTGCATACTTTTGTGTGTTTATATTAAGCTCTTAAAGCTACTTCAGTGAAAGGAGTTTTTTCCCCCTCTAGTAGAAGAATATTTATAGAATCTCAATCAAAACAAGGAAATGAAGAATGGACATTCTCCTTTACTACATTCAGATACTTAACTAGGACTAAAAATGGAACTAGGAAGAATTTGTCTCCTCTGAAATACCCAGAATACAAGTTAAAAGTGCAAAAGGGAAATAAATACAATGACATTACCAGTAATTACCAGAGCCAGGATGGTGCAGTAGTTCAGGAACTGAACTGAAACCTTGAGGATCCATGTTCAAATCTCTCCTTGACCATGAAGCTTCCTACCTCAGAGTTGTTGTGAGAACAAAATGACAAAAAACATTTTAAACTGCCTTGGAGATTTGCTTTGGCATGGGAAATGTGGAGTAGAAATAAATAACTAAACAATTAAGGGCAAAATCCAGTGTTAGCGCAGTGAGGAGTGTCCTAGCTGGGCTGCCTCGACTATTCTGAATTAAGGGCAGAGAGTTATGCTGGATCCAGAGAATCAGGAAGCCCGGGCTGCCCCGGCTGCTCCAAACAATAGTAAACAATACACCGATGAGTTATAATTCAGTGGAAAGTTAAACTCTTAGCCCAGTCCTATCCAGAACTGGGCTATACTATGGATTGCATGGAAGTGAGTTTCATTGTCAAAAGTGGCCACCAATGGAATGCACAAAATTCTGTAGGTGACCATTTTAAATGTGTCCCTCAAAAGGAGGTAGCACTCCCCATTCATTGCTTGTTCCTTCTGGACCATGTAAGGCAGCAGTGGGGGTGGTGAGGGGGCGAGGAAGAGGAGAAACTGTATGAAGGTAGAATGGAAGACTGCAGAAGGAAGAGGATGGATCTCAGCCAGAAATGGCACACATAGGATCTTGTGTCCTCCACTGGAACCTTCCCACTCCATTTCTCTCCTTAAACTGTTCAAATGTTTACTGCCACAGTATTTGCAATAGGGTATAATTAGCTATAGTGGAGGAAGAGGGAAACTAGCCATACACAGGAAGCTGTTTGGTGAAGCCCATCCTATATATTCTTACTTAGAGATAGAGGACAAGTTTTGAACTCAGTGGGACTCAACTTACTTCTGAGAAAGCATATCTGAATTTTTTTAAAAGGCCTCTTCTTCCAAGGATTTTAGTGCTTTGGACAAAAATAGCATGCTGTTATTATTCTATGAATAAACTATAGCCAGTGATGGGATTCAAAGAAATTAACAACCGAGTCTATACCCATCTGGCAGCCACTTTTAAATGGCTATTTTTAAATTTTATATGTCTATTTCTTGTTAACAACCAGTTCTATAGAATAGGCGGGAACTTGCTGGAGCCCACCACTGACTACAGCTCTTTTCCTTCCTAAGCTTCACATCAGCTAAATACAAGACTAAGAATTGTCCTTCCCCAATAATTACACTGGATACTTTTTAAATTAGGCTGGGCTGAACTCTACAGAAATTTTCAGAGGCAAGTATTAAAACTGAAAAATTGTTAGCACCCAGACTAATAAACTCAGACATATTCATTCTTGTCATCCTACTAAGCAGTTAACACTAGGCCAGTGCCACTAATGAGCTATTTTGTAGACTTATAAAAGTCATTTATATGGGTGCAAGGTTTCACCTCCAGAGTGAAGGCACATGGCATTAGACATTCATATCCTGCATCTCATTTCACATCAAGTAATGCCCAAACCTTGAATTTTCTAACTCCATGATAATTAAAGAATGTGATCAATCAAAGCGCCCTGTAATAAAATGAAGGGGGAAGGGGAAAATCCATCTGTGGGAAAAGAATTTGATGATTCCACCAAGTCTTCTTGTATCATTTATCCAGAATAATCTCTTAGACAAATGAAAATAATTAATGACAATGACTAGAATTTATGTAGCACATACCAAATATCCAAACCTGACATCATTGCTTCAATAAACTTTACAACAGACTTTTCTATTAAGTCAATATTATCATCATTACATTGCTGAGAGGAGCTGAGATGAAGAGAACTGTGGCTCATTTATGAACTTAAGTGAGTCTTGGTAGAGGGGAGGTTGAAATAAGGTGACAACCAGGTCGGCATAGGACTTTTGCCAGGGCTTAGGCCTGTGCTAAGAGCACTTTTTGAGGAGAAACCCCCACTGAACTCAACGGAACTTATTTCTGAGTAGACATCAATAGGATTGTATTGTTAGTTTACTTTTAGGCAACTAGTTGTTTCAGATATCAGGTAGTCCTGAGCTAGATCTGTGAAGTTGAAACTGACAGTTGCTGGTTAGATTTCTGCAACCTATCCCATCAGTCAGTGTCCACAGTGGCTATAGATACTTAAAGTTGAATATACTTATTAATTAAAGTTGAAGATACTTAAAGGTTGAAGCAGACCTATGGTCAATTTTGTCATCATGTAGGGGACAAAGTTCATCCAAACAGCACTCTCCATGTGCTGTGGAGACTGCTTTGAAACCAAATGTTTAGTCAAAGTAACTCAGAAATAAAGCCGGGGTCAAAGTTGACTAGGGGCAAAATCCAGAATAACTATGGGGAGTCCTTGCTCCTGTGTAACAACAACTTACTTTGGATTCCAATATGAATTTCCCATAGGTTTTCACTAGGTGATGCTGTAACTACGGGTGCATGTAAAGTCTCTGACATGCTCCTGTGGTTACTCTGGATTTGGGGGTGGGTCAAAGTCGGCTTTCCCTTTCAGGTTTTACTTGTCCAACATAATGTAAAATATAATATCCTCTGAGAATAATCCATCTGAAAAAGTGTTTATATATTGTTCATTTGGGTGTGGGTGGTGCAAGTGGTTAAGACGCTGTGCCTGTTAACCAGCAGGCCAGGGTTCGAGACCCGGGTCGGCCCAATAAGACACGGTGAGCTCCTGTCCTTAGCCCAGCTCTGCGACGCAGCTGGATCCAATCATATTGGCTCTGCCTTTCCATTGGACTATTTCAGTGGCATGGAGAGGGGGGATTTGCTGCTTGGGTAACAGCCTATCCTCCATAACAATCCAACCCAGGCTTTTGTGCTTTGCATGCAGCGTATGCAGTGCCGAGCATGATACCATAGTCTTTCAAGACTGACGGAGGCCTGCTAATTGTTCATTTACTAAGCTGCCAAAAGAGAGCATATTTCAACTTTAAAACAGTGAATGTTATTTCCTATTGGTGGGGAAACAAGAACATTTAACTGCATATAACAAATATTGGAGTGACAAGGCCTCAGTGACACTTTCACTCATTAAATATTGCCATAACAATGGAAGGGCAACACTGAGCATCTCTATGTTACAAGAGAAGCCAACTTTCTCCTTTCCCCTTTATAGTAGTTGCCAGTGCTTGCCTGTTTGTAGAATGATTAAGCAATACCACATTGGATTCAAATGGTATTATGAAACAACATAAAGGCTGCAAAAAACAAACAACAAAAAACAAACAAAAAAACCAGGTGACTACTGCCAGCTTAAAAAGGAAAAGATCAATGTTTTTATACTATCTGAGCCTTGTGATGCTAGAACTTGCATTCCAGCAGTGCCAGACCCTTTGCGGCAGTGTGAAAGCTGGGCTTCAAAAGTGTTCCTCCAGACCTCATTCAGCATCATCGCTATCCAGTTTTACCAGAAGGTTACTTGAGGCAAAAAAGTTTTTTCTTCTAAATAAGTACAAGTGAGAATAGTAACATCTTTGAACACGTCAATTTTAAATGGCAGATATAATTAAGGCCTTGCTCATTGCTCCGTTTCTTCAAGAGGCTTCATTCATGCAGTTTAGAGCTTTTACTAATAAAAATAAGATATGTTTGTGTAAGATGTAAGAAGTAAAAGTAAGAAAATATTTGTGTAAAGTATTACTTATCACCTGGTTGGCTACCAGATCTTCAATGTGTCTCCTTCAACCTATTTTGCTTCTGGAGGCGTCTTAAGTATGGGTAGAAAGTAGAAACCAGAGGCTGCTGTGTATCCATGCACTGAACTAACCCTTCCCCCCTGGACCCTTACATGTGGCACTTTGGGTGGTAAGGGGGGGGGGTTAGGATTATCCCCTAACTAACATGGAGAGAGATCTAACTAGAGAAGATTAGGTATTAGTACTTCACTCTCAATGAATCACAGCATAATTCTATCCACAGTTTCCTGGGAATAAGCCACATTGACTCTAATGGCACTACAAGGATACAAGCTGGAGTAACTATGGGACATTTTACACCAACGTAGTTATGGTGCCACCTATGGGAAATGCATAGCGCAATCCAGGGTAAGTGCCTCTTATGTCTTCAAATAGTTACTCTGGATTGTAGGGCTACTGTACCTCTGAGTACATGTCTCAGACATGTACCATGTCTACTGCATAGGATTGAGTACTCAGTGATTTTAGGCTCATAATCATAAGCTTGCATACCAGGAAATCCCATTTAATTACAGTCAACATGTTCTATATTAGGCTGTTAAACCCCATTGACTTCAATGTAAAGACAGTGATACCATGCTTAACAAGTGCCCCACATAACAGCGTTCCACTTAACGAGAACTCTGTTATGCAGGGCCTCTGTTATGCAGGCAGATTCGCATAACGAGCACTTACACAGGCTGCCCTTTACATGTCTTAGTTATCCTTTACATTTCAACAATCAAGAGTAAATAGACCCATTTGTGATGTGTATTCAGGAGGGGCACAGCTGCAGGGGCTGGCTGCTTGGGCTGCCTTTTCTGGAGGCAGGGAGGTATCCCAGGCAGCAGACTGTGGTGGTGGTGCCTCTGGGCTGGGAGGGAGGGAGTCCAGGCAGTGGACATGTGGTGGTGGTGGTTCCCTTGGAGAGACGCCGGAGCTACTTTGTCCCCCCATCCTTTTTCCAGGACATGTCTTCTTTATCATCCTTGTGAGGACATGTCCTGGCATTTCCATTGTCCTCCTTTTCCTTTAGGTAAGCAGCTTGCAATTAAAGTAGGCTGCAAGCTGCTTGCCTACAAGGAAAAGGAGGACAATGGAAATCTCTTGCCAGGACATGTCCTCACAAGGATGATAAAGGGAGGACATGTCCTGGAAAGAGATTTTCATTGTCCTCTTTTTCCTTCTAGGTAAGCAGCTTGTAGCCTACTTTAATTCCAAGAAGGCTACCATGTCTACTCAGAAGTAAGCCTCATTGTGTTCAATTCGGCTTACTCCCAGGAAAGTGTCTTTAGGATTGAAGCCTAAGCAGACTTCATAGATCACCCCTTCCATGCAGGGATCCCCAGTCCAGAGGGCATAAATTGGGACCCGACTCTGAAAGCACAATCCTAATCATGTCTACTCTGAAGTAAGCCTCATTATGTTCAATGGGGCTTACTCCCAGGAAAGTGTCTTTAGGATTGCAGCCTCCTAAATGTCTTTAGGATTCCAGCCTCCTAAGTGTCTTTAGGATTGTATCTTTAGGATTGCAGCCTAACAGCACAATCCAGAGCAACTAATCTATCCACATAAGAGCCCTTGGGTTGCCCTATCTATCACTAGGGTGGAGCAACTGCAAGATGCTCCACCCCAGTTACTCTTAGGGTAAGAGGCTTAGGGTAGAGCAAAGCAACATAGGGTGCCCTAAGAGAGGTGGACCTGCTCTGCCCTAACTGGGGCAGCCTAAGCAGCTCAGGAGAGGCAAGTTGAGGGCATGTTTAGCATTGCCTAGGGCAGAGCAGTTACTCTGTATCCAAAGCCTGTTTCAAGGCAGAAATGCCCTCTTCCAGTTCCTCGGAGATATACCACCTCAGGAGCAGGTATAGTAATGAGTAGACCCATAGGGGTCCATGATAAGGCCTGAGTAAGAATGGTAGTGTTGACCAAAAATCTGAGTTCTTGGCCAGCCTAGCTGCAATCCCTGCCTCTCAACCTCAGGATATGGCACAACTATGGCAGCCCACAAACCTCAGGATACAGCAGGCCACTCCAAGCATCCATCTTGCACTAGAAGAACTGCAGCTGTAACTGGTTGTCAGGAACTGCTGGGCTTCCTTATAATATAGGCACCACAGCTGTTCCTTCTTCAGTGTGATCTGAGAGGGGTCTACTCAGGAGCAAGCCCTCCCCAGCTGTCACTGACTTAGCATGCTCTGGAGCAGTTAGGGCAGCCCAGGCTTCCTCACTCTCTGGATGCAGCATAACTTTCTGCTCTGGATACAGAATAGTTAGGAGAGAGCAGTTAGGGCAGAGCAGGTTGAACTTGCTCTGGATTGCGCCCTAAGTATACTTCATAGGATTATGCACATTGAATGCATGTTTTGAGTTCAATTCCAGTGTTTTGTCATCATTTTTACATACAGTTAATATTTTTATATGAATATTTTTGGGGTTGTGGAACCAATCATCTGAGCTTCCATTGTTTCCTATGGGAAAATTCGCTTCACTTAAAGAGTGTTTCACTTAAAGAACATGCCTCCGGAACGAGTTAAGCTCTTTATGTGAGGCCCCACTGTATTTTCCCTAAGGCTCTGATTTGTAATTATTTTTCCCGTTCCATGTTTTAAAACAGTTTTTTAAATTTTTTTCCATGAGCAAACATATACATAGAAAGTACTGAGAGCATGATATAAATTCAAGGATCTTTCCTAGTATTGAAACAGTTCCATAAGAAAGCATGTGGCAAAACAGCCATTTTTGGGAGTTTTCTTTTGCAGGTCAGGGACCATGATGCTGAAATTGTATGGGAAAGAAATGAATAGCAACATAAAGCACTACCAGGGAGACTGACCAATTCTAGAAGTGAGCATTTGTCTTCTTTCTATTGGAAATGAAAGCACAAGAAATATTCCTCTAGACAAGTCAAGTGATATATAAACATACACCTTCCTTTTTGAATGTGTCAAGAATGTTTTTCACATTCAGCTGAAGTCTCTTGCCTAATGGTTTCAGTTCCTTAAGCCACAGTTTCCACAGGAAATAATGGAAACTCAGACGATTGGTTCCAGATCCCCAAAAATATTCATATAAAATATTAACTGGATATAAAAATGATGACAAAACTGGAATTGAATTCTAATAACTGGAATTGAATTCAAAATGACTGGAATTGAATTCAAAACATGCATTCAATGTACATGATCTTATGAAATCTACTTAAGATTCAATCCTAAAAACACTTTCCTGCGAGTAAGCCACAATGAGGCTTACTTCTAGGTAGACATTTTTAGGAGGCTGCAATCCAAGACACTTTCCAAGCGTCTCCCCACTTTCTCCTTCTCTTCATCCTGAGCCTCTGTCTCCCCTGCTCCCTTCTGGCTAGCCCTGAGCTGCTTCCCTCTTCTCCACTGCTCTTCTCTCCCTCTGCCCAGCGGACACCCGGCCACAGGAGGAACAGCGCAGAAGTGTTGCTTTTGCTATGGGCAGGCATGCTAGGCAGCCCTGGCACTTTTTAAAAGAGCTGCTAGCCAGCGCGTCTGCCCCAACTGCCAATGAATGTGCTTGTTAAGTGAAGCAACACTTGTTATGTGAGGAAGAATCCTAGAGAAATTTTTGCTTGTTATGTGGATCACTTGTTAAGTGAAGTACCACTGTATTAGCACAGTATAAAAATTACTTCCATGCAGAGGTGTTCCGGGGGGAGTACAGGACAGGAATTTTTTAGGTTCCACAGGTTTTTTAGGTTCCACATCCTTTAAGAAGGATGCAGCCAAACTGGAGCAAGTCCAGAGGAGAGCGACAAGAATGATCAGTGGGATGGAAGGGAAGCCCTACGAGGAAAGGTTGGGGGAACTTGGGATGTTCAGCCTGGAGAAGAGGAGGCTGAGGGGAGACATGATTGCCCTCTTCAGATACCTGAAGGGCTGTCATAGGGAGGAAGGGGCCAATTTGTTCATAGCTGCTTCTGAAAGCAGAACTAGAACCAATGGGTACAAACTGCAAGAGAGGAGATTCCGGCTGGAAATCCGGAAAAAATTCCTGACTGTGAGGGCGGTTCGGCAGTGGAACAGATTGCCAAGGGAGGTGGTGGACTCTCCCTCACTGGGGATCTTCAAGCAGAGGCTCGATGAGCACCTGTTGGAGATGCTCTAGGGGGAATTCCTGCTGCAGGCAGGGGGTTGGACTAGATGACCTACTAGGTCCCTTCCAACTCTATGATTCTATGATTCTATGATTCTAGGTGACTTTGCAGGATTCTCCAAGTGGTTTTTGATTATTTTTTTCTTGTCTTAGTGTGCCAGGGAGGCGTGCAGAATCATATTTGGGACTTCCCACATTGTTTGGAAGCTGGCAAACCCTTAGTTAAGTTTTAACAGCTCCCCCCCCCCCCCAATTCCCCTCCAGCAATAGCACAGTCCTGGGGATTGCTTTGTTGACATATACCCTGTCCTGCACATGCTTAGAATTCTTCCAACTCCCTTGTAGGAGTTTGGAAGGACAGGTGGATGAAAATACTACTACTATTATTATTATTATTATTATTATTATTATTATTATTATTATTATTATTATTACTTTATTTGTAACCCACTTCACAAGGACTCAAGAGGGTTAATCCCTCTATTGCAGCTAGCACTGAGAGGTTGTGACTTGCCTAAGGTAATCCGTATAGTTCATTGCCAAAGGCAGTTCTTCAGATCAGAAAATCTCAATTGATATTTCTCTGTCACAGTGCTACACTAGCTCCTGAGTAAATGATTCAAATTTATAGACAGAATCTCCATAACCTAGTGACTTTCCCAGTTGAACCATTAGTGTTTTACTAGTTTAGTATTCCTGGCTCATAAACATGCCCAGTATTGCAAATCATGCAAAATCTAATACTTTGTGATGTATTTGAAAGACCTGGGAAACTCTGTATGTCAGGGGTGTCCAACCTTTTATATTCCCTGGGCTGCATTGGAAGAAGATGAGTTGGTTTGGGCTGCACACAAACACTAATAACTTTTTTAAAATGTAGGACAAAATGTAGGATGTCCTATATTTTGTCCTACATTTTTAAACCTTGGAGTAAGCCTCATGATTTTAATGGGGCTTACTTCTGAGTAGGCATGATGCATAGGATGGGCAGCAATCCTCTCCAAGCTTAACCTTGGAGATATGCTGCAATCCTGAACACACTTTCCTGGGAGTAAGACCCACTGGGTGCAATGGGCCTTACTTCTAAGTAGACATGGTTAAGGTTGCAGCAAATCTCCAAGGTTAAGCTTGGAGAGGATCACAGCCCATCCTATGCATCATTGGGCTTTCAGACTGAAACTTGGGAGTAAGCCTCATTGATTTTAACGGGGCTTACTTCTGAGTAGGTCTCAAGGGCAGCAGGCAGCAGCTGGGATAGAGGCTGAAGCTGCTTTTGGGGGATGTGCGTAGGCGAGCGCTGCAAGGCCTGCAGGAGCCTGAAGCGCTCTGAGTGCCAGGAGGCAGGTGGGAGAGGAGCCAGGCAGCCCAGACCAGCTTTGTGGCAGCCGCTCAGGTCAGCGTGCAGAGAAGCATGCAAAATTTGAAAATGGCTACTGCCACAAAGCTGGTTTTTCCAATGGTGGTGGCCAGCTTTGCAGGAGGGCCACATCCACCCTCGTCCTGGGCTGCATGTGGTCCCCGGGCCACGTATTGGACACCCCGGCTGTAAGTGATATTTGCAATAGATAGTATCTGTTTACAGGTCACTTAATACAAAAAATAACAGAGAGACTGAGAGACATGCATGGGAACACAGTCCTAACCAATTTTCCATCACTGAGGAAAGGGTAATACAACTCTGAAGTAAGGGATCAAACTTTGCCTTAGCTAGAGGAGGCTTCTATGACTGACCCCAAATTCAGGATGCTGCTCATGCCACCCTCTCCAGTGCTGAAAGGTTAGTTAGGATTGTGCCCTAACATTTTCTAAACAAAAATGAAGTGTGCCCCATCTCAAAAAGTACATCTTGCATCTGGGTGCTCTTGTCCACATTATGTTATTGTTTGTTGTTAGTCCTTTACCATCATAATTTTCAAATTTGTCTTATTTTTAAAAGCTGAATTAGCTACTATTTCTATTTATGCATTATGTGCATTATTCAGCTGCCTGTGCCACAAAAACTGCAGGCCAGATAGTAAATGTCACCTAGAAAACCTTTTTAGTTTAATTGAAATTCTTATCGTCTCTCTTTTCAAGTTTTGTCCCCTCTCCTGGGTGTTCAGTTTTCCAAATTTAATTGGAGCTTTAGTGGATGAATGTCTCTCTATTCTGTTTCAAAATGTCAGTCCATCCTGTCCTTAAAAAGAGTACCTTACAAGTATTATTTAACTTACCTATTTCCTGTGTGTCTTTTAGTTATTGCTGCTTATTTCTTCAAGGGATTTTTTTTTGTCTGTCCATTCCATTTATTACCTGGATCTTTTATGTATGACTGCATCAGTTTAATGAAGAAAAGGAAGTACCTAATACAGTCATTGAAATCAATGGATCGAGTGAGCCTAATACTTCACAGCAACATGAAGGAAGAATACTAAATAACAATTTTAGAAAACCTGATAGGCAACCCCATGACCCCAATAAAGTTTAAACAAACTTTAAAGTTTATTAACTCATTGATATAATTTGTCATAATTTGTGGTACTCAAAGGATAAATTTCCGAAACGATTAAATGTACTCTGTTAGGGCACAATCCTAAACAGTTTTTCAGCTCCAGGGTTAGGGCAGTGCAACAAAGGAACAAAGATTTCCTTACCTTGAGGAGTCTTCTGTGACTGTTCCTGCCACTGCAGGATGCAACACATGCCTCCCTAGCACAGCTATGCCAGTGCTGGAAAGTTGGTTAGGATTATGCCTTTGGTCTCAGACATGATGATCAGGACCAGCAGACATGCATTTTATCATCTAAAAGCCCAATCCTATTCTCCTCTCCCCTCCCATGCAACAATGCCAAAATAGCTACCAAGGCGTCCAGCAGGGGAAAGACAATGTGGAGGTCTCCTCTGGGTAAGGAAACATTTGTTCCATCCCCCACGGGTAAGGCTCCACAACATGGAGGTATGTACTCAAATCTGCGCTAGCACAGGTCCATATTGAATCACAGTATAGGATCATGGCCAGGGTGAAGAAAAGCTCCAGGCTACTGCTGTCTACTCCTTTCAGACTGCACTCTCCCAACCTGTCACCTCTCTATTCCACCTTCTTACCCTCCCACTTGTTCATCATTATCTTGTTCAACCCTCTTTCACCTCAATCCTGTTCCTTGACCCCCAACCTCAGCTCAACTATGCTTTGATGCAGGCACAACTTTACATCTTAGGTATGTGTCATGAATGGATGACAGGGGACAAGGGGACTGAAATTTTCAAGTGACCTTTACCTAGATGTCACTGTCTCCCTCCAGCCTGCTGGAGACACTAGGGAATGCTGGACTGGATGGACAGACAGTTGCAATTTCCCTGCTAAATATATAGAAAAACACCGCTATAAGAAGTGGTTCTTATCTAGTTAGTATATTGCAAGAAGGCAGTTCTTTGTGGATACTGAAACAATAAAGCAGACCAGTGAGTGAATGAAGATAAAAACTGAATTTATTAGCTTTGTACAAACAAAATTCCCTAAACATGCACAGTGAAATACTAGATTCCTATATTTTTTTTAATGTATGTGGCACTTGCTTCCATCAATGCATATATCTCATGGGCAAGTTATGTAGCATGTCTTCAGCTGCCCCCCACAGAGGCCGGTTGCATATCTAATGAGTCCTCCCAGACCCCTTTTACACAAAAGGACCCTATCTTCATGGAATGAAGAGTAGCTGATATATCGCCTTGAAACACAGCCTCATCCTGGCACACAACTTTGGACTGATGCACAGAGCATCTCAAGATATAACAGCAGACATCTTCTTACCAAGCAGTGATTACTAACAGGTTTGAGAAAGCAGCTACTCAACCTGGACAGCTCCTGGATGGGAGACTGAAAGCTGATAAAAGCTTGATATGAATCATCAGAGCCAGAAGGTGTTGCCTTTTACAGCTTGGCTGACCTGAAAACTGCTGGAAGCATGGAAGGCAGTGCCTTATACCAGATATGATGATCAGGTCATGAAGGGTTCTTCTCTTGGAGAGAAGAGTCTACAAGCTGCTTGTAGAACAGCCTCACAGGGTTATTGTGAAGATTGTCTGTGGTGATTAATATACATGCAGTGGCTGAGCACTCCAGTAATCAGTGGAATCCGTATCTTAACAGTGCACATGAATTTTGTTTTATACAGGGTTATTGAAAAGTAACTCCCTATTTTAAAATACTTATGAATTACATTTACAATTACAAGGGAATTACAATTACAAGGGAGTTATTTTTCAATCACCCTGTATTCGTGTACAATGACAATATCATTGTCATTGGCATCCTTCAGACTTGTAAGACTATGGTATTGTGCTCTGAGTGTCCTCTCCAGAGCACGATGGCCTGGGTAGACTAATATGGAGGATAGACTGTTACCCAAGCAGCAAATCCCTCCTCTCCACACCACTGAAATAGTCCAATGGAATGGCAGAGCCAATATGATTGGTTCCAGTTGCGTCACAGGAGTTACCATAATGTGATTGTAAACAGTCACAAACTGCTTCCGGGACACCGGCTCTGGATTTTGCCTCAAGGTTGACTCCTGAAGCCTTTCCCATAGATCCAGTGATGGGCTTCAAAGAAATTAACAACCGGTTCTCTGCCCATCTGGCAGCCACTTTTAAATGGCTATATTTAAACTTTATATGTCCTATCTCTTGTTAACAACCGGTTCTATAGAGTAGGTGCGAACCTGTTGGAGCCCACCACTGCATAGATCGGTATAGCCACAAGGCAGTGGAGGTTTGAGGTGGGAGTTTTCCTTCTCCAGACAACCCATGTTCAGTGGGATTTTGGACAGATTTAGGCTGCAATCCTAAAGACACTTTCCTGGGAGTAAGACCCATTGAACACAATGGGGCTTACTTTTGAGTAGACATGGTTAGGATTGTGCCCTTAGTCTGGCTCCTCAACAAAGGCCCATCTAGCATGGGAGCCCCAGCCAGAAGCTACGCTACCGCCAGCATAGCTCTTTTGTATCACTGGAGCACACAATCCCACCACTATGAAAAGGTACTGTCCATTGGTGGGCAATGACAATAAAGTTTCTTTCTAATCTGCCAATAGAGTCCAGGATTATTTCTAAAGCAATGAATGAACATACTGTGTTTAGCAGAAAAAATTTAGAGGAAAACCTCATTTGACAAAAACCTCCAGTGAATTGTCAGAAATCCATGCAAATAGTCCATGAATGCACATTTTAAAATACCTGAACTAGTTTTATTAGTTAGCTTTACTTGCACATAGAATCTGGTTGATTGATGAGAGTGAGTGAGAGAGCAAGGACTTCAAGTTCTGTGGAACTCTATGGGCTTGTCTTTCAGCTTTGAAGTTCAACCATCTACGAGTTTCAGCATTGATAAACTTTGATCTTGCGAGTCCCTTTTTCGTTCTATAAAATTTTGTTCTATAAAATCTGATCATAATGTCATCCGTTAGTGCCACAGTGAAGGCAATTATTATAGAAACTGTCTTCTCTTCCTGACGGTAGATTTTGTGGTTACAAATTTTATTTTACCCGATGACCTGACAATTTGAAGAAACTTGTTAAAGTAAGTAATGGGACACTTAAAAAGAACTGGTAGGTCAGTGCCATAGACCCTGCCACTTAGAGGTCTGGGCACAGCTGGTATAGGCCACAAATGAAATGAACTTCTGTACATTCAATTCCTCAGAGGCAATTATTTGCATAAATCATAACAACACCAGGAATGTCAAGATATAGAATACCTAACTTTGAATAAAAGGAATATATTGTATTAGAAAGACAAAGATTTCACATAGCCCTTACTTTTTAGTGCATTTTCTCCCCCATGAATACATGATAAATATTCAGAGTGATGTGTGATAATAGACACACTCCTATTGAGAATCCCACACTGTGATATACCGGTAATGGTGCCAAAATGGTCTCTACTGAGCCCAGCACAGGGAGGGAGGTACTGTAAGGTCTGCCTGAGGTCAAGGGACTTTTGCTTATTCCACCAGAGCTAGACTGGTTAGGACTGTGATGTTACTTGAGTTTTTAATGGTGTGTTAGCCTTATTCATTGTGACCAGACATCCTTTTCTCAGGACATGTTCTCTTTCTTTAGCCTTGTGTCCAGGAAAAGAATCCAAATGTCCTTTTCCCTGTGTGTGGGCAAGCATTGCAAGGGCAGGCATTGCATAACCTTCTTGCAATTAAGAAATGAATAGTGCAATCCTAACCACGTTTTAGGTGGCATAGATGTGCAAGTGGGGCAAGTGCTACATCCTTCATTTGGGTGCAGCTCAAAGAGGAGTCCTCAAGGTAAGGCAATGCTTGTTCCCTTATTAAGATGTTGCATTGCCCTTACTTCAGTGCTGGAAAGTTGGTTAGGATTGCAACTTATATTTAATATAGTTTTAAATTTAATAATAAGTAATGATAGTGTTTAAATTAGCCACAAAATTGATATAGGAGTGTTAGCTTTTTTTGTCATGTCCTATATTTTTCTTGGATGTCCTACTTTTTGAGGTGCCTTGTCCTCTTTTGTGGTTATGATATTTGTCACGTTGGGCTTATTGTCATTGTTCAATACATTGTATATTTTTTAATTTTCAAATTGAACACAATACTTACTCCCAACTCTGATGAACTGTTCCTGTGAGATATTTTCTGCTTGTTACTAATAATGTTGATCTTGCATAGGATGATGGTTGAATGAAGGAAATTATTTCTACAGATTTCATTGATATGCTTGCTTCTGCATTTTGTACCTTCATATCATGCTTTGACTACTCTAAGCATGTAAGAGGCAAATTCTGTCCAGATCCATCAACCATGGCATATCAATTGTGGGTAGATGGCCTGTAGCATTTTATACATTCAGCACTTACCCTTTAATTTTAATTGAGTTAGCCTTCACTCTGTTGTTTACAGCTAAAGTGCTAAATTGCTTCCCACAGGATATTTACTGAAAATGTACATAAATCAAAGTGCTGGAATACTTGAATGTGATCCTGTCTCATTATTACATTCCAACCTTAAGCTTACATTCCCACTGTCTGTTTTAATTAATTTATTTTCTGTTGGCTGAAATGTTAGCTTGCTTCCAAAAAGAGTCTTTGCTTTAGGCCTCACAATAATTAAAATGCTGGAGTATTATTAAAGGTACCAAGATACTGCCATATTACATTTTTAAAGCCCTGGAAGATTGCCAGTGGTTTTTTTCATATGTTACAGTTGCTTATTGAGGAAACCTGAACAGCCACTGCTCAGATCAGTTGCCTGAGAGGATTGGTATAGTCGGAACTAGAAAAAAACCAAGCATGTCCCATTTAAAATATTGCATACCATTGCTGTGTAGAAGACTGTGGTACTTTCCCCCCTTTGCAATGGTAGGTCTGTGAGGTGGTTTACAGTCTAGTTGCCATTTTCATCCCAATACTGACCCCCTTAGCATGCTTAAAAATTCAGTTGGTCCCTTTGCTGTTGAAAAATGGCATGTGGTGGAGAGGGCATGATCTGGATGACAACTGTGTTAACAACAAGCTACTAAAATACTCATCTTCCCTGCTTCAATTTTGCTCTCTTTCACAGCACGTTTGCTAAAAAAAATATTGATCAGGGCTCAATCAGTGATTAAAGGGTTGTGATTAAGCACATATCTAAATAGAGCCTTGAAGGGTGAAATCCTAACCAATTTAGGGCAACCTGGTATATCTTCCCATGATGATGTGGAGAGGTCACCACATGCCTGTGCACTGGCCAAATCTCCTAAGAGTAGGGCAGAAGTGCCTTACGGCTTAGGCTGGCCTATGTGGATTGTAGCCAGAGGCTCCTTCAAGAAACTTCCCTAGCAATTTCAAAACAAAGCTTAAAGGATTCTTTTGGAGGGAACTGCTTTGAAACCAGTATAAATTTTTGTTATAAATAGAACCTGCTCATGACTTCCTTTATTGTTTTCATGTTGAAGAGAGATGGAAAAGAAACACACACACACACACAGTATGCATAGAAGCTACATTAAGCTCACAATTTGAAATAAGTATTGTAGTAAACAGATTTGCAACAGTATTGCAGATGGATGACTTACAGCAGTGGTCCTCAACCTCCTTGGCCCCAGGGCCCAGTTCTTTGGAAAAATATTTTCCAAGGACCAGCAAGGGGTGGGGGGAGTTCTCCCATTGGGAACCTGGAGGGAGGGCTTCCCTACCAAGAAAACATACTTCCAGCTGTAAATCCCATTATAACAACATAATAGATGGAGCTATTACTATGTTACTGTGGATAGCATTGCAGGTGACAGCCCAATGTCTTAATGCATGTCTACTCAGAGACCAGGGATTTTCAACCTTTTTGGATGCAATGAAATGAAATTGAAAATGCACAAAGCCATCCTATTCTCTCTTACTGGAGAGTAAGCCTCATTGACTGTAATGGGACTAATTTCTGAGTAGACAGTCATTGGATTGGACTCTGAGGTTGCAATCTTATCCGCACTTTTCTGGGAGTAAGCTCTACTGATTACAATAGGACTTACTACTGAGTAGACAGGGAGAGGATACACATTCTGTGGTAGAGGAGCCCCCCAGCACAAAATCTCATGGCAGAGGGGGGCTTTGAATTTGGATCATCTGAGTCCACCCCCTAACAACAACATCACTCTGCCCTAACCATCCCACCCCACAGCAACCCTGTGAGGTAGATTAGAGCAAGTGCAACAGATAGGAAGCCTCAGTGCTGAGAGGGGCTCTGAATCTGGATACTCCAAATCTTAGTCCAACTCCCTAAACACCCCACATACAGTCCGATCTCTCCAGCTGAACAACAATCTTGTGAGATGGTGAAGCTGAGATTATGTGACAGGAAGCTCTTGGCCACTGGGAATCTGAACCTAGATCCTCCAGGTCCCCATCCATTCCCTAACCACTGCACCATCCAGCCATATCTCTCCAATCTGAACAACCCTTTGAGGAGGGGAAGGTTGAGAGTGAGGAAAAAGAAGTATCTTGGCAGAGGACAGAGTACCCATAAGTCACAACCTAAAAAGAGGGCAACACTCCCCGAAATATAAGACACCCAAGAAAAACGGTAGGACATGACAAAATAAAAGCTAAAAACACACATGCACATTGCTTTCATGTGGTTAATTTAAGCACTATGTTACTTATCAGCAAATTTAAAATTGTTGTATTTAGGCTGTAATCCCATGCATGTCTACTCTTAAGTAAGCCCAGCTTAGTTCAAAGGGGCTTACTCCCAGGAAAGTGTTCTCAGGATATCTAAAGACACTTTCCTGGGAGTGTCTGAACAACTGAACGCAATGGAGCTTCCTTTTGAGTAGATAGAGTTAGGATTGTGCTCATAATTTCTTACATTTCAATTTATCAATTACAAGAATGCTACATGGAGCCTGCTTGCAAGAAATAGGAGAAAAATTGAAGATTTCTTTTCTAGAACACAGGGCTAAAAAAGAGGATAGGTACTCACCAAAGGCTAGTATCACTGGGGTTTCTATCAGTCTGTCAGTCTCTATGGGTGCAATCCTAACCATTTCTATTAAAAAGTAAATCCCTTGTGTTCAATGGGTCTTACTCCCAGGAAACTGTCTTTAGGATTGCAGCCTCAGTCTGTCTGTCTCCTACCCCCTCCTCTTCAGCTTCCCCCAATCTTGGCTAGGATCATTGGGGTTTCTCTTTCTTTCTCCCCCTCCTCTCTTCAACCCCCTTTGCATGGATCAGGGTGTCTCATCATTCTCTTCACCCCCTGTCTAGACTGTGGGTCTCTCGTTTCCTCTTTCTCCTTCCCCCTCTCCTCTTCACATATTTCTGGCTGGGATGAGGGGATGCATCACATTCTCTACCTCTCTTGCAAGCTGGCTCCTCACTGGCTGGCTGGCCACACAATCCTCATGTATCTGGGTTTGGTGGGGAAACTCTACACCTACACATGTGTTTCCTCCAACAAGAGCCCTCCTGCTGAGAGGAGGTGAAAGACGCTTAGTGAGGCTGGACAGACTTCCTGAGGCCAGCCAAGTCCTCTTGCAGACTGCTCAGGCAGATGCTGAAGACAGCCTTTGGTCCCCTGCTGGAAGGATGGGCAGAGGCTCCTCTCGCAGACCGATAGGGCAGTTGCCAAGGACCTCCAGTGGTCCCTGACCCAGAGGTTGAGAAGCCCTGACTTACAGCACAATCCTATACATATCTACTCAGAGGTAAGTTCCATTATACTGCATGGGACTTACTCCTAGGTAAGTGTGGAGAGGTGTGCAGTTTTGGGGCCCAATCCATGTCCTGTGGCATCATTACTTAGCTGGCCTGGGCTCTTGCAAAAGGTGCCTTAAAGGACTTTCGTGTCTGCAGAACTGATGCGCCACTTGTGCTAAGCCTCCAGTTGTGACATTATATTCCATGGGACTTACTCCTATGCAAGTGTGGAGAGATGTGCCCATTTTAAGGCCCAAAACCAGTCCTTAAAAGTCTGTCCTGGTTCTCAGCACCCAAAATTGACATCGAGAGCTCCCCACTGTAGGAATGGCTTCTGTCCAGAGGCAGGATGTTTTGGAGCTGGGGGATGGTGGAAAAGGGATAGCAGGGGGAAGGGAGGAGTGGGCCAGAGAGAGGGGCAGAGACAGGCAGGCTCTGCTGCTGTATCCTGATCCTCCTTCCCAGTCAAGAAACCTGAGACCAGTCTTCTCAGTTCTGTGCCGGCTCAGTGGCAAATGCACATCAGAGGAGATCCAGAATTACTATAAGGGCACAAGCCCAACCATTTTAGACCTGCACAACTCACCCATCTTGCAGTCACTACTCACCCATTTCTGCAGTGGCGTAGAGAGGCTGGCACATATCTCTGCCCTGGCCTAACCTCCCCAAGAGTGGCACAGAAATACCTTATGGCACTTTTTAGACTTCAGCCGGGACTTAAGCTGGTTTGACCAGGGGTTAGGATTGCACTGTAAGTAAAGAAACATTTGTTTGCTTATCCTGAGAAGAACTGCTTCCCTGCCCCATAGAATATAGTGGTTGCCATCCTGGCATTATACTGGGCACTATGACAGCATGGGATTAGGCTATCAATACTTTACTTGTCTTGTTTTCCAGCTCCTTGTGGCTGCAATTGTCCTTCAAAAGAAGTTCACACTGGTGTCCAAAGTTTGAGACCATAGTTGAGGGGGACATATTTGAAGGGTATAGTTCCAATCTATGGAAGATCCAATCTGGCTACTATTTACTAAATGAAAAAAGCACACAGACCCCAATTTCATGAAGACTGACCCTTCCATATTGTTAGCTATTTATATTCCATTGTAATTTCTATCTAAATATTTCACAGAACCAAGGACCTTTGAAAAAGACTGACGTAAACAAGTGTAAGTGTCCATCCAACACAAGGCCCTGTTTGCAGAAATTGATGCTGCTTGCAAGTATGTCAAGGCAAGTGCACACGGTGACATAATGATGAAGCATTTCCTTCCCTGTGGTTCTTTTTAAACCTCCAGCAGTCCACGGCCCAAGGCACTATTGCTCTGTGGTTGAGAGGATAAACAAAACCAAGTCAACACAGCTGGTCATCTCCTGAGCACGAAACCTGAGCAAGTAAACTGAATAGGCAGTCAGGCATTGCTGTCACTCCATTTACAACAGCAGATCTTGTGTTCTAGCATTTTAAAGGTTAGTGGTCTGGTAAATGGCATTGGAGCCATAAATGCCATAAGCCCATAAGCGATTGGAGTCATAAGTATTTCCATGCTCCTGCCACTGGTGGCTCTTGCCACAGCTGGTACGATGGGGTTGGGGGCGATTCAGGAGGGGATTGGGGGCAAGGGGACAGGGCAGATCAGTTGCAGAAGGAGGTTGATCTCAAAAAAAATAGCATGTACTAGGATCCTATTCCTGTTTTTTTCCAGCCCAACCCAATCCTTTCAGTAAGAGATCTGACATGTCCAAGAGACCCATTAGTGATCAGAGGGACTATTGGGAGGTAAGTAAAAAAAATTACATACCTTTTGCTTATCATCTGCTTGCCTCTCCTCTCCACTATTGTATGTGGCACACACCTGTCAGTGCAGTTGCATGGAAGATGATGGTGCAAGATATGTTTGGGCCATTAATCAATAAAAGCTAAAGAAGAAGCAAAAAATGCACCCAAAGTGGAATGTGGTCTAGAAGGTAAAGTTGATCTGAACGGAAATGGGTGAAAGAAATAAGTATTTTTTTCAGGGGTTGGGGGAGGGAATATAGAAAACAATACCACTGCAAAAAATTGCACTGAAGTATAAAAAGCTCTTCCTTAAAATAAATCCAAATAAACACACATACACACAAATAAATCCAAATAAACACACACACATGCACACACACACAAATTCCTCTGGACTGTTGTGGCATGAAGGTGCTCTGTTAAAGTCTCTACATTGGGAGAAGAAAGGTGGTATAGGTATATTTGAAAAAAAGAAAATTTTAAAAATCAAATGGTATTTCACTTAGCGATTGCAATGCTCAGCTGCAAAGTAGGTGCAAAATTTAATTTTACTGCATACAACAGTTAGTAATTTGATAACAATAATACAACAAAATGTTTATGTTATTTTACCTAATTGCACTACTTTATACAACAATGGATTATTTTGCTTTTTAATTTCAGTATAGTTAAACTATAATACTGATAAACGAAATACTGATCTATACTCTTAATCATAATACCACATTTACTCAAATCTAATATACCATTGAATCTAATGCGCACCCAGATTTTGGAGACAAAAAGCACAATCCCAACCATGTCTACTCAAAAGTAAGCCCCATTGTGTTCAGTGGGTCTTACTCCCAGCAAAGTGTCTTTAGGATTGCAGCCTAAATTCGGATGAAATTCAGCTGCACACACCTCCTCCCTTGGTGTATGGACAAGCTTATGAACTGATCTGAAGATCACGATCTCTTTACGTGTTATTGTTTATGAACGGATTTGAATTTTTTGTTTCATTCATATAAGTTTTGTCTCTAATATATTCATTTCTGGTTGCAATCCTAAACACAATTTCCTGAGAGTAAGTTCCATAGAACAGAATGGGACTTACTTCTGTGTAGACATGCTTAGGATTACAAATGTAAATTTATGTAGATTCTTTTTCCAGCTGCCAACAGTGTCAGAGAGATGATGTGGCTTTCCTGCCAAACATTTGGACACCCCTGATCTATAACAACATATTTTGGGATGACATGCGAGTAGCAGAAAACATGGAAGGGGGGTTGCTTTATGCTGCTTGCCAGGTTTTCAGGCCACTTAGCTAGCTATTATTTGAGGACTAACATTTTACGGGCAATGTTGACAGCATCCTCAGAGGCAAAAAAGGTAGGCAGAAGGACTATCAACAGCCAAAGAGAAACTTGTACAGAGCTACAGAGAGTACAATCAGTCCCAGCTGTTAATGAAGCTAATGAGCAGCACCTTGTCAAGCTAATAATAGCTAATGCTATTGTCAAGCTAATAGGCTAATGAGCAGCACTAAAGGCTGGGACTATTTAAGATTGTCCTCTCTGTAGCTCTGTACAAATTTGTCTTTGGCTGTTGATAGTCCTTCTGCCTTTTTTTGCTTCTGAGGATGCCGTCAACAATGCATGGCAAGAATGGAGGACGGAGTGCCTGAACCTTTAAGAGGGAATTTAGGTAGGTTTAGCTCAACATTAAAGGGTTTAAAAAGCAGCACCTGCTTTTAAAATTCCCTTTTCTATGCAGTTTTTAAAGGTACAGGCACTCTGTTCTCCATTCTAGCATGGTGAAACATTAGGCCTTGAAATACAGCTTGCCAAATGGAGAGAAAACCCAGGAAGCAACAAACAGCAATGGATTATAGCTGGCCAGAAGAATCTTAGATCCTACACTGAAGTGTGTCTTTCAAGCTATTTTTTCACTTATTTGATATCTACTGATTTTTTTTATCCACTTAGTGTTCTGGAATGAAACCCCAGTGGATCATGAGGCATTATCTGTATTATGCAATAAATGGATTGACAATTTGCTGTCCTTTAGTAATAGTTTTCTAACTAATAGTAGGACAAGTTTTGGGTATTTTGCACTTTTGATGCCTGAAAAATTAGATATGCATTTATTCATAATGTACAGTGGCACCTCACCTAACATGTTTAATTTGTTCCGGAGGCATGCTTGTTACGTGAAACGCTCCTTATGTGAAGATGATTTTCTTATAGGAAATAATGGAAACTCAGATAATTGGTTCCGCTACCCAAAAAATATTCATATATAAATATTAACTGCTTATAAAAATTATTACAAAACACTGTAATATAACAAAGCACAAAACACAGAACATACAGTAACACACAACACTGCAATAAAGAAAATACTGAACTGTACTGTAGCTTTGAAAACCTTCATGGTTGGTGTGATGGTTACATAAAGCGGGATGACTTTGACTGCAATCCTAAAGACACTTTCCTGGGAGTAAGTCCCATTGGACACAATGGGGCTTATGTTTGAGTAAACATGGTTAGTATTGTGCTGTTTCAGAATCACTAATGGAGTCACTGCTATCCATTGGCTCAATGGAATCTTTGTCTTTTTGTGCAACTTTAACATTCCCTGGCTGCTGACGGGGAGCAGCACTAGATCATTGATAAGGCACACTTTCCACGCTGCCACACACAGATCCCACATACAAACCTGGCTCAGAGTGCTCCCCCCAGACCCCCAGAGTGCTCCCCCCATGAGTTCCCTGGCCATGGAAGCCTATTCACAACTTTGCCCAGGGCCCCACTGTAGCTCAAGCTAGTCCCCTCATCCCCCCTGTGGGTTCCCTTGCCATGGAAGCCTGTTCTAAAGTTCCTCGGAAGTGCTCTTTACACAAGTCAAAATTTCTGAGAAAATTTTGCTTTTTACACAAAATGCTCTTTATTCAAGTCGCTCTTTACTCAAATTACCACTGTACATCTTCCCATAATGAATCCTTTTTAGTTTGGGTTTTTGATTGCTAATCCCTGCCTGAATGACACAAGAACATTGTTAAGGTTGTGGTTTGTGAAAAGCAACTTATCATGTTTACCTTATTATTTTCATTTTAAAAGGCAGACTTTCCCCCCGTTTTCTTTTCCTTTAGAGGTGAAAAGTTCATCTGTTCTTTCTTTGTATTGACCCTGTAATGTTGTGCTAACAAGTTCTGCTCTCACCAGATATATATCAGTATCATTAGCCTCAGGACTACATTCACATCTGGTAATACTAAAATGGAGAACATAAGTGGTCCAGTGTAGCGAGAACACCTCACACTAATTTCATGCCAGCTTGTCTTACAAACAGGCCAGTAACTGAAGGGAAAAATTTCTGCCCTGGTACAATCAACCTATATTCTGTAAACATCAAATACAGAAATGTACTCTTTGAAGAAGACAAATATTTTGTAACATTAAGGAAAATTATAGCTATAGAAAAAAAAATCTAAGCCTGCTAAGAAAATAAAATACCACATTCCAGTTTTAATCCAGATACTTGATCATTAATTTGAAATTTCATATTTATATATTTTATATGAGAAGAAAAAAAGATTTCAATTTGCTTTTTAAAATACATACAGACATACATGTTGCGCTGAATAATAACTATGGGTGCATTTCTAACCTAGGCCATCACAACTCATCAGTCTTCCCATTCCTGTGGTGATGTAGGGAGGCAAACACATGTCTGTGCACTGATCTAACTTACTCCCAAGAGAAATGTCTTAGGGCACTTTGGTGATCCTCCAGGTCAGCACAGGACTCATGCTGCGGTGTAGACTGGCCTAAATGGAGGTTAGGATTTCAGCCTAAGGCTGCAATCCTAAAGACACTTTCCTGGGAGTAAGACCCATTGAGCACAATGGGCTTACTTTTGAGTAGACATGGTTAGGATTGTGCTCTTAGTTCCATATTGCTTTGTCTTTAGAATATGTGCAGCATTTAAGTAGAGCCAATGTACACCTTCAAGCATGACTGAGAAAACGTATTCTGCATCCTTCCCTAGTGACTCTGATGCTTCTCTGAACATGATCCTGTATGATCAACAAAGACTTTAATGTTTCTCTCAGTCACCAGCCAGATAAATGCAATTTGTACACAAATAAGTCTGCAGGCGCAAAAGGAAGAATGGAGGTTAAAATATAAAGACTCCCACCATGTTATCACTTTCAGATGACTACTGGAAGGCATGCAAATCACGTAGACAGATAAACCCTCTGGTACATTCTTAATCATCCTCTCAGTTCCCAATATTTCTCAGTGTTCAAGGACAATAGCATAAGATACTTTATTATGCCATTTACTGCCAGCATGATGGTAAAAGAAGCAGAGTTTGGAATGATTCAGCTGCCAACTGCAGTAGTGATAGTGGGTCCATTATGTTGATACTTACCATAAGATATTGAGAACAGTGGCTTAATAAATAACTTATGCCTTCACCCTGAAAGCCAAAACCAGCTCTGCCAAGGCAGCTGAGACCGAACATTGTCAGTCATGCCATTTAGTACAAGCACGGTTCCAAGAACGGTTGGTGACCTTGAGTGGTACATTCTTAATTGTAACCCCGGGTGACATAGCTAAGTGGCTTTTCTAAACTGATTGCAAGGATAAAGCGTAGCACTGATTCCGTCAAAACAATTAGTTACTTTTTCTCCTTGTGTGTCTTAATACTCAGTTACTTTGCATTCCATGTATTGCCTGCAAAGTGGCTTGCTACCTAGGTGAATACAGAATATATGTTTGGACCACTCTCATCTCAAATCGATTTAATTGGCTACATCAAAGGACCACAGTAGACAAACTGGTAATGATTTTTATTTAGACACCTTCCAAGCTATGTATCTGTCACTTGTCTGTGGATATCTCTTGGTTATCTTGGTCACATATTCTGCTGTCAATTGGGTCTTACGCAGTTCTCAGTAGTAAATATGCATTCATTGGTAGGATCTTGCTCCTGGGCAGATTTGTCTGAGGTCATGTACCAGCTACCAAGGGTAGCTTTATCAGACTGTGCTTGTATGTGGTGGAGCTTCATTGAGAATGGGCTTGTCAGGAAGTTTTCCAGTCCAGCAGATGGGTCTTAGGAGTTTTCTGGGCTGCATAGGTTGGCCACCTAATAAATCATCCTGCAAGCACTGCTTGGTTGTGAGGCCATCATGCCAGTGCCTCCACAGAGGGTGATGGTAGCTGAGTGGCATTGTGGTTTCTGGGGATATTGTTGGTATTGCTGGGATGGCTGTGGCTTGGATTCTGCTGCATCTTCTTCTCTGCTCTAGGGGGCTGGACTTAAAGATTATAAGAACATAAGAAGAATCATGCCCATCTCCTGGCGTACATGGGGTCTCCAAACCCAGGCACCAGGGCCAGATGCCATTTAGTGACCAGCCTCTGGGTCCCTGCAAGCTTCTAACCTACTTAGCCAAATACAACCGGAGCTGTGCTCTGGTCATGTTCAGAGGGTGTGCTGTGGGCCAAAGATAATTTATAAATAAAAAGTAACCTCTTATGCTGTTTAAAGGCCTTAGAAAGTGCTTGGGTGTGTGTGGAAATGATGATCCATTTGAGGATGTGCTTTATTTCTGTGATGTGTGTTGGTGCTTGAAAAAATCTAGGAATTTGAGCCCATTTATTTTCATTTATTCATTCATCTAGTTCCATCTCTATTGTATTTATTAAATTTTATATTTAATTTTTTTCTGGCCCACAACACTGCCAGTTATTTGATGTTGCCCTTTGAAAACCTTGCCCGTTGCCCATTGAAAACCTTGGAGACCCTGCATTTGAAAAAGAGCATGCCCGCCCTTCTGGTTGCATGAGTTGCACTATTCAGGCAGAAATTTAAAAGCCCATTATAACTGAAATAACACCTTTAAAAACCAGAATATATTTAGTATGTGTGTGTATAAAATTCTTTATATAAATTCAGGTAGCTAACACACACACACACACACCCACAGAGAGAGAGAGAGAGAGAGAGAGAGAGAGAGAGAGAGAGAGAGAGAGAGAGAGAGAGAGAGAGAGCTCAAGTATCCAACATTTTTCTTTTTTCCTCCATCTTCAATAACTACATTTAACTTAATTTTTTTACTCCAGGCAGAAAGAATATATCTCAGCATGGCAAGTGAGGTCATGCTGAGGAAACAGACAATGTCTTATACTAAGAACAATTTTATGTTCAACCATTGCTCTGATGTTTTCTGCCTATTGTGATCATGGCTGGTTGTTATTGAGCGCTATGGCGTTGGGAGTAAGATCAGGTATGATTAAAAGACATTTCTAAAATCTAGCAAGCAAACATCTTGGTTGGGAAGTATTGTAGGAGCAGCTGCTGGGAAAAGGCCTGTTGAAATTTGAACAGGAAAAAAATTCAGGAAACTGTCAATACTCAGGGATCTTTAAACCTTTTCCATTGTCAGGTTCTAGGTAGACATTCAGTGCACAGGAATGATGTTAATAAAACTGAGAGTCCAACTGACCTCAGCTCCCTGGATTTTTATGGTCAGGCAATGGAACAAACATGGAGTCTGTTGAACCTTGCAGTGGAGTTTCAGCCTTAGGAGTAGTGGTGGGCTCCAGCAGGTACGCACCTACTCTATAGAACTGGTTGTTAATGGGAGATAGGACATATAAAGTTTAAAAATAGCCATTTAAAGGTGGCTGCCAGATGGGCATAGAACCGGTTGTTAATTCGTTTGAATCCCATCACTGCTTAGGAGGCCTCCTCAGGTTAAATAAATATTTTCCCAGGATTAAGAACAAATCTTTTTGTGATTCCAGGTAGCAAATACAGAGGTACCTTGGTTTATGAGCATAATCTGTTCTAGAAACATGCTCATAATCTAAAATGCTTGTACAGAAAAATGAATATTTCCATAAGAAATAATGGAAACTCAGACAATTCATTCCTTACCTTTTCAGTGTGCACTGCAGGGTTGAAAAATAGTCTGATACAGATTGGCACCCCCAGCCTACCAAATTCTCTGATTCCCAATGCATCTGTATGCATCTAATGCCTCAATTAATAATCCAGTGAAGCATCAATACTTGGAATTCAATCAATGTGGCATCCGAGGCTTCAGTTGTATGAAAGTATAACAAAGCTGTAGATGGTGTGGGGAATTACAGTCATCCTCTTCCTCATTTGCAAGCCATTTATTGATGTAGATTTTTATTCTTTTTTTCTGAGTGCTTAAAAACCATCGCACTATCTCACTATTCCATCAGTTCTCCTTCTACTTCACCTTCCAATTCCCCTTCCTTTGCTCTTGTCAGAGGCAGTACTAACTGATCATAATTAGGATCTGGGAAGAAGTCCTTTCTTTATACCAATGCTTAGTTTCCCCTCTCATACTTAAAAGGACATTCCGAATGCTGGGATGTAAATTAGGGATAAGAATAATAAGTAACATTCAGATTGGAAGGAAAAGGGCAAGAGCTACATAATTATGATAAGATTGCTACTCAATATTTCCTGTGGTTAATTCAGAAATCATTTTTTTAATGTTCACTCCCAGAGTTAAGTCAGAGAAGAAAGACTGGAATGAATAGACTTCACATCAGCAGCATACTTTGAGGTATCAGATCACCAAAAAGACCCTGGGTATAAGTGGAATTTGAATGTTATTCAATGATGTACAACTATTAAATTTTCAGACAGCAAAATGTGTGTTGACTTGTGTAATCTATGAGCAATGGGGAGGGTACATATTGTAAATAAAATGAAATTAAGGACAAGTATGTTCCAAACCCTGGGTCTCATCTATATCTGAGCCAACCTCTGTATCCTATATGGCTTCCAATGTCTACCAACACTTGTCACCCGCTTCTGTAAATTATGGCACTCGGAAATAGAAACAACAAGCTAGTGTTTGTCAGAAATATGTGAGAAAGCTGTACAAAGGAAAACTGCCTCAAAACACTCCCCATCCCTCTGCTGCCCAACACAAACCTTACTTTTGCCGCTGGCTGTTGGATGGGCTGTGGCACCTGTACAGAGTTGCCTAGCTATGCCTAAGCTGACTTGCATGTAAGCAAGCCAGCTTACATTAATAACCATTAATATTCATGTTACTTCTTGTATTATAAGCTTAGGTCTGAAATGTTAAGATTGCAGTTCTTAATGCTGTTACTAACACTGTGAATTTATCCATGGACTTTAAAGATGCATATCTGTGCAAAGGATTACAGTTCTAACTGAACGACAGCCCTGGTAGATAAACATTTGTATAATATAATTACACCATCCACCATGTAACAACATATAAAGCATAACTAAACGCTGTAGCATAACTAAATAATTGAGGGAACGTAGTGTAATTTAGTGAGAATGAACACAGGAACAGTCACTAACAGCTGGTCCTGGGTCAGTTGGAGCAGAATGAAGCAGGCAGTATGAACTGAATGCAGAGGAGGCTATTATGGCCGTTCAGCCAATCAACGATCCAGATTTGGATTGCTGCACTTTTGGGAGATGGGAAACAAACAAGCTTGATGGACAAGTACCATTTTAAAGTATTGATAATTTCCATGTAAATTAAAATGATATAGCTGAAAGAGGAATAACAGCCCTGGAGGGATGCTTGGCAGGCTGCCTGCTTATTACAACAATTCAGTCACCAAGCAAGGGTATCGGAGTTATTTAGATTTACAGCTGTAACTTATCCTTGATGCTGAGTAGTTTGGGCAATAATATATCCCTCCCAAGAGTTAGCCATGATGCAGAGTTTATTGACTTTAAAAAGTGGCAGAGCCCATGTCCCTCTGTGTACAGGTATATAATTCTTCAGTGATTAAGACAATAGAGACACCATGACACAAAAAAGCACAGCTAGCTAATTCATTTTCTCCAGACCCACTATCAACTTTTCTTCTTCTTCTTCTGCTTCATCATCTTCATCATCATCTTCATCTTTATCATCATTTTCATCTAGGAAGTAAAAGGAGGAAAAATGGAGACAAATTGTCAAACGGACATGGGCATCTCACATAAATTTGCTTCCTAAAGCAACTGCTTCAGTTGGCCTGATGGGCATATTTGGCCCTGCTCTTATATTTCAGGGCATGTACACATGTGTACATGTGTGCTTAGTGTCAGCCTGGAGAACATGTGTTGAGAAAAACGTGGGGCGACTGGCCAACAATTCCCACCAGTACCAGCCCCAAGACAACATAGGAGCATGCAGTTCATCAGCAGAATACATATATTTTGAAGATATTGGGAGCAGGCACAATCAGGTCACAGAGCAGTCCAAGGACATGTTCATGATACAGTAGTCCAGTACAAGGCAGCAAATCACTTTCCACACTGACAGCACTTCCAGTTACCTCTCTTCTTCCTACACCACACTTGAGTGGTACATTCAGCTGGCGTATATCCCAGCTAGCCTGACTGCCCTCCAAACAGCAACAGATTCCATGCAGACCAGCACATACACATTCCACAGAGGTGTGCTGCATTATCCACTCATTTGCCAGTGGTCACATGTCTTGTACCCAGTATCTCCAGTTTGAAAACCAGCTACTAACTGAAAAGCCTGACAACATGGACCAGTAATGTAGCTATTGCAAAAGGTCTTAGAGCAGCGTTTCTCAAAGTGGGGGTCAGGACCCCTTTTGGGGTCGCCTAGAGCTTTCCTGGTAGGATCTAAAGACCTCTGGTGCAGGGGGCCAGGTCAGGCTTGCCAGACCTCCAGCTGTAGCTGTGCGCGTACTGGGGCTGACTGACAGCCTCAGGTCCCAATCCTATGCATGCCTACTCTGAAATAAATCCCATTATAGTCAGGGGGCCATTACTCCCATGTAAATGTGGATAGGATTGCAGCCTCAGGGCCCAATCCTATGCATGCCTACTCTGAATTAAATCCCATTGTGTTCAATGTGTGCATAGAACACACATTCCATTTGTAACAATGAAAATACATCCTGCATATTGAATATTTACATTACGATTCATAACAGTAGCAAAAATACAGTTATAAAGTAGCAACGAAAATAATTTTATGGTTGGGGGTCCCCACAACATGAGGAACTTATAAAGGGATCATGGCGTTAGGAAGATTGAGAACCACTGCCTTAGAGCCACAGGCTAAGAAAACTATACGTTTTGTCAATCATTTCCACATTTTAAAACTGATCTGACATCAGGGTGACCATATGACCAGAAAAACTTGATATGTCCAGATTTTTTGCCTTCTGTCTATTGTAGGTGTCAAAATGTAGGTGTCCTACATTTTGGCTTCATTGTCGACTTTGTGATGGTGCACAGTACACCACCATGTCATATGTTGGATTCGTATTGAACAGCAGAATCCAATGCAAAAATCGGTTTTGAGATATCTCCTTCCTATCAAAACTTATGGCCGAAACAACAAAAAATATATAAAATACATTTTTGGGCAATTTTTTTAAGCGGGTAGGAATTTTGGCCTTGGAGTTCAGGAATTTTGGGTTTGGCATCTGGTCACCCTGATCCAACTGAGCCTTGCCTGTTCCCAATGCAAGTTTACTGGCTCCAAATGCATATATCTTGCTAGAACAGCTGATTTCAACCTTGTGGACCACATCCACTGCTATGGGCTCCCAACTTGGGGACAGAAGGAGGTACAAGTTTACCCAGTCAAAAATCTATGGCTAAATCAGTCTTCTCCAGTCACAAGATTATAACTTTCTAGACTTATAACTTGATTAAGGGAGCTTGTTGAGTGACAACAAACCACCACAGCATCAAATGGGTGTGAAAGACATTCATTGGCATCCTTCAGTCTCGAAAGACTATGGTACCGTGCTCAGAAGTAGAGGTCCTAAAACAGCATCTTTTATATGACTGAACAGGCCAATTCGAGAGTGGCAACCCCTTCCACACTGAGGGCAGATACAGTCAGTCCCCTGCCCAGCCCCCAGATTTTGCTGTTTCCGGGACTGCCTCTTTGTCTCAGCCTGCCAAATGAGTGTCTATTCGAACTGAAGAAGGCCATGCTGCATCTTTTGCCTCCATGCTGAACGATCAGAGATCAGGGTTTCCCAGTTGTTGATGTCCATTCCCAGGGCCTTTAGATCCCTCTTGCAGATTTCCTTGTATCACAGCTTTGGTCTCCCCCTAGAGTGCTTTCCCTGTGCTAGTTCTCCATACAGAAGGTTCTTTTGGAATCCGACCATCGGCCATTCTCACAACATGTCCAAGCCAGTGTAGACGTCGCTGTTTCAAAAGCGTGTACATGCTAGGGATACTAGCACGTTCCAAGACTGCACCATTTGAAACTTTGTCATGCCAAGTGATGCCAAGAATACGTCGGAGACAGCGCTTATGAAATGTGTTCAGCTTTCTCTCCTGCCGCACATGAAGGGGCCAAGACTCACTGCAGTACAAGAGTGTGCTCAGGATACAGGCTCTATAGACCTGGATCTTTGTATGTTTCGTCAGCTTCTTATTAAGCCATACTCTCTTTGTAAGTCTAGAAAACGTGGTAGCTGCTTTACCGATACATTTATTTAGCTCAGTATCTAAAGAGAGAGTGTTGAAGATAGTTGAGCCGAGGTACACAAAGTCATGCACAACCTCCAGCTAGTGTTCAGAGATTGTAATACAGGGAGGTGAATCCACGTCCTGACCCATGACTTGTGTTTCCTTCAAGCTGATTGTTAGTCCAAAGTCTTGGCAGGCTTTGTTAAAATGGTCCATTAGTAGTTGGAGGTCTTTGGCAGAGTGAGCAGTAACAGCAGCATCATCAGCGAAGAGGAAATCCTGCAAGCATTTCAGCTGGATTTTGGACTTTGCTCTTAGTCTGGAGGGATTGAAGAGTTTTCCATCTGATCTGGTCCAGAGATAGATTCCCTCTGTTCATTTCCAAAAGCATGCTTTAGCATGACAGCAAAAAAGATCCCAAATAAATTTGGCGCGAGGACGCAGCCCTGCTTTACTCCACTTCGAATGTCAAAGGAATCTGATGTTAAGCCATAAAAAACTACAGTGCTCTTCATGTCATCGTGAAAGGACCTGATGATGTTGAGGAGCTGAGGTGAAAGACAAGACACTCATCATCTAGTAAAGGAGGATCTCACCTAACATAAGATCTCTTGGAGTTTTATAGGGATAAATACACAGATGGGCGCTCTGTGTCCACTGATTTGGTATCCTCGAATTGACTCATCAGTGACCCAGGTCCACCTTTAAATGCCTTATAACACGGGAGAAAAGCACCAAAATCCAATTTCCTACCTGCATGCTGAGAAATAATTTTAAGATCATTCCTTTAGATTCCATTATTCACATTATCTAGAGACTGAATGCAGTATAGTGTTTATACACATGCATTATGGGGCAACAATAGAGGAGCAACAAACCTGGAATTGGGTCTTTAAAACTATTTTCCCACTGATTTGATATCCTCTGTTTTTTTAACCTACCTGCTAAGGTATGTTTAAAAGTGGGTGCTCCCTTTTTATTTAGCAGGGGTAACTGCTTAGTACCCCTGCTTAGTCCAGCAATATCTTTTCTATTCTTCTGGTGTTCTTTTGCATTTTTTTAGATAGTGAGCCCTTTTGGAACAGGGAACCATTAGTTATTAATCTTCTTTGTAAACAACTTTGGGAACTTTTAGATGAAAAGTGGTATTAAATGCTGTTCATAGTTAATTAATAATTTAATTCGGTGAGGGTTCCAGAACAGAACTCCATGGAATAATGAGACCTCTATAACAACCCTCGCACTAGAATCATCTCATGTTTTCTGTTCCCTGGTGTGTTCTTTGTCTGTGCCTCACCTTACAACCCCCAGTGGAGCATCAGAAAGTCTCCCAGTGCTGCATTAATTGTCAGTCGAAGCTCTGTTACGCCCCTTTTAGTCGAAGTGTGCCTTTTAGAACACTGTTAGAAAACTGTCATAAGCACCTAATTAACTCAATTGTAACACTCTTAAAGTGTCAAGTGACATTCATTAGGATGTACAAAGAGACAATATTTGAAATCTGATTTAAAAAATCCTCATTTATTAATCATACAGCAAATAAAACCAAAATCACTGAAAATTAATACCCACCTCCACTTTGCCTTATGTTTTCATGAAAAAGAAAGACATATGAGCATTAATTATGAACTGAACTAGAAATATAGGCACAGCAGAGTCACTCTGAGTCGCTGTTGGGAAGTTCAGCAGTTCAGTTCTGTTCTGTGGACATTTATGTACAAAATATGTACAATATTATGAACAAAATACCCACAATCTTTGTAATTTCCATTCATAAAAAGAGCTAAATGAACAGTTATGATGAATATAAAAGGAAATAAGACTTCCAAAAGTCAGCTTTGGAGGGTCAAAGTTGGCATTTTTTGGCCAGGGGCTCCCCACACAAGAAGCTGGAAAAATGACTAGGGGGTTCTCAAACAGCACCTAGAAATAGGAAGGTACTAGGAGTGGCAGGCCTCTTGGTCATCATGGGGCAGAGAGGGAGAAAAAACAAAATCTCGTGTAATAATTATTGCAGCCTCGAGCCCCCTAGAGTTAAGTTTCCTCTTCCGTTCTTCATTTTCTCCACCCCACAGTCCATACTACTTTAGCCTAGATCTCTAGTAATCTTTCCACCCATTTTCACGTTGCCTTCTTTGCCTTTCATGGAACCTTTCACCCCTCTTCCCCTAATAATACCTTATGCCTCAAGCTCAGTTGTGAGTGAATGGGCAAATACAGTTTTCTTTTTGTTGTCCAAACCTTTTGACAGGAGAGCCACATCATCTCTGTGACACTGTTTCAGGGGCCAAAAAAACTAATTTACATTTCAAATTTGAACAAATTTACATATAAAAATGTATTAGAGTGGATTACAAAGCTTGCCAAGGGCCACATAGAGAAGTCTTGCTGGAGGCTGCAGTGAGGCTAGCCGAGGGCTGCATCTGACCCCTAGGCTGGGATTTGGATACCCCTTGTCTATACAGTGAGTTATCAAGGTCAGTTACTTTCCATTTTTTATTCCTTTCTGAATCAACAATATTTCATTGTTTCATTCATCCTCCCCTTGCTCTTCTGTACCCTGCTGAATCCCAGAGCTATGATCCTTGACCCTCATCCTTGATCATGAAAAACAGATGTGGTTTTTCTCTATGTGCACATGTGAAATATGTTTCGGAAAGCATTCATGGTAACTTAGGCTGCAATCCTAACCTTCACTTAGGCTGGCCTAAGCCCCATAATACATTCTGTGCTTACCTGGGTGTGTCACAAAAGTGCCATAAAACACTTCTGGGGAAGAATTAGGGCAGTGTGCAGACACACACTTGCCTCCCTATTTCACCATGGGAATGAGAAGACCAATGAATTGTGCCAGCCTAGGTTAGGATTGCACCCTTAGTGAATCATTTGGGTGTAATGGAATTCTTGTGAATTGACTGTGAATCTCTCCTGCCTTGAGTAGCAGCACTGAGACTGGCTGAATAAAAGTAATAATGAAGAAGGATCATGCTTTCCATGTAGCACTTCAGCTTCAATACATAATGGTACGGTTTAACCCTCCCATATGAGCTCTTCCTTGTTACAAGACCTCTGGCAGAGAGAGAGAGAGAGAGAGAGAGAGAGAGAGAGAGAGAGAGAGAGAGAGAGAGAGAGAGTTCTTTTTGAATAATCTCTTCGAATGGTTGACTTCTTCACCCATTTTCTGTTCAAAATAATGGAAAGTGATTGACAAGTTAGAAGATCCAATTTTGTTCTTCCTTCTGATGAAGGTAGAACACAAGGCAGGTTTTCACAAACTCCACAAAAACTTGAATTGACAAGTCTTGCCACATCTGACCTCTTAAATCTTCAGCAGACTCATCATTCCTGTCTGTTTTCCCCTTCTGTATTTCAGATAAATGAAATGCAAAATACTTCTGTCAGAGACCTTGGAGATCTGCTTTTTATTGACAAGAATGGACCAGTGGACCAACACAAGGCAGCTTTATAAAGTACAGTATTAGCAGCTTAAAAGTGAGTTAATATTGGTAATCATTAATGAATGCACAGGTCTATGATCAGTGTAAAAGAGCTGTGGTGGATCAGTGATTAAAGTACCCCACTTTTCTCATACCATAGTGGCTTACAAAGCTTACAAAGCTTTTCATTCCTCCCCTCCCGCTGTCCTCACATCAACCCTGTGAGGTTGGAGAAGCTAAGAGTGAGTGACTCTCCCAAGCTCACTCAGGAAGACTCAAGGCCTATGAGGAATTTCAACCAGAATCTTCAACCTGAATCTTCAACCAGGTCTCAGTCCCAACTCCCTAACCACTACACCATCTTGGCTCTCAAAAACACAGTTAGAGATACAGCCTCCAAAATTCAATCACATTGTGAGAATGGGATGATTATGGTTTCTGATTAATCTCTCACTCCTTTCTGCTTCTCAGGCTGTAGCTTTGCTGGCCAGCCCTGACTCTCCCATGAGGTGGGCAGCTTTTGTGCCTCTCCGGTTGCGCCATGCTGCCTAGGCTGCTTCTCTGGCTGGACAGGGTTTATCCCCCCACGACGCAGAATAAGTACACGGAGGCAGATGTGGAATTAAGGGCCACTTTATTAACTATTTAATACAATAAAAACAGGGGAACTGCTACAAGTCGTGCTGGTAACTACAAAAATAGGGAAGGGCGAAAGCTTGGCTCAGGTCACACTCCCACCGGTAGGGGCCCTTCAACGCCAACTCCACGGTCGAGATAGCCGGGCGCTCAGTCAACCGGTCATCCAGTTTTGACAGAGCCTATATTACATCCCAGGTACAGGGCTAGCCGCATAAGCCTATGTCCGGTCTGGCAAACACTAGGCTCGCTCTGCATCACCCTGATCCTTTGCTATCTCAGGCAATCACCAATGGCCTATCCTTCCTATTCCAGCACGACACCTGCCATAAAGTGACCAATTTATTTAACCCACACTTCCAGTACAATTTAGGGTAGGCAAAAAAGAGCCCCGGCCAGAGCCAATCAGCAGGGACCCCAAAAATTCCTACCTGGCCCAAAATGCGACCAGCAAAGCTTAAACTGTACAGAGAGGGAGGGAGGGGACGCCGCTCCTCAGCCGACTGAGGCATCTCTGGGCGAGGTGCCCGGATGCTTAGTCAGGCGCCGCCCCCTTGGCCCCAGCAGCCAATAGCTGCCCTGCACATCTCCCCCCGGCTGTACCATCTGTCCGGGGGGGGGGGATAAATCCAGCCGGCCAGCCCATGCTGCGGGGTGGCCAGCATCATTCTTGTGGCTGGCTGCACTGCCTCTGCTGAATCTCTGGCCGGCCAGGGTCCACCGCACTGTGCCCTGAGTCTCCAGCAACTTCTGCCTGCTCCAGAGAGCTATCCAGTAGACTGGTGAGATCCACGCCTGTGTGTGTTTGTGTGTGTGTGTGTGTGTGTGTGTGTGTGTGTGTGCGTGCGTGCGTGTGTGTGTGTGTGTGTGTGTGTGAATGAGTGAGTGTGTGTGTGTGTATGTGTGTGTGTGTGTAAGTGTTTGAGTGTGTATGAATGAGTGAGTGAGTGCATGGCGGTGTGTGTGTTTGTGTGTGTGAATGAGTGAGTGCATGCAGATGTGTTTGTGTATGTGAGTGTGTATGCATGAGTAAGTGCATGGGGGTGTTTGTGTGTGAGTAAATGAGTGAGTGCATGGGTTTGTGTTTGTGTCTCTGTGTGTGAATGAGTGTGTGTGTTTGTGTCTGGTACACCCCACCCACCTATCTAAACCTGGCACTCCACCCACCCACCTATCTAAACCTGACACCTATCTAAACCTACCTAGCCACTGACCTATCCCCCCACCTACAGTACCTATGCACACACCCAGCCACCTACTTATCCTTTAGGAGAGACTTAGGGGTCTGCGTCAGAATCATGTCTGCTTTGAGCCTTTGGGTGATGGGAACAGGTACTGTAGGGCTGGGGTCTATGGGATAGGATCGTATCTCTAAGTTAGGTTTTCAATTTAAAAATTTCAATAGTTGTACAATTGTACAAAAGTACAATTAAAAATACAATAGTGTTTTCCAATTTAAAAAGTACAATTAAAAAAGTACAAAAGCACAAATTAAGTACAGGAAAGCAATACACATGTTTTTAGCCTTTATTTTAATATATCCTACATTTGTCCTACATTTTTTGGGCTCTTCTACATTTTTTTAACAGGGGAGTAATTTTGGCTTGGATGACAGGAATTTTGGGGGACTTGTCCTCCAATTTGGGTTTGGACATCTGGTCACCCTGGCTTAGGAGCAGGTAGAAGTTCTCCTGAGAATAAGGGAATATTTTTCCCTTTGCCTCATATAATATCCAAGGGGGCTACTTGGATCTTACCCATGGAGGGTGTTCAGGTCTGGGAGGGGGGATATAGCAGAGATCTGTTCTGCCAATCCCACCTCTTTCCAGGGCTGATCCACATCATTCCACTGTCCCCCACCAAGAAATACTGCCTTCTCACCCTGTTTCACTCTCTCTCCACACCACGGCCACCTCATGGTTCTCTTATCTTTGATCCTCTTTCTCTTCTTGATGAAGTGTTGGTGGTGTGGTACAGGCACACCTACCAGTACCGCTCACTCTGTGGATGTTGCAATATGCTTTACAGTATGTTTGTGATACCATTGGCCACCACAGGGACCACTATGGCAGCTTAATATCGGGTTTGGAGTGTGCTATCTATGAGGTTTATTTCTGAGAAGATATGCAGAGGATTGGGCAACAAGTGTCCCAGACTGCCTTTACATGTGGTATTGTTCAGTCATCAAGAATTTGCTTCTACTTAACATCAGGAATATTGTTTTTCGCATGCCAAGAGCTTTGTGGTAAGCTCCACTTTAGCCACACACAAGTCCCATTAAAGTCAATATAAATTTACCCTGTGCATAAGTCTATATGGGTCTTCCTGCATTATTGAACACCCAAGAGTAAACACTCCGACATTTCATCCATTTGCTGTTTTACTTTCAGTGAATTGCTCTTATACTTGGGGCCTGCAGCCAAGATTTTGGCTGGTAAATATTTGAAACATTCCTTCAGTCAACAGGGCATCACCTCAAACACTGTTGCTATCAGTTGACTTTCTCTCTCCCTATACTTCCCACCTCTCTGTCCTGATTCTTCCATGATGCTGAAGTATTGTGCAAAATGAATGTGTAGGTGACCCCGGAGCAGACATGTTTATACTTGAGGTCTTATTTGTTCCATTCCCCCCTGAGCAAAACAGCATATACATGTGGGATGAGGAGACCCTAAATATCTGGAGAAGAAAATAATAAGTAGTGACACATCTAATTTCACTGTCAACAGATTAACAAAGCCATACAATGTGGATGAATGGAACAATGCAGACCATCCACAGCATACCAGTGTGCCATGGCATAGTGGCTGAAAATCGCTGCTCCAGATTGTCGAGACCTTAACAAGCTGAGGTCATTTGGATGAAAGCAAAGTTGGCTCTAAAGCGCTTTGTGTGGGAGGAGATGGCAACCACAAAGGCAACCAGTGGTACTCAGTTCTTGAAAGATGGAACTTCTCTATGTATTGTAAACTAGTATTAGTCTGCAGCTGTTGCTTGCAGAGGTCCCTTCAGCCTTCTCTGCCATTGAAGACCATGGGAATAGACCCTTCACCCTGCTTGTTTGACAGGGAAGATATGGCCTTCTCTACCCCAGAGAAGGTCTTGTTTCTAATTGCACAGCTTTATTAAAAGCCTGATATTGCTGAACAGGCAATGCTAGCAACAGCATCCAGGCTTGTTATGGATCTGAATACCAATGCAGATTGTTTCTATTCCTAGGTGGTGAGTGTAGGAGTGAGCTTGTTGGGATATGTATATGTTGGTGGACATGAGGAGCACAGTTACATCTAAAGCAAGGCTCACCTTGTTTCACAAGGTGTTACCAGGTGTGTCTTTGTGTTACACGCTCTCCTTCTTGCTGTCCTCATAGATTTCATAATCTGCTGCAGGTAACCTTCCCTATTATGAAAGTGCTTTCACAACTATAGCACTGTTCATACATTGTTCACCTGATCTATTATGTGTTCTAAGTTTTTTCATGAAAGATCCTTTTATACCCTAGATAAGCACCGGTAGCAAGACAATTGCACATGCTATTTTGCGAGATATGCCATTCAGTTCTTTAAACTGCAACTGTCTGATGAAATCAAATGGCTACAATTTTCAGCCATGAATAGATTGTGCAATTGACATATTAATAGTCCTTCAATTCAAAATAGTCTTCCAGAACTTTCTGCCACAAGAAAAATATCAGGCATCAAATCTAAAGTATTGCATTCCGATTACACTGTCTTTCTAAACCTGCCAAACCATGTATATGAGGAATAATAATCAGCATGTCTCATTGAAAGGACCAAATACTACCTGATACTCCATCAGGTTTATTTAAATGAGCTATTCAGCTAGCTTGTTAACTGTCAAGGAAATTAAGATTTTCAAGTATACGCAAAGATTTTCCTTCTGCAGTTGAGCTACTCCATGACAATGGGCCAGATTAGATAATATCTCCCTTCTGATCTGGCCTATTGTGCAGAGGGGAGAGTAGTCGTCCATGCTGGTGGCATCACTAAGGAGGATGAAGGGTGGCAACTGCAACAGGCAGCAAGCATTAGGAGACAACAAGCTGAGATTGCCCATGGTGGTCAAAATTGTGAAACCCTGGTAAGTATGATTAATACCATTCTGTTATATATCATTGGAAAGCTAATTTAATGTGGAATGCAATGAAACAAACTGCATTGGAATACCTCTATTCTGTTGAAAGATATGGTAAATCAAATATTTTTATTTATTTGATTTCATCTGGAGGGGGGGACGATTACCTCAAAATCAAGGAATCTTGGATTGAAATCTTATACCCACAGTGGAGTAGCTGGGAGGGTGCGGGCAACAAACCATAAGGGGGCAACAAGCTGAGCTTGACACTAGTGATGAATAGTGTGTAAAAAAGGGTCTGTATGAATGATAATACCATCATGTTATATATCGTTGGAAAGGTAATTTAAATGAAGAATGCAATGAAAAAACTGCATTGGAATATCCATATTGTATCAAATGTCATGGCTAATTAAGGCAAAAAGGCAACTTCAGCATTTGTACCGTGTGTTGACAGTGTCTGCTTGTTGTGGATTGGCGTTTCCTCCAATCCATGATGGATGCGATATGGAGATACCTGGCTGATCTGTTGCAGGGCCTGTCGCCAAAACATTGTCTTTCCCACTGAAGTGGTCCCTATTTATCTACTTGCATTTGTATGCTTTTTAACTGCTAGATTGGCAGGAGCTTGACTAAGGATGGGAGCTCACCCTATATGGCAGTACTCAGGTCTTGCACTGCTGGCCTGCTGAGCAGAATTCCCATCAAGCACTGTTCTAACTCTAGCGTACTAACCACTGAACCACTGCAGCCCACTGTTATGGCCAGTTATCCAGAAAATGAAAACACAAAGTCTATGGAAAAAAAAATTGATTTTCTTAACTTTTCCATGATACTGATTGCTCTGAGAGCCAATAAGATGTAATTCTTATACTGTATAGAACTAATAAGACATTACTATGAATCAGTTCTCATTTCTATATGCATATATCATAATAGAGTTACCCATGGTATATGGGTATACAGGCACTTATAAGTGATTCTCCTCTTATATTTAGCAGGCAAAGAATAGCCATTTCTCTTTGCCCCAGCCCAGTTTACCTAAGCAATAAGGGACACAATTTTAACTTGCTTACTTAAGTAAATTTGTTTTTGTTGTTGTGGGCAGGGGGAGGGCAACAAAACCTTCTTTGACTCCAGATAGCAAATAGGCCAATTAGCTATGCCACTAGCAGAGCAAATGGGTGGTGAAGAGCTGAGGAGGCAGCGGCAGATTTTTCCCCAATTTTCTTTTAAAAGTACTTGGGGATAACATCACTTCTTGCTTGTGACATCACTTCTGGGGCATTGCACCAGGCTACCTGATCAATTTGCTATGCCACTGTGTACATACTTTCCTGAGAGCAAGTCTCATTAAACAGCATGGCACTTACTTCTGAGTAGACAAGCCTAGGATTATGCTGAAAGTGTTTTAATACGTTTTAGCTGATCTGTAAACATAGTATTCACATGTGAATTTTATCATAAGACCCAGTAGCCTGAAGCAACTTCCTCAGTGAAATGTTGTCAGATTGATTCAGAGACAATTCCATGGAGATTTAATGTAAGGACATGAGTTATTCCTTTGCTGCAATATTAGAAGCTGGCCCTACAGGATGTGTTAGTGTGAGTTCTGGAAGACATTGGAGAGAATTTGATACTCATGATGACAGACTAAATGGTGCTATATTTTCATCACTTTCAGAAGGCACCAAATGTAACAGTGATTCATATTTTTCTGGACAGATATTGCTCAGTTCAGTCTCTGTTCAGTTTTTTGAAGGGGGATACCAGAACTGAAGTTTACCTATAAACAAGAAGCTTATTTTTATTTTTTCTCTTGAAATTCAAACATATGGTTTAGTTACGGTTGCTCAGTTCCAAGTTCAGGAAGAACTGGGATGGGGGGGTGGAATTGCTAGAGTGGTGTTCAATCACAATTAGGAAAGTTACGTTGTGGGACTTGGGGCTCCCCAGGAAAGGGGGTGAAAGTAGCCTCAGTGGTGGCCACTGGATAAAGCATGCTCAACTGTGTGTAGCAATAGCCATTTTGACACTGCTACACTCTATGGGGATGCCACAGTCAGCTGCCTTTCCAAGAAAATATGTATAGGATTTCATCCTTACCCACTAAAACCTTGTTTGGTGGAACTCAGGATATTTGCCCAACTGCTATAGCCTAATAGTGTCCATGCTAGAAAAGGCAGCACAGAAATTATGCCATGCAATACTTTACAAATCTTCCTGAAATTAAATAAGACTGATTGACTGTTCAGAGAAATCGTGCACATCTTTCAAATAGCACTATAAGTCATCCATAACAACTTTTGCATGGTGCGCCAAATTCCAAAAATAGTCTTTGATGGTTGTAAGTAGTGTATCAAATTAAAAGAATCTTTGACAATGTGGCCCATTTATATAATCAGCTTTCCATGTATGAACGTCATCAGTTATTCAATTAGAATAACCATTGTGGAATGATGAGTTTGAAGGTCAAATATATAAGCTGGACAGCTCAATCCCATACAAATTCCCCCATGTAGCAGAAACAGTGCAGCTTGTGCTGCATTCTGGGGGGTAATTTTGCATGCTTGAATTCTTCTTAGGGGAAAATTTTCCCCTTGTCCTTGGGAAAGCCTCAGTCAGCACAGTAGGTCTACTTAATGAAATATGCACCAGTGAAATCACAAGTGCAAGTCCAAACTGATCCATGTCAGTGGATCAGGGCCAGCAATAGGATATAAATCATGCTGGTGCTTCAGATCCCACCCCTCCCAGGTTTGATCCCACCAGGAGGAGACGCACTGTGCGTGCGCCGAGGTCGGCATGCATGCAGTATGTCTCCTCTCCCCAGCGTCTGAACCAGTATGCCGGATTTTCAGGCGACCCTGCAGCTACCGGTTCGGTAGCGTCAGCGTCATGGGAACAACTGGTTCGGGCGATCCGGCCCGAACTGGTTTGGCCCATGCCTGAACTTAATCCATTGTGCAGTACTTGGGTCACAAACCACAGACCTGCCAACCTTCCAGTTGCCAAGCAGTGTCTTTAACAAGGTGACCCTATGTCATAACTGGAAAAGAGGACAAAGAGGACAAAGCCCTCCTGAAATGTACAATACCCAAGAAAAATGTAGGACATGACAAAATAAAAGCTAAAACCACTCATATATATATGAGTTGCTTTCATGTGGTTGATTTAAAGACCATATTCCTTATTATTAAATTTAAAACTATCACATTTAATTTACTACATATAATTTGTTAATTACAAGAAGGCTGTGTGCTGCCTGCTCACAAGAAAATGGAAGATAACAAATATTTTTTTCCAGGACACAAAGCTAAAAAAGACGACATGTCCTGGAAAAAGAGGGCATATGATCACCCTGGTCTTCAACCATTGAGACATTGCAGCCCTTACAAGTTAGCCTAAAAATGCAGCTATAGGTTAGCCCTAAATAAATTATAAGCAGGTAAAATGCATAAAAGTACCTGAAGTACAAACTGTTTTGAATTAGAACTGAACAAACAGGAAAATGGTTTAAATTTTTAAATAAACTTAGACCATCCCTTTATGAAGCAAGGTGCATTTTGTTTATTTCCAAATGAATGGTAATTAACCAGTGGAAGTAGCCATCTAAAACATGGTTGCAATCGTTTCTGCATTAAGCAGAGCAGAAATGTTGCTTAAACATTCAGGCATGCATCCCAAAGGCTTTTATACAGTGAGTGAGGATATGACCGCAAAGCATTGCAGCTTTTCTCAAAGGCCAGCAAACATAAGTGTTTTTTAAAAATGTACATTTGGGGGCTCCAAATTCTAGACTTAGAAAGGCTGGCAGTAAAATGTAAAAATAAAGCTCTTTATATGGTTTGGAATAAAAAGCCTGCCTTACCCCTTCATCAAATATTTAAATGTGCAGACCTCAAATGATTGTAACATTACCTGACAATACAAAAGGGGCCTTTAATAATATTGTCAGTGTCAAGAACAATTAGGGCAGCAATATCTCTGTGTGTTCCGGAGTGTCCTTTCACACATGAGCAGCGATGCACAACCAAGTTAATGATTTGGTTTTAATTATAAAGAGGACTTGGAGTTGGCAAGCCATTTTATTACTTTGATTTTTTTCCTTTTTAGAGAGTAGAATATCTTTACCCAATTAGAGCAAAATTCTTTTTCCATTGCAGTTATTGTAATGGCAACCAGTGAAAAAGAAAACAAAAACTTTCATTTTTCAAGATGTACTTTCATGACACATCTGCTCCCTTGTAAATGAGAAGAAAATAAATGTTCTTGAAATGACACAAGCGATGAGGAAGCTGTGGTGTTTATTAGTGCACTATACTGGAGCCTTTGTTCTTCCATATCTTCTTGTATGCATGGATGTGGCAATGTGAGCATGCCAGAGCATGTGGGCTCTGCCTCACTCACAAGTCCCATTTCTCATTTCCCTGTGATCAGTGTTTATCTGCAGAGATAAATACTGATCACTGGGAAGGTGGAGGGGGGGGGGTGGCTTCATGAATTTGGTGCATGATTATGCTGCCATTGTGAATACAGAGATATATAAGGAAACAACAAACAAACATGACATTTCTGGTGGTGGCTTGTAGTGGCCTTCTGGATCTTAAGTTCCAATCCTATCCACATTTACCAGCGTGTAAACCCCATTGGCTGTCATGTAAACTTCATTGACTAATCTCATTGGGACTTACTTTTGTTTGGACATGCTTAGGATTGGGCTCTAAATACTGAGGTTCTTCCTATTACCAAAGGTCCTTTTCCATTTATCCTTTTCCACTGAGAAAGGTCCTATTCCACTGGGACCTTCTGTATGCTTTTTCACTGAGAAGCGGAACTTGCCTTAAACCTTTCTTTAACCCACATCAATGTAAATACTGTACTTAAAGCTGCTATATGTTGAATCAAATCATTGGATCAAATTGGTCAAACTCCTCCACGTTTCATGAAAATAGGGGGGATGATGCCCACAGCAAGTTGTCCTCAACACATGAGATCCTGGGGAGATGGTTGCAGCTGCTGAAAGATCTACTGAAGTAGGACATTGATCCGTTCCCCATGTGAAGTAGCATCAAAGCTCCCATTCCTGGTGTACTCAACTTGAGCATCACATAACCTTAACATTTGGAAACAATAAAGCTATGTAAAGAGTCTGAACAAGACAAGAATAGTTAACCAATTGCAATACGAGTTTTAACAAGTGTATATGCTAATTCTGAAAAAGTGGCTGACTTTTAACATGGTTTTTTTTTAATTTCCCAAGAAAAGTTAGCAGAAAGCAACCACACAAACATTATCAATAAGCATTAATACACTCCTGTCTCTGCATGTTCTTTTAAAATTTTTCTTTTATCCAGATGGTAGGATTATGGTACTCTCTGGTTTTCTGAGCTTCAAGAAGTTTTTAGCACAAAATTACCAACATTCGCACAGATGTTCATGGTTTTGTATATCTTTATTTGAGAGAATAAGTATTTTCTATTTATGTAACAGCTGTGTCTTTTTGCATGCATGTTGTTCCAAATAAATGTAATCATTTATTATTTTTGCTTTTTAAAAACATTCACAGCGGAATCCTAACTTGCACTGGAGAAGGCAGGCTACTGCTGCGCAAGGGGAGACGTGTTTCTACTCAGATATGCCCTGCCAATAGAGGCACTGCTTGTCTGAACAGACAGGAGCAGCTCATCTTACCTTCTTCTGTCCTCCAACCAGGGTCAGGATGCAACTCAAAGTTGGATCCTGTCTCCTTCTCCTGCTCTCCTCCCCCCACCCTCCCACCCCCATCACCACCTTGTTCCATCTATTTTGTCTTCCATTCCATATGATTTCACCTCTTGCATGGCTTATCTCCTACAGTGAGCATCTTCCAACCATTGGAGTAAGTATTTTGCTGGTTGTCCCTTGCACTAGCAGCCAGGCCCTGTGCACTGGACTAGTTGTGTTTGTGATGGATGTAAGAGTTTACATTGCCATAGTTTGGACTGGGCCATTAATGTATCTTCTCCTCTACTATAAAGATAACAGTAAAATCCTTGTAGCAGTCTTCATCTGAAATCTTGAAAGGACAGCGATTTTCAAACAGTGTGCCACAGATGTTCCTCAGGTGTGCCGTGGGAGTTTAGGAAGAGCCATTTATTAGGAGGACAATTGGAGGATTTGAGCCCCCTCCCAAAAGAATGGTGTGCCTTGTCAATGGTAAAACAATTGAAGGTGTGCCTTGATAATTTCAGTGCCTTGTTAGTGTGCCATGAGATGAAAAAGATTGAAAATCACTGTGATAGGATCTTATGACAGTGGAATGTTCCAGTGGTGTAAGGCCCTCAAACAGCTGTTACAAAATATAAGAAAACATTTGGCATGGCCTGATCACCAATGCACATAGTGAGCCATTGAGTCTGAATGCTAGCTAATTAGGGAAGACCATTAATGCCAGTAAGTCAATGGAGGTGGTTGGAGAAAAATATAGAGGGTATGGAATGAGGTGGAAGTGGAGCTGGGGAGGAGGACAGATTGGAGCCATGAAGGTAGCCCACACAGATATCTTACTCCTCCTTCCAGGGTTCAGTGTGCCACTCTGGATCCATACAGTCTTGATCAGTGTAGTTTTGGGTAGATCCACTGAACTAGCACAACTTTAAAGTGGGCCATGAAAAAATATTACCCCAAGGCACTGCTGCACCTCCATGCAGGGGTTATTTAGGATTGGGCTGTCCATCTCATTGAGTTTAGTAGTACTTACTCACAGGTAAGTTTGTATGTGTGCTGTTAAAGATAGTACTGTATCGCCAACAATTTGTTTAGTGGTGAGTTTCTTGATGTACATCACATAATTTGTATACATACTAAGAGCAAACATTTCTATATCAAGGATGCTACATTTGTGCTTTACTGGATGCTCCCATCTTACCCTGGATGCAACAGTTTTATTTAGCACTAGCAAAAATGTACCCAATTTGCTGGAATAAAACTCCCCCACACACCATCCCCCACTGCACAACAATGCCATACACATCAATCCCCCCATGTGCAGCACCCCCATGCACATTAACCCCCATGCGCTCCAATATCCCCATGTGCATCATCCCTGCGTGCGCATCAACCCCATACACAACATCCCCACTGAGCATCATCCCCCATTGTGCATCATCCTCCCATGTACACCAATCCCCATGCACACCATCCCCCCATGTGCACAAACTCATCATGCACAACACCCTCCAATGCACAACATCCCCATGCGCATCAATCCTCAATACCCTCCAATGCGCATCCCACCATGTGCAACAATCCCCCATGTACATTAACCCCACAGGTGGGCTGAAGCCAGTTCTCACCGGCTCTGTAGAACCGGTTGTTAATTTGGGGCTGACGTTAGCAAACCGGTTGTTAAGAGGGGGCTGTCATCATTGAATTGCATGCAAGTGTGTTTGAATTTCTCTTAAAGGGTCTCTGGGTTCCTGAAGAGCTGAAGCTCCACTCCCCCTCCTTCCTCCCCTTCTGAACCTCCCTCCCCTTCTGAGGGGGGCTCTCTCTCCCCCTCCTTCCTCTCCCTAAGGGTATTTTTTAATTTTAAAATACAAACAGTCTGTTCCCATGACCATCATTCAGACAGGGCATTGCCACCATCCACAGCAGCCAGTGCTATACAGAAGCCAGAGCTATTGAGAAAGGTCTGTAGGTGAGCAGGAGTGTAGCTGAGCATCTGAGTGTTGTGAGAATGAGATCCTCCAGGGGTTTTGGTGGGAGCCATGCCTGCCTGCCTCCCCGGGTGCCTTTGCAGCCCAGTACTAGGCATGGAGAACTACTCAGTACTACCCAGTACTACTCAGGAGTAAGCCACACTGTATAGTAGAGGACTGCAACCTGTGGCCACAATCCTAGCCACACTTTCCTGGGAGCAATTCCCGTTGACTATCATGGAATTTCCTTCTGAGTAGCATAGGATTTGAGGCTACTTTCCCATCCACACTTTCCTAAGAGTAAGCCCACTGACTATAATGGGACTTACTTCTGAGGAGATTGGCAGAGGCTTGCTTGGATCACTCCCTCCAGCCTTGTTCCTCCAGCCTTTCTACTTTCCTGAGAGTAAGCCCACTGTCTATAATGGGACTTTCTTCTGAGTAGACATGGTTAGGACGGGCTCTGAGGCTGCAGTCCTATCCACACTGTAGTCCTTTTGCTCCTCCCCCCAAGAGATCTCCCCACCTCATCCTGCCCCTCTGAGAAATCTCTCCACCTGAGATTGTGGGGAGGCAGGATGGGGGGCACCTGAAGAAATAGCCCCAGTTCCCATCCTGCCCCCCAGGAGCCCAGTCCACTGCCTACTCTGAAGTAAATCCTATTAAAGTCAGTAGGTTTTACTCCCCTGTGAGGAGTGTAGCCTCAAAGCCCAATCATCTGTCTACTCAGAAGTAAGTTCCATTATAATGGTGAAGCTTACTCCCTGGAAAGAAGCTGGTTTCTAGGAGCTTGTAATCCTATGCCTGGCTACTCAAAAGTTAATCCCATTTCAATCTATGAAGCTTACTCCCAGGAAAGTGTGCAGAGGAGTGCAGCATTAGAGCCCAATCCTATTCTTGGCTTGGTAAGTCCCTTTAGAGTGTGTGGAGCTTACTCTCAGGAAAGTGAATAGGATTGCAGCCAAAGGATGATTACTAAGAGCTCAGTCCTTTGCTTGACTACTCGGAAGTCCTATTATATTCAATGAAGCTTACTTACAGGAAAGTGTGGACAGGATTAGAGGCAAACCTCAGCCTGCAGAGGGGACACCACAGACTCTGGTCCTAAACTGTAGATCAGTGTTTCTCAACCAGTGGTATGAGCACCACTTGTGGAATTTGTGTTGTGTCTGCTGGTACTGAGACACCTGGATGCAAGTGTCATATGTGCTCCCTGAGGCAGCTGGTGGGCCTCTGTGTGATTCAGGAAGCTGGACTAGATGGGTCTTTGGTGTGATCCAGTGGAGGTTTTTCTTATGCTTTTATGTTCTTATTTGTGGCACACATTCCCCCGAGAGCATAACAAAGTGTAATGCATAGGAATAAATTACACTGAACTCAGGGGCTTAATACTGATTGATGCCATCACATGTGATACAATTTTTTTGGTAAACTAAGGGTAAAGGTGGCGTGCCCTCCCCGCCCCGCCCCTGAACCTGGCCTCACCCCCTGACCCAGCCTGGCCCCATCCACTTCCAGAGAACTGGTTGTTGGGGCAGGCTGGGCCCAACACTGATTAACCCCCATGTGCATCAATCCCCCATCTGCACCATCCCCCATGTGCATCAATCCCCATGCGCACAATCCTCCCATGCGCAACATCGCCCATGCGCACCATCCCCCATGTGCACCATCCCCATGTGCATCACCCACCATGTGCATCACCCACCACCCTCCAATGCACAACATCCTGATACGCATCAACCCCCTATGCTCAACACACTCCAATGCGTGTCCCCCATGCGCATCATCCCTCATGGGCAACATTCCCCCATGTGCATCAACCGCCATACACAACACCCTCCCATGCACTTCGTTCTCACATTCATATCATCCTCCATGCACACCATCCCCCTGTGCATTACCTCCATGCACATCAATCCCCCTTGTGCAAAACCCCCATGTGCACCATCCACCTATGCGCATCACTCCCTGTACAACATCATCCTCCAATGCACACCATCACCCATGCGCACAATCACCCCCTGTGCACCCCACTGTCCATCCCAGTGCACCCACCCTCCTGGTGCATTAGCTGGATATTGATCAGTCAGTCTTCAGTGTTAAGTATAGGACAAAAACACCTTGCACCCCCTTTTCTCTCCCATAAGGGTTAAATTTCTCCACATCAGTTCTCGGTGGGTGTTGATGTCCCAGAAAGAACACCCTCCCCAAATTTCATGATTTTAGGTCCAAGGGTTGGGGCAGAGCTTGGATCAGACAGGGATTCGCCAATGCAAGGTATACGGAGGAAAATGAAGTGTGCCCCTTTTCACCCCCTTCCGGCTGGAATTTTCAAAAACTGGGTGCCTCCATCACGGAAGGACCACCCTTCCCAAATTTCATGCTTCTACATCTGGTGGTTTTGGCTGGGCGTTGATAAGTCAGTGAGTCAGTTAGTGACTTTTCAGTTTTATATATAAAGATTAATTAGAAAGTGCTATAAATATACCAGTACTTTAATGTTATAATGATGGTAGTTTGAATTGACATGCCTTTTATAAATGAAATCACTTCATCAAAGTTCATGTTTTAATGTGAGGTATCACAATGAAATGTCATTGTAAGTTCTCAAAGTTATATGTACTTTGATGAAATGATTTCATTCATAAAAGATATGTCAAACGCTGCCATTAAAATCCATTTTAATGATCCATGTTCATATCAATTGATACTTCACACATTAAAAATCTGTTTGCCAGGATGAAAATCAGTGTAACAAGTTAAGGCAGTCAGAAATATCTTCCTAAGTTTATAGATGGCTTTAATTTATCACTGAGACATAAATTTCTGCAATATTTTAATATCTGAAAATATTTTACAAACCTTTCATATAAATATCATGTCTCCCTTTGTATTAATGTAATCCAAAAATGCATTTCAACCCATAATCATCCAGATGAAAAAATCAGTTTTACTGATTGCTAAAATAATGAATAATATGATTAGTATCATTGCTTTGCTAAAAATGGTGTTGGGCAGACCACATCAAATGGTATATGATTTTTAAATGGTGGGTAAGGGTTCACTATTCAGAAATTGACACTCAGTGGCAGCAGATAGCTTTTCATGTAAGAAATTTCTGCTGCAATCATTGGCATCTTAGGTAGCAACTTTGAGGCCTTAAATTGCTGCTGTCAGTCAGAGAAGGCCATACTAACCACAAAGGTATTACTAATTGAAATACTATCTATTGTATCTCCTTTTATCTATTGGCATTTGGGAACAATACTACTTGCAGGATTCTGGAGGGCACACCAGGGCATTACTGTCCACATACCTAATTAGAAGTATACTGTCCACTCATATCCATTACCTGCCCCCTATGATCCTCATATGAGGATCATATGATATGATAGTGTTAAGTAGGCCTTAACACTACTACCTTCCTGCTCCCTTGTAAGCCTCTGAAGCAGGAGGATGTCGGATAATACCTTTAGGGTCCTCTTTTCCACAGAGGTTAGAATCTATGACCAGTAGAAGATATGCAACCTTAGAAACTGTGAGTATATATAATTATTATAAAACTTAACTTAGGGCATAATCTTATGCTTATGTGCTCAAATGTAAGTCCCATTGTCTTCAGTAGGGCTCATCTCAGAAAAGTGTGCCTACGATTACAGACCGAAACAATTTTGGGCAGTTTACAAAGAAATTGTTCTGTTTTATTTTTTTGCAGAACCCTGTATAAATTTTGCTGTAATGTACTGACAAATTCAAGGTCATCCTACTCTGATCATGGGCTGTCATGTAGAACTCCGTCAACAGCCATTTTGGGATAGCTTCTACAACAGATGGCAGTGATTCTCACTTGTCACTGGACCTGTCTGATGGGGGGAGAGGGTAGGGTGGGGAGGCTGCTGGAGGCATGGATCCAACACAGATGGCATGCACCATCTTTTCTTTTTGCCTTTCTTTTGTCTTGTCCCTTTCTTTTATATCACTTGTGCCAGCTAAAAGAGCTGGTTCAGTTCCAAATAATCTTACTTTAGAGTGGGATTCTTACAGAGGGCTAAAGGCAGTTTTTCCCAAACTGTGGGTCACAACCCACAATTGGTGGGTCATGAATAGACAAGCTGATAGCTGATATGTAAAATATATTAATCCCTGTGGAAAGTGAAACTGAATGACATCTGGGCATTGATTCACAAGTAGGAGACAAGGGCCTATATCCTAAAGTGAAATTAAGCCACTTGCTCTGCTTGCTTTCCATAAGATAACACTAGAGGGTGACGTAACTGCGTGGACCCGTAACTGCTCTGGATTTTGCCCAAGAGCACATTGAGAGGAAAGCAGAACTAGAACCAATGGTACAAACTGCAAAGGAGATTCTGGTTGGATATCAGGAAAAATTTCCTGACGTTGAAGGCAGTTCGGCAGTGGAACAGATTGCCAAGGGAAGTGGTGGACTCTCCCTCCATGGAGATCTTCAGGCAGAGGCTCGACAAACACCTGTTGGAAATGCTCTAGGAGAATTTCCTGCTACAGGCAGGGGGTTGGACTAGATGACCTACTAGTTCCCTTTGAACTCTAGGATTCTATGATTCTATGAACATAACACCAACAGAATGGTCCTGCTCTGATTAATTTAATGCAAACCCCTAAAGTTAGACTGAGTAAAGCAAGATGGGTCCTTCTGATTGTTCTTTAGTTGTCCAGTTGTGTCTGACTCTGTAACTCCATGGACTGCAGCATGCCAGGCTACCCTATCCCCTACTGGCTTCCAAAATCTGTCCAAATTAATGTTCATTGACTTGGTGACACTATCTAACCATTTCATACTCTGCCATCCCCTTCTCCTTTTGCTTTCAGTTTTTTCCCAGCATCAGGGACTTTTCTAAGGAGTCCTCCCTTCTCATGATATGACCAAATATTTGAGCTTCAGTATCCGTCCTTCAAGTGAGCAGTCAGGATTGATTTCCTGGAGGATGGACTAATTTGATCTCCTTGCACTCCAAGGGACTCTTGAGTCTTCTCCAGCACCATAATTCAATGGAATCTATTCTTCAGCAGCCTTCTTTATGGTCCAGTTCTCAGAGCCATACATATCCAAACATAGCTTTAACTAGATGGATCTTTCTCAGCAAGGTGATGGCTTAACTTTTATTTAAGTTGTCTAGCCCTGTTTTCCTCTCCAGAAGTAGGTATCTTTTAATTTCTTGGCTGCAGTCGTCATCTGCAGAGATCTTAGCACCCAGAAAAATAAACTCTGACAAAATTCCATTTCTTCTTCTATTTGCCATGAATTGATGGGAAAAAAGCCATGGTCTTGGTTTTTTAATGTTTAATTTTAAGCCACATTTTGCATTTTCTTCTTTGACCCTCATCAAGAGGTTCCTTAGATCTTTCTCACTTTCTGCCGTTAGAGTGGTATCATTTGCATATCTGACGTTATTGATAATTCTCCCAGAGATCTTAATTCCAGCTTGTGAGTCATCCAGCCCAGCCTTTCACATAATGTATTTTCCATATAAATTAAATAAACAAGGTGACAATATATAGCTGTCTTGTACTTTTTTCCCAATTTTCAACCACTCAATTGTTCCACATTTTGTTCTAACTGTTGCTTCTTGACCTTCATACAGGTTTCTCAGGAGACCAAGAAGATGCTCTGGTACTTCCATCTCTTTAAGAACTTACAAGAATTTATTGTGATCCACACAAAGGCTTTAGCTTAGTCCATGAAAAATAGTAGTAGATTTTTTTTTTCTGAGACTCCCTTGCTTAATGCCCTTCCCCATCTAAAACCTCCTGATTCCCACTCCCCCCAGTATGTTCCTTTAGTCAAACATCCAGTTCACTATACCACACTTGTAAATACTTGCTAGTTTGTTTTAGACTGAGATTAAGGAACTCCAAGAGGAGATGATGATGCTTTTTCATGGATGGCTCTGAACAATAAGACTGTGTCAGAACTGATTTATGTGGTGCTATTTTCTCCTTAAGCTCAAAATCTCTCTCCATTTTGCTATCTTGATATTTAAGAAAATCTGCACCAGAGCAATGTTATGTGAGATTCCCCAATATCGATTTTAGCCATTGTTTGGCAACAGATGATGTCTATGTTCTTGATAGTTTTCTTACCTGCCTTTTTCACTTTATCTGGAGCCTAATGTACTGCAGCCAGAATGCTCTGATTAACTTCAGTCATGCAGAAAGTTTCTGTATTTTGTTTTTGTTCCATTTAGTTCATGAAATAAAGAGTCTGTTATGGAAACTCAATAGAGTGTATTGAACAAAATGAAAGTGATATTGGTTGTGCGTATGCAACCTCTCAAAGTTTTTTTATTGGGAAAGATTCTTATTTCTTTCACGGAATTCTAAATGGGCCATGAAAAGCTGAGCATTTGATTCATAGAATAGCATTTTCACGCTCTTGTAGATTTTTGGTATTTTAGTTATATTTAACTAACTTTGGGCTGATATATCCAATTAATATTCTGCCGCTCCTTTTTAAATTTATCTTTTTGTGAGTACACAAAAATGGCTGATGCAAGTCAAACACACACATCCACACACACCTTGGATGGAGGAGGGGGAAGAAAGAGTGCACACTCTTTTACAGGTATATAAAATGTTACATTTTTTCTAGGACAAGAATGAGTAATAGACTTTTTGTCATTGTCTAAAGCCCGCATTTAATGTTATCTAATGTTCCTTTTTCTCCTATCAAAATGGTGAAATTGCAGATCCTTCCTTGCCTTCCCTACCAAACCAAGTTCATATCCATAATTTCAAAATGTAGAACATGGTTATTTTTGGCATTCATTCATCAAAAATATTATCTACCTCTACAACACCTTTCACTTGTATGAAAGGTCAGGAATAATCATGATCCTTAGGCCGGAATCATCAATAATTCAACAGACCTAATTTCTATCATTTTAGCACATTGTACAGCTAAGTGCCCAGAGCCCATTTCTAGGTATTTTGTACTCTCTTTCAAAGAGGTAGAAAATTGTGTGCATAAGTGGTACATGTCACTTAATTCAAATAACACATTTTTCTATGTACTCTTTAAAAACATTTTTATTCAGAATTTCAAGCCAGAAGTAAAAGCTAGTCTCTTTTCTGTCAAGGCAATTTGATACTGGTCAAACCAAAAGTTCTAGAGTTTTACAAAGTTTGTTCTTGGGTTTTGTACAGAAAAGATTGCGGTGTATTATGTCAGTTCTAGAGGAAAAATTTGTTTAGCATTTTATTCATTTCTTTGATGGGGCGCCTGCAGCCCTGCTATCATTTGCTCTAACCCTCTCCCTCTGTTCTCAAGGCAGAGGCAGGAAAATTCAGGAGTTGTCTGTCCATTGGATCTGGGGTGTGGTCAGTGGTGGGCTTCAGGGGGTTCTCACAGGTTCTATAGAACCCTTTGCTAACGAGTGCCTGGTTCTGAGAACCAGGACATAGAACCTGTTGTCAATTTAGGTTATTAGGACATAAAACCCGTTGTTAATTTATGTGAATCCCACCACTGGGTGTGGTGCAGCTGTTGCTGGGGCTGTGAGGCTGCCCAACCTAAGTCCATTTCAAATTAGTAGGCTCCTGTCTGCTTCATGTTCAGTCTGAGACTGAGGCTGAGGCTGCAATCCTTACGCACTTTCCTGGAAGCAAGACTCACTGATCATCATGAGACTTACTTTTGAGTAGACAATGCTTAGGATTGCATTGTTGGTGGTCACTTTTTAAAATAAGGGGCTGCAGTGGCTCAGCGGTTAAAGACACTGCACTTGTCAACCTGAAGGTTGGCAGGTCAGTGGTTCAAGACCTGAGAACCACAAGACAGAGTGGGCTCCTGTTACTTGTCCAGCTCCTTCCAAACTAGCAGTTCAAAAGCATGCAAATGCAAGAATATGAATACCAAAGGCACCACTTTGACAGAAAGGTAACAGCATTCTGTGTGCTTTGGCATTTAGTCATGCTGGCCAGATAACCACTGTCTTCAGACAGTGCTGGTTCTTTGGCCTTGTAACAGAGATGAGCACCACTCCCTAGAGTTCATTATGACTTGCAGGACAATCTGTGGGGGAGACATTTTACCTTTTTAGAAATTTTTGTTGTTAACCCTTTAGCTGTTCATTAGCAATTTTTTGCCTACTCTAGGTGTGGCTGAATTGGAAATTTTGGCAAGTTTGCTTTGGGTTTGGCAGCTGGTGTGCTGACTGTGTAGCCAGGAATGGGCCCAGCATACATGCTGGAAGTAGCAAGATAAAGGGTCAACAGGACTTTTTCAGGCTGGTGAGGCTATCTGGTGAGCCCCTTAGTGCATCAATCAAATACTGGGTGGGTTTCTCATTGGAGCATGGGCTGCAACAGTCTCTGATGGACCAGAGACTCATTGGTGACTGGGACACCCTGAGAGGATCAGGGATCCAAAGCTTCACCAGATCCAGAGCTTCCATGGTGGGCTGGTGCGGAAATGAGTAGACCCTTTGAGCAGCAACTCTGCTTATGTGGGGAAAGGGGACAAACATCCCCTTCTCCCAAGGAAGCACTGGGCTGCCGCCACAGCAGCCTGCAGGATACTGTGCCAGGTACTTTGTGTGCCAAACAGTTCAGAGTTCTCATGTGTTTCTGCATGCTTGTCTTGTAGTTCTCTTGTTTATTAAAAATTAGTTGAGTAAAATTAATTCATTCAAGTTTCATCTCTAATATATTCATTTGTGTAAATTTATTTAAATTTGAAAAATAAATTAAATCCTTTCTTCCAGTCCCCAATACAGAGATGATATGGCCCTACTGCCAAAATGTTTGCCCACCCCGATTTAAACTAATGAAAAGTGGACTTAAATTATGTTGAGATATATATATATATATATATTCTTGAAGAATATATATATATTCTTGAAAGGTAGGTTAAAATCTCTAACAAATGTTCTATATAAACTCAAGATGGCTGGACCAATTTAGATAAAATAAAAATGCTTTAAAAATAATTGTAAGCTTTTCTGCATAATTTTACTGAAATGCCTGTGGTTAGCATAATAGTAAAATTAAGAATACATCTCTAATTCATAGGGATGTTATTTCAATCCCTAACCCATATTAGGGCACAGGTAGAAAAGTACACTTGAAATGTTCAATATGAATAGTACCAGACTGATGCTCTAAAATAAACCTTTGTCAGCACCATGTAATAATATACGATTTTGAGAGAGATGTTTCAGTCACTGAAATAATTTGATTCTAACTAAAAGACCTTGCAGGTTTACTAAGTGGATCTTTAACCTTGAGAGAAGTGATAGTATGAAAAGAGATGATGATTTAATAAGGCGAAACCTTTGACTTTATGGACCAAGATGATTACATAAAAACGAATGTGCATTCAAGGAAAGGGAAAATGCTGAGCATAGAAAATATTCTAGAAAACATCAGAGAACATGCAAAATTTTTTGAATGAAACATTCATAAATGTATTCTTCATTCTTTTCCTGAGAATGAAGCGCAGGTATTTAAAGCCATCTTAAAAGTGTTTGTGAATTCTGGAATCAATTTTAGGTTTTCCTTCATATTTCATATTTTTAGGTATACAAAGTGTAAAATGTGAATGTGGAAACACATGTTTGCTAACACAGTATTAGATAGGTCCACACAGGTCCAATGAGGATAGTGCAGGGAGTAAATATTATCTACACCCAGAGTCCAGATAGGCCAAAAGAGAATGACCTGACATTTTACAATCTCACCTGGACTTGCTGTATCCGTCCCTGTATCCCTCACTGCATGGCCTATGAGCATCTCCCACTCTGCCACAAGGAGCCACTGCACATGTGCAGAGAGCCTCTTCCACTTCTAATGTTACAGAGAGCCTCTGAGAATGTGCAGAAAGCCTCTGAGCATGTGCAGTGTCTCCCAGCTCTGCCACTACAAGGAGCCTCTGAGGATGTGCAGAAAGCCTCTTCCAACTCTAACCTTACAGAGAATCTCTGAGACTGTGTAGAGAGCCTCTGAGCATGTGCAGAGAGCCTCTCCCACATCTAACCTTACAGAGAACCTCTGAGAATATGCAGAGTATCTCCCAGCTCTGCCACTACAAGGCGCCTCTGAGCATGTGCAGAGAACCTCTTCCACCTCTAACCTTACAGAGAGGCTCTAAGAATATGCAGAGTAGTGGCAGAGGTGGGAGACCCTCTGCACATGCTCAGAGGTTCTCTGCACATTCTTAGAGGCTCTCTAAGGATAGAGGTGAAAGAGGCTCCTTGTAGTGGCAGAGATAGGAGATGCTCTCTGCACATGCTCAGAGGCTCCTTGAAGTGGCAGAGGTGGGAGACACTCTGCACATGCTCAGAGGCTCCTTGTAGTGGCAGAACTGGGCAACACTCTCTGCACATGCTCAGGCTCTCTGCAAATCCTTCAGCCACTATCTTTGTCTCTGTTGGGGGAGGCGAAGGAGAGGGTGCAGAGGGAGCAAAGCTCAAGGTTTGGCTTACAAAACAGAACAATCCTGCACCATGATCTTTTGCACCAAGATCTCCTCCATCCTCTACTCTAGTTCCTCATCCTGGGTGACCAGATGTCCTCCTTTTTCAGGACATGTCCTGGATTTTAGCCTTGTGTCTTGGGGAAAAAAATCTTCATTGTCTTCCTTTTCCTTGTGAGCCAAGCAGCAGGGTGCCTTCTTGTAATTCATAAATTATATGCAATGGTTTTAAATTTAATAATAAGCAATGTGATGTTTAAGTTAGCCACATGAAAGCAATATATGTGAGTGTTTTTAGCATTTGTTTTGTCATGCTCTACATTTTTCTTGGGTGTCCTTCATTTGGGAGAAGGTTTTTCATCTTTTTTGGTTATGATATATTGTCACCCTGCTGCCTCCAAAATGTTGGGCATCCAAGAAAAATGTAGGACATGACAAAATAAATGCTAAAAACACTCATACTTTCAGGTGGCTAATTTAAACACTGTATGACATTATTATATTTTAAAGTATTACATATCATTTATTACAAAAAAGATACATTTGGTCATCCTAGTTTGTGCTCCTCCCCATATATTTAATCTTCATGGTTTGTGGCTTTCCAGTTGGCTAACGTTGCTTCCTCCTGCTTGACTCTATGAACTGGGATTTTAACGTATGGTCTGGAGACTTGGGGCTTCTGCCCTCCTTGCCTCTTTTTTAATATTATGTATATATTCTCACTTCTCCCCCCACTCCCCGAAAAAAACTTAGGTTACAATCCAGAGTAACTACAGGACCTTTTAAACTGACGTAGTTATGATGCCACCTATGGAAAACCTATGGGAAATGCATAGTGCAATCCAGAGTAAGTGCCTCTTACGTCTTCCCGTAGTTACTCTGGATTGTAGGGTTACTCTACAACGCAGGGTTACTCTATAACGCAGAAACAAACATCTTCACAAAATGCCACCAATGTGAAAAGAGTATCAAAGGTAAATGGTTAGAGTAGTGGATTGAGGTAGAACATATGAAGCTGTCTTGGACAAAGAATAGTGTGCATTTTAAACAGTAAAATGTGTTTGGCACAGTAAAAGGTTGTGGCCCTGGAAGGATTGATATCTCCAAGGGGTGGAAAAAAGAACTGCAAATAGTTTGTGCAAACTCATTGAAGTTTAATAAAAATTTGAAGGGCTAATCCCTGGCTAACTGGGCAAGAGACACTCTTTCAAGTGGGTGTTTTTTATTAACAGGAGGAGAGTAACTGGCCCTCCTCACCCCAGCAATGTCTGTTCTAGTGGCTTCTGCAGGTATTCTTTTTTGCATTTCAGATTGCGAGCCCTTTTGGAAAAAGGACCCATTAGCCATTAATTTTTTTTAACTTTTTTGGAAACTTCTTTTTTTTTTTTAAAAGTAATTTTTATCCCGCCTTTCTTCCCCCACAGGGGGGAACTCAAGGCGGCCAAACAATTAAAAAACAATAAAACACCACTAAAATTACATATGGTAATAGAGATAAAAACACATTAAAATGTAATTAAAATACAATTAGATTAAAGCTAAAAACGTAGACTAAATACGATAAAACAGAAAAGATAAAAAAGATAAAAGCCCCCCAACCTCTGCCCCCATTTAAAAAGCTTTTTTAAAATAAAAGGTTTTAAGGCTCCGCCTGAAGCTCTGTACTGAGGGAGCTTTCCTCAGTTCTAAGGGGAGGGAGTTCCAAAGCCGGGGTGCCACCACCGAGAAGACCCTATCTCTGGCCGCCTCACGTCTCTTAGTGGCGGCACAGTCAGAAGGGCCCCCTCAGATGACCTTAGGTGACGGGTTGGATTGTACAGAAGAAGGCGGTCCCTCAGATACCCTGGACCCAAGCCGTTTAGGGCTTTAAAAGTCAGGACCAGCACTTTGAATTCAGCCCGGAAACGAATGGGCAGCCAGTGTAGTCGCTGAAGCAGTGGCCCGACAGTGAACTTTTTGGTTGAAAAGCAGCATATAAATACTGTAGACAGACAGACAGACAGACAGACAGACAGACAGACAGACAGGGCTTGTCTTGTATTTTGATATCACTTGATATTATAATAGTTTGATAATACAACAAGCTATTGACTAGTAACATTAGCTAAAAGGTGCTTTTCAGGTGCTTTGATAGGGGTGAAATTTCAGTTTTTGCTAAGAGCGCCATTTTGCCTTGGTACGCCTCTGCATGACAGTAATATGACAATGGATTTATGTTATGTAATTGCACTACAACAATGGGTTTATGTTACATTTTTTATTATGATATAATAAACTGTTAAACTGAATACTGACCTATAGTTATAATGAAAAATACCATATTTACTCGAATCTAATGCGCTTATGAACACTCCGATATTGGAGAATAAGTTTGGCTGAAATCAACATGTGTTAGATTCAAGTAAATATGATATTTTATCCATCCAAATTTTACAACTTTTTTCTAAATCCGCAATCTACATAAACCTTAAATAAAAATTCTTCAAACCACAATGAGGTCAGACAGAGTTAATTGCTATGGACTGCAATTCTAAACATACTTTCCTGGGAGTAAGAGCCATTGAACACAATGGGTCTTACTTTAGAGTATATATGGTTAGGATTATGTTGATGGACTAATTAGAAGCTATAGAAAAGCCACATAACAGCTGAAAGAAAAGCTCAGGACAGATAGGATGACTTTATGTTATTTTCCACACTAGAAAAGGTTTTGTATGCTCCTAAATTGCCCTGTTGCTTCATATTTAACAGAAAGCTTATCTTTTCTCTTACAGTAGTCATCACTAAAATGCGCACTCAAACACACATGACTTATTTCATTTTATTTTTGGTTTATGAGCTAGATTAAGCAACTAATAGCTGAGAGATTATAACATGCATAGTGTAACATAGAATTATGTGACTATCACAGAGAATCAGATTGCCAAAAGTATATACATTTCCTCACATCAGATATCTTCTTCAATAAAATGAGATTTATGGGAAGGAAAAGTTTGGCTAATGAAGTTTTTTGTGTAACAACATATATCACAAATCATTAATTCATTTTTATTACTCATTCCTTTTCATAAAAACAGTAGAGAAGTTCAAAGAGAGATCTTGGCCCCACTAATTCTTGTGGAATGCTGTTTAATAGACTCTGATGTGTGTGTAAGTGTGCTTAAGAGACAGGAGTTACTAGGACCAATGTCACCCAGTGCTGTAACTCACTGTATCACTCCCACATTCCCAGACATGTGCACAGTGTCTGCTTAGACTGCTGTCTCTCCCTTCATTCTTGGCTGTCTTTTCAGTTCCAAATTTCAAATCCCAATTCAACTTGTGATCTGGGCATGGAATAAATCAGGCTTGAAACACACCAGTCAGAGTTGCATGTTAAGTTCTTTTCCTTTTGCTTCCATTTTTACTCTGGCTTATCATTGGCCCCTATGTGTCTACTCAGATTTATTCTGAGTATCACAGGTAGCCTTTCCCTACAAACCAGAGTAACTATGGGAGAACATAAGAGACATTACATGAACCTGTAGTTACAGCACCACCTAGTGAAAACTTATGGGAAATTCATATTGCAATCCAGAGTAAGTTGTTCTTACACCGGAGCAAGGACTCCCCATAGTTACTCTGGATTGTGCCCTTTGTTCCTTTGTTTGGTATGTGCCAGAAGCTCTTTCTTTTAAGCAGGATCAGAGTTCCTGCTGGGGACAAGAATGTGCCTGCTAATTGACTCACATCTCATCCGTCCTATTCCAAGGGGTGGGGAGACAGGTGTCCGTGTGAAACTCCTGCATTAATCATATAAACCAGTGACATCAGGAAAATCAAATCTTAATACTTGCAACTCCACTGGGAACTGAGTGGTCTTTATTCCAGATGCCTGAGACGCCATTCCATGATACATCTAAACAAAACACAGTTCTCCAATATAGATTCTGGACAGTTGCAGTTATAGAATACAGTCCAACTTGCCTATTGTTGCAACAGCTCTCAAATCATCAGCGTGAGTGCTTTGGTGCTCCTTGGAACTCGTCTTGGAATTGATAATGTCAAATATTTAATTTACAAAAAATGACAGATTGCATTTTTGGTAGCAATCCAAGTCGTTTGACAGTGATGGCATTTCAGACTGTAATAAGCATTAGTTCACGAGGTTCACTTGTTGGCTGACAATTTAGACATTTTGAGGTTAAAATGCGAAGGTCACTTCAGAGTTCCCTCTGCTCTCCAATATATTATGTGCACTGTAGATTGTCAAAGACAGCAGGCCACTGACGCAGCTTTACTCATTATATATTTTGATGGACATAAATCAATACATGAGAAGCCCTTTCAGCTGTGTTTATTTCCTTTTGTGATTCCTGGAAACCATGAAGAAAAATAATATCAAAGATGCAACCCTAACTGCTAGAACTCACTCGGAAACTGAGGACAACACTTTGCTGACTGCCACAAATTCTAGTTTTCCATGTGTCAGCTATAATTCTCACAGTCACAACAAATGCTCATAGACACAAAATTCTATGAATGATTGAAAACAGTTGGAAAAAAATAGTTTTGCTTGTAGAAGGAGATTATATTTAATGCCCTAGGGCAAGTTTGGATGTTATGTATTGAACATTCAGTGGGATTAGGAACAAGGTTTATTATGTCCTAATGTGTCTTCCAGCATGTCTTTCCCCTTTTTCTAAATTCAGGAAGTATTGTCGGAGCTGGTCCCCATGTGGTCCACCCTGTACTAAGGTCGGCTTCACACATATTTGCCGAGCTCACAGGTATACACATTTTATCCCTATTGAGCATATGCAAAATTGGTCAGAAATGGCTTAACTTTTTGTCAATGGAAGGTGTTTTTCCAATTTTGTTGTCACCAATGCTATTTTCATATACACACAAGAAGGCTACTACACACACACACACACACACACACACACACACAAAGATCCTTGGATCCAGGTTTCCCTAACTTGGAGATCAACAACATTAGGGATAGTCAAATGTCAAAATTTAGTGTATTACTCTTTCGGGAACATTGACAGAATAGTGGAGGAAATGACCTCCAAGTGCCTCTAATTAGTAGCCATGAGACAGTTTTCCAAAAGAAAAAAAAACAAGGAAAAGGAGGTGTGTAATTTTGGGATTGGCTGCACAGGAATTTAAGATGTGAGTAAAAAAAAATACTTGTGAATACGTACCTCTGTTAGGACAGGCATAGTTGGGAAAGAGAGAAACTGATAGTGAGGCTGTCATCTGGGCTGATTTTCCTTGGCTAGAGGTGATGCAGCTGGAGAGAAGAAGAAAATTGCCAGTCTAAAAAGTGCTGGTGAGTGGAAGATTTTACAAGGGAAGAGGAGTCCTTTTGAGACACAGAGAACAATACAGTAGTGCTCTTGTGCCAGCGTAATGTAGGAGAACTGGGCACGGGAGGGGAGCAGGACCAAATTCCATCACATCCTAACATCCATCGCAGGTGGCCAAGCCACATCCATCCTAACAACCATCACAGGTAGCCAAGCATATTGCCATGCCATTTGGATTTGCACTTTGGTTAGTATTGGGCTCTAGATCCAGTGGATCCTGTCCCACTTATGCCACACCTTCTCCCCAATCTCCCCCACTCTAGAATCTCTGCCTCCAATCTCTGCTTCTCACAGATCTGGGCCAGCACCAAAATGAGGCATATAGGCCTGCACTAGTGCAGTGGACTGTGGTGACGCAAGAGGTTAAGACACTGTGCCTGTTAACCAGCAGGCCAGGGTTCGAGACCTGGGTTGGCCCCACAAGACAGGGTGAGCTCCTGTCCTTAGCCCAGCTCTGCGAAGCCAGCTGGATCCAATCGTATTGGCTCTGCCTTTCCATTGGACTAATTCAGTGGTGTGGAGAGGGGGGATTTGCTGCTTAGGTAACAGCCTATCCTCCATAACAATCCAACCCAGGCTTTTGTGCTTTGCATGCAGCGTATGCAGCACCGAGCACGATACCATAGTCTTTCAAGACTGACGGAGGCCTGCTTAGTGCAGGCCCAATGTGGGCTTGCACTGAGCTAGCTCTGACACAGGACCCACATTACTTATCGCAAATGTGGTGTATGGCATGTTTGCAACAGTGCATTCCGGTGGTAAGCTGGCACACATGGCACAGGATCAGTGGCCTTAGTAAGGTTTGGGTCATATACGTGTTTCACCAAAGCAGGAACTTCACTTTTAAATTTTTCCTTCTGCCAAATGTAACTCATATCAGATTGCCTTATAGCAAGATTAAAAAATAATCTTTAATGCTGCAGAGCAGTATATGTTTTCTAGTACTTGAGTTTATGCATAGTTCTTTCATAAATTCTGGTTGAGTTCTGTCAGTGAAGGGGTACATTATGCCCACCATAAACCTGACTACTGGATATGCTACAGCTCCATCTCTGAGGACTGTGCAGATATTACTTTTCCCTTGCTTACTCATTAAAAGAAAACAATTTTTTAATCTGGACATTTGTATGAATTCCTGTTCTTTCCTGTGCAAATTGGCTGATATATCTGCTAACTGTCACAGCAACCAGATTCTCTCGTCTGCCGATGCTGCTACTTGCTTATGATATGTATAAATGGTTTTAAAAGAGCATAGAGTATTTTTTATGACAGAAGCTGTGGTTCAATTCCATGAACATATTTCTCTGGATTTCACCACTGTAGTTTTTGGAGTTTCTTCAAGGTTTTGTTTTTATTTTTTTAAAAACAGAATTTAGCATCTGTTTCCCTTTGGAGAATTCCTAGGGAAATTCATCTGAAATCCTGACACAAAAATTTGATAATAAAACTTGATACTGTTTTCAGGGAGATGATGCTGTGTGACTATGGTACTGGTAATTTCAAATAACTTTGTAGAGGCTTATAATTTGCAACAAATCTCAGCATTTTGCCCCGTTATCAAGATATAATTAAAACAAACAAACAAAAAAACAAGTAAGATATTTAAATGCAGCCTGCTCACAAAGAAAAAGAGAAAAATGTTTCTTTCCAGGACAAAAGACTAAAAAAGGGAAATGTTCTGAGAAAAGAGAACACATGGTCACCCTGGGTAAGAGGGAGCTTGGAAGCAGTTGGGGGGGGGGGTAGAGGGCCCGAGGCCCCAAACCATAAGTCCCAGTTTTCCTGGAAATGTCCTCTTTTTTGCATTGTGTCCTTGAAAAAATAATCTTTATTGTCCTCCTTTTCCTTGTGAACAGACAGCATATAGCTTTCATGCTTTTGGGACAATTATAGATGTCATGAACAGCCTCCAGGGCAGGCTCCTACAATCTCCGATGGGACAGAGCCTGATTGGACACTGCAGGCTCTCTCTATGCCAAATTGGGGGAGCCCCAGGAGGCTTCAAATGGTCCCCAGGCTGAGGTTTGTCCACCCCTGCTGTAAATAGAAATAACACAGACACTCTAACCCAGTAAGGGAGACATACATGGGAACATCCTTTCATAAATATAGTAGAACCATGATAGAGGTTGTGCAAAAGATGCTGCACATAATGCTTCTACGGTAATGCTGGATCTAAGACCCGAGCATGTGCTAACCCATAATCCTTTATCCTTAGCTGGACAGAACTTGGTAACAATACAACTTCTTGAGAGTTGATATTTCAGTTGCTAATGTACGCATACCTAAAATACATAATCTGGTACAAAGTGACAATTATGAATTTTATCTATGAATACACACATAGTGAGCATAATCACTCATCATCAGCCATTCTGAATCAATTAATCACATCGTATCAATTTTAATTTCATGGTTCTGTGGCAACCAGCAAAGTAATCATTTTTTATTTTGAAAAGATCACTTTTATTTCTACTTTTTTTGTTACTAAAAACTCATGACCAAAATAAAGTTCCCCTAGGAAACTCTAAAACATACAGCAATGTGAGTGGTTTTCTGCTGACAGTCAAGTCTTCCTGGGTTCTTCCACTGATGGAACAAGCAATTTCACTCTTGTAGGACCAAGTAGATTCCTCTGTGCTTTGGAGACTAACCCGTCAGGGAAAAATATTTCCTAACTTAGAAGATACCTCCAGGACAGACCTTCCCAAAGGGAGCAGATTTTTGATGCAGCTGCATTAGGTGGGGATGAGAGCCTAGACTAGGCTGTAAGAATGTCTTGGTGCCTGTATAGGTAGCAGGGAAACCTGCAACCAGTCATGCCAGTACATTAATCTTAACTTACATAACACCTGCCTAACATAGCAAAACCAGAGCTGACACATTTGGTTCTATTGTAAATTGCTGCTACAAGAAAAGACATTTGCAAGTAGTAAAATATGAGCAGCCTAATAAAGCAGTTCAAAATTTCATTAGGCCTCCAGATGCAGGTGGTACAGTCTGGACTGTATGTGGTACAGTCTTTACAGACCTGGATATCAAAATTAGCATGGGGATTACTTTGTCAATGCACGACAAATGCACGTATCAGAAAACAAACTTTCAAGAAAGCAGGCTGTATACCTCCTGAGGCTGTGTCATCACGTGCCTTTTTTAATCACTTCTCAAAATGTCTGAGTTTATCTAGGATTTATGAAATTGTAATCCTGTTTCTTAAAATAGGGAAACATGAATCACTGTCACTTGCAGTTGTCTCCATAAGTCATACTTATTACTTGTATCTCAGAAGTCTCTGTCTTTAACTTGTCTTCCTGTAACATATGGATGGTGGAGTTGTGACTTCTGTTCGGAAAGGGGTGGTGCTGCTGCTGCAATAATGGCAAGAGATTAATAGGCCTTATGTTTAAATCCCAACGTACTTAATCCAATAACTAGTTTTCCATCAAACCAATAATTTCTTTGATGTCAGATTTTCTTCCCTAGACTCAATGTCCTTGCATGAGCTATGAATTTTATATTTTTTACACTGCCTTTTGGTTTATCCAGCTGTCAACTTACTGTAAATCCTAGAAAAATTCTTTATGCCTATTTATGAAGCAAAATATACTTTTAAAGCAGGATAGATAATAAAAGGTAGAAGAAACATACCACCCCAATGTTATGACATAACTTACAACCTTAAACGTTGAATATTGCAAAAGGTGTTTCTGATTTTTACAAGCCTTCTTATTTATGTGATCAATTTATATCTTGGGAAAAAGTCAAAAGTATCTATCAAAGAAAAAAAACACCATCTAAATTCTTACCATCAAACTCTATTAATGTCCCCACAAGAAATGAACAAAACCAAATCTGGCAAAAGAAAATCATTACACAAAGCTGAGTTGAGTTAATTTACTTGTTTATGATCCCCAAAAGCCATCATAAAAATATTCTACAGAAACACTGTTATCAATCTTGGTAAAAATGAATAACTGATGGTATCATTGGGGGTAAAAACAGAACCCCTTTTTCTCCTTTGTATTGAACAGAAAAGAGAGCATTCCCATTACCCAGGCAATGTTTTACTATTTTAACATTTTAATATTTTACCTGTTTTACTGTTTCATTTCACTCTCACATTTTCTTTTTAACATTTGTTTAATCTTGCACAAATTACCCATCTCCCTCAGTGCTAGATAAATCACTGTGGTCACATTTATTAGATCAATACCAGTCTCAGATAAAACTGTTAACCATACAGTGGGCCTTATGTACAGATCTCCAGGTTCCTTGTTGATCCATGCAGGTGGATCAGACATGGAAAGAGGTTTTGGATTTGGTGGGTATCACAGCTGAATCCACCCACCACCACATTCCCCCCACCTTTGCCCTCCCTCTCCTCAGGTTTTCTGGGGTGGGAAGCATGATACATGACACACATGTTTCATGGTGGGGTTTCATGGTGAGGATACACATGTTTCATGGTGGGGTTTAAAAGCCTGGCACCAGCTTCCGATGAGAAGGAGGACAAGAGTAATTACTCACTAGAAGGCATTTGTTGGGCAGACACCCAAAGCTGGTCATGCCCTGAGATGCTGACTGAGCCTCCATAATGGGAGAGAAAGTGGGTGCAGCATAATTGCCTCTCTACAAATATTCTGAAGCCAACTCCAATATCCCTGCATCACCCAAATTCCCTTGGCCTACAGATGGTGCCTTGTATTGCTTTGTCCCACATATGCAACATGCCTTCAAAATTAGTCTTGCAAGACTAAACTTTAACCTAATGCTGTTTTTTTAATTGAATTTGATTTTTGCTATAGAAGTTGTTGCATTGGGCAGCATAAAGTCAGGGGAAAATTCTTTCCTTCATTCCTTTACTATTCCTCTATGCATTTGTCCTATTCAGGTATTATGAACCCATGGAGATTCAAAATGCCAGAGGCCTCTCAGGAATCTCACCCCCACTTCATATCCCTGGTTACCACATTTGTCTGAAGCAAGAAAAGCTGTACTCTGGAAGAGATCCTCCCCATGATCAAGGATGCTGGATGTCAGTGTTATCAGGTGTGCTTTTCAGAACATGTGTTAACATGCACACGTTAGAAAAGGGAAAGCTGGAACTTTACAGCAGTTATAATAATACAATTCCAAAAACATGAAATTGAAAACAAAAAAAGCAATGTGATATTTCACATGTCTCGGACCTGAGCATAAACAGTTCCTAAATAAGGAGGAGAAACTCCTTACAAGAAAATAGAAGCATATGGTGAAACAAGGAAGGAGGACAAAGGCTGTGGCTGAAGTTCTTTGAAGCATAAATCAAAGCCTATAGGCAAGGTGTGATTCTCTCCAAAAAAAGTCACTATGCTAGTGACACAGCAGTGGAAGAGCCAGTGGTTCCTCTTAATCAATGTACCAATCTCCAAGATTGTGAGCATGTGCAAGATGCTCAGCCCCACTACTTTCAGAATCCTTGAGGTTGCCAAGAAGGATGGTTGCTCACCGAGAGCAATAGAAGCAGCTTCTTAGTTGTGATTAAGTAAGGGAAGCAGGAAAGAAGGGAGGTAGTGTGAATCCCAAAGCCTAACTCTTGAAAAGGTGTCAGGTCTTGAAGAGAATTTAATATAATCCACTGTTTTGTTTCAACATTTCAAACTTTAAAAAGTTAAAAAAAACACAAAAAACTCAAGTGCACATGATAAACCACCATAGCTCTGTATTTATTGTAAAACCTGCAACTTCCTTTACTAACAGAAAAAACCTACTTCTTTCTTTGCTAACAGAAGAACAAATATCTATGCTTTGATCATACCTGGGCTTTATTTTGATGTCACTCAAGATTTGTTAATGGAAGACCCAGGTGATGATAGTATGCAAAATGTGGCCACCAAAGTGAATGGCTGGCAACCTCAGTCATGTGCAATTTGGTGGTCCCAGCACCAGCCAATGTCAATCAGTTGTCAATAAGGGTGGACTTTGGGCAAGGAGGTCCTTGATTGAATTTCTTGATTTATGATGCTCCCTTCCTGGCTTTGATACTTGGCCACAGGCTGTTTGGGCAAAGGGTCTCTCACCCTTTGGACCTGCTGACTTGTGCCAGCCCATGTCTAATAAGACTATGAAACAGTGGAGTAGGTAAGTAAAAAATTATTTCACTTACCTCCACATTGCATCCATGGTCCCCAGGTAGCCCAAACTGTGCAGCAGAATTCCTGCTAGGGCTGCATGTTGCTACAGACCAGCCAAAGGTATGATTAAACCACTAGACAAGTGATTCCAATTCCTGTGTGTCATCATTTCCCTCTTCTATTCACAGTTTTTACTTTCATGTCTCTGCAGCATCTGCTTACAAAAGTAAACTGTTTTCCTCTAGCACATCTATGACGGCTTCCCCAAATACGCTTAAAACTGTTCAGCTTCACATAACAAGTAGCTTGAACAAAGTGGTGTGTGCTGATTTGCTCTGAAGATGCAAATTTCAAGTGACAGTACCAGTAATGATAATTTAAATATGGGAACCTGAAGAGAGATGGTTGTGAGATCTCCATATCTTGCAGTTGTCTGAGCTTTTGCCGGCATCACTCAAGCATCATGCAAAGCAGCAGCTAATTACTTGAGGCTGGATGCTGTCAACTGTTAACTCATCTGGAATATTGGCCTCCATATGCAACCATGCTAAAATCCCAAGACTTGAATGTGAAACGTTTGCTCACATTTTCTCGTTAAGTTCTTTCAGTCTGTGAGGAGCTCTGATTCTTATGTTTGCCCTATGGATAAACATATGAACGGCATTACACCTATCTAATGACAGCTCTTGCTTACAGAGGTACAATATTATATCATCAGTAAAAAGTATACCCTGTGTCTCCTATATCTTCCTAAAATCTTTCCTGAGGTAACAGATCAGCTCACCTCAACTCCCTTCTTCAGCCCTTTTGCCACCTCTCTCCTCAATGCCTCCTCAGTTGCCTCCCCTAACTTCTTATGAGCTTGTCTTGTTATTCAACATTCTGGCTGTGGGTGGTGCAAGAGGTTAAGACGTTGTGCCTGTTAACCAGCAGGCCAGGGTTCGAGACCCGGGTTGGCCCCACAAGACAGGGTGAGCTCCTGACCTTAGCCCAGCTCTACGACGCCAGCTGGATCCAATCGTACTGGTTCTGCCTTTCCATTGGACTAATTCAGTGGCGTGGAGAGGGGGGATTTGCTGCTTGGGTAACAGCCTATCCTCCATAACAATCCAACCCAGGCTTTTGTGCTTCGCATGCAGCATTTGCAGCACCAAGCACGATACCATAGTTTTTCAAGACTGACGGAGGCCTGCTTTAAATTGCCTCCCTTATGTTCCACATGGGAATAGAACCCTCAGCCTTCTCTGCCCCAGAGACACATATAAAATCCACAACCTTCTCTGCCTGAAAGATACATGGAAATGGAACTCTCAGTCATTTCCGCTCCAGAGAAAATAGAATCCTCAGTTTGCTTGACTGAAAGGGAACATAAGGACAAATTAACTCAATGGTCAAGGCTCTTGTGTTGATAGACTAGAAAGCATGGTAATGTGCAGTGCGTACAGGGCCGAAACAGAGTTTAAAATTCACCTTTACTGTGACTAAGGTAACAACTTAGAAAGTTCAGACAACTATCCCTACCTTCCAGAGTAACTACGGGAAGTTGTAAGAGGCATTTACTCTGGATTGCTTTATGCATTTCCCATAGGTGGCACTGTAACTATGTTGGTGTAAAAGGTCTCATAGTTACTCTGGATTGTAGCCTTAGAAAGAATAAATGGAAGGAGCAACAACACAGCAACAATACATCACCAAAAAGCCATGTTGGGTCCCTTATCTTGGGTCTGCATTACAATTGCATTGGCACTGGGAAATTGGATAGGATTGGATCTGAATTAGAGAACACATCAGACTCAACATAGGTCCAGCACCCTTACAGAGACTGCTTGGATTTATGCAGATCTGAGTAGCTCAGAATATGGTAAAGGGAAAAATATCCCAAGGAGACCTTCGGCCACCTCCTAAGCTACATATAGTGCAGGTCACTGTGACCATAGCTTATGATGTGTGGAAGTTTTAAATTAAATTAAATTTGAATTAAAGTTGTACTCTGTTGCCTTGTACCTCGTGGACACCAGAGGAATGAAGTCTTGTGCTCTTTGTTTTTGTAATTGCTAAGGCCATTGCTCAGCAGCAACTGTTTCTTTTTCTGTAAGATTTTTTTGGATGTTTCTGTGGTTAATCTACATAAAAATACTGAACAAACATCCATATACACTCAGTTATTTTGTTCTCTTTTGAATTATCACTCCTTTCTGCCTTTAGTTCTGACAATTGATGTAATCTTTAGCTGTTGCTTTCACATGGGATGTCCCTCGTTGAATCATTAGTGCCAGCTAAGATGTTGGTGATCAAACCTAGGTATATGTGTGGGTGAGTAATGTTTTTCTCCAGTCCCATACACAGCATTTGAATGTGAAGAATTTGGAAGCAGATTATAATTTTTTTGTACTACATAGCTGAATGTTAATAAGAGTGCTTGTAACATTCAGGGAAGGATATGCAATGAAATATATATTTTCTCTCTTTCCTGAGCACCAAAAGAAATATTTTATGCAAGTACTTTAAACAGGATGTTTTCAGTCTTTTGCTCCAATCTTAGGAAAAGAAGGGCCGTGTAAATGTACCCTATTTTCTTTATTTTTGCATCCTGACAGCAGTGGCAGCCACTCCCATCCTGAAGGAGTACGAGGCTCATATAGGCTGCTAACCAGTGGAGTCAAGCTCGCGGACCCCTAGGCCCGACTATGTATTGCCACGTCTTTATACCTCCCCTCAGGCCCTGAAGTAGGCACTGTAGACTGTTGCCAGCTCATGCAAATAGACTGAGGATTTCAACTCAATCTTGTATATAGTACTTGGGGCCTGATATCTCTTACAACCTATGCACTAAAGTGACATTTAAGTAAAGTTCTTTGTAGAATGATCTAGGTCAGTAGTTCCAAATAGCTTAGCACTAGGACTCACTTTTTAAAACAACACTCTAATCAGGACTCACCAAGCTTTACCAGCCTTTTATAAAATTTTTTCCAAATTTATTTATTTACTATCGAAAACGTACCCACATTGTGGGAGTAAAATTCCCCCGGATGCCATCCCCCCACTGCGCTCCATGCACATCAACCCTCCATGCACATCAATGCCGCATGTGCATCCACCCCCATGTGCAACATCCCCATGTTCATCCACCCCATGCACATCATCCCCTCTATGTGCATCAACTCCCATGCGCATCAACCCCTATGAACATCTCCCTTTGCGCAACATCCCCCATGTGCATCAACCCCCCCATGAGCATCACCTCCCATGCATATCTTCTCTCCATGTGCATCATCTCCCTATGCGCAACACCCCCCCCCCCATGTGCAGCATCCTCCCCAGTGCAACCTCTCCTTCCGAACAACAACAGTGCACCAAGCACCAAATTGGTTGGATGTTGGTCAGTCTTCCATGTTAAGTATAGGACAAAAACACATTGCACCCCTTTTCAGCCTCTTAAGGGTTAAATTTCTCCACATCAGTTGTTGGTGGGTGTTGATGTCACAGAAGGAACACCCCCCCCCCCAAAAAAAAAAATTTGTTTCGAGGTCCAGGGGTTGGGGCAAAACAAACCTCAGTCAGGGATTCTTCAATGTAAAATATAGGTGGAAAACGCATTGTACCCCATTTTACCCCCTTCCAGTTGAAATTTCCAAAAACTGGTTCTTAGTGACTCCCTCCATCATGGAAGTAACACCTTCCCCAAATTTCATGTTTCTAGGCCCAGCATTTTTGCCTGGGCATTGATGGGTGTGTCAGTGAGTCAGTCAGTAACTTTTCAGTTTTATATATATATAGATTTACAAGGAATCATATTCAGAAAAGACTCTCAAACATTCATTTCCCTGTATGATACTTGCATACAAACTGTAGGAGTTCAGCTTCTTGCCAAGCAGTTAGCAGGTCTCTGATTTTTAACAGCTTCAGGAGATTAGTTAGCTTATCTAACTAATCAACCTTATGGGACCCACCAAACACCAGATCATGAACCACCTGTTGATCCTTACTTACAGTTTAGGAACCACTGCTCCAGGTTCATGTCTTCAGTATATGTATTGAAATTCTATGCATATTTACTCACAAGTAAGCCCTCTTGTGCTTAGTGAAGGGTTGCCATATGTCCTGGAAAACTGTTTTTTCGATGATTGTGTTCACATAAGGGCGAGTTTGACAGGGGGTCCTGTCCTGGTTTTGTGGAAGAGAATTATGGCAACCCTAGCTTACAGCCCAATCCAGAGCAACTAATCTGTCCACATAAGAGCCCTTAGGTTGCCCTATCTAACCCTAGGTTGGAGCAACTGCAAGATGCTCCAGCCTAGTTACTCTGAAGGAGGCTTAGGGCAGAGCAAGGCAAGATAGGGTGCCCTAAGAGAGGTGGACCTGCTCTGCCCTAACTGGGGCAGCCTAAGCAGCTCAGGAGAGGCAAGTTGAGGGCATGTTTAGCATTGCCTAGGGCAGAGCAGTTACTCTGTATCCAGAGCCTGTTTCCAAGGCAGAAATGCCCTCTTCCAGCCCTCAGAGTTATACCACCTCAGGAGCAGGTATAGTAATGAGTAGACCCATAGGGGTCCATGATAAGGCCCGAGTAAGGATGGCAGTGCTGACCAAAAATCTGAGTTCTTGGCCAGCCTAGCTGCAACCCCTGCCTCTCAACCTCAGGATATGGAACAAACTACGGCTGCCCACAAACCTCAGGATACAGCAGGCCACTCCAAGAAGCCCCTTGTATTCACTGTAGAATGTACTGGCATCTCATCAGGGACTCCTTAGAAGGCAGGCACCCAGTGGCGTCACCAGACTAGTGCGGCTGGTGTGGGCTGCATTGGGGATGCGCTCCGTATGGGGTGATGTGCCGGAGGAGTTTGACTGTCCTTTGGCAGGCCCCGGGCGTCAGCAACGCCATTCAGGCCTGCTCCAAGGCGGAGAATCAGCCAGAAGCTGACACTTGTCTGAGGAGCTGGCCTGAACGGCCATCTGAGGTGCACTGCGCAGAAACACACTGAGCATGCCGAACAGCTTCAGAGGAGACTTCCTTAGAGCAGAGAAAGTCCGCGCCTCTGCACAGCCATTCGGCCTCACTCAGGAGGCGGAGCGGCAGCCGAATGGCTTCAGAAAGAGTACTGCACAGGCACCAACTCTGACGCCTGCACAGTCTCCCCCGAAGCCAAAAGGCTTCAGAAAAGTACTGCGCAGGTGTCAGAGATGGTGCCTGCGCAGTACTTTTTCTGAAGCCAGTTGGCTTCAGAAACAACTGCGCAGGCGCCAACTTTGGTGACTGTGCAGGCCAGGTGGGGGGGGGGGGCGCGCATCCCAGGGATGACGCACAGACTTCCACACCAGGAGATGTGCAGAGTCATGTCACCACTGTAGGCACCACAGCTGTTCCTTGTTCAGTGTGATCTGAGGAGTGTCTCCTCAGGAGCAAGTCTTCCCCTTGTGTCAATAACTTAGCATGCTCTGGAGCAGTTAGGGCAGCCCAGGCTTCCTGACTCTCTGGATTCAGCATAACTTTCTGCTCTGGATACAGAATAGTTAGGAGAGTGCAGTTAGGTCAGAGCAGGCTGAATTTGCTCTGGATTGCAGCCTTAGTGGCTTTCTTGCAAGTAAGTCTGTGAAGGATTACAACATTGCTTATTTTGATTAAAGAAAAACATCTGATAGCTGTTGAAATTGAGAGTGATTAGCTTCTCATGATATGATGAAAAGTGAGTTTGCTAGCACATTTGTATCACTTTTGCAACCCATTCTGTTCTGGCAACATTCCAGAAACTTTGGAGAAACCATTATTCATTGGTTTTTCACAGTGCTGCATGTTTGCAGTTATAGTATTGGTTATTAGATACAATTTTACATGACAAGACTTTGAAAACATGATCGTCAACACACTATGAAAGTCTTGTATCTTGGTTTAAAACTGCACAGTAGATGCAACCATTAAACCAAGATGTATTTTTCCCACTCTCAGATACCCCAAAGCGGTACCTAATGTTCATCTTCTGTCACAGCCCTCATGTAGCTTGCAATGTTTCATTTGGGAACTTTATCTCTCAAAATGCTTGCTTTTTCACATATTGTACAGAATGTTAATAATTATACTTTTTATCTGTGCGATCTTGAAAAGATGATTGCTGGAGCCATGTACTCTGCAGAGGAATAAATTATGGGAACTGGAAAACAGTGGTTCTTTTCTGAGCTGGCTTGAGGCAAATGTTTAAAATACAAAACATATGCCACATGTTTTTAGATTCACTCTGTCAGGACTAGGTAGGGATACAGTGGATATAGTTTTGTTAAAATGAAGAAGACAGTACATTTGGTATTTCTAAGATCCCTGTGGGGAAAGTGTCATCTAGTTGTACGTGTTTGCTCACCATATAAAAAAGAAAACATCTGTCTCTTCTCAGTTAAAGAAGGTTATAGTATTTGTAAGTAACAAAAAGGAAAAGAAGAAATACTTTAATACTTTAATACTTAATACTTATTTAAATATTTAATACTTTAAGTACTTTAAATACTTCAGAATTCTGCCAGTGCAGAACACTGGAAACATTGCAAAATAGGACTTGATATTTATCTTAGTATCATCAAAAATATTGCAGAAACCTGGGTGTGATGTAACATCAGTTAAAGCACATGTCTCAGGAAGTTTTAGGTGAGCACAGTCAATCCATGTGCAAGCCAGTGGTCACATTCAATTGGTGGAAAGGCAGGTCAATCTCCTCCTATCTACCATCTGCATGATATAATGTGCACCACATGTTGATGGATGCACACTGGAAGTTTAGACTTCAGCTAATGTGTTTGGTGGGGCAGTAATCAGACCTCTGCAAGAAGTACTTAACCCCATATATTTGTTAAAATGAAGAAGACAGTACATTTGGTATTTCTAAGATCCCTGTGGGGAAAGTGTCATCTAGTTAAAGGTATTTGGTTGAAGGCAGAATGATTTATTCTTCTGTAGTGTAAATAACTTTGTTGGCACCGTCAAGAGTATGAACTAAACCAGAGATCTGCTCTTGGTCCCTTTCATGCTTGGATAAAGAGAAAAAAAGTAAGAAAACAAGAAGAGCCTCCACTGGATCAGGCCAAAGGCCCATCTATTCCAGCTTCCTTTATTACACAGTGGCCCAACAGATGTCTCAGGGAGCACATAAGGCAGAAGAATCCAGGTGCCCTCCCCTCTATCTGTCATTTTGAGGTTGTCCACATCTACGCCTATCTATGCAAACCTACACCCCCACACCCATCATGGCCCGTAACCTGTGATAGTCCTTTTTGTCCCATCCCTTCTTAAAGGCATTGAGGCTGGATGCCATCACCACATCCTGTGGCAGGGGGCTCTGGCATAATAGTGCTGGCACTTCCTATTTTGACCATAACAACACTTCCAGGGCACCTGGGCAGATTGTTATTCTCAGAAGGGGGTCCTGAGCTAAAATGCTCAAGAACTACAAATATAGTGTCTCATTTCTTGGCCTCTTCCGATTCTGAGAAGTGGTAACATTTTGCCTTCAAAATGAGCTGCTGGCACAGCTTCTTCACAATCGGCTCTGCCTGTAGAGTTACTACTTCCCATTTCCAGCCCAATCCACTCTTTCTCTTAGTTTTTAGGCATTGTTTGTCTCTATTACTTGTTTATTTTTCTCTTGTTGTTGCTTCATTTTAATGATTCCAGTCAAATCACGCCTTCCCCATCATTTTATTTCAGTTTATTTATTTTCTTTTTCTGTCTGTTTTCTCATCTCCAATCTTTATTGCTGTTGACATTGCTCCATCTGCTGAAGAGTCAGATATGGAGATGTCTGGATTTGCAAAGCAGCTGCGCAAGTCCATCTAACTGGGTGATTTGTTCTCTGATGAAAACAGTAAGGACTAGACTGAAGGAGAAATGAGAAGATAGAAGAGTGATACTTATAGGTCTCTCATTCAAGGTTACTGAAGGAGACTGGATTTAAATAATTGCCCAGTAAAAATTGAGCAATGCTGGTAATTCTCCATTTGGATGGCTGGAATGAATTAGGCTCAAATCAAGATGATCAGCCTTACCTTGTGCTTGTTGATTGACCAGCAACGCTGGCAAACAGTAAGACTTTGGGCTCAATCCTAACAATGTAGGCTGGTGCATGCCTGTGCACTGTACAGTACAATGTAACTCACCCGCTCCCCATTCCTATGGTGGTGTGGAGAGGCTGGCGCATGTCTGTGCACTGGCCTAACTCTCCAAGGAGTGGGCAGAAGTGCCTTTTACCACTTTTGCAATCCCCCTAGGCTAGCAGATTTGTGCCAGGACTTGAGCCAGCTTAACCAGGGGTTAGGATTGTGCTGTCAGTGTGCATTCTTTCTTCTGTGTTACAGAAGGAAGTTCCACATGTATTTTATTGAGTTCTGACCCTCCCCATCAGTTTTCGAAGTGGTGTCCTGTACTATGAGAAGCCATTCCAGAAAACATGGAAATTTCCTGTGCATCATCAACTGTTTTCCAGTGTCTCACTCCTTCCCTTTTCCAAGTACACAATCTAGTACTTTAGTACTCTAATCTAGTCCTCTACTACAGAGGACTGGGACACTGTATAACTACACTGCCAATAATACCCTATTGGGCACAAGGAATATATAGTAGAACATGACTAGAGAAGTTTGCACTATGACAGGGATAGCCCCTAACTGTTGGAAGCATATCTCAAAATCTGTTATTCCATAACCCTTTACATGATCTCATTCTCAATTCTAGTTTCCTGGCTCCTCCTTCTCAGCTTAAGGGAGAAAATAAGAAAAAAAATAATCAACGGGTCAGTTTTCCTCTCCCTTTTATCATGTGCTTTCATGTTTGGTGCTTTTTGATCAGAAACTGCAGCTGGAATCGCTCATATACAGCTTGCAAAAGACCTTGATTTCAGCACCCTTGTTCTATTGTCAGCCTGGTTATTATGACCAGCCTTGTCAGGTGTTCCATATTCTGCTAGTTATCTAAGCAGCTGTTGCCTCCTTACTGTAATTATATTGGCCAATCAGATTGGAGAGGCATAGAAGAAAAGTGCTGTGCCTGGAAATGCTGAAACGGCAGTGTTCGGGGCTTTGTCAATGCAGATTGCATTTGAAAGGCCATCTGTTTGGAAGGTTAACAAAGTAAGAGAAGAAGCATCAACGAAAGGATTATTGAAAATGCTTCTTATGGTGTTTTGGATTTCTTTCAGAAAAGGCCACCTCCACGGTCCTATAATCACAGTCATCTTCTCTAGGAAGATTCATCTTGTTTGATTCATTCATGCTGTCTTATTTAAGTTTCCATATTATGCAGAACTGGTTTCCAGTTCCTTCAAGTTTTCCGAACAAAAGGTGATCCGCACTCAACTGGCTTTACAGGAAGCCACAGGTGAGAAGAGGCTGCCTCGATGTATCCCAATATTTTTTGTCATTATTTATGAGCTGAGCTTGTGTTGTGAGGGTGATGGGTAATCTGATATAGCATCAAAGTTTAAAGGATTATGAGGAATGAAAAATACATAAACTGGATCAGTGACAGCTCTGGGTTGTGCTCACTGATCTCTCTGAAGATGAAAGTCCCCAAATTCTTATAGACAGTTGCAGACAGAAAGTGGTGAATTATTAGAAAGTGCACAAGACACATAACTATTATGTATGAAATGCAAAACAGAGGGCCAAATCTAGTTACTTGTGATCAAGTCATCTGGAAAACATTCTGGAAAACATTTAGTTTATTAATGATGGGCAGCCGATCCAAACTTGGGCTATGAAGGAGGATCTCACTATTCAATGATATTAAATCCTGATGTGGAGTCTCAAAAGGTGTACTACTATCATGTGCTGTGGGACCACTAGTGCAAATGGTTGGAGGCAGTGATGGGCTTCAAAGAAATTAAAAACCGGTTCTCTGTCCATCTGGCAGCCACTTTTAAATGGCAATTTTTAAACTTTATATGTACTATCTCTTGTTAAGAACCGGTTCTATAGAGTAGGTGCGAACCTGCTGGTGCCTACCACTGGTTGGAGGCCTTGTGTCAACCCAGAGGATCACTCAGGCTCAGGCCATGTCTCAGCAAGTAAGGTGGCAGAGGGCAAGGGCTTTGAGCAGTATGAGGAAGGTTTCAGGGAAGAGGGAGGGCAGAAGGGTACTTGGTTCAAGATCAGGAGGTGGTGGATAGAGCAGATGCTGAGATCTGTTCCTTCTTTCCTGGCCCAGTGTTCCCTGAGGTTCCTCAGACTTACACCAAATAAATTGCTGGGGTAGGTCCAAGAAGACCCATTGGCCAGGGGGGTGATAAATAAAATATATTTATTTTATTTTATTTATTTGTTTGCCCCCCCACCATAGGATGCCAAGTGCATTCCACTGGTGCTACTGCATTATGTAGACTGGTGTGGAATAGAATGGAAGGCACTGGTTCCCTATCGGTTTCACTAGTACTAAAACCTTCAGAAGAGCCCTCCACATATCCATGTAATGCATTACATGGTGGAACTGCACAAAAGCTGATTTTTTACCTGACCTCAAGTGTGTCCTCTGACTGTATTCCATAGAATCATAGAGTTGAAAGGGACCTAGTAGGTCATCTAGTCCAACCCCCTGCCTGCAGCAGGAAATCCCCTAGAGCATCCCCGACAGGTGCTCGTCGAGCCCCTGCTTAAAGATCCCTAGTGAGGGAGAGTCCACCACCTCCCTTGGCAATCTGTTCCACTGCCAAACCACCGGAATTTTTTCTGGATATCCAACCGGAATCTCCTTTCTTGCAGTTTGTACCCATTGGTTCTAGTTCTGCTTTCAGAAGCAGCTATGAACAAATGAGCCCCTTCCTCCCTATGACAGCCCTTCAGGTATCTGAAGAGGGTAATCTTGTCTCCTCTCAGCCTCCTCTTTTCCAGGCTGAACATCCCAAGTTCCCCCAAACTTTCCTCATAGGGCTTCCCTTCCATCCCACTGATCATTCTTGTCGCTCTCCTCTGGATCTGCTCCAGTTTGGCTGCATCTTTCTTAAAGTGAGGTGCCCAGAACTGAACACAGTATTCAAGGTGAGGTCTTACCAAAGCAGAGTAAAGAGGAACTATAACGTCTCATGACTTGGAAGCTACAGTCCTCTTAATGCAGCCTAAAATGGCATTTGCCTTCTTTGCAGACACATCACACTGCTGACTCATGTTCAGCTTGTGATCCACGCCGACTCCAAGATCCTGCTCATATGTTGTGCTGCCAAGCCAAGTATCCCCCATTTTATACCTGTATTTTTGGTTTTTATTTCCTAAGCGTAGAACCTTGCACTTCCCCTGTTGAAATTCATTCTGTTTGTTACAGCCCAGGATTCCAGTTTATCCAGATCCTCCTGGAGATTTCTCCTATCTTCTGTTGTGTTTGCTACTCCTCCCAGCTTGGTGTCATCTGCAAATTTGATCAGGCTCCCCCGTACCCCTTCCTCCAAGTCACTGATAAAAATGTTAAAGAGGACTGGGCCCAAGACAGAGCCTTGGGGTACCCCACTTGAAACCGACCTCCAGGTTGATGCAGACCCATTTACTAAAACCCTTTGAGTGCGGCCATCGAGCCAGTTGCAGATCCACCTAACAATTGCCTCGTCGAGCCCATATTTTTCCAACTTCCCAATTAAAATGTCATGTGGGACCTTGTCAAATGCTTTGCTGAAGTCAAGATAAATGACATCCACAGCATTGCCACTCTCCAGTAAGCTCGTAACCCAATCAAAAAAGGAGATCAGATTTGTCTGGCAAGATTTATTCTTGGTAAATCCATGCTGGGTTGTTTTGATCACTGAGTACTTGTCTAGATGTGCACAAATTGTGTGTTTTATGATTTGTTCTAATATCTTCCCCGGGATTGAAGTCAAACTGACTTCCATCATCTTTGTACTCAGCTGAATGTGTTGTATGAATGTATTAAAAGGGCTCCTGGGTACATGCAAGCTGTACACAGGTAGGACTTGTTACATGATTGGGAATCAGTGATTACTGAATGAATTGATGTCTCTTCATGTGTATATGCATAGAGATGCCTTTCATATGTTGCTGATGCCTTTCATATGAAGCTGAAAGTGCATTGCCAGTAACAAGGATGGGGGCATGTTGACCTTGTGGGGAACAATCAGATGTCATTATCATTCTGTACCCTCCCCACATTCATTCAGCGGATAGCTTGTCTTCAAAAATCTCATGGCACACCATTCATTACAGAAATTTCACGCTCTGCATGCACACGCACACACATGCACACAGTGAGCAGGGTAAAATAAAAAGTGCAAATAGTCCTACATGCTGAATGGCACTTTGGGTTTATATTACTTCAGAGCCAGCCTGTCCATGAAGTGAATTATATATTCATATCAGGCAGTGGTCTGGGAGAGCAGCATTCAGTTGCACATCACTCTCTCCCAGTTCAGATAGGCACACTTATAACTAGGCTTTTAACTAGGCATTTATATACTGCTTTTCTGGACATATTGGATTGCTCCTCAGTCTTTAATCAAAGCGGTTTACATAGGCAGGCAAATTCTAAATCCCCGAAGGGATTTTTACAAACACAAATTGTCTCTATCTTTCAAGAAACACTACATTCAAGATGTTACATTCACAGTCTGGTTAACAACACTGGCCCCGATGTCTGAAATGCTGGCTGACCAAGTTCTCCTTCAGTTCTCATGAAGGGCAGCTGAGAAGGCTCCTTCACTCCCACTGAAAAGCAGATGGAAAAACTCAGCTGCAGCAGCCGCTTTTCAAGGTCTTGCTTCGGATCTGACTTCCGGTTATATTGATCTGGCAACCTTCAGCTCTTATCTTCAGGCAAATGGAAGCTCTACCCTCTAGACCAGACCTCCTGCCCATTTGGGAGGAAGCTCACGGAAAGAAGTTCCCTTCCAAAGATCTCAAGGGACAAGCTGGCCTCTATGGGATAAGGCAGCCCTTCAGAAACCCTGGTCCCCAAATTTAAAGTTAAAACCAACACCTTGAATTGATCTCAAAATGAACTGTCAGCCAATGTAGCCGCCAGACCATATACTGGTGCTATTAGTCTGTTTCTTTGATTTCCAATAGCATTTCTGAATTAATTCAGCTTTAGTTTCGTCAGCTGATCAAGCAACCAAAACCTATTGAAAACCAATACCCTGACGGGTGCATTTTCTACCAGAAAAAACTTAGTATCTCAATTTAAACTTTTCTATTTCCAAAATTAGGCTCACAACCAGCGGCATCTGGGGGACAATACTGAAGAAGTTCTCATACTTTTATTATCAACTATAATAGAATTGCTCTTCTAACATTTTTAAGGACAGAGCCATAACCCAAGGTGGTTATGAAGTGGAAAAAATGTGAAGAAAACAAAATGTGAGTTGACAAACTGATGCAGCAATCAAAGCACCATTATTTGAAAACCTTTTGATTTTACTGGCACATGTTTTTAATAGGTGTTTATTTAGGATTTCAACTTAAAACAATTTTGACATATTACACAGGCTACATTACCCCTTCCTTCACTACATTCAATATGGTGAGGGGCATTGGATTGAAAGGCACTTCTCAGTATCAGACTATGGAGAAGGGTAGCTCACTTTCCACAGTTCAAGTGCTACATAAATGATTTATTCTCACGATGAATAATTGACTACATCTAAAAAGCAGAAGTGTTCTGAGGATAAACTCAATTCTCGTTCAGCAGTGTGGATGCGTGAGAACCAGAACACACTGTTATAGTTGCCACAAGGATGCCTGCTGAAAGCATCCTCTTTATTACAAGTGATCCTCAGCCGGGCAGTGGCATTTCCCATAACTCCTGAAGGCCTTGGTCCAGGACTGAAACCACCACTTTTAGAGGAACAAGGATGAGGGGATAGGCTGGATTCAGCCTTTAAAGTAACTGTCTCATCAGATACTCTCACAGAAGGGGTTCCCGCAGGATTGAAATTGACTCAGCTTCTCAGCACTAACTCCCGGAAAGGGAGTCAATGAAACTGAATTGCTTATTCCATGCCAAACCAGACAGCTTTTGAGACAGACCTTGCAATTCTGCTGCCTCTATTCCTGAGCCAGACATTCTCCTGAGACCGTTTTGGTTCTCCCTATGGCTCTGATCACTTTTCACCAAAGAGCAGAAATCAAATCCTTACTCTTGTTCTCTGTCCTGCAATATGCCTGCAGGTTTGGATTTGCCTAGATAAGTGCCACACCTTAAGGACAGTCTAGACCAGACTGCACGCCAAAGGACAATTGGGTGAAGAAAACAATTCCTACCAGCCAGAAAAAAGTATACAGCTAATCCCAGACCAATCCCAGGTAAGTTGGTTGGGTCATAGTTCCTTCAGTCTCAGTGTGCGCTGAGAACAGAAACCACATGCAGATGGCACACCTCTGGGCCCACTTTTGGCTTCCTTAGGCACCAATCCACTGCCCAGCTTAATTCCATGTCATGTGTCTTTAAAAATCCATACCTATGAATGGATATTCATATATATATATGGATGGAGGGCAGCAATCAGAGAATGATCATGTGACTCAGTTTCACCATATTCTGGGTCTCCATTCCTTTTTTCTTCCTTAACAGTTGTCATGAATATGAAGGGTATAATATGGGTATGAATTACATGGAAGTAGTTACAAAGTAGGAAGTAGGATGGGAATTGCTGAGCATGAGGAAGCCTTCATTATCATTATCATTATCAACGCTGTTATCGACAAAGATCCAGGTCTATAGAGCTTGCGTCCTGAGCACACTCTTGTACTGCAGTGAGTCTTGGACCCTTTATGCATGGCAGGAGAGGAAGCTGAACACTTTCCATATGCGCTGTCTCCGACGTATTCTTGGAATCACCTGGCATGACAAAGTCTCAAATGACACAGTATTGGAACGTGCTGGAATCTCTAGCATGTTCACACTTCTGAAACAGCGGCGTCTACGCTGGCTTCGGCATGTCGTGAGAATGGCTGATGGTCGGATTCCAAAAGATCTCCTACATGGAGAATTAGTGCAGGGAAAGCGCCCAAGAAGGAGACCACAGCTGCGATACAAGGACGTCTGCAAGAGGGATCTAAAGGCCTTGGGAATGGACATCAACAGCTGGGAAACCTTGACCTCTGACCGTTCAGCATGGAGGCAAAAGACCCAGCATGGCCTTCTCCAACTGGAAGAGACACTTGTTCGGCAGGCTGAAGCAAAGAGACAGACCCGAAAGCAGCAAAACCTGGGCCTGGGCAGGGGACGGAATTTATTTGTCCTCAGTGTGGAAGGGATGGACACTCTCACATTGGCCTCTTTAGTCACACTAGATGTTGTTTCAGGACCTCCAATCAGAGCACGATACCATAGTCTTTCGAGACTGAAGGATGCCAATAAATAAATAAATAAATAAATAAATAAATAAATAAATACATACATACATACATACATACATACATACATACAACAAAAGTGATGGGAAAACCAGATCTGAGCTCAACCAAAAAATATTATCCTGGCATCTGTTCATTAGGGACTTCTGATAGCTAACTAATCCCTTGGGGAAAAAACACTTTAGGGGTTGAAGAATTCTTCATATGCCAAAGGACCATAAGATGGAATTCATGAGATCTCTGATTACTCAGAAGTAATCATCTTCTGTAAGCCCAAACTTTCCAGTCCTATGGAAAGTGCCACCACAAAAACAATAACACTGAGTGACAACTCCATAAGCAAGAATTAGGTCAACAAAACAACAGAAGTTATAAGCTGACTCTGAGGATAACTCTTTATATTAAACCTGACACAGGAAACACTCTTCTTGCATTGCACACAGAAAGATACACTGTGGCTTTTCTTAAAAAGAAAAGAAAAAATGAGGGATAGAGGAGGGAAGGGACTATTAACTAAAGTTGCATTTGTGCTGTTACTGACAGGTTTGGTATAACTCTCTTAACTAAATGAATTTTTTCACCGTACTTGGAGTTGTGTCTGATTCATGGTGTATTACATTCATGTTGCCACCCTACACCTTGTTGTAAGCAGTGAGGAGGTCACTAAGGCCATCCTTATGCTACACTTGAGGTTTCTGCAGCAGGATGGAAGATATTCCCTTGAGTTCTAGTCCTTAAACTGTTCTGGTAATGGCTGGATGGAGGAATCACATGAGCAGCAAGGGGCATATAAAGCAATTCTTTCCCAGACAATCATCAGGGAAAACCAACACAGGTTTGGGAAGGAATCACATTATTCACTCTCGTTCCAGAGTCTCTTCATCACTGTTATGTCACTGTAGCCACTGAAGAGAAATAATAAAAATGCTACTAGTTGCATATTAATATGGTATGCAACTTTCATGCGGGGCAAAAACCCCTGTGAAGCACAGATAATTACGACATTTTATGCACCATTAGGTAAAGTATGAAATAAAGAATCAAGCCTCTTCCCACCTTTTTATTCAAGCTCTCATCCATGCAAATCAAGCCTGAAAATGTAAATTTGTTTTTAGGTTGTTTCTCCCTTTTGTGCACGGCAAACAAGGGAAGCAATAAATCAACAGAATGCAGTGGCTAGAGGAAAGTTCTTGAAGTCAAATTATCCTGATCATCCCATTACCACAAAGAACTCTCTCTAGGCTACAGTATCAATACGTCCTTTCTTTAGATTCTGTTTCAGTACGACTTCTGTGTTGTGGTTGCTGAACATACCACATGATCAGAAAACCTGAGGCATGAAAGATAGCTCAAAGGCAACTGGAGGCATGAGCAATGCCTTGAAAGAGTTTTTAAAACAGATCTCTTGTTTCAAAAGATGATGGCAGAAATTGTAGCATGAATGATGGTCGGATAGAAAATAAACAGAACACATTGCTCAGAAGATACATCATTCTTATTTTCCAAACCTCAGAGGAGAAGAGAGCAAAATGTCCCAGGTCCAAGAACAGGTGAACGATGAGATTACTTTCCCCAAATGTAGATTATCAGGGTTGGAGCTTCCAGCACCACTAAACCAACTACCCAGAGGCCTATTTCAACACCTCTTTAATTAGATTCTGCTGAATGAAGGTTTCCTGAACAGAAGCTTATCTGCCATTTAACCTCAGGCATGGTTAGGATGCTGTCAATCACCATCTACAAGTTCTTGAACAGTTTCCAAAATATGACAGAAAGCAACACTTAAAGCTATAAATAGAAATATCTTGTGGTGTGAAGTCTGTTGAACACAACAAACCATTGGAGGTGGAATTTTATCACTAGTGAAATGTACCCAGATTGTGGGAGTAAAATACCCTGCACATGCCATCTCCCCATTGCATGACACCCTCATATTGCGCAACACATTTTTGTGTGACACCCCCATGTGCAACAACCCCATGAGTATCAACCCCTTGTGCATCAACCCCCTTGCATATCACCCCTCCTGAGCAACAACACCCTCATGTGCATCAACCCCCACGTGCATCAACCCACCATGTGCAACACCTCTCTATCAGCATCAAAACCCCATGCACATCATCCCCCATGTGCATCAACCCTTCCCCATGCACTTCCCCCATGTGCATCAACCCAACCCCATGTACATCAACCCCTCCCTATGCACATCAACCCAACCCCATGCACATCAACCCCCCATATGCAACACCTCCCATGCGTAATACTTCCCCATGTGCTTCAACCCCCCTGCGCAACACACCTCATGTACAAAATGCTCCCACCCCATGCACCATCTCCCACAATATGGGCATCCCTACCACACAGCTGTGAAGTTTGAAACAGGGCATTGATCAGGGCAATGTTTATAGGCCAAAAATGTGTTGCACCCCTTTTCAACTCCTTAGGTGTTACATTTATGGAAATTGGTTCTTGGTGGGCACTCCCATCATAGAACGAATGCACTCCCCAAATTTCATGTTTCTAGTTCCAGGGGTTGAGACAGAGTGTCCATCAGTCAGGGATTCTTCAATGTACTATAAACTATAGGGAGGAAAATGTGTTGCACCACTTTTCATCTCCTTCCAGTTAGAATTTCCAAAAACCGGTTCTTAGTGTGTGCCTCCATCACAGAAGAAGCACCCTCCTAAAATTTCACCCTTCCAGGCCTGGCGATTTTGGATGGACGTTGATGAGTGAGTCAAAAAAACTATTGCACTTCAAAGGAATAGTATCTCACTTTATAGTGAATATCGCCAATAACGAGTATATTTCAAATATTGAATTTTACTGTTTTTCAAGAGAGCAGGAGTGGCTTTAGTTCCATCAAACCAAACTGGTTCCATCAAATCCTAAGTGGCTTGCTCTCCACTTAGGAAATGATTGCCTCATTGACTCCTTTGACATACTCTTCAAGTGGTTTGGCAGTGAAGATCAAGGACCAGTTTTAGACCTAACTTGATTCTACTCAGCAAGGATGGATTTTAGCTGAACAATCTGTATGATGTGTGTGTGTGTGTGTGTGAGTAAATTCTAAGTACAGCCAATAATGTGCATCTATGCTTGTGTAATTAAAGAAGAATGTATAGCCACAGGCTATCAGAGTAACTTACGTACTTTTGAGCACTTGTTCCCAGCTGTTAGGAGCCTGTGGACCTGTGACAGAAATTGAAATTGGCATGACCACATGCAACTCCTCCATCCTTTTCACAAACACACAAAATTTGTTATAATTAGAGATTAATTAGGGATATATTTTGTTTATAGAGAAGATCTGTAGGCTCTTGGCTGCAGGCTGACTGTTCTCTGTCCTCTCTGGTTTGTGAGGGAGCATGGTGGAAGTGATCAAATCTCAAAGGCCTCTTTTTTTCTTGAGACCTCATGGTCTACTTCTGAAGTCTCAGTATCAGATCCCATGTTTGGAATCAATACTGTAGGTAAACAATATGTACACAATGCCTTTATTGCCATTTTTTGAACTTCTTTGGCCTCAGGAATGTGTTATTTGTGGGTATTTTCTCAAGAAATGCTGGTTCTAGAGTTCCACAACTTTTTAGAAGTATTTGAAGGAGATGAGGCACATAGATTTCTGGAGAAATGCTTGTACTTTTTCTGATGACATTCTGGACAGAATGCCTGCCTTGTGTATCTTTTTGTCCTGTAAAACTATAAGAAGGACTTGGATCTTTTAGTCGTGCCATACTTCTGAAGGTGGTCAGTGCCCAATGTAAAAAGTCAGAAAAAATTATAACTCCAGCATTGTGTAGCATATTTTATTCTTTCCCAGGGCTGAAGGATCAGAGAGGATGGGTGGAAAATGAGAGGACTTCTGCCATCCATGGGCTGTGGGTGGCACGAGTGGTTAAGACACTGTGCCTGTTAACCAGCAGGCCAGGGTTCAAGACCCGGGTCGGCCCCACAAGACAGGGTGAGCTCCTGTCCTTAGCCCAGCTCTGCGACGCCAGCTGGATCCAATCGTATTGGCTCTGCCTTTCCATTAGACTAATTCAGTGGCGTGGAGAGGGGGGATTTGCTGCTTGGGTAACAGCCTATCCTCCATAACAATCCAACCCAGGCTTTCGTGCTTCGCATGTAGCGTATGCAGTGCTTCGCACGATACCATAGTCTTTCAAGACTGAAGGAGGCCTGCTTTTCTGCCATCCATAGCTGAGACAGGCACAGCAAACAGGAAATCTGGTTCTCCTGAGCAAACCTCTCACACCCCTGGATAGAAGAATACAGAAAAGCAAGGCAGGGGTGGTGTTGGGATCATTCACAAGCATCACCCAGGCACATCCACTGGCTTTTGCCTGCCAGCATTATTCCTGGTTTCCACTTGCAAACTTCCAGTACCTTCTACCTGCTAATATTCCTCAGTTATTCCTTTCATCCATCCCAGCCACATGTAATGCCTGGAAGCCAACCTCTGTCAGCTTCCAAGGGTGATGCACCATTCGCTTTGACTCCTTTACCTCAAGTGCATTCCATGCACATACACAAGTTGGAGATGGTGGTGCATCAAAACAACCACAATTCATTCATTCATGCACACATACTCTCCAGTTTCAATCAGTAGATATCCAGTGGCTTCCACCAGCAGGCATTAGTGGGCAGACTTCCACCAATTTTCATCCATTGATGTTCACCAGCTTTTTCATCTGGTAGGTGACATTCACTTGGCTTCTGAGAGCAGAAAGCCAGCTACCAGCAGCTTCTGACTGCTCATGACTTCCCATTTCCACCAGGTTAGTCAGTCGATCTCTGCCAGCTTCAGGCCATAGATAGCTGCCTGCTTCAAGCCACTTCCTTGCCCCTCACTTCATAAGTAAACTTGCCTTTTCTCCCCAGGCACTTCTCATATATTACTTCAGCCTCCTCCACTTGATATTACTATCGATATTACTTCCGCCACCCCACAGATATTTCTTCTCCATGTGACCTCTACCTTCTGGAAGAGCTGGCAAGAGACACAACTGAGCATCCCTCTGTTCAAACTGTGGAAACCTTAATGTCATAAAGTTGGTTGTGTCTTAAAGACACTTGTTTGGAAGAGTGGAGACTACCTGGTTTTCCCATCCTACCACCTCATATAGTCTGCCATGCTACAAAACACCAGCTTTACGTGTCAACATATCTGAATGCTGGTCTGGCATGATGGCCCTGAACAGGAATCATATACACAAAATGGACATGAGGCAGAGGTGTCCCTGTATAATGGACCAAATACTCGAACTTGAATGGCAACCTGCCTTGGAGCCAGTCTTAGGAGGAAAAGGGAAATACGAAAATAAGAAAAACTTAATAAAATAAGAAAATAAAATAAGAAAATAAGAAAAACTGTTTCATGGAAGATTTTCCAGCCTGAGAAATTTGGGCTGCCACCTCTTGCATCCAGATAGCCTGCACAGTACTTTTCCAAGCACCTTCATTGCTCTTACCCATGTTGTATCTTCATTTTCCATGTCTTCTTACCCATGTCTGAGCAGGTGAAGGCTGGCTCCAGCATGACCCCGATAGCTTTGCATATGCAAAACTTGGCATAGTTGGGAAATCAGATGGCCTATATTAAATGGAAACCATGGACCATTTCCAGTCAACGGCCCCAAGCAATAGCCCCAAATTATTAGTGGGTCAGAAGATTGATGCCATCTGAATTTGATTCATAAGGCAGTACAGCAAAACCTTAGATTGAGAGAAACTTGGTTTGAGAGTGTTTTTCAAGATAAGCAAACATTTCTAATAAATTTTGACTTGATATACAAGAGAAGAAGCAAAAAAAGAAGCAAAAAAATACTCCCAGCTAGGATACGCTGGTTTCGGTCCTCTTGCAGCATCTCCTCAGCCTCTCCTGAGAGACCAGCCTATGCAAGTCTACTCTGAAGTAAGCCTATTACAGTCAATAGGGCTCACTCCTTTATAAGAGAGGCAATGGAAAGGAGCCTGAGATACCCAGCCTTGCATGTCTACTCTAAAGTAAGCCCTATTATAATTAGTGGGGCTCACTCCTCTTTAAGGGGGCCGACTGCAGCCTGAGAGACTTGAGAGACTCAATGCAGGTTAATTTGTTTTATTTTTCTTTATTATTTCGTATTTTCTTTATTATTCTGTATTATATTATCTGCATACAGACGGGAGGTTGAACAACTGGTTCTGTGGTGCAGTAGGAATCATCTGGCGCTTAATTCACATAAAACTGTGGAAATGATGGTAGACTTTAGGAATCACCCCCTATGCTACTTCCACTTTCCATCTGTGGTAATGTGGTTTCAGTGGTGGAGTCCTTCAAGTTCTTGGGCTCTGTAGTCCCCCAAGACCTGAAATGGTGAACTAACATCAGCAGCATCATTAAAAAGGCTCATCAGAGGATGTTCTTCTTGCGTCAACTGAGGAAATTTGATCTGCCTCAAGAGCTGATGACCCTGTTTTATAGGGGAATTACTGAATCTGTTCTCTGCAGTTCCATCACTGTCTGGTTTGGCACAGCATCCAAACTGGACAAGAAAAAACTACAAAGAACTATAGGTATAGCAGAGAAAATAATTGGAGTCAGTCTGCCCTCTATAGAGGATCTATATATCGCTCGGGTCAAGAAGAGAGCCATGAGTATTGCTGCAGACCCTCTTCACCCTGGAAACATTTTGTTTGAGCTTCTTCCCTCTGGACGCCAATATAGGACTCTGTACACTAAGTCAACTAGGCATAAGGACAGTTTTTTTCCTTGTGCCATTAAATTGCTGAACCATCAACTTTGCTGAGGGACTTTTGGAAATACTGAAGTAGTGTTCTATCTGATGTATGCTCTGTATGTATTGTTTGATATTTGTGTGTTGGTGTTTGTATGTCTGCAGCCGTTGCCAAAGCCAAATTCCGAGTATGGAGTTCATACTTGGCCAATCAATCAATCAATCAATCAATCAATCAATCAATCAATCAATCAATCTATCTATCTATCTATCTATCTATCTATCTATCTATCTATCTATCTAATTGTAATCATTTTTATATGAATATTTTTGGGTTGTGGAATGAATCATCTGCGTTTCCATTATTTCTTAGGGGGAAATTTGCTTTGATATACAAGCATAATTCTGGAATGAGTTACGCTAGTAAACCAACGTACCACTGTATATATGTCTGCTCATACAGTAACTATTTTGAATACAGAAAAGGAACAATGGGTTGTAGTCTGTATTAAGAAATATTCAGTAGTGTTTCTCTACTGAGTTGTGCTAAAGGAGCAACACAGTTATTAAATAAATCTCAGAATCAGATTTATTCAGGATGGTCCTTTGTTTGTCCAATTATTTATGTAAATAATTAGATTTGATTAAAATACTTTTTTGTGAAGGGAGCTACTACTGGGAGATTATGGGTGCAATCCTAAGAAATTTAGGCTGGCCTAACTCACCTGGCTGATCTTTCAGTGATAGTGGGGGGAGGTTGGCATATGACTGTGCATTGGCCTAACCACCCAGAAGTGGGGCAGAAGTGTCTTACTACGATTTTGTGACACCCTCAGGTCAGCAAAGGACTAATGCCGGGGCTTAGGATGGCTTAACTGAAGTTTAGTATTGCAGTAATAATGAATTAATTCAAATCAGGTTTCCATGTTAGAATTCCATCAGCTCCAATTCAAGTAAAATTATGGTAGTTTAAATTACTTAGATCCCTTACTAAATAATTCAACTTGTAAAGGGCATGTTATCAACCTACTCTATAATCAGGTATTATGAACTTTTACAATGGAAAACCAAATAAAATAAAAGTTAACAATTATGTTAAGTTGTGTATCAGACAGCCTAGTAAATGACAAGGAATGTCTATTTAGAGAGATGGACGATGGGGTCAATTGGGCAGTGCTAGGTCTGTGGCATTTGTTCATCATGTTGAAACACGGCCAGCTGGCATAAAACAGCTGACAAATGTCACATTTAAAACAAAAGCTCTAAAATTCAGTTTTTTAGTGTAGTATGTATTTGAGTACGTATTTGAGAATTTAGGGTGCAGTCTTAACCTAGGCTGGCACAACTCATCAGACTTCCCATTCCCTGCTATACAGAAGTGCTGTTCAGCACTTCTTTGCCATTCTGGGGGGAGGGTTAGGCCAGTGCACAAAAACGCACTTGTTTCCCTACATCATCACAGGAATGGGAAGACCAATGACTTGTGCATTTAGGATTGCAGCCTAACCCTAACCCTTAAGACTACCAAAAGGATATTAGTTTCTTCTTGGGAGAAAAAAATTTAATAGCTTAGAAGTTCTATTGCATTGTAAATTTCTTTTTTTTAACCAAAAGTCAAATTAGTGTTAGAACAAGTTTTGTTCTGCACTAATCTGTAGCAGGCCCTCCCCTGATATCATTAATAGGTGATAATCCACAACACGGTTAATGTGTTTCACTGAAAAATATGAAACAAAGTAGAATATTCTCAAAAAGCTTTATACATGGTTGATATTTCATGGTCAATATTTATCTCTGCTTCTGTTCTTTAATTTGAGGCATGTGGGAAACACACATTTATACATGTGTACTTGGTGCTGAGTGCCTGCCTGAAAAGAAAGGGTCAGACCAGTAATGTGGATATTTTCCAGAGTGATGATACAAAGCTGCAGATCTCCAGGCCAAGGAATCTGTTCTAGAACCAGAGAATCACCACCCACCTTAACAGATACTGTTATAAGGTGACCTCTTTCCTTGTTAAATATAAATGTAATTTATAGCACACTATGGCATTTTTGGGGTGGAGAGGGCAAAACTACAGGCAAATCTGGCCTGAGAGGGATGGCTACAGCAAATTCTAATCTTCATCATTTGCCTGGCCAACGTTATTGGCTGCTGAGATTTATGGCAGCGATTTTGCTGGTGCAGATTTGAGAAGCCCCTGTGTTACCTGGAGCTGGTGGGAATATAAAATTCACTGGTTCTGAATCCATGGATATTGAAGTTTAAAACTGTGACTGTTTTTGGCTGCAATTTTAAAGACACTTTCCTGGGAGTAAGACCCATTGACCACAATGGGGCTTACTTTTGTGTAGACATGGTTAGGACTGTATTCTTTGTCTCCTGTGACAAATGCTCCCTCCTTTTACATTGTTTTGCATTAGTAGGAGGGTACAAAACTATTCGCAAAGACTGGTGTATATGAGAAGACAGGATGGTTTTCCATGGTGGGGCAATGCAGCATTCTTGTTACTGAGAACAAGAAGTTGATCTGGCTGCAGTGAACTTTGCCGGATCCCATCCCCCATTTTCCTCTGCCTATCCTTGGATCTGTGTCAACAAAATAGTATAAATGACAACTACTTTCATCATTAGCAAAAAGAAAAGCATGTGGGTTTGTTTGTGCCTTTCCTTTGTGCAATATGTTTGTTTCACTGTCCATATAAGTCCTTCCACAGTTGACATCCTACATGCATTCTCTGAAATTTTATTTCTAGTCCAAAGAATGATTTCTTTCCAAAAGCTGGTTTCAAGGCTCCAGACTGCTGTGAATCTTGTATTATGAAATCAAGATGATTGCTCTTGATTAGAACTGTCAATGTTTTTACAGGTGCCTTTGAATTGGTAATTGCTTTCCTTTTTTAAAGTGACAAGTAATCATTCTACCAGTCCTTCTCTTTCTCCTCTACCTCCTGGTTTTTAAGGCACTGATTGAAATTTTTTTTATATTAACAAAAAAATTTAGTCTACAACCCCTCCCTGACATTCTAGTAAATGATGAGTACACAGGAGTGATACCATGTTTGAAGTCACACCTCATCACATTTGATTCATCTCTTTTCACAACACTGAGTCTTGATGGCTTCTGATGTTTCTTCCCTGTTGGTAAAGAGGTGGCGCCAGCTGTCATATATACTGCCAATTAATGCGTATCAGTTACACTCTAACAGGCTGAACAAATGCAAAACTACCAAATACTTCTTCAACTTTCTCTACCCAGATGTTGCTATGGTATCTGATGGGGCCAGCAAAAGTTATATGGTCTGTTTTGGCAAGTGTTGACATAGGTTAGTGCACCTTTCGAAAATAGTAATAAGACACATATTTCAATTATTACAGTATGTATACAGTATGTGCAGATCTACTTTCCCCTCCTAGAGTTATCCTTTTTTATCAGTATTTGTCAGGGAGGGCTTATCACAATAATTGCAGAAAATGGATGGTGTTCTTTTCTGTAGCATTGTATGTTACTGTTAAATTAATTAATATGCTAGCAACCAGATCTAATGGTCGCTATTAAATTTAACATACCCTACAATCCAGAATAACTACGGGTACACGTAAGAGACTTTATGTGCACCCGTAGTTACTGCACCACCTAGTGAAAACCTATGGGAAATTCATATTGCAATCCAGAGCAAATTGTTCTTACACCAGAGCAAGGACTCCCCGTAGTTACTCTGGATTGTGCCCATAGTCTGCTATTCTCTCCACTCTTTCCTGGGAGTAAACCCAAGTGAACACAATAAGACTTCCTGCTGAATACAGATACTTAGGATTGTGCTACTACAGTGACATCTAAATGTTTATGTATTTATCCATCCAGCCATTCCTAAAGGGCGCTGAAGGTGGAATTTGAAACCTGTAGTCCCTGTTGAACATCTGGGGTATTTAGCTGGGGGGGGGGGGGGTGTTGGAAGAGTTAAATAAAATTTGCAAAATGGCTTAGATTAATTGTATCTATGAATTGCATCCCAATGGTGGTTCTAACTTTGAGTAACCAGGGGAAATGGGGAGTAGCAGAGCTGTAGGTTTCCTGACTGCATAGTACAGTCAGCCCTCCTCATCTGCAGGCGCAAGAATTCCAAACCCCCAGCTAGCAGGCTACACTGACTCTCACAGATGTGACCAAAGATGCATTCTGGTCATGTCTGGGAGATGTTTTAAGGCATGTACAGGTTTTTATATCATCAGCCAATGCCGCCTTTGAAGCTTTTTTTTAAGATGAAGGAAAGATGAGAAAAAACTAAGAAGCAGAAGTCAGGTTCAACAGGAGACAATTTGAAGCATTTGCCTAGGGGCATGGGTCAATATTTAGGCTATGATCATTCTCAAGAGCTGCCTGCGAGAAGTATGCTGCAAATTACATAAGCACTGTAATCCTTATGTATTTACTAAGAAGTAAATTCCACTATAGTTAATGGAGATTATGGGCGCAATCCAGAGTAACTACGGGAGCACGTAAGAGACATTACGTGTACACGTAGTTACTGCACAATATAGTGAAAACCTATGGGAAATTCATATTGCAATCCAGAGCAAATTGTTCTTACACTGGAGCAAGGACTCCCCGTAGTTACTCTGGATTGCGCCCTATATACAGATAAGTGTGCATGGTAATAAACTTTAGACACAGATGGATTTTATTTCTAGGCAGAACATACCCAGGCTTCCCTAACACCCATTCAGCAGACACAGCACCAACAGCGGCCTGCCAAAGAAGGCTTCTCCACTGGCCCACTCACAGCCACAAAGTGCTTTATGGCACATTTGAAACCCCATGCTTTCCCTTCTCACTGGCTGGAGAGTGTTTCAGCTCCAAGATTAGGAAAATGTTCATCAATTTATTTAACTGCCAGGGGAGTAAGCTTAGAAAGTAAGCTTACGACTTTGATGTTACAGCCTGATCCTATATAAGGGCGCAATCCAGAGTAACTACGGGGAGTCCTTGCTCCGGTGTAAGAACAATTTGCTCTGGATTGCAATGTGAATTTCCCATAGGTTTTCAGTAGGTGGTGCATTAACTACGGGTGCACGTAAAGTCTCTTACGTGCTCCCGTAGTTACTCTGGATTGTAGGGCTAGTCAACTCAGAAATCTGTTTCAATGACAGGTTGGTCTTGGTATACAACATCATCTGATAGACCCTTGATGTATATGTATTTGCCCATAGCAACAGATCATGCCTTTTTTCCTTCCATTTCAGACGAGGCCCTTATTTTTCATTCAAAAGAACAATTCCTACAACTGGAAGGAATGACACAGTTCCCCAAGGAACAGCGTGTGCCTTGAAGAAATGGAGTTCTACCTGCCACATCATGTTTCCCTTTTCCAAGAACACTTGGGAAATACATTTCTAAATCTTTTTGAAAAGTAAGAGATATTACTTGTCTCTTGAAGTCATTGATGCATTTAAATAATGAGTCTGGTGGGTAAATTATGCATCAGGAAGAGAAGACTTTATCTTTTTATCAGTTTGACTTTTTTCAGTTGAGCTGATTATGACAACCTCTAATACATATGGGTGCCTCATTTACCTATTCTAAACTAATTCATTTTGCTTTGTATTGTGTCCCATTTTATTTGGCTTTTCTTGTTTAAAATGATCACTCATTATAACTCCCATCACTAGTATATATGAAAAAAACAAATCTGATCAAAATGAATATTGCGGGGATGGAAAGTATTACTTGCTTTGACATTCAGTCCTACATATTTATTTTAAGGATTCATACCATGCCTTTCCCATATTAATACAAATGCCCAGTTGGCTTATATATCTTTTTACCCATTTTGTCCTCATAACAACCCTGTGAGGAAGGTAATTGTTCTACTGGCAGCTCATAGAACTCTTCCATATAAAATCATTCTTGACAAGGTCATAACATCTGGCATTAGAGACTAACTTCCAAGCTTCCAGCTATTTACAGTATTAAAGCTCTGGAGTGGGTGGTCTGATGGATTTAAATGGGTCTTTTCCAATAAAGCCCTTAAGTAACAATGGTCCCTTACTTTGAGGAGGCCTCTGTGACTGTCTCCCCATTACAGGATGCACCACATGCCCCATTGCTATGTCTGCATCTGTGCTGGAAAGTTTGGGCATGGTAAGAAAGGATTGGGCCCTCACTTAAAGTTGTTTGACCTTTGGAGATTGCACACTCCTCTGTCTGTGTGGGTTTTCTCTGGAAGGATCATTTTTAATAATTCAGTATTTAATATCAGAAGTGTTAAGAAGTTTGACGATGTTTTGTGACCAAAAACATGTCTTGTTGATGTTGATGTGTGTATACTAACTCTTGTTGATGTAAGTATACTAACTCTTGTTGATGTCTGTATACTAATTAGCCTGCAGTAAAGCTGGTTCAATTATAAGTTATTTCACTTAAAGTTGCCGTTTCCAAGAATCTGTTAACAATTTTAAGTTAGAATTGCTGTAAATCCTTTACCTGCAGTAAGTCAGATTTGGACACATTTCTTGAACAGCAGATGGAACCCAGTGCGCTTTTTCTGACTCCCTTTGAAGGAGAGCCTCCCCCTCGAGAGGAGGTGGGCCGGTCCAGGACCCCAATCAAGGCTTACTGACCTGAAACAATTGACCACAAAATGCTACCCCCACCTCAAAAATGGCTCTTTCCCCACAAAAACCAAAAGTGCCATTTTTCAACAATTGAGACCATAGGTAGGTGTTCTGGGATCTGGGGAAGCTGAGGCCACCTCCCTGGCCCTTTATCGGCTTTCTAGGGCCTTGAAAACAAACCCAAAAATGGACCTCCAAAAAGTAAAAATGCAGAAGAGCACTGCTCTTTCTGTGGGGTCCCACGTGGGAAATTTGTCTCCCACAGGTATGCCAGTAATAAATGTTCAAGTTCTGTGTGACTCAGCTGTCATTGAAATGATGAATGGTAAAAGCCATGTGAAAATATAAATTGCTTCTCACATTCAGCTTCTGCCTAGGTGCTAAGGTTTTCTAGTACTAAGGCTGCAATCCTAACCTCCACTTAGGCCAGCCTAAGTCCCAGCACAAGTTCTGTGCTGACCTGGTGGTGTCACAAACGTGCAGTAAGACACTTCTGCCTCCTTCGTGGGAGGGTGGCCAGTGCACAGGAATACACCGACCTCCCCACACCATGATGGAAATATAGGCCACGTGAGTTAGGTTGGGCTAAACTTCTTAGGCTTGTGCCCTAACATTATGTTTGGAATCTAGCTCTTCTGCCTTCCTGATGTTTGAGAGAACCTAAAAGAAAAATATTGTTCTGCTGACTTACCAATGGGTGAGGGCATGGCCGGCAAAAGAAATATGCAGTTGTTGCTATGCAAAATTAAAAGGACAAGTTTTGCATTCTGGTGCAATCACTTTCATGAGACAAGCTTCTGATTAATAAGATAAACATCAAGAGGAGCTGAAGTACAGCAAGGGATGTTTGATCCTTTTCTTTTCATTTACAGCTAAATGAGATGATGAGCCTGTGGAAGTGAAGAGGTTTGCAAGACGTTTGTGAAGTGCAGAATCTAATCAAAACTTAGAAGGAATATTTTCCTGCAATTCAAGACACGGTTAGAATTAGAAATGAATCATATTAGTCTCTTTTCTTCCACAGGAGTTTCAGAGTTGCTGAATAACATGAGACATTTCTCCTCTGTTAGAAAATCCTCAAATTCCCATGAACATCTTTGCTTTTATACCCCGGATAAGGCTGGATTTTCATGGAATGAAAAAAAATAACATTTTTCATTCATTAAGCAGAAAAAATACTTGAACTGATTCCCTCTTTTTTAAAAGTTGACAGATGCTTTCAAGGCAACCTTACATTTCAACTTTAGTAGTGAGTCAAACAGAATCCTCTGAGAGTTTTTTAACAGCTTAGGTTATGGCATTTACTTGATTTTTTTAAGCTTAATCTTCATTGAAGCTTTTCTTATGCACATTACTATCTTCCTTCCTCCCTGGTTCTTCTTACCCTCCTCAAAAAAGCTGTGGTCAAAGCATGTTCAAAGTGAAACACTCTTCAGATTTCATAACCTCTTGATAGTGAGTTATTGACCTTGCCAGATTAATTTTTGTCTGACTAGTCAGCCTTTACCCAAACAGCTGAAAGTTTTAATTGCAATGCAAATGACAGCAAATGTCAGCACTTTCTCCCTTTCCTTTGGGTTGTGTCAGAAGTGTTACTAATAGTATATGCCTGTGAATATCTTCTCAGTAATATAAGTCCCACTGAGTTTAAAGAGACCCACACCCAGGTAAATTGTGAAGATTACAACCTCAGACTTTAGCTATATCAGACTATTCATTGTTTCTACATCTGTGGTTTGTAGCCATATTGGCATATGACTTTATTTGGGAAAGGTTTTTAGTTTGTATTGTTTCCCCAACTTTATCAACACAGATGGCTACAACAGCAGGAATAACACAGGCGACACCAGGGATGGCCAGCTGGCAACTTGCAGGGTAGTTCCAGCCCAGATGCAAGTTTAACTGGCCCTGACAGCTTGATGCAAATATCAGGATCTGAATAAATAAATGTCATTGTAAAAAAGAAACTGTTTTCCAATTGTAGATATTCTATCATTCATTGTTACATCTCTCTCCGAGTTTGCATGCAACACATATGAAATACAGAAATGGCAATATTTGTATGTCCTTTGTCTGAAGAAACTTCCTTCACAACTAGGAAGTCTCACTACCATGTGCAAATTTATTATGAAGGTTATCCACTGATCTGGTTTAAAACATGCATCAAATCACTTTGGTGCCAAACGAAAAAAGTAATGGCTTTGTACAACTCCGATTCCATTTACTATAGGACAATTGAAAATAATGGAAGTAATGTATAAATAGTGGAAATATGAAATAGTACTATTAAATATCTGTTCTAGCTCTGTTCTAAATAATTTCTTCTCTAAATAATTGGGGGATTACTTCAAATCTTATCCTCAGCATGTAGGAATGCTTTTCTGTGGTTTTTTTTTTTTAACCAACAAACTCTGTACAGCCACAGTATAGCAAGTCACTGGGCTTGTGGGGTTTCCATGATCAATAGGTGAGAGCTATGTGGCAAAGAACATAAACAGCTGTGGTGACAACTGAATATATCTTCAGAAACTGTTTGGGAAAGAAAAAAGATCAAAGGTCTAGCTATCACTGCTAGTACGAGGTTGCTGCAGCTAACGAGTCCTTTCCTAATATACTGTGTAGGTCCTCTGGTCTCTCTTAAGGGATGGGGAAAGTGTGAGGGTAGCAGCTCCAGAAGTTAAAGAAGTGGGAATCCTAAATAGCCCTCTTGAGGGCTTAGAATCTTTGAACAAAGGATTAGAATCTTCAAAGCAAATAGGAAATGCTTTGAAATTGTACCGCTTTGTTCCAACATTCTAAGCCTTGTATGAAGATTCTATTCAAAGATTCCAAACTACGCAGAGGTCTTTGCAGGGTTCTCTGAATATCCTGGGGCTTCTGCAAGTGAAAGTGAAGTAAAAGCACTCCCTTAGCACCATGATCCTGGGGACTGCACCACTGCCCTTGCTCCTCCCCTTCTCCGGAGGTATACTTAGGGAGCAAATCTTCCTTAAAGTAGAGAACCATTGGATTACTGGAAACTGATTCCATCTTCTCTGCACTTTGTCCTGAAGGCTTTGGGACAACTGATTCCCTTATTAAAAGCACCATTTCATTCCAAAGCCTATACCAAAATTACAACCCAGATGCCAAGATATTACAGCCCAGATATACTGTACGTACATATATACACATAACGGGAATCAGATATAGATGGATGTGCTTCTTGTGAAAGCAGCCATCTTAGATATCTTAGGATGTCAATTCTTTTAGAGAAAACCTTAGATATTTATCTAAGATATTTATTCTTTTAGAGAATACCTTAGATAGGTATTCAGAAAACCTTCTGAAATGCTTAAACTATATGGGGATGCTCTGTCCTTTACTGTAACAAAAAATGCTGAAAATAAATCTACAGAGGAAAAAAAATACAGTCATTTATAAAGTTGGACTTTATAACATTAATCCCAGCACTGCCTGGGAATAATAATTGATTACAGCAATTGCAAATTTAAGTAGGTTAACGCAAAATCAGATGTTATGTAACTCCTTTTCACAGTTTTAACACCATTGTCACCATGCTATAATTTCAACAAGTTAAGCATTTTCATGAAAAAGTTTTACTCTCATGAGTGATGTACCAGAACTACAATGTGGAACCTACCCTACAATCCAGAGTAACTACGGGAGCACGTAAGAGACATTACGTGTCCCGTAGTTACTGCACCACCTAGTGAAAACCTATAGGAAATTCATATTACAATCCAGAGCAAATTGTTCTTACACTGAAGCAAGGACTCCCCGTAGTTACTCTGGATTGAGCCCCTATATTGTTATATTGGAGAAAAAGAATATCTCTCATTATGTCTAAACCCTTTTGAGCTGCTATTTTTCAGAAAAGGAACACATTAGGATCTGTTTTCTCACCTATTAAAATGATTGAGATTGTACAGGATTGTAAATGGAAAAGAATAAAAGAAATACACAGATCACCTTGGCACTATTTGCGCTTTGTTATTTGACAGTAGCAATCCTCACATATTGCTGGCACAACACATAAAACATTCAATGTTGAAATGTCTATTTTTATACTCACCACCTTTCCCTGAAAGACTTACCGTATATACTCAAGTATAAGCCAAGTTTTTTGAACCCAAAACATCTGCCCAAAAAGCCTTCTCGGCTTATACTCGGGAGAGGCAAAGTTTAAAAATAAATCAACCCTCCTGGTGCTGCAGGAGGTGCTGGTGCTGCTGCTGCTGTTCCTGCCAGGCTCTTGCCGCTTCAGGAGGAGGAGGCGGCGGCGGCAGGAGTGGTGGAGGAGGAAGGGGAGATCACCTTCCCTCCCTGCAGCCTCTCCAGCTGCTGCTGCTGCTGCTGGCTCCAGAAGGAGGCACGTGGCCTACCCAGCCTACCTTGCACCTTCCATTTCCTTGCACCTTCCACTGTGGATGCACTGGCTGGATGCCTCGCCTTGCACTCACTTGTCACACACTCAGAGAGCCTTCCTTGGACACCCCACCACAGCCAGGTTCCTCTTCAGCCTCAGGTAGCAGTACTTCTTTGTAGACATGCCCAGGATTGGGCCCTGAAGCTGCACTCCTGACTAGAGTGGGCCTTACTTCTGAGTAGACATGCCATGCATGCAGCCCTGATCCTGCAAGGCTAGCCACACTTTGCTGGTAGTAAGCTCCATTGGCTGGAGTGGGCCTTACTTCTGAGTAGACATGCCATGGATGCAGCCCTGATCCTGCAAGGCCAGCCACACTTTGCTGGCAGTAAGCCCCATTGGCTGGAGTGGGCCTTACTTCTGAGTAGACATGCCATGGATGCAGCCCTGATCCTGCTAGATCAGCCACACTTTGCTGGGAGTAAGCCCCATTGACTGGAGTGGTGGGCCTTACTTCTGAGTAGACATGCTATGGATGCAGCCCTGATCCTGCAAGTGCACCATACCCCAAAAAGAAGGCCCACCACCCTTCTCTGTCTGATCCTGAACCCTGTCCCCACTCACTCACCTGCCTCCCTTCCCCACTCACTCACTCACTCATTCAAAGTCTTTTCTTTTATCCTGTTAGATGTGGTTCCCAGTACTTAAAATCCTTCGAAATTCAAATTTTAAAGTACTGTTTTACTGTTTTTCTTTGAAAAATATATTAAAAAACATTTAACCTACTGATGCCTCAGTAAATGTTATTTTATTGGTATCTATTTTTACGGTATTTTGAAATGTACCAGTAGCTGCTGCATTTCCCACCCTAGGCTTGTACGTGAGTCAATAAGTTTTCTTCGTTTTTTTGTGGTAAAATTAGGTGCCTTGGCTTATACGCGGGTCGGCTTATACATGAGTATATACGGTATATATATTTTGCTATCAAAATATCTACCAGGTTATTGCTTTCGTGGATTTTCGATTAGCAGTTCAGATTACAATCTGAGTCAAGGAAGAACTGCTGATCTGAACATCAAACATATTCTGTGTTCAGAGTTGTCCTCCAAACCAGGTCATTATGAAGGTCAGTAACATCACTAATCTGAGATATTGAAGTACTTGGTAACTGCTGCAGGAAAAGGTGAAAAACTTTAAGCTCTCCAAATTCAAAATAAGAATTTGGGACTGGTTCTGTCAGTAGACAGGAAAAAGTGGTCTGTCTAAAGTAGTGGATGTGGATATCAAAATGCACAAATGCAAAATGCACAACTGTCAATACACAATTGTCAAAATGCAAAATGGTCAGTTATTTACTTTAGTTTTTTAGCTACTGTGGGGTCACATCCTCAGAGATCAAAGTAGCCTGGATGCCCAATGGCCCAAGGTTGTTAGCCAGAAAACAAACCATCCAGTGGCATTCATGGAGAGATGGCAAAACACAAATCCCCCCCCCCCATGAGGTGGCAGCACTTGAATAAAACACTCCTCCACCTTGCCTTCATGGCTGAAATAGCCTTTATTCAGGTGTTACTGCTTCTGGGGGAAAACAAAAACAAAAAACAGTGTTTTGCCCTCTTTCCAGGAATGCCACTGACACTCTCCCATGTTAGCTTAAGAAGGAATGGGATGACTGTTATGCTGTTAAGCAATGCCTGGATTTTGCTCAGGTTGGAAATACTAGGCTGGAAATATGCTGGCTTACATTGCAATCCTAGGTGTATGCCTAAAGATAAGCCTCATTGAATTTAATGGGGCTTTTCTCCCCAGCACGCTGGTATAGAAATTCAGCCTTTAGTCAAGGCAGGTGTGCCTGTGACCAGACAGGAAAAAAGGTTTTGCTGCACTTAAATAAATGCATTTGTCTTGCTTGGATGACTTCAACGGCTGCTCTGTTTCCTCAATTTACAATTATTTGCACTCAATCTGCCACTCATGTCTTAGTGGCAATCCAGAAAGCAAGCAGGACAATCCTTTCTGCACTGCACAAGGTTTGGAAAACACCTGCACATAAAGCAGCAAGGTGGGTAGAAGCCTTCTACTTGAAGTATCAGTGTTAACTTTACATGCCAGGCTATTTGGTATAGATAAAGCTTCAGGGGAAAAATATTTCTTATAGATTTTGAAGCAACTTAGCTGTTGCAGGCAGTTAAGACACTGCCTGTTAACCAGCAGGCCAGGGTTCAAGACCCGGGTCGGCCCCACAAGACAGGGTGAGCTCCTGTCCTTAGCCCAGCTCTGCGACACCAGCTGGATCCAATTGTATTGGCTCTGCTTTTCCATTGGACTGATTCAGTGGCATGGAGAGGGGGGATTTGCTGCTTGGGTAACAGCCTATCCTCTATAACAATCTAACCCAGGCTTTTGTGCTTCACATGCAGCGTATGCCGCGCCGAGCACGATACCATAGTCTTTCAAGACTGACGGAGGCCTGCTAGAACCCCATGACAAGATTCTCCCTGTAAGTCAGAACTATTAAGAATGATGGAAAAAACTAGCATCTTACCTACTGGATTTGCAGGGGGTTAATCACATCTAAATTGCCAGCCCTGCAGTGTGGGCCATATTAGTTAGCTAAGCTGCTCATGAATTTGCCCTACTATAAATCAACTAGTAACATCCAGTAGCTGTCACCCGTAGAAGTACAATATAACAACATTCATCAATTTTAAAAACTACCCCTATTTCTAGCATCTCAACTGTCCTTTTGCCACCTCTCTCAATGGCTCTCAACTGCCCTCCTTAATTGCACTTTTGCTACCTCTCTTCTCAATAGTTCTCCACAATTACCCTCACCCTAACTTCTCCTCAGCATGTCCTATTCTTTATCCCAGATAAATATCCCAGTTTAAAATGACAGTTGAAATGGGATTGGAATGTTGATAGTTGCTTCTCCTCAGCCTTCTCTGCCTCTGGGTTTCCAGACTCCTGATCCCATTTGTTTCCTACTGCTAGAAAATGAAGCTCAAAGAGATACTTATTAGTTCCCCCAGCAAGAGGCAATTACGATTAGAGGCTATGCTGGACCTACAAGGCAAAGTCGCTTTGGCAAAGCCCCACTACCATTAGAAAGATCCCATGTTAAAGGTGCTGAAAGAGTTTTTCCTTTCAGTCATGAACATATGGGAATCCCTGGTAACAAAACTATGTCGGCTAGAAAGAGGCTTATTTAACATATTTTTCTGCATCTCTCTGTCTTTTTTTAAATTTCCGAATGAGCAAGATGGGAAAATATTACCTAAAGGCAACAAAAATCCATCTGGTACTTTAAAGAATCACCTGCTTAAAGCGATGAGAAAAATTAGATCTCACTTGGAAGGCATTAAAGTCCAGCTGTGTCATTCCAGTGACTTGCCTTGAGGTCATTTGCATTAACCAACTCTGCACTGATGTCAAAGTACAAGACATGGGACAATACCACTGTGTTTTTTCCATGGATTTGTTTAACATTTCACCGTGATTTTACGGCAACACAAGATTTTGTAAGATTATTAAAATCTTACATATTTATATGTAAAATGAACCAGGATTGAAATCTTTATGTGATTTTTTCAAGCAAAAAGCAGCTCTTAGGGAAAATATTGTCAGTCGGAGCAAAATTCTTTCTTGCTTCGTTTCTGACAAAGTGTTTGCCAAGAGGCAAAGATGAATCCTGCTGTTCCTGGCACTGGAGATCACTCCAGTTGGCATTTGCCACAAAAAAAAAATAAAATATAGCCATACATCATGGTGCAGGTCAGTTTCCTAAGAGTGGGACATGCCCCTTTCACCCTCCAAACTGTGCATTAAGTGTTTTGCATTTATTTCCTTTAATCTGCACTGATCTGAATTGTGGTGGAAAAGGAACAGAACTGTCCAAACAACAGACTGACAACACAATGGAATTCCCTCCAACAAAGTAGGCAAGGCTTCCCCCAAGCACCCTTACTCAAAGGGAAAAAGTGCTCCGCAGCCCCAGTGGTCACCGTCCAAGCTGACCTCCCAGATTTTTAATCAACAGTTTTCAACTTTTTGCATACCTATTGTGGATTGAACTCGGTTAAAGATTCCCCAACTACATGCACATGATCCTAAAGGAGAAAAAGAAGCAACCCTATATCCTTCTTAGCTCCACCAGCATTGTTTTCTCTCTAAGTCTCATCTAGAGCAATCAGTGCTCTGACCATCATGGAAGGTCTCCATATTATGCCTGATGAATGTGCAGCTGGATATTATTGTCTTTACTTTGTTGTGCTTGTCCCTTTGTATCCTTCTTTTACATGACCTTCTGTTCCTGGATTGTTGAAAGTCTGCAAGTATTCTTCATGGTACACATATTTTGACAAGCATGGTGATATTAATTGGTCTCTCAGGAGCTTTCTGTAATAAATCTGTCTTACTGGCAGTCATAAGTACATGTGAACTCGGCTTTCCTTATCTTCACTATTCAGCAGAGGCCACACAAGAGAGAAATGGGGAAGTTATGACAATGTTGCCCCTGAAAAGACTCCATCCCACCTCTGCTTGCAGTAATCCTGATGCAGAAGGGAAGGGAGAAAAATCATGATCCTATTTATTTTAAATCCTGACTTCTTTACCAAAATAATTGGAATGTCTTGAAGTTTAAAGGAGGTTATATGCAAATTTCAGAAGCAGCACTTTTTCTCCAGCTTTATTATAGTGTTGGCCCACTTTCCTTCCATACCCACCTCCCATCTCTGTCATCATTCTATTTATTAATGTTCTGTGTGGATGCTGGCACTGTGCACTATCAGGATCCCATAATATTCACAATGTATCAGCACTACACTGGTTTTCCGTATAATGGGAACTGGTGCCAATATTACAAACTTACAGAAATTTAAAAGCTGTATACGGAGGATGTCGTTAGAGCAGCAGTCACCAAACTTTTGACTAATGGTGTAGTTAAGGTGGTGGCCCTCCTGAAATGTACAATACCCAAGAAAAATGTAGGACATGACAAAATAAAAGCTAAAACCACTCATCTATATATATAAAATTGAAAAGTCACTCACTCACTCACTTATCAATGTGCAGCCAAAACCGATAGGCCTAGAAGTGTGAAATTTGGGGAGGGTGTACCTTCTGTAACAACAACACCTACCAAGATACGATGTTGAGAAAGTTAACCCTTAAGGGGCTGGAAAGGAGTGCAAAGTGTTTTTGTCCTATACTTAACATTGAAGACTGATCAAAATCCAGCTGATGCAGTAGGGGGAAGTGATGCGCATGGGGAAGATGGTGCACATGAGGAAGATGGTGCATGTGGAGGATGTTGTATGGGAGTGTTGTGCATGGGGGGATGGTGTGCATGGGGAGATGTTGTATGGGTGTATTGCATAGGGGATGATGTGCATGGGGGTGTTACACATGGGCGGATGATGCGCATAGGGGTGTTGCATATGGTATGCATGGGTGGACTGTGTGCATGGGTGGACGGTGCACATGGGAGGAAGGTGCTCATGAGGGAAAGGAGCACATGGGGGGATGATGCGCATGGGGGACGATGCGCAAGGGGGGTTGATGTGCAGTGGGGGGATGGCATATGGGGGGAGTTTTACTCCCGCAACAAGGGTATGTTTTTGCTAGTGTATATATAAAATTATTAACCCAAACCTCTACCTCTGTCTTTCTTGTGCCTGGCAATTGACCTGTTGTTGCCAACACTGTTCGTTCATGCACACACGTGTCTTCTTATAGGTGTCATGTACTCCTACACAATAATTCAGATTGAACCAGACTGGGGGAATTAGCAATACCTGAAGAATGAGAGCTGGTACTTTAGCAGTGTCTGATAGTTTTGAGATTGACATAGGTGAACAGAGCAAACAACCTCAAAGGTCTCAGAATAAGGCTACCAGTAACCACCAGACTGAGGTTTTTTTCAAAAGAAAGAAAAACAAGAAATAATTTTTTTATTTTAAAATATATAGATAATAAGGAAAATGCATATTTACTTTTCTTAGAAGGGGCAGGATTGGTTGTGGAACTCATATTTGTTTGTATAGGATGTGACAAAAAATTGAAAACCTCAGTTTTTGAGGAAAGGAGATGCACAGATGCCCCACTACAATTACTAGCATAACATTTCCCAATAATTCAGCATGACTTTACCCCCTTCCAGAGCAAGTGCCAGCCAGAAACCAAAATTTTTCGACTGCATATATGTTGGAAAAGAGCAGGTGTTAACAACACTATGGCCCACGCATGCATGTCAAAGGCTCTTCACTTGATATGACCTGGGAAACTTTTTCTCCTGGTGCTCATGTTTTCAGGCTTCAATGAAACAATGATGTTCTCTTAGCTTTTTGTGTGTGAGTACGTGCCACTTTACCTTCCTTTGATCTCTCATATTTGAGTCTCAAAAACAGTAGAATTCTCTATAGGTTTGCTAGCCAAACCTCATGATTGCCTGTGAAAATAGCAAACAAAATATAGAACTGTGAACATGAATTGTCAGGACATGTTTTGAACAACGAAGACAAGGTTTTTTCTCCCTAATTTTAACATTTTTTCTATTCCCTAGGTTGGGCCATGTTGTTAAGATATCAAAAAAAATATGAAATGTGTATTCCCCAGGTTGTAAACAGTATTTCTGCAACTCATTAATTAGCTCTAATAAATGTTATTCAGCAACAAAATATTAAAAATAGAGGTATTGCTGCATTGCCGAAAAGTTTACTGAAATTCTTCTTAGGAGTGTGATTTCTTTCTTTTCTTGAATATGCTAGAAGTGATTAAAACACAAGCCCATGCTTGTCTACTCAGAACTAAGTCATACTGTATTATGTTTGATGGAGCTTACTCCCAGGAAAGTGTATATAAAGATTGTAGCCTTCAATCCTAAAAGCATAGTTCAATCCTAAAAGCATAATTCCTTTATGCTGCCAGAATCAACATTCTGGTAGAATAAACTCTTTTATGACTGCTGCAAACATGATGCCCGACACATTAAGTAAGCCCATGCTAGTGTCAGGAGAAAGTCAGGGAGGGATGGAGTAGGGCAGAGGGTCAGCAGAGCAGGGAGGCTATACGGGTGGGAAGGAGAATGGATTGGGCTTGTGTCGGACAGAGGTTCAGCAGCAGTGGTGTTTGCCAAACTGAACCACCTTCTCAGACTCGAACCATCTCCCTGGATCAACAGGGTCTTGTGTCATCTGTAGTGCTGGCATGACTGAGTCAACCCATGGTGGCTGTTGGTGCTTACCCCAGGGCAAGGAACAAAAATTCCCTTACCTTGAGAAGGCCTACAGTAGCCAAAGCAACATTGAAGGGTAAAGAAGTGTGTCTCATTAGTACCTTGTGGGGATTATATAGGATTCAGATTAGGATGCCTGGCTCCTGCAGACCTTCTTCAGGATCCAAGGAAACATAGAACTAGTGTCATGATCTCCAATGATTGCAGTTCTATGCCCACCTGAGAGTACTTTCCATTCAATTTAGTGGGGATTATTTCTGAGTAGACACGCATAGTTAACATTGGGGGGATAAATTTGCCAATAGATTCCAGAGTTCAGGGCACAATCCAGAGTAACTAAGGGGAGTCCTTGCTCCGGTGTAAGAACATTTTGCTGTGGATTGCAGTATGAATTTCCCATAGGTTTTCATTAGATAGTGCAGTAACTACGGGTACACGTAATGTCTCTTACGTGCTCCCGTAGTTACTCTGGATTGTAGGGTAAGACATAAACCAGTAATGGTTTTAAGGGGGGGGGGGGAACACCTCCAGCTTTATTCTCTTATAAGAGAACTAGAGCAAGTTAAAACATAACTTACAAGCGTTAACTTCAGAAGGAAGGCCTACTGGTGCATGCTTGTCTCCAAATGGCCTTCATTTATCCACCCTGCCCCATCATTGCTGCTGCTGCAAGATTACTGATAACCAAGTTAACTTTTTCTTGCAGTGATTGGTGATCAGCTTTATTTGCAAGTCACATTTCACTTAGATTGCAAGTCACAGGCTGAAAAAACACATGCAATGTAACCCAACTCCATGTTAAGCACTTTGAAGTGCTACTGAATTTAATTATTTATTTCATTCACTCAAGGCTGTTGGAAATTCAATAGGAAATACTTACGCATCTGATTAATTTAATCATTGATGCCGTTGGGCTTAAAAACATTCAAATTTGTCTTGGTTGTGCTTAAGTATTCTTTTTACTAGGCTCAGATGTGAGATACCACTCAGGTTTTACCATCCAGGTAATTCCAGGCCGCTGAAGAGAGCACCAGTGTCTTCACTTCCAAGAGCTGAAAGTCAAATGTATAATGGAAATAGGATGAAATCCAGAAATTATATTCAAGTACTCTCTTGTAGTCATGTAACTTTAAAAAAAAATGGTTTCAAAATCTGACTTTCAGCAGAAAAAATATACTAATTTGAGTTTTGTTTTGAAAATGATCTCTTGCAAATTATGCAGATATTGTTCAAGATTGCGCTGGCTGGTTTGCCACACCCAGCCTTTTGACTGCTGGGCTGCTGGGCTAAGGGGGGGCCTGGCTGGATGGTCCAATTGCACAGGCTTGGGCCATCTCAGTCAGGCCTGAAGTGGCATCCAGGATGGAGCTCTGGGCACAATGCTGGAGAAGCTGAGGAGTGTGAGCAGATGAACCTGCGCAGCAGTCTCTCGTGGTGGTGGTTGTGCCCAGTACTCCAGCGATCTTCCTGTCTTCAGCGGGAGTGGCACTGCAGCACATCAGCCCAGCTTGTTTCCTCTCCCCCTCACTCCATTCATAGCTGCATCTCACGGTGGCAGTTGGGAGGGTGTTTGTAGAGAGGAGGGAATGTGGGATCATCCAGATGGGTGCAGGGCTGCAGCCACGGCCAGGGTGAAGTCTATTCCCACTAGGCATGGATTGGCTGTGCGCTACAGGTGGCTTTGCGGGTGGCCAAAGCACGAGCCTAGCACGAGCCTAGCACGAGTGGTGCTGCAGCCATTTAGCAGCCTCTCACATTTTGGCAGGCTATTTTGTGGCTCAGGCAGCCATTTTGTCATCTTGAGTGCCATTTTGAGGTGCCCTTTAAACTGCTACGTGGGAGACACCACTTTGTGATGACTAGTGGCCATTTTGTTGGGTTCTTTAAAAGCCTTTTTGGCTGCCACGTGTTAAAAGCCATTTGGGCGGTGGGGCCAACGTTTTTGTCACCCTCACATTTCTTGTTGCACATAATTACTAATAAAGCACTATATACAGGGTTTTGGTTACAACATCTCTTAAGGGTGCTATCCCCACACAACACACTTTTCATCTGACGTCCAAGCTTGATTGGCTTCTTTAAATTGCAGATCAGCCATGGGAAAGAAAACCCAGAAAAGAGGAGACACGCTTGCGTGGATTGGAGTTGGGTTAAATAGATTTGGTCACTTGGCAGGAATCGTGTGGGAGAGGGTAGGCAGAACATAGGCCCAGTCTGCAGTCTGAGGCATGCAAGGATCAGTCTGGATCACCCAAGTTCGCTCCATAATGCTTGACCGGCTTTCGGAGGCGGGTTAGGTGGCCCTTGGCCTGGATTTAGCTTGGCCTTGCCTGGTTAGCCAGGGGTCCAGCTATCTCTGCTGTATGGTTGACTATGATTGGTGCACTCAGTATGTGAATGAGTGCGACCGTGAGTCAGGCTGCACACCCAATAACATCGGGGGCGGTTACAGATAACCATCTCCCCAATCTGTGTCCTGCACGAGTATAGTTCACTGTGCCCTGCTTGTTTGTATGTTTAATTAGTTAATAAAGTGGCCCAGTTAATCCCAGCCTTTGTCTGTTGTCTTAACTGGCGAGCAGGGTGAACGGCTGTAGTGCTGTTCAACTTACAAATTCAACTTGGGCTGCAATCTTAACCTCGACCAGCATAAGTCCTGGCATAATTCATTTGCTGACCTGGGGGTTTCAAAAAAGTGCTATAAGGCACTTCTGCTCCACTTGGGGGGGGGCACTGTGGTGGGCGAATGCACAGGCATATACCAACCTCCCCACTCAGTCACAGGAATATATGCTAAGTTAGTTCTACTGGTCTAAATTTGTTAGGATTGTGCCCTTACATTCCTCCCAGTACTATAAAGCTACAAAATGTTGGTTTCCATCTCTCTGAGTTCACAGTCTGTTTAGTAACAAGGCAGTAGGCTTGGTTTGGTTGTTGAGTGAAGAAAGTTAAGCAGGAAAAGACCTGGATAGCTCTTGGATGGGAGACTGAAAGCTGATAAACCTGTCATAAGACAACAGGGTCAGAAATGATTATGTGAAGTTCCTTGGCTTGAAATACAAAATCATCAAGTCAGCATCTTCAAAAATAAACACCGTATTGCAATAGTTGCAGTCATACTGACAGTAGCTTGAATGGCAACCTTGAATGCATGACAGTAGCTTGAATGCCAAAATTATGGGTTTTTCCGGTGATTTAGGAGGGATAAGGGGGAAAGATAGGGGATAGGAAGCCTGGTGGACGGGGTTTTATGTCAGTGGCAAATATACATATTTGATCCTTGATACACATTTGCCCTGTCCCTTCTTCATAGCTGATGTGGGTTTGTAGAGACCCCAAAGTGGCCAAAAGATATAGCAAGAGGTAAGTTTTACTTACTTCATTGGACTTCTGTGTGACCTCTCACTGTGATGTTACATGCTGTAGCAAGTCACAGGACAAGAATTGGCCCTTACCTGGGAGTTAGCCCCATTGACTATAATGAGATTCTTGTCTGAGTAGACATGGATATGATTAAGCTATATATTCAGTTAGGCTGGGCAGGATAGGCTATAGGTATACATTCAGTTCTGTGACTTCTTTAAATTAATGGGCAAATTAGATTCAATGAAGGCAATATACAGTAAAGCGAGATATTAGACACTATGAATGATCAACCTGCAAATTTTAAAACCTGCAAATGTGAGTCAGTTTATTATTAATACTGTTAACATCTACAGGTATAATTCAGATGGTATCACACTGTGTACCAGACTGAAATCCTTCCATTTTGGGATGTCTTGGCATGAATTCTTGTACGGCCCCATTTTAGATAGGAGGTTACATGAACACACTCATGTGTATGAGGAATTCTGATAGGACTTTGCAGAGCTCTTACTTCTCACTTCCCATAGATGGTTGTGAGCAGTAGTGGCTCCTGCAGGTTCGTACCTACTCTATAGAACCGGTTGTTAATGAGAGATAGGACATATAAAGTTTAAAAATAACCATTTAAAAGTGGTTGCCAGATGGGCATAGAACCAGTTGTTAATTTCTTTGAATCCCATCACTGGTTGTGAGTAGTTCTAAGTTCAAATAAGTGCACAATCCAGAGTAACTATGGGGAGTCCTTGCTCCGGTGTAAGAACAATTTACTCTGGATTGCAATATGAATTTTCCATAGGTTTTCACTAGGTTGTGCAGTAACTACGGGTGCACGTAATGTCTCTTACGTGCTCCCGTAGTTACTCTGGATTGTAGGGTAAGTGTGGGTGGCTGTTGTCTATGAAGATATCTATGGCTGAAAATCAATGCTGAAGTTATTTATGTTTTGAATTGAGCTAAATCTTGACCTTAACAAATGCTAGAAATGATTAACTCAGTTTTAATAGTACACCAGATCCTCAGTTGATGTAAAGTTCTGTATCTCTCACCCTCAGTGGGACTTTCACTTTATGGAAATTTATTACAGTTGTTAAAGCACATTCATGTCTTTTTTGTATTTTTGATGGATTAAGATATTTACCATATTGCAAAAGCCGTTTTAATTTTTATACTAGATTCTGGAAGAAGAGTCTGCCAGCATGTAGGGATCAGCGTGATTTTACTTAACACAGATGTTCCTAAAATTAATGTAATACTTATAATTGCACATATCATTTGGACATTCACAGAAGGATATTGACTTTAATTACAAAGCTCATATGCATATTGATGAAATTGTGCTGTGATTACAATCTAGAGCTTTAAAAATATTAGCTAACTCTACAGTAGCATAAAACTGTTTTCTAGTTTCATCCAGCTTGTATTTGGGAACAGGAAACATACATAAAATATCCAATGTTTATGCCTCAGCATCTGCAAGCAAGGAAGAAGTATATTGATGAGAAGATACAAATAACTTGATGGGCATTTCAGAGATGCTTGGGTAGATGCTAGTTATAAGCTACCACTTTGGTGGGAAAAGTAATGTCCTAGTGACAGGCCCCTGCAACAGCCCGGCCAGGTTTCCCCATGTTGTGTCCACCATGGATTGGAGGAAAGTCCAATCCACAATAAATGCTCACACAGTACAAATCCTGAAGAAGTTGCCTTTTACTATTTCTAGACAGAGAATATCTGTACCTGGGTACACATTTCTATTTGAGCAAAAGGTCAACAACACTGCAAGTGTAGATAGATTGCATCTGCACTCAAGGATATGTGTGAATTACTATATCCAGTCCAGTACCCAATTATTTTATCCAGGCAAGTGTTTCGAGGAACAATTTAACATAGGAAAAAGTTGTCCAAGTTGTTGGCTCAGACACTATTTAGAATCAGTTGGATATATTGTTGAGTGTTCAAAGGAAAAAGTTATTTGGCTGAATTTTTAAATCTTTGCTAAAACTTCTTCCTCCCCAGAGTCTATTTACATTTTATCTAAAGAACTTTTGCCCCATAGAATTTATTTTCTGGACGAAGTGATAATAAAATTAGAAATTTAGGGTATAATACTAACCTGAGCTGGACAAGGCAGGCCAACTAGCATGTTCTGTATTTAGCAAGGATTTGGTGCAGGCTGGAGGACAACTTGGAGCAAAGGGATTTATTTCCCCTTATCCTGAGAAATGCCCCATGCAGCCCCATGATTTCCCTGGGTGTAAAAGTGGCAAGCAATCCCCTTGCTTGCAGCAAGTAGGAACAGATCGTCTGCTTTTCTTACCACTCAATTCGCTCCTTCCATATTATTCCTTTAAACATAAAAGGATGGCAAATTTGAGGGTAATCATCACTTACTGCACTTCTTCCTTGTAGTCCCTGTAAATAAAGCAGAAAGTGGACATCTCAGCATTGACTTGAATTTTCTGTTTTGTAGAAAAGGACTGTCTGGGAAGGAATAAGGCCATTGGCTGCTTTCTTTTTGTACCTGGATTTTCTTTGAGGGGCACCAGGAATGAGTCAAAGATGGCATAAGATCTAGTCAAGTTATCACTGCCTCTAGTGTCATAAAATATAAAATGCAACTGTCTTATAAGCCACATTTAGTATACTTGGAATGTCACAGAATGTAACCAATGGAAAACATCATTTTTTCGGTGGAAGATTTCTTATTATTTTGAGCTGTCACACAACGACAGAAGCATTAAAGGATTCCAGAAAAGTCTGTCAAAATCTCAGCATGTTTGTCTCCCACATTCAAAACTAGTTGCTGTCAGCCTTTCCAGGAACAAAGGTGAGACTGCAGTATATATTTGGGGTTATCTTTTGAATGCTACCCAACCGCATGTCTAAACTTTTTAAAGAAAGTTTGGTGTCCAGGAGATGTTGTCCACATGCAGTTATGTTTTCAGTATGAAATCAATGTGCATACCTAACAAAGCAAACTGACTATGGGCTCTGCTGCTTATATTTGGAGACCAAATATTAGATGTGAGGATTATTTTAAATGTAAATATTGCCTTCTCATTTTCTCTTTTTTCTTCATAGATATATGTAGATATAATTTGTGCTCTGTCAGAAGATGATAATAAAATAGTTGCCTACTGCAGGGATCTATAGGAAAATTTTGTGCCCTTTGCTATGGTGTAGAAAGGGAGACATTTTTTAAAAATCTCATTATATATCTCTAGGGTTCAATTTACAGCACAGTAGACACAGAGTTGTTGGGCATATGCTTAGAGTGGATCCAATACATCCCATCACCAGAGTTAGTATGCCAGTAGTTCATCACAAAATTTCACTTTCATGGCCCAGCAAGGATTGCATCTACTACTCCTCATCCTCTCCCATTTCCTGGTTTCATATTCATAAAGAAGGAGTGATGCAGAAGAGTGTCAGAAGCCCACCACTCTTGCCCACCACTCTCCTCTTCTGTTCTTACTTTCTCTTCATTTTAGGAAGCAGGACAAGGCAAAAGAACAACAGAAGCAGATAGACAAAGATGGGCAGTTGGTGCCATATCAATCCTTCACATGAATTGACTGTCCCAATCAGTGTTACAAATGATTTTGCATTAGTTATATCTGTTTCATCTGTCAAGCTAATTCTTAACATTAGTAGCAATCCTCACAGCAACCTGATTTGCTGAAAAATACATTTTTTGTAGGCGTAATATTTTATTACCGCTGTTGGATATAAGTTAGAAGTGAAAAAATACAGGCTTTCTTTTACTTTTGTCATGGAAAAGTAAAGTTTTCCTTTTTTTGGTTCATCTCTTACTCAGAAACAACCATTACTAAAGAAACACCTCTTATCAGTCCCTTATTTTACCATTTTGTTAATGATAATATCTCAAGGCTCGTTTGCTCACTATAATAGACTTGCTCTTCCCTGGTAAGAAATCTTGCATTGTCTTATTCCTGTGGGTTGGTAAAAATGAATCCTTGAAATTCCTTTAATTTTCTTCTTAATTTAAGTTATACTTTATTACTTCTCCTCGTGTCTATTCACCATCAAATAAGCAATAAAATAGAGGCTATCAGCCTATTTCAAGTACTAGGATAAAAGTCAATAATGTGTGTTAACACCTTCCTCTTGATAATCTCAGGAAAGCTTACGTATATAGGCAAGGAAACAAAAAAATCCATTTTTTCCTCTTTCAACCACTTCACACACAAAGATCAGCCTGTTCCGAGCTCGCAGCCTAATCCTGTGGTTTAGCACTGGCAACAGTAGCATTCTGCCAGCCCTAACTGTCTTACAACTTCTGTCCACCAATGGACTCGCAAGTTGTTAGAGCATTGACAGGAAGGCTGGAGGCACCTTACATATACTGGAACATCGGTCTGGACCCCCTGACACAGGTAAAACAATGAGGTAGAATGGGGAAGGGTAGAATGGGGCAGGAGACAGAAACTGTCAACAGGAGTTGGACGGGGCAGCAAGGAAGAAGAGACATGCAAATAAGGACTATGAAGGTGTGGATTTGACAGCAGAAATTTGCTCGCATACCTCTGCATAGGCTTTTCTGTGCACAGGATATGGGTAAGCAAATGAATGTTTCCTTACTCAAAAGGGGATCCATGACTGGCCCCTGCTGCTGCACTTTGAGGAGTGGGAATGGGTAGGATTGGGTTCTCAGTGTTTACACAAGACAGCATTATTTGCACAAAAGATGCAGAACAGGACTTAGATCCTTCTGTTTTCTTTCCCCCATTTTCTCTGAAGGGAAGACAAGAGAGAGACTAGCTGCAGAGTACACATTCATTATTCCTTACAAAGATGAATTTCCCTTAAATAAACTTTAATCTGAGCCTCATGCAAAGATTCTTACCTTTTTAATATGAGTCTCATGCAAAGATTCCTACCTTTCCTTATCTTTGCCAAGAATGGTGAATCCACCTATTTCCATCCCTGAACTGCTGACTGAAGAAAGGTAAAGGTTGTACTGCAGATGGTACTGCTGGTCATGATCGACTGAAGGGTGTGGTGGTCATCCCCATTTCAAAGCCTTTAGAGCCAGTGGGCTGTGGGTGGCGCAAGTGGCTAAGACACTGTTAACCAGCGGGCTAAGTGCCTGTTAACCAGCAGGCCAGGGTTCGATTCCCAGGTCAGCCCCACAAGACAGGGTGAGCTCCTGTCCTTAGCCCAGCTCTGCGACGCCAGCTGGATCCAACCCTATTGGCTCTGCCTTTCCATTGGACTAATTCAGTGGCGTGGAGAGGGGGGATTTGCTGATTGGGTAACAGCCTATCCTCCATAACAATCCAACCCAGGCTTTCGTGCTTTGCATGCAGCGAATGCAGCACTGAGCACGATACCATAGTCTTCCAAGACTGACGGAGGCCTGCTTTTTTTTTTTTTTTTTTTAGAGCCAGCATTGTTCAAGGATGCTTTGGTGTTCATGGGGCTGGTATGAACAGAACACTGTTTCTACCTTCCCACCTCAGTGGTACCTGTTTATCTACTTGCATTTGCATGCTTTTGAACAGCTAGATTGACACGAGCCAGGCTAAGGATGGAAGCTCACTCTGTCTTGTAGGACTCAAGTCTTGAACCCCGGCCTGCCGATGAACAGGCACAGTGTCTTAATCACTTGTGCCACTACAGCCCTTGACAGAAAAAACTTGGACTGTAAAAATCTAGGAATTGTCCTCCTTGTCCTAGATGGTAGCTGTAGTATGAAACTGAAGGAACGTGGGAAAACCTGAGAGGAACTATAATGGAGCACTCACAATTACATAAAAAGGCTTTTTCATAAAGATTACATACAATAGGATTACATAACAAAGGCTTCAGTTTGAATGAATTAGTGCAGTGTCTTGGGAACTTTTCAGGAGTAAATGGTAGTAAAATTCCTCCTGGGATGCTGCTGTTTTTTACACACACATGCATTGCTTTTGTGGTCCTTCTGAGTTCTTGTTACAAATTTCTGGAGAAACTAATCAGAAATAGAATTGGCCCCATATTACATTTCTGCTCGTCTGTCTGTCTGTCTGTCTGTCAACCTAACCTAACCTAACCTAATCTAATCTAATCTAATCTAATCTAATCTATCTGGTTTCCAGCAAGGCTTAAAGACCACAGCTGTCTTCATTTACATAATTGCAGGATACAGTACTGTGTAGGAGAAGTGACTGCTATAAAAACTGTGTCATTATCCCTTGTCAAATCCTCTATCGTTTAATCAACAACATGCTAAGTGTCAGATCCTTTCAGATTATAATGGGGGACAATGTAAGCAAGATTAGAAACTCAGTTACAGCCTCCCACAAGGTTCTGTAATGGCACCCACACATTTCAATCTATATACAGTATCTCAGATATGCCAGCTACAAGGTGACAGAAATTTGGATAGGCTGATGACCTGACTCTTGTAACGTAAGATAAAAACATGGAGGCAATGGTCTGCCTACTCAATGAGGACCTTAAGACTTTGGGAAAATTCTTTGCTAACTGGAGACTCACATCTAGTGTCAGCAAAATTGTGACTACTTGTTTCCATCTTAACAACAAACTTGCCAGTGCAGTCCCAAAGGTCTACCTGAATAACAATTTACTCCCTTATAACCCTCATCCCAAATGCCTTGGAGTAACTTTGGACTGGACTCTTTCTTATAAGAAACATCTAGGAACATGTCCACAAAAATTAATACTAGGAACAACATATTCCAGAAACTAAGAGGATCAAGATGGAGAGCCTCAGCCTCTACTCTCAGAATATCAGCACTAGGGTTGGTCGACTCCACAGCAGAATACTATGCCCCTGTATGGCTTAATTGCTGCCACACAAATAAGATAGATGCCAGACTAAATGAAACCATAAGGATAATAAGTGGTTGTATAAAATCTACTCCAAATTGCTGGCTCCTCATTTTGAACCACATAGCACCACCAGCTCTATGAAGGCAGGATGCCTTAGTGAAAGAATACAACAAAATTATGAGCAACCTACTTCTACCTGTGCACACTGATCTCCCTCATCTATCAACTGGCAGGCTTCAATCCAGAAAGCCCTCTCTGGCACTTGCAGAACAGCTGTCTAACAACTGTAACATCAACATGCAATGGAAAGCGGAATGTGCTGCTGAAAACCCAGATACAGGCAGTTACACAGATGACCCTACACAAAAGGAGCCAGCTTTTGACCTTCCTCACCAGCATTGGACGACTGAACAGGATCTGTACCCATCATGGTTGCCAGAAATCATAGTTTAAGTGGGGTGTTATAACTGGCCCTAAGTATGACTGTGGTGCTCCTTGACAAAATATTCATCACATTGTGTCCAAGTGTCCATCAAGAGCTTACACCAGCCAGGTGTCCGATTTTTTCAGTACAGCCCACTCTGCTCTTAAATGGCAGGATGAACTAGACATTAATATCTGATTTACCATAAGTCCATTTATTTGTTATATGGTAAATAAATAAATGTGGCCCTGTCATATATGACAGTTCTTTCTTGGGAATCACAGCAGTTCTCCACTGCTGTCTGTCAGAAATGGGAAAGGTTAGATTACACATTTTTGTCCTTGTGTGCTTGTAACAAAACATCACATGTGACTTCCCCTTGTGTAGATTTTTTTCCAAATTGTTTATTTTGTGAGCAAGCATACATTAAACAGCCGTCATATTTTGAAATCGTCTGCTCTTCTAGCAGTGCATAAGAAGGAGAAGAAATAAAAAATTGCTGGTAGAATCAGGAAATAGCAGAGCCCAAATGGGACTTGTAAGCTTTTAAGATAAAGCTTTTAAATTTAGCTCAAACTCACTGGGATTTCTGCAGGGGGGCTTGAGCTCTATATCAAGTGTATAAAACAGCTGTAGTAAATTGTCAAGCTTTGCCTTTGAGAAATGGCATGAAGCTATTAATTTGAAAGCAAAAAATGGTTAATTTCAGGACATTCTCCCAAGGAGCATATTTTTCCAAGACAAATTCAATATGGGATGGTTAATTTTTTATTGTGACAAATTTACGCAACATGAATTTCCATGGTTCTGTTACTGCATTTTATCAAATATTTGGCCGTAGGGAAGGAGGTCAGACTGAGCCACAGTTTACCAGACAGCACTGGATGCTGCATTTTAGGCTACAATTCTGATCTCCAGTTTGGTTGGCAAAAGCCCTGGCATAAGTCCTGTGCTGCATCCAGTGCCGTAAAGCACTTGTGTCCCACTCCTGAGGGCGGGGTTAGGCCAGTGCACATGGCATATGCCAATATCCCCACACCATTACAGAAGATATGCCAGGTGAATTATGCCAACATAAAATGGTTAGGATTGTGCCCTTAATTATTTTCTTATTCCATTCTTGAGTGCCAAAACAGAAAATAGTGGTTCAGCCCCTTCACTATAAGCCTATTCTGGTCAAGGATGGAATCACAAGCATAGCCTTTGCTCATTTAAATCAAGGTCATATGCTGTCTGCTGTAGGTTGGAGGGTATGAAATACAATAACAGGTTTGGAAGAATTGTCCTCAAAGTCAAGAAAAGTTAGGTCTCAACTCCATCCGACAATGACAGTGTCAGCAAGCAGTGTTGCAAAGTTGCACCAAGTCTAGGGTGCTGATGTTGTGACATCATCATGACATCATTTTTGGGTTCAGCAAAGAAGCTCCACAGTGCTCTAAGTGGCTGCTTCCTGTTCTCATAAGTGTTCACAAGAACAGGAAGCAGTGAATCTGCAAAGCTCCAACTGGTTGCTTCTTACAAAGTAGAATTCCTATGAGAGAATTTTTTACTTTCAGCCCTTCACAAAGGGGAAGCAGGCCTCGGTCAGTCTTGGAAGACTATGGTATCGTGCTTGGCACTGCATACGCTGCATGCGAAGCACGAAAGCCTGGGTTGGATTGTTATGGAGGATAGGTTGTTACCCAAGCAGCAAATCCCCCCTCTCCACGCCACTGAATTAGTCCAATGGAAAGGCAGAGCCAATACGATTGGATCCAGCTGGCGTCGCAGAGCTGGGCTAAGGACAGGAGCACACCCTTTCTTGTGGGGCCGACCCGGGAATCGAACCCTGGCCTGCTGGTTAACAGGCACAGCGTCTTTACCGCTTGCACCACCCACAGCCCACAAAGGGGAAGAGGTAAATGAATAAAGAGGGATATGATGGGGGTGGGTAGGTAGGTAAAATAACTATAAATAAAAGAGAGTAAGAAAGCACATTTTATTTGAAAATACTGTATTTGTTGATGCTATAATTCAGATGAGAAGAATTAACAATATAGATAAGGAGAAAGAATTAACACTGAAATATCATTTTATATTTATAGCCTTTTCCCCCCTTACTTTTCTTTCTGGTACCTTTATACTTAGAAGGCAGGATTTTGACATAAATCCTGACATAAATAAAAAATCAGTCAATAAAGGGGCTAAGTTTAACCCAAGTCTTCTATATCACATACGTGCACGAGCAGTTCTCATTTCCTTTTCTGCTCTTTTTTCCCCATATGTATCGGAAATGGGAGCGTTATTGTGAACGTTCAGATACACTTTGTTAAAGAAGGTCCCAGAACCAGAACCATTCAAATGAGCATGAGAAGTTAACAATTTATCTGGATCATGTTAACAAGTATCCATTTTGACCAGTTATTTGGAATGTAATGAACATCAAATACAATAATACCATGTAACTGTTATGCAGGATGCATCTAGGTCATAACCCATACCTTTCTATAATATTTCATGACTCATATCACAATTTTTAAAACAAAATGGTACCATAATTCAGTGAAGTAAGCACTGTCAGTTTTAAGAAATATAGGCCTAGATTATAGTTACAGAAGCTTAAATTCATTTGTGAGGAACATCCCTTAACACTTTTGTTTATAGTTTATATATGGTTTATAGCACTCATTTGGTATTCATTCCCCCAAAGAAATATAACTCAGTAACTAACATGTTTACACGAGCCATATTCCAGTACAGAGTGAAGTATGTTGATTTACAAATTACATGAACTCTTTGTACATCTGACTAACTCTGTCCTACATGATGGTCATTATATTTCATAATATAGGCTATAGTCTTTTAAAAAATATATATACATTAAGAATATAAAAAGGGACTTCTTTAAAAAATGATAACTCATCATTGATTCAGCATTTTTGTGCAAAAGACAGATATCACAATCATATAAATAACAATGAGAATGTTAAATAAAAAAGGACCTATTTGTGCAGATGGTTAAAGAATTCCTTTCGATTGAAGACCACTGGGTAGAGATATGATCAAATGAATCTGCATCAAATATGGCACTTGTGTATATGAATTATAGGAGTGTAATTGGACATCAATTGTGCTCTTATTGACTGAATAGTACAGAGGTTGTGCTGTCTGAGGGCATCAGTGTAAGTGCACAAAGAATAACATACTATTTGCTAATGACTAATCAACTGGCGATTTTATTAGGTAGAAGGGAAAATTCACAATAGAATAGTATTAAAGGTACTTTAAATGTCAATCACTAAAAATATTCTTATCTCATTCTAGTTGAATGTGCCTGTTGCTGTAGGCGTAAAATTTAAAGAATATTTGTGCACACTGATGGGCATTGCTGGGCACCAGAAGAAACCAGTGAGCAGTGGACAGCACTAGACACCTCCAGGCACCACCAAGCAGTGGGCAGCAGGAACCACCAAGCATGGGAATCAGGCGTCACCAAACAGTGAACAGTGACACCATGGGATACTGGGCACCACCAGGCAACAGCCATCCCTACCAGATACTAGGTATCCCTGCTGGGCGCCAGACACTACTGGGAACAACCAGACAGTGGTTGTGTCCTTACAGCACAGAAGGAATATGCTCCCCAAATTTCATGCTTCTAGGTCCAAGGGATTTGGACTGGGCATTAATGACAGTGATTCTTCAATATTTAGGGACAAAAACACATTGCACCTTTACACCCCCTTCCAGTCTGAATTTCTAAAAATTACTTTTAAGTGCATGCCTACATCACGGAAGGAATATGCTCCCCAAATTTCATGCTTCTAGGTTCAGGTGAAAGAATCTGTCCAACTTTTTGTTTTAATGATAATCCAACATGTGTGGAAAAGTCAGGTTTTTCTGTTTTACTTTTTCTTGATCTTCACAGAGGGCCATGTGGACATACCAATCCACCACAAAGTGCATTTCCAATTTTACAGTTTATTTTGTGAATAATTTGTTTAGTAATTCTTTGAGGAGAAAAATAAGCAGCAGCAAATGCTCAGAGCTAGAATACTATGCAGGTGCCCTGAGTGACGTTTTGATATCTGCTCTGATATCACTTGCATTCCACATGCGATCACCTTGTCATCATCTTCTCCATAGGTAGGCCACTTATGGCCTCTTCTCTCCCAGAGAACGCTGTATGACAACCTCTTTCAAAGCCATTAGTCCTAATAAAATGCCAAGCACAACACTTGTAGGATTTCAGCAAATGCTCAACTACCACAATTCAAAATACAAGATTTGCAGTAGTGTAAAAATAAAACAATGTCAACCATGTGTAAAAAGAAAGTGATGCTATACTGCTTGTGAGGACGAGTTTATATGAAGAAGAAGACATCACTTTGGCAGTAACCAAGCTTTACGCACTCTGTCGCTTGTATGTCAGAGGTAGGTACTTCTTTGATTGCTTGCCCTCCCCTTCCTTGTGATAGCATTAGGAATTGTCCATTTCATGGCATAAGATCTATAACTTTGACCAGCGATTTTCAACCAGTATGTCATGCACACTGGTGTGCTATGAGTGGTCCACAGATATTTCATGGGACTTTGACATATAGTCCGATGACTTTGGGGGTTCTTTCTTCCTTGCCTCTTTGACTTTTCAATATTTGGTGTGTACTGTATTGTCACTTATTTCCGCCTCCCCACCCCTCCCCTCCAAAGACTGCAGGGTTTGTTGGTGCCAGGGACTCTGACTTGATCATTGGCATCCTTCAGTCTCAAAAGGTTATGTTATCATGCTCTGAATGGAGATCCTAAGACAGCATCAGGTGTGGCTAAAAAGGCCAATTTGAGAGTGACAGTCCCTTCCACACTGATAAAGTCTGTCCCCTGCCCAGCCCCCAGATTTCGCTGGCTCCAGGTCTGTCTCTGCTTCAGCCTGCCGAGCAAGTGTCTCTTCAAATTGGAGAAGGCCATGCTGTGTCCTTTCCCTCCAAGCTGAACGATCAGAGGTCAAGTTTTCCCAGCTGTTAATGTCCATTTGCTACGCCTTTAGATCCCCCTTGCAATGTCCTTATATTGCAGCTGTGTTCTCCCTCTAGGATGCTTTCTCTGCACTAATTCTCCATATAGGAGATCTTTTGGAATCCTACATGCCATTCTCACTACATGCCCAAGCCAGCGTAGACGTAGCTGTTTCAGAAGTGTGTACATGCTACATATTCCAGCATTTTCCAAGACTGCATCGTTTGAGACTTTGTCATGGCAGGTGATGCCAAGAATACGTCGGAGACAGCACATATGGAAGGTGTTCAGCTTTCTCTCCTGCCATGCATAAAGGGTCCAACTCTATAATGCAGTAAGAATCATCTTCACAAAATGCCAACATTGCCAGAAGAGTATCATAGCCACATGGTAAGATTAGTGAATTGATGTGGAAGCTGCCTTGGAAAAAAGAATAGCGTGCATTTTTAACAGTAAATGGCTGTAGCCCTGAAAGGGTTGATAGCTCCAAAGGGGAAAAAGGAACTGCAAATAGTTTGTGCAAACTCACTGAAGTTTAATGAAAAGTTGAAAGGGCTTATGTATTTTGATATTATTTGATATTATAATAGTTTGATATTATTGACTTGTAACATTAGGTAAAAAATGGATTTCAGGTGTTTTGATAGGGGTGAAATTTTAATCCTTGCTATGGGCACCATTCGGGCCTCTATACTGGTTTAGAAATGCCCAATTTGTCATGAGGACATCATTTGTCAAAGTGGAAGTGGGTTCCACCCTGCCACTGTTGACCACAAGGTACACAATAATGGCCATGTTCACGTCTTCAAGTGCAAACTACATGTGAAATTAAAACAGCCAAGTGGTTCTTAAGGCAAAGAAAAAAAAAAACTCCAACATGCCAACCATCAGGAGGAGGTGAAAAAAACTGCCCACCGTTCGCTAATCAGGTGAACAGAAATCCTTCTGTCTGGTATTGAATGATGACCAGTAAAGCTCAGACTGTTCAAAGGGTAGGCAGACTGAGCTGACAGACAGATGTCAGTATGACAGCTGCTCCAGATGGACACCAAGCCAGAGGATCTCACTTTCCTTTGCCAGCCAAACAAACTCCGATCATGGGCTTGGCAGAGCAGGTTTGGCATTGTTACATTAAAATTTTCCCTCACTGATTTTTTTAATTTATCCTCTCCTGATCACTGAGCAGCACTGGTACAATTACTTTCTTCTGCTCCTTCTGCCCAAATTTCTGGAATTTGCAAAGACTTGGAAACATAGATATGCAGTTCTGCCCTTGTTTTTGTTTTTTTCCCCTCCAGTGGCAGTCATGTGCGCAAATAAATATGCACAATAAAACCAAAGTTTTGGTTTGTCTTTAAGCATTCATTTATATGTATGAGGTGAGAGAGGAGTTAAATTTAAAGCTCAAAACATTTAATCTTTCTGTTTTCCAGTCTGAATCTCTAATCAAAGAATTTCCTCTCCAATGAACTTTCAAAATACAGCTGGGAGTATGGGAGTAGGGAATTGAGAGGTGGTGAAAAAGGTTGAGCAACATATCACTTCAAGTTTGGGAACTGCAGACCTAAATTTGATATGCATCTGCCTCGAAATTCTATCTGCATAAACATTTGTGCATTCAAATGTGTATCTCCACGTACAAGATCAGGTACAGATGGGGAAATAAGGGGACAGTTGCCTGAAGAGTGGTGTGCGGGAACGGCTTGTTAGCATCAGCTATTTCTGGTTCTCATAAGAAAATGTAACTCCAGCAGAGATTCTTAAAAATCATTATTTTGCTCTGTGATTTAAACATGTTTCCTTCAAAATAAGAATGGATGTTGATGTTCTGAAAGGTTTTTAATATTTTGAGTTGTAAATTAAAAAAAACATTTGGGAGAATGGGGCTCTGTCAAATAAAGAGCTTGGTAGTGATGGTGCTAGTTTCGTATTCCAGCCTTCTACATCTGAATTGTTTAATTATTGTTCCAGTAACAGAACTTACCAGAGATAAGCCCCATACCTGTGCTGAAGCCCCATTGCCTTTGTGGTAGTGCTGTGGCAATGTAGTCCTCTGCTTCTTTGCATATACATAGTGCATGAAGACATCCTTCCATGCTTGGGGTCACTGGAAAGGGATTGAGAATATTACAGCAAAAATTATGACACTATTGTACAAATCAATACTGAGGCCATTGATGGTGAGGCCATCCAGTTCTGATCTCCACATCCCAAAAAGGATATAGAGCAAATGGAGAAGGTTCAGAGGAGAGCAACCAAAATGATTGAGGGTTTGGAACATCTTCCATGTGAGGAAAGGCTACAATGTTTGGGGCTCTTCAGTCTAGAAGAGAGGCATTTGAAGGGTGACATGATTGAGATGTACAAATTATTCAAGGGATGGATGGAGCGGAGAGAGAGATGCTCCTTTCCCTTTCACATAACACCAGAACTAGGTGACATCCACTAAAATTGAATGTTGGGTTGGTTAGGACAGACAAGAAAAAAATATTTCTTTAGTTGGTCTGTGAAACTTCCTACCACTTGATGTGGTACCATTATGTGGTACCTAATCATGTGGTACACATCATGTGGTACTAATCATGTGGTACATGATGTGGTACCATCATGTGGAACTCCCTACCACATGATATGGTGGACCTGTGGCCTGATCCAGAGGAGGCTCTTCTTATGTTCTTATCCTTCACTATATAGTAGTATCAATTAGTTATGACTGATAACTCTCCACCAATCATAAATCTTAAATAAAGCCGCTGAACAGGACTACTCTAGCACTTTGATCTGATCTAATTCAGGATAGGAGCACTTTGCAGAGACTCAGTTTGCAGGCAACGTGAATGTAGATTCTGATACCTGAATGTTGAACCAATCTGCATCATTATACCAATCCTCTGAGCTGATTTAATTTACTGGCAATTTTTTGATGCGCATAAACATTATATTCCCATTTGGGGGCTGCATTATTCATTTATTGATGCAACTGTGCATGCTTTTGCAAGCTAAAACAAAAATTGCATCTTTTGCCAATGAACACTATTCTCAATGGAGTATGACATTAGAAGCATATTGAAAGGCAATCTTAAAAATATAGCTTCTGTGAGCAAACACCCTTCTCCGGAGAAAACACCTTACTTCTTCTAAATGACAGATGTCTATGTACACCAAGGCTAATTTGGAAGCAGTCTGTCAAATTCTCCAGAGCTCCAGTCATATAGCACATGTGGTCTTCCTCATTCAACTGTAAATTGGAGTCCTATATCTGCCAAGTATCACCAGAGAGCAACAGCCTTGATGTAAAACACACATGGCTATTGGTCCAGTTCACTCACCAACTTGGGAGAGGAAATTTGAATGCTTGTTTATTTCAGTCTATATGTCTGACAGACAGACATTTCAGTCTGTGTGACCTTAGACAACTAGACCCTATGACATGAAAGTTAGTTCCTCAGCTTGATTGAGAGAATAGGACATGTAAGTTGACTGTTTGCAAGATGTGAGCCAAGCCAAGCTGCAAGCCAGGATGTTTTCCAGCTTGAAAGCATTAACTCTTTTAGTCTTTGGCTCTATGGGTCTAATACAGGAGTATCCAAACTCTTGCCTGGCTTAAGGCAAGTTCCCTCCATCTGGCCTGCAGGCAAGACCTGTAATCTTCTAGAGGTAAGAGGAACTTTGCTCTGCTCACCTCCAGAGGATATTCTGAGAGCTTGGAAGGCTACATGCACTTCTGTGTATGAAACTGCTTATGAACTGGTTTTAAGATTGCCCCCCACATGTGCGTTGCATCTACTTAGGGACTCATGACTAGATCCTGATCTGTGTTGCTTAAAAAATTTTCCACCCCTAAGTCTGACAGGCCCCCCCTTCCCCATTGTAGCACAGCTGCAGTCCCAATACTTGCACTGGAGACAGCGCAGGCTAGGGCAGCCTGCTTATTCCAGTGCAAATTAGGATTGTGCTGCAATCATTTATTTATTGTGCTGCATTCATTCATTCATTCATTCATTCAATTCATTCATTCATTCATTTTTAAATGTTTACCCTTGTTGTCCAATGGTTTGTCTTTCCCTTGCTGATACAAATGCCCAAAGCTTTGTATGGATTTCCCACTGAATGGAAATATTGCTGTGCCTGTGCTATGATGTGTGCATGACCAACTGCTACCAGATACTGTGATTGCAGATCTGATGATGCGTCATAACATTCTTCTCTGGACCACTCAGAATGATCATGCATAGGAGTCAGAACATTATTACTATGCAGCAGTCTTTTTACAAGAACTTTGGTATTTGTTTGCTAACCCAAATGCTCATCAGATTGAATTTTTACCCATCTTTAAATTGTCAAAACTCTTCTTGAAGAACTGCATTTTGTAAAGACAAAATTAGCTTATATTGCCCATAAAGACCCATAATAGAAGTAGAAAAAATTTTTCTTTAACTCCTCCATAATCCACTCCTCATACTCAATGCAGTCAGTTTGAATGGAAATCCAGTGGGGTTTTGATTATCATTATAATGTCAATAAGTTACTAAACATGAATACTTTGTGAATAATTCAGAGAGATGTAGTCAAGAAGCTTTTGAAATATTCTCCTTGTTATTTATTATTAGTGGTTTTTTTAAAAAAGACTAAACATTTCTAAAATGTCCATATGGAAGATTAAGCACATTTTGGTATATCTATCAGTCACTGAAGTACCCAAAGCATCTAAAAGATTATAAATGGAAGAAGAAAGGAGAGAAAGAGGGCAAGAATTGTAGCATTTCACTGACAGAGCTTCAATATAACTTCAAGGAAGGACTCGGATTGCTTCTTGTCATTTTCAAGAGGGTTGTTTTTGGGTTGTCTTTCAAGACACTAAGCCTCCTTACTAAGTCACAACATCATCCGTTTGTTTTTCTCAGGAGTCCCTTTGATAAAATTAAGAAGCTCTCACCAATATAGACACTTTTAAAACCGATCCATGAAGGCTGCAATCCTAGAGACACTTTCCTGGAAGAAAGATCCACTGAACACAATGGGGCTTACCTTTGAGTAGACATGGTTAGGACTGTGCTTTAAACCAGCTGTTTTCAACCTTTTTCATCTCATGGCATACCAACCAGGTGCTAAAATTGTTAAGGCACACCATCAATCTTTGGGCAATTGACAAGGCACACCATGCTGCTAGTGGGAGGTGGGTTCAATTCCTCAATAGCCCTAGTAATAAATGATGTTGATTTAATAAATAAATAATACATAATATAATGATCAGTGGTGGGCCTGGCCTGGCCCAACAACCGGTTCCCCAGAAGTGGGAGGGGCAGGGGTGGGAGCAGGGGGCGGGGAGGGTCAGAGGCGGGGCTGGGGAGGGCTAAGGTTGGCGCACACGCAATACTCTGCTACAGTCCTAAAGACAGTTTCCTGGGAGTAAGACCCATTGAACACAATGGGGCTTACTTTTGAGTAGACATGCTTAGGATTGTAGTCACCAGGCCAAAAAAAAAAAGAGGATTTATCCTGGAAAAGAGGCAGCAATCCTAAAAACAGTTTCCTGGGAGTAAGAACCATTGAGCACAATAGGGTTTACTTTTGAGTAGACATAGGACTGTAGTCACCAGGCTAAAAAAGAGGATCTATCCTGGAAAGGAGGCAGGAGTCCTAAAGAGAGTTTCCTGGGAGTAAGACCCACTGACTGTAATGGGACCTAGCTGAAGCTGCAGTCCTGTCTACACTTTCCTGGGAGTAAGACCCACTGAAAAAGGGGCCGGGGAGGCTGTGTGCTCCAGAGATGCATGTGGGGCGCCTCCCTGGGCTGCCGCTTGGAGTTGCAAATTCAAAAGTGCCCGGCTGCCCCCTTTAGCTGTGCTCAGAACTGGTACGCCCAGTTATCTGCTCCCCCCTTGCTACCAGAACAGTAGCAGCAGGGGAAACAAACAACCAGCACTGACGATCCAGAGCGAACCCGTCTCTGCCCACCTGTGATAATAATCATACATAATACGTAATAATAATAACACATAATTATACATAGTCTTCATAATAATACAAACCATGTTCAAATTAGACTTTAGGCTGTTGATGGAACCCTGCATGAACTTTGCAGGAGCCCTGCATGTGCAACCCTCCAAATGAGCTTCGCCTGAATATTTGTGGTCATGTAAATTGATTTGGAGTCAGAAGGAGGAAGGGTGGGAGTGGGATTCTGGAAGGCCAGCATCTCTGAGACATTCTGATATGAAGAAGCAAAAAAAAAAACCTTTCATAGCCAGTAATGTCTTATAACAATATTAGGACATTTACAAACTATATAAATGGCAAGAAAGTTGGTTATTTGATCTCTTCCCAGTTATCTCTGCTGTTATTTCTAAGTTTTATCTCTACTAAAAAAGCAATCCTTCTATGGCTGCAATCCAGAGTGAGGGCAGTGAGGAGTTCCCTATTTGGGCTGCCCCAACTATTCTGAATCCAGAAGAAATTTATGCTGGATCAAGAGAATCAGCAAGCCTGGGGATGCTCAGTAGGCACCAAGTCAGTGGCAACTGGGGAGGGCTTGCTCCTGAGGATAGCCCCGTCAGTTCACGCTGTGAACTGTGGAATAGCTGTGGTGCCTGCCTTATAAGGGGGCCCTGACAACCAGTAACAGCTACAGCATGAGATTGCAATATATTTTACAATGAATTCAAGGGGCTTGTTGGCGTGACCTGCTAAATCCACAGGTTAGTTTGCAGCCATAGTTGTGCCATATCCTGAGGTTGAGAGGCAGGGTTTGCAGATAGATAGGCTGGCCAAGAACTCAGATTTTTTTGTCAACCCTGCCATTCTTACTCTGCCTTATCATGGACCCTATGGGTCTACTCATACCTATATCTGTTCCTGAGGTGGTATAACTCTGAGGAGCTGAAAGAGGGAATTTCTGCCTGGGAAACAGGCTGTGAATCTAGCATTGCTGCTCTGCCCTAGGTAATGCTGAACATGCCCTCAACAAGCCTCTCCTGAGCTGCCTAGGCTGGCACAGCTGGGGCAGCCCAGGTCCATCTGTTTTGGGGCATCCTATGTTGCCTTAGGCTGCCCAAAAACTTTTCTGACATAACAGAGCTGCCCCATCTTGGACTCGGGCCACCCCAAGATAGATAGATAGATAGGCCCAAGTGCACTCCTGTATTGCAGCCTTACAGCCCAATCCAGAGCAACTATTCCTTGCATGTAAGAGCCTTTAGGTTATCCTATCTATCACTAGGGTGGAGCAACTGCAGTTGCTCCACCCTAGTTACTCTGGGAAGATGCTCTACCTAGGTTTATGGGCAGCCTCAGGCAACATATAAGGATTAGACAAATATATAAAACTAATGAAATGAAAAGGAAGGAAAATAATGGTAGATGCACTTTAAATAATAAAAATCCATGCTATTTGACAGTAATTAACGGTATGGCCAGTTCACTCTGCCATGTTTTTATCCTTGTTCATATGTATTCAAAGCATGGCTAATTAACTGTCAATAAATCAAACCATCTTTTTTTCCCTTTTCTGATGCTGAGATCATAGTGTGACAGTTGAAACATCAAAAATCATGGCACAAATCTGTGTTAAGCTATGGAATGAAAGCAGATGATCAAAGAATACTTTTAAGTGCTTTGGTTACTTTCTGGGTGTGATGTTGAATACTATCATGGCACAATGAACTAACTCAAATCCTAAAATGAGATCAGGATGGATCCCTCAGGGCTGAGATTTCTAGTGCAAAACTTTGCCCATGCTCAGTGACATGGGGTTCAGGCTTGTTGGTTCAGCAGAAAGCTAGATGAGTAGAATTCCCCCTTCCTACTCAGTGTTCTATTTGCTACCTAACAATTGAACATTCTCTGGTGTAAATAGAGATAAAGCACAATCTTATGCATGTCTACTCAAAAGTAAGTACTAGTGTTCAATGGCACTTTTTCTTAGGAAAGTATGAATGGAATTGCAACTACAGTCATCCAGTTAAATCCTAGAGGGGTTCCCTGCAACATGATCAATCATTCATTTATTGTATTTACCATGGCTGGCCCAGAGATTGCTAAATTGATTTAGGGCACAATCCTAACCAACTTTCCAGCATTGATGTCAGGACAATGCAGCTCCAAGATAAGGGAGCTTACCTTAGAGCAGTAAACATTCCCTTACTTTGAGTAGGCCTCTGTGATGGCCACCAACTGCAGGATGCTACACATACCCCACTGACACAGCTACAGTATGTCACTACGGAAAAGTTGATTAGGATTTGGGTCTTCTGCTCATGCAAGCATAAGTCAGTGTAGCCAACTCTAGCATAGTACAGTTTACACTGTATTTGTACGGTGTTCTGGTGTACACATCATATCTGGGGTCAGCAATCTCCAGGCCCCAAGTTCTGCATGACAGATTGATGTGGGGACAGCTAATAAGTGGAGATAGATGACAAATGAAACTACCTCTCTCATTTGCATCTATTTTGTTTCTGTCAATTTTGATTGTATTTTTAGAGGTGTGGTGCAATGATGTGATGATTTTATCATGACACAGTGGAACCACTTCCAGGTGTTTTGCTTACCTTCGGATTAGTAAGAGGGTGTTAGGATGTTTGTATGTTTAAAAGGTATCAATGGAGAAATATTCAGAAGAAAGAGCTCCATTTTCTGGGATTAGGATTAAGTGGGAATTTTGTCTAGGCCAATGGATTCAGTTTAGTTTTCCTTTCCTCTCTTGGGTCATATAATTGGATTATTATCACCAAGCTCAGACTCATGTGCAGTATTCACCAGATGTGGTCATGATTATAAATTTCTGGATGTTAGGTTACTTTTCTGGGCATGTAGAGGACTGTTTTTCCGAGCCACACCGATCAATCAATCACAGCTCAATCTTGAAGGTGAACTTTAGTCAGATCAAGGAGAAATTCTTGAGGCTGAGTTATCTGCAAAATCTTAAAATACATTTAAGGTCTAAGAGTGGAATGTATTCCCCGCATTAAAAGAAATCAATAGGTTACAAAACCAGACAATTAGAAATTTAAAACAAGACAAGAAACAAGAAATTTAAAACAATTTGAATTCTTTGCAAGCAAGTCCCACTGACTCTTACTTTTGATTGAAAAAGAACCCATAGATTAGAAAATGTCTTGTTGCCATGCTGTTTTATTTTTAAACCTAGATACTATGCAATGTGTGTTAGGTGGGGCTTTTTGACTAAGAGGGAAATGTAACTTCTTCCTTAAATATCCTATTGATTGATTTAAAGAGATTAAAGGTGAAAGTGTCGCTCATAGGTTGTCCTGCTTGTCGTGACTGACTCTAGGGAGCAGTGCGCTTCCCTGTTTCAAAGCCAAAGAGCCAGCGTTGTCTGAAAATGCCTCAATGAATTACTAAAGAGACAATCCTAAAGACACTTCCCTGGGAGTAAGACCCAGTGAACAAAATGGGGCTTACTTCTGAGTAGACATGGTTAGGATTGTGCTCTAAGTGCTACAGGCTCATAGAACACTGTTAGCTTCACGATGCAATGGTACCTATTTTTTATCTACTTTCATTTACAAGCTTTCAAACTCGTAGATTGGCTGGAGCTGGGGCAAATAATGGGAGCTCACTCAATCGTGTAGTACTTGGATCTCAAAACACTTACCTGCCACCCTTCAGGATGAGAAGCACAGTGTCTTTAACCACTAAGCCACTGCAACCCCTTGACTTAAAGAAAAATACTGTAAATGATGAACTGAATGTTGAAGTCTTCTTCTTCAGACACAACCTGTGAACAACAATCCCATGTTACTTCAGGAAGAAGGAAAGGAAGGCAAAACAAGACATGAGTAAAACAGAAGTGAAGATATTGGTCTCTGGAGAGAGAAAGGGAAGGAAAAGTGAGGATAAGGAACAAAAACTGATAGTTGTAAGGAAGATTAGAATGAAAGAGAGAGAAAAGAAGGGAGAGAAAAACATCAAGAGAAAATGAAAGCAATGCAAAAGTTAGAAGGAAGAAAGCCAAAAATAAAGGAAGAAACGTTTTCCACCTGACTTGAGTATACTGATCATAAACTATCATACTGTACAGAGGCACAATTCCTGTACAATATTGTCATGGAATCCATGTGGCAAGGACATCATGCCTCCTGAACATTATTAGCCATGCAAACAACCTTGACCATCACATTAAGAGAAATGCTGCAAAATGCAAGAGGTTGATGCAAAATGTTGCTGATATCTACCCCCATTTCCCCCAACACAAGCTGCACAAGCCTGTCTACTCAGAAGTAAGTCCCATTAGGTGCAATTGGGCTTACTCCTGGGAAAATGTGTTTAGGATTGCAGCCATGGTCACTTCCAGCCCTGTTCCCTGACCCAAACCTCTGCCTCCCTACATACAGACCACCTCATCATTAACTTACTGACATCTCCAGTAATTAGACTTTCCAGTGGCACAGTTGTGTGGTCACTTGCACTGGCAACCCATTCTGCATGCCATTACTGTGGTAGCCACAGTAGTTACCCCAACCATTTGTCGACAGATCACAACCTCTAGTAGAGGAAGCACAAGAAAGGGATGGGCCATGAGTTAACCTTACATCTTAAGCAGTGATAGGATTCAAAGATATTAACCAGTTCTATGCCCATCTGGCAGCCACTTTTAAATGGCTATTTTTAAACTTTATATGTCCTATCTCTCGTTAACAACCAGTTCTATAGAGTAGGTGCAAACCTGCTGGAGCCCACCACTGATCCTAAGTGCGTCATCAACATTAGGACATGTTCTTCTCATGTTAGTGAGCACATTCCTAGGAAGAAAATACAGTAACCCTTGAACCAAAAATGTGGAAATAGGAAATATACTTGGTGCTTAGAGGACTTCATTTTGAATACGCATGCCTGACTAGATTCATAGAGATTTCCATGAATAAATTTAGTAGTTTCAGTACTGAACATCAGAAATGTCAATTTCCACTCTGCCTAAACACAGTGTGCATTTGTGTGTGTTGAAAGTGGCAAGATTGTTTATATACAGTACATCAGGTTTTGCAATAGAAAATCTAGCATTCATTCAAAATAATTTCAAATTCAACAACTAATAACATCTGGTATTTAGGCTAATCAAAATAATATTTCAATCTAGAAATATTTTTTGCTTCAGCTTGTAGTTGAAAGGAATATTCCCCACAATTTATCCCCTCAAAACTAAATGCTTTGTTTTAGACATCCCACCAAACACAAAATATTATTGCAACTCCCCCGCAAAAGCAGCCTAAATCAACCCATAAGCTTTCCTTTTCCAAAAAAAAATCACTGCATCACTATAAAATTTTTTTTTCAGTTTAACTTGCATAATGAAAATTAGAGACTTGCTTATGCAGTATTTCAGCAGGCAGCCCATCACCCAGTTTCGGTGATGTGGGTTGCATCACCAACGGATCATGTTATGGGGAAAGAGGGAGCCTGCTCCTCTCCCTGCCGTGGATATGATTGGCTTTCATCCAGTCTGCTCCCTTTATTAAGCAAGCTGCTGCCATTTCCATTTTATTTATCATTGAATTGTGCTTATCAAATTGTACAGTATATTTTCCTAAAAGCAAGGAGAAACTACTAGACTTTTCTTTCTTTCTTTCTTTCTTTCTTTCTTTCTTTCTTTCTTTCTTTCTTTCTTTCTTTCTGCAATTAAATATATAAATTATACCAAAAATTATATAAACTAGCATTGTTTGGAAGAACATATGCAAAACCATAAGTTTCTGGTAAACCCTGAACTACTGACATTGGAAACACAGTGGATCCTTCATTCACACAATCCCTGTACATCAATACAGATGTCCTCCACTTCTGTAGCCAGAAGAACCAGGTCTAACTAAGATCAAGAGGAAAATGATCCCTTTGCATTTAAAACCATCAAAGGTGATCATGTGGCAGTGTTGAAATTGAGCTGTACATTCCACCTCACAAATTAATATCTCAAATCAGCACCTATTAACAGCCCAATCCTAAACTGTGCTGGCAACTTTCTATCAAATGACAGGCAAGATTATGATTTCTAGAAAACAGGGAGAAGGAGGGCATGACAAACACCATTGCAAAGTGACAGAGTATCTGTAAACTGCCTTGACCACTGAATGCAATAGTCAGAATCAGTCTTTCCTCATCCACATAAAAAAATAAGTGGATAAACTCAAATGTCTGCCGCGCCAAGGCTGCATCCTTATATATGTGTACACTGGCAGGAGCAAATCCCATTATACTGAATAGATTTTATTTCTGCATAAACATGCACAATATTATTTTGCCGCTTTCCAGCCTTTTCTGAGCAACTGCTTTCCATGAGATCACAGTCTTGCAGATCATATCAGCACCTCCTGCCACTCAGCAATGCTCTCCCCTACTACTTTCAATTCATTTCTCTCTGCAACCCCTTCTTGTTCTAATGGATTTCTGTTCATTTCCTCCCATTCATTTCCTACTTTCCCTTTATTTTTCTCAACCCTAGCCAAGTTAATTTCATTTATCTCTGTCTATTTTTAGTTCCAGCTTATTTCCATTATTCTCTCCTCTTCATTCATTTCAACCCCTCCTCCCTATTTATTTCTCTTGGAATCCCTTTCCATACTTTTGTAATAGTTACTAGCCATTATCACATTAGGATATTAAATATCTTTTCTAAGATGTTCCTACTGCGTATTAAATAAACACACAATCATTGTGTCCTAGCAGGCACCAAGCCCATCTTCATCAATTGGATCCTCATTTCCATGGGCAGGAATTTGTTTAAAGAAAGCTGCAACCCTAATTTGAAAAACACTTTCCTGCAAGTCAGACCCACTGAACACAATGGGGCTTACTTTTGAGTAGACATGGTTAGGGTTGTGCTCGAAGAAAGACAACAAGAACACATTTTTCAGGAAAGCACTGTTACGATTTTTAGATATAAAAATAAAATCATCCAGAATAAAATTTCTTGAGCTCTCATAACAGATCTATTTAAATTATTTTTAATTTGTATTTATTGCTCTGTACTTTTTGTTGATTTTCTAACTCAGAACTATTTTTTAAAATGTAATCACAGTGCATCATGCATAGTTGAATAAGACCATCATAATCTTCAGCACAAATTGTCATTATTATTAATTCATGGCTTTGCTTGTAGGAAGACGAGATCATAAACTTTAGAACCCAGCTCCTGGATGAAAGCAGAAAGAGCCCAATCCTCTCCAACTTTCCAGTGTTGACACAGCTGTGCTAATGAGGCACGCCCTGCATCCTAGGTTGGAAGGGCAGGAACATGGGCCTCCTCAATATAAGGGAACATTTGTTCCCTTAATTTGGCATTTTATTGCAGCTGCACTGATGGTGGAAAGTTGGAGAGGATTAGACCCTAAGTTTCCTCAGGAGCCAGGACACCCATGTAAAGCCTCCTCCTTGTCTTTAAGCTTTGTGGGGTGGCAAGAGCAAAGTAAGGAGATGCCTCTACCTTGCTTTCAAAGCCATGACTGGTTCAGAAGCTGAGAATGAGGGAAAGGTTTACATGGACATCTCCTGGAGCCAGAAGAAACTTATTGCTCTGTCATTGTCCCGCAATCCAGGAATGCTTCTAGGGGAGAAGTACAGATAGGCGCCATCCCTCCTTTCTGTCTCTTGTCCCAATGCAGACATCTCTCTCATTTCTCTCATTTCCCTTCCTATTATGTCCAGCCCAAACACTCCATTTTGGCTTACCTGTGTATTTATGGGTAGCTTGCTGCATGAGTGAGCTGCCGACATAGCCATATTTGAGGTGGCTGTCCAAAAATGGCTGTTGGTGGCACACTGAGAGCACAGCCATATACAGAAGTTGTTTGAGAGAGCAGAGCTTGCCAATCCAGTAGTTGATCTGGGGATTATCTGAACGACACTGCACAGAAGAAATACCCTATTGAAAATATTTCTGTACTTAATGGAAAAGGCCTTCAGGATTTTTCCCCCCAACAAAATAAAACAGAAAAGCAAGCATGTCAAACGCAGAATGAAGTTAATAGCCTTTAGTGGTTACTGACCTTTCACGCTTGACCTATGTGTTAACCTGTGGATGTCAGCTATAAAAGGCTGACTTGTACTATAAATTCAGAGTAGCTTACTCACAGTTCCCCTTGGTCAAATTACTGTTTGTATTTATTTTAGTGGAGGGGGGGGGGAGTGTGCGGAAAGCATTGATTGCTTGGCTTTTGATAGTCCTTTGTGTCTATTGCTTTTGGTGAGAATTGTGCTTTTCTGTGCAGCAAGTGTGGAAGGAACCTGCTCCTTTGAGGAACTAGCAACCAATTAACTAAAGGTTTACACTGCTATATTCCTGACTAGCTGCTATGCCTTATTGCATAGCAATAAATGATTGCTGTCACCATGGTCTTCATCAGTGGTTCTCATATTGGGGGTCAGGTCCCCCTTGGGGGGTCACAATATTTCAGGGGGGATTCAACAAGCAAGAGGCCACCATCTTGAATCTGGCACTAGGCACTGCTATCTTGGAATTAAGCATTCATGGTGAAAACCATACTTTCCTGGGAGTATGTCTCATTGAACATAATGGTACTTACTTCTGAGTAGACACGGAGGAGCTCTACAATAAGTAATGTCATTTTCTGTTTGATGTCACTTCCGTCTATGATATCACTACAAGGTTGATGACATCATTTCTGAGAGGCTCTGGACATATCGCCATACTTAGAAGGGGGTTCTGGACTGAATTGCTCAAGAATCACTGGTCTACATGCATTTTCTTCCACTTTACACATACCATATTTTTATTAAGGGAATGTTCTGTATGAAGTCAATTATCCTTTTTCATGCAGAACCCCACCCCCCCCCCCCAATAGGACAAAGTCATGCTGGTAGTAGAGTTTGGGGTCCATTGGCATTGGGGTCCAGGGCTGAGAGATATCAGTGGCCTCTGAGATCACTCCATTGGTTTTTCTGATCTGGACAGTTAGGAAAGTCTAGCAGAAACATGGAAGCTGCTCCTACCTCATTGCCCTGGTGGTTCTGTGATAGGAGAGCCTAGCAGCTTCCTCTTCTGTCTTCCATTGATGGGTTTCCTCTTTCAACCTAGTTGTGGATGGGTATGGTGAGAGAAGGCATTATTACCATAAGATGCTCCGATGTGCACTCAGGCTGTGCTATCTGCTAGTGAGGGGTTTCTGAAGGGACCCCAATTTGTGCCCAACCTGATTGACACTGATCACCTGTCCTTCCCCCAAATCACTAGGTATAATCCTGGCAGGTTAAACTTCATACAGGAAAAATTCAGCTGTAAATTCAAAATAAAACAAAGAAGAAAAATACTACTTAAAGATAAATATAATTTCCAAGTTATGTACAGCATTTTTTTTTCAAAATTCCAATTAGATAGCAAAGACTGCTTTATTTTCTTGTTGAAAGGGCAGGATTAACTTAGATATGAAGTACTATAATTACAGGGACAATTTTGTTTCTCGTAGTAGATCTGTTGTTTTCCTTTGTCAGCTAAAGCTACTAATATCTGTATGGTGTTTCATCCATTAACAGAATAATCTTTTTTTGGAGCCAGGTTAATTTAGCTAGCAGTAGTGATACATCAAAAGAACATCAGAGGAATTCAGTTTTATTCTGGTTTATTACTTTTAGGCTTGGAAGGAAAAATTGTGTGCTGGGTGTGAGCAGAGGGAGCATATTTTCTCAAATTGGGAAGCATTGCAACGTTGTGATAAGAACATGCCATGAATATAATAAATTCAAGCACAGGGTTTAGACTAACTTAATGGGCTAGTTCTAGTGCTGAGCCTCTTTCTGCTGCCTGGCAGCTTGCCCAAACTGCTGAATGGCAGAGAAGGTATTGAGAAGGCATTGTGGAGGAGGCATAAGGGCAGGACATGCGACTCCTTCGGCCTGACATAGGACTCCTTGATTCTGTGCCAGCTCAAGAGTCACACACCACAGAACTGAATAGCTCCATCACAGGGATACTTTTTTAACCTGGGGGTAGGGGATGGAAGACTCCTTTTCCAAAGGAACCCACCGTGCCCACACATTGCCAGCATTTCCATTGTTGAGTTGGCTGCCCATCATAATTCACTACAATTCAATTTAGCTTTCAACTGTTGAAACTCAGGTATTTAACACACATTTTACCATATCTGAAGAGGACATGCTGGGACCATGTATTAATATTAAGGCAAGATTATAACTAATTCGTTTTGACTGGAATATTTTCATGCCTTGTATTAGTCTTAGATGAATATTTTTTTGAATTGGTGGAAAAAACTGAATCAGCCATCTATTTTTTAGGAGAGCATGAAATAAATTGTTTTCCTAGTTTGTTCTAGTCCAGGAGAGTCCAAACCCCAGCCCAGGGTCCAGATGCAGCCTGTGGCAAACTTCAGTGTGGCCCATGGCAAGACCCCTCTATCTGGTCTGCTGACAAGCCTTGTAATGTATCTAATACACGCTTATATTTAAAATTATGTAAATTTATTCAAATTTGAAATGTAAATCATTTTTCTGGCCCCTGACAGAAAGGGACCAAATATCTTAAGTTTCCAATGCTAATGTAGCTGTGCCAACAGGATGTATTGATTGATTGATCCTGCAATGGGAACCTCCAGCAATGTCTGTTCATGTGGCTTCTGCTAGCGTTCTTTTGCATTTTAGTTTGTGAGCCCTTTTGGGAAAGGGATCCATAAGTTATGAATTAGCTATGATTTTTTTTAATTTTCTTTGTAAACTGTTTTGTGAACTTTTTAGTTGAAAAGCGGAATATCAATATTGTAGATAGATACTGTAGATAGATGGAGAAGCAGGCATGGAGGGTTTCTGTAGGTAAGGGAACATGTGTTTTCTTACCTTGGGGCTGCAATGTGACTATAAGTGCTGGAAAGTGGGATCTCATTTGGCTCTCACATAGCGGTGTTATTCAAATGTTCCATCCTCATGTAATTTGGTGAGGCTGACATATGGTAGTAGGTGGTGTTGGTATATGCTCCTCCTCTTGGATTCAGGCATAGACTGCTAGGAATATCTTCCAAATGAACTCAATGTTTTTTTTTTAAAAAAAATTTCCCTTGTAGCACAAACAGTTGCAAAGATAGTTTCACAGGATAATATGCACTCATAGAAATGTCTAAAGGTGAGTAACACCCACAAAGTTTATTGAGAAAGTAAACCTGCAGTGAATAGATCTCTTGTTTTGTTACAATGAACAAACAAATGAAGTTGATATGGCTCTTTAGGGAAATAAGGTTGTAGTCCAATGTGATGAGAAAAAGGCATCGTCTCCAAAGCATGAGGAGTTAATTGCAAGAATGTGCCACAGGAGGGGCTTGCAAAGGGGGAGGAGGAAAAAACGGGTTTTGATATTTGCCATTGAGGATTTATCTTTTCCACACGAACCTAGTACGATGTTATGTAAGAGTTAAATCTGCTTTGAAAGCATTGTGTATGAATAATGGATTTTGCAGCTGAAAGACATGCTTCAGCAAAGACAGCTAAAGTCTGAATAAAATAGCTATCCAATAGAAAGCCTTGCCATTTCAGTAAATTCCTTGTTTAAAAAATAGCCAACACAGACTGACTTCATTGGCAACATTTTCCAGTTTGGGGCAATTCTTTGATCCAGCCCCCAAACACAGGGGAAAAAAACAAAGTCACATGATGCCCTTCCTCATGTCTTCATCATCAAACATGAAGAGATGGACAGAGGGAGAATGACTAAACCACTTCTCTATTTACAATATAAGTACTACTTTGAAGTTAAATTATGCATTGAGGAAAACTTTGGACAACCTCTTTGTTTCCTTAGCCTGGGCTATACTGCAGTTGCATTGGTGCTGGAAAATTGGTACGGATTAGGTTGTAAGCCTTGCATTTTATAGCAACAGATCCAGTATCCTCTGTACCCCAAAGTAGCTGACTAGAGAGCCAAGCTATGCATAAAACTGTCAGTGAAGTGGTTCTTCTTTCAGGACATGGAGGCCTCAATGATTCTCTCTATTACTATATATGAATTTCTCTGTTAGCTGCTGCTCTGTCTTGAATTGCCTTATTGGCTTTGTCGATATTAGCTGCTTCATGTACCCATTTTCTAAGTCGAAAAGCCGACTGCATGGCATTTATCAAGTAAATTAAATGGAGTAGCAGCAAATGCATCGGTTTTGAGGGGCATTCAAAAATTGCTTTTGCAATAGGGATGAAAGGATGATGTTATTGCACATGTTTCTTATTACTTTAATAACACCTTTCTTGCTCAACCACTAGTAAACAATGTCTTCTTCAGGGGAGTGGGTGTAGTTTTACCTTTTGGTGTTGCTTACATGAAGTGGGGTACAGGGCTTGGTATTAAAAATCTCTCATCTTGTATTGTTTAATATTGTTTTTGTTGTGAGCCTTAAATGAAAGAAGCAACCATTGTGTGTGCACAGATTTGCTTGGCAGTGTCCTGAACCTATAGATCTGAACTAGATCTACAAATCCATCCAATGGTAGCCTTCATATCTGAAAGCTTTGCTTGCATCCTCTCCGTCATCTCAGAATGGAAATCAGCTCAGACAGTTTTAAAGTCACTCTAGCGCCAGTTCTCTCCAAAGCGTATCACATTTACTCATTAGGGACTTGGAGGTGAAAAGATTTAGTCCACCGGGCTTTCTGTTGTGATCGCTTAGTTTTGCAAGCTCAGGAAGGCATTTTCAGGGTGAGAGAAAGCATATAGAGTCAGGAGCTGGGTGGGATTAACCAAGAAGAACAGTTATGTTGCTATGCTGTATTGTTTGTGACACATAGAGTGCAATCCTAACCAATTTAGGCAAGCACAACTCTGCCATCTTCCTGTTCCCACAGTATTGTGGGGAGGCTGGCACATATCTGGCAACTGGCCTAATACCCTCCTAGGAGTGGCGCAGAAGTGCTTTATGACACTTTTGTGACACTCCTGATCCAGTATGGGTCTTGTCCCTGGACTTGTGCCAGCCAAACAGGGGCTTCGGCTAGCAGTCATATTGTTTTAGATGAAGCTATGACTGCCTTGGCCCACTGTAGCCCTTTTCAGGCATCTGAGAATTTTGCACAGCATAGGTCACAAATGGAGGACACCAGCAAACCCTTCCCTTGAACCAACACTTACAATTTATTCTTATTTATGGGAATGATCTCGCTCCAGTATAGCAATTGTGTTTGTTTACAAATGTATCTTTGGAGGGAACAGGTGCTACAGAGAACGTTACTGTGGGTTTGGGTTTGTGATTGTGGTACTGCTATTGTCACTCAGTAAGTTTTGTGAAACACATTGATACTAACCAAACAACCCATTAAATCAAGCTTACATTTCATATGGGAAGAGGGAACAGTCTGATGTACAAAAGTATATTAGAAACACAGAGAGCACATGTTGACTTAACAATCACTTGGCAAAATACCAGCAACCAAGAATGCTTTGGGTCCTGCTGAAAAGCCATGAGAGAAGGGAGTACATTTTGGTTCTCCTGGAAATAGGGTTGCCATAATTCCACAAAACTTTTTTAACAGCACCCCCTGTTAAACTTGCGTAAATGTAAATGCAATCCCTGAAAACTGGGACAGTCCAGGTTTTCTAGGACAAATGGCAACCCTATCTGGAAAGGCATTCCAAAGTTATGACACCACTACAGGAAAGGCTGCCCTAGATAGCACCCCTCTCACTTGGGACAAAGGTGGCACTTTAAAAAAGTGCAGGAGGCAACCCTATATGTGCCCACCTGGATTGAGAGAGTTGCTGGTGGCATCATGGGGATAAAGGGTTGGGGGGCATTTTGGCATCCCCCAAGCTGTAGTACCTAGGGCCACCAGCCCCTGGCTCCCCATCAGTATGCTAGTGCAGTTAATTACCTGATTTTCCAGGGACAGCTGGAAATTCAGGAAAACTCCCAATCTGTGGACCTGATTTTGTAAAGGGTGTGCAATCCCATTCGAAGTTGGTAGATAATTTATGCCTGCATTGGTGATTTCTTAAAAAGGAGAACTCTGTCTTATCAGGTTTTCGTTTCAGTTCATTGGCTGTCATCCAGTCTGTACCTGCGAGGTGCCATACTTTATATCTCCCACTACATTTTGGTCCCCACACCACCCAAGTTTAACATCCTCCTTGTTTAATTTCCAGGGTTACAGTAATGATGAGTGATTGTGGCCACACTTTTTGAGTGAAAACGGAGGAGACTTTACTATCAGGGCATCCCATATTGCAGTTGCTGATGATATAGACGCCCTGGCATGAAAATATGAGAATCCCGCACATGATTAATAAAATGTTGCAACAGAGGATACAGTCTGTTTTATAACAGAATAGATTTGTAGTACAGCACACACAAGAAGAACCTTTTAAAAGAATTTTTTGCTCCCGTTTTGTAAAAACGGTGTGGAAATGGCCTTTCTGGAGCTTCATATGGAAAGATTTTTATCCACATTCCCCTCCTTCTTAAGATACAGCTGTTGGTATTGAATTGCTGTATATTTTAGGGGCTGGGATGAGATAGAGAAATCTCTCTCCTTCTCATTATTCTCTCTCAATTCAATTTGTGTGTATGAATACTGGCAGAAGGCAACGTTCTCAATTCCCTGAATATTACTCAAGTCCAGATGGAGTCTATGAATGTATTGCCATATCCTCCAGTCTCGGAGAGTCTTATATTTCAAAATATCCAGCTTCAGTTATTTCTTTAGAATATGAATCATTCAAAATTTTGTGAAAACACTGCATTGGGCAGAAGCAGAACAAGAAGGGGGACAGTGTAGTTAGTGTTACTTGCCATGTAAGTGGCCCTGCAACTTGGAGTCAGAGCCATTCAAGGCAGCATTGTTAGGTTGTTGTTGCAGTCTTGAATATCTCTAACAGTGAAGGGAAGGGATCCTTATATGGCAAGTTGCAGAGCATGGTATATTTACTCCTCTGTTCCCTTCAGCTCCACTTCCGGCACTGGATGTTGTTATTCTGTCTTTAATTTGAGGCTCAATGTTATGAAAATAGAAAAATACTGTTTGTAGGTGCTTTCTTCTAGTCAATCAACAGGATAGCATAATTTTCAATATATAAAATGCAAGATTCGGGATCTAGGGATTGATGCCTCATTGTTCTTCTAAAGACAATTCTGGGACCATGTTTCTCAGTGATCATTACATTTTTTTCCTCTATTTGAAAGATTCCAGGGCTAAGTTTAAGTAATTTCTCGAGCACTGAATTACAACAAAGCTCTGTTCACTGTAACGACAATTGATTTCTTCATATTAGGTGTCTAAAACTGAGCCATTCTGAAATCTAAACATTTGATACAGTGGCATACCTAGGTCATTTCACATCCGAGGCCCACAAAAGTTTGACACCACCATAATAAAAATTATTTAAATAATTATTATCAGTATTAATTAAGACAATTAATAAGATGTTTATATTTTATATAATAAAAAAATCACCTTGCCAATTAAGGGTGCAATTCAGAGTTAAGGCAGTGAGAGTTGGGATGAATCTAGAGAGTCAGGAAGCCTGGGCTGTCCTAGCATGCTCAATAGGCACCAAGTAAGTGGCACCTGGGGAAGGTTTGCTCCCGAGGAGACCCCCCTCAGATCACACTGTACAAGGTACAGCTGTGGTGTCTGCTTTATAAGGAAGCCCAGGAGTCCCTGACAACCAGTAACAACTGCAGCATGAGACTGCAGTACAGCAGCACCTGCAGTGGAGGGTGAATACAAGGGGATTGTTGGAGTGGCTGGCTGGATTTGTCCTGTATCCAGAGGTGGGTGGACTTTTGTAGTTGTACTGTATCCTGAAGTCGAGAGGCAGGGGTTCCAGATAGACTGGACAAGGACTCAAGATTTTTGCCAACACTTCCATTTTTACTCTGGTTGGATCCCTTTTGGTCTACTCAGATTTATTCCTGCTCCTGAGAAAGGAGGCATTTCTTCTGAGGAAGAAGGCATTTCTGCCCTGGAAATAGGCTCTGGATACAGCCTAATTGCACTGTTCTAGGCAATGCTGAACATGCCCTCAACATGCCTCTCCTGAACTGCCTAGGCTGGCACAGCTATGCCCAGTGCCAGATTTACGTATAAGGTAAACTAGCTATAGCTTAGGGCCCCACTCTCTTGGGGCCCCCTCAAAAATTTAAATTGTATTTCAACAATTACTAGTTCAACAATTACTTTGGTAAAATACATATTTTATTATGTGCAAATGGCTTTAGATACCTATTAATTCCATAAATTACCATATAGCATGCATTCAACACAAAAACAGCAACAATTTGTTGTTGACAAAGGACAGCTAGACATATAAAGGACCCCATTACCTTCAGTAGCTTAGGGCCTCATCAAACCTAAATCCAGCTTTGAGCTATGCTGGCCCAAGTCCATCTGTCTTGGGCCACCCGTTGTAGATTTACTCCTGCCGAAGTCTTTCTGGTGTAACTGGGTTGCCCCATCTTGGAATTGGGGCATCTTGGAATTGGGGCAGCCCAGTGATAGATAAGGTAGCCTAAGTGCATGTCTGGATTGCAGCTTTAGGATATAATCCTAATTGATCAGACTTCTCATTCCTGTGGTGATGTAGAGAGGCAAGCCCATGTCTGTGCATTGGCCAAACTCTCCCTTATGGCACTTCTGAGGCACTTCCAGGCCAGCATGGAACTTATACTTGGCCTTATGCTGACCTAAGTGGTGGTTAGGGTTGTAGCCTTAGCTGGAAGTAGAAAATACTGGCATCTCAGTTTCTTCCATAGGCACAGTACATTTGCCAGTTCATGTCCTAAAGGTAAAATTTGCCACTTTGTATTCTGTCTGGCCATCAGGGCTTCTGGGCAGATAAATGACTACCATGATCTGTAAAGGGATTTTTTTCCCCCAAATTAGCAACTATGGTTAACACTTCATGTAGTTCTCATCAAAATGCATGTAGTAAACTCATATAAGGAGGTTGACTTTCTCAACTGTAATAATATTGATGTGATTAATTAACAGTTTTTGGAATTTTGCTACTTGCTGTAGCTTTCATTACCCATTGTGGTCTAATGAACATAAGCTAGTGATTAAAAATAGCTGAATAACATCATTGCAACTTTGCCTTCTGTTCTGCCTTTATTAACTTATTGTCCCCTTGGATTCCCAGGCCACTGTTAGTCCCTTAACCATCTTAAAGGGACATTTTGTTTAAACAAAATTTTGTGATGAGGCATGTGAAAGGGGAATTTATATCTGCTAATAGTTTGCATTTTAAAAATAGTAACACAAGAATGGTGTACAGTTTAAAGTAGGGGATCCAAGCTGCAGCCTGGGCTCCAGATGTGACCTGCAGCAATTCCTCTCCAGTAATCCTCCAGAGGTGAGAGTAGGTCTGCTTCTCTCACATTGGAAAGTGTTCTGAAGGTTGGAGAGGCTACATGCACCTTCCCTTTCTCTGTGTTAGAAAGTGCTTATGAACTGTTTTGTAGATCACTCCTTCTCTCCAAGTTAGAAAGCTTCATCACGAATATATTCATTTACATAAAATTTATGTAAATTTACTCAAATTTGAAATGTAATTCAATTCTTTTTTCCAGTTCCTGAAACAGTGTCAGACATGATGTGTGAAGAACTCGTTCAGCACTTTCTATGAATGCAAAGTTGTTCACACGTATTATCTTATATCTGCATGGACACTGTAAGATAAGTTACCATTATTATCGTGAAGGTCTGAGGTAAGAATTTGACTCTTGCCATGGTAAGTTCATGGCAGAGGCAAGAAACAAGTATTTACTCAAAGCACTGGTTTTTAGCCACTGCATCACTAGCTCTCAGCCCAGGGTGACCAGATGCCCAAACCTCAAAAGGAGGACAAGATCTTAGATTGTTCTCAGCCTGCCCTTTCTGGTGGACCATGGCACATTTGCCTACTCAAGGGTAAGGCTGTGAAATTGGGCACTTTCACTTTCCCATAGAGCTCAATGCATATTTTTTATTTTTAGTTTTTTGGACATAACGTTTGATAGGAAGGAGATATTTCAAAAATAATTTTTGCATTGGATTCTGCTCTTCAATACAAATCCAATGACATATGACATGATGGGTACTGCACACCATTGCAAAGTTCCTAAATGAAGCCAAAATGAAGGACAATGAAGACATTTCGGAGGACATCCAGACAGGAGGCTAAAAAAGAGGACAAATCCAGAAATTTCTGGACATATGGTCACCTTGTCTCAGCCCATCCCTGATGCGTTTCAGTCATTCATAGGAGTGCACCTTGGGTTTCTCAGAAAAAGGTATTGCTTTAACCTACTAACTCGCATTGTTTATGTTTGAAATGGTGAGATAATTGATAGTGGCAGAATGCCTGCAGCTCATTTTAGCAGCATGTAGAACATTTATTTTGACTTGTCTGTTAATTACACAGTGCAGAAAATAACCTATGTTAACGTATATTTCTAAGAACAATAAATAATTAGCCACTGATATCAACAATTGGCCACAGTTAGTTCTCAACAAGCTAACATTCATTTTGTTATAAAAATGTCAAGAATCCTCATTAATTGTATTAAACACCCACTGGACATTACACTGGAACAATGGTCAATTTGCCCTCCTGTTTCATTATGAATTAAATGACAGAACATTATCACTTAACTTTCTGCTCCCAAAATGAGGCCATTTCTTAATAACCTCAACAATATTGAATGTTGCCACACACGGGAAATGTCTGGCACTTTTCGGGAGAACCTGACATTGGATTGCAATTGGAATGAATTGCAAATTCCAAGAAATAGAATATCCAGGGGAAGCATTGCACTGCAGTCTAAGGGCACAATCCAGAGTAACTACAGGAGCATGTAAGAGACATTATGTGCACCCATAGTTACTGCACCACCTCGTGAAAACCTATTGGAAATTCATATTGCAATCCAGAGTAACTTGTTCTTACTCTGTAGCAAGGACTCCATAGTTACTCTAGATTTCACCCTAACTCCCTTTGGTAAACTAGAGTCAAGCCAGTGTAATCAATGGACTCTGGCATCATGCAATGGTAGGATGAAGGTGTTGGTGACTAGATGGCCTGGGAAAGGTAAAAAAAAAGTTTTGACTTACCTCTCCATGTCCAGTTGGTTTCAGGAGCCTGAAGGATATTGACAGGCTAGGAAAAGGGAGGGTAGGATTTTAATAATAAACTGCTGCTGCCAAGATCTTCCCCCTTTCCACCTCCTTCCATTCCCAGTTCAGTCCAGTCCCTCTACTGATCCTTCCCTGTAGCTTAGTGCCAAAATATAATGATTATACAGTATTATCAAAGTACACACCAAACAAGGATATGTTAGAAAAGCACTCTGCTGAATCTGTCTGTTAAGTCAAGCCTCATCATAAGTCTGATAAGTCAAGCCTCATCAAGACTCTTTCATCTTCTTGTCATATTCTTTATTTGGGGACGAATCCCTGAAATGTGAACTGACTTTCATTTCATGAAGTTTGTAATCTGCTTTGAGTTGAAAACTGCTAAATAAATGACTGACAGTGCAATCCTAACCTGTGGTTATGCCACCACAAATCTTGGCACAAGTCCCATGCTGATTTGAAGGTATCACAAAAGTGCTGTAACATACTTAAGTGCCACTTCTGGGTGCGTTAGGCTAATGCACAGACATGCACCAGACTCCCTGTGCCACCACGGGAACAATGGGTGAGTTGTGGTGGCCTAAACTGGGTAGGATTTCACCTTAAATTCCTCTGTCTGAACTCTGAATGGCAACTCTAAATAATGAACTTAGCAAAGCTGTGACTCCTTGCAAATGTGAACAGGCTGTTCCTTTCTTCTATCCATCTATCTTTGTCTGCCACACCATTCACTAGTCTTTGAAGCATTAAAATTCATGAAACAGATAATTATTGGCAAGGTCTTGAAGACAGACAGAACCTAGACAAGATATTTTCTGCTTTGACAAGTAGCTGTATGCTACTCGATACTGAATGATGTGTGAGAATGCAGCTGTCAGTTTTGCGAGGAATATGCATCACCCTTCCTTGTAATCAATATCTGCAGGGGACCACAAAACTGACATCATTTAGCTTCTTGTCTTGCTATTTGTTGTCATGTAAAGTGATCCCCAAAACCAACTTTTAAGATTTCTTTCAGTAGAATGTGATACAGAACAGTACTGTACAATAAGTCTGTTTGTCATTACATGGCCTTAAAGTGATCAGAAGCAACAGATTTTTATATCTCTAATATTTTGATTTTTGCCTTCAAACAAATGGAAAGAAAATATTTGCTATCCAATCTGTTGCACTGATGTTCAAATGGTGAATGTTATAAATGGCTCTTCCCCTTCTGTTGTCCTCTCAACAATCCTGTGAGGTAGGTGAGTGTGGTGGAGCAGAAGGAGGAGGAGACAGCATGTCTGACTCATATTGGGATTTACTAAGGTTGTATTGTGCAGGGCGTACCGGGGTTTATCCTGCGCGGCCTATTACTGACCGACCCAATCCTGGCACTTCCCGCTCGCTGGGGGCCTTGCGGTGGGTGAGCCAAGGCCCCAGAGGGCGGGGAGGCGGGAGGTGTATAAAAAGGAAGGGAGGGAAAGACGCAGGGGGCAGTTGGCTGGTGGTGAGGAGAAGGAGAGGTGGATGATCCAGCGCGGGTCGCTGTCCAGCCAGCAAGTCAAACTGCAAACATACCTGCAAAGAGAGAAATGAGACGTCAAGACATGGGCTGACATACTGTTGGGACTTACCTGTTTATGGTTCATGTTATATGAGTTATACTTACCTGAAGGATCCTGCCGGCTGGAAGGATTCCTGGAAAGAGAAGAGGAAGACGTGTGAGTGTTGCGGTGATTAGGTGCTGAAACAGACATTATTGACTAGGGGGTGAAGTAACCTCACTAAGGGACTTTGTACGAGCTGTGGAATAACCTAGTGAAAGGTGTTGGTGTGTGCTCACCCTGTCTCCCCTCCCACCTCTTGTAACCAAGCCCGTGCTGCCTGTCTATACCTGAACTAAGTTTGATAAAGATACCTTTTGATACCTACCTGGAGTGGTTCATCCTTCCTGGATAAATTTGGGGTGTTCGAGATGGCTGATGATCGGGTCAGCGAGTCTGAAATAGAAGTGTCCTTGGCAGGGGAGAGTGAGGGGCATGGCACTGAGGGATAATGATTGGCCAAAGTCAGCCAGGAAGCATCATGGCTGAGTGGGGATTTGAACCTGGCTCTTCAGACTTGGACCCATATCCTTGCACCTATGTTATATTGCAGCAGAGACTTATAAGGCTTTGACTGAAGAAGTCTTTCCATCTTGGAATACTAAATTCCACCCCATGCTGAGAAACTTCTTTAACATCTTATTAAAACTCTTCTATCCTCTTCGATATTTAACCATCTTACCTAAGTAGAAATTTGCATTGGCTTCAAATATCATTTTAATTGAAATTTGAAAGCAACTTTCTACCCTCCTTGTTTTCATCAAAGAAAATTAATGTATCTTTTTGAGTTTGTTTCCTCCTCTCTTTCTCATAAGAGGCACAGTCTATGACACAGTGGAGCTGTATAGAAAGCGGGCTGCGACCGCAGAACATTTTCCTTTGGTGAACATAAGTTTCCTTAGTGTGTGATTGTACTGAGATGGTCATAGATTTAGGCGGTGTATGTGTGTGCTCACACACCTGGGACATTGTTTTTACCTTTTAGATTACCAGAGAAGGGAAATTTATTTTGCTGGTCAAATTAGAGTCCCCTGCTTGGTGGTCTCATTACTATCTTGCTCCCCAAACCACCGTACAATCTAACACAAACTTGACAGGTTCTGCTCAGGGGAGACATTGGCAGCCAGAACTGAAACACCAGTGATACCATAAGTCAAAAGCAAAATGCCTTTGCAAAGGTGTAAAGATTAGGTGAAGCACAGCAACTGTCAGCATTGTGCTTTGAACAACCCAGGACAGTAAATCTCTCACTTTCATAAGCACTAAAAACTCTCAAACCCCCAAAGAGAGTGATATGCAATAAAAATGTGGTTCTCCTCCATGTATAGTTTATTTCTACATGAATATACATGTGCCTGTCTGCAATGTTTCCTAAATCTCATTTGCTGCCAAGGACTGTATAAAATGGATATATCTACATTACTTGGGAAGAAAAAAAACTGTTAAATTCCAACATGTCAACACTGGACATTTCATTAATAAACAGTACAGTACAGATGAAAATACTGGATTATGTTAACAACCAAAGATGGTCCCATTGTGAAACAGGCAGGCAAGTGGAATAGGTAGGCAAGGGGTACCAACTCCTGACTTGGATAAATTAAACAGTTTATTAAAAAGCAAAACACATTGGGAAGGATATTTGGTATATTAATTTGAAGCTTTAATCTTAAGATGCTGTGCCTGTTAACCAGCAGGCCAGGGTTTGGGACCCGGTGAGCTAAGGACAGGTGAGCTCCTGTCCTTAGCCCAGCTCTGCGACGCCAGCTGGATCCAATCTTATTGGCTCTGCCTTTCAATTGGACTAATTCAGTGGCATGGAGAGGGGGGATTTGCTGCTTGGGTAACAGTCTATCCTCCATAACAATCTAACCCAGGCTTTCGTGCTTCGCAAGCAGCGTATGCAGTGCCAAGCACGATACCATAGTCTTCCAAGACTGACGGAGGCCTGCTTTAATCCACTATGATGCAGACTTTGTGGTAGACGAGAATGAAAATTTCAACCCCCAAAATATGAGCCTCTCCAAATGATTCATTGGATATCTTCCAAAGGTGCAAACAAACCCACAAATGACTGTATCAAGTTTTCACCAACTGATAGGAAACTGTATAGTGGTTCATTCACCCACAAATATTCAAACTTATATGGGTTTATTTGTGCTTGTCTTGATTCTGCCATTACCTTTCATTACGATGACTAATTTCTTCAGATTTCTTTGTTGCATAGATATGATTCTGAATGAGGAAGAAAAATTGCTGTCTGAACTGAACATGCTAGCATGCTAGTCCTTGCAATCCTTCCACATCTTCAAATGCATATCATTATTTTATTCAGATCCCCACTCTTGAAATGGACTTCATAGATAAGCCCAAGTAAAACAAAGGAATAGATTTGTTTGCCTAAAGATTATTTTAAGCAGGCTAGAAGCAGCTGAAAAATCTCCAGGGAAGGCAATACAAAGCAGCCAGGCAATCAGACTGTTTCTCATCTTGCTGTAACTCCTAGAGGTTACACATAAGAAGATTAAGAAACAACACAGAGACACAATTGAAATGCTTCCTAATGAAAACAAATTTTGCCATTGTTTGATGGTTTATATCTATCATCATCCGTTGACAGCAACATAATGGGAAAAGACAATTTAATGCCAAAAAAGTGAAGGCACTTTATAAACAAGACATTTGGTATACATTGTCTCATAAACAAAGCATGACAAATTTCAGACACCATTGACATTGGAATAACCTAAAGGGAGTGAATTCAATGGAAGGCAGGTTTTGACATGTGTCTAGCCTTTTGTCAGCTATTTGATTCTCACAGGAGATGGAAATATTGGAGAGCAAAATTGTTCTGCTCTTTTGACCAACAATATTATTATGGGTGGGACATCTTCAGATGTTTTTATTCAAAGTTATAAACGCCATATAGATGCAATCATATTGGGTTCTCCTGCTACCATTTCTAGTTATATGGTAGAAGTAGATGCTTTATGGCTGTTGCACATGGCAACTCTGACATGTTTAGCTTCTGGAACACTGACCGAGAAGCTGAATCAACCCCATGACTACCTGCGGCGAAAGGAGGACCTGCCAAAAATGATAAATCAGCGGAGAAGGTAAAAAAGAGAGAGGACAGGAGTCATGTCAGAGGTAGGTTATTCCAGTTCTACTCTAAGTATCCAATCATAGAGAAAGGAGATTCTGACTGGATATCAGGAAAAAATTGTGAATGGTGAGGGCGGTTTGGCAGTGGAATAGATTGCCAAGGGAGATGGTGGACCTTCCTTCACTGGAAATCTTCAGAGGTTTGACAAGCACCTGTTGAAGATGCTCTAGGACAGTGATTTTCAATCAGTGTGCCATGAATAGTCCTCAGGGGTGCCACAGGAATTTGGGGAGGGACATTTATTAATAGGAAAACTTGGGGATTTGAACAGCATGGTGTGCCTTGTCAATGGTAAAAGTATCTGACGGTGTGCCATGAGATGAAAAAGATTGAATATCACTGCTCTAGCAATATTTCCTGCTACAATCAGGGGATTGGACTAGAATAGATGATCTAGTAGGTCCCTTCCAACTCTTATGATTCTGTGATTCAATTGGAAGCAATTTTCCAGTAATGATACATCCACAGAGCAGCCCCAAGATAAAGCAACAAATGTTGCCTTGTCTTGAAGAGGTCTCTGTGACTGCTTCCACACCACAGGAATAGCTGAATCGGCATGGAAAATTGGATAGGATCAGGCCCTAATATGAACCCAACAATATGCTAAACTCTGCAGTCCTGTTTGTTATCCATCTGATGAAATTCAGGCAGAGACATTCAACTTTGGCATTTTTTCCCCCTCAAGCACCTAAGAAAACATAATAACAAATGCATGGTAGTTGTTCTCATACTATGCATCTATGAAGTCTGACAGGCCTTTGGATGAAAACAGACATGACTGTAATGATGAATAAAAACAGAAGCTCCAGAATTATCCTCTTCATCCTACTAAATTATACTGGGCAATGTTTCCAATGAATACCGTACTTTAAACAACAGAGCAGGAGGGGAGGAGTTGAGGGACCCCACTGCCTTTTTCTTTTTTATGTTCACAATACACAGTGTAAGGCTGATTATTTATAGACATTCTCTTGTTCAGGAAATCCTTTGGTATTAGCAGCTTCTTACTATGTAACACTCAGCCTGTCACTCCTAAGAGGCAGGAGGTGAACAAAACAGCAGGAATCTATACAGCGGTATAATGGATTGATTCAATAGTAATTACGGCTCAAGGCTGGCTGTACTTACAGAAGGTTAGGATCGAATTTTGAAATGTTCCTGAAGTGAGTAGATGTCCCTTCCCCCAGAGAAAGTCTGCCTGTTTTACAGGTTTTTTTTTTCACCGTGGCCTCTAAAAGCTTGGCCAAAGGAGTGAAGGAAGATGCATTATTTATTGTCACAAGTTATTGATGATGACTTTTAACTCATAAGTGATAGAGGGATAGGAAACTATGCATGGGAGAGTGAAGGTCATCCATAATGAGCCGTAATAAATTATGCATCCATAGCCTGTCCATTGGACAGTCTATTTATGCAAGATCACATTTTCTCTTTAAGTCTTTCTTTATCAGCCCTCCCCACCACTTCCTGGTTCTGACATTTTCCTTGAGGGATCATTTCATTTTTAATACAATGAACTTAATGTATGTCTGAGTGTAAACAAAAAAAGATTTTCCTGTAGGCACAATTGGGATTGTCAACTCCAAGCTATTTGTGATCTTATTTCTGAATGTATTTTCTCGTGAAAGTGGAATTAGCTTTTGGTGTCTATTGCACAATGTGGTCACTGAAGTACTTCATTGTATATTTCTTTGACACCATAATAACTCATTAGACCATGGCCAAACACCAGAATGTAGAAATACATTCTACATCCAGTCCCCACCCCCCAAAAGAGCAGGGTCCCTTTAAGAAAAGGATTAGTCCTTCCTGGTTGCTTGGCTCTCTCTTGGGCAGATCTATTTTACAAGTAAGTCCCAATTCAGCCTAGTCAGCTAATGGGTTTACTCCTGGGAATGTGTAGCTGGGAAGGCAGCCTGAGCTGGTCTTCTCCTCCAGTGGCAGGGGGTTCCACAGCCCTGCCTGTGCCAGACTCAGAAGCCTCTCCAATCTCCCTGCCACCAGTGCAGGGCCCCTTTAAGAAAAGCCTCTGTCATGCCATGGTCCCCTCCCCCCCAGGTTTCCTTACTTCTCCATTTGTGTGGTGTGGCGGAGGAGGCAGCGACTGGAGGCAGGCAGATGGGTGCATATTACTGTGGGGGCCTCTTGGGTGGCAGCAGGCCTCTGCTCTGCTGTGGAGGGGAAGCCGGTGGGCAGGCAGCAGCTGCCCCAGGCTGCCGCTGTGCTCAAGCTGACTAGCCAGCTGGGCACGCGCAGCTATGGCTGAGAAGCAGAATGGCAACAGAACATACTGCTGCTTTCCGCTCTGCTGCGTGCACAACTGGCGCCCGCACGTGGTATTTTGTGGAAGAGCCACATTCAAGGGGCCAAAGAGCCACTTGTGGCTCGCAAGTCCCGGTTTGCCAACCACCGGGCTAAGCCAGCATTTGACAAGCAAGTAAGGAAGATATATCGGTGTATCTCTAATGTAGGATTGGGCCCATCCTTGCAACTGGGTTTAGTTACAAGTAACTTTTAGCAAGATTGGGGCCATTTACTTTTAGGAAAAATCTCAACACTTCCAACCAGGATAAATTTATGTTCAAGATTGAAACCTCAGTCACAATGCAATGAATATTTTTTTCTCTACAAGCGGTTGCAATTTAGTGTTTGTTATTATGTAGCATATACAATTCTAGGTCAGGAGTTATTCTCAAAGACTTTCATGGTTTCCACAAAGAACCGAAAAAACAAATACTTGAACACACCAGGAATCAGACAAGAATGCCGGGAGCTGCATGACATATTATTTTCCACATCTTGTTAGAGTGTTTCTTTCAAATGTATTGACTGAGCTTTCATGCTGTTGAAGTCAACACCAAAGGTAACAGGCGTTTTTAATTGGATACCTTTCCAAGTTTCCAGGGTTGGGAGTAAGACCTTCTGTGCTGCTGGCCGTCCCTAGAATGACAAACCAAAAGTACAGAATATCATTGCAGATCAAACGTTTTGTATTTGGGGCTTTATTTGAGCTGGCTTAAACACAAACATTTGTATTTGGATAGGTTACTATTAACCAATTTCATAACATTGGTACACTTTAGCACAAGAAAATCATACGAAGGGTCATGCCCAGGTGGATTCTGACAAGTGAGTTTGACCCAGTATAGATTTTATTTGTTTTCTGAGACAAAGCCTTGAGTCTTCTCCTGTGTCTGCAGCATGTCAAAGGAGTCAAACATTCAGTCAATACCACCACCAACACATGCACACCCTATGGCAGATTTAAGTCAATTTGTTTAACAAATTTAAATCCCGCTTTTCTGTTAAAAAATTCAGAATACAGCTTACAATAAAATCAAGCATATTTAAAAATTAAAACACAATTGTCAATAAGATTCTTCACATAGAATGGATGTAGCAAGTCAGGTGCAACTTTTTCATAGAAAAGTCTCTATGAAGTGTCTTATATGGGAATAAAAAGCAATACACAACAAAAAAAACCACCATCACTTCCAGACCCACATCTCTGAGTTTCTGGGTCCTTTGTGTAGTTCTACCATACAGGAGACATGGGATGAGACTAGGAACCAGAATCACATCTGAGTCAGCTGAGAATGGAACTAGGGATTTTAAACCCTATGGCACTTGACAATCCTAACCAACTTTCCAGTGTAGGCACAGCAGTGTCAGTGGGAGAAGCTTGTGACTGCGAAACCAGGAGGGCTGAAGTTTCAGCATTAACTAGTTTTATAATTCCAGCTATCATCTGCAGCCTTTAGAATCAGTATTTCAACTGGCCTCTCCTCCCAACCAAAGGCTACTAGGGATGAGGAATTCCACTAGATACTGGGCTGCATCATCCATTTGCAACACTTGCGTTCACAAACCAGAACTTCATTTCTTCCCCTTGGAACAACTTAAGTAGACGGTCAACTCTCAACCAGTTTTTGTCCCTAAATCTATTCATACTGGAACACTGGGATAAGCAGATCAATGCCTACTGTGAGTAGGATTGCCATATTACCCAGAAATCAGTGTAACAGCTCAACATGGCAATGCGGTGGTGACAATATGGCAACCACTATATCCTGCAGGGGAGTTAATGTCATCTGAGGCCCCTTCAAATTGAGGGAACAATTGTTTCTTGCTCTAGTTTAAGTCCTTGCTGGGCCACCAGGTCAGATCTGTGCTAGCTCTATACAAAAGTGACTAGTCTGCTCAACTGTGCAGGGGCAGGGAGAGTAGAATGCAGCAGAATCAAAAAGGTAATGGGATGTGGGGCAGGATCGGTGGAGGGGGCTTCCACTGTTTCCTAATTTCCTTCCAATGCCTGGTAGCTTTACATGGAGTTGCTTTGACTTATACCAGTTATTTAGCTGGAACAGCTCTGAGTAGCTCCATAGGGCAGGATGGAACATAGCACCCTCTAAGGAGAAAAATATCCCCTTACCCCAAGGAAAAATATCCCCTTACCTGCTTCCGATCTGCGCTGGATATGGTGTAGATCACTCAGCCCAGCTGTGCCAGTGCAGGTTAGGCTGTGAGGTTATGACTGGAAAGTAGTAGATAGTCAGTGGCACCAAGAAAAAATGCTTTTCAGGTACTTTTCTATTCTAACAGAAATATAAGAAATGCAGTGATGATCCTGAAATTAAGGTACCATCTGCTGTCCTCGTAGCACTCCTCTCCCCCTCTGAAAAAGGATTCTATGCTACAGTTCTTCAAGAGAAATATGCTAAGCCTTTTTCAAACTATTGCTTTTGAAGAACAGAAGAGATACTTCTAAAGAATTGCACACAGCTCTTAAGTCAGGAGCTACACACCTGAGATTTTGAAGAAATAAAAATTAACACTGTGTTTCTGCTGTTAAGATGCCGTTTTCAACCTATTTCCCTCGATGCTTCAGTTCTGTGCCTTCATGAACCTTAAAAGAAAGTGCAGCAGTTTATTTTTGAGTTTTATGCTGGAATACGTCAATAAATTGAAAAGTAAATGTGAATTATTAGTTTTATTGGACCATTGCAAAACCTGGTACAAATGCATTGGATTATATTCTCTCTCTCTCTCTCTCTCTCTCTCTCTCTTTCTCTCTGTGTGTGTGTGTGTGAACCAATGCTAGCAAAAGCTGCATCAGTATATATCTCTCTGGTGTCCACAGTGAGCATAAACAATTTAAAGTAAAACAAACCTAGTGAGTTTGGGATATAAAAAGTGGAAATTGGAAGCAAAAGACACAGTAATCCAATATGCACCCTTTGCCTTGAGGCAGAGGTCTTTTTTGGCATCAAAAAATCAATAACATCTCACAGTTCTCCAGCTATAACAAGACTTTAACTATTGGAGAATGTGGAGGTATTTCAAGAAAGAAATACCTCCAAGATATATCATTCCTGGCAGTGTACTTGAGCTTTGCTCATTATGGACCAGATTTTACAGACTTCATCACAGCCATGTGAGACATTCCAGAGCAAACAAGCTTCTCATTCTACCTATGGGGACTTTTTAATGTACTTTAACCTCTGCTGACACAAGTTTATAAAAGCCATTTTTTAAAAGGATGCTTATCTCCTCTATATGGTACAAAATAGTACTTCAGCATTAATTAGTTAAAAATTTCCGTCTAGCATCTGCAGCCCTTATTTCAACTGCCCTAAGGCTACTAGGTATGCAACTTGATAGCTTCAAGATGTCTTTGAGGGCCATTTGATTACGTTCTTCCAGAGTTGAAGATATGGTTATTTTCAGACTGGGTCCAGAGCCTGCTTGCTACATCTTGAAATAACCTGTTCTTGAAATAACCTGAGGCTCCAGGCCAGTCAGGGTGACCATATGACCGGAAATTTCTGGATTTGTCCTATTTTTTAGTTTCCTGTCTGGGTGTCCTCCAAGACGGCTTCATTGTCCTCCATTTTGGCTTCAATTTGGAACTTTGCAATGGTGTGCAGTACCCCATCATGTCATAGGTTATTGGATTCGTATTGAAAAGCAGAATCCCATGCAAAACTCAGTTTTGAAATATCTCTTTCCTATCAAAAGTTATGTCCAAAAAACTAAAAAATCAAAAATATGCATTGAGCTCTAAGGGAAAGTGAAAGTGCCCAATATTGCGGCTTTACTTGTGAGTAGGCAAAGGGGCCATTGTCTGCTGGAAAAGCCAGGCTGAGATTAATCTAAGATCTTGTTCTCCTTTTGAGGTTTGGGCATCTGGTCACCCTGTGGCCAGTGGCACTCAAAGCGGAGTGGGGGAGTCACAACACCCCAGTTGGGGAAAGATCCACTGCTCCCTTAAGGTGTGGGGAAAGGTGTGCTTCTGACAGCCACAAGCATAGCATACATATATGCCACTTATATGGCAATAATTACACTAGATAAAAATTGTTTACAATTGATTTAAATGTCAATATGGAAAAAATAAACATATAATATTGCTTTCAGCCTTTTTGGGGGGGAGGGAGTAACAACAAAATTCATTAACAAATTTTTAGAGTAATCCTAATAATAACTGTTGTATCTCTCCAACCTAAAGTCCAACATCTACTATACAACAATTATTCAAGATTTAGCTTGACACATCCTTAGTTTTGGCACTCATTTTAATTATGATTCAGTTTATTTTCCTTTAGTTTTGTTTCCAAGTACAGTGGAAATGTTTCTTATTGTTTTCTTTTTCATCACCTCAGTAATAGCAACCAGCTTACTAACACTGAATTGTGCTAGCCAAAGAATGATGATTGTATACTTGGAATGCTCTAGTATTCCAGGAGATAATTCTAAAAATTAGAATTACTTGACAAAGCATCCGGGAAAGGTTAACAAAAAAAGAGATTTTTTTCTTCTCACAGAGGCAGGCCAAAACTATGTAAAGCTTGTCCTTGTTTCTTCACTGAATTAATTGTGTTCAAGATTAACTCCAGGGACTCTGGAGTGTTAGAACATTAACTAATCTTTGGGTAACAGAGGCAGGAAGTTTTTCAGTGTAGTGGAACTAAGTATATTTTCTTCAAATGTTGGATAATTTTCAGAGAGGGCAGCATTTGCCCCTTGCTTTTCAGAAACAAAGGAACCATGAAAATGTGAGAATGAAAAATAATGTTGTCTGAAACACATTTGAAATTCATGGAGGGATTTGTCATCATTTGGCACTCATGAATTTGCTGTTTGTTTTATGGGATCTGTAAAGCTGTAATTCTCTATTTGCTGTGCTGGCTTTATAGTTTGCTGTTGTACATGGAAGTGTTTAGAGCTTAAGGAAGCCATCAAAGTAACATGTGATTGACTGATCTCATGACTCTGAACTGTGGCCCATCATCCCAATGAATTACCGGTACTTGAAAAACAGAATTCAGTGAAAAATGTTTGAGCAAAGATATATTTTCTTTCTTGCACAGCATTTATCTCATTCATATCAAAAGATGGGTGAGCTGCTATTCAGTAATGGTCCAAGTTCTTCTTCCCAAAGTATAAAAAACTTGGATAATGACTTGTGCCAGCTGTGGATTGTTTGGAAAATACCTCCTTCCAAACTTTCACTTTATCCTTACATTTTTTCCCCATGGGAGCACTAGGCTCAGGGCAATGTCCCCCATCCCCCATGGAAAATGGAAGGAAAATGTTCTCCAGGAGGCTCAAGAAAATGTCCCTCACATGTTTTCCCGATGGGAAGACAATTCCTCCCCCCTTTTCTTTCCCCTGTGGTCAATGTTACAATATGGTCCAGCCGGAATAGAGCAATGGGGGGGGGGGAGGCTAAAGTAAATGAACCCTTTCCCATCTCTGTTGTCATTCTCTTGAGCTGCAAAAAGGCAATAGAGAAGGAAGCCTCTATTGACAATTATTCTGCTTCTGCTGAACCCCGTGTGGATATCTTGCTGCCATGAAAACATGTAAAGGAGGAGGAGGAGGGTTGGCAGGGAAGAAGAGAGGGAAGGATTTCTCAGAGGGTTTGTTTTGTTTTTGAGCTCAGGAGAATTCTTAGTTTCTGAAAAGTTTGTCTTTCCTGTTGGACTGGGAAGGATGGAGTAGAATTTATAAGCTCTGTTATTTTTTCCTGAGCCTTGTGAAATTCTCCAGTGTGTTTGTACACCCTGGCCAATTCCAAAAGCTTTTGCAGCTTTCTCCATCACAGTGACTCATTTCCTAAATGAATGTTATTTGTGGGAAATCTAGGGTTCAGTCCTAACGTAGGCCGGCACAACTTCCTGGGATTTGATGTAGGGAGGCAAGCTCATGTATGTGCACCGGCCTAACCTTCCCCAGGAGTGGTGCAGAAGTGTCTTACGGCATTTTGTGACACCCCCAGGTCAACACAGCATTTATGCCGGGGCTTAGGTTGGCCTAACTGCAGTTTAGGATTTCAGCCTAAGTTCATATGAGTGTTGTGTAATATAGGCTTGATTAGGCCGGGTCTCAGAATGCCTACCAAGACAATATTTGAACTGGAGAGTTTTTGGTTCACACCTCAAACACTTGACCTATCAGTCCATCATAAAAGAATATGGGATTTGGTAAAACGGGGTTATTCCCAGTATTGGCACACTTGGTAACCATATCCCCAATAACAGTTTGCCAACTGGCCGTACCTGACAGTCCATATTTAGTCTAAAATGTCCCATGTATGTGCAGCACTCCTCCTCATGTTGAACATAAATGTAAGAATTACAAATCTTGAAAAGAATTCATGTGCATAACTCATATACAGTTGTTTGTACACTGAACTATTTTAGAATGAATATGCTATTTTAGTGTTTTTCTTCACTTTTCCTATCTTTTTAAGGGCATCCCCACTACCTGAGGAACTAAGGAACCCCGTCCATACATCTATGGAACCTAATCCATGTACAGCTGTATAACATGATGGCATTGTTGATGAATACAAATTTTCCAAATGTTTTTTTTAAAAAATGGCACTAATGGTGTTATTCCCCCTAGGATATCACATGGTGTGTTCCAAATCAACCTATTTACACTAATATATCACAAAATCTGATTAGCTGCTGGATACTGTGATAGCATCACTTTGACTATATGAATTTTATTAATTGGGAACTCAAGAAAAGTTCCATATTATATATATTTTTAAAAACTATAATAAAGCTACTGGGAGTTCAATCCTAACCCCTGGATAGGCTGGCACAAATCTCATGCTGGCCTGGGAAATGTTGCAAAAGTGTCGTAAGGCACTTCTACGCCACTTCTGCAAAGATTAATCTGTGCACATGCTTCACCACACTACTGTGGGAATGGGGGATTGGTAAATTGAGCTGATCTAAATTGAAAAGGATTGTGTAATGCAGTGGTCCTCACCCTTTTTGGCCCCAGGTTCCTGTTCTGTGGGAAAAACAATTTCCAGGGGCCAGTCCAGGGGTGGGGGGGGGGGGAGTTCTGCCTCTGGCAACCTAGAGGGAAGGATTCCCCACATAGAGCACAGTACAGCTGCCTCCAGCTGTAAATCCTATTAGAATAAATAGAGCTATTGCTATGTTACTGTGGATAGGATTGCGGGTGAGAATGCATGTCTACTAAGAGCAAGAATTGTCAACCTTTTTCAGGAAATGCATGGAAATTACACAAAGCCATCCCAGTCACTCTTATTGGAGAGTACACTTAATTGACTATATTGGGACTAATTTCTGAGTAACAGGCATTGGATTGGACTCTGAGGCTGCAATATTATCTTTGCTTTCCTGGGAGTAAGCTCCACCTACTACAATGGGACTTATTTGTGAGTAGACAGGCATAAGATTGGGCTCTGAGGCTGCAATCCTGTACACACTTTCCTGGGAGTAAGCTCCACTGACTACAGTGGGACTTACTACTGAGTAGACAGGCATAGGATTGGACTCTGAGGCTGCAACACTTTGTCAGAGCCCTCCTGCTGTGAGGAGGGGAAGATGCACCTACAGGAGTCCTCTCGCAGACCAGTCAAGCAGCTGCCAAGGACCTCCAGTGGTCCCCAGACAAGGGGTTGAGAAACCTTGGTGTAATGAACCAACAGGTGGGGGATAAAAGTAAGCAAGGAAGGTGTTAATGAAATTTCCTGCTGCCGGTCTTCTTCTTGCCCAATAAATTTGTGTTGATTAAAATTCAGGACAGGCCCAGTTTAAAAAAAAATTAAGGCAATATTAAGGACTTATCTAAGCTTAAGACCAAGGAGGTTTTTTTTTAAAAGAATGCAAAAGGTTATTCTGTCTGCTCAGTGTTTCCACAGATTTTCCCAGCTCTAATTCAAATGTTATACTGCATCTTATCTCCATCACGTTTCAAATATGGTTCAGTAATTTCAATTTATTATAGCATCACATCGGTTACACTATAGATATGGTTGAGAAGGCACTTCTGTTATATGGCTTTGTGTTTATATACTTATGTTTCTAAGGATTCAGGAGGGGCAGAATTGCCCTTTCTGTTGAAATGTCTTATACATATGCCAATACTAAGGAAATAATATTTGTTCAGATTTTGAATTTTGCCAGCATAATAGTCTCTTTAATTTCATTGCAGGCTCTTTCTATTTCCATTTTTGATCACTTTAGAAATGTCAGTTTTATACAATATTTTATTTAAAATATTAGTACTGCTAATTCATTGAGAATATGATGAGTGGATAATAAAATGAATGAATAGAAAAGTTAGAAAATACACTTAAAACTGGAAACAATATTATATGAGAGGGCATAAAATCTCTCTTCAACAAGCAGCAATATATCTATGCTAAGCAAATAACAGTGAGATCTTTATGTAACATCAATTAATGTATGATATTTTTCAATGTAGAAGTATCCTGAGGCATATTCTGTGAATATACAATTCTGACACAACCCAAATTGTGGGTCCTGCACATTGAAAGCAGTCATGGATGTCACCACTCAGTCAGATAAATTTCTTAGATTAGTGTGTGGTGATGCACCTTGGAGATAACATACATTGGTTGGAGGGCAACAGGATGCAGATGTCTTGTCTTGTGTGCTTCCTGAAGCATTTGGTGGGCCACAGGGAAATACTATCTGTCTGTATACAGTATTTATATACTGCTTTTTCAACTTAAAAGTTCATAAAGTGGTTTGCAAGAAAATGAAAAAAAATTAATGGCTGGTGGATCCCTGTCCCAGAAGTTGTAAAGCATTCTACTTGGCCCTATGCTCAAATTCTTAGGTAAGTTCAAATTCTTAACAACTGTTGAACGCTTCAATACCCACGGAAATGGTCCAAGAGCAACTTCATTGGATCAGCCCCCACATTCCATTTCAGTCACCACAGAAATCTTGCCATTTGTGCCCTTTGCAGCATGAAAAACGAGCTACTTATGCAAAAAGGAAAATTGTTGCTATAAAAAAGCATTATGCTATTGATTAGTCAATCTCACTTAATTATCTTCTGCTACTGCTTGTTTCTGTATTTTCTGCACCAACACACTTAATGCTTTTTAAAAAAAAATGAGTTTAGTTACTTATAAGTCAAATTTATTATTGTTTTATGTAGACTTCATTTCTGGCTTGGGGCTCTTTCAAAAGCATTAATTCACCAAATGAATGTAAATAGAGAGCACTAATTGTACAGGCTTTTCTTTCTTTCTTTTTTACCCTGCTTATCATACAACAGATTATGATTAGTATATCCCTTGAGTGTGTGTGAGATACATTTTAATTAAAAATAAACAAGTCCAGACCATTTTGCTGGAAGCTCAGGCTTTCACAAATGCTGTATATGTAATCAACGCACCTGTTTCTAGCAAGTTCAGTCATTTGGTGGCATCACTACTAGGTGCAAATATTAACTGAACAATGTGCCAATTAAAATGCTTGCAAGGGACTTTTAGAAAGCCCAGTGGCTGGTGAGAGCAGGAAGGCGTTATGGTTGAAGCCACCAAAGGCAGAAGGCAATAGCAGAAGTCACAACTTCTTTGCAGAGGATCAATTGCCCCTTGTGCAATGGTTGCAATGATCCTTTGCAGAGGATCAATTGCCCCTTGTGTAATGGTTGTGTAATGCCATTGCCCCTTGTGCAATGGTTGCATTGGCACAGTCCTGAAAACTAAAGTGTTTGGCCAGCATTAGTAATGGTTGGAGCCCTTGGCATTCACAAAAGGAAGCAGACACCCCAGCGCTCAGATTTTATTTAAAGGAATAAAACGTCACTTCTGCTTTTTGGCCAGAACCAGAAGTGTTGTTTTTTAGCCTATAATTGTCATTCTGACAGCACAACCCAGTGCAACTAATCTGTCCACATAAGAGCCCTTGGGTTGCCCTATCTATCACTAGGGGGGAGCAACTGCAAGATGCTCCACCCCAGTTACTCTGGAAGAGGCTTAGGGCAGAGCAAGGCAAGATAGGGTGCCCTAAGAGAGGTGGACCTGCTCTGCCCTAACTGGGGCAGCCTAAGCAGCTCAGGAGAGGCAAGTTGAGGGCATGTTTAGCATTGCCTAGGGTAGAGCAGTTACTCTGTATCCAAAGCCTGTTTCCAAGGCAGAAATGCCCTCTTCCAGCCCTCAGAGTTATACCACCTCAGGAGCAGGTACAGTAATGAGTAGACCCATAGGGGTCCATGATAAGGCCCAAGCAAGAATGGCAGTGTTGACCAAAAATCTGAGTTCTTGGCCAGCCTAGCTGCAACCCCTGCCTCTCAACCTCAGGATATGGAACAAACTACGGCTGCCCACAAACCTCAGGATTCAGCAGGCCACTCCAAGAAGCCCCTTGGATTCACTGTAGAATGTACTGGCATCTCGTCAGGGACTCCTTATAAGGCAGGCACCCAGTGGCGTCACCAGACTGGTGCGGCTGGTGTGGGCTACATTGGGTGATGTGCTCCGTATGGGGTGATGCGCCAGAGGAGTTTGACTGTCCTTTGGCAGGCCCCAGGCCTCAGCATGCCCATTCAGGCCTGCTCTAAGGCAGCAACCAGAAGCTGCCACTTGTCCTTGGAGCTGGCCCAAACAGCCAGCTGAGGTGCACTGCGCAGAAACACACTGAGCATGCCGAACAACTTCAGAGGAGACTTCCTTAGAGCGGAGGAAGTCTGCGCCTCTGCACATTAATCGGCCTCACTCAGGAGACGGAGCAGCAGCCGAATGGCTTCAGAAAGAGTACTGCACAGGCACCAACTCTGACGTCTGCACATTCTCCTCTGAAGCCAAAAGATTTCAGAAAATTTTTCCACAGATGTCAAGAGATGGTGCCTGCGCAGTTCTCTTTCTGAAGCCAGTTGGCTTCAGAAACAACTGCACAGGCACCAACTTTGGCGCCTGCGCAGTCCAGATGGGGAGTGCACGCATCCCAGGGGTGATGCACAGATTTCCACACCAGGTGATGCACAGAGTCATGTCACCACTGTAGGCACCACAGCTGTTCCTTGTTCAGTGTGATCTGAGGGGTGTCTCCTCAGGAGCAAGTCCTCCCCATGTGTCAATTACTTAGCATGCTCTGGAACAGTTAGGGCAGCCCAGGCTTCCTGACTCTCTGGATGCAGCATAACTTTCTGCTCTGGATACAGAATAGTTAGGAGAGAGCAGTTAGGGCAGAGCAGGCTGAAATTGCTCTGGATTGTGCCCTAAGTCTGAAAGAGGCCATGGGCAGACATGCACAGACTCTTCTGGGCTCACCCTCTAGAGGAGGTGCTTGAAGGAACTGTGTTTAGGTGGTGCATATGGGAGTCCTGTGGACCAGATCCATGGGTAAGTGAAACCATGAAAAAAGGATCCATTGATGTGGATATTCCTGAACTGCCACTTATGGAGTTGTTCATACACCACCATTTTTCTGGCTTCACAACCAAGAAACGTCCTTCCAATGTCACATCCCAGTCTCCTTCTGGTTTTGATCTCTCTGCTGGCATAGTTGCATTGACATCCTTGTGCTATCTAAATTACATCAACGTGGCATTTTTCATTACTCTAGTATCTGTGGTGCATTGGCAAAAGAACTCCTACAATGGCAGGGCTGTCACCTGTATATAGAAAGATACATGGATTACTTTAAGGATAGGATTGGGCCTTTACACTATCCTAGCTTAAAAATTCTCCCAGACAGATTGCTCAGACTGAGACTCTCAGGTGTATAGCAGTCCTAGGTCCCCCAGGGTACAATCCTAAGAAATTTAGGCCAGCCTAACTCACCTAGCCTAACTTTCCAGGATGGCATGGGGAGGTCAGCATATGCCAGTGCACTGACCTAATTCCCCCAAGAGTGGTGCAGAAGTGTCTTACTGCACTTTTGTTTGCTCCCAGAATCAGCAAAGGACGTATGCTGGGGCTTAAGCCAGCCTGAGGATTGCAGACATAGAGTACCGAGCCTTCCCAGCTTGCCTCATCCAAGCTCTTGGCAGAAAAGCAACATTTACAAACCCTGCTAAAACACAAAAATGCCTTCTGGAGTTTTCTGTTGACCCAGTTCCTTTCTTCTGATGTTCATGTGCAGCTGACATCACAGTCCCCCCAGACAGTTTATGATGCCTTTTGATTATTATGCCAAATTGCTTTTTATATTTATTGGAGCAATAGTCAAGAACACTGATAACTGCATACGATACTTAAAGCAGTCGTGCATCAATTAGGATCTCAGCAGTATTTATCAGCAGCAGAGTGCCTTCTGTCACCTATTCAGTCATGTATGTCTTAATGTGCAGAGATGTTCAGTCTTCTGTAAACACCCAAACCGCTGTAAGATTGTGACTGAGAGGATGCTCAGACATGAATTGGTTGTTACTTTTACTTTCTGTGACTTGCTATTGCTTTTTCCACAACAGCATCTCTTTATTCTTCAAAGAAAGAAAACAGAGAACCATTTCAGTGGAAAATAAAATACCTGATGGTTGTTGAACACTTTTGTGCCACATGTCAAAGAAAGATGGATGTATTGCAGCTTCGTCTAAGGAGAAATAAAAGCAAAACGTGAGAAAGAATCTAAAGTCTTATGAGACTTAAGAGCTTGCTATTTGTTTCTTTTTTGGGGAAAAAAACAATCGGTAGATCAAATATGCTTTTTTGTCTCATAAGATATTATGCATTCTGCTAAAGGAATAGACCTGCTAGAGAATAGTCTGTAGGCCTAGCCTTTTCTCTCTTCATTAATCTGAGAGAAACTCATTATAAGATTTTGGCAAGATGGTATATTTTACACCTTGGAGGTGAAAAAATATGGATTTGATTTTGGATCTGTGCTGGAAAGGCTGTGGGCCATTGAGTTTGTCTTTAAATGCACAAATATGGGCAGTAGGCACAAAATATGCATTCGTGGACGCTGAATAAAACTAACGTAAACAAATACACAGCAGCCCAGACATATAACTTGGAAGTCTAATGAATTTATCCCCAAGCTGATTATAAAGAAGGAGATGAAGGAGATGAGTGCAATCCTAACCAATTTAGGCCAATACAACTCACCTGTCTCCACATTCCCACAAAGGTGTGGCAAAGCCAGCGCATAATGGATTAACCCTCCCAGGAATGGCGCAGAAGTGCCAGCACGGGATTTGTGCCAGCCTAACTGGGGTTAGGATTGTGCTGATAAGTTCATTTGTCAGGAAGGCATCTTTTGGATACTGCAGGTAGATGGTGGGGACATAGAAAGTTGTCTTAAACCAAATCAGACCATTGATCCATCTAGCTCAGTACCATCAATGCAAAATATTAGTGGCACTCCAGAGGTTTACAGCCCAGAACTATGGGCATAATAGAAGCTTCACTGCCATCAAGTCAATCAAGCTTCACTGCCATCCTGCTATCTACTCGTGATGCAAACTACAGCCAGTGAACTATTTTAAGGATTAATTGCTTCATTTCAAATGTACTGCAGATTAGTGATTTTCAAACATTTTAGTACCAGGACCCACTTTTTAGAATAAGTGATGTCACTTGAAGTGAGGCCCTGGCCAGAAAATGACATCATCAATTTAGGCTTCAAACCAAAGCAGAGATCAGCCAAAGTTTCCATTGTACAGCATATTTGTGCCATTATTTTGCTTTGTTTAGAAATCAAACATTCCAGCTTGGAACTCAAAGCAGATACTGACTTGGACTTTCTCCAAACACACCCTTTGTAGCATCCAATCTCTTACCTACCTACCAATGCTCTTACCTATTCAGAGCAAACTTTCCGACCTAGAGCCCATCCAGCCCAACAGGCCTGTACCCTGTTCTGTATTTTCAATGGCAGCTGAGCTAAGTGCTATGTGATCCACCTGAAATTGGCTTGCGCCTAATTAGTGGGTCCTGACCCACGGTTTGAGATGTGCTGCTACATGATTAGAGAATGTGAAATATTTGCTGACATAAATCATTCTATAAATATTCATAGCATATATGCATTCCTTGATAGTATTGCCACAGTCTACAATACTTAGAGCATTTATTTAATTCCTTTAATATTTAAATTTTTAGAAAATAACACATTGTCTTGGGGGAAAAATAGGATTATTCCCATTGTTTTGAAGAATGCCTGCTGCAAGATTAAATCACTGCAAAGTAATGAAATGCAATCAATGCAAGTGTAATAAAATAAGAGTACAAATAGCACATGTGTAATGATATCTCTAAATCATTTATTTTAATTAAAGTTAAGTGGTTGCAGTTCCATGACATCAACAGTTCTCTGAATATTATCTTTCTGTAATTTTATTTTAAAATTCAAACTTGACCCGTTGGTTATATAAAAGTCTCAAATAACTTCCAGCTTTTGGAATGATGTTTAGTGGCTCAGCTATACTGTGGGTCGGTGTAGCCAGAACAGTTCTCTATGGTTTGTTGATTTCCTTAGTGTTTAAATACTACATCTGAATACTTAAATAGTCATTAAGAACTGGCTACAAATGGGAATCTGCAACATGTTATGAAGTGGTTTTGGTTAAGATGCCAAATGGACAGTGAAATAAGAGTCGAATCCTCAGAGAGTATGACTAGTGAGACACCAGTGAGACATTCTTGTCTGCCTGCAAACCGAAAAGCTGGTGAAGCAGAGACACTGTGCTGATTTAGACATGACACTAAACCATGAGTTATGGACACAGTCTTGTCCTAGGCCTACAACAGCATATCTCACAATCCACTGCCATAAGTCTAGTTATAGTAGCACATTGCCATTAAGTGCTTTTGAGAGGCTGGTACAAATGGCCAGTGGCTCTGCACACTTGTGCAGGTCCACTAAGGTGGTGAGGGCAGGCCGTGGGCACTTTGGGTTGCACCACAGATCTAGCTGGGTCCTTTGGCAGGGAATAGCTGAATTTCAAAGTAACTTCCAGTCAACTGTATCAGCTGTAGATGAGCCAGGCTAGTGGGTTGTGAATGAAAGACAGCTGTTTCTGTCCTAAATCTGACTGTCCAGTTTCACCAGTTCTAAAGAAAAGCCTCTCTTTGATTTCCCAGTTTTAAGAAGTGACTTCAGAATATCAGAGCAGTTTTTGTATGCAAATAATGTAAGAGGGAGGGCAATCTGGCAATATAAAATGCTATTAATTAATGGAAGGATGTCATGCTCCAGAGCATATGAAATTAATTTGTTTCATATATAAGCCCATGAATTTGTGATAAGGGACGAGTGATTGGCAGAGAAGCTGCCAAAATGAAGAACTCGAGCACAGTTATAAACAACAGCCAGCGCATATGGCTGCTTTTGCTGCAGAAGTTTTAAGCTCTGGGATAATCTGGAAAGTCCAGTGATGCAATCCATGCCACTCATTCACCCCCGTCTCTGGCTGACCAGATGTCAAGACCCTGCTTTCCCCCAAAAATTCGGACACCCAAGAAAAATGCAGAACATGTCAGCATAAAAGCTGAAAGCACATTGCTTTCCTGTAGTTAATTTAAACACTATAATACTTATTAAATTTAAAAGTGTCAATATACTTTACTGCAGGTTACTTGCTGTTTGCTCACAAGGTAAAGAAGGACAATGGAGATTTTTTTTCAAGGACACAAGGCTAAGAAAAAGAGGACATTCCCTGGAAAAAGAGAATAGATAGTCACTCTGCCCCAACACACAGACACAGATTTCAAGCCATTTGGCCAATATGGTAACCCACTGTCAGTCAATGTAGACAGTACTGAGTCAGGTGGACCAGTGGTCTGACTTCGTAGAAAGTAACTGCCTGTGTGTATCTGATTTGTGGTGGGATACACACACACACAAAACACACACAGAAAGTGAGAGAGAGAGCTGTTCCTTGTTGCTTCCCCTTTTCCTTACCAGTCCACCCAAGTGTTGAAAATGCATCCTTCTATACCATTGACAATATTCATCCTTCTGGACAGAACACAATTCCTTACATGCATATGTGCATATGAGCACACACACAATAATAAGATTAGCACAGCAATACTTCTCATTACACCAATACTTTCAGCAGTATTTCACTTAGAGCACAATCCTAACCATGTCTGTTCAAAAGTAAGCCCCATTATGTTCAATGCATCTTACTCCCAGGAAAGTGTCTTTAGGATTGCAGCATTAAGCAATAATGGCTGTGATTCACAAATGAATGAACCCTGTTCCTCCATCCCAAAAAGAAAATTAGGCAGAAGAATAGCATTTTAACATCCTGCTCCTTTTTTGTAGAGTTCTCCCCCATTGCCACCCCCAAAAGGCATGTTCAGCTCTGCCTGTTGTATTTAAAGTGATCACTGAAAGTAAAAGTGAGATGATTGGGTGGAGAAACAGATCGCCACGTTATTCCTGGCTGGATCTGGTGTACTTTCCTATACAATGGTACCTCTCATAACAAAAAAAAAGCAGGCCTCCGTCAGTCTTGGAAGACTATGGTATCGTGCTCGGTGCTGCATATGCTGCATGCAAAGCACGAAAGCCTGGGTTAGATTGTTATGGAGGATATGCTGTTACCCAAACAGCAAATCCCCCCTCTCCAAGCCATTGAATTAGTCCAATGGAAAGGCAGAGCCAATACAATTGGATCCAGCTGGTGTCGCAGAGCTGGGCTAAGGACAGGAGCTCATCCTGTTTTGTGGGGCCGACCCGGGTCTCAAACCCTGGCCTGCTGGTTAACAGGCACAGTGTCTTAGCCACTTATGCCACCCACAGCCACCTCACATAAGTATGTTCCACAAAAGAAGTCTAAATTTCCAAGGAATCCTGCTTCATATAAAAAATCTTCTTCACGTAACAAACCCCTCTGGCACCTAATGGGCACATGTGCTTTGCAGCCTTGACGCTCCATGCAGAGGCTATTTAAACGGGCTGCCAGCCAGCGCTGCTGCCTCTAACTGCTCCCAACTTAGGGGCAGTTGTCTGGGGGCACCAGAGGCAGCTGCCCCTAACTGTCCCCAGGTGCCCCCACCAGCCACCTTAAACCTCTAGCAGCAGCCCAGGTAGGCCTCCCAGGAAAGTGTCTTTGATTACAGCCTCCTAAGTATGTCTACCCAGAAGTAAGCTCCATTGTGTTAAATGGGTCTTATTCCAGGAAAGTGTCTTAGATTGCAGCCTAAGTAGACTTCAATCACTGTGCTTTGTCATTATTTTAACATACAGTTAATGTTCTTACATGAATGTTTTTTGGGGTTGTGGAACCTATCATCTGAGTTTCCATTATTTCCTATGGGAAAATCTGCTTCATATAAAGAGCACTTCACATAACAACTATGCTTCCAGAACAAATTAAACTTGTTATGTGAAGCACCACTGTATATTCATCTCTTTCCTCCTTGTGTAGTCCTTCTAAATGAAAACAGTAAGTTCCACACTACCTGTTTTTGCATACAACTTCACAAGAAAGAAGCAAGGTATGGAAGTGGATCTGCGCAGTTCCATCCACCAGGCCGTAGCAGCAAACTGGGGTGAGGAGTGTAATACGTTTTCCACTTCCCCATCACTCAATATGCACTACAGCACCTTTCATCCAGGGTGTGATCAACAACTGGTGTAGCCACTGACAACATGTGTTCTCAATAGCATGGAGCCAAATTCCCAATCAGTGCCAGTGTCCTACTTCATCAGCAGTGAAGTCTCCTTTATGACTGTTTTCTACACTGTTATTCAGGCAAATAGCTTGAAACAATCCATTTCATAATTTATCGCAAGTAATACAGTGCGTAACCCCAATCAAAGAAGGATATCCTTGATGAGTTAATCCTAACTTAGAAGGAATAAATCAATTTGATATGTATGAGCCAGACCATAAGATGGCACCTCTTTGTTCTAATACCGAGGAAGCAAACAGCTTGTTTGCCAATTCAATATTTTACCTGTACGTTAGGAGTTCCCAAACTAACTGGGGACAGTATATCCCACAGCCGCTTCTTTCAGGCTCAGCAGAGTGCTGCTATCTTGTGATCATAATTTCGCAAATCCAAGATGGCAGGGCCCTCATGTGAGATTTCATGTGATCCAAGATAGTGATCCTTCTGGTACAACCAAGAGAACCAATAGGGCTACTAGGTACTGTGCCCCTATGAATGTACCACAGAGCACAGTTTAGGTACTGCACCAAACCAGCAGGATTCTCCTCCTTACACACATACATGCATGCATGCTAGCACATATATATGTGCATACATACACGCATGCTTTCAAAGCATAGTTATAACAAATTACACTTTTTCGCATAGTTTTACGCATAGTTACGCTTTCAAAGCATAGTTATATCAAGGTGTATATGACATTTTATTTTAAGTGAGACCAAGTTTGAATTATTTGTCAGAAATGTCAAAAGAAAAACAATAATTGTGATGCCACACAAGCAGGGTAAATGTGCTTGCCTCCACATGTTCTTGCTGTGATTTTTCTATAGAGAGGTCATGAGTGTCAGGAAAACTAATTAGCAAGAGGCTATTACAGGTTACTGTGAAAATAACTTTACTTTAATCTCTGGCAAAAGCTCAATGTATAGTTGCAGAGCGCAGAGATCAGCATTAAAAAAATAGAGAATAAAATGATTGAAAGGGAGGCTTATTTTCCAGCTCTGCCTATCTAGTGGTTTGAGCTAATTGGTGTGATGATAAACATTATTAGTCACATTATCCTTATTTTTATCACTTCTCATTGCCCAAGCTTCCATTATATTTGAAGATGAATGCAAAAGCAGCTAATTGTAGATTGTGAAAGACATCCATTCATCATGGGTGATCTCACCTAAATACACCAGCAAAGTGGAGTTAACAGTGTAACCATGTCATCAGAAATGTATTATTGGAGCTTGCAAATTACTAGATGGTTCTTCTCATTTCAAAAGATTAAAGCTATTAAATACCTTCCTGAAAGGTGAAAGGTTTGATCAGATTAGATGGGCCCAAAGAAGCAATTTTGAAAGGGTACTTTTTCCCATAATTGAAGAAAACCAAAGACAAAAATTGTACATGGAATTTATCTATGACTTCTTGACAAATCAAAAAATCTGGGTTATCTCCTTCAGTTGATTTAATATGTTTATAATTGTTTTGACTGTAACATGTTACAATCATAACAATGATATATTTTTAGCAAGTAGGCAGCACAATCCAGAGCAACTAATCTGTCCACATAAGAGCCCTTGGGTTGCCCTATCTATCACTAGGGTGGAACAACTGTAAGATGCTCCAGCCCAGTTATTCTGTAAAAGGCTTAGGGCAGAGCAAGGCAAGATAGGGTGCCCTAAGAGAGGTGGACCTGCTCTGCCCTAACTGGGGCAGCCTAGGCAGCTCAGGAGAGGCATGTTGAGGGCATGTTTAGCATTGCCTAGGGCAGAGCAGTTACTCTGTATCCAAAGCCTGTTTCCAAGGCAGAAATGCCCTCTTCCAGTTCCTCAGAGATATACCATCTCAGGAGTAGGTATAGTAATGAGTAGACCCATAGAGGTCCATGATAAGGCCCGAGTAAGAATGGCAGTGTTGACCAAAACTCTGAGTTCTTGGCCAGCCTAGCTGCAACCCCTTCCTCTCAACCTCAGGATATGGAACAAACTACGGCTGCCCACAAATCTCAGGATACAGCAGGCCACTCCAAGAAGCCCCTTGTATTCACTGTAGAATGTACTGGCATCTCATTAGGGACTCCTTATAAGGCAGGCACCCAGTGGCGTCACCAGACTGGTGCGGCTGGTGTGGGCTGCATTGGGTGATGTGCTCCATATGGGGTGATGCGCCGGAGGAGTTTGACTGTCCTTTGGCAGGCCCCAGGCATCAGCATGTCCATTCAGGCCTGCTCCAAGGTGGAGCAGCAGCCAGAAGCTGCCACTTGTCCTCAGAGCTGGCCCAAACATCCTGCTGAGATGCACTGCGCAGAAACACACTGAGCATGCCGAACAGCTTCAGAGGAGACTTCTTTAGAGCAGAGGAAGTCTGCGCTCTGCACGGCCTCTGCACGTCCATTCGGCCTCACACAGGAGGCGGAGCGGCAGCCGAATGGTTTCAGAAAGAGAACTGCACAGGCTCCAATTCTGACGCCTGCACATTCTCCTTTGAAGCCAAAAGATTTCAGAAAAGTTCTCCACAGGTGTCAGAGATGGTGCCTGTGCAGTACTCTTTCTGAAGCCAGTTGGCTTCAGAAACAACTGCGCAGGTGTCAACTCTGACAACTGCGCAGTCCAGGTGGGGGGGGTGCACGCATCCCAGGGGTGACACACAGACTTCCACACCAGGTGATGCGCAGAGTCGTGTCACCACTGTAGGCACCACAGCTGTTCCTTGTTCAGTGTGATCTGAGGGGTGTCTCCTCAGGAGCAAGTCTTCCCCATGTGTCAATTACTCAAATGCTGTGGAGCAGTTAGGGCAGCCCAGGCTTCCTGACTCTCTGGATGCAGCATAACTTTCTGCTTTGGATACAGAATAGTTAGGAGAGAGCAGTTAGGGCAGAGCAGGCTGAACTTGCTAAGGATTGTGCCCATAATCTTTCAAGACTTATGGATGCCAAGTTTTATATGTTATTATTAATTTGTTGGACTTGTCAGGGGTCTGTCCCCATCAGAAGACCCATACAGTTGTACTAACCTCTGAACCCTTCAAAACCAGTTGACTGCCTTTTACTTTTGCTGGTTTCCTGGTTTTGCTGCCTTTCACTTTTACTTTTACCAGTAAGCTTAGGATGCTGAACATTGTAGATCTTTCCCCCAAAGTCTGTAGCAACTTGGTGCCAGTACTGTGTGTGTACGTACGCATGCACATGTGCATGCACACATGCGTAGGTTTAGTTTGGGTTTATTTTGGAAAAAAATATGCCAATCCTATTTCAGGATTTCTCAGAAAGAGGTTTTCCATTTTCAATCTGTTTCAAGGACCTGAGAGGAAACACATTTATTTCCACCGTTTTCTGCTAGAAAATAAATGCTACTTATGTTTCACACTCCTGTTTCTGTCACAACATCTGATCTGAAACCTGGTCTGGGACAATGGTGGAGGGAATTGAAACAGAAGTAACTTCCTCTCTGCTAACAGTTGTGCAGTCCCAGCAGTGCTGTGCAAAATTGGATTGGTGGCTTGGGTTCAAAAGATAGAGGGTTGTGGGTTGCAATGCAGATGGGAGATCAGGCTCAGCCCTCAATCCTGACTGACAGCACAAAACTAGGGCTGGGATAAATGGGCACACGACATCCAAAACAACATTTTGGAAAACCTCCTGGTTTTGATTTGAAACCAAGATCACCAACTTGGTGTCACAAAGGCACATTGTAGACAATGAACATCCATTGTTTGGGTCTTCTCTGTAGTGATTTTCAGAGGACAGCAGCCTTCTTCCATCAAGTGCTGTATATTTCATAAGCCTGGAGCCACAGCGGTGTCACAAACAAGGATTTCTCATTGTGACACACGACGGCATTTTGCATTACTGTTAGCAACAAGAGCTTTGACCTGTCAGATCAAAGGAACAGAGAAATCTGAAAGAGTCAGGTTTACTGAGTACTGAATTCTTTACGTAGCACTCATGTTCCTTGTTAGTTTGTATTTTGTCCTGTCATTTCAGCCAAGAAATGGATGGAAAGTTTTCTTTTGCCTTATGCATTATGAAGCAAAGTTCACTCTGATGTAAATCGTGTACACTGCAGACAGTTTCAGAGCAGCTGCTTGGGGTAGAAAACCAAGTCGTATTTTGATCTTCTGATACAAATAGTAGCCCAGGCATGCTGAGGAGTTCATTCATCATTAACAGGCTGAAGCAAAATTAACATAGATGCCTTGGGCAAACAAGCTCATCTGAAAGAGTCACAGTCTCTGCAATCTTCAGGCACCTGGAGATATTGTTTTTGTCATGGTGGAGAAAGAAAGCAATTGTCCAGCCACTTCCACTGGTATCATCCTGCAGAATTCAGTGCAAACATGAAGTCAATCTTCCCCTTAGGCTGCAGAATTTAAGCTGTTTTCTGCACAGCAAGCACTCCCATTGACCTCAATGATTCTGCCTCAAAATGTGTAGTTTGAGAATTGGAGCCTAATAGCCTAACCCTTTTAAGCCACTCGCATTAAGAGAACCCAATGGAAACTTCAGTATCCGTATAGCAGTTTTTTTGGGCACGGCTTGACTACTGTGTCTCATTTCACTCATTTCATTACACTCATTTCATGAGGGGAGAAAGAGAAAGAAAAGTCCTTTTTCATGGGACATCCTCTTGTCCTGCTGGTATCACAGGAACCGGTGGAAGTCCAGGCTACACAATACATTTGGGAGTTCATGGCAGAAACTCCAAACAGCATCTCATGGGGCATAAGAGACACAGTCAATATGGAAGGAGGTTCTCCTTAACATACCCAGTTGAAATGGATCAGGTCTGCATCTCATCTATGCGCACAATCCTAACCATTTCTACTCAAAAGTAAGCCCCATTCCGTTCAATGGGTCTTACTCCCAGGAAAGTGTTTTTTTAGGATTGCAGCCTTAACCATTGCTTTTAATTAATAGTTTTACACATTCGCCCAAAGTCCACATATTCATTGTAAAAAAGCAACACTTTGAGGAGAGCAGGCTTTACACACATGTTCATCTCTATTTTTAGTGGAATAAGAACGGTTATGAACTGAACTTGCCTGCATGACTTTGAAGCTTGCTTATCAAGGAACACAAGCAACCTTCATTATTGTCCAACAACTGAAGGACAGCAGAAGTGAGCGATATTATTTGGCTTTCTCCCCCCCCTCCCACAACAGATGGACAGCACAATCCTTTGCTGCTCAGAGTGTCAGGACTCCTGCAATGCTGAAAGAGCTGCTGTGGTATCCTGAGCACTACCACACAACTGGGAGCTTCTCAGGAGAAAGGGACTTTCATCCCATTCCCCCAAGTAGCTTGCAATGGAGCTACTAAATTCTGCATCAGCATGAGTGGCACTATACAGAGGCTCTGGATCTGGCAAAGATCCAGCCACCCACCATCAGTACTTTGCCACATCAGGTGGCAAAGATGTGACACCCACCATCAATACTTTCCTACGAGTCTTTTCCTTTTAAGTGGCAAGATCTAGTTTTGTGTGAAATGGTGTTTTATGATAAAATGAGGGATTATGTTTAAAGAAGTGCCAAATATTAAGAGAACCTTCTGTCTTAAAAAAAAGTCTTATCTCAATAGACCATTCAACATGTCAGGAAAAAAGCCAAACATGAAGCCCCTTTTCAGGATTTACAGCTGAATAAGAGCTTTTAAGGCTGTACAACTGATGGTTCTTTTTTGGGCAATCAGTACATTTTGTTTGTCCTGAGAAAGCCAGAAACAATTTGGATTTCCATAAGAATAAAAGCAGTCTCACTTTACCAGCTCAAGGAATAGAAACTATTCCCATAGCAACATGTAGAAGGCCACTTCTTAAGGACATATTCGTATTGGTTTCATGACCTTCAGCATAGCTGTTTTTCATAAGGATATTGATCTGTACTATGAAAAAACTAAGTGTAAAGGTCTACATGAATTTTCTTTTCTTAAAAAAAACTCAAGACATTTATGAAAGATGTCAGATGCAATTTGATGTCTTTTGGGCTCAATTTCCACCTTTCCCTTGATATTATGTATATGTGTTTTCTCTGAAGTATCATAAATTGGAGTGACTATACACACACACACACACACACACACACACACAGAGAGAGAGAGAGAGAGAGAGAGAGAGAGAGAGAGAGAGAGAGAGAGAGAGAGAGAGAGAAGTGCCTTCTGGAGGCATGTTTGTTACATGAAACATTCTTTACGTGAAGCTGATTTTCCCATAGGAAATAATGGAAACTCAGATGATTGCTTCCACAACCCAAAAATATTCATATAAAAATGTTAACTGGATATAAAATGATGACAAAACACTGGAACTGAATTCAAAACATGTGCTCAATGTGCATGATTATATGAAGTCTACTTAGGCTGCAATCCTAAAGACACTTTCCTTGGAGTTAGCCCCATTTAACACAGTGGGGCTTATCTCTGGGTAGACATGGTTAGGAGGCTGCAATCAAAGGAACTTTCTTCTGAAATCAAAGACACTTTCAAAGTGTCTCCCCACTTTCTCCTTCTCTCCATCCTGAGCCTCTCTCTCCCCTGCTCCCTTCTGCCTGGCCCTGAGCTGCTTCCCTCTTCTCCACTGCTCTTCTCTCCCTCTGCCCAGTGGATGCCCGGCCACAGTAGGAACAGTGCAGAAGTGTTGCTTTCACTCTGGGCAGGTGTGCTAGGCAGCCCTGGTGCTTTTTAAAAGGGCTGCCGGCCAGCGTGCCTGCCAACAAGTTTGTTTGTTACATGAAGCACAGTTTGTTACATGAAGCAGAATCCTAGTGAAATTTTTGTTTGTTACATGGAACATACTTTACGTGAGACGTTTGTTACGTGAAGGCACCACTGTGTGTGTGTGTATGTGTATGTATGTATGTGTGTGTACACACACACACACACACACACACACACACACACACATGTGCCCCTTTGGAGAGAATCTGCAGATTGGATAGTGGAGTTTGCATTGTGCCAAGGTCACCCACTGATTGCCCAATACCATGGTCCAGTTCAGTTGATATACATCTTTGCATCATGCGACAGGAAAAATAGATGTCCATACATTTCCTCCATTTTTGTGTATGGTCCCACCACCACCAAATCCGTATTTTAGAATAGCATTCACATCCCAATCTTAACATACCCTGGTCCCTGAAGCAGGAAAGCCAGCTGGCCTGTGTTGCATCCAGAGCAGAGCTGAACCAGGTTACAAAGCAACTCAGAATGCAATTCTAACCAACTTTCCAGCATGAAGGTAAAATCTATACAGGTCCAAGGTAAGGAAGCAAATATTCCCTTATCTTGAGGGGGCCTCCATAACCCTAAACCCAAATTCAGTTGCAGCACATGCCCCATTGGCACAGCTATGTGACAGCTGCAAAGTTGGTTATGATTTATACCACAGATGGGCACAATCCTCATTTATACTGGAACAGGCAGGCCAGCATGCCTGCACTGTATCCAGTGCAGGTTTTGTGCGACAAGAGGCTCTCCAACAAAATCAGCAGCACCAGTGGCATAACTAATGATCATATAGCCTGGTGCAAAGCTAAAATATTGTCCCAGAAGTTATGTCACAACCAGAAATGTCATTCCTAGGTATTTTTTTAAAGAAAATTGAGGGAAAACCTACCTCCTCCTTCTCAGCAATTCATTTGCGATGCTAAGTGGCATAGTAAAGCACCTATTTGCTATCTGGCATAAGATTTTGTTGCACCCCTCCCTCCTGCCACTGCAACAACAAAATCAAATTTAATTAATTTTTTAAAAGAAAATTGTGTCCCTTATTGATTAGGAAAACTGTGCTGGGGCAAAGAGGAATGGTTATTCTTTCTCTGCTAAATATAAGAGGAGCACCACTTAGAAGTGCCTGTATACCCAGTTAGAATGGGTCACTGTATTAAGATGTATGTATATAAAAGTGAGAGCTGAGTCATGTCAACACCTTATTAGTTCCATTCAGCTTCAGAATTACATCTCATTGGCTCTCAGAGCAATCAGTCTCATGGGAAAGTTTTGAGTTAAGAAAATCCACTTTTTTCTATAGGCTTTTGTGTTTTTGTTCTCTGGTTATTTGGCCATAACCCTTGATAGTATACTGATATTCCAATGCAGTTTGTTTCTTTGCATTAAATTACCTTTCCAACATTATATAACACAATGGTATTATTCATACATACCCCATTTTCACTATTTTAGCCACTAGTGTCAAGCTCAGCTTGTAGCCCCCCTAAAGCTTGTAGCCCTGTGCAAGTGCACCCCTTGCACCCACCAGCTACACCACTTTCTCTGTCTTTCAGAGAAATACTAACTGCATCTTTAGGCCACTGGCTCAAACTAAGGAAAGAATAAGTTCACGTGACCCGGTATAGGTTCAGGTCACCCATAAGTCAGGTCCTATGTGCCAGATACTGGTATCACTCCCTCCTAAGCCCGATCTTTCTACCTGCCCATCTGCTGCCTCTTCCCCCACCCCTTCACTGAGCAATTTTCAACAGCCTTCCAACACCCAAGAGTTCCCTGGAAAATAGCTTGAAAACCAGTGATCCATCAAATCTGAGATAATTTGACAATTGGTATGCCACAGTATTTTTCATCAGCTAACATTTGCTAGATGAATTATTGGAAATTGGCAAACAATTCTGACTCATTTGCGCTATTGTAAGTTAATCCACTGTTGCTGGAAGTTTTTGAAATAGAGAACAGCATGTTAAAGAGGTCAACAGGGAATTATACAAGGTTGCTTGAAGGACTTAGGGTCACCTGTGATGAATGCCACAGGGAGAGCTGAAATAAAACGCAATTATGGCGAACAATAATCTAAAAGCGAGAGGTTGATTGCTACCAATTTTAAACACTGTCGCTTCAGCAGGACGGAAGACTAAGGATTCAGTTAGAATTCACCGAAACCTGTTATCAGCGAGGTGAGCTTTAAATTGGAAAGCAATAACTTGTTTCCAAATGTTCTAGACTCTCTGGGACCTAGAGTTTTATTGTACAGAAATAAAAAATTTATTTCCAAAACGTTCTATTTCCAAAATGTCTATTTCCAAAAACGTCTAATAGGTGTATGTGGCTTGACTCTTAATATAAATGTCATAAATGGAATATAAAATCACCTGAAATTTTGGTACCTGAAATTAGAATGTGTTGTATAATTTTCTTAAATCTTATCATAGTGATTTATCATACATACACTCTGTATTTTTCCACATAGTTTTGCAATTCCTCTATTCTTGTAACTCCCTGATTGTCTTTTTGACTCATAAAAAAATTTAGGTTGATTAAAGGTTTTCCTACAACTGGATTCCCATTCAAACTTCAAGCATACATACCCCAATCAACAAGCAATAACCCAACCATTAAGCTAATCACCAAGTAATAAACCAACCATTAAATCATGCACCAAGCAATATGCTGCCATTGTTTACCTCCAGCCTGCCAGTAGGCACTAATCTCTCCCATCCTATAAAAGAGAAGTCCTCCACAAAACTCTCCTGCCATATAGTTAATGAAAGTTAACTATATAACACTTGGAAACTTTTTACTATTTTTCCTTCTTAAACCCTCTGCCTTTAGTGATTAGCAGCTGCATGAGAGAACAGGGACCTCTAAAATCTTTGCCTAGAATCTCCTTTTTTCTGATTTTTCTCAGTGAACCAAATATCTATGCCAATAAAGGTAAACTGAACTAAACTGAGTGTACTAAAATACACTTCACACGCAGCCACCGGGAGAGTTAGATGCACTGTACACAATCATTAGAAGAACCAAGAAATATTTCTTTGTTATTTGCCCACCCCCACAGTGGCTTACCTGCTATGGGGCTATTCCGGGGCCTCCAGAATGTAGCTATTCCGGGGCCTCCAGAAGTGAGCTGGCTCCAGAAAATTGTGGGTTGAGATTTGCAACTGCCAAAAAGCAAGTTGTGCTGCTGGAACACAAGTTCCAATGGCACAGCAGGTCCATAAGATTGGTTCATGTGAAATTGGTTTCCTATGTGATGTCAGCTGTTGACTTCGTCTACTTTTGCAGTGTCAAACAGAAAACGGATAATTTCCTCCTAATTAGCCTAGATAACTTGATGAGCGTAATACTCAAGAAATATGTGCTAACACAGAGAAATAAAAGTGAGTACTGATTAAACTTTATTCCAAGTTATGTATCTCAGTCATCCACAGAGACTTGAATTCTCCTTGATATCTTCAGACTTATCCTTAACAGATAGTTTTAATGTAGAGTTGGAGTGGCATCTGAATTTCTTTTTGCAATGTTCAGTGATGTACTGAAAAACTGAAAGGAAACTTTATGTGATCATTAGTAAGTTTTTCAATTTATAATTGGAGTGAAGGAGCAAAACAGCCCCCCAAGCCCTTAGAATGCCAAGACTTTTCTGAAGAGATAATTTTAATTTTTTTGTTGTAGAGTAAATAGTTATATTTTTAAGTCTGTTTTCTTTCAGAAACCCCTGGGAGAAAAGAAAAGAAAGAGGGAGAGAGATATTTTTTATATCATTGTTCTGAAGGTGTTTTTGCCACTACTCCTATGCACTGATTACATTACTATGAGCACAATCCTGACCATGTCTGCTCAAAAAAAGCCCCATTGTGTTCAGTGGGTCTTACTCCCAAGAAAGTGTCTTTAGGATTGAAGCCTTCTGCTATTTTTGAAAATATGGAGCATATGGACTGTGAATATTAGGCACAATCCTAAGCAGCACATGTGTGTGATCTCTTGGGGCCCACTATTGAAACACACTTGTTCAAGCACTCCATCTACCCACAAACTACATGCACGTTATTCCCCACTCAGTTTGGAGAGGTAAGAAGCTGTCTAAGCCTTCAGACCTTGGCATTTAGCCAACAATTCTGCAGCTGATTTACACTAGTTGTGATTTGCAGGGTGCTAAAGAGATATCTTCATACGAGCAAGTGTATTAAACAGGAGCTAAGATGTAAATCATCTATTTATTTATTTAAGATATTTTTAGCCGACTTGACAATTTGTAAACATGTTTCCAAAGCAACAGATGAACAAAAGCAACCAAACAACAAATAATTAAAGGCAACATTATTATAAGAAACAGTAGATGGCAACAGCTAAAAGCAAGATAGGAAACACAATTTAAAACAGTGGAATATACCGTAATCACTCAGTTCCAAAACTTTCTAGACAGTGACAAAATACACACCTCTTCACCCAACGGGTTCCAAGATGCTGGTCCCCCTTTCAGCTCCCTCCACAGTGACACAGTATATGCAATATCAACTAGTTATACCAGCCCTTCATTTCAGCAACTCATTTTGGGCCAGACCCTCTGCAAAAAAAAAAAAAAAAAAAATGCTTGTAATTTGTAGACTGTAGAGGTCTAGAACAATCTTTCCAGTTGGCAATTGCAACAATAATTTGCTTTTTTCTGCTGGAAATTGCTGTCTGCTTATATTCACCTACACAAAGCCTGTTTCTCAGGAAAATTCCCAACAGCATTTTTTTTAACTGCAGAAAGTTTTTTTAAACCCCTAAAACAAGCAAAGAAAGCTCTTACCTCATCCTAAGATAAGTGATCAGTAGCCTGTGGCTGAATAAAATGTATTTGCTGGGATAAACATTTCTCCTGGGACCTTATTACTTTTTGTGCAGCGATGACAGGCTTCCATTCCAGATCAGAAACTTGTGTCCAGCTAATCAATATGGATTCTGATAAATCCAAAGAAAGGGGGGAATAAGAACATTTTCCAAGTAACAAGTATCTGCAAAGAAATCTTAAGGTATTTCTGTCAGTCTCCTTTTCAGCTGCGTAATAACTGCTGAAGCCTAAAGCTAGAAAAGATTTTGGTCCTTGTTTACCATCTCACTCAGTATTCTTGCATACTTTGAAAAAAAATGAAATAGATAGTATTTCTACATAAAAGAAATAAAGTAAACATTATTTTGAAAAGAAATATTTAGAATTCTTTCTCTTATGGAAATAAATGCAGTAGGCTGTAGGTTGGCTTTTAATCTTTAGATATAATTTTCTAATATCTGAACCCCAAATAGTTCACACTGAAGGCTCCATTTAGAACACATTGCTATTGGCATAGATGCTAGAGCCAAGCTAATCTAATAACTTTAGGGTACATATTAAAATTGGTGCTGAATATCTGTTTCTGTTATGTTTTGGATGCTAGTGACAACAATTGCTTGAAAGAGCCTGAAGGTTTTCTGGCACCATCACCCTTCTTAGCTGGCAGGCCTACTTATCAGTCTAATGAAGATATCTGAAGGGTTCATGCGCATACAAATGAATTTTTGATGCTGGGCCACACATTTGCACATATCATTAGGTTTCACTGGCATCACAAGGCTGAGCTTTTTGGCAGAAGAACCTGTATAAATATTTGGGCTGAGAGCATTAATGAAAGCATCTAATAATGGATGGAAGACTTCTAGGGAAAAAAGATCAATCATATTAACATGTTCAAGCAGTGAGAGTCTTACAGAAAAAGAGAGCGCAGAAAAACTGATGGCCTAATATCATTCAGGGTGAGAGTGGTTCGGCAGTGGAACAGATTGCCAAGGGAGGTGGTGGACTCTCCCTCACTGGGGATCTTCAAGCAGAGGCTCGACGAGCACCTGTCAGGGATGCTCTAGGGGAATTTCCTGCTGCAGGCAGGGGGTTGGACTAGATGACCTACTAGATCCCTTCCAACTCTATGATTCTATGATTCTATGTATGTGCTAGAAGAATATGCAATCCTGATGCATGGAAAGTGCTTTGTATCAGTATTAGTAACTAACATGTTGGTTGTAAGACTGGGGCCTTCCTGTGTACTCTGTCAACTGATGGGGTGTCCTCCAATGGCGGCATAGATGAGAGGTGCAGGGGGTAGCAAATGTATCAGGCAGAAAGTAATAGGGAGATAATCAGCTGAGCTTGAAGTAGCCAAAATTGCAAAAACCTTGGTATTTTCAAATTATACTCTCATGTATTATACAATTCAATATGAAATTATAGAATGCAGTGAAACAAACCACACTAAAATATCTCTATTCTATGAAAGGTTATGGTTAAATAACCAGAAAATAAAACACAACTGCATTATGCCACAAAAACTGAATTTTCTTAACTCAGAACTGACCAGTGAGACTGATTATTTCACAATTATTCCACAATTATTAATTAATAATCCCACAATTATTATATTATTATGATATAGCAAAGAACCAATACAGTGTTAATATGAGTCACTTCTCATTTCCATGTATTGTAATACAGTTATTGTGTTACCTGCGGGTAAATAGGAACTTTTTCAAATCTTATATTTAAGCAGGAGGAGGAGAATTGCCCCCTTCACTGCAGCACAATGTCTCTAACCAATATGTTTTATTTATTTACTTAATTAAATTTGATTTTGTCATGTGGAGGGGCTACAAAATTTTCTTTAATCTCAAGTAGCAGATGCCTTAGCTCACCATTAGCTGGAGGGAGATGGTGAAACAAGTGGGAGGGAAGCTAATGCGAGGAAGAGGCAGATTCTCACCTATTTTGATTTTTTTTAAAAACATAGATGTGACATCATTTTCAAGGAATCATCTTGAGCTCGACACTTGGCTACACAATCATTAGCTATCTACTGCCCACCAGGTACGTCTCACACAAAGGATAGGGAAAGGAGGGGGAAGAGATGGAAGGACAGTTCAAGCACAGAAGGGGACTAAGAGCACAATCCTAACCATGCCTACTCAAACAAAAGCCCCATTGCATTATATGGATTGTACTCCCAGGAAATTGTCTTTAAGGTTGAAGCTTATGATTAATTGTGCTAGTGAGCTCAATACCCTCACTCCCTTCCAGAGTTCATGCGATATCAGTGGCACAGGTCTGAGTTAACCCTAATAGCTGGGGTCATAAATGCCCCTTACCCCAAGTAGACCTCCAGCAGCTCCTCCAGATGTGGGAATAGGTGGCACAATGTGGCACAATATTTGTGCACAATAGATGTGGCACAACAGCATTGCCACACAGAGATTTAGGTTAGAGTGGACTGCAAAATGTTGTTCTGCAGACAGTTGATTCATTGTAAGGAACTAACATGTAAACAGATGCCTGAAATTTTCAAAGGTGGATTCATGTCATTCCAAACAATAAAAAAAAACTTGAAAATTTCAATGGAATTTAATTTGAGCAAATTGTTTAATCATATTTAAGTGAGTTGAGCCATTTATATATTAGCCTGCTTAATTATAGTTATAATCCCTCATTATCTAATGATGTTCTCTAATTTGTCAGGTTACAGAATATAGTGCAGCAATTATTTTCTTAGCTGAGTCCATCTTTTAGTCCAGTCCTATTGGCTGTAAGTGTTGGCAGAACATGTGCTCTACCAGCATTTGCTAGGAAAAAAGCTGTAAACAGCTGTAAATGCGGCATGCTGGACAGAATGTATTTTCAGCCCTAGGGGGTCTGGGCTTTCCTGCATGTGTCTCTGGAACTATAGGGGCCCACCAAAACAGGTAAGATAGCAGGGAAGGAGGAAAGGGTGGGGAGACAGAGGGGTGACAAAGGGATTAGGTTAGGCTGGAATCGATAGATGGCAGCAGTGCTGCTAATTTCCTATTCCCCTGCTAGGCATCAGCGCACTGCATTTGACCAACTGAAATTTATGCCAAACAGCTGGTGCAGATCTGAGTAAACCTATTTGGAACTGCAGCATGGTGGAGTAGGAGAGTGAAAAAGTTGTTTCCTTACCTCTCTATTCCTGCCTGGTTCTTGGTTGGACCATTCCAGCATAGTGAAACACTAAGGTATTAGGCTGAAATTGATATCTGAAATATTACTACCTTTCATCATAGGGCATGTTACTGGGCTTTCAGGACAAGTGAGGAATCTGCCACCCTGAGCTCCTTGGAGGATGGGTGGTTGAAAAACATACTTGTAACGCTATCATAAAGAAGTACACATTATGTGAAATAGCCATCTAGTTACACTGATGTTGCAAATGGTTGAACTCATTCTACAAGGATGTTCTGCCATAGGCTGAACATAACATCCTTTTAACACAGTTGGCTTTCTTCTGAGTAAGCATGTGTAGGACTACACCAATAGTAATTTCACTAACTAAAACTTAGGGGCATTGACCTTTCCAGCAACCTAATAAGCTAAATTGTTCTTACAAAGCCTTTCCTCCTCTTGAAATCTCATTATTTTTATTGGAATTTTTCCAAAGAAAATGCTAAGGGGATTCTGGGCTTATGTTTATGTCCTGGAAAGTTTAAGGCTGCTAGATGTTTTGAAATGTTTTACAAATGGGGGAAAGGAAAATTTAATTTGCTGTTTGGGATGACTGCTACCTGCCCAAATATTCAAACCCTTACCACTTGCTTTCAGAGCCATTCCATTCTAGGCAGTGAGAGCAAAGTGGAGGAGATGCATCTTTTAGCTTTTGCCACCTGGAATGGCCCTGTAGGTGGGGTACAAGGCCTGCTTCCATACCATACTGAAGCACCTGCAAAACCCAGGAAAGCTACTGGTTGCACCCCTGAAAGGGTGACACTACATTCAAAACCCATACCTGCCATCTCAGAGGCGGATGCCCCTCCTCACTTCATTGATGAGCAGCCCTGAAAGAGATAAAAATACAAGAGAGTAAACAATTACGCCTTTCTTTTACTGCCTTTTCAGGAAATGTTTAGCCACCTAACAATAGAAACAAAATATATATTGAAAAGGAACTGTTTCTTTCTCAAACCTCGTAGGTTGTCCTGTTTTCACAGAAAGATTACTCCATACTTGCAGCACTGATTGCTATGTTGCAAGTATGCTCTGATTGAAATTTCAGCTCCACCATAGGTTGACTTGGGCATCTGTGGCCAAGTCATTTATTAGTAAAAAGGCATCCTGGTGAGGCAGGTTCAGGACACCAATGAACCCAGTAGGACTTACTTGTGAGTAGATATGAATAGGATTGTGATGCAAGGCTGCCATCCTAGATACATTTAAGTAGGAGATAGTCCCATTTGGTTGGATTCAATTTCTGAGTAGACATGCCTAAAATTGATCTATTGGTATAACAAATTATGGTAAAAAGAGTCATTTTTAATAAATATACATTTTTATCAGATCTCTAAAAAGTATTTATGGCACCATGATAGGCTAAAATGAAATAATCTTCTTGGTATCTTGCTGAATGATTTAGGGCACAATCTAACCATCACTTGGGCCAGAGCAGATCTCTTGTGCCAGCCAAGTACCCTTGCAAACATACCATAAAGCACATTTTTACCACAGAATAAATAGTGCGGCAGTCACAAGGAAGTGTCCTGGCCACTGCACCAGATCCAGCCCCGGCAGAGTACTTTGGCCTCAGCTAAGCTTAAAGTGATACCGATCCCGGTAGCCCCATTGAGACTGCAGTTGCTGTTTCCAGATTAAAGGGGAAAGTTTCCCCTTTCCTTGGGGCAAGCCATTAGCTGTCTGAAACTTGTACTGGCTGTCAAAATCGGAAAGGATACAGCCTCAAAAGGGATATAATTATCCTCAAAAGGGATATCAACCTCAGAAAGGATATCTCAAAAAGGATATTGAGGAAATGGAGAAGGTTCAGAGGAGAGCAACTAAAATGACTGATGGTCTACAGGGGTCCACAACCCCCAGTCTTCCAGCAACCTCTTGCCCACCAGATTGTGCCAGTACTGAGCCCCAGACCAGAGGTAGGAGCCCTGGAGGCACTTAGCCCTGGCCCGGTCCAGTTGCCTTCAGCTGGGGTGAATGATGCAAACGCGGCCCAATTGCTGAGCTGTGCCTGCACAGTTCACCCTATCTGTAGGGCAAACTGCGCAGGTGCAGCCAAGCAGCAGGGTCGCACCTGCACAGTTTGCCCCAGCTGAAAGGCGAGCCAAGCTGTGCCTGCCCAGCTTGCCTTGCAGCCGGGGAGAACTTTGCAAGCGGGGGGCCAAGTCCTGGGGTGAGGGCAAACTGAAATTTTTTCAGTGGGTTGAAAAAATTTCACAAGGTTGAGGACCATTGGTCTAGGATACCTTCTATATGAGGAAAGGCTATAGAGCTTGGAGCTCTTCAGTCTAGAAAAGAGGCGCTTGAGGGGGGACATAATTGAGATGTACAAAATTATGCAAGGGATATAGTGGATAGGGAGATGCTCTTTTCCATTTCACTTAACACCTAAACTACGGGATCTCAACTAAAATTTAATGTTGAAAATATTTCTTTACCTAGCGTAAAGTTGATCTGTGGAACTCCCTGCCACAGGATGTGGTGATGGCATCTAGCCTCAATGCCTTTAAGAAGGGATTGTACAAATTCCTAAAGGAAAGGACCATTATAGGTTACAAGCCATGAGGGATGTGTGCAGAGATGGATAACCTCAAAATGCCAGATGAAAGGGAGAACATGGGCTCTGCGACGCATCTGGTGGACACTGTATGATTCAGGAAGCTAGACTAGATGGCCTTTTGCCTAATCCAGTGAAGGCTCTTCTTATGTTCTTATGACCTGCCTGCAACTTAAGATGGTGCTGTTAATTTTTCAGCAGATATTTTTTAAAAGGAACATTTGGAGATGACTACCAATAACCTTGGGAAGAAAAAAATGGATGAGTGAAGTGGAAGTGTATGCTAGCAACATACAGCTGATTTAAAAAAAAAATAAGGTGCAATGGTGGTAACAGAGCAAATTGTTAGAATATAATTGTCTCCATTTTAGAATGAGGATCTAAAAGTTGCCATTTTTTCAGGAAGATTTGAGAAGCAATAGGTTGCAAGGTACAGAAATAATGGAAACATAAGCATGTTCCTCCAGCATATTTTCTAGTGCCATCAGGTTCGTCCATGTGCCCTGTGTGCACGTGTGCATGCGTGTGTATAAAATGAAAATTACAAAGATTATTACGAAGATAATGCAAATTATAATAAATACAACTCCCATAGGTTCCTTTGCTAAGGCTAAGATTATAAATGTATTCTGAAATACAGGAGTCTCTGTGCTTGATTAAAATTAATTTTATCTCCATAAGGAGCAGATAAAATCCTGGCTTGTTACTGGACTTTAATTTGCTCCATTTAAAATGCAGTTTTAAAGAGACCAAAATACTGCTTAGATATTAGTTATTTTTATTCAATTTTTTGCTTGCACTGCAATGCTGTTTTCTAGAATCTAGTGATACATTTCTACAAACAGATGCAAAAATATATCCTTTCATTTTTCTAATGTTATTTTCACATCTCTGTTTCTCTGTTATCCTTTTACACATGCACACACGTACACCCTTCATTTTCAACCAGCATTGCAGTTCTTTTGCCTGCACTGCCGTTACCTGTCGACTCGAAAGAATTAAAATAAACTACACAATAGAAGTAACTTTTTTAACATAGGACAGAGGTAAAATACACTTATACAAATCCATAGTATAGTTACATTATACAGTTCTGATCATCACATCATAAGAAAGATATTGTAGAGTTGGAAAATGCACGAAAGTGGACAACCAAACTGATCAGAAGCTGGAGCACTTTTCTGAGGAAGAAGGGCTACTATGTCTGAAGCTTTTTACCTTGGGAAAAAAGATGATTAAAGCATATCATGACAGATACTCATAACATTTTGCAGAGGAGAGAGAGAGAGAGAGAGAGCATTCTGAGGATCAAAAAGGGAAGGGAGAGATTACCATCTTAAGGTGGTGTTCTTAGGGGGAGGCCTGATGGGCCCTGGGTATCACCTTCAGAGGTGACACACTCGGGGTGACTGAAATTTTAAAGAAAATTGCTACAATTGCTAGAATCTTTTGCAGAAGTCCCATCAAGACAAATAACTTTGGATGTATATTTTCCTGTTGAATCCAAAGAAAAAAGCAGCTTTGAAATATCTCATTCCTATCAAAGGTTATGACCAAACAACTAAAACCTTAACCCCCCCGCCCCAAATAAAACAGGTGTAATAGGTAAGATTATTTTTAAAGATGAAAATATTATTTAATATCTAATTAACTGTACTGATAGTGATAATAATCAGTTAAATAATTTTGACAAATGCAGGTAACAAAAAAAATTGAAGGCTCCAGGTGCTAGGTTTGCAATTGTACTCTTTTCCCCCATTGGTATAGTCACACCAAAAAGTTCTGTTCCTATGGCTCAGATGAACAAGAAACAACTGAGCATGGTTGATGCTCAACGCTTTCTATAGTAGCCGAGGATCTGTGACTTCCCATTTAAAGTGAAAATGTGCCCCAGGTCTCAATAAGTTGCACTGGCAACTCAGCCAGCACAAAGATTTGGGAGACATGGGGAGGATAGGCATTTTGGGGTGGGATGGATGGGTGGTGAGTGAGCAGCCAGAGACTGTGAGGTCAGGTTAGGACCCAGTACTCATGCTGGATCCAAATCCTGTTCCTGGGCATGCTGTGATTTGATTCCTTGGGCTGCTCAGATTTATACTGCCACAGATCTGAGTAGGCCCATTGAGGCTGCTGATGCATTAGCCAGAGAAAGGGAAAAAGTTTCCCCTTCCTCCAGCAAAGCATAGAAGCTGTCCCAAATTTGCATTGGATGCAGCAAAGGTTCACCAGTCTGCCTGCCCCACCACAAGTTAGGATTGTGCTGCATTTCATTTTAGCCACACTACATCCATTTCATTTGTTTGCAATGGTGACATGATTTTCTATAGAGGTAGTCCTCACTAAACATGAATAGTTCAGTAGCTAGAAACCACCACAATGCCACTGGAACATTTTGCACATAGTGTGCACTGCCACTGAGCATGAATTCCACTGAATCCTGACCTCCTTCCCTGGCCTGATCCATTTTCATGTACCAAGGCAGACTAGCACTAGTGATATCACTGGTGCAGATTCAAGTTAACAAATAGCAGCAGTGGCAGGCTTACATGGAGGGAACAATCTTCCTTTCCTGAAGTGGGCTCAACTGGTCATAAACCCCCCCTACACTAGGTCCACACTAATACCACTGCATCACTGTACAGGGATTTACAATTGATTGAGCACCTCATTACCTAAATATTGGTGCCATATTCCATTTTATGGAGCTGACAGCACAATCCTAACCCCTTGATTAGGCCAGCACATATCCCTAACATAGGCCTGGGGTTATCACAGATTGCCATAAAGCACTTCTGTGCCACTCTTGGGGAAGTTAGGTCAGTGCTCAGACGTACGATGGCCTCCCCATGACTCCCCATGCACCCCAAGGCTCCCCCTTAGACTAGTAGAGGAAAGGTGAGGGAATTTCAGAAGCAGTGTTTGGAAAGTCACTAGAAAATTGTGCATTGCAGCATGGAAAAAAATGAGTAGTTGTAAATAATTGAAAAAAAGTTTTCAGCAATTATAAAGGTTGCTTGATCTCTTCAAGCAAATCTTTCCAGTCAATTCACTTGCTACATAGTTATTCATACATACGGTTTAAGCATGACAATAATTTTCATGACCTTTTCATACTAAATGGTGAATCTGAATGCATTCCATATGGTTCAGAGAACTCACCAGGGAATTCTGGGAAATTATGACACAAATGAGTCAGGCATATTTGCATATGGTGTCTACTCAGTGAACAAATTGTACTTTTATATTTAATTAGGATGAATATTAATTGCTACAATTCATTTTCCTTTCATTAGGGGAGCAGCATCTAGAGTTTGCAATAGGGTTACATCATATCATGTCCTTATGTTGTATTCTGATTACATGTTGAAGAATATTCCTACAGTCAGGTCCAGCCAAGCATATAAAAGGAATGTGATGGTTCCATTTAAGGTCAAAGCCCATTCATTCATCAGTAATTCTTTCCCATTCTTTCACTCAGTGTTATCAAGGAGGAAAGATGGTTTCAAGAATGATGTGGCATTTCAGCTTGTTGTGGCTGTGAGAGCCTAAGCTTGTTCAAAGGAGAGGCTTGTCAGCAGGGTGACCATATGTCATAACCAAAAGAAAGAAAGAGAGAAAGAACCCCCCCCCCCCAATTTATAACATCCAAAAAAAATGTAGGACATGACAAAGTAAAAGTTAAGAACATTGGTATATACTGTATTTACTCAAATTTAATGCACCATCGAATCTAATGCAAACCCTATACTTATAATAAAATGTTGTATTTACTCTAATCTAATTAACCATTGAATCTAATGCACCCCCTGGTTTTGAAAACTAAATTTGGCTGGAAAAAGTGAACTTTAGATTAGAGTAAATACAGTATTTTGCTTTCATGTGGTTAATTTAAACACTATACTATTTATTATTTAATTTTAAACAATAACATCATTTATTACATAAGAATTTATTAATTACAAGAAGTCTACATGCTGCTTGTTTACAAGGAAATGGAGGAGATTGAAGGGTTTTTTTCCTAGGACACAAGGATAAAATAAATCCAGGACATGTCCTAGGGGAAAATGGGACATATGGTCACCCTGTTTGGTGGTGATGTTACTGACACTTGCCTCTACAGAACTGCTAGTAAAGTGAGATGAACATTTCATCAATTCCCAGTAGAAACAGCTGAGAATGGAGGATAGGAGATATATATGGCACACATCAACCTTCATCATCATCAGTTTATTGATATGGTCAAAGACCGGCACAGACAAAAAAAACCACAATAGAACAAAAACACCATTGCTTTTGTTACTATATTGAAAAATTGTGGATTAGAAGGAACTAAATACCCAGCAAGATAAAATACACACTTCAAATAATCAGCTGAAAGACAAAGAGTTAAGCGGCATAAGAATTTTTCCTCATTGCTAATAATGCCCTTGTGTGTGTCTACCAAAAAGCTTGCACTCCAAGTTGTAAATCATGGATTGGATCCCATGAGGAGCTTCTTGATAACCTTTGCATTAGGCAGACCTGAAATTTATTAATCAGGACAAGGGGCGGGGGTTAATAATCTTCTCATGTATCCCCAGGTAAAATGAACAATGACATGGGACACGCACGGTGGTAATGCACATAATTGGGCCACCATGTGAAAAACGTTCCAACAGTATTGTGGTTGTTTCCAGCTACAGCAGCCTTTCCACAGTGTGGTTTCATAGGAATAAGAATAAAATGGTACAAGTAACTTGAATGAGTTATTCCTAAGAAACTGAAAATGTAAGAAAAAAGGATTACCGGAATCTTTTATGGTAGGAGAATACACTTAAAATATCAACAGAGAGAACAAAATCCAAACAGTGCCAGCATAGTTAACAGCATTCGTAGGTAACTCAATTGTCCTCATAGTAATCAGTGGCATGATATGGATCAAAAGACATTTTGCTTTGCTTTGAGACTGGCTGAAAAAGCTATGTGCAGTGCCACCTTCATCTTATCATTTGCTAACAGAAAATCAATATTTTGCAAATTGGACCAATATACTTGATCTTTAAATAAAGAGCCAAGCTAGTTTCTTCATGTGCTTTTGTGGTGCATTTTTAGTATTAAATTAACTAACAAGTAATGCAGTACATCCTCTGGGATTCCCACTCCACAAATACAACATAAATTTAACATAAGACTTTCTTGTATCTCTCATCAAAGATCACAGAAGAAATTCACTGCTAATAAAGTACGTAAATGAAATGAATAATGAAAAAAGGAAAATCTAGCTACTGAATCCAAATATTTCTAATAGTCACATTGATGATAGGTTTATGATACCAAATGTATTTATTTTTTTTGTTTCTTTAAGTTTTTAAAAGGCATAAAAACTAAATCAGTCTGTATTGAAAGGGAAGAAAGATCCCATTGATTGGATCTCTTTATCCTACAATACAGAAGCCAACAAAATATACAATATAGAAAAATAATGGTTTGAGAAATCAGGTGTGAATCATTTTTAGTATCCATACAGCCAATTCCACCACAACACCCTGTGTGTCAATGCAGCATCTGCTGTGTGTCAACAGAAGGGAATTTTGGCATGCAGAGGTCTACTTGGGTAAGGGAACATTTGTTCCCTTCAGCCCAGCTACCAATGTGGATATCACTGGTGCAAGCCCACATTAACCCATGAAGTTAATGGCCTGAAATGGGGGGTTAGGATTCAGCAGGTTGCCACTGCACATGGAAGCACATGGAAGCAGGTTGCCACTGCAGCTGAACCCGTCCAATTCCATCTGCCTCCATCCTGCTCCCAGTTCCCTCCCATTTCCTCCCTCACCTGCATTCCTCCTGTCCCATGTTCAGCCTTACCAGCACTGGCAGTTGTCCTCATTTGCCTTTGCAGAGAAATTCCAGCATTGTTGTATTTGCAACAGCCGCAAAGCAAGATATGCCAACAGAATGTGTGTTGTACTGGCATAATGTACCCTTATGATTGGATTGTTAATGGACAATCTGCTTCTGCTACATCACCAAGATCAAGATGGGTCCCAAAATATTGGAATGAAATCCTAATAATGTTATCTGTGCCGAAAGGTAAATAGGAAGCTCACCCAGGTCACTAAATAAACCCAGAGGCCAAACTGGGTAGCACCCATTAATTAAACCTCATAATTTTTCTTTTTTCGAGAAGGTCATATACTCAAACAGAGCCTTTAAACATGAATTACATTCATGTCTGGGTACTTAACAGTATAACATACAGCAACAAACACTTCCATCATTTCCTGCTGATTCTTGTTGGGAATATTGCCCTAATTCTGCTTTTATATGCCATGAACTCATAAACACAAATAAAATAACACAAATTATTTCACTGCACTCAAAATTTGATCCTCATAGAATCCAACAAGGTTGGACCTGTATACGTGACCCATACATTTTAATACTTTGGACAAAATTGTATACATGCTTTCCTGGAAGTCAGCCCCACTGAGCCATAGGGCTTACTTTTAACTTCAGATACATGTCACTAAAAGATTAATTCCTTTCCATTTTCAGTATCTTGTGGAAATGCTTAAAAGGAGAAAAATAACTTCATTATTCTGCCAACTCTTTGCTCAGGTAAAGGAAAAGATATGAGCAAAGAAAAATGATTGTCCCCTAGTAGAAAATAAACTGATTGATTTAGCAGTATTTATTCCCAGTAATTCAGCACATACACCAAAACTGTTTTGCTAACAGGTGCATAAATAATCCTTCAACAACTTGAAAATGCTTTCCTCTAAGGGTGCAAACCTAATTAATTTAAGCCAACCTAACTCACTTGGCATATCTTCCATAGTGGTGTGGGGAGGCTGGTCCACTGGCCTACTCCCCCCCCCCCCCACAGGAGTGGGGTAGAAGTGCTTTACAACACTTCTGTGACCCCACCCCAGGTCAGCACAAGATTTATGTAAGGGTTTAAGCCAGCCTTCCTGGAGGTTAGAATTAGGGGTGGGGGAGGATTAAGTCAGTGCACAGACATGCACTTGCCTCCCTACTTTACCACGGGAATGGGAAGACCAATGGATTGTGCTGGCCTAAATTAGGATTGCACCCTAAGTAAATTAATTTACACTTACTGTAACTATCAAGTTTGTATGATTTAATCTGAGTCAAGATTTAATCTGAGTCAAATTCTATAATACAGTGGTTCCCAAGGTCCTACTCAGATTTTTAAATACAGGTGAGTGCTTGCAAAGGTAAGGGAGGGTATTCCAGTGATGCCTCAGTTTTCACCTTACTTGCTTGGCTTGCTCCCTTTGGGAGGGACTTGGAGGTACTTAGCACTTCCACAGGCCTTCCCAATGCAGTAAACTGGTGCTCTGAGCTCAGGATTGGGCTCCTTATCTACTATCCCAGTCCAATGGCTTTGTAATTACTATCTCCCTTGACCCTCCTAAAATTTGCAATTTTGATCTCTGACAAAGAGATTTTTCTTAATCAAAGTTGAAATCAACAGTGAGCAAGCAAGCTAGCTTATTAAAATCTGATGTAAGCCCTAGAGCACAATCCTAACCATGTCTACTCAAAAGTAAGCCCCATTTTGTTCAGTGGGTCTTACTCCCAGGAAAGTGTCTTTTGGATGGCAGCCTTAATTTGCTTCTTAATGACATGGAAATAATAATAATACATATTTTAGCTGAATATGAACTTCTGTCCTATTTGCAAAGAAAAATATTCCTCAGTGTTGAGCTTGTTGGAAGAGGAAAATCTATTTGCATGGAGAACCATATCTCTTCCTCATAAATAGCTACAATAGAAATAGCTTGGTGGTGTTGACAGCAACATAAATACATATTATTATATTAACCTGCAAATGTTGATTTCTTTAGCATGTTACTGGTCAGAGTACATACAATCCAATGGTAGGCGACAGCAGGTTCGCACCTAATCTACAGAACCGGTTGTTAATGAGAGATAGGACATATAAAGTTTTAAAATAGCCATTTAAAAGTAGCTGCCAGATGGGAATAGAACCGGTTGTTAATTTCTTTGAATCCCATCACTGATACAATCCTGGCAAAGGTTTCATCAGAGTAAAAATCATCAGGGAGCATAAGCTTTTTTGCCCATCCTAAATCATGATTTGGCAGGAAGATTAGATATTCTGGGATTTTCTTTTTTTACTCAACAGTAACAGATGGCTAAGTTAGCGAGGAACCACTGAGTGGGCTGAAGGGTTGATTAGCAAGATGAACTGAATACATACATACATCGACAAACTGGCACCATGCCTGGTACAAGCTGTGAACCATATCATTTTTTGTCTTTAGGATATGTTGACAACCCTCTGTCGATGCAAACAATCCAGGTTTCAGTTGAATCCTATGCTTGTCTACTCAGAAGTAAGTCCAATTAGTGAACAAGCCTTACTCCCACCTTCTTTTGTTTTCACAACCACTTGGCCACCTTCAGTCACCTAGAAAGGGACATAACAATTGTCTCCTTACTTTCTGCAACTCTTGAAACATTAACAATTTCAAAGACAGAAGTGATTGTTGAAAATGTCATGCTTCATCCTGAGGTTCTCTGAGTGTCCCTGAAAGACATTCCACTGATGCTGAGTAGCAACGAGTAATCTTTTACATCATTATTAACATTATTACTCTATTAACATAGCATTATTAACAGGTTATTTAAGCAGTAAGTACTTGCCAAGTGTGAACTTTGTGAGCCAAGGGCAAGTAAGGACCAGATGTCTGTTTTGGGAGAGTGCAATTCCCTTTAGACTATTCACCAGATGGAATGAAATCATTCATATATAATCAGCACTGCCTGTATCATCAACGCCAAGAGCAACTTCTGCAACTCAGAGCAAAGCCTATACATATCTACTCAGAAGTAAGTCCCATTACAGATTATAGGGTTTACTCCTCGGGAAGTACAGATAGGATTGTATCCTCAGGCTGCAATCTATCTACATTATTTATACACCACTTTTCAACAAAAAAGTTCACAAAGTGGTTTACAAAGAAAATGAAAAAAATAATAGCTAATGGATCCCTGTCCCAAAAAGGCTCACAATCTAAAATGCAAAAAGAACACCAGCAGAAACCACTAGAACAGACAGGGCCAGTTACTCTCCCACTGCTAAATAAAGGAGGAACACTCACTTGAAAGTGAGGGCTGATGACTCCTATCCACATTTACCTGAGTGTAAAACCCATAAGTGCTGTGGGTGGCGCAAGTGGCTAAGACACTGTGCCTGTTAACCAGCAGGCCAGGGTTCGAGACACGGGTCGGCCCCACAAGACAGGGTGAGCTCCTGTCCTTAGCCCAGCTCTGCAACGCCAGCTGGATCCAATCATATTAGCTCTGCCTTTCCATTGGACTAATTCAGTGGCGTGGAGAGGGGGGATTTGCTGCTTGGGTAACAGCCTATCCTCCATAACAATCCAACCCAGGCTTTTGTGCTTTGCATGCAGCGTATGCAGCGCCGAGCATGATACCATAGTCTTTCAAGACTGATGGAGGCCTGCTAAGACCCATTGATTATAACTTGATGTACTTCTGAAAAGAAATGCATAGGATTGGGTTCACAGTAATATTCTAGGAAAACTCATATTTTGATTTTAGTATTAGCTTATAATGAGGTTGTGAGGGGCAGGATAACAAGAGGGGCAAGAGTGCCCCAACTGCAGATTTTGGCACTATATGAGATACTGTTGTGCAGCCTACATTCCATATTGCATCTTCATTCCTTTAGTTCATGTTGTATCTTTTTTCATGTTCTCTTTTTTATGTATCATGCTCTCTTTTTTATGTTGTACATTTAGCAAATGTTCTGCAGTCTGCTTCATTTCAAGCAAGCCTATCCAGTAGGCATCCTGCTGATCATACACCATACCACTTTTTTCTCAGCTTGTGGCTTACTGCCAGTTGTATTCAAGCCCACTTGATTACATACAGGTCATTGGACACAAACATGTAAAATCAACAGTCTTTTGTCAACAGGCAATTTACTTTCCGCATAGGATTAACTTCAGTACTTCTCTTAAATAAATTGAACAGTGGTGCCTCACATAACAAGTTTAATTCATTGCGGAAGCATGCTTGTTGAGGGCAGTTGCCTGGGGCTTGTTTTAAATGAAGCGGGCTTATTAAGTGAAGCACACCCGCAATGGAAATTTGTGCTTGTTATGCGAATCACTCTTTATGTGGGGCACTTGTTATGCGAGGTACCACTGTATATGATTTGTACAAGCCCAGCATCCCTCCCAATCCCTGCAGTGGTACTGATGTATATTGATTCCTGTGTGTGCGTGCAAACACAGATGTAATAATTTTACTATATAAAGTAGTCTAATATTTTTCACTGTGCATTCAAAAATAAATTGGAATATCCTTGCTTCTGCAGTGCTCTGTGTTTATAGCAGCATGCTACAGAGCACTGAATTGGATGGTTTCAATATAGAGTTCCAATACATAGCTAAAATAACCTATTTTAGCTGTGAATTTTTGATGCACCATTGTTGTTTGTCTGAATATATTTTTTTCTCTCTTGTTCCTGCTTCCTTTTTTAAAGACTACGTAAACACAACTATATAGATTTTGACATAAATATCTTTACTTTTATGTAAGGATAAATTGTGTGTGTGTGTTTCTTTTCCCCAAAAAGCTGAAGCTCTAAAGGAAACATTACATAATCAAGAACCACATGTTTCCATTGAATAATGGACCAATTTTATACTTACTTTCCAGTATTATCACTGCTCTTCCACCGGTAGGCTGCCATAAAGCTATCTGTACCAGTCAGAAAATATTCTTTGTGAGCATGCTATTCATTGTGTTGGTGGAAACTCTGGTGGGAAGATGGACACCTTCCTGACCAGTCATCAGTTATCCTGCCACTCCCTTGAGCAGGTAAGTTAGCAGGATAATGGGACAGGGAATTGCTGTGGATGGGCAGTTAAGATCCATGAAAGGGTAGGTTCTGTGCAGTGGTGGGCTTCAAGGGGGGGGGTCTCAAAGGTTCTATAGAACCCTTTGCTAATGAGTGCCTGGTTCTGAGAATGAGTTACTGAGAACCTGTTGTTAATTTAGGTTATTGGGGGAGATAGGGTTGCACTGTTTTTAATTTATTTGAATCCTACCACTGGTTCTGTGATTACAGCAGCCACCAAAACCTAATTCCCTTCCCAGACGAGATCCTACAGTATAGGTCCACATAGATCTGCACCAGCTATTTAGGTAGAGAAGGTCCAAGTATATCTCCCATGCCATGAAGACTTTCACTGGGCAAGGGAACAATTGTTCACCTACCCAGAAGATACGTCATAGATTCCCCCCTTCCCTGTAGGATGCAGCAGTAGCCATTCTGGTATGGCTGTGGTGGCACAAGTCGTTAAGACACTGTGCCAGTTAACCAGCAGGCCAGGGTTTGGGACCCGGGTTCCCACAAGACGGGGTGAGCTCCTTCCTTAGCCCAGCTCCTGCCAACCTAGCAGTTCGCAAGCATTTAAATGCAAGTAGATAAATAGGTACCACCTTGGTGGGAAAGGTGCACCCGGCCCCATGACCACGGAAGTGTCTTTGGACAACACTGGCTCTAAAAGTTTGTAAACGGGAATGAGTACTGCACACTATAGTTGGAAATGACTGGCAGTTAACCTGCAAGGGAACCTTTAGCCATTCTGGTGCAGCTACATCAGTTGGGGGGGGGGGGTAGGGTTGCACTGTAACAAAGTAGCCTTTAAAACAAAGTAGCTTTGAAAGTTTCATCATGTAGGAAAAAAATTGTATAACCCAGTTAAAAGGATGGAGGAGGGGAGTATTTGCCCTGCACAGAGAAAAGAATTAATGCTTACTATCTCCTGGCCCAAGCAATTTTACTTATAATTTTGACAACTGTAATGAATAAATTTTTAGTGAAAATTGCTGATAAAATAATAGTGAGTAGTAATTCAGTCTTCTTGTCCATTGTCACAACAGAAGGATTTTTGGGGATAGAATATGTCATTTCAAAAAAGCAGAACTTAGTTTTCAATAGCATAATAGTTGTTTCAATTTCTCCAATTGCAGGGCCCAATTTATACATATTTTTAAATTTTTTTCCTGAAAAATGCATGCAATTGTTATGAAAGGAATGGATAATGTCCCTGATATACTAGAGATATCAAAGCCCTTACAATGTGCAATCATTTTCTGTCATTTTAATGTGTGCAAAGACACAATTGGTCTTAATAGTATTCAGAAATCTGGGCCAAGTGATCACTTCCACAGAATGCCAAACCTCATTGTCTTAATTTGCTATATGCTAGGTTTACATAACATAAGCCCACTATGGCTGCAATCCTAAAGACACTTTCCTGGGAGTAAGACCCACTAAACACAATGGGGCTTACTTTTGAGTAGACATAGTTAGGCTTGTGCTCCTAAGAGGGCTTCCCAGTGCTGCAATCCTAAGCTTCAACTTGGTAAGCCCCGACATAAGTCCTTTACTGACCTAGGGTTGTCACAAAAGTGCCATAAGGCACTTCTGCCCCTTTGGTGGAGGGATTAAACCACAGTACAGGAATACACTGTCCTCCCCACACCACCACAGAAAGATAAGCCATGTGAGTTAGGCCAGCCTAAATTGGTTAAGACTGTGCCCTAAGTTTATGACTTTCTGTCTGAAACCAGAAGCAGTATCAAGCACCTAACAGGCCCCCAATACAGCCAAGTCTTGTAGAGGGTCTTACAGCCAAATCATTTAGATCCTATGGTGGCAAGTCTCCTGACTAGCTGCTCTAAGTCCTCTTACATTTTCATAAATATTGTGCTGCAATTGTGCATATCAGAACTTCTGAAAATCTATGCACCTGCAAGGGAAGGACCCAGCCCTAGGTGTGAATGGAGGTGAATCGTGATCAGTTCAGGAGAGTGGGCCAAACAGGGGTTTCTCATTGAGTACCTGTACATACCAAAGTCCTTGTCACATTTTGCAATACTTATCACATTCCCTGCTTCCACTCAGACTTACGCTAGAAAAACAGCTGACAGACATTTAAGACAGTGACTCATTGAAAGTAAATTTTTAAACATACATCTCCAAGGTTGTCTGGTCATTCCCTTCCCAAACACACACCACTGCATACTGTATGGACTCCATTAGCGTGGCTACACGATTTAAAATGATAGTGGCTAGGATTGAATGGTCAGTAGATCAAACGTTGTTATCTTCAGTAGGGGGCTCCACCCCAGTACCAGATTCCAGTAGAGCACTTTTTCTTGGGAAAGGGTGGATATTACCCTGAAAAGAGTTGGGTGCACTTACAATGAACACAACATCGGCCTTTCTTTACATTCCTAAAGTGGCATCACACCACCATATGCATTCCAGACCTCTCCACTAAACCCTTGCTTTTTCCATCTCACTGCCTTCTTCACCCCCTCCTGTTCCAGCTGATGAAAATTAACAAAACTCCCTGCAAGGGAGTGCTTGAGTCAACAAGCTTCCTATCAACATCCTGCTGAGAACAATTTTCTCTCGATGGAGAAGGACGAGGAGCTGATAATGTTGATATACAATGGGATATTGTTTAGGAGGGATAGAAGATAGGCAGGGACACAACTGACAATTGGAACCAATTTTTTATTTGTTGGCCGGCTTGTCCACAATGGTGAGCTGTGAAGACAGGCTGACAGCATATTTGAAAAAGCACCATGAGCTCACTTTTTATATTTATGTCTGTTTTCTTCCTTTGCACAACTAACATACAGTTTTTCTTTGACAGATATCAAAAGCAGCCAACTAGATAGAAACCTGTCTCAGAGTGTTTTCTTTCACTTTTTTATACAGATGAACAGAAAGTATCTTCAGTTTTGCTCCATTTCTGATATTCAAAGAGAAAGATCTCCTTTCTCTGTTGCTTCTCATTTATTTCCCATTTGCCTTCTTTTTCTGCTTCTGTGTCCATTTAAATATCTCTTTTAAGGCATCTGCCGAATTGGCACTTGAAGAAGAAGTGCTTGTCTAAAACATTTCCCATGTATTATTACTAACACAGGCCTGCAATGTATTATAGTAAAACCTTGGACTGAGAATAACTTGCATTGAGAGCATTTTGCAAGACAAGCAAACAGTTCTTATAAATTTTGACTTGATATACAAGCAATGTCTTGATAACCAAGTGAAAAACAGTCCCATCCGGGATATAGCTGGTTTCCCTTTTCCTCCAGGACTGCTGTAAAACGTTAGTCAGTGGTGCTGGAGGACACAATTTTTTCTTACTTTGAACAAAAAGTGACTAACAGGACAATCCAGAGCAAAAAATCTGTCCACATAAGAGACCTTAGGATGCCCTATCTAACACTAGGTTGGAGCAACTGCAAGATGCTCCAGCCCAGTTACTCTGAAGGAGGCTTAGGGCAGAGCAAGGCAAGATAGGGTGCCCTAAGAGAGGTGGACCTGCTCTGTCCTAACTGGGGCAGCCTAAGCAGCTCAGGAGAGGCAAGTTGAGGGCATGTTTAGCATTGCCTAGGGCAGAGCAGTTACTCTGAATCCAAAGCCTGTTTCCAAGGCAGAAATGCCTCTTCCAGTTCCTCAGAGATATACCACCTCAGGAGCAGGTATAGTAATGAGTAGACCCATAGGGGTCCATGATAAGGCCCGAGTAAGAATGGCAGTGTTGACCAAAAATCTGAGTTCTTGGCCATCCTAGCTGCAACCCCTGCCTCTCAACCTCAGGATATGGAACAAACTACGGCTGCCCACAAACCTCAGGATACAGCAGGCCACTCCAAGAAGCCCCTTGTATTCACTGGAGAATGTACTGGCATCTCATCAGGGACTCCTTATAAGGCAGGCACCCAGTGGCATCACCAGACTGGTGCGGCTGGTGTGGGCTGCATTGGGTGATGCGCTCCGTATGGGGTGATGTGCCGGAGGAGTTTGACTGTCCTTTGGCAGGCCCCAGGAGTCAGCACCCCCATTCAGGCCTGCTCCAAGGCGGAGCAGCAGCCAGAAGCTGCCACTTGTCTGAGGAGCTGGCCTGAACGGCCATCTGAGATGCACTGCACAGAAACACACTGAGCATGCCGAACAGCTTCAGAGGAGACTTCCTTAGAGCAGAGAAAGTCCGCGCCTCTGCACAGCCATTCGGCCTCACTCAGGAGGCGGAGCGGCAGCCGAATGGCTTCAGAAAGAGTACTGCACAGGCACCAACTCTGACGCCTGCACAGTCTCCCCCGAAGCCAAAAGGCTTCAGAAAAGTACTGCGCAGGTGTCAGAGATGGTGCCTGCGCAGTACTCTTTCTGAAGCCAGTTGGCTTCAGAAACAACTGCGCAGGCGCCAACTTTGGTGACTGCGCAGTCCAGGTGGGGGGGGGGGGCGCATCCCAGGGATGACGCACAGACTTCCGCACCAGGTGATGTGCAGAGTCATGTCACCACTGTAGGCACCACAGCTGTTCCTTGTTCAGTGTGATCTGAGGGGTGTCTCCTCAGGAGCAAGTCTTCCCCATGTGTCAATTACTCTGCATGCTCTGGAGCAGTTAAGGCAGCCCAGGCTTCCTGACTCTCTGGATTCAGCATAACTTTCTGCTCTGGATACAGAACAGTTAGGAGAGTGCAGTTAGGTCAGAGCAGGCTGAATTTGCTCTGGATTGTGTCCTTAATTCTGAGTTAGACTTGCTTTGGATTGTGCTCCAAGTCATTAAAATCAAGTTACCAACCCTGGTCCCCACATTCCCATAACAGGTGGTTTGGGCAGAGATTAATATTAATATGGTGGGTTATTGATAAGGAAAAAATTATACAGTTATTGATGAGAAACTAAAGATGCTTGATACAGCAACAAACTTTTGGGGGACTTGCAAGTGAACTGTAGCTTGCATTTATGTTGTCTATAGCAATAAAGACTTTGTAATCAAGAAACTGGTGATAGCAAAAATCTGCACTGTGCAGTTTTTCTTATTTGCCTTTTCTGCAACTGACAGATAGATAATGGTGGCACTCTGCCATAGGCAGGGTGGCGCCATGTGTGAAAACACGTTGGAAAACACACGGCTCCACCCAGACTTGGGTAGGAAAGCCCCCATGGGTGGAGCCAAATAGCGGGTATTTAAGGCGACACACAAGAGGCACAGCCGTCTTTGCACATAGTTAGGATTGCACATAGTGGTGCATTTGCAAACACCCGCCCTAACTACCCCCTATTGAACAGTGTGGGCTTTGCTGGTTGCCTTTGGGGCCGAGTAGGAATTTTTGGCTGCCCTCCTGATTGGCCTTGGAGAGCAGTTTTTCACCTACTCCAGACTGTTTGCACCAGTCACTTTATTGGCAGGGGGAAGCAGGGGAGCAGGTGTGATACAGGTCTTTATTAGAGTGTACTTTTGGGGCAAGGGTGACCTAATAACCACCCTCAATCCCATTAAGGGTGAGGGGCTGTTAAGGGTCAGCTCTTTGCTAACACCAGGGTGCCTGCTCAATTCCATGCGGGGTGAGGTGGGGCCTCGGGTCTGGTTGCACATGGTCCCCTTAGGGAGCCAACAGTGACAGGAGGGACCCCAACTAGCGTGTAAGGCCCAGAGTCAGTGCATGATGACCCTGCAGACAAGTTTTGCCTGAGGTCTTGCCTTGATCCTCCTCAGCTCCCTTCCCCTATGCCTCCTAGGATGCAGCTGTAGGGGTCTCTTTCACCCCACATATATTGTTGCTCATTATCAATAAAGTGGCCCATGTCTTTCATACTTTGTTGTCCAGTGTGTTTTCTTAATCAGCGTCTAGACAAAAGCACTACAACTGCACATATACAAATCAAAATGAGAGTAACGTTTAGAAGTTGCAGTGAAGGAAATCAAGGTGTCAGGGAACTGCTGTGTCGTTGCTGCTACAATACAGGGAGGCTTCTTGCTCATCATTAAGTGGATCAGGATCTGTGTAAGTAGGTATGGGTCAACAGGGACACAGTTCCTGGCCAGATCTAGCAAACAGGGCTATTGGTGCATGACTTTAGTTCCCTTTATCTGCCGAGACAAGGTCAGGAGTTCAGTCTCTAATATTCCTCTATGTCCCTGCAACAGATAATTATTGCTATTGCTAATTAACCAACATGAGGCTGCACATAAACAGGCCCAGTTGCTGTCATTGTGTAGTGTTGGATCAGAGCCATTGTCTTATGACTTGACCTTATAGAAGATTTTAGAATAGAAAAAGAACAGAGGAAGGAAGAAACCCTTGGGTAAAACATACCACTATAAACCCACACGGCAGTTTCCATGGCAACTTGTCTAAACTAATGAAGGCCTGTGGAATGTCATGTTCGGAATAGAGAACGAGATTCTCAGGATAATCCGGAACAGAATCTAAACACAACACAATGAGGTTTTGCTAGCAAATGCTTGGAAGAAAAAAAAATACTTCATACTGAACACTATTCTCATCGTCATGATTATTTAATACCTGTTTTGACCTGCAGAAATATAAAATTCTTTCTAAAATTCAGTCTCACTTTGGAGGAATTTATTTTTCATCACATATTTAATTATTAAGTTTTCACTGGGTACTATATGGCAAAGCTGTGAACACAGACTTTAAGAATTGAATGTTCTGTACTAATGGTTAATGTTATCATGTTGTTGCTATTATTATTATTATTATTAGTAGTAGTAGTAGTAGTAGTAGTAGTAGTAGTAGTGGTAGTAGTAGTAGCAGTAGTAGTAGTATTTTGCCTCTAATACAGTGGTTCTCAATCTTCATAACACCGTGACCCCTTTATAAGTTCCACACGTTGTGGGGACCCCCAACCACAAAATTATTTTCTTTGCTACTTTATAACTGTAATTTTGCTACTGTTATGAATCATAATGTAAATATCTGATATGCAGGATGTATTTTCATTGTTACAAATGAAATGTGTGTTCTATGCACACATTGAACACAATGGGATTTATTTCAGAGTAGGCATACATAGGATTGGGCCCTGAGGCTATCAGTCAGCCCCAGTGCATGCGCAGCTACAGCCAGAGGTCTGGCAAGCCTGACCTGGCCCCCTGCACCAGGGGTCTTTAGGTGACCCCCAGGAAAGCTCTAGGCGACCCCCAAAGGGGTCCCGACCCCCACTTTGAGAAATGCTGCTCTAATATACATTGTGTTTACGAATCTGTACAATGTATATGCATTGGCTTTATGAATCTAGAAAGTGGAGCAAAGGAGGCAAGGGAAAATAGATAGAGGGATAAACAAGGGCAATATACAAGATGCTTTAATGGCCCTATCCTATCCTTGGCTGCCAATTATGCCATCAGTATGCTGATGACACAGCTCTACCTCTCCTTTCCACCAGACATCATGATGTCAGTATTGTCCTAAGCACTGCCTAGAGGCAGTTGGGACCTGGATGTGGGCCAAAATGCTGAAATTAAATCTGGGTAAGATAAAGGTCTTCCTGTTGCAGAAATACACAAAGCAGGTGCTGGATTATGGCCCTGCTCTGAATGGGGTCACAATCACCCTGCATGGGATTGAACCATCAATTATACATCAATAAATTTAGTTGTGAGATTTCTGTTTAAACCTAATTTTCTCAAGCTTTATGCAAATTCAAGATAAAAGTAGTTTGATTGCTAGACAAATATATAGTTGTCCAAAAATATCATTAACATACACATTTTTCACATTCCCTGTTAATGATATTTTCTGTAATGTTATTTCTAGCTATTTCTCTGTGGGAGGTGTCAGGAGATGGTGAAGACTGGCTTGTAGAGGTTATGACTAACATAACATGGCTAATTAATATACAGTATCACAATGTTAAATAGAAGGTTGATGCAGATTAGCAGAATGGAGAATATTTATGGAAGAGTGATGTTGGGATGTGGCTCTGAAGGGACCAAACAATACTATTCAACCAACAGCAGGCATAAAGACAATTTCTCATTAGTGCAGCACTATTAGCGCTAATGTGGATATCATTCTGTATTACCAGGTACTGCTCTTTTCCTTTGCTTTCTTCTATTTAGCTTATGGGCAGCCCAATCTTATATTTCCTGGCTCCTGCTGGAGCATGCCAAAGCATCTATGGCTGTATCCAGTGGGTGCCAGGAACTTGCCAGGAGTTCTAGCCATAGCAATGGGTCTCCTCATGTCTGCACTGGCTAGTTGCTATTTACCGCTGACTAGATATGAGGTGTAGGGCAAAATCCAGAGTAACTATTGGGAGTCCTTGCTCTGGTGTAAGAACAACTTACTCTGGATTCCAATATGAATTTCACATAAGTTTTCACTAGGTGGTGCAGTAACTACAGGTGCACGTAAAGTCTCTTACGTGCTCCCGTAGGTACTCTGGATGGGGGGGGGGGGTCTGATGGTTGAGTAAAGTGCTGCCAAAGAAAGCCAAGCAGGTACAGACCTGAATAATTCTTGGATGGGAAGTCTGAAAGCTGATAAAGACTGTCATGAGGCAAGAGAGCCAGAGATGTCGCTGATTACAGTTTGGCTGACCTGACAGTTCCTGCTGATGCTAGATATGATAATGACAACACTATGAAAGGATTCCACCTGAAAGAGTTCAACAAGCTGCCCATAGAAAAATAAACTATCTCACAGGGAGAAAAAAGTGAGGACAAAAAAGAGAAAAAGCTATGTAAGTCACCTAGGGCATTTGTGTTAGCATGGGGAAGGTGGGGTAATAATCCCTTAAATAACAAAACAAACAAGAACATCTATGTTGGGCCTTTTGGTCCAACATGGAGTTCAAAATTGCCCTTTCCAACCCAGTTCTTTCCCAGCCCACATTTGTTCTACCTTTCTCTTACCATCTTTACCCCCAGAGGCCACATCACTGCCTGATGGTCTCACCTGCCCTCAGCATCATCATGTGATGCCGTCCTCCTGCTGGTGCTGGACCCAGCAGCTCACTGGTGCAGGCCCACTGCCAATGCCCTACTTCCTGGGTGCCTTAAACTTGCTTCAAGCCATATTTATGGCACCCAATGTTGGCATGGAACTCAGCTCCAGCACTGGGAGAGTTCAGGACTGGGATCTTAGTCCCATGTAAATTTGTACATGGGAAATAAGTGGACTATTTTCCTAATCTCAGATACACCACCTCCTACTGGGCCAATGACCATCTCATCATTACCCCTTCCCATTTGTCTGGGAGTGAACCTGTTACTGAGGCACAATTAGGCACAGTGCCCAAACAGGTCACTTTATCAGCATATTTACCTTGATTATGTATTCCCTGAGGGAGAAAGAGAAAAATTGATTTAAGACTTGGAAGATATCCTATTAAAAATCAGTGAACGTAATCTAATTATAGAGAACATTTTATAATTAGCAAATTACACTCATTCTGCATGTTGCTTGCTTTATTAATTATGGTAAGTGATTTAGGGAAGATTTAGCTTGAATCATGTGTTCCTTTGCAAGGATATGAGCAATCTCAAGTCAAGTCAATGTTACCTCTAGGAAAGCATGAGACAAAATAGGCATTCAACTTTGTAGGAGGAAATTCATTTGTATCAATGCTTTTATTTACCTTGTAAAGGTAGCATTTTCTGCAAATGTGTGATACATTGTGAGCTATTTTTCCCCAGACACCTACGACATTTCTAAAACAAGACATATGGTAAGTATTTTTCTGAGCTTCCTCTTCATTCTTCTATTTATGTCCTAATCCAGGGGTGTCCAACATGAGGCCCGGGGGCCGCATGCGGCCCAGGACGAGGGTGGATGCGGCCCTTTTGCACAGCTGGCCACCAACATTGGAAAAACCGACTTTGTGGCAGCAGCCATTTTCAAATTTCACATGCTTCTCTGTGCACTGCCCTGGGCAATCGCCACAAAGTTGGCCTGGGCTGCCTGGCTCCTACCCCTCCCTGCCTCCTGACACTCAGAGCACTTCAGGCCCCTGCAGACCTTGCAGCGCTCACCTACCCACATCCCCCAAATCCCCTCTATTCCAACTGCTGCCTGCTGCCCTTGAGACCTACTCAGAAGTAAGCCCCATTAAAGTCAATGAGGCTTACTCCCAAGTTGCAGTCTGAGAGCCCAATGATGCATAGGATGGGCTGTGATCCTCTCCAAGCTTAACCTTGGAGATATGCTGCAACCATGTCTACTTAGAAGTAAAGTCCATTGTACCCAGTGGGTCTTACTCCCAGGAAAGTGTGTTCAGGATTGCAGCATATCTCTAAGGTTAAGCTTGGAGAGGATCACAGCCCATCCTATGCATCATGCCTCCTCAGAAGTAAGCCCCACTAAAGTCAATGAGGCTTACTCCCAAGCTGCAGTCTGAGAGCCCAATCCTATGCATGGCTACTCAGCAGAAAACCCCATGATAAACAATGAGACTTACTCCAAGGTTTAGCTCGGAGAGGATCGCTGCCCATCCTATGCATCATGCCTATTCAGAAGTAAGCCCCATTAAAATCAATGAGAGTTACCCCAAGGTTTAAAAAATGTAGGACAAAATATAGGGCATCCTACATTTTGTCCTACATTTTTTTAAAAAAAGTTGCTCGTGTTTATGTGCGGCCCAAACCAACTTGTCTTCTTCCAATGCAGCCCAGGGAAGCTAAAAGGTTGGACACCCCTGTCCTAATCAGTTCTTGTGACCCAGCTAACATTTGTTTTACCAGCCAATAGTTGTATTGAATTGTCAACACAATCTCATGTGTGTCTATTCAGACGTGAGTCCTATTGTGTTCAACAAAATGTGCAGCCTGTGTTGTGCACATCTACTGCTGTTACTTTCAACCAGGTAAATAACATTTCACGCTCCTCTATATACAGTGGTACCTTGGATAAAGAGCGTCTTGAATAAAGAGCATTTTGTATAAAGAGCAAAATTTTCTCAAAAATTTTGACTTGCTTAAAGAGCACTGTCTTGAATAAAGAGCACTTCTGAGGAAGTTTGGAACAGGCTTCCATGGCAAGGGAACTAATAGGTGGGACGAGGAGATTAGCTTGAGCTACAGTGGGGCCCTGGGCAAAGTCTGGAATAGGCTTCTATTGCCAGGGAACTCATGGGACGTCTGGGGGGAGCAGCCTGAATCAGGTCTGTATGTGGGATCTGTATGTAGCAGTGTGGAAGGTGTGCCTTATCAATGTTCTTGTGCTGCTCCAAGTCAGCAGCTTGGGAATGTTAAAGTTGCACAAAAAGACAATAGATTCCATTGAGCCAATGGATAGCAGTGACTCCATTAGTGATTGTGAAGGAGAACAATCCTAACCATGTCTACTCAGATGTAAGCCCCATTGTGTCCAATGGGTCTTACTCCTAGGAAAGTGTCTTTGGGATTGCAGCCAAAGTCATCCCCTCTCTGTAACCCTCAAACCCACCATGAAGGTTTTCAAAGATACAGTACAGTTCACTACTGTACAGTATTTTCTTTATTGCTGTGTTGTGTGTTACTGTATATTACAGTGCTTTGTACAGTGTTATATTGCAGTGTTTTGTAATCATTTTTATAAACAGTTAATATTTCTATATGAATATTTTTGGGGTTGTGGAACCAATCGTCTGAGTTTCCATTATTTCCTATGGGAAAATCTGCTTCAATTAAAGAGCGTTTCACTTAAAGAGCATGCCTCCGGAAGAATTAAGATCTTTAAATGAGGCGCCACTATATATAAAACTGAAGTCACTGACTGACCCACTCACTCACTCACTGACTCATCAACCCTCTACCAAAACTGCTGGGCCTAGAAGCGTGAAATTTGGGGTGAGCATTCCTTTTGTGAAGGAGGCACCCACTGAGAACCATTTTTCAGAAATTCCAACCAGAAGGGGGTGAAAAAGGGCACAATGTGTTCTCCTCCCTATACATTACATTGATCATCCCTGACTGATCACTGACCATCCGCTGGACCAAGAAGCATGAAATTTGGGGAGGCATACTTATGTGACATCATCGCCCACTAAGAACCCGTATTGAAAAAGGGGGTGAAAAGAGGTGCAACAACTCCTGTAATGCAGATATATTTAGCTAGTAACTAATATAAACAAAAGTCTGACAGAAATTCAAACTATTAAAGAGGCAATATATGCCATAATATGGGAGAACTTGGTCTGTTCAGCCTGAAGAACAGGGGGCTGAGGGGAGGCATGATTGTTCTCTTCAGATACCTGAAGGGCTGTCATATGGAGGAAGGGGCTCATTTATTGTTAGCTGCCTCTGAAAGCAGAACCAGAACCAGAAGAAACTGCAGGAAAGGAGAATCCAGTTGGCTATCTGGAAAAACTCCTGATGGTGAGGGCAGTTAGGCAGTGGAACAGATTGCCACGGGGGGTGGTGGACTCTCCCTCAATGGGCATTTTCAAGCAGAGGCTCCACAAACACCTGTTGGAGGATCTCCTGCTACAGGCAGGGGGTTGGATTAGAAGACCTACTGGGTTCCTTTCAATTCTAGGATTCTAGGATTCTATATTGCCTCCAGCATAATCCGCCTTTAGTTGATATCCAATGAAGTCAACAGCAAACACTGATAATAAGGCAAATCACAAGGTGCTTGTCAAGTGGAGCTGAGGCATCCCTAGAGCTATCATGGCAATAGGAGTGAAGCTTAAGTGACATAAATGACTGCTTCAGCATCTTTCACCATATTAGGCCAGAGTGAGACATTGGCCTTGCCACTCGCCAAGAAGGTCAATTTGGGATTAGCTAGTTTCCAGTTTGAGGCTGAGTAGGACTGTTGCTTCAGTGAGGAAATTTGTTTATGCCTTACTTCAGACTTGCAAGTGACTGTGATTTGCTGTGAACATTCATGTTGAGTCAGATCCATGCATAATCCATGAGTCAAATCCGTGTATTACTAGGTTTGACCTGTGATCGTATTTTTATTTATATTTCAAACTAATCTCAGTGGAACATTAATGGAGTGCAATAACTAGGCTTATTAATTAACAGAATTGCCAGCACTGAGTGTTTTGTGTGGGACGTTTTATAATTTCCTCAAATCTTATTTCTCTGACCTGCCAATTCAGTGCTGTTAAAAAAAAATCAGAGTGAATTTGACTTGTAGATAAAATATGAATAGATGACGACATTGCAAGGTCAAATCTGACAGCGGGCAGGCAGATTTGCTGTTGTGCTGAACAGTCTTTCCCACCATTTCATGACAGATTTTGCTTCCAGTGGTGATGAAGCAAAACCAAATTTAGACTCAAGCAAATGTGCTTAATCTGAATGGCTAAATAGTTTTGTTTCATTTGTGAGATAACATGCTGTACCTGTTGAAATTCCCAATTTTAACGATCCAAGAGCCCTAAAGTCGAAAGGTTTTCTACCTCGGACGGCACCATTAGAATCTATTTTTCATCTCTAAAGTGTCCTTTAACATCCTGCTGTTTAAATCTTTTTGAAGGCAAAATAGTCCATGTTTAACCTGAAAATAATTAACTATATGAGCTGTCCTTACTCTGTCTACACTGTTATTCACACAACAGTACTTATTACTAGTCATCCTTAAAGCATTGAATCATTGAGCCCAGTAATCAGCAGAAGCTGTTTAACAGCCATTACGTCTTAATATAGCATTGCCTTCTCACAGTGTCTGAAATACATTCACCTGTGAGCCAAAAGCTTACAAAAACAACATCTCAGCAATTATTTTACAACTGAATTTCTCTCCTGAGAATTTCCAGTGGCTTTAGCACTGCTAAGATACAAATAAAACTGCATGGTGGCTTCATTCAGTTAAATAATGACAAAAATATATTTTGTATGGGATATTCAACACAGAATAATTCAACATTTAGCAACCACCAAAGTTACAAATGTCCAAAAATGTGGTGTTCCATAATAAAGATCACATGAATGTTGAAATAAGAAATTAATGGGAAAAGATAAAGATTGCAAGGAACTTCATGCATAACCTCTTACATTCATGCAACCCCCTTTTTGTGAACTCAGAAGGAACTGAAGGGTTTCAGAATAAAATGATGATTTGGGGGGAAGAAAATTCTTGTGAATATTCTTATAAAATTTCTAGGAGTTTGCAGGGTTTTATTTAAACACTATACACGCACATTTTTGCAGGAAGAAGGAAAATAATATCCATACAAACTGGAGTATTTCTTTCCAAATTGCTTTTTCCACACATTCAATATATTTGTGTTGAATATCCCATACAAAATATATTTCTTGTTATCCAGTTCTTGTTATCCACTAGGGTTCTGTTCCAGAACTTCCCATGGATAAAAAAATCAATGTATAAAGAAAATAATGGAAAAAATAGGTTTAAAAATCCTTTGCTATTTTTCCTCCAGGGATAGAGAAGATGTGTGATGCACATGGCGAATTGATGCACATGGGGGTTGATGTGCATGGGAGGGTGATGTGTATGGGGGATTTCTGCTCATGAGAGAGTGATGCCACATGGGAGGGTGATGCGCATGGTGGGTTGATGAGCATGGGGGGCTGCTGCAGATGGGGATTGATGAACATAGGGTGGTGTTGTGCAGTGGAGTATGCTGCTCAATGGGGTGTTCTGCAATGGGGGATGATGTATGTGGGGGTATTTTACTCCCCCAATGTGGGTACATTTTGCGAGTTATTAATAATTGTTTAAATTATTAGACTCCCTGCTAACTGGGCAAGAGGCACTCTTTTGATTGGGTTTTCCTCTTTTATTTAGCAGGGGGTGAGTAACTGTCCCTTCACACCCCAGCAGTGTCTGTTCAAGTGGCTTCTGCTGGTGTACTTTTTGCATTTTAGATTGTGAGGTCTTTTGGGACAGGGACCCATTAGCTATTAATTAGCTATTGGTTTTTCATTTTCTTTGTAAACCATGTTGTGATCTTTTTAGTTGAAAAGTAGTATATAAATACCATAGATTTATACAGTATAGGGAGGGTTTCTTTGGGAGAGGGTGAACCACCTCCTGTTTCAATGTAAGAGGCAGCACCCCTCCCTCAAAGAAGAATTCACCACCCTCCCCGTTCATTTAGCCAGTCCACCCCATGCTAATCTACCAGTAATTAGCCAGGCTGGGCAAGGGTAGAGCGGGCAAGAAGATGGTTTCACACTACAGAGAATCGTGTCCACATATATCCAATTTTTGAATTCTAAAAGTTCTTTTTGAATAAGTTAAGCTAACATTTGTTAGATTTTAATAAATTAATCTAACCTGATTAATCTGTTTTGGTTTTCAAAAGTTTGGGGTAGGATACACTAGGTATCCAGAATTGCAGAAATATTCTGTTGGGTTTCTACAGCTATTTTCATCAGTCACTTGAAAGGAAGATTAAATTACATTTGACAACCTTTCATTTATCCCTACTGAACCATCCAAAGGGTAAATATAGAGTGGAAAAAGTGCCCATGCTCCATGCATTTTTGTAGACTTAAACAGAAAGTTTTCAGGGATAGTATTTGAATAATTAATCAAGAAAATTAATATATTTATCAACTATTTCATAACATTGTAGCCAATAAATATTTAAATAGCCAACTATTGCTTTAAAAGACTATCCACAGCAAACAAAAATTGCTGAGTTCTGTTTTCAAAGTGTAGCATAAACATTGTTGGAATATTTCCAATAAACTACACTTCTATTATGTAGTCAAATCCACAGATCGCCAAAGCAGCATTTGAGCCCAGATTGACAGATCTGCTAGTGCAGGGGTCTCCAAACTTTTATCTTCAGTGCTTTAGGACTTTTAACATTTGTGTAGAGGAGGAAATTTCAGCTGAAACTCCCTCATCTATACAATTGTTAAAGGTCCAGGAGCCCCGAAGTTGAAGGTTTGGAGACTCCTGTGTTAGTGGAATGTGCATTCCAATAGCATAAATGCTTCCATGACAGCACACTCAAGGAAGCCACATAAGCGCATGGCACACGGCTCAATCATAAATGGAGGAGCACTGACAGATGGTGCAGACTTAAGAAGGCCCTCAGAAAATGGAAACTTGCTGTAAAGGAAGGTAACAAATGTTCCCTTATCATGTAAAATTACTTGTTCATGCACAGCACCATGGGCTAAGTTCTGATATGTGATCCTTTCCATGCTCTGATATAAGACGACACATATGCCATCCCTTTCAGGTAAACTGATCCACATTTCATAACTGAAAGTTATTCAGAAGAACCACTTTCATAAGTGTTTCATCTGAATCATTCTCCACATTTCATAATTACATTATTGTTAGCTATTTTGGATACTGCAAACTGTACCTCAATTATGAAAAGTGGAACAGTGGGAGTAAAGAGAAAAAAAAGTCAGAGAAAGAGAATAGACAATAGAGGCTGCAATCCTAAAGACACTTTCCTGGAAGTAAGACCCACTGAACACAATAGGGCTTATTTTTGAGTAGACATAGTTAGGATTGTGCTCAGAGTCAAGTAGCGAGAGTAGTGGGGAATTCTGTGCAGGGAAGGCCACTTATACAGGTTCAAACTAGTCCAATGTGTATTACATACTAGTGAAGATAAATTGATAGATAGGGACAAGGCCACAGTTAGGCAATGAAGTTTGTTTCAAATTGAGGAGAATCTAAACATATGTCCTTCAGGACCAACACCAACAACTGATTTGATCTCAGTACCAGCGGTCACTCAGAATGAATGTAGCATGAGTGGAGCAATAGAAAACAACTATTTTATCCCGGATTATACGTTTGACACGCTCTAAGAAATTTTGTTTTCTGAACAAACTTTAGAGCTGGCTGCTATAACTCCCCACATTCATTTACACTTAGAAGTCTGAACAGTTTGTCTACTGAGAATTTCATGGACATACCTGATTATTAATAATTAGGGTTTCCCAGAATGAGAACTTGGTAAAATCTCCCCTGAGAAAAATCCAGTCAGCGATGACAAGTTTGTTGGTGCGGAGAACATTGCAAGTCATCTGCCTTTCCTACACATAGCATCAAGACGAGAAAATATGCTCTAGAGGAAAAACTCTATAAAAACTCTATAAAATTGAACAGCCTTTTCTCTAAGAAGAATAAATTTCCTAAGCTGTAGGGCAGTCGACACCAATTCAACGACCAGGGATTCTGCAATTAATCTTCTTTGAATTACTGAGAGGCAAAGGTTGGTAAAGAGCTGTTGTATATCATGGAAAATACAATTGTGTAGGAAAAAATTATCATTCTTTCTATTGTGAGTTTGCTGTTGGCCAAAGCACTAAGAACAGTTACCATGTGAAGAAGAACCTGTTTGCTTGCAAGAGAGTAACAATATTTAGAAATAATATCCCCCCCCCTTGGAAAATATGCTAATGTTGAACAAATCAGCATCTCTTGCTGAAAAAGCATTTGGATGTGCTGCAACATGAGCCTTTTGTATTCTATGGAAGAGGAGAAAAGCATCAGCAACAGGACAGTCATGAACACCACTGTTTAAAACCCAAAAACTGAACTTCTATGTCGGAACATTTTTTGTCTGATTGCTCCTTTTATAGGACGTGTTCACCTTAGTGAATGTGTTTTCAGTTGATACAGAACTTGGAGCCCAATTCTGAGGGTTTGTAGTAATTCAAGTTGCTATGAATGATCATCATTTGCCGACAATCATCGTTGAAACTCCATCCAGAAGAAGTCCTTGTTGGGCTACAGAAGCAAAATGGTAAACACCCCATTCCCAGAATGGTAAACACCCAGAAGCAAAACGGTAAACACCCACACTACAACATGTAGCCGCAGCAAGGAGGCACAGCTATGGTGAGGAGAGTGATCAGTAAAGAAAGGAGAAGTAAAGAAAGATATTTTCCTGTATCTCTCAGTAGCCCTCCTGGTGGCCTGAGGATCTCCTAATGATCTCTAACTGGTTAGTGTAAGACTACAATGATACATATGCACACATTTTGCACCTGTGCACTGGTAGCAGAAACACAAAAGACCACGTATTCACAACCACACCAACACTGCAGTGTTCTGAACATGAGTTTCAGTGATAAATGGAGGAAAACCAGAGAGGAACTAAAATTTGTAAAAAAAATTGTGCATTCACTATGTTCTGTACAAAATGTGAAAATAAATATGGAACCGTTGATGATTCATAAAGCTTCAGTTCAGCATCAGAAGCCAGAGAGAAATTTGGTGAATATCGGTAGCATCCTTTGCTGAGTGACATTGGAGGATAAACCACATTAATAAGGAGAAATTAAACGTAACAGGAATATAAAATATATTCTGTTTGCTATATGCCTAACAGTTACTTCCTATTTAATTATGCTGTATAGCATGTGTATTCATAATTACAGCCTCAGCAATCTGACAGGAAGCCAGGTGTTTATACAATTTTGGGAAGGAAATGTGTGGCTGATTCTAAATAAACCTTGCTAGTTTCTTATCAAAACTGCCTGTCCTTGATATTCCTCCAATGTTTTCCCTTGAGGAATCCCTAAATTCACTCCAAATTTTGCATCAGACTAGGTTTAGGGTCGTCAGTTTTCCGCTGCTATCAACATGCCAGAATTCTCCCAACCTAAGCCTTCTAGGCATATCATGCATCATTTCGATGTGACTCTTGACTCTCTGGCCTAAAGTCAGAATTGCATCCTCATTTTCTTTTTGTCCCAAGACAATTCATTCAAAGATAAATACTTTGACCTCCAGGATAAATATTCTTTGTATTCTTAAAAGTGACATAAAAATCTCACAAGGAAATCTGTCCATGCACCACAATTTAGAACTTTAGATTTTAGTTTCTTTTTAACGATTACAGAAGTGGCACAAGTTTAAAGGCTACGTTTGCTTCACAGCTATTGTGTGAACCATATGATGGGGTGGCTCCAAATAAACTGGATCATATATTCCAGCCAAACTATGACCAGTAACTGGTCTGGTATTTATTGCCTTGGGGTGTAATCCTATGAAATTTAGGCCAGCCTATCTTACCTGCCATATCTTTCTGTGATGGTGTGGGGAGGTCGACGTATGCCTGTGCAGTGACCTAAATCCCCCACAAGTGGCCTAACTCCACCAGTTCTATGAGCAATTCCACAGGAATTAATTATCATAGGAATTAATTATCATAGGAATTAATTATCAAAGGAATTTCACTAATTATTTCCCAGGTTCAGCTTTTGTTTTAAGTACAAGCTTTTAGCTTGGGCAAATATTTTCCAGTCCTATTCTGGACCATTCTCTTTCTCTATATTAATCACATACGAGAACCCACCCAATCCCATTTATAAGGCCAACTGAGACAAACTAAAAGTGAGGGCAATGAATATGCAAACATTATTTCAAGTAATGTTAAAAGTAACCCAAAAGGGGACACTATTTTGTGACAGCTGAACGATAAGTAGATTTGTCTCAGCTCTAAAGGAGAACAGAACTGGAGTTACATGCTAAGCCCATTTGTTTATATTGGTTTGGACACCTGGCAGCTTTCAGATACGTACATCACATTAACAAAGGTAAAATCTTCTAACTTTTCTTAGTGCCAGGAAAAGTTAATTTCATTGGCCTTATCTTTTGGATTGAGCAGGTCAGAATTCAACACATGTCCTCTTTCTCAAGAAAGTCATGAGTTACTTCTCTTCAAATTATGATTTGGGCAAATTTGGGGTAGATGGGATCAACTGGTGCTCCTCCTCACCTCTTTTAACATCTGCTACCTCAGTTAAATCACTGCTTGAGTTTAAGGCTGCAAGCCTAACCTCCGTTTAGGCTGGCATAAGCCCCAGCATAAGACCTGTACTGACCTGGGGGTATCACAAAAGTGCCATAAGACACTTCTGTCCCACTCCCGGGACTAGGCCAGTGCACTTGCAATCCCCACACCATCACAGGAAGATAGGCCAGGTGAATTAGGCCAGCCTAAATTTGTAGGGATTGTGCTCTAAATTAATTATAGTTCTCTCTCTTAATGCATTTCTAGAGAAATGCTTCACCTGAAATGTTTCACCTGAAAAGTTGAAAATGCCAAGATTGTCTCAGGCATACAGATGATTATTAATTAAATAGTTGTCATAATTTCTGGAACATACTCCATTATCTTTCTATACTATGTTAAATCAATAATCCATGTTAGATTAGCAACACAGCTCTCCTCTCCAATCTTAATTTGTCTTTTCCTCCCCTGCATTTGGAGCACAGTACCTAATATTTTAATTTTCTGTGTTGCCCATTTTTAATTCTCCTGCTTCTCTCTCCAGTACTGACATAAATAAGATTCACTGCTTTCTTTGCATAGGATGGTCCATGAATCTGTTGCAAGATAGAGATATAAAATGGCTGTTCCTTTAAAAGGAGGAGCACCTAGTGAAGTGGCTATAAAAATGAGTTTAATAAGTGCATAGCATTTGGTGATATAAATTTTCATCCCCCAACATGGGACTCAGGTAAATTTATAGAGAATGTTGCACACTGCTTAAATTGGTATTCCATCTGTGGAATTATAAACTTAACTCACAAATACCAATGAGAGCTTTGGGGTGGGTACAAATGCGCTCTGGCTTAGCCTCTGTCAACTGCAAAAAGGTGGCCATTTTAGCAAACTGAGGAAGTGCACTGCTCTCATGCAATCCAACCAGTTTGGGAAGTGGAAAACCTATTGAGTCAGAGTAAACCAGAGCCTGAATGGGTTTTAGCACCTATTGAAAAGCCACCAGGCAGTTGGTATAATTAATCCAGTGGAAAAGTCCAGTTTGTACGAGATTATCTAAAGAAGTCTTTAAGACCAGTACAACTTGAAGCATAGAGGCGAAAGATGTATCTGAAAGAGAGAAATAACATTCCAGATTTTGGAGCATTTTCATAATTTCCTGGTCCCTAACTGTAATACTTAGGAAAATATTTTTTTGTTTTAGTTTGTCTATGGTTTCTTTTATTCATTTACTCTATTTATATCCCACCTTTCTCTCTAGAGACCCAAAATGGATACCAGTAGCTGCTGGTAGTACCAAACTTAACTTATACTTAACCAAGGGGAGGCACAGTGGAAGGGTTTGCAGGACACCTCAGTTTGGTTATGCAAGCTTTCCCTCCTCAGCAATGTAACCATTCCCAGTGGAGAATGGTGAAGAGGGGAGGCAGCAAACATGGTACATTGAGAAATCATGCAAAACTTGCCTCCCCTCAATCAATTTGCCTCCCCTCTAGCTACGCTACCGTCTTTTCCCTTTCTTTCTTGCTCTTTTTCTTTTTGGCATGCAGCTTGGATCACTTGCTTCAGTCCTTTCAAACTATTCTACAGCACATGATGGTCTAAATTCTCTCTTGTCAGTGAGGTCCAATCTGGTGATGTGCTAAAGGGTAAAGAATCATTTCTTAAATAAAGGGTTACACTTGATTATCTTCCATTTGAATCTGTGTAGTGATGGAGCTCTGAAAAGAGCAATATGAAGGTTTGTGGCAGGCATCCCAACCTAAATCCCAGATATATGAGATGCTGACTCTCCTATAAGTGGCAGGAAGCCTGGGTCCTGCAAATGCTACAAGGCACACTGACATTCTTTTATATACCATGTGAAAAGAGTGATTCTAGCACTGGTTACCAATGAATTTACTATCCAAAATATGCAGTCTCTCCTGGATTCCATTTTAGTTTCTTACCTGACAATTCTGAGAATCAGCCAGAAATCTCCAGTCTCCATCACCTGGAGAGGGTGATGCAAGTATATCTTTATAATAAATACAGTTCAGCAAAACGTGTTCAGTGGTCTGGCCCCACAAGGGCATAGCTACTCTTGAAATAGAACTTAATATAGGGTACCCTACCCTTCTGAGGGTAATCCCTGACAACAAGCTAATGTACCTCTTCTACAAACATGCTCTACCATCCCACCAACTCTACCACCCCATGTCTTCTACCAACATGCCTGGGTCATCAAGCCAATCTTGTGCTTGCGCCATGTGTGAGGCCACTGTGCCCCAATAGCATTTGACTTCATGCACTGCTGAAGGTTCTTTGGCAATTTCCATAAGGTAGTTGTCATTGGTGTTCATCCCTCCAGTGCTAGTGTCAGCTAGGAATGGGCTGAAAATCTCACTTGCAAGAAGTTGCAAAATAACCATATGCTGCTTTTTTGTATCCCATTATAGATTTCTCCAATTTAATTTAATTCTGGACCAAGCAGAACTAGACCTGAGACTGGACTTGTGGAGATGAGAGCAATGTTGGAAACGTATTAAAAAACATGTCCATGAATGCTGTCTGCTGAACAATATTCATACTAATCCATGATACTCCGCTTTAGTAAACTTTTCTTGATGAGGTAGCCTTTTAAATTTTCAATTATTGTCTCAATGTTCAGACTAATGATAAAAATGAGACACAGCTTCACGCAAATATCTGAAGATCATTTTTATCTCAGCAACATTGCCTGGATAACCAGTGCAACTAGATGAAAAATATTTTCATACCAAAAAAATACTCTAAAAGGGTGGCTGTAAATTTGCTGCAATCCACTGCCTCTTTTCCACACCTGAGACTATTGTGATACATATGTTGGATGTACAGCTTTGACTGTAGTGCATGTCAGGGGGAAATGACAGTTTCAAGTGTAATTGGAAGAAGCTGTGATGCTTTTGCTGATTTACAGTTAAGAAAAAGGGAGGAAATAGCATTCAAATTTGAGAAAAGTTGTAGAATCAGTATTTGATGGGATTCTTTTCAACCTTGTTAATATTGTTTCATGTTATTTCCAATGTAGGGAAGAGTTGCATGGGGTCTAGAGTCACTGCCTCCTGTGGTCTGACACAAAAAGGAGTCATAATAGGACACTTTCTGAGTCTTTAGGTCACCCCTTCATGAATCTACAGGACTTGAATCGCCTGACTCCACTTAAAAAGCATGCGTTGGAAAAAGGGGTGCTACTGGGCTCTCTGTGGGTTGGACAACTCTTCAAGTGAAACAAAATTTCATTTTGTCTGTCCCTGCCCATCTGTATCAAGAGGGTGGGAGGGACTGCAAGATAGCAGGGATAGTGGTATCCCTGCTGATTATTTCCTATGACACTAATTATTTCCTATGGGTAATTGATAGGACTAATTGGTACAAACAATTCTTTCCTTTTTGTTTCATTTAGCATACATGATTGTCATGACATAAGCATTACAAAATTTTTGGTTCTCTATAGAATGCTAAACTGAACAGATATCCATGGTTTCCACAGTGACATGGGGTTTGTAACCACTCTTCAATCTGTACAAAAAGCAACAAATTACATGTAAAGCAGCATGCTTTTAATACAGTGTCTATATAAGTATGTGTAAAACCTGCTGCAAGGGATGTTGGGGAAGTTTCCATATTAACATGGCTGAAATAGGGGCAAATAGCAGAAGATGGACATAGGCTGCAATCCAGAGCAAATTCAGCCTGCTCTGACCTAACTGCACTCTCCTAACTATTCTGTATCCAGAGCAGAAAGTTATGCTGAATCCAGAGAGTCAGGAAGCCTGGGCTGCCCTAGCTGCTCCAGAGCATGCTAAGTAATTGACACAAGGGGAAGACTTGCTCCTGAGGAGACACCCCTCAGATCACACTGAACAAGGAACAGCTGTGGTGCCTACAGTGGTGACATGACTCTGCACATCACCTGGTGCGGACGTCTGTGCGTCATCCCTGGGATGCGCGCTCCCCCCCCCCACCTGGACTGCACAGTCACCAAAGTTGGTGCCTGCGTAGTTGTTTCTGAAGCCAAGTGGCTTCAGAAAGAGTACTGAGCAGGCACCATCTCTGACACCTGCGCAGTACTTTTCTGAAGCCTTTTGGCTTCGGGGGAGACTGTGCAGGCGTCAGAGTTGGTGCCTGTGCAGTACTCTTTCTGAAGCCATTCGGCTGCCGCTCCGCCTCCTGAGTGAGGCCGAATGGCTGTGCAGAGGCGCGGACTTTCTCTGCTCTAAGGAAGTCTCCTCTGAAGCTGTTCGGCATGCTCAGTGTGTTTCTGCGCAGTGCACCTCAGCACACCCATTCAGGCCAGCTCCTCAGACAAGTGTCAGCTTCTGGCTGATTCTCTGCCTTGGAGCAGGCCTGAATGGGTGTGCTGACGCCCGGGGCCTGCCAAAGGACAGTCAAACTCCTCCGGCACATCACCCCATATGGAGCGCATCCCCAATGCAGCCCACACCAGCCGCACCAGTCTGGTGACGCCACTGGGTGCCTGCCTTATAAGGAGTCCCTGATGAGATGCCAGTACATTCTACAGTGAATACAAGGGGCTTCTTGGAGTGGCCTGCTGTATCCTGAGGTTTGTGGGTAGCCGTAGTTTGTTCCATATCCTGAGGTTGAGAGGCAGGGGTTGCACCTAGGATTGCCAAGAACTCAGATTTTTGGTCAGCACTGCCATTCTTACTTGGACCTTATCATGGACCCCTATGGGTCTACTCATTACTATACCTGCTCCTGAGGTGGTATAACTCTGAGGGCTGGAAGAGGGCATTTCTGCCTTGGAAACAGGCTCTGGATTCAGAGTAACTGCTCTGCCCTAGGCAATGCTCAACATGCCCTCAACTTGCCTCTCCTGAGCTGCTTAGGCTGCCCCAGTTAGGGCAGAGCAGGTTTACCTCTCTTAGGGCAGCCTATCTTGCCTTGCTCTGCCCTAAGCCTCCTTCAGAGTAACTGGGCTGGAGCATCTTGCAGTTGCTCCAATCTAGTGTTAGATAGGGCAACCTAAGGGCTCTTATGTGGACAGATTAGTTGCTCTGGATTGGGCTGATAATCAGTGGCATTACAGCACTATCAGGAGGGTACAGCACTACATGTTTCAGGGTTCCTCAGCGTGACATGGAGGTGGCCCCTTCTTTCACCTTCAAAGCCTTTCCAGGCAGTGAGAACCATGCAGTGTAAATGTGTTCTTAAAGTACAGAATTGCAAGAGGACACTTTTCGTGATGCTTTGGGGCACCCTGTGCCATTTTTTAACTACACCACTGAACACAATACTGGAAATGTGTACAACTTCTGTTGTATGACTTTTCATCTACTAATACATTTGCAAAGGGAAAACAACGGGTCTAAGAATGAAAACCAGTGGAAAAGGAGAAAAATATGGGCACATTCTACAGGGAGAATGTGGAGCTTATAAGGAGTCTGCAAAATTAGCCGTAGATGATGCCCGGCAGCATTTGGGAATATTTTGGAAGAATTTCCTTAAACATTTCATTTAAGGAGGAAGTGTCATGCTGCTGAGAATGGTTTGCCAGTCATGACTATTGCCTTCTTCAGTGGCTGTCTATTGATTATGTATTCCATGAACAGCATTCAAGTTCTCTTTCACAGTGTTGGTCTTAAAGATGCTGAGCATGTCACTTCTCTGAAAATTAATTTGAAAAACTTTCTGAGATCTCCTCGTTCATTTAAAAAAAAATTTCCCCTGAAGATGAGGTGAAGGAGACAATCCTAATGAGCAGCTCAAATGCATTCTGACTTGCAGAATAACAACTGTCAAAGCCCCAATCATATTATTGTAAGTAACTCATAAGTGTTCAGGACAGAACAAGACGTTTCTGGTCCTTAATTTTACATGTATAGGCATCCATTATAATATTTTATTCATAGCATGGATTAATTATGTTGCTACTCTATTTTATTTCAATAACTCTTACTTAGACTAGTGACAGATAACAGGTTGGGAATAGGATTTTCAATGGGTTGGCTTACATTTCTACATATTCCAGTCCATAGATCTTTAAGTTGTACGTGCAAATAATTTTGGCTTTCACAAAAGGTGCCTGTTCATAAAATATTGTACACTATCGGAAAGTTTAAAGTTGTATTGACTTTGTTATTAACTTGAAACACCATTTTCATTTTTATTCATGATTTGGAGCTTTATAAAAAAAATCCTGAGTGCACAGTAAGGTAGCACAGATCAAGAGTTCTCTAATGATAGCACTCCCTCCTGCTGTTTTCAAAGTGAGTCTGAATACGAAAAGTCCAATTACATAGAATCCCATTTCATTGCTAAGACATCATACCAGTCCTTGAACATGCAACATTTATAGGCTTCAACTGTGCACATTTTGAAATATATCAATTTCATTGTCATTTTTTTAATTAGTGTGGTCAGTCCCAGCTTCTGTAAATGAGGGCAAAGGCAGCCAGTAGCCAAAAAGTCTGCAGTCCTATGCAAGTCTACTCACAGGTAAGAGCCATTGACTTTAATGGGGCTTACAACCTAATCCTGTTAGATTGTAAGTCCCATTCCACCAAAAGTGCCTTAAAATGTTTTCTGACAGCACACTCAGTAGTCTTCCTCAATAGCACACTCATAGTCTTCCTATGTGTGTTGTTGGCTTTGCTACCACCTGCCAGAGCAGATGAGCCAAAGGAAGAGGGTGAAATAAGTGAGAGGAGGGTAAAACTGTGCAAGGGGCTGGATCGAGCAGCAATGGTGCATACCAGATCCTACCCCCTTTCCTACCACTTTGTCTTTCTCTCCTCAGACATGAACTAGTAAAATTGCTATATAAAGAGAGAAGAATGAATCTGAAAAAATTATTTAATATTGGCTTAATTAATATTAAGAATTAATATTCTTAATATTGTGTTAAGAATATTTAAAAATGCAACTTGGAGAATTCTACATCTTCAGCAAGACCTTGAGGTCAACCTAATTTAGGGTGAAATCCAGAGTAACTACAGGGAGTCCTTGCCCTGGAGTAAGGACAAGTTACTCTGGATTGCAATATGAATTTCCCATAGGTTTTTCACTAGGTGGTGCAGTAACTACGGGTGCATGTAATGTCTCTTACGTGCTCCTGTAGTTACTCTGGATTGTGCCCTTAGTCTGCTGTTCAACACAATCTGGACCATTCAGTCATAGCACCTTCAGCATATCACAGTACTAATTTTGATGTCTTGCTTTTCCAGAGGAAGATCAGAAGGATATTGGCTCAATGGTGACCCAGAGTAGGTTGGTTTGAGTTACTACCTTAGAGCACATTGCATACCATAGTGAACTGCACTCTGGTTTCCAGTGAATGTGAAAAACCGAGTTCAACTGAATTTGCTCTGAGAAATAACTCCACAAGTTTCCTTGAACATTTTGTGAATATGAATTATGTGAATATCCACCAAAGTTCTGGATTTAATTCCCATTAATATTTAAATTCCATATTTGGTCTTGATTTTTGATTGTATTTTCTAGTTGACAAGCAGTGGTATTTAGCAATAGTATTAACTGCAACTTTAACGAGAAAGCATAATAAAGTGATTCAATGGGTATTTTCATAATTACTGTGACAGAAGTAGGTACCTCGTCTGGAAACAGGTCTTTTCACTGCTAGTTAAGGAAAGCATCAAAGTTTTATGTGCTTGGAAATCTCCATTTAAGAACAGCTGAAGCTCTGAAGACACCTGAGTTTCTGGTATTATAATCAAGGGCTCTAATGAAATATATTGGAGTAGCTTAATTGCATACTTATAATTATGATAATAGCCAAGTGCCTATCCTTGGTAACATCTTTTCAGATTCCAGTTGTTGTACATCAAACTAACACTGAATTGAAGAATATTATTCAGAATTTGTGCTAGTGGACTCAAGAGAGTGCTCTAACACAGTTGCTCCTTTACAGGAGGACTCTATATGTTCAGCAAACACAGACACTGCCGAGAAAAAAGTTACAGGTTATCAGTCCTTGTGCAGTAGCTCCTAAGAGCAGTGAGTTCAATGTTTTTCATATCATAGCACAATGATAAGGTACTAACACTGACAAGGCACACCATCAGTTTTTTGACAATTGACAAGGCACACCATTTTGTGGATAACATTTTTCAGTGGCCCTACTTATCAATGAAATTTTTCCATGGCACACCTGCAAACCACTGTTCTTGAAACTGTGGTTGTCTATTACCTGGGAATAAATCATATTGAGTCCAATAGGTCTTGCTTCAGAGTAGACAGATGTAGGACCCTGAGATATGGTGAAGATGGCCTCGGGTGTAGTGGTGAGACCAAAATAAATCAGCTGGAAAGGCCTCCCTTTCTGGAAGGGCAACAAACACAGCCAGGTCCTGGTGCTGCCTGGCTCACCAGGAGTTAAGGGCAGGTGGCTACAGGCACTGAGAAGGCTGTCCTGGGCTGCCAGCAACCCAGGACACTCCCTTTCATGGCTGCTGCTGCCCACATGTGACCATTGTCTAGTGGACTAAAAGGTGCCAGTATTGTGTACCAGTGAGTACCCCTGAAAAATAACAACCTAGTTGTAATGTAGTTGACCAGAAAAGAATGAATTAAAACAAGAGCAAGAAAAGGACAACTCAGTGGAAACAGGAAAAAAATAATATTTAAGCTCATCAAAACATGAAATCAACCCACTTTACAAACTTCAAATTTATTACTTCGTCAGCTTTTTAAACTGGTTCAGATGTTATGGTAGATGTTCCTAAGTTCTTGACACACTGTAGTTACTGTGTTCTACAGTGTACTGTAGTTACTCATCATAATCTTCATGGTTATCATGATTTACTGATGAAGCAGAATCAATTCATACTGTAACTAATAATTTATGTAGAAAAACATTGCTGAGTGAAAAAAATGAATCTACTTTGTCAGATGCCACAATATAAGGTCTCTCTCTCTCTCTGTGTGTGTGTGTATGTGTGTGTGTGTGTGTGTGTGTGAGAGAGAGAGAGAGAGAGAGAGAGAGAGAGAGAGAGAGAGAAGCTTTTTCAGAGAGGGATTTATGATACGATTGCTTTCTTGTTTGTACAGTATTTTAAGCTCAGTCTTCAATACTGGAATACCTGAAGTTTGGATTGTGTATCTTTTTCACACCCTTTTAGTTGTAGGCAGTGTCCAAGTGGCATTCAACTATAGAGATCCTTTTTCGTGTCAAATTTGCTGCCAACCTTGCAGTTATAAACGTGTGAGAAGCACAGGGTCAATATAGCTGCTACCCTCTGTAGAACTTTGTGATGGAGTACTGTTTTCCATCCTTTTCCTTATCAGAATATGGTATAATTTCTTTTCCTCCGATATACTAAATTCTCTTATAAGGAGCATGGCTTTCTGTCTGGCATAGTAGCGCACAGAAAGAGACCTTTTAAAATTCATTTTCTTTATCTCAGTAGGAAAGCTTAGCATTTACTCTTGAAACTCTTCAGATCAAGCAGAAAAATAAAATAAGAGCATTTACATGACCTAAAAGAAGAATATTAAAGATGGGACAAGGAAGCATTTGTGTGTTAGAGAGAGAGAAAAAGAGAGAGGGAATTTTATACAATGGTGACTTGGTATACGAGCATAATTTGTTCTGGAAGTTTGTAATCCAAAACACATTTTCCCATAAGAAAAAATGGATACTCAGATAATTGGTTCCACAATCCAAAAGTATTTATATAATACAAAACACTGTAATAAATAAAATACTGCATAGTACTGAACTATACTAGTCATTGTCAGTCATTGGCATCCTTCAGTCTTGAAAGACTATGGTATGCTCTGATTGGAGGTCCTGAAACAACATCTAGTGTGGCTAAAGAGGCCAATTCGAGAGTGTCCATCCCTTCCACACTGAGGACAAATAAATTCCGTCCCCTGCCCAGGCTCCAGGTTTCACTGCTTTCGGGTCTGTCTCTTTGCTTCAGCCTGCCGAACAAGTGTCTCTTCCAGTTGGAGAAGGCCATGCTGGGTCTTTTGCCTTCACGCTGAACGATCAGAGGTCACGGTTTCCCAGCTGTTGATGTCCATTCCCAAGGCCTTTAGATCCCTCTTGCAGATGTCTTTGTATCGCAGCTGTGGTCTCCCTCTAGGGCGCTTTCCCTGCACTATAAAATACTATACTATACCTTTGAAAACCTTCATGGCTGGCGTGAGGGAGATGAGAGGAGGAATTTTTGTAGGATGACTTTCATTATCACTAATAGAGTCACTGCTATACATGGGCTCAATGGAATCTTTGTCTTTGTGTGCAGCTTTAACATTCCCAGACTGCTGCTGATGTGATATTGGTACTGATAAGTATTATGGTATATTGGTGTTGATTGGTGTTATGCATTGATAAGGCACACCTTTCACACTGCCACACACAGATCCCACACACACACCTGCTCAGGCTACTCACCCCAGATCCCCTCTTGAGTTCCCAGGCCACAGAAACCTGTTCACATCCAAACCTGTTCACATCTCATAAAGAGTATCCTACCCAAATTTCATGCTTCTGGGTCCAGGAGTTTTGGACCTAGAAAAAAAATTATATATATATATATATATATATATATATATATATATATATATATATATATATATATATATATATATATATATATATATATTTATATTTATATTTATATTTATATTTATATTTATATTTATATTTATTTATTTATTTACTGGCTAACCAGCCAGACTTTGTGGTAGTAGATAAGGCCCAGAAGACAGCCCTGGTGATAGATGTAGCGATACCAAACGACAGCAACATCAGGGAAAAAGAGCATGAAAAGGTGGAAAAGTATCAGGGTTTGAAGGAGGAATTAGAAAGACTGTGGCAAGTGAAGGTGAATGTGATCCCAACAATGATTGGAGCACTAGGGGCTGTGACACCCAAGCTGGAAAAATGGCTCCAACAGATTCCAGGAGAACAGTCGATCCAGAAAAGTGCACTGCTAGGAACAGCTAAGATACTGCGCAGAACCCTCAAACTCCCAGGCCTCTGGTAGAGGACCCGAGATTAAGGATAACATACATACATACACCACCCGTGGAGGGTGAGAAAACAATTATATATATATAATTTGAAATGTCACTGACTGACTGACTGACACTCACTCACCCACTCACCAATACCCAGCCAAAACCCCTGGACCTAGAAGCATGAAATTTGGGGAGGATACGCCTTATGAGATATGAACACCCACTAAGAACCAATTTTGAGAAAAGGGATGCAAAGCATTTTCAGCCTATACTTAACATTTGACTGATCTGATCAACACCCAGCCCCCAAATCCTGTACCTGCCTGATAGGGGTGCCCATAGTTATTGGAAAAGATGGTGCATGGTTGGTGGGATGGTGCATGGGGAGGAATGATTCATGGAGGCATGTTATATGTGGGGGAATGTTGCATAGAGTGGAATGGTCCACGGGAGGGATGGTAAATGGGTGGAAAATGCATGGGAGGAAGTTGCATGTGGGAAGGTTCATGTGGGAGAAGTTCACAGCGGGAACTTCATGTGTTCATGTGGGAGGTGCACAGCGGGAAATGATGCACAGAGGGGGATGGTGCATGGGGAACATGTTGCATGCGGGTAGTGGTGCATGGGGGTGTTGCGCAGGGGAGATGTTGCACAGAGTGGGATGGTGCACAAGTGTGGTGGTGCATGGGGGAGATGTTGCATAGAGGGGATATTGCATGGGGGAGATGTTGCATGGGGGAAATAATGCACTGTGGGATTAATGTACTGGGGGGAATCATGCACTGGGTGGTATTTTATTCCAGCAATAAAATACCTGCAGTTTACAGCGGGTAAATTTCACTAGTATATATCTAAAACTGGTGCATCATATTTTGCAAACTCTTCAACCAAACCACAGGACTGCCAGTCTGGTTTCTGTTGAAGTGGCTGGAATCCTCTTTCAAGACAGGAAGGATTTAGTTCTTCACCTTGGGCCACTAGTTTTGCCACTGACTTTAGAGGGGGAAAGGCAGGTTTCTCCTTGAGCTAAGCAAAGATCTGTTATTTAAATTCATGCAGTATTTTAGACTGGTAGCCACATCAGCCACATGAGACCCTCCATGATGGACATGTAATTTGTCTACCTTATCAGTTAGTGTGGCTCCTGATAGTTGAACTTTGCTGGGAAAAGGAAACAAAGAGTGTGCTGTGTGAATGATAATAACACTGGCATGTGTACATTTCAGGATTATTATGCTGTTTCTTGGGATTATACTGTTTGGCAGAAAGATGAGAATACTAGCGCTAACAGCTAACAGAGTTTGTAATTCTTTCCTTGTCATAAGAGTTCAGTCACTAGGCAAAGCTATTGTTTCTGTCAGTATTTGCAATCAAAAACTGTCACTGCCTGTGGCAGAAAAGGGTCATGAAGGTACCAATATTTGCAATACTTTGCAAGATGAAGCTGCAATCCTAATCTCCAGTTAGGCTGGCCTAAGCCCCAGCACAAATCCTTTGCTAGCTTGGGAGTGTCACAAAAGTGCTGTAAAACACTTCTGTGCCACTCCTGGGGGAGTGTTAGGCCAGCGCACAGACATATGCTGGCCTCCCTACATGACCACGGGAATGGGAAGACCAATGAGTTATGCCAGCGTAAGTGAGGCTTGCACCCTCATAGAATGAAGGATACATTTCACAGTATTTTAAGGGCCCAGTCCTAGCTGGCCTGGCTCAGTGAGGTACAGCAGTGCTGAAATGGACACTGCTGTATCCTGTGGGGCCAGAGCAGCATCCAAAGGACTCCTTGAGGGGAAGGGCACATTGGTTCCCTTATCAAGGACTTAGGCTCTGCAGTTTCAGAGGGAGGACAGAATTAGGTGTCAGTTTCTGCCATCATCCCACCTGCCCCCCCCCCCGGCCCAATCCACCCTCTGACACTCCTTCTGCTCAGTTTTGTCTCTTCCCTGCCATCAGTTTACACTATGTTATAATTTAAAATGCAAATTAAAAATGGTGTATACCAGAGTGTTGCTGAAGTGGTGTGATTAGAGTGGCCCATACCAGGTGACATGCTAAGGGAGACTGACACTTCCTCAGAGCAGCGCTTCACCCCTGCCAAGACTGCATGGTACCCCAAGGCCCCAGCACTCCTCCGAGAGAGGAGCATGTCACTCATCCCTCAGAGGAGACTGGGGATGCCAGCGTGCATGTGCAAATATTGCACATGTGCGGGCATCCTTATTGTCCTCTGAGGAGAGGTGCGTCATCCATCCCTGAGAGGAGTCTAGAAATTCCAGGAAACATGTGCAAAGATTGCACATGCATGCTGGTATCCCTACTCTCCTCTGAGGGAGAGGTGCTTTGCCCTCAGAGGAGATTGGGGATGCCAACATGAATGTGCAATCTGCACATGCTCTTTAGCATGCCTGAATTGCACATCGCCAACTGGTGGATGCGCAATCCGGATGGGCTCATCCCCACGCTGAGTGACACACAACTTTGCTTTGCCACTGGTGTATACTTCACCCAATATACACAGCCATGTTATTAGGCTATTAGATATTGGACAGCTACTACTGGCTAAAATGTTACCTAGGTGGCCAACCTTGTTATAACAGATCCAACCTTGTTATACACAGATTTTTTACACATGGATTTGTCTCAACACAAATGGCCCCTACAAACCACAGTTTCTACTGTTGTTGAGAAGCAGTAATGCAAGTAATCATTCCGTTTTTCAATCCAGAATCAAATGCGTGCAGATAATGAGGAACAACCTTATTTAATTAGGTGCAATAGAAGAGCAAGAAACTTGGAAGTCGGTCTTTAAACTATTTTTCCATTGTTTTCTTTATACACTAATATTTTTTGCCATGGAAAATTCTGGAATGAAACCCAAGTGGATAACAAGGGACAAGCTACCATATATCCTTCCCTCAATACATTCAGCCATCATGCTAAAAGTCCTATCATTGACTGAGCTTTGCATTGCTTTGCATTGCCTGACATTGCATTTGCATTATCTGTTGGCTCATGTATAGTATCTTCCAAGAGATCCTATTGATGAGCCTATCGCAAAATGAATAAGGCTGCAATGCTCAATACATTTTCCTGGGAGTAAGAACAATTGAACACAATGGGGCTTACTTTTGAATAGACATGGTTAGGATTGTGATCTAACTTACTGTGAAGTGAACTTTGTTTTACTATAGAGAATCCATTAAAAATAATTTGATTATAAAGTGAACTCATTGTAATGCAAGGGTCCGCTGTAGTATGAACCTATCTTTTCTATATCATAAGTCAAATACAGTGTGCATAGTTTCATGTATCAAATAGTATGAACATACATAACTGTGAAAAATCTTGGCATGTTTCTCCTGGGATGGACCCATGAAATTCATCTTCGGTTTTAGTTTTTCAGAAAATTAGCACCAACTGTGTGGGATATGTGGAAAACATTTGAAAAATGTTGGTTTTTAATTCTCAGCTTTTGCAGGGTTCTCTCTCTCTCTCTCTCTCTCTCTCTCTCTCTCTCTCTCTCTCTCTTTTGAAGAGCCCTTATTGAGCCTAGCTGTACTTTATGTCCCTCTTTTTCTTATTTGTTTTGCCTAGTAACCTTGAAGCAAGCAGAGTAATTGATTGTTTATCATTCTGCTTTAATGAATGACTTGCTATGCTCTGGAAGTGACAACTTCCTTGGCCGCACATTCTTTTCTTCCATTTTGCAGTCCTTAGTTACTGGGATTTGGATCTGTGCCCTCAGTCACATCTGTCAAAATCTTCATTCAATATTTGATCGTTGTCTGGAAACGTTTTGTGATTAAAGGATCATTTATTAGCGATGACTCATTTTATTTTCTGTCTCAGCGACATTTGGCTGTCACTCTCTGGAACATTTATTGGAAGGGTAATTAATCCAATGGGTTAGCTTACCTCAATCCTCCACTTTCTTCTCAGTTCAAGAATCCCCTTTAATCATGGCTGTTGAGGGTTATAACATTTTGGATACAGTCCTACAGTACATCTGGCAGACCACAATGTGTGCTCCTACCATCTCTTGGGTTTTTAAATTGTTTCTGTAGCTTGAGTTTTATTGCTCTTTGCTAACCATCAGATACACTTGCTTGTTCTCTCTTCCCTCAAGTCTGCCTCTCAGAATGTCAGTCAAAGGCTCTACAGTATCTAATGGAGTCATAATAAGTTGGTGACTTTAATTGTCAGTGTCATTCTTTCATGAAAAACATTACACAGAAGTCTTAAATTATTCTAATTTTTATTTAGATGGCTGTGTTACTGCGTAAGCTTTCAAGCATGTGCATTGGGCTCAGAGCACTTAGACTGCTCTGCTCCAAGGGGGGCAGCGGGTGCTATGGCTGCCGGAAGAGTGTCAATTTCCTCTGGTGCATCACATCTCTTGGGTGCATCACCTTTTGTGGCTCACAACAGCCACACCACCCTGTTGATGCCCCTGGCTCATTGGATCACCAATGCCTGTTCTCTTTGTGCTTTTCAAGCACTTGTTGGTGGCTGCTGTTGTTACAATATGCTTCCAACTTGCATTCAGCAGAGCATCAGAGCACTTTACCAAAAACAACTGGATGGAAAGAGAGGAGACAGAGAGGAGGGAGGTTTATCAGTCCACAGCCCCTTCAGCTTCTCCATTCCATGTGGAAGTTTCAAGTCACTTTGTAGAAAGGCCATATGTACATATAAGGCAGTGGTTGGCTTCAGGGGGTTCTCACAGGTTCTATAGAACCTTTTGCTAATGAGCGCCAGGTTCTGAGAATCGGTTACTAATGGGACATAGAACCTGTTGTTAATTTAGGTTATTAGGACACAGAACCTGTTCTTGATTTATTTGAATCCCACCACTGGTCCTCAAGTAATCCTTTCCTTCTTCCACTCAAATAGGCACTGAGATAATAATGTTTTCTACATGTCAATTTCCTCATCTTGCTGGTGGATCAGAAAGCACAATGGCAGTGCAGCTTACATACCACCATAGGAGGATATATGGCAATGGATCAAGAGATCCACTGCTATATACCCCTCATAGGATTGGGCTGTCCATTGTATTGTAGCTTAAATTTTTTGGAAAATTCCATCACAACCTAGAAAGCTGTAGTTTATCTACCCTATATACTCGAGTATAAGCCTAGTTTTTCAGTATGTTTCTTATGCTGAAAAAGCCCCCCTCAGCTTATACTCGAGTATATACAGAACTTTAACTTATCATTCTTAGCAAAGTTTTTGTTTGCATACCACGGTGCTGTGGATTTCCCTAAAGGATGTACCTTTTTTCTGACAAATGGTTTTATACTGGTGATTGCCCTCTTTCCCTTGAATCGAGACACACAAATAGTGCTGGCTCCCCGGCTGATAAGGCTATTGTGCCATTATGTGCAGACTATCTATTCAAGTGCTTCATGTTTTGGACAGCTGAAAGTATAGCACTTCTACTTCAACCTGTAATTTTTTCTAGATCTTTCTCTAAAAGAAACCTGGATAATACATTGTTGGCCATTCATACCTCATTACTCCCACCTACAAAATGTATTATTATACCCATTGATGATCAGTTATTAACCTTGAGTGTTTCTTTTTCCATATCCAGAAGACATTTTTTGTCTCAAACAAACAGATCTTAAAATTAACATCTGCAAGTCTCATGTATTTATTAAAAACTAGCGAAAGGCGTATCCACATTGCGGGAGTAACTTCCCCATACAACATCCTCCACGGCTCATCAACAACCCATACAAAACCTACCCCCATGTACAACATTCCCCTGTGTACATCATCCCCCATGCGCATCATCCCCCATGCTCAACTTTCCCCATGCGCATCATCCCCCCACGCGCAACTTCTCCCCACGTGCAACTTCCCCTTGTGCGCAACTTCCCCCCGTGCGCAACTTCCTCCAAAGTGCAACTTCCCTACATGCGCATCATCCCCCCATGCGCATCATCCCCATGTGCAACTTCCCCCATGTGCAAATTCCCCCATGCGCAACTTCCCCCAAAGTGCAACTTCCCCCAAAGTGCAGCTTTCCTCCATGCGCAACTTTCCTCCATGTGCAACTTCCCCCATGCGCAACTTCCCTCCATGCGCATCGTCCCCCCATGCGCATCGTCCCCCCATGCACATCATCTCCCATGCGCAACTTTCCTACATGTGCAACTTTCCTACATGCGCAACATTCCACATGCGCAACTTCCCCATGTGCAACTTCCTTACATGCACATCATCCCCCCATGCGCATCATCCCCATGTGCAACTTCCCCATGTGCAACTTCCCCCCATGCGCAACTTCCCTCGTGCGCAACTTCCCCCAAAGTGCAACTTCCCTCCATGCGCAACTTCCCTCCATGCCCAACTTCCCCATGTGCAACTTCCCCCATGCGCAACTTTCATCCATGCGCAACTTCCCTCCATGCGCATCGTCCCCCCATGCGCATCGTCCCCCCATTTGCATCATCTCCCATGCGCAACTTTCCTACATGCGAAACTTTCCTACATGCGCAACTTTCCACATGCGCAACTTCCCCCATGCGCAACTTCCCTACATGCGCATCATCCCCCCATGTGCATCATCCCCATGTGCAACTTCCCCCATGTGCAACTTCTCCCCATGTGCAACTTTCCTACATGCGCATCATCCCCCTATGTGCAACTTCTCCCCATGCGCAACTTCCCCTATGTGCAACTTCCCCCAAAGTGCAACTTCCCTCCATGTGCAACTTCCCCCATGCGCAACTTTCCTTCATGTGCAACTTCCCCCATGCGCAACTTTCCCATGTGCAACTTCCCCCATGCGCAACTTCCCTCGTGCGCAACTTCCCCCAAAGTGCAACTTCCCTCCATGCGCAACTTCCCCCATGCACAACTTTCTTACATGTGCAACTTCCCCCCATGTGCAACTTCCCCCATGCGCAACTTCCCCCCATGCGCAACTTCCCTCCATGTGCAACTTTCCTACATGCGCACCATCCCCCATGTGCAACTTCCCCCATGTGCATCATCCCCCCATGCGCAACTTCCCCCATGTGCATCATCTCCCTTGCGCAACTTCCTTCATGCGCAACTTCCCCCATGTGCATCATCTCCCTTACGCAACTTCCCCCATGCCCAACTTCCCTCCATGCGCAACTTCCCCATGTGCAACTTTCCTACATGCGCATCATCCCCCCACACGCAACTTCCCCCATGTGCAGCATCCTTTCTAGTGCAACCTCTTCCTCCAAACAACATCCTCCCAGTGCACCAGGCACTGAGCACCAAACTGGCTGGATGTTGTTCAGTCTCCATGTTAAGTATAGGACAGAAACACGTTGCCCCTTTTCAGCCCCTGAAGGTTTAAATTTCTCCAGATGGTTCTTGGTGGGAGTTCAGGTGACAGAAGGAACTCCCAGAATTCCATGCTTCAGGCCCAGCAGTTGGGCGGAATGTTGCTGAGTCAGCAATTCTCAATGCAAAGTATAGGGAGGAAAACGCGTTGCGCCCCTTTTCACCCCCTTCCCGTTGGAATTTCCAAAAACCGGTTCTTAGTGCACCCCTCTGTCACGGAAGGAACACCCACCCCAAATTTCACACTTCTAGGCCCAGCGGTTTTGGCAGGGCGGTGATGAGTCAGTCAGTAAGTCAGTGAGTCAGTGAGTCAGTCAGTGAGTTACTTTTTTATATATATAGATATTCCTTAAGCTGGTCATTAAGAATAAACATCCAGTTGTGCTGTAGTTACTTGCAGTTTGAGAATCAAAGAATCTTCAAGTAACTGAGATTCAGTGTCAGTACAGAAACAAAACCAAGCTCACTTTGTAGGTGCATATTAGTCACAAACTATTTGAATAGAGAAATTAAGCTATTCATTTTGTCTAATGAATTAAGCACTGTGATAGCTCAGTGGTTAAATGCTTTGCCTGCATACCTGAAAGTCGGCGGTTTGAGACATAATGGAGAGAGCTCCCACCTCTTGTCCCAGCTCCTGCCAATCCTAGCAGTCTGAAGGCATGCAAATGCAAGTAGATAAATAGGTACCAGTCCAAGAGGTTGACCACATGGCAACAAAACAGTGGTTGCATCAAAATGTGGATTGGATCTCTCTGATCCAGAATAGAGGATCCACAACATGGGACAAAAGCTGAAGAAATTGCTTTTTAATTTTGTCTGCCAAGTTGTTTCCAACTTGATAAGAAAACCTACTGAAGAATTATCAAATGTTACTTTATGAATATTTGTGTTTTATCATCTGAACTTGGGTTCCCTGACTATGACCTTAATAAAACAAAACTTTAAAATCAGTCGGTCTCTCTCTCTCTCCCTCCCTCCCCCCCCTCTCTCTCTCTCTCTCTGTGTGTGTATTCTCAACATCACATGCTACTATCATGGTGCTATAAGGCCCATGACATACATTACCACCTTTGTCCTAGAATACACAGCCTATTTACACAGAACCATATACACCTTTTGCAAGCTGAGAGACGCTGCCACGTGGAGATAACTTGCACACTCTTCACCCTACATGCTTTCCATTCCCACTTTCAGTTGTACAACATTTTTTTACATTGATAACCTCTCTGTCTTGTAAGTAGCTTGGGCTGACAGATTGTAGATCACCCATAGTGTTGGATGACTCAGGATAAGTCTGAAGCGGTGCTTTCTCACATGCATGTCCAGCCTTTGACACAGCTCTGCATACTAGGCTGACAAGCTTGCATTTGACATACTGTAATTCATAATTCACCAGACATTTTAGCACCTTTCCCTAGATAGCCTTCAAGTCTGTTTCAACCATACAAACAGCTTTCTTATCAAGTTTCATTAACCTTTACTCTTGCCCCTTTTATGTCAATTTACTCTCAGATTGAGCTACCCATGCATCTATTTCTTGCTCTCAAATATCCTCAGTACATTGTGGTCTAATTCATGTCTTCTCCCCTTGAAAACTTGGCAAACCAGTTTGACAAGAGCCCTCCATGGGGCTTGCAAAAATACATAGACATCACCTGAGGAAACATAGTATGTACTCCTCCCTGTGATACTATCAGCCCAATCAAATGCAAATATCTGAAAGCAGTAATGTCAGTTTGGTGCCTGTTGAATTTCATGGAGAGGGGAGAGGTTTCCAGGAGTTTCCTCAAGGGAAGAGAACATTTGTTCACTTATCCCTGAAAAAGCCTATGCCAGCTCCCTGGGTTTACTTGGGTCTCCACTGGTATGAAAGCTGGCTCAATTCCACATTGACCCAGCTTGAAGGATCAAGGCCAAGAGGAGGTTTGGTATTACTATGTGCCACTGCCATGAAACAAACACTTTTCTAGTCCTACTTTGCCCTTCTCTCCACCTCTGTCAACACCCTTTTTGCTGACACTTTATGCCCACCTTTGCCACCTTCCAGTGCTGGTGGGTGTTCATTGTTCACTGTGTGCATAGCTAGCTGCTTGCTACATTCAGTGGTGGCCAGACTACATGTACCAGCATGTCATGTTTTGCACTATCCCACCATAGTCTTATGCCGGTTTTGAAAGTATATGGGCTAGGTTTGGGCATTTGACTCAAATTCTATACACCCTTTCCTGGGAGTAAGCCCCACTGAACATAATAATAATAATTACTTCAACATTAATGGGATAATGTTGTATGGCTTTTTTCCACTGCAGATTCTTCTAATAGGACATAACCAAGGATGAACAGCAACTTTGCTCATCATAAATAACTTGAAAGGTCAAATTCACCATGAATTCTTCTTTAGGCTCAAAATATAATCTGTAAACATGCCCTCCAGGCTCATGCAAAGGAGCAATTATTCTTCCATTGCTAAATATGTTTGATTCTTTTTTATCAGCTCATCACACATGGCCATTTACAAGGCCAGATCATGTATTAAATGCAGAAGATTAGATTCAAAAAGAGATACTGTGAAAGTTAAATGTCAGCAGAAGGCTTATCAAAACCCAAGAGAGCATTAAGTAACCAAATTCTTGACACTACATGAATGTGTTGAAAGCTCTAGGAAAAGAGCCAAAAACCAAAGAAGGTTCCCAGTCATGAAAGTCATAATGAAGTAGTGTTGCTGTACAAGTAAAGGGTGTTTATAAAGGCATGCAGTGTAGGTTCTCCAGAAACTTTCTCTTAGCATTCAATTTCAGTTATGTTTCAGTCTAGTTTGTCACTTGACAATGTTATATTATTGGATAATTATCCAATTTATTATTTGAAGATTCAATGAATGAGCAAAGAAACCACCACCACCATCATCATCATTAGCATCCTTCAGTCTCGAAAGCCTATGGTATCGTACTCTGAGTGTCCTCTCCAGAGCATGATGGCCTGGGTAGATTAATATGGAGGATAGACTATTACCCAAGCAGCAAATCCCCCCTCTCAAACCCCCCCTCTCCGCATCACTGAAATAGTCCAATGGAATGGCAGAGCCAATACAATTGGTTCCAGCTGTGTTGCAGGAATTACCAGAACTTGATTGTACACAGTCACAAACTGCTTCCAGGACTCCAACTCTGGATTTTTCCTCAAGGTTGACTCTTGCCGCCTTCCCCATAGATGGGAATAGCCACAAGGCAGTGGAGATTTGAGTGGGAGTTTTCTTTCTCCTACAAAGAAACCAAAAGCCTAATAAAGGACAAATGATCAGGATGAGTGATCACATCAAGTAATTTTACTGATCAGTCTTATATTAAAACCATCGAAATACAAATTGGGTTGGATCCAAAGATTATTTTCAACCAACCAAATAAACTTCTTTGGAGGAAAACTTCTTCTTTCAGAAGAAATACTTCTAAAGAAGGAGAACCCCTCCTGAGAAGGTTCTGTCCACTGGAGGAAGGAAAGCATTGGATGCAATCTTTTTGTTTCTAAACTCCAGTTGGACTGGCCTAAGCCCTGGCATAATTACTGTGATGACCTGGATGTGTCATCAAAGTGCCATAAGACACTTTGTGCTACTCCTGGGGGAGGGTTAGGCCTTTGCAAAAACATGTGCTTGCCTCCCTACATCACCACAGAAATGAGACCTATGAGTTAGGCAGCCTAGGTCAGGATTGCACCCAAAGAGTTATTTATGGAATTTTTACTCCTCTGTTGTCTCAATAAGAGCACTCCTATATCTCAAAATTATATGTAAGAGGTGAAAAAGGGAGTGTCAGGGTGTGATATGATCCTGAACCTCATTTTAGGATCTGGAAGATGTGTGTGAGAGAAAAGGGGCAAAAACAGGGCTCAACTGTATTCACAGTAGTTAATTCAAAGCGGTCATCTAAATTTTTTTTAATAAATGTGATCTGTTAAAAGGATTTTTGGCATATTTATCTCTTTCACTACTGCTTAAGTAAGCAGGCCTCCCTCAGTCTTGAAAGACTATGGTATCATGCTGTGCACTGCATATGCTGCATGCGAAGCATGAAAGCCTGGGTTGGATTGTTATGGAGGATAGGCTGTTACCTAAGCAGCAAATCCTCCCTCTCCACGCCACTGAATTAGTCCAATGGAAAGGCATTGCCCATACAATTGGATCCAGCTGGCGTCACAGAGCTGCACTAAGGACAGGAGCTCACCCTGTCTTGTGGGGCCGACCCGGGTCTCAAACCCTGGCCTGCTGGTTAACAGGCACAGCGTCTTAACCGCTTGCACCACTCATTAATTTCATTTGTGTATGGAATTTTGGAATCTCTTGTTTTCTGTTAATACTAGATTTAAGACCATTAATTAAATGGACACTACTATTTATGAGTTTGCTCATTAATACATAGGAAGATAGTTTGTGATTAGTATGCTGATCACATACTTGACTTTGAGACCAAATAAACAGGAATGGGATCTATATTCTCTAAAATTTCAAGGCAGAAAACTTCAATATAGAATTCTAGTTGCATTGTGGAAAACAACTGTGGCACTACAAACAGTATTTTGCAAACATATAAAATGCATGTAGATTCTAAAAATTGTACTTTTCTGTAGGTTGTAAAATCTAAATTTTTCTCAGAAGGGAAAAGATAAACTGTATTATCCCTGCTGTGTTTTGGGCTTTACCTTTAAAGCATTCAGTACATGCCAGTGGTATAGCTAGATGGGGCAGGGGGTGCAGTTGTCAAGTTTGCAAAGCTTTGCAAAGCTGAACTTGACACTGTAACTAAAATTGTGAACAAATGGGGTATCTATGAATGATAATACCTTCATGTGATATATTGTTGGAAAGGTAGTTTAATGCAGAATGCAACGAAACAAACTGCATTGGAATATCTATGTTCTATCAAACTTTATTGCCAATTAACCAAAAAATGAGATCACAAAAGTCTAAGGAATAAAAAGTGAATTTTATTAACTCAAAACTTTCCCATGAGATTGATTGCTCAGAGAGCCAATGAGATGTAATTCTGACACTGTATGGAACTAATAAGGTGTTAATAGGAATCAGCTCCCATTTCCATTTACATATATCATAATATAGTTATCCATGCTATACAGGCACAGTTGTGTTCCTCCTCTTATATTTAGCAAGGAAAAAATAATCATTTATCTTTGCCCCATCACTGTTCCCCTAACCCAGTGATTTTCAACCAGTGTGCCATGGCATGCTGGTGTGCTGCGGATACTCCTCAGGTGTGCCATGGGAATTTGGGAATTGACCTTAATTAATAGGAAAATAGGAAAACAGTCAGGTGGGCCTTGTCAATGGTAAAAACAGTTGATGGTGTGCCACACGATGGAAAAGGTTGAAAATCACTGCCCTTATTAATAAGGTACAGCATTTTCATTTTTTAAACTTAATTAAATTTGATTTTGTTATTAGTGGGAGCGAGCAACAAAATCTTATTCAACTCTGCCACTAGCAGAGCAAATGGCTGGTGAACTGCTGAGAATGCGGTAGGTTTTTCAACCATTTTTTTTTTAAAAACCCCGGGGATGACTTCACTTCTGGTTGTGAAATCACTTTCAGGGCAATATTTTAACCTTTGCACCAGGCTACATGTTTATTAACTATGGCACTCATATAAGCCACCTTTCCATAACTTCCACCATATCACTTTGATTGAAGCTGCACTATACACATTTTCCTCTATTGAACAAAACGGGGACTTACTTTGGTGAAATGCATATGATTGTGATGTAAATGAGTTCAAGATATCATATTCCTTGTTTTTCCCTGTACTTCTTCCTTAGAGAATTTTCAGAAAAGGACATGATTCTTTCTCAATCTTTTTAAATTTATCATATTATATACAGTACAGCATTTTCCTCCAAGGAGCTCAGCTGGGGAGGCTGTAATGTGGTTCCCTTCTTTCAGCCTCATAAATAACTTGCGTGGTATATTTGATTGAGAAAGGGTGTCTGACTAAGGTCACTCTGTAAGCTTCTTGGATGGGGAAATATGAACTTGGTCTCTTTACCCTGAGTGCAACATTTTCAGCGATGTGCAGTGCTGACACAAAATCTGTGTAGGTCAAGATCTTGGCCAGATGCTGTTTTAGTACCTCTACTTAGGGCGCAGTCCAGAGTAACTACAGGGAGTCCTTGCTCCTGTGTAAGAACAATTTACTCTGGATTGCAATATGCATTTCCCATAGGTTTTCACTTGGTGGTGCAGTAACTACGGGTGCATGTAATGTCTCTTACATGCTCCTGTAGTTACTCTGGATTGTAAGGTATGTGGTAAGTCAGCTGTTGTGCAGATGTTAGCTTTCCTAGCCATGCAGTTCTCTATTCCTTATCCCTGGCTATGAGCAATATGTAAAATTGAACATTGTTCTTTGAGACTTTCCCTACAATCCAGAATAACTATGGGAGCACGGAAGAGACATTACGTGTACCCATAGTTACTGCACCACCCAGTGAAAACCTATGGGAAATTCATATTGCAATCCAGAGCAAATTGTTCTTACACCGGAGCAAGGACTCCCTGTAGTTACTCTGGATTGCGCCCTATGTCTGCAGTATCAGCATATTTCTGTGACACAGTTGTTTTGATTGGTAGCAGTGTGAGCCCCATGTCCCATGTTGTAAAGGTTGTGTGTTTTAGCCTGTGGGGAGAGGCTTCTTGTCATTCAACAAGCAGGACTCACTTCCAACCACAGGATGAGTAACTTATATTCAAGCAAGACAGTAATAATATTATTACTGCCCAACAATGAAACTTTAGTGACTTTAATTTGTTTCTGTTCCATGGAGTCTTGTGCATGAGTCACTGATACACATGGCTCAATTTATGGTCCTAATTTAAAGTGTTGCCTCCTTCTACAGTACATCTGCTATATGACACTCTAGACTTTTGACAGAGAAGACACAGAGGAGATATGTATCTTGCCATGTTTGATTTCTGTCAGAAACCCACTGAAACAACTCCAGCTGCCTGGTGTTGTCATCTCCCCTGAAGCCTGCAGGAGGCTCACTGAAAAGTGACATGTGGCGATATTTACATGTCCCCAGGCCACATTGTTCTGCTGTCATTGGTCTGCTACATATAAACTTTGAGACACGTTTTTCCCCCAGAGTGACTGCCTGCCTTCTGGATATGCATGATATTGCTAGGAAATGTGTTTTCATAATTTAATACATATGTGTGTTTATTCTGTTACTGTGAGGTTGCTGAATATTTGACAACATGGTCTATTTTTAATAGATTATACAACTTTTAGAAGTCATGCTTCTTCTGATGAGGAACCTTCAACTTTGGATCAGCCAAGGACCAGACATTGTGTGTGACAGTCTTCTATACTCATTAAAGGGTGAAATGTATTATGTATATGTTTGACTTCGCTATATCCTCTTCTTGAATTTTATTCAGACCTTTCTTTTTAGAAGTTATTTTTACAGAAATCATGACCTAAAGTGGGCAAACCATCAGAAAATCAAGAAACAGATGAATTTCTACTTAAAATCAAACCTACAGAAAAATAGATAACAAGATAAAACCTTTTCTTTCCTAGGCACTCATGTATTTTGTATTATGTAGAGAAATTCTTTTCATTATTAAAACCTTCATTTGTTTCAATGCTCATTTGTTATTTACATGCATTACTGTGTCAAAAATGCATTTTATTATGCATTTTATTAACATTACTGCATTTTATTAATAACACTAGCAAAAAGTGTTTGCGGGAGTAAAATTTCCCCATATGCCATCCCCCCATGGTGCATCAACTCCCCAACGCACATCAGTCCCCCGTGGTGCATCAGTACACCAATGCGCATCAACCCCACAAGCGCAACATTCCCTAATGCGCAACATCCCCATGTGCATAAGTCCCATATGTGCATCACCTCCTCAAGAGCATCAACCCCCATGCACATTAACCCCCATAAGCAAAATGCCCCATGCGCATCAACCCCCATGCAAATCATCCACATCAATCCCCCATGTGCATCATCCCCCATGTGCAACATATCCCTATGCACAACAACCCCCATGCGCAACAACCCCCAGGTGCATAAGTCCCATATGCGCATCATCTCCCCATGAGCATCAACACCTCATGTGCATCAACCCCCATGCACATCATCTCCCCATGTGCAACCCTCCCATGTGCAACCCCTCCCTCCGAACAACATCCTCCAGACACCGAGCACCAAATTGGCTGGAGGTTGGTCAGTTTTCCATGTTAAGTATAGGACAAATAAGTATAGGACACCACTTTTCATCCCCTTAAGGGTGTCCAAATAAGTATAGGACACCCCTTTTCAGCCCCTTAAGGGTTAAATTTCTCCACATTGGTTCATGTGACAAAAGGAACACTCTCCCCAAATTTTATGCTTCTAGGTCCGGGGGTTGGGGCAGAGAATCTCTCAGTCACTGATTCTCCAATGCAAAGTATAGGGAGGAAAATGCATTGCGCCCTTTTTCACCCCTTTCCGGTTGGAATTCCCGAAAACTGGTTCTTAGTGCACGCCTGAGTCATGGAAGGAACATCCACCCCAAATTTCACGCTTCTAGGGCTGGCGGTTTTGGCAGGGCGGTGGTGAGTCAGTCAGTCAGTCAGTGACTTTTTTATTTATATAGATTCATTTTGGGGAAAGTGAGTTTACCTTGTAGCAGGGTGAAGGCCTTAAGATTTAGGAAGAGCCGCTATATTTCTTTCTTTAGAAAGAATTCTTTTTGATAGCCTTCTGATAGTAAGCATATTGTTTTTCCACAATGCCTGACATGGCTACCAGCAAAAAAACACTGACTGTGTGATGTTGCATGATGTAACATCAAACGTACAAGTTACTTATAAGTAATTTATATCCAAGACAATATGGTGCTGGTTCTTGAACTTCGAGAGCCCTGGCCAACACCCCCTTAAGGGAAGGAGCGCGAAGGGATTGGACAGATTCCTAGAGGAAAGGGCCATCACAGGTTTCAAGTCATGATGGGAGTGTGTGTATGTGTGTGTGTGTGTGTGTGTGTGTGTGTGTGCATAGATTGATGTAGATGTAGGCAATCTCAAAATGCTAGATGCAGGGGAAGGCACATGGATATAGGTACTGTGTGCTCCCGGATGCATCTGGTGGGCTACTCTGAGATACAGGAAGCTAGACTAGATGGGCCTTTGGCTTGATCCAGTAGAGGATTATTTTCTTATGAGAGGGGAGTAAAGGATGATCCTCCTGGATTGTGCCATTTTGGAATGGCACAGAGATTTGCTTGTAATCACCACAGCCTATGGCAGGTCCCTAGGGGTATAGGAAGCCCTGTGCCAGCCTTTGCAAGACTCTCCAAGCTCTGGAGTAATTGTGAAACATCTGGTTTTGTGACCTGAAACACTCCAGGAGAGTTTGAGAACCACAGTTTTATGGAGAAAAATGTGACAAGCAACAGGAGTCTGCCGAAGAGAAGAGATCTGCTGCTTCTTCTACACTTCATAATTAATCTAAAAAGAAAGCAGTTTGCCATTTAGCCTCAGCCCACCAAAGGCTATCGTCTCCAAAAGCAATTTAGGATAATAAATGAAAAGGGGTGTCACAAATGGCACATATTTAGTTCTTATTTGTATTCTGAGGATTAATTTTGCTATGAAATTAAAAGAAAATGAATAGATTTCTTTTTAAGATGAGCATACACCTCTCTTGTGTCTACATAAACTGCATAAACTACATTTTCCTTTCTAAAATTGGACTAAGTATACTTTTATTGGTAAGTCATCAAGGACAACTGTTATTTCAAGTTTAAGAGAATACTCATTTTCTATCCTTATTTTAAATATGGAAGTTATTTGAAAAACTCAAGTGAGTTGTAGTAGTATTATATAGTAGTAGTAGTAGTAGTAGTAGTAGTAAAAAGTGTAACTCTTAAATTCAGGCTTCAATTAGATCACGCCTGTGCTACAATAGTGAATAAGGCATGCAGGTTCTGTTGCTCCCACCATGCCATAGTGGGGGAAGCTGGGAGGGGAAATTATATCCCCCTACCCCTCAAAATTCCTTGAGCCCTATCAGTCTCCAAGTTTGAGGAGACTAATAGGGTGTGACAGCTCACTCTAAAGGGAATGGTATCAGCCTGTGCAAGGTGCCAATCCTCCCAGCTCTGATATATGCCCAACCTCCCACCCCGTTACCCTATTGCACCCACCCCATTCCATCTGTCCCACCAACTCACTGGCATCTATGGGCCTGTCTTCATTTCCTCCTGCTCATAGGGCCTCCACGGGAATTGCAATGGCTGTAAAATGCACTCCACTACTACAAAGCTGCAAAGCTTTAGTGCTGCATAGGATTGGACTGTAACATTAGAGGAACTTGTGTTCTAAGAACCTGGGGGTATGTGCCTGCTTTACGGGAACAGTTTGTCAGTTTATTGTGACTACCTGCAATTTGGCAGAGGAGTTTCATAAAATTCAACTGATAGTGGTTTTCCTTTAAACACCAAGAAGTTCCTACAGAACCCAAAATGACACTTTACATTCAGAGGCATTCAAAAAGATCTTTGATGGCTCCAAGAGAATAGCACAGGTCACCCATGAAGAAGGTCACCCATGCAGAAAATCTGGATACCAACAGAAATAGTGTGTGAAAGTTCCATTAGGTTGTCTCCTGACCCACTCGATTGTTTCATAATGATTTCATTACTCTCTCTTTCACTGTTATTAAAGCTTTAAATCTACAATACTACTGAAGGATCGTGTTGGGAAAAAAGGTGAGGAAACAGTTTCAATGGAAGTCTGCAGTCATTAGGCTTTGTTGCCTGGGCCACGTTCTTATTTGACTTTGCACATCTCCATTTGAACACCAACTGTTACAAAGCATATGGACTGCTATAGTAATCCCATATGCCAAATGATAGCTGGCAGTTATTCATGCAGACTCAGAGAATGATGAGATTACAGGATGATTAAATTGTGGAGAAGATATCTTTAAATTATACCTCTCCAGAAAATCTAAAAGCGTAGCTACCTCTGAAGCCCATTACATCCTTTCCAAGAGGCTTCACACTATCTCTGAATATTTATATAAATTCCCAGCTGGATAGAAGTCTCTAAATACTTTTTGAAACCCACAAGGCACCATATCATTAATGATAAATGATTGCAATGTTCCTCTGTCTTTTTCAGAACAAATAATAGCATTACTTTTTCATTATCTATCCCTGAGTTTATATTTCTGTCCAGATGTGCGAGGACAAGCTACAAATTAGCTTAAACATCACCATTCATTCAGATTAGAATGTTTTGCTTGTTGGGGAAAAGAAATGGCCTGTGCTTTATCCATTCTCTAAAAATGGAAGCGGATTTCTATTTCCTTCCTAGACGTTAAAAGAGCCTTTTAAAATAAGGTATTACAGAATTTAGAAGCTGGGCTTATAATTGAGATTTGGATCCTAAGGCTAAAATTCTAGACATGATTTGGAGTGAGCCCCTCTGAACTCAGAGCCTTACTTCTGAGTAGTCATGCATGGGTAGGTGTTCACTGTAGGTAGCTGTTGTGAGAATGGAAGGCTGTTCCATGTGAGAAAGAGGTAAATCTTGCCAATTTCAGTTCATCTTATTCTGAAGTGATGGCATCCAGCTTTCAGGAGAAGGCAACACTATATTTTGGCTGACCTGAGTGGGGCTTTCATTCCTTGGCGGGGAATGTTGGTGACAGGAAGAATAGGCACCAGAATAGCTTCTCCTGTTATAAAGTGCAGAACAGGATTAAAAATAGGATCAGGAAAACAGTGTACATTCAAGGTAAGCAAACCTCATAAGAAAAACCAGAATGGATCTCAAATGGCTGTCTGGCTTGGGATGCAGGCTGGGGGTGCCATGGGCTGGAATTTCAGAATCCATTTCACTGGGTTTCTGACTAAGTGTGGCTAGAGTAATTTGATTTTAAAGGTAAAGGTGTCCCCTGCAGTTCCTCCTGTTAGTCTTGACTGACTCTTGGGAGCAGTACACATCCCTTTTTCTTAAGCCATAGAGTCAGTGTTGTCCAAAGACACCTCCGTGAACATGTAACCCACATGCTCATGAAACACTGTTACCTTTCCACCAAGGTGGTACCTATTTATCTACTTGTATTTGAATGATATTGAACTGTTAGGTTGGCAGGAGCTGGACAGTGCTGTCATTAAAGGTGGTGACATTGGTGTCATTAAGGACTAATCTCTAACATAAAAGGAAGAATTTGATTTGGGATCTGCTACAGGAAATGTCACATTAACTGTAATCAACTACACAACTGAAATTGTATAAATGTAATCATCAGTCCAAAGCTATGGCCAGCTACACATTGGGTTGGAGGCAGTGGTGGGCTTCAAATATTTTAAGAAACGGTTCTCTATGTCCTAATGACCATTTTAACTCTTAGTTTCCCCCCAAATTTTTGTATCACTAGGTACCGCCAGGGTCAAATTTAGTACAAGACCCCCCTTCTGTCAAACTGCCGGAAGCACATGGCTTTTGTTTACATCACGTGACTGGAAGCCATGCCCACCTGTCAAACTACTACAATGGGAACCTGAGCCCCCTACCCCCCACAGGGGGAAGGGAGCCCCTTCCTCTGCTCCCCCTTGCCCGCCCAGTGTGAGAAGCAGCAACAGCTCTTCCTCCTCCTCCTCCCTCAGCACATTTAAAAGCTCCTGCAGCCACTTACCAGCCAGGCTGTCAGGAGCAACAGAGAGAGGGAGCTCAGAGAAAAGCAGTGCTGCTCCTCAGGACCTCAACCACGTGCAATGAGGCAGGGGTGAGGAGACTTCTCACTTCCTCATTGGGCTCTGTGAAGAGGTGGGATGAGAGCTGAGGTGGCTGAGCCTGATGCGCGGAAAATTTAAAGGTGCAGAGAGGCTGAGAAACAGCTGCCTGCAACCTAAAGTGGCTGCCAGGTGGTCTCAATCTTAGCGCTAAGAGATGGTTCCCTAAGATTGGGTCAAAGTTAAGAACAGGTTCTTGCGATGTGGTGTGAACCTGCTGCAGCCCACCTTTGGTTGGGGGTAGGGAACAGAAGCAGTCACTGGCATTTCTAGAGGGAGGGAAGCGAAATATCTTCAGGTGCCAGTTACAGCTGCAAAAATGGTAACCTATATTTGAGCTGACTCGAAAGCCAGCCACATTGGCAGAATGATATGCACCACTTTGTTCGTGCTGGTACTCAGGCCAGCGCAGGTATGGTGCCTTATGAGGTGGAAAAAGGTACATTCCAGGGGGTAGAGAAAGGGTTCTTCATCAACAGAAGGCAGAATGAGGGGATGATTGTGTCCAGGAGGAGGGCAAAACAGCCGTGACAGTAAATGCCATATACTAATTCCTATTCCTGTGCCTCAGAGCCCTACAAAAGCTGCTCATATATGCGTATGCTAATTTGCTGGCACAGATCTGAGTAGTCCAATAGGTCAGGCTGGAGTGTTGCATGGGGTTAGGAGAAAAATATCTTACCTTGACCTTATCCTTACCCTGTCATCAGTGAAAAATTACGATTCTATTGTGACCATAGTTTATCTGAGGCTGCAGGCTATATAGCTGATAGCTGCTTCTGGTTACCTTTTGTTGCCAACACATTAAGAACTAAGAATTACTTATATTTTGTTGATTTTACCTATTAGTAAATGAATGAAAATCAAAACGCTTTGAACTCTTGTTGTTATGATAACAATTCTTATTTATGTCTTGGGGATGGATTGGATTGTAGCTAAGTGGAAGAATTCAGACATTGCATGCCCAAAATACAAGATTCCATGGCAAAGTCTCCAAATGAGGGTTGCAAACAACCACGTCCATGACCCTAGAAAGCCACTACTGCTACAGACAATGCTGACTAGATGGACCAATAGATGGATTCCTGTTCATCATCATCAATTAAGAATACATGGAGGTGATTAAGTGTGTGTTAAACCAGTGGTATTCGGGAATTTCAGCTTGGGACCCACTATAACACTTTAAAATCTGTCTGGGTCCTCCTGTCAAACTTACTGGTCTGTGACATCACTATAATGTCAGAGCTCCTCCATGTCTACTCAGAAGTAAGTCCCATTGTGTTCCTTCCAGGAAAGCCCAGTCAGATTCTTAGATGGTGGATCTCACAATCTTGCAACCCCCCTGAAACAAGGTCAGAATGTGCAAAGGATTTATGCTGGTGCTTAGGCAGGCTGAACTACAGGTTAGGATTGTAGCCTAAATGCATGTGGAGGCAACTAAATATACAACAGAGCCTTTCAACCAGGGAGGGAGTACACATTCCACAAAAGCCTTTAAAAACAGGCACATTTAAAAACATTTTCTCTAAAAATTGTTATTGGAGATGATGCTTTTCTATCATTTATACCAATGTACAGATGTTTTTCCAATTTTACCATAGTTTTTTGCTTAACAAAATCCATCTTTACCCTCCAGTTACTCTTAAACAATTTTTCTAGCAATGGTGATTGCTTGCATCTCTACAAATAGAATAAGGAGATGGACAAAGAATGTCAATATCAGGGGTTTTAAATATGTTGTGATAAGATAAAATGTCTTACTTTATTACCCATGGGAAAGCTTAATTAAAATCAATAAAGAAAACCCTCAAGTGGAGAAGAGCTTTAAATACATCTGATAATCTCTTTTCCCCCCCAGAAGAATGTCTTTATTTTCTTCACCTCTGATAGGATTGAAAAGATAAATACTTATGGAGAAAATAAAGAGGCAAGGTATAAACAATGGAATAAAACAGGCTGTAATTTTGGCTTCATTCCTGAAGTGCACTTGGGCTAGCCTATCTATCACTGGGCTGGCCCAATTCCAAGATTGGTCAGCCCACTTACACCAGAAAGGCTTGGGCCAGCCTTGGGCCAGCCTTTCCCATGTGTCCACTTAGGGCACAATCCAGAATAACTTAGAATCATAGAATCATAGAATCATAGAGTTGGAAGGGACCTAGTAGGTCATCTAGTCCAACCTCCTGCCTGCAGCAGGAACTCCCCCTAGAGCATCTCCAGCAGGTGGTCATCAAGCCTCTGCTTGAAGATCCCCAGTGAGGGAGAGTCCACCACCTCCCTTGGCAATCTGTTCCACTGCTGAACCGCCCTCACCGTCAGGAATTTTTTCCAGATTTCCAGCCGGAATCTCCTTTCTTGCAGTTTGTACTCATTGGTTCTAGTTCTGCTTTCAGAAGCAGCTATGAACAAATTGGCCCCTTCCTCCCTATGACAGCCCTTCAGGTATCTGAAGAGGGCAATCATGTCTCCCTGCAGCCTCCTCTTCTCCAGGCTGAACATCCCAAGTTCCCCCAACCTTTCCTCGTAGGGCTTCCCTTCCATCCCACTGATCATTCTTGTCGCTCTCCTCTGGACTTGCTCCAGTTTGGCTGCATCTTTCTTCAAGTGAGGTGCCCAGAACTGAACACAGTACTCAAGGTGAGGTCTGATCAATGCAGAGTAAAGAGGAACTAGAACTTCTCGCGACTTGGAAGCTACAGTCCTCTTAATGCAACCTAAAATGGCATTTGCCTTCTTTGCAGACACATCACACTGCTGACTCATGTTCAGCTTGTGATCCACGGCGACTCCAAGATCCCACTCACATGTTGTGCTGCCAAGCCAAGTATCCCCCATTTTATACCTATGTTTTTGGTTTTTATTGCCTAAGTGCAGAACCTTGCACTTCTCCCTGTTGAAATTCATTCTGTTTGTTACAGCCCAGGATTCCAGTTTATCCAGATCCTCCTGGAGGTTTCTCCTATCTTCTGATGTGTTTGCTACTCCTCCCAGTTTGGTGTCATCTGCAAATTTGATCAGGCTCCCCCATATCCCTTCCTCCAAGTCGCTGATGAAAATGTTAAAGAGAACTGGTCCCGAGACAGAGCCTTGGGGTACCCCACTTGAAACCGACCTCCAGGTTGACACAGAACCATTTACTAAAACCCTTTGAGTGCGGCCATCGAGCCAGTTGCAGATCCACCTAACAATTGCCCTGTCTAGCCCATATTTTTCCAACTTCCTAATTAAAATGTCATGTGGGACTTTGTCAAATGCTTTGCTGAAGTCAAGATAAATGACATCCACAGCATTGCCACTGTCCAGTAAGCTCGTAACCCGATCAAAAAAGGAGATCAGAGTTGTCTGGCAAGATTTATTCTTGGTAAATCCATGCTGGGTTGTTTTGATCACCGAGTACTTGTCTAGATGTGCACAAATTGTGTGTTTTATGATTTGCTCTAATATCTTGCCCGGGATTGAAGTCAAACTGACTGGTCTATAATTTCCCGGGTCTTCTTTTTTCCCCTTCTTAAAAATTGGGACTACATTTGCCCTCTTCCAGTCCAGTGGCACTTCTCCACTCCTCAGGGATTTCTCAAAGATGATCGACAGAGGCTCTGCAAGGACATCTGCCAGTTCCTTAAGGACTCGAGGATGCAGCTCATCCGGTCCAAATGACTTTAATTCATTTAGGCCAGTTAAGTGGTTTCGAACCAGTTCTCAATCAATCTTAATCTGCTGTTCTGCACCATCCATGTTTTCACTACCTCTTTGGGGATGTAAACACATCCCCGAATCAGTCAATGATCCCGCACCCCCATTAGCACAGCCCTCCTTCTGTGAATAGACGGATGCAAAGTAGGAGTTGAGCAGCTCCGCCTTCTGCTGGTTTCCAGACACCTGTTGTCCATCCTTGTCCAAGAGCAGCCCCACCCCCTCGTCTCTCCTCCTGTTCCTCTGGGCATATCTAAAGAAGCTCTTTTTGTTATCTTTGACTCCCCTGGCCAGCCTCAGCTCATACTGAGCTTTAGCATCCCTGACCCCCTCCCTACAGGACCGGGCTACCTGCCTGTACTCCTCTCTGGTGATCTTTCCAGTCTTCCACTCCCTATACGTCTCTTTCTTTAACTTCAGCTGATCCCCAAGTTGCCTGGTTTTTTTCAGCATTTCCCCCCCTTTCTTTTTTATTGGAATTGTTTCTGACTGTGCTTGTAGAAGCTGCCTCTTAAGGAGCTCCCACCCATCTTGGGCCCCTTTCCCCATTAGATCATCAACCCATGGGATCCCACCTATGACTCCTCTAAGCCTGTTGAAACCAGCTTTCCTGAAATCCAACATATAAGTTTCACTCTGCGCTCTTTTTATTTCCCACATTATTCTAAATTCCAGCAGCTCATGATCACTTTCCCCTAAAGTTCCCACTATGTTGATCTGATCAACCAGTTCTTCACGATTTGTTAAGATCAGGTCAAGGATGGCCCCTCCCCTTGTCATTTCCTCCACTTTCTGGACCATGAAGTTATCTTCCAGACCCATCAGGAATCCACTGGAGCTTCCATGTTTGGCTGAGTTTGTCTCCCAGCAAATGTCTGGGTAGTTAAAGTCCCCCATTACTACTACCTCATATTTCCTTGCAATGCCTGCCAGTTGCTCCAAGAAGACATCGTCTACTCCTTCTCCTTGGCCTGGTGGTCTATAGTAGATGCCCACCACAATGTTTTGTTTCTTATTTCCCCCCCTTACTTTTACCCAAACACACTCCACAGGGATATCCGGACCACTCTCCTGGATTTCAGAGTAAGAATATATGTTCTTGACATTAATGCTACTCCACCTCCCCTTTTGCCACTTCTGTTCCTCCGGAACAGCTGATAGCCTTCCAATTGTGTGTTCCAGTCATGGGAGTCGTCCCACCAAGTTTCAGTTATTCCTATCAAATCAAATTTCCCTTCACTTGCTAAAAGCTCCAGTTCATCTTGTTTATTTCCCAGGCTCTGTGCATTTGTGTAAATGCAACTTAAGCCCTGGAGGTTGCAACTCAATGCATTTCCCTCCTTTTTTGTAAGGCCAGGCCCCTCTAAAGATTTTTGAGTTACAGCTGTGCCCTGGCAATTTCCATCCAGAGCATTTTCCTTATTCCTAGGTTCCCTTTGGACGTAACCCACCCCCTTCTTATTTAGTTTAAAGCCCTCCTGATAAGGTTGGCCATCTCCCGTCTGAAGACACTCTTCCCCCAACCCGTAAGATGTAGTCCATCCTTTGCTAGGAGTCCTTCCTCAAGGAAGTTCATCCTGTGATCCCAGAATCCAAATCCTTCCTGATGACACCATTTTCGAAGCCAGCTATTGACCTGAAAAATCTTGCTATCTCTCTGAGGACCTTTGCCAATTACTGGGAGGATGGATGAGAATACCACCTGGGTATCCCCCAGGTCCTTAATCTTCCTCCCCAGAGCTTCATAATCCCCAACTATCTTTTGGAAAGTTTCCCGAGCAGTATCGTTTGTTCCTACGTGGATGAGTAAGAACGGGTGATGATCAGCAGGTGTGATCATCCTCGGTAGCCTCTCCGTGATATCCCATATCCTAGCACCAGGGAGGCAGCACACCTCATGGGAAAACGGGTCTGGTCGGCATACAGCTTCCATGCCCCTCAGGAGAGAATCTCCAATCACCACCACCCTCCTCCATGTTCTCCTTCTGTGTCTAGCTTCCCCCACACTAATTGGTTGTGGCTGCTGTCTATGAGGGGGATCTGTAGGCATGCCAGTATGGGCAATGCCAGGATCTGGTGTAGGTGTGCTAGCAAGAGGAACTTCTGCCAGCATGGTGGAATCTGAGAGACTCTGGAAACGGTTGTATAGCTCCAGTGGTTCTCAACTGCTCCTGCCCCTTATTCTCCTGACTGTCACATGTCTCCATGAAGAGACATCATTGCTGGGGTCCCCACTGGTGTCATCCCTCTGGAGAAGTTCCATGTGTGACTTTGGGGAGTCCTTTCTCCGGTGTAAGAACAATTTGCTCTGGATTGCAATATGAATTTCCTATAGGTTTTGACGAGGTGGTGCAGTAACTACAGGTACATGTGCTTCCGTAGTTATTCTGGATTGTAGGGACAGGCTGGTGCAAGACAGATGGACCTGGGCTGGCCAAGCTGTGCCAGCCTAGGCAGTTCAGCAGGGTTATGTTGGGGGCATGTTCAGTTCCAACAGCCACACTCGTCCATTGAAGGTCACTCATGCCCAGAGAGACTATGAAGAAGGCTAATTCCACGTTCAAGATCATTAAAAAGGGAGCTGAAAATAAAACAGCCAACATTTTGCCACTGAACAAATAAATCGTATGGTTGCATCTTGAATAGAATGGATATATCTCTAAGGCTGCAATCCTAAATACACTTTCCTGGGAGTAAGGCCCACTGAACACAGTGGGGTCATGGTGACCAGATGCCTGAACCTAAAAAGGAGGACAAGGTCTTGGATTCCTCTCAGCCTAGCCTTTCCAGTGGACAATGGCACATTTGCCTACTCATGAGTAAAGCCGCAATATCTAGCACTTTCAATTTCTCATAAAGCTCAATGCATATTTTTTATTTTAAGTTTTTTTGGCCCTAACGTTTGATAGGAAGGATATATTTCAAAACTGATTTTTGCATTGGATTCTGCTCTTTGATATGAATCCAATGACATGTGACATGATGGGGTACTGCACACCATTGCAAAGTTCCAAAATGAAGCCAAAATGAAGGACAATAAAGCCCTTTTGGAGGACACCTGGACAGAAGGCTAAAAAAGAAGACAAATCTGGAAAAATCCAGTCATATGGTCACCCTGAATGGGGCTTACTTTTGAGTAAACATGATTAGGATTTTTTCTGATTACTGGTAACAGTGCTATCCTATCAAACACTGGAGCAGGCAGACAGCCTCTATGGGTCTACTCAGACCTGTGTCACCTCTTGAAACACTGACAAGAGCAGGATGGCACTGTGACTCTCTCTCTCTCTCTCTCTCTCTCTCTCTCTCTCTCTCTCTCTCTCTGTCTGGGCGCAATCCAGAGTAACTACGGGAAGTCCTTGCTCCGGTGTAAGAACAATTTGCTCTGGATTGCAATATGAATTTCCCATAGGTTTTCACTAGGTGGTGCAGTAACTATGGGTACACGTAATGTCTCTTATGTGCTCCGGATTCTAGGGTCTGTCCGTGTGCATGCGTGCGTGTGTGTGTGTGTGTGTGTGTGTCTGTGAGAGAGAGAGAGAGAGAGAGAGAGAAAATTCAATATGTTCAAATATATACCAGTATCTTGAATTAACATTCAGAAACTTTTCTGCAGTAACAAGTCACCTGATGCCTTGTCAATCACTAACCAGTCTTAGAGTTGAGAGAGTTACAACTCAACTTACCTGTTTGGGTTCACTCAAGGTCAGACATCCTGTGGAAAGTTAAATGGAGGATAGGGATAACAGAAGTTATGATTTCCTATTGTCAATTTGTCTAAGCTCAGCTGGCTTCAAGAAAGGTGAAATCATCCCAGCACTTCAAAAAAATCTATGAATGCCACCAAAATTTGGTTGAGCTTCCTACAGAGAGTTCCCACACAACATTTGCGGCTTCTCAGTTGGAAGTCAAGTGAGTGAAAAATTGCAATATAGCAATAGTAAATATAGTATTTTTTCAATAAGCTGTATAAACAAATTTCACAGAGAGTGAGGCTGTGTTATTTCAAAAATATGATTGAGATACTGGAGGGACACCTTTTCATCAAAGTATTACTTATCCTATGTTACAGATTTCTAGTGGAATCATTTGTTCAATATCTTAGGGGGGAATGTTTTGTATATGTATATGTATTTTCTTTAAATGAGCAAATTATTCCATCAGTTAGGGTTCAATCCAGAGTAACTACAGGGAGTCCTTGCTCCGAAGTAAGAACAATTTACTCTGGACTGCAATATGAATTTCCCATAGGTTTTCATTAGGTGGTGCCATAACTACATCGACGCAAATGTCTCTTACGTGCTCCCATAGTTACTCTGGATTGTAGGGTTAATATTTTGTCTAATGTAATTTTTCTGCTTGAGTAAAACTATACTGTGAAATCTATAGTCCTCTAAGCATATTCAGACCTTCATTGCCTGCGTTAATATTTCGTTTGGAAATGTGTGTGAAAATGTGAGAACATTGTGAAAGGCAGCAAGAGGGGTGAGCAAGAAATTGTTTTCATTTCTATTTTTTACATTTATAATTCACCTTTTTCCAGTAGCGGACTAAAGTAACTATGGATGAAGTTCCCAAGATCCTATCAAGGCACTGGTCACAGACCTGCATCACGTTCAGCAAAAATAGATATACCACATGCCCTCAATCATGACCTGGGATAATTTCATTATTCCATTGATTTTTTGACATTGAAACCTTAATTTTGTAATTCAGTAAATAAAATAAAATGGAATCACATATATCTATAAAAGTGGCCTCCATCTTTTAAATCCCCATTTGTGTTTTTAGACATGGTTGGAGAGCCTATTCATAGAACCAGGCCAGACTCATGGTATGTGATGACAATGGCCTGAAATCCAATAGGCCTCAACTTTAGTTCTGTAACCAGCACCACACCTTGTATGTTTCCCAGACCCAGATTGCAAATTCTGCCACATCTTGCTTGCATAGCCAGTACTTTTAAACCTGTGAACAATAACCAATCCAGAAGCTTCTGGACTCTGAGTAAGCAAAACTGTTATTGAAATTAAAAAAAGAACCTCAACCTGGGCAGTCTCCACCAATTCCTTGGCTAGATCTAGTAAAGAGGTAATGGACATGAAAGCTGTTTAATTGAGGCAGCTTTGGTCTTCATAGCAAGTCAAAAGTTTGTTGTTTTACCCAATAGAAACACATCTTAAAATGAGGCTGCAGTCAACGGCCATCAAGATATCGAAGAAAGAGCATCATGACCTCGCCCCACACAAAATTCATGTGCTTTGCTAAGGGAGTTTAACAGAGATCCCTTGTGTTCTTTATTAATTCATTGGTGCATGGAACTTTGTAAGTTGCTGCCATGAATACTTACTGAGCTCTTACAAGGTAGATCTTAACCAAGAAGGATTCTTGCTTTTTCTTTCTTGCTTCATCTTGTCTGGCTACTGAGCTTCTTCCTTACAATGTTTTGAATTCTAACTAAACATAGATAACTTTGGCCCTTGGAAATCCACTCAATTGCAAATGCCAGTTGCATGCGCATGAAATTGATGGTGTGCTGTGCCACTTTCCTCCTTTGTGTGAGTGATAGGTGTTTCTGGCTCTAAAATTCTTAGGTAACGATCCTATCCCACATTTGTCCATAATATCCAATACCACCAATGGAATATGTGTTATGTTATGGTGAGGGGGACGGACCAGATCTTCTGGAAGAGGTAAGAAAAAAATAATTTCATATACTTCTCAGTAAGCCACTTGACTGTCACCAGCTGTTTTGCTGGTATTCATCCAAGGAGAGGGAAGGGCTATCAGACCATGCACATCCTCTCCTATAAAACTGCTGTAATTAAACTGCCTCTGCCCTCACTCTGTAAACATTATTTCAGCTCCATCACAAATAGAGGTACAGTATTAAAATAGTGGAAACAAGACTTCCATTTAGGTTAGCTTATTTTTGTTGCCTTCAATCACAATGAATGGATGTTGAAAATGCCTGTTTGCTTTTCTAACACACTCAAGGTCTTTGGAAATGCATTTACTGGTGCTCTCTTGCTTACAGAATATTGTTTCTACACGGCCACCTGCAGAGTTAACAACATAATGCTGATTGCATTAGTTCACACCCAAGCGCATAATCACATAAACATTCCATTGTCACAACCCGTCTAGCTCAGTGAACTACAGATTACTGCAAATGTGTCAAATGCCTCCAAAGAACCCCAAGTCAAGCGTCACTGCCTTGAAAATTAATTACACGGAGAAACAAATGTTTCAGATGTTTCTTGGTCAGGGCTGGAAATAATGGAGGACCTTTTGCATCCAAGGAAACAAATGTCTCTGGAAAGTATCACACTGATGAAAATAAATTGCATAGCAGTTGTATACAAGAAGATAATGGCCATAATCCAACGTAAACTAGCCAATCCGATCCCCCACCAGGCCAAAGCTTGTAGCCGTCCCATAGAGTCATGCACTACATGCAGTGGTGGGGAGGATGATCAGGAGGCCTGTAAAAGGTAGGGATAAAGGCATGCCCCAGTATCCATAGAGGTTCTATTCTGCTCCTTTCACATCTGGAGGGTCTTCTGAGCCTCGAATCTGGCCCAAGGGCCATTTGGACCCCTTGCAAACCTCAGTTTGTCCTGCAGACCACTCCAGTCTCTAGCCCATCAGATCTTGCTGGAGTCTACACTAGCCTGTGGACATTATTTTTACCCATTGCCTCTGAACAATTTATGTGATATGTTTCTGGCTTGGTCTGTACTCATATGTTTGCACTGTGTAAGAGATGTGTTGAAAACAAAGTTCTCATGCCTGTTTTTAGTGAATTATAAATAAGTGGGCTGTGGTCTCACAAGTGGTTCAGAAAATGTGTCTGTTAACCAGCAGGCCAGGGTTCGAGACCCAGGTCCCACAAAATGGGGTGAACTACCATACTTAGCCCAGCTCTCACCAACCTAGCAGTTTGAAAGCATGCAAATGCAAATGTAGTTAAATACATAGTTATCACCTTGGTGGGAAGGTAAAGAACACAATTTCATGCACCTTCAGCAGTCATGCTGGCCCCATGACCATGGAAGTGTCTTTGAACAACGCTGTCTCTAAAGGCTTAAAAATGGGGGTGAGCACTGCACCCTACAGTTGGTCACAACTTGCAGTATAACATGTGCGGGACATCTTTACCTTTTTAAGTAAAATTAATTGATTCTTTTAAGTTTCATCTCAAATGTATTCATTTCTATTACCCCTATGGGGGCAATGTCTTTCTAAGTTTAGGATGCTGCTTTTCCTGAATTATATTGTGGTCACTCATCAATTATATTGTGGTCATTTATTGATGTTTCACTTTGCTCTGTATAATATGAACCACTGATGGAAAAAAGCAACTTGGAAGAATAGCAATTTAAATATGCTGACCTCTGCATTTTATTCACAGGACGACATTATAGCCTCAGTCCCTAAGTTAAGAAATCTAAGAGGGGAAAATCTAAAGGGAAAAAAATCAACTACTTCAGATCTTCAGGTCCTTCCGATACTATAGATTTGCAATAGCTACGGCCAAATTAAAACAGTTAAACTTTTCCTTGCAGATCATCAAAGCCTTAAACCTGTGTGTATTTTTTTAGCAGCAGATCAAGGATAAAAAGCTGTCTATTGTGTTGACTGTAGACATAAATGGATGCAGCTGTACAAGCAGAATGTTTATGTCTCATCTGAATCTCTCCACTAAAAATGACAGGAAACACTAATGCTTATATTTAACTTGTGCTGGCCTAAGGCTTCATGTAAGCACAAATGAAATTGAATTTGTGGCTAACCCGTTATTCCCAAGAGCCTATGAGCTTGTGGAGGGGAAAGAAACTAAATGTAAAGAGTTTACTTTAGATAGTCATGTGCTTCAGTGAATATGAGAACAACAATTCAAAACCCTCTGAACATTTGCTGGATTGAAAGCTGTGGCATTTTGTTCAGATGTTCAGTTCATAGCTGCGTTGTGTTAAGTTATTCAACAGTTTGTTACTTCTGTTTCACTGGATAACAAGAGGTATAGAACGAGAGAAACAAGTTTTTTAAAAGCGTTAACAGAAAATGGGTCAATGAATGGAAGGGCAATTGACTATAAACTTGTTAGAATTATGAATCTTACAGTTGGTTCAGGTAAGCTAAGCTGAACAGAATGTTCAGATTTGAACATCTGCCAGTTGACTGGTGTCAGTTGGTGAACTGTTTGGCAGTTGGAGCTCAGCTGTTCATCAGAGCAGAAGGAGACTGGTTAGCTCTGAGGAGAATTAGACTGAAGGATTTAATTCATGTGTATGACCCGGATTGTGTTGGACTACTCTCAACTGTAAATACAGTAGATAGTTAATCTACTCCACTGTGTCTGACTTCTCTCTTGAAGCACATAAAAAAAATCACAGGACACAACTATCAGTCAACCTCCTGACATTAACTGAATATACTTAGAGTGAGCCAGACTTCCCCAATCATTTTCCAGAAATTACAATGTGCACTCTCTCTCTCTCTCTCTCTCTCTCTCTCTCTCTCTCTCTCTCTGTGTGTGTGTGTGTGTGTGTGTGTGTGCACATATGTAGCTTTTCTTTTCAGATTTTGTTTCAGGTGCATTTCCTGCACACTTGTAAATGTAATTTCTTTTGCATCACAACTATATATGGCGAAGTTCAGGACTGCATCTCATAAACAGCAAAACACATGATAAGCCTGATTTTTTGGAAGGGCTTTAAAAATTTATATTTATATCAAACATAGGAATTCTAGCAGGAATGGTCAAACTGTCCCTAACTTTATTATTAATTTTCTCCATTAAACCCTACGTTAGGCATAGCTGGGATTTGACTTCCACCTGATTTTGTTTTTTGATCCTTCTCTGCACCATGATGGCCAAGAGGCCTGCCCCTCCTGGTACCTTCCTAGTTCTAGGTGCTGTTTGAAACCCCCCTAGTCATTTTTCCAGCTTCTTTTCTGGGGAGCAGTAGTGACCACCTGGCAAATTTTTACCACCGTCGCCCCTCCTAAGCTGACTTTTGGAAGTTTCTTATTTCCTTTTATTTAGCTCTTTTTATGAATGGAAATTACAATGGATATTATGATTATTATTATTATTACAATGGATATTATGATTTTATTCATAATATTGTACATATTTTGTACATAAATATGTATTTTTGCCTAGGATTGCCAATTAGATACAGTTCAAGCATGTACTCCTGTTTGCTTTTTCTCTTGTCTTTTTCTCTTGTCTTTGAAAAAAGCCATCTCAGCCTGCATTTTACTGACCATTTGCTCATGTTGTCTTCACACCTTTGATTGCTATCTATGCACATGCTAATGAACAAGTCCTCTTTGCCTTGAGGTAGGACTTTCCCATTGTTCATGGGGTTCCTGACCCTGTTGATGATATGGATGTTTCTCCTTTCCAAGGCTCTTTCCCCCTTCCCCCCCCCTACTTTGGTGAGGTGTTGGTTTCACCTTCCAGGGATAGCTGCATCTCCTGAATTTTATTGTTCGCTTTCCTGTTGATTTCAACAGGAACAGAGAACACATGCAGAGAAGTTTGGCTTGTCCAACAAGGGCAGCATCTATGGGTTTTCTAAGCCAAATGCAGCCCTCGAGGCTCTTGTTGGACAAGACTTTCAGTCACAGAACTGAACTGCTGAACTTCCCAACAGCGAATTCAAGTGACTCAGAGTGACTTTACAGTGCCTATATTTCCAGTTCAGCTCATAATTAATGCTCATATGTCTTTCTTTTTCATGAAAACATAAGGCAATGTGGAGGCGAGTATTAATTTTCAGTGATTTTGTTTTTACTTGCTGTATGATTAATAAATGAGGATTTTTGAATGAGATTTCGAATATTATCTCTTTGTACATCCTAAGGAATGTCACTTAACACTTTAAGAGTGTTAAAATTGAGTTAATTAGGTGCTTATGACAGTTTTCTACAGTGGAATTTTGTGCTCAACTATGCCCAACGGTTGAGTCAAACAGGCTACACCTGACAAAGAGTTAAGTGTTGTATCATAGTTCTACTTTTTATGTTTCATAATCACATTTTTCCTATTGTAGAGTAGAAAATAAAATAACCATTAACTGCATTGTTCCTTAGAAGCTCCAACCATCTATTGCTTTTAAAGTGTTTTTTTTTTACATTTTGTAAATTCCATTCTCCTTGGTTCTCATTTCTTCTTCAGTATAGCTTTTTGTGTACCAAAATTGCCAAGTGCATGTGTAATAAACTGGCCAACGTCTTACAATTAATGGATGTATGTTTAATGGTGTGAAATGCAGCTTTTACTGCATCATTAGACTTTGGTTTTAACAAGTGGTTACTTTTCAGGCATTTGATGTGTCAAAATGAACCTACTCTGAGGTTCACATGAGTTGACGACCTCTTTGAGGTTCTCTGAGTTCCCCAGAATGGTGCAATAAAAAACAATTTGTAGATTTGATTGGCAGCTGTCAGCTGTGTCTCAAGAGAAATTGAAAGTATAATATGCAATCAGGATAGATCATTTTGGATATTTCCTTTGATTTGGAAGTGAATCAGCTGAATAAATGAATTGAATCAGCTGATTTTTTTCCCTGATGAGCTGATTAGTGCCCTTATTTAAAAAGTCAAGCAAAATGAATTCGCACTAAAAACTAAAATAAATGTGATGAAACCAATCAGTGTAGTCTTTTGTAAGCATTAGGGATTCTTTAATCAAAAAGAAATATAGTGTTACTGCAAAAGATCTTGCCAAGACCTACAATACACATCACTGTAGTTTGTAAATATTGCAAAACCAGTAATATAGTAGATAGCAGATGTGATTTTTAAAAAGTTATTGCATTAACAAATTCTCAATTTTTGAATAGCCTTACTATATAAGGAGTAATTCTTATATGCCAATAGCGTGGGAAGCATCCAAATATTTTGATGTTCAGAAATTCTGTTTTGACATGAGGCTTCATAAAGCAGATAGTGAATTCAAATAAAGGAAGAGTTTAGGCATTTAGCTACAGTTTAGAAGATGGTGTAGTGTTTGAAGATTTTATTTTATAGGATGCATTTTGAGCCCTGCCGTGAGAAAGTGTTAAACTGATCACTACAAAGCAACAACCTTTTATGAATCCTGAATCAGTCAAGTTCTGTTTTGTAAGGAGATCAGACTGTCCTTGGGGTAAGTAGCTAGGGCAGTACTGCCTCACCTACTGCCTCTGTACCACATGTCCCTGGTTAGAGGCACACTAACTACCAGACACTACTCCCTTTGATAAGTCTGCTTACTCCCATGTTCACTCTGTTCTCTGTTCTCTTTTCCTGGACAACCCAAAACTAAAATGCTGAGGCTGCAATCCTAACTTTCACTTAGGCCTGCATAAACCCTGCATAAGTCCTGTGCTGACCAGCGGGTGTCACAAAAGTGCTGTAAGGCATTTCTGCCACTTTGAGGGGGGTGTGGGCCAGTGCACAGGCATGTTGACCTCCCCTCACCACCATGGGAAGATATGCCAGGTGAGTTGAGTCAGCCTAAATTGGTTAGTACTGCATCCTAAGAAAATTACTAAGAAATTGGGCTATCATGAGTTCTGGGCAAGTCACAAGAATTTGAGAAGGGTTTCTTGTGAAACCTGATTTGATGTAAATTAAAAATTAGAAGAAGTACACTAGGCTTTTGTGACTTAAGTTGTTTGCACCTTTTGAGCATCTTTTTTACCGCATATGTTTACTACTTTAAAAAGAAAAATCTTTCATTTTTGTCAGCATCTTCATACAGAAATGTCAAAGGAAGCCTCTTATAATAGCGGTTGGTAATTGTGAATATGCCTCATTTATAGCATCCAGCCATGGAAGTGTTTTTGTTATGACCCAGGTAATTTGCACTTGCAATTGTTATAACACAGTATTTGCATATTCATGCTGTGGAAATTGTTACTGTTTCAAAACATTTTCTCATTGTCTAGCACTGAAACAATAGTTGCATGAGTAGAGTTAATGATTCTGAATACATCTGGGAATATAACCATGTCATATTCTCTGCCTGTCTGTCAATGATGTGTCCTTGAAACACTGTGAATGCTGATATTCTTTCAGCAGAATGCTTGCAGATGAGACTTGCATCCAACACAGTAAGAGAATAATTCAATTATTTGAGCAACTGGATATCTATCAGTCAGCATTTTGCGGCTAACTGTCAGTGCTAGAATTAGCAGAAGTTGAATTTTTCCCAGTACAATCCTATGCATTTCTTTTTCCAAGCTAAGCCCATTAAATTCTGTGGGACTTACTCCCAGGGAGATTTGTATAGGATTATGGCATGCTACAATCCTATAACACTTTCCCTGGGAGTAAGGTGCATTAGGCATTTACTTATGAGGAGACATGCATATGATTTCCTTATAAAACCAGTTCAGTGCAGCAATTTGTGACAGTGGATGACACTTTAAGCCAAGCTCCCTACACTCGGGTGGCGAGGAGGTCAAATGGCATGAGAGGAGGAAGAAGAGGGGTTGGGAGGCTGCAGGAGGAGCAGGATCCAGTGACGGTGGTGCATACAAGATATCTTCTTCCTACTGTTTTTCCCATGTTATTGCAGTGTCCACTATTTTATTGATGCAACATTGAGGAAACTGGCCAGCATATCACAGGTGCCTGTTGCCACCTGTGAGGTAGGTAATTATGGGCAGCTTGTAGAACACTTTCAGGTGGAAGGAATCCTTCCTTCCCAGCATGGTCTTTATTACATCTGACACAAGGAAATGCTTTCAGTTTTCAAGTCTGTTGAATCATTACAACTTTATCCACTCTCGGGTCTCTGATCAAAAGGTATCAGTTTTCTTTGGCAGCACTTCACTCAACCACCAGACCATGCCTGTTGCCTGGTGCATACAAGGTCCTATCCTATTCTTTTTTGCAACCTTTTGCAACCCTTTCTCTCCTTGGATTTGTGCTAGCGAAATTTAAATCTCTTTTCTCCTCCAAAGACTCCGATTCTCCCTGCCTGCTCTGTTAGACTGAACACACACATTTTTGGCACAACTGCCCCAGCAGGGGTGCAAAGGTGAGGATTGGGGTCTTAGGTGATTACAGAGATATCTGTATTAAAGATATCTGAAAGATCTGTATTAAATAAAGATATCTGTATTTATATCAGTCTCTTAATGTGGTGGCCCTCTTGCATTTGGGAGCAAGTTGCCTGACTCTGCAGGATTGGGCTCTCATACAGTTACTATCACGTGGATCAAACTGCATGAGCAAGGAAGGATTTAAGTACATTTCAGTAAGGTCTAGCCTCCATATTGATGTAATCCTGACATTCCTCCAATGCATACAAAACTTGATTACACCAACAAACACAATGGGGCCAGGGTGACCAGATGCCTGAACCTAAAAAGGAGGACAAGGTATTGGATTCCTCTCAGCCTGGCCTTTCCAGCAGACAATGGCATGTTTGCCTACTCATGAGTAAAACCGCAAGATTGAGCACTTTCACTTTTCCATAGAGCTCAAAGCATATGTTTTATTTTTAGTTTTTTGGTCCTAACTTTTGATAGTAAGGAGATATCTCAAAACTGATTTTTGCATTGGATTCTGCTCTTCAATACAAATCCAACGACATAAGACATGATGAGGTTCTGCACACCATTGCGAAGTTTTAAAATGAAGCCAAAATGTAGGACAATGAAGCCAAAATGTAGGACACCCAGACAGGAGGCTAAAACTCCGGACAAATCTGGGTTTTTCTGGTCATATGGTCACCATGGGGGAATCCAGATGTACAGGAATCCTGCTTCTAATTGACAGGCACAATGTCATAACCGCTGAGCCACTACAGCCCTAATATCTTTATTAGCACCACTCAAAAAGAGATAGGGAAAAAAGAAGAAATGCATTTTAAAGATGTTTAATAAGGTCCACCTTGAAGCCTCAATCCTAGACATGCCCAGATAGGGATGGAACTGATAGAAGTAGTGATTCATGACATAATTTTTCTGGTTCATGAAGCTCACAAGGCAGATTAGGATATATGTATCAAAGATTAACAATCCGCTATTTGAGGTGGGGATCACTTCTTCCCAATCACCATAATAGCCGCAGACCTTGACAACTGTAAATCAGGCAATGGCCTCTATAGTGATTCTAAAACACTTGAGAACTACTTATTTAGAAAATCATAGTCTTGTCCTGTATCTGCAATGTGGACTGAAGTCCTCTTTCTTCCTCAAAAAATTTAGAGCCCAACCCTTTGCCTGTCTACTCAAAGTAAGTTCCATTATAGTCAATGGAACTTATTCCCAGGGAAGCGTGGATTGGATTGCACGAATAGTTACATTGAAAGCCATTTTTTTCCTTTGGTTTATAAGAGTTAATAGAACACAGCTTAGGGAAGGAAAAAACAACTAAAAATTGTTATCCAATGAGTAGCAATTTAGATTTATTAAATTGACCTGAGAGGAGAATTGGTTGTTTTTCTTAACTTACATAAATATCTCTGACTTATTAACATGTTTGCATGTTTTGTAATTGTAAACAAGCAGAATTGTGCTTGTGCTTTATATGCAAATCTGCAAACCTACTTTTATTACCAATATTTGGGTTAGATAAGACTCTTGCATCAGTAATTTCCTTTAGGCTTTGTTTTTAAATTCTACTTATTTACATCTTTCTTTTAATATGAACACTGTATTATGAAATGTTATTGCCATGAAAAGAAATTCTGGAATCAGCTTTCTATAATTCCCTTTTGTGACTTCTTAAGGTTTGGTGTATGCAGAAAATTCTGATCTTCTATTCCCTTAACTGAGCAAAATTAGTGCTTCATACTTAAGGGAAATTCATTCCCGCATTAAAAAAAATCACCTGCGTCTTTTTTCAACGCTATATCCTTTTTGTCTGTACCAGAGGTGACAATGTGTATTTTGCAATTTGCATGTCTACCAGAAATCTAGGTAGAGAAAAATGTCTACAAACATTTTTTACAAAGGTGCAATCCAGTTCTAAGTTGTGCTATCCCCAGCCACTCCTACTGGACTTCTTGGACCTGCACCAGCTATTTAGGTGGTGCTGATCCAGGAAGACTGGTATAACAATGAGAGAACCTGGAGGTGAACTACCACTTTTGATCCTGCCCTGATTGTCCTCATGATTTGCCCCAGCCCCAAAATGTCCCCTCCCTACCCCCAAGTCACTCTCCTGCCACACTCCCCATGTCATTGTGCCACCAGACCATTGCCCAGTGAAGCGTTGAGATCTGATGCTGCCAGACTGGAATGGGGGACAGCTGCACCAGCACAGCAGTCTTTTAGAGTTGCACTGTTAAGTGAAATAAACTGTTCACTTTCTGCCTCCATCATCAAGGTAATTGCCACTCGCTGGAAGTGGTAGGATGATAGGGAGGCAGGAGGGCTGAATGGAAGTCAGGAAGGACTCCTGAGTTATAAGAAAATATTGTTTTCTTTCTATAATGACCTTCCAGATATAATAGATTCTAAGATTTCTTATGAACCTTGTTAATTCTATTTTGCTTATTGATCTTTCTGTGATATATGGTCTCAAATGTTTTCAAGGAGTGTACTGACAACAAACTTATTATTCTGCTGTGTTCTAAAAGGAAGAAAAGTAAGTATGTTATCACATGTGGCTTGATACATGCAATATGGAATTATCTGGACTGTAGATATGGAATGTGGAATGATATATATGCAATGTGGAATTGATATATGCAATGTGGAATTATCCCTGGACTGTATCTCGTGTGTTCATGAGATGGTGTGCAATAAAAAAAACCCTTCAGGTGACACCCAGAACTATGTGCAAAATCAGTACCCTTCCTACACTTACCAAATAGATGCTTGGAGTTGGAATAGTGAACTTGGATTTCCTATTTAGGAAATGTCTCACATGTATTCTTTCCCCAACAGACAGCTGGTGGCATCATCTCCAGTAACACCAATTATCTGTAGCCAGAAATTAATTATTGTGACCAACTTTTTCCTGACTCTCACTCCCATGCCTCCAGTAGCCATTTTATTTGGAGAAGCAATCCCATTTTATTGTCGTCATTTGGCAACTCTAGCTAAGCAGCTAATTCCATGCAGCAGAATAAACACAACACATTAATGTGGTTAGATAGTTACAGATTGAAAGAATTCTGTTTCTTATGCCACTGAGAGCCCAACCTTTTGAATTTTCCCTTGCTACCAATGCAGCAACTCCAAACGGATGAATGCTGCATCCATAATGGGGGGATGGGACAGGGAAAGGATGCTTCAGTGGGGAAAGATGATTGTAAAGACTCCAAATACACCATAAGTCTCCTTTGACTTGTACCAGCAAGTTCTCCAGCACAAGTCTGAATAGAAAAATGGGGCATGGTGGCTGCTGCTGGAAGGGATAAGATCCATCATGGACCATCTGTGAAACTCTCCCCCTCTCACAGCCTCCCTACTCCCCTTATGCCTCCCTCTTCCCTTTGTTTTGCTCCTTCCTGACTTCCATTCAGCCCTCCTGCCTCCCTTTCATCCTACCACTTCCAGCGAGTGGCAATTACCTTGATGATGGAGGCAGAAAGGTGCTGTCCTTCCCACCAATGCTAACAACAGCATGCTGACTTAGGGCGCAATCCTGAGTAACTACTGAGTCCTTGCTCAGAGAGTCCTTGCTCCGGTGTAAGAACAATTTGCTCCGGTGTAAGAACAATTTGTAAGAATCTCCTCAGGGAGAGTCCTTGCTCCGGTGTAAGAACAATTTGCTCTGGATTGCAAAATGAATTTCCCATAGGTTTTCACTAGGTGGTGCAGTAACTACGGGTACACGTAAAGTCTCTTACGTGCTCCCGTAGTTACTCTGGATTGTAGGGTAACACACTGTTGGGAGTGTCTTGGGCAACAGGCAGTGGTGGGATTCAAACAAATTAACAACAGATTCTATGTCCTAATAACCTAAATTAACAACAGGTTCTATGGGCACAATCCAGAGTAACTATGGGGAGTCCTTGCTCCGGTGTAAGAACAATTTACTCTGGATTGCAATATAAATTTCCCATAGGTTTTCACTAGGTGGTGCAGTAACTGCGGGTGCACGTAATGTCTCTTACGTGCACCCGTAGTTACTCTGGATTGTAGGGTATGTCCCATTAGTAACTGGTTCTCAGAACCAGGCGCTCATTAGCAAAGTGTTCTACAGAAACTGTGAGAACCCCCTGAAGCCCACCACTGGCAACAGGCATTGGGTGCTTTACAGCTGGCTGCTTTACACCACCATGCGAGCCTCACCGTCAATGTGCAGTGAGGGAAGAGCTGAGCCATGAATGTTTTTTATGCTCCCTGTCAGTTTAGAGTTTTGTGATTCCTATAGGAAATGGTAACTGGAGGTCACCTTGAAATTGTTCCTGATGAGCATTTTGTGACTACTTCATGAAGTGCTCTGATCTTTCACTGCTCTTCATAAAAAAATGTATTTAAAGAAAGAGAGAAAACCACTTCATTAGCCTAAGAAAAGCATATTCCTCTTTCTGGGGACTATTGAATAACATTGGTATATTGAACAATGAACAAGGACATCTGTAATGAAAAATCAAAGAAGCAATTTGAGTTCCCAAATTTACACTTCAAAAAGGTTATCTATACTCTGATTAAACCATGGGTGAATGGTATTACATTTTAATTAGCCTGTAGACATTTATTCACCTACAATAATTTACTGTGATGTCCTTCTTGTTTTCTCTGTTGTAAAAAACATGGTTGCGATCCTTCTAGAATTTGTTAACACATTTGAAAATGATTCTTTAAGCATTATATGTCATTTATAATACTCCGAAGGTGTCCTGTTGGATTGAATGATAGGCAGCTAATTTGTGGGAAGGAAGAAGACCAATACAATAGAAATCATATGGAATTACATTTGGGTTCAGTTTGAATATGAAAAGATAAAACTAAGTATATATTCAATATAATTCTATGAATTAGTCAAAATTCTATATACTGTAATTATAAGTACACAATTCAATTCTATGTCAGTAACAGCACAATCCTAACCATGTCTACTCGAAAGTAAGCCCCATTTTGTTCAATGGGTCTTACTCCCAGGGAAGTGTCTTTAGGATTGCAGCCTAAATTTAGAAGTTGCTTAAAACTGGAACTCCAGAATTGATGCAGAATACCGTACATTATTATATATAATTCTTCTAGAAGACCAAAATAATATATTAAAGAAACATATTAGGCATTGGATGGCTGTGTATGGAAGTTAGGGGATTTGGCCAAAGACTTTCTAGTAATAAAAAGGCTGGATTATGAGGAGGTATTTAAAGGAGGGATCTGTGGAGGCATTCTAGGAAGCAAATTCAGACTGAAAGGACAGCAGAAAAGGAAGGACTGTGTCATGAGTCAGAAGGACATCTTTTTAGATTGTTGAGAATGGTGAAATTGGATGAACGGATATCATGGGAAGGGATGCATTAGTATACCAAAGTGAAAACAACTAGATAAGAGATCTTGGAGAGTTTGAGAGATGCGTAGAGAAGGTGACACAGTATACAAAAGCTTAGCTGAAGTCAGTACAGAGATTTAAGGGAAGGATGTGATGTAGTTGGAGTGAAGCATCAGTTTGATGATCTTTGCAGCAGAATGTTGGACAGTGGAAGATACTGAGGTGGGACAATGGAAGGTCTGAGATGAGAAGACACAAGTCACTGAGGTGAGAGCTCACCAGGCATCAACCATCATGTTTGTTTCAGGACCAGGGAAAAAAGAGCTGTATTTTGGTAAAATTGTAAAGGACTTGTCCTGACCCTCACTGTCTCCCGCCAAGGATACCTCAATCTCTGACTCACTGCATCTGTCTTCAGCCATGGTTCCCTAGCTCAGGAACTTCGCAAGGAGGGAATGTCCACACAGGTAAGTATGATCAACAAGTGTTTATATTATTAATATTTGTATAGGTAGTAAGATAGGTGGCACGGGCTTAGTTACAGAAGACTATAAGGGGGGGGGCGTAAGAGGTTCTCTCAACACAGCATATCATCAATACAATTTTAGAGTCCCTTAGTCTTTGGCCCAATTCAGTCCAGGCAGGTTACTTCACCTCCTGTTTGTGAGAGACTGTCCAACTAATCGTCTCTCTTTTCTCTTTCTCTCCACAGGTAACCCTTACTTCAGGGCTCTCATCAGGTGAGTATCAATAACCGGCTCAACAGGAGCTGCAACAGGTAAGCATAGTCCAAAGTCCTTACATCGGTCACTCCGCTTGACGCTCTCCCTCCCTCTTTTAGGGGTAGGCGGCAGCTGGACAGCTACCGGTGCTGGATGTTCCTTATTTCATCTCCCGTCCTTTTCCAACTGCCCCGACCTCCCCCTTGTCCTCCTTATATACATCTCCCACTCCCCCTCCCTTTCCGCTCCTGCTGCCCGCCTCGGAGCGGTCCTGGTGCGCGGGAGACTCCCGGATTGGCTCTAGTTGAAATCGGACATCCGGGATACACCCTGGTCCTCCCTGCGCAATAGAGTCGCAGGAGGTCCCAGTAGGAGTCAGACCAGTGAACCCGGTTGTTCTTGGTAGACTCCAGCACCCGGTCCCATGGAGGCCTGGGTCTCACCTCCTGGGCCCACATGCTGTCCCCGTTATCTCCAGCTCCACCACAGGACTATATATAGGAGGAAAAAGAAGAATCAAAGGGAAAGCTGAAGCGGTGTGCCAGATCAATAGAATAGATGGCAATGCAATCAATGGATAATGGACATTTATAGCAATTTTGAGATGAGGGATTTTTGTAATAAATTCAATTCACAACTACTTCTGTGGCTTACTTTTGGTTTCTTGTCACCCTCTTATGGTTTCAGTATTTTCATCCCTGCTCCTCTTACATTTATCTCTAAGCTAAGAAGTTCAATTAATGAAACTATAATCTTAAAAGCTGACTGCTCACAACTGCTCACAACTGCACCCTAATTTAAACTGAGCTGGGAAAAAGTCACATTACTTAAAGGAAGTCATTATTTATGCTGAAGACATGCCAGCAGCTATCTAAAAATGATATTAATAGCACCCAATTTTTCATATTTTCAGATATGCTGACAGTGTTTACTGATGAGTCCTACATCTTATTTAAAGGCAAAGCTAATTAATAATAGCAAACTTTAGAGATGCATGAAACTTTACCTAATTCTATCAGAGGGTTACACATAATGATCTACTGACTAACAAAGAAGACATAGGGTGCAATCCTAAGCATGTCTACTCAGAAGTAATTCCCATTCTGTTCTATGGGACTTACTCTCAGGAAAGGGTGCTTAGGATTGCAGCCATAAGCTTTGAAAATTTCCACTGTGACCACTGTTCCACTGTGAGGTCAACAGAATGGCAGAAGGAATTGCTTTCCCTATCTATGGCTGCAATCCTAAAGACACTTTCCTGGGAGTAAGACTAACTGAACACAATGGGGCTTACTTTTGAGTAGACCTGGTTAGGATTGTGCTATAAATCTCCATGTGGCAATATAGTTTTGGCTGCATCCCACAGGGAATTTTTGGCTGCTGGAGGTCTCCCCAAGTCTTGTGTCCCACCAGCACTTGCTTTAGTTGAGATAGACTCTTAAACTGATGGACATCATAATGGATGAAAACAGGGTACTAAGCATGAGAACAGCTTCTGTTCTGGATGAAACAGAAATGGAAAAGCATTTCCCATTAGAATACAGCTGCCGAAAAAAGAGTAAGAATCTTGATGACTTCAGGTAATCCTTCCTCTAAATCTCCTTTTTTCTCTTAAAGAAAATGCACTCAGAGAGGTTCAAAAGTTGCTAAGCTATGGAGGACTTTTCCTGTTCATTGCTTTGTAAGTACATGCTCTATCCACCATGCGTTTACTGCCTTTGATTCGTTATTCCCAAACTGTGTAGGCTTAAGTGTTTTCATCCCATGTAAGGTCAAGTTTATTTTCAATTCTTGTCATGTGTGTTTTGCTGGAAGGTACTTTGGGCAACCTTCAGCATTATTTTTACAGTAGGGCTACCTGATAGGACAAATATGTCCCTGCACATCTTTATTATTTCCTTATGACAACACAGGTGGCATTTTTGATCTCTCTGATCCTTTCATATTGAGATGCTGTCTGCACCTGGTCAAAGTCTAACCACGTTCTTGATATAAATTTGTTACAAAATTGAAGTGTCAAAAACACTTTCCAATTTCTCATATCAGAAGAGATCCAATATAACTGCTTAAAACTGGAACTCTTTAAAATATGGCTTCTGCAAACCATCTCCAAACACACTAAATCATTCTCAAGCTACTGTGGTTGGAATCAGTCTTTATTTTCCTTTGCAAAGTGGGCATGCTGAGTGGGGTTCACTGAGAGGCAAAATGGAGAGGGGGAAGAAAGATGTCTACCAGCAATTGGAAGCACAGCACCTCTTTTGCTGAAAACCATGAGAAGGGGGGGGGGGGTCGAAACAAACTCTGTAGTCTGATACTTTTATAGTTTTACATTTGTTTCTATGTAAGTGTGTATGTTTGTATGTGTGTGCATGTGTGTATGTAAATACATTAATGTGCACAGAACTATCCTTAGAAGGGTTTGGACAGGCCCAAGGCAACTAAACCAATGTGGCCTTTCTCGATTATGGCTTTTTTTGTCATGAAAGTGCAAGTTCAAGGGCTCTCTCTCTCTCTCTCTCTCTCTCTCTCTCTCTCTCTTTTCTGTGTGTAAGTGCATATATGTGTACTTATGTTAATGTTTCCCCTTCATAATGTTTCCCCTTCAAACCTTCCAAAGCAAGGCTAGCTTCATCAGATTTACACTGATTTTCAGGCTCCAAGCCAAAGTGCCTTTTTCGGGAGGAGAAAACCATAACTTTCCACCAATAAAGGCTTTCTCCCCCCCTTTTAAATGGTTCCTGCCAGAGTAGATACGATTACACTGTGTTGATTTGATTGCCTAGTAATTCCACCAGATTATGAGAGGAGCAGTTTGTAAATAAGTCACTCATGATTGACAGTTGTTTTGATATTTCGAGGTCAGAACTCCTCAGCATGCTTTTAAAATAAGCAGAACCTTGCATCAAGTGATGTGGCAGAGGAGAAAGGGATTTGAATGTTGCCGTTATAATTAGTCTAGCTGACCTATGGACCCCATTTGGAAAGCAAACTTTTTTTACTATGCCAAGTCAAGTGGAAACATCTCAAATGACAAGAATATTTTTTCCTGCTGTACAGGAAAAATGCATAGTCTGTACAGACCCAGACATTTGCACACACACACACTCGTATTGCTGTCTTGTCACTCTTCCATCATTTGAAGATATTTCCACATGAGTGACTGTGGAAATTAAAGTGCACTTACGTACCCAATTGTCTGTTTCTCAAAAGCATTCATTCCTGGAGGTGTTCCAAAATTGCCCTACAATTCATAAAGTATGGAACATATTGATTTGTAAACTATTTTTCCAGCATATCTATTTCATGAGCAGGGCTGTATCTATTTACATGGTTCTCATAAATGTTCATGTGAACTTTACAAACATATTATTGTGATACTAGTAGTAATAAATTATACAGCATAGTGTAAGCTTAGGTCTTGGGTCATATGTAAATCATTGGTAGAAAAGGGGGTTTGAAAAGAGTGTCTTAGTCCTCTGGTTACTGGGCAATTGAGTTTGATGTATATTTCCAGAAGATTGTGCTTTCCTATGGGATTATCCAAAGGTGAGGACCTCAAATCTGCCAGGCTTTAAAGGACAATGACACCCAAGTGTCCTGCTATGTTACAACATTCTGTTCTCATAAATAACCCATGAATTTGACCAGAAGGACCAGCCATGCCTCACCACCACCACACCTCCAGCAGAAAGAAACCTTGACTGATCTTCTGGAATGTCTGCTTAGGAAGCAAGTGGAGGAGGACTGCTTAGGAATGTCTGCTTAGGAAGCACATTCAGTGGAGGAATGTCTTAGGAACAGTGGTGGGCTCCAGCAGGTTCGCACCAGTTGTTAACAACAGATAGGACATATAAAGTTTAAAAATAGCCATTTAAAAGTGGCTTCCAGATGGGCATAGAACCGGTTGTTAATTTCTTTGAATCCCATCACTGCTTAGTAAGCACATTCAGAAGAGGAGGGCACCAGTGTTCTGGTAGGTGGCTGGTGAAAGTTGTAAAAATAAGGAATATAGTGGGTCTGCTATATCTGCAAGACTGCATAGAAATGAACAAAAATGCGTCTCCTCAAGCCCAGTTATGAAATGGTAAAAAACTGTGAAAATAGTGCCACATTACTTGAATTACATAAAATTGCGTAAATTATGTAAATGTATGCAAATTGCATAAATGTGCTGGTAATGGTGGGTAGAAGGTGAACATGATGTGCTTCAGAGAGATCTTATTCCAGAAATTTTCAACAAATTTTCAGTGTTGTCACAGAAGATTTGAAGGGTGTGCCATGGGAGTTTGTGCAGGGTTATTAGCAGGGCAGTTCAGGGATTTGAGACCCCTACCAGCAGTACATAGAATCATAGAATCATAGAGTTGGAAGGGACCTAGTAGGTCATCTAGTCCAACCCCCTGCCTGCAGCAGGAAATCCCCCTAGAGCATCCCCAACAGGTGCTCGTCGAGCCTCTGCTTGAAGACCCCCGGTGAGGGAGAGTCCACCACTCACATGTGTGTGAGTGCATGAGTGCTGTGCCTGTGTGTGTGTTGGAATAATTCATTTTAGTGAAATTCTTCATCTACCAATCTATTCCAGTTTTTACTGGATAGTATTTTTTTCTAAATGTTAATCATTTGGACCCCAAGTACTTCCCAACCTTAAAAACAATTTCAATCAACAAAAGTCAGTTCTAGTTAAAAAGCCTAGTGGGACAAAAATGTTATTTTATTTTTAGATAAAAGGGGGTTAATTATGAAGCTGTTTGGTTTCCAAAAGATGGAAATTGTAGGAGGCCCTTGCTGATCCTAAAGCCTAGGAAGTCCATACGGCTCAGGCAGTACCTCCTAGGAGTCAGGACCCAAATGATTTGAATTAATAAATGTCAAAGCCAGACCACTGAATGGGGTTTAGTAGCAAAATGGCAATTGATGCCAATAGAACAGAATGTAATATCTAGAACAGCTGTAATGTTTTCTTACCAATTCAAAGTATTGACAGAGTATTGTTTACCTGTCAATAAGCAGGTGGCAGATTTTGGCCCAGGTTTTGTTTTAATATTTACACTTGTATATATGCACTCCTTTAGTTTCCATTCCTCCAGTGCAAACAGAAGTACTGTACAAGGAACTTTGAAAAAGATACTTTTTCTCTTGGTTTCTTTTTTAATTCATTAGTTTGTTTATAGTGCAATCAGACTTCTTCCTTCTCTGCTTCTTCACTCGTTTATGCATTTCACCAACGTGTGCATCAGTCAGATATCCCACTGAGCTCAGAGAAATTGGTATTAATAAACACATTGATTTTCTGTAACACAGGAGGGAGGCATTGTTAACTTTTCTTCTGTGACTTAGATAAAAAGTAACCTTCTCCAGGATGTGCATCATTCATGAAGGAGGTTGTTAAAAATCTCCATGTTCTTGATTTTCAACTTACCCCCTGCAGCTGGTTTTAGGTTCATGCAAGTGACAAGGGTGTATGGTCACTGCAGCCCCACTGCACAAATTCTCATTGCAGCCATTGTTGATGAAGTGGCTATTTGCTGGTAGGATACTCATTCCATCAACAGAAAGTCACTATAGGTTGCAGCTGTTGGTATCAGATCAGCTGCAGTTCCAACTATCCCAGAATCTACACAACATTTACCATGTTCTCACATTGCACAGAGTGAAGCCCAAGTTTCAAGAATGGCTATTCTTTATCCTCATCATCCTCACCATATAAGAAATAAATTAGAAAAATAAGTGTTTTACAGCCAAATTACAAGAATCTGGGGAGGAGGGTGAGTACTCTGGTATGGACAAGAGGGGCTTATAAATAGGAAAGTCATTCTATTTAGCTTCGGTCACTGTCCAGTGGTGTAGTTAATGATCATGTAGTCCGGTGCAAAGGTCAAAATTTAGCCCTGGAAAGAATGTCACAACCGGAAGTGACATCATCCCCAGGGTATTTTTAAAAGAAAATTGGGAAAAACCTGCCTCCTCTTCCTCAACAGTTCATCACCATGTGCTCTGCAAGTGGATTAGCTAAAGCACCTATTTGAAATCTGGAGTTGAAGAAGATTTTGTTGCCGCCGGGGGCCCCCCCCCCACCCAACAACAATAAAATAAAATTTAATTAATTAAAAAATTGAAAATTTCTGGTTAATTGCCCATAACATTTGATAGAATATGGATATTTCAAAGCAGTTTGTTTCATTTCATTCTGCATTAAAATACCTTTCCAATGATATATAACATGATGGTATTATCATTCATACATACCCCGTTTTTCACAATTTTAGTCACTAATGTTAAGTTCAGCTTGTAGCCCCCTCCCCTCTCCCAAAAGGTTGTAGCCTGGTGCAGCTGCACCCCCTGCAAACTCCCTAGCTACAACACTGTCCAGTTTCTTTGCAACAGTAAATACTAGCTACATCTCTAGGCCACTGGCTAAGACCTATCTGTTAGTGGGTCAACATTAGCATTCATTTTGCCAGCTTGTAGATGGAAGCAGAAGATATAACAAAGTTGATAGGTTGATACAGGAGTATGATGTGTCAGGATTACAAGGAGCAATATCTTAAACAAGGAGGTAGTAGTCCTTACTGTACTGCATCTTGCACAATGTTGAACTGATCAAGAATGGTATGTATGGGTTTTCCCCTTCTGGCAGGTGGGAACTCTATTTGTCCTATGTAGCAATATGTAGTCAGAGGGTAGAGGAAAGGGGTCTTATGCTCCCTTACCCCAAGACATGGCACTGCTTCTAAGCCCCATAGGGTACAATTTGGTGCCTTTATAGCCATAGGAAGCACAAGAATGGGCTGAACATCTTTTCCTTTTGTTTGCTATTGCAAGTCTTTCCAAGCATGGTATAAATAATGATAAGCAAAACACAAAAAATATAATACCAGGTAATTTGGTTAACTTTGAGCACAATCCTAACCATGTCTACTCAGATGTAAGCCCCATTGTGTTCAATGGACTTATTCCCAGGAAAGTCTCTTTAGGATTGTAGCCATAGTCCATTAGAACCATCAAGATGGCTGCAATCCTAAAGGCACTTTCCTAGGAGTAAGACCCATTGAACACAATGGGGCTTACTTGTGAGTAGACATGGTTAGGATTGTGCCCTTAAGCAGTTTTAGAAGCTTTTTTAGCCATCAGAATAAGGAAAATAAGGCTACAATCCTAGAGACCCTTTCCTGGGAGTAAGATCCATTTAAATAATGGGGCTTACTTTTGAGTACACATGGTTAGGATTGTGCTCTTAGACAAATACCTTGTATACAAATAAAAAAACCATGTATAAAAAGCCATCAATTATTCTAAGCACAAGAAATGCATCAGAGATGGTACCAAGTAGCTACTGGGATCATTCTGAGATAAAAAGAAAACATACCACACAAAAAAAAAACCTCTGCAATAAACCACATACACACACACACACAGAGAGAGAGAGAGAGAGAGAGAGAGAGAGAGAGAGAGAGAGAGAGAGAGAGAGACCGTAAAGTCTATCCAGAGGAATTGTTTTGATAGCTTTCATTTATGCAAGTAGCAAGTGAGAATTACTGTTTATAATTGATTGTAAAATGTGTAGAAATGTTGTTGGAGGTGCTAATATAAATCCCTGTTTTAACATGTGTAATGAAGTACAAATCACGGTTCTTGAATGAGTGCAAATGTACATTCTTGTCACTGAAGTATAATCTGTTTAAAGAGTCAAGCTTATTTATAGATCTCAAATAAATAATTTCCATTTTATAATGTTTACTCAGTGCGAATCATTATTTTTTGGATTCTCCAGTCTCCTCTTGCAACTGGAAGTGTCTCAGTTGTCAACGTCTTTCCAGCTTTCAGTATCCCCCATTCTCAGTGACGCTTCAACTCACATGAAGAAACATCTCAAAATGTCCTTCTGTTGTTTCTATTCTTGTCAGGGCTTTCATCTGTTCTACTTGTATATTATTATGTATTCTGTATATGTATTATGTATATTATGTAACTCCTTAAATATCTTTTAAAACAGATTAGTTTTTCAAATGCTAAATGTTACTTAAGCTTGTCTGGATTTACTTAAGCTTGTCTGGATTTAATACAGTCTTCTTATAAATCTTTACCCCTAAACAGAACTTCAGGTAAGTTTGGTATGTGAATGTGATTACTCCGTGGGGATAGGGTGACAATATGTCCTGTTTTTTCTGTTCATCTCCTCTTTTTTTAAACTTGTGTCCTGTAAAAAAAACACCTCATCCTCCATTTCCTTGTGACCATGCATGTAGCTTTCTGAAAACTAATACTTTATATGTAATAGTTTTATATTCAATAATAAGTCATACAGATACATCCCCTCACAGCTCCTGCAGCATGTGCCACCCCGGGAGCAGGTGCAAGTTAAAGTAATTCCATAGGGGCCCATGTAAAATGAAGGTAAAAATGGAAATGATGGCAAAAATTCCAAGTTCTAGGCTGGCCTAAGTGCAAGCCCTGCCTGTCAAACTCAGGCCCAACTCCAACAGCCCATTCCTGCAGCCAATCCCTTACACCCACCCTACACTACAGGTACTGTCATGTTTCCATGAACCACATAACAGCAATGGATATGGGTGTTCTCTTTGGTCCTGTCCCCCATTTATCTTTGATGTCCTACATTGGTGGGGGGTGTTGCTCTCTTCCTTTTGCAGTTTGGGCATCTGGTCCCCCAGACAAACATGCCCTTCCATCATCCTGCAGCTATGACTAATTGCCAGGGACTCCTGGGCTTCCTCATATGGCAGGCATGGTGCAAGCTATTCCTTGTTCACTGTGATCTGAGGCAGGTCTGCTCAAGAGCAAGCACTCTTCAGGTGCCACTGATTTGGTCCCCAGTGAGCATGCCTGAAATAGCAGACTTGTGCTGCTGCTTCCTCAGAAGCAGTTAAGCCTGCCTAGACCTCCTGCCCCTGCGGAGTTGGCCTATCCCCCTCAGTGCAACACCCCCATGTGCACCACCCCTCCTGCCCAGGCACACAGTGTACTAGGCACTGAGCACCAAACTGTTGGATGTTGGTCAGTTTTCCATGTTAAGTTTAGGACAGAAACATGTTGCACCCCTTTTCACCCCTTTAAGGGTTAAATTTCTCAACATCGGTTCTTGATGGGTGTTGATGTCAGAGAAGGAACACCCTCCCCAAATTTTATGCTTCTCAGTCCAGGTGTTGTGGAAGAGCCTTGATCAGTCAGGGATTCTTCAATGGAAAGTATAGGGAGGAAAACAAGTTGCGCTCCTTTTCACCCCTTCCAGTTGGAATTTCTGAAAACCGGTTCTTAGTGGGTGCTTCCATCATGGAAGGAACACTCTCCCAAAATTTCACACTTCTAGGCCCAGAGATTTTGGCAGGGTGCTCGTGAGTCAGTGACTCAGTCAGTGAATCGATCACTCAGTGACTTTCCAATTTTATATATAGAGAATAACTGCATTAATTCTGAGTGACAGCCCTGTCTCAGCAGACCAGGAGAACCTTGGGACTCCCTGGGCTTAATCTATGTGGATTTTTTCCCCTGAAGCAGAGAAATCAGCACATTCTAGATCAACTCCAATAATGCAGGAGGGTTATTTGGATTTGGCAATTATTATTGTTGCTGAACCTGCCCCTTTCACAGAGATGAAATGTCATGTAACTGCCCCACTGAAAAGCAGTATATAAGTATTGTAGGTAGACAGACAGACTGACTGACTGACTGACTGACCATTCTGCCCACCCTACACCTCTTCCCCCCTCCTCCTGCTCCCACTTTGTCCCACCTTCTTCACAATCACACTTGGATTGGCAACTCTGTGAGAGTTAGATTTTCAGTTCACTGTTTCCTTTCTGCCTCATCCTACTTCCAAGATTGTGTGAATGATTTATCTAGCCTTTCATTTCCATCACAGAAGTTGAACTCTTGGTGAGAGCTTCATTCTTTCAGGTGTTAGAATGAGAAAACATCCCTGGAAAAGGAATGAATTTTCATGATGTCACCACTTCTCAGTTACGGCCCAGAGGTGTATTTTGCATCACTGTTACTTCCAATCTCAATTTGTTCGAGTCACTCTCCATGGTGCATTCTGTACCTGTGAAGCATCTTCTCCAGCTGCTTCAAGCATGTGATGAAAGGGTTGGTTGCCAAAGTAAAGTTTATGCCCACTATAAACCAGTTGGAATCTGACAGTTTTAATGATGCTCTGTGGTGAAAACTGTAATTTACAGGACATGTCCCAAGGCATATAGCTGTTAAGTAGCATGCTTTCCAAATTATGGAGTAATTATTTTATGCTCATTTGATGACATGTGTTTCTAATTTGAAAATGTGGTTTCCTGTTTTGAAAGGATGTAGTGGGGGCTTTTCTCTTCCTTGTCTTCTGTATACACCTACTATAAGTTCCTTTGAGGCTTCTTTTTATTATTAGGTAGCATCCCCTAAACCTCCCCACACACACAGTGACTAAAAAAAGACTTTCAACATTATACTCATTTAATCCTTGCCTGTGTTTTCCATCTTATCTTTGTTGTTATATTTTTGATGTCTTTTTGCAGTTTTTCATTTTATCTTGTTATCTGTGTCTGTTTCAGCACTTAGTCTTTTAAATTCTCTCTGTTGCTGGGGATCACTTTTAATCTTTCCCTTAATATGACTTTTTCTTGTCTTGCTTGGTCTCTTAATTGAACGGGCCAACTTTTTAAGACTTCAAAAAAGTCTAGAGATACAAGATGAACAAAAAGAGGGATGAAGATTTTGACATGGAAAGTATATGAATATTTCACACCCTATAGGTCTAGACTGTAAAATCATAACATGTTTTAAAAGTTTTAAGAGTATCAGTCAAAGGGCTAGAAGCATCAGGTCTGCTATAGCATATCAAAGGCCCATGGAATTCAACTTTCAGTTTCAGGATCGTATTTCCTCTGAATCTGCAGGTACAGTATTTGAAACTTAGCATTATGATTAATTGTCATCAAGGAATCAAATATTGGCATGCTATGATTATTTTTCAATAAATCATACCTGTTTTAAAAATCCAAATAACATTTTATATACAAGTATGCAGAAAGAGCCTCAGGTGTACAGTATCATATGCATATACACACAGGGTGGCACACAATCACAAATCCCATATCTGCAGGTTAACTTATCTACAGATTGGGTAAGGGGCCTCCAGTGTATTTTTGGTCACACACTCCCTCTGGAGATCAGGGGAAGTCTTCAGTTGTCATCTTTTGAGGGGTTTCTGAGCTCCGCAGATGCAAAAGACATTCGTCCATCTGCTGAGTTCAGACTGAGTTCTGAAGCTGAAAGAACATGACTTCCAGTTTCATGAGAAAACCAGAAGTGGCCTTTTTAATGTCTTAGAAGGATAGAGGTTCAGAGAAACCCTGGCCTCTCCAGTGTAACTCTCTCTCTCTCTCTCTCTCTCTCTCTCTCTCTCTCACACACACACACACACACACACACACACACACTCACACACACACACAAACAAACCCTACAATCCAGAGTAACTCAGGGAGCATGTAAGGGGCATTACATGCATCCGTAGTTGCAGCACCACCTAGTGAAAACCTATGGGAAATTCATATTTCAGTCCAGAGTAAATTGTTCTTACCCTGTAGCAAGGACTCCCTGTAGTTACTGTGGATTGCGCCCACAGAGAGATTCATGTCTTGCATTTACCTGCTACATTGATACTACAGAAATCTTTCTTTTAAAATCTGTTGGTAGTTAAAAGGGCACGGATGGTCTTGATACCTTCAACAGTTCCTCTTTCCTGAAGGATACTTCCTTATTACAGCCAATGTGCTTATCAGCATGTGTGAAAGTTCAAAGCAAAAAGTTTCAACTTTGCAAACTTTGGACAAAAAGTTTCTAGAATCCCGTTGAGAAGCTGTTATTAGTTCTGATTATATCAGACTTTTCAAAGAATTATATAATGATCTGCTTCCATTCTTGGGAATTCCCACCCTTGTTTTTAGACCTCCTTCACATGGTCTTTGAGCCAAGCCATTTATTTAATTGCAGCTTCTCTGTTCACCCAAGGATAGCACTGCAGGAAATCACAGTTGGTGCAGGTCTGAGTATTGACTGACTCTTTCAGAGAAAGTGATGGCATGACTGATTAAAGCATTACAGTATGTGACACACTGGGAGAAGGAAAGAGTGGTGGAGGGAAAATGAAGTATATATCTACTCCCATTTAATTCCAAAGTCAGCTCAGTTGGAGAGTTTATATTACTAACTCAACCCTCACCACTACAAGAGTCTAATTTTTATACACATGGGGAAAAAATCAAAATATCTTTCCAAATTTAAGTGGCGTTTGCACATTGCCAAGTAAAACTAGTCAGTTGTATTTGCCACCAGAAAACAAACCTGACTGGTATTGTCCTATGCTGCTTCTACCGGCATTAATGGGATAACCAAAATGTTCCTTACTATGACTGCAATCCTAACTTACAGTTTGGCTAGCATAAGTCCCTTGATCAGTCCCATGCTTGCCTGGGGGTGTCACGAAAGTGCCATAAGGCACTTATGCACCACCCCTTGGGAGGGGCTAGGCATGTAGCAGCCTCCTCACACCACTATGAGTTATGCCAGGTGAGTTAGGATGCCCAAAATTTGGATTGCACTCATTTATGTTGATATAGACGGGAACAGTGACAACAGTTTTATATAAGAAGTTGCCTTGTTATTGTTGTTGTTCAGTTGTTTCTGACTCCTTGTGATCCCATGGACCGCAGCATGCAATCTTCCATTAACTTCCAGAAGAAGCTGCCTTATACAGAGTCAAATTGTTGTAGCCCCTGGCTCAGGATTGTCAAAGCTGACTTGTCACAACTCTCTTGGGCAAGGGTGTCAAACATGAGGCCCAGGGACCAGATGTAGCTCTCAGAAGCACTTTATTCAGCCCTTTGAGTCTTCCACCATCAGGCTCTGCGCTGAGGTGTCACGCTGAAAAGGCAGCTCACATGGTAATTAGGGTTTCATGTATCTTGAAATTATTCTTACGTTTTGCATACTTTCTCTTCTGATTTGTAGCCAGTTAGATACTAAGTGAGAATTTATTGATCTGATGACACAACTTTTGATTGCATTGAAGAAGAAAGGAAATTGAGGTAGTATCTCTTAAGGAAAGAGGAGGGCCAGAAGGAAGCATTGAGCAACAACAGCAGTAGCATCTACCCGGTTAGAGCTAAGCCACACAAAGTGAAATGGGGCAGGATACTTCCAAGTCACCACTAATATATCCTGATTTATTTATTTATTTTTGTATTTGTGGGTAAAGGAATGCAGCTACTCGGCGCTGAGGCAACCAGGTGATGTCCTCCTTCTTGTTCTGCCTTTTCAAGCAAGATTATATGTAAATAGAGGCATGAAACAAGGAAGAATTGGGCATTAACCATCTTTTTTCCAGGATGAGGATCAAGAAAGCATTGAAGATAAAATAATCAGAGGACCTGGGTTTCCTAGAGAAGTGACAGCAACAGAAGCTGCCACTTCAAGTGGTTTCTGCCTCAACACTTACATAAATTATGAGCCTTATAGTGAGGCATCAAACACTCATTTGGTGAATATCTAACAAGTGATTGGGGAACTTCACTTGCTGAACACAAAGGATCCTAATTTATCAAGCCAGCATAATATATGGGTCTTTGATGCTTATTTGGCATAGAATCAGGGTGACCATATGTGCTCTTTTTCCAGCACCTATCCTCTTTATTTGCTCTGTGTCCTGGGAAAAAAAAATCTTCACCTTTTCCTTGTGAGCAGGCAACATGTAGCCTTCTTGTAATTAATAAATTACATGCAATAGCTTTAAATTTGATAATACGTAGTATTACGTATTACAACACAATTGGCCTAACCAATTTAGGCCAGCCTAACTCACTTGGCATATCTTACCATGGTGGTGTGAGGAGATCAATGTATGCCTGTGCATGACCTAACCACCACCCTCACCCCAGGAGTCATGCAGAAGAGCCTTATGGCCCCCAGTTCAGCACAGGACTTGTACAGATGCTCATGCCAGCCTAAGTGGAGTTTAGGATTGCAACTATAGTGTTTAAATTAGAATCACAAGAAGGTAACGTATATGTGTGCCTGTAGCTTTCATTTTTTCATGTTGTACATTTTTCTTGTGTGTCCTACATTTAGGGGGGGGGGGCCTTATCCTCTTTTGCAGCTATGAGATCCAGTCACCTTGCATAGAACTAAAGAATTAATGTCCAATTCCCCATGCTTTGGGGAGCATGACAGAAAATGGAACACACAAAAAGTCTTTTTTCCCCCTGGATCTGAAGAGTATAATCCCATTGCTACACTGTTTTGCAATGAAATAATTGTTGGAGATTTTGTAGAATACTCAAATTAGCAGGACAGACAGTTTGCACCAAGAACTGTAAAAAGTCTTGTCTTAACAGGCAGTATCAAATCTGATGTGAAAACCAGAGGCGACTTTCACCCCCAAGATTCATGAATATATTCCATTAAATATCCTTGACTAGAAAGATTGAACTGCTTACTTTTAATAGCATGGCAATGTCGAATCTAGAGAATGGCGTCTCAAATTTTCTTGACACTGAAAGGTGTTTTCACGTTCTGCTGCTGCAAGATGTTCAGCTACCTCCATTCTCTTCAGGTGTGTATCACCTTTTTGCTTCTGTTTTGGACTCTGTTGGTTATTTATGTGTGGCTTGCTCCTTGCCTTTGATTTACTGTGTCTGTAATTGTAACTTCTATTGCTCTGGGAATTTCTTTACAGTCTGTGCTACTGCTTGACATTTGTTGGTTATGTGGCTTAATAAAAGACACTTGTTCTCACTCCAGGCGTCTCTTTTCTCAGACACAAAATAAATGAGAGTCTGTCGGGAATCTCTGAATTGACTCCATTCACTGGCTATAATTGTGTAATTTCTCCAGAATCAATTAGAAAGTTATTGGGAATTAACCTAAGAATCAAAGCAAAATACTACAATGATAGGGAGAGGTCACCTTCTGGACTCTCTCTTTGTGTGTGTGTGTCTGTGTGTAGGTATGGGGGTTCCAGTAAATGTGTAGAAGATGGAGTAAAGGGCAGTGGCTTAATGACTATATAGTTGGGGGAATGTACCAAAAAGAAGAGAAAATGGGCTCACCATAGGATTTAAAAGAAATAGTCAAGAAGCACACAAAATTAGGAGAACAGTTTACATAAGCATCAGTGGTAATTCTCTCCCAGTCTTCTGCATGTATATGAAGACACAGGCCACAGTAGTACCTCGCATAACGAGTGCCTCGAATAGCGAGGGTTCCACATAATGAGTTAAAATTTGTGTGGGATTTTGCTTCACATATTGAGCGTGATTCACATAACAAGAGCCCATTGGCTGGACTCCCTCTCCTCCTGTCTGCATTGGCTAGGCTGAGGCACTGAGGCGGGATTTTCTCCTCCTGCCTGCAGTACATAAAGAGGCCAGCAGAGGGAGCTCAGGAGTCTCTTCAGCCCACCAACAAAGATGGCTGCCTCCTGCAGCCAGAAAACATGTAGCCAGCCCAGCCTCTGCACTGCAGCCTCCAGCAGGTAGTAGGGAAAACTCCTCCTGCACTCCCTCTGGATCCCCCCTCAAACAAACCCCTTCCCCCCAAGGAAGCCCCCCTGCCTGGACCCCACTAGAACCACTCCTCTTCCACCCCAGCACATTTCCTGCCTGGACCCCACTACAACTTTCCTCTTTCCCCACAACTACTTTCCCTGCTTGCAGTTTTCCTTTCCTGTGAGTAAGCCCTAATGGATTCAGTGGGGCTTGATTCTGAGTAGACAGCATAGGATCTGGCCATCTGCTGTTGCTTTTCATGCAAACTTGGGAGTCAGGCTGCATCCTACACACCTTCCTGTGAGTAAGCCCCAGTGGATTTAATGGGGCTAGTTTTTGAGTAGACAGCATAGGATTTGGCCCCTCTGCTGTTGCAGACTGCCTATCTATTTTGCATAGATAGATCTCACACACAGAGAGGTTCCTTGTTAAAGATGCTCCAAAAGACAGATGTGACTATTTTAGTGAAAATTAGTTATCCTGGGCCATAAAGGATTTTCTTTTCTTTTTACTGTACAGAATATTACAGTGTTTTATTACAGTAATTGTGGTCTGTATTACATTATAGTGTTTTGAATTCAATTCCAGGTTTTGTCATCATTTTTACATACAGTTAATATTTTTATATGAATATTTTTTGGGTTGTGGAACCAATCGTCTGAGTTTCCATTGTTTCCTATGGGAAAATCCACTTCACTTAAAGAGCATGCCTCCTGAATGAATTAAGCTGTTTATGTGAGGCACAAAAGTACTGTATATTCACTTGCTACTTGAGAAGAATCCAGTATGAATTGAAGCCACTATGAATTTGTGTCTTGGTGAACATGCATAAGATCTGCTTCAAGAATTTCTAGAGGAATAGGATATGGTTAAAAACTATGAGAAAATACAGTCATGCCGTTGTATGGCAGGGTGACCATATATCCTCTTTTTGAGCCTTGTGTCCTGGAAAAATATCTTGATCTGCAGAGGTACAAAACTGATGCCCCTTCCAATGACAGGGAGACCAGATGCTTGAACCTCCAAAAGAGGTCCAAGGTCCCCCAAAATTCCTGACATGTTTTTTAAAAAGGTAGGACCCAATAAAATGTAGGACAAATGTAGGACACATTAAAATAAAAGCTAAAAATATTCGCATTGCTTTCCTGTACTTAATTTCAACATTATAGTACTTTTTAAAATTGAAAACGTCTTGGCAAGACCTTTTTTCACCAACAGTGCACATGTGCACATGTGATCAGAGCACACATGATCTTCACGGTGGTCACCATTGCCCGACAACATTGGTGCTTTCACTGCCACCAGTAATTAAGTAAATAAGTAAGTAAGTAAGTAAGGAAGGAAGGAAGGAAGACCCTTCTTTGCACTCTTACTGCTATTGTTCTATCTGTTGGGTCAGTGGGTGGCATGGTATATCAAAAGGGGATTTGGGAATTAAATGGTTGCATAGGTAGGTGGAGAGAACAGAATGGAAAAGTAAATCCCAATTTGCTTGGAAAATGAAAATTGATTTTAAAACATTGAGTGAAATAGTTTTTGTAATATATTACAGTGTTAGCAGATAGGGAGATCTCACCCATCCATATGGGGGAAAAAAAACCCCACATTTAATTCATGAGACACTCCAAATCATAAGGCTGTGACTGAAGTGTTTTGACTTGTTTTTGACAAATGCTTTCCCTGAGGAAAGAAGAACTTTTCACTCAAAAGAAAAAATAATTTCAAGAAAGGGTTGATTGCCTCCAAGGATGAGCAATTTTTACTCAAAATGCATCAGAGACACAGCAATGCGTTCTTGAGCCAGGGGTGTCTCCAGGATGACGCGGCGGGGGGTGATGTGCAGTGGGGAGCTGTGGCACCCCCAAAAAGAAAGTTTGTGATGGTGCGTACTATCCCATCATGCCATATGTCATTGGATTTGTCTTGGGGAGCAGAATTCAACACAAAAATCTCTTTTGAGCTAGCAACTAGCCAAAGTTATGGCCAAAAGACAGAAAAAGAAGCCCAAACCTGAAAATTCGGATATCCTGGCTTTACTCGTGAGTAGGTAAATGTGCCATAGTCTGCCAGAAAGAGAATGCTGAAAGGAAGCCAAGGACTCTGGAAGGGTCCTGATCCAAAGAAGGCACTCCCAAAACACCTGGAGCTTGAAAGTGCTCCAAAAGGCAGTCCCCCAATACTGAAACTGGCTCAGCAGGTAATGGGAACTTTAAAAAAAAATTATTTGTAAATCTTGTTAATAGTCCAAACTTCTCTTCTCCCTCTACTCGAGTCTCATCTTCTGCCTTCTTCCCTCTGGAAGTTTTAATGCTTTCTTTTTTTTTGGGGGGGGGGGGAGGGGATTAAGGCAGTTAGCCATGTCCCCTCTTTCCAGGACATTTCCTCTTTTTTTTAGCCTTGTGTCCTAGAAAAGCTTTCCGCATCCTCTATTTCCTTGTCAGCAGGCAGCATGTAGTGTGCTTGTAATTCATAAATTATATGTAATAAATTATATTTAATGATTTTAAATTTAATAATAAGTGCAATAAACCACATTGTGTTCAGTGGGTCTTACTCCCAGAAAAGTGTCCTACACTTTTCTTGGACCTCCTACATTTTGGGGGGTGTCATGTCCTCATCCTCTTTTTTGCTTATCCTTTTTGCTTGGTTATGGTTAATCTGCCTAAAGCCTACTGTACTTGGAATTAATAAAATATGGCTGCAATCCTAAAGACACTTTCCTGAGAGTAAGACCCTTTGAACACAATGGGGCTTTCTTTTGAGTAGACATGGTTAGGACTGTGCTCTATATGTATTAAATTATATGTAATTATTTTAACTGTAATATTCATAGAATCATAGATATTCAGTAATATTGCATGGAATTCAGTAATATTACAGTAAGCACATGGAAGCAACATACAAAAGGGTTCTGACCTTTTATTTTGTTATGTTCTACACTTTTCTTGGGTGTCCTACATGGCTCTGATTTTCCTCTGTCTTATTATGACTTATTGTCACCCTGGTCTAGCAACAAAACAAAACAAAACCAAAAAAACTTTCTGGGTTCAAAACTGATTTAGGCTGCAATCCTAAATACACTTCCTTGGGAGTAAAACCTATTGAACACAACAAGGCTTACTTTTGAGTAGGTTAGGATTGTGCTCTATATCCCAAATCATACTGAACTGGTTTAAATATAGGAATTTAAATTGAACTGGGTGTTTGGTAGAAGTGATTATCACACTGAATTTGGGTTGTTTTTTTTTTTTGGGGGGGGAAGAGGTTTGAGTTTATTTACTTGATTAACTTTAATGTATTTACAATTATAGTGGTGCCTTGTAAGTCAAACTTAATTCATTCCAGAAACATGTTTACACACGGACACAGAGACACACAGACAAACACAGAGAGTTACATATGTAACTTCTAGTGCTTTCTGGAAACTCCAGTAGGAAGCATGTAGGAAAAACCCTGTGGCTTTTCCCTTCACCTCATAATCATCAGACCAGTCAAAAACCAGCCATTTTGCAAGATGGTTCATTGAAGTTCAATTGGTCGAGTACAGTACGAATGTTACATAGAATGGATCTGTTTGGGGTTTCCTTTGTGTTATGGGGTGGCATATTGAAAAGGTTAACCTTGGCAGGAACAGTTGCTTGCCTTAGCGGGAGCTGCTGCTGATCCCTTCCTCAAAGCTAATTGGCAACCCCTGAGCACATTGAACAGTCACAACTCGGTGAGCTGAAGGAAAGAAATGTGAAGAGACCCATTAGCTGCTCTCCAGGACTGAATGAAGTCCTTCTGAGTATAGTTAAACAACAGGAGCCATAAAGCTATATATTTTTTATTGAATCCATCATGTGTTATATAAATAAATGAATCTCAGGATGTCAGCTAACAGCCAAGTTCCAAGCAGAGTTGGCTCCAGCACAACATGCATTGTGCCACTGCTTTATCATAGTTGCAAAGCAGCATTAGACAGACCTGCCAGGCTGCTGATGGGGAGGCCACAGAGGCCACCCATATGCTGGTGGAAAGTCACAGACCCTTTGGGGCAGATCAGACAGTGGGAAATGGGTGGAATGCAGGAGAAGGTGAGCAGATTAGTTCGTGATAGGGCAGGGAGGAGGGTCGGACCTTGGAGGGTGGACGGGTATGGCAGCAACAGTGTCTCACGTTGAAGCCCAACTTTTTTCCTGGGTCTGATCTACCTTTCAGTGTCAATGCAGACTTCTTGTGATAATGCTGGGATGTGTCAAGATTATTTTTGAAATAATGATAGATCACGATAACCTTTATCAACTCTGCCTGCCTAATCTGGGAAAGGGAAAAAGAAAAGAAGAAGCTGTGCTACACTGTCATATCCGAATGTCTCAAATTAAAAAAAAAATTAAAAGAGGCTTGCATTTGTCAGCATCACCCTTGTTAATCTGCATTCAAATTATTTTAAGCAATTTGGACCATCTTTAATTATCTCCATGCTGGATAAGATTGATGACAAAAACCACAGATAGTCTGTGCAAGAATGAATTATAGATGGATTATTTTGTTAGCATTAAAACATTAGTCTTTATTCAGCAGCAGCAGAAGTATCGATGTATCATGATGAACAGTTTCTTTTGAGTTATTATAATTTCATAAATCTCACATAATAGGCTACTGCATTTCCTGGAAAAAAAATTAAGGGGATTTGTGCTTTACACTGTCTTCTCAATTTTGCATGGATACATCCTTTTTAAAGCAAGGAAGAAATATTTTCCAGTGCTTTTCCATGAATAATGATTCCACATAGAAACATGGAAGTGCACATTTGTCAAGGGAAACATAAGTGTTTTACACAATGTCTTAAAACACATTGGAAATGGAAATGGAGATAGTGCATATTTTGCTAGACAACGGCTATATTTCATATTTCTGGCCCCTTCACTATTGCATCAACTTGAGAACCATCCTTCTAACTTATATTGTTTGTTGTTTGTTTATGTCCTTACTTTCTCATCCTAAAGAAAAGATGCCCAATGTGGCTTTCAAGATGCTCACAAAGTACAAAACTATAACAAAATGATAACACCATCAGGAAAATGATGGACTCCTCAGGAGCTGGTATTATAGCTTTCTTCTGAGCTGGTCACCTTTCCTCCGTCTTTCTTTACAAGTGGCTGCAGTTGTGGGTGAAGGTGCAACAACCAAATGGTTAAGATTAATCACATGGATCTTGCCCATCCAAATGGCACTGTCCCTCTCGAATGGATGGTGACTGAGTGGAGATGACACATGTAATTGTCTTCACCCATATAATTACAGCATTTACCACTGTAGCAGTGCAAAATTTCAAAACAGGGAAGCATAAGCCACACGGGAGACAAAGAACTGATTAACTATAAATGCATATCTTATATTTAGATATTTATCTAATGTAGCTATAGATTTATAAGAAAAGATTGGTGGAGAAATGTTCTGTATTCATATATATTATATCATATATAATTCACTGAAGTCAAAGTTGTTCCAGAGGGAGGACAGATCTTTGTACATTACTATTGCTCTGAATGGGCAAATGTTTTTATTCCCTGTTAATACCAACCATTCCCCAAATATCCCAAAATATGGCAATAGGTAAATTAAATGCATTTTTCCCAACAAATTGTGTTACCAAGTTTAATGTTTCAGGGAACAATGTGAAACTAACATTTTATGACTACAAAACTATCTCAACACAGCATTATTTTTACACTTTGGGTGAATTAATTTTTTAAAAAACTAGTACCTAAAGATATTAAATAACTGATCATGCAATCCTAACCCCTGGTTAGGCAGGAACATGTTACCCAAGCAGCAAATCCCCCCTCTCCATGCCACTGAATTAGTCCAATGGAAAGGCAGAGCCAATACAATTGGATCCAGCTGGCGTCGCAGAGCTGGGCTAAGGACAGGAGCTCACCCTGTCTTGTGGGGCCGACCCGGAAATCAAACCCTGGCCTGCTGGTTAATTGGCACAGTGTCTTAGCCACTTGCACCAACCACAGCCCATATATATGGTCATATATATCTTACATGACTGGGTCAAAATCATGCATGTTACAAGGTTTTCAATTTTAAAAGTGTTGAAATAAAGTACAGGAAAGCAATATGAGTATTTTTGCTATATTTTAACATGTTCTACATTTGTCCTACATTTTTTTGGGAGTGTCCTATAATTTTGTTTAAGTGGGTAGGAATTTTGGCTTGGTGGGTAGGAATTTTGGAGAGCTTGGTAGGGAATTTTGGGTTCAGCATCTGGTCTCCCTGCCTGGATGACATGCACTGGCCTCCCCATACCAGCATGGGAACTGGGACATGGGTGAGTTGTGCTGGCTTAAACTGGTTAGGATTGCACCATGAATAAGTAAAAAACTGCAAAGCAACAGGTGCAAATTTTTCTATCTGCAAATGATGAACTTATTCCACTGGGCATCACATAGCAAGTGTAATGATGCCACAGTGCTGTACAGCCAACAGATGTGGCCATGTATCGTTATCAACGAAGGAAACAAAAGCAATTTCAGCTCATGCACCAGAATGCTTGCAACACATTGCCCTCATTCTGAACAGTGACCCCCTTTCCAATATCTTCTTCCAAAATGGCGAACATATGGTGCATTTTTCTGCTGCCCTTATTGATTTTTTAAAAACCCTATCATTCCCATTTCAGTTCAGTCCTAATGTTATTACACAGGCTTGGTGTAATTTTATATTGTCCCTCCACAATGCAATCCTTGACTATGATGGTGTTGCCAGTTAAGCCAAGAACAAAGGTTGTGCTGCATTTGTGTACAGAGCACAAGATCATAACAAAAAGAGCACAACTAAGCAAATTAGAGATAAAGATGAAAGAACAGATTAGAGGTGACATTTTGATTATGATGCTCGCCTTGGACTGTGAAAGATAAGGGTGAGATGGAACAAGAGCCCCAGAAAAGCCCATGCACAGAGATGAAAGAAGTGGAGAAAAAAATGATTTATATTATCTGGGGGAAAAAAATGCAGGGAATTAGTTGCTGAGATTGTTAGGCTGCCTGCAGAGGAATGGAAAAGTGAAGGCAATCAGAGGGCACAAATATTGCTTAGATGATCAAAAGATAGATTTTAAAAATAGGGAGTGATTAAAATGAGGCAGCCAGAGACGATTAGAATAGAGAGGTGATAATTAGAATAGGCTTTTCATTTCCCCCTATTAATTCACATACCCGTGCTATTCTCATTTGCAAGTTTATGATTTTCTAGACTTTTTAACCCAGATTACGGATAGCCTATTTGCTCACATTTCAACTCAGAGTCATCCCAGACTTTGACTCCATCACCAGAATTGTACATCTGCTGTATCTTATTACTTCTGTTTTTGAAGAGGTTCCAGTTTTTCATCTTTTTTAAGTTCATGGCATTATTGAGTTAGACATACAGCACAGAAGTGCATTTATCTAAATAATGAAAGAATGTATTGCTGCTGACAGTGAAATTAGTATCCTTTTATTGTAGCTGGGCAAGCTATCTTAGTAGTCTACACAGATTTTCTTTGACAAAGCCAAGCAGAAATTTGTTTTTCCTCTATGCTATGCCTTAGTTCACCATTTTTTTAAAATGAAGAAATGGTACTATGTTTCTTTGTACATGGAATAATGCCTCTTAGCTCAATGTAGTTTCATTGGATGTTTGTGTGTGATTCCCCCCTCTGCTCTGTTTGTTTGTCTGGTGCCGTAGGTTTATCACAAAGTCCAACTGGACAGCTTTTGACTGTGTGCTGCCTTTATCTACCAATGGGTGTTTTATTGAGATAGATTGAGGCCAAGTACAGCAATGTACAGAGCCTCTGGGAGAATTGAGATGGCAAGTAGATACAGCCCAGCAGGGATACATGGGGATTGGGACTCATGAATATTGCCTTACTTGGAGCTTAACGTAACTCTGAAGGTGGTTGGCCATGTACATTGATTCAAGGGACTGGCAGATAATTCTTCTTGCCCACCAGACATGTGCTCATAGATTTAGGAAATATTACTTTAAAGCATATGATTGGAGATAGTTTGTGTAATACCTGTGGCACTGGGTCATGTTCCTCTTGCTGTAAGTCTCACCAAGGCCCCTAGTGTTGGAGCACACATCCTCTTGGAGTTCTCCCTTTCTGCACTAGGTACTAATATGTACAATATCACAGCTGGGAGAAGTGGTGCAATAAGTAAGTACAGCAGGTGCAGTAAATAAGTAAAACACTCTGTGTTAGTAATTCCTTTTAGTCACCTTCAGAGACCTTCAAGGCAATGACAGGGGCACCTGCACATAGCAATTACTGTCCCAAATATCTCCAGTAGTAACTGTGGCTGCTTACACAGGAAGTTGTGCTACCTGCTGTACTTACAATGCCATCCTTTGGATATGCTACGGACAGCACAATCCTAAACACTGGTTAGGCCGGCACAAGTCTCATGCTAGCCTGGGGTTGTTGCAAAAGTGCCATAAGGCATTTCTACACCAGTTCTGGGGATGTTAGGCCAGAGCACAGACTTGCGTCGGCCTCTCCACGCCATGGGAGAAATGGGGAGATGGGTGAGTTGTGCTGGCCTAAATTGGTTAGGATTTCACCTTGAGTCAGTGTATGGTTGTAGGCCAGGAGAGAGATGGAGTGAGAGATGGAGAAAGGAAGTTTGCTACCAGTTTGGATTCAGAACTATAGTTTAGGAAACATGAGTAGATGTCAGCCCCAGGTGATATACCCAGCTCTGCTACAAGCTCCCTTCTTTTAGGAGGCCAGTTTTTTGCCTTTGAAACTTACCTGTCCCATCATCCCAGTAGCAGAACTTTTAATCCCTCTCACTGGCTGCACGTGCCCTGTCAGTTTTCCTCCATCTGTCTCAAAAAATGCTAAAATTTAGCATCACAATGACAAAAGGGTATGCTTCTCAGAAACTTCAAGTTACAAGGGTTGTACCTGTATGTGTCCTGCTGTTTCTGCTGGCAGGAATGTTTGGTGGAGGGTTTTGTGCCTCAGGATGGGCTCCGCAGAGGTCAGTTCTTGCTTTCTACTGAGTCTGTCCCTAGACAACTTGTTTGTTTTTCTCTCAGTAAATAGCAACCAGATTGTGGACCTGCCATAAATAGGTACTATGTCATGGGGGAATGGGGCATGCTATTTCCAATTTGGTTTGCTGCCCCTGTTGTTATTTGCACAGAGATAAAGCTCTAATGAGAACCACGAAGAACATTTTTCCAAGATAATGTTGTGGAAAGTCCAGTCCAGACTAGGAAAGGATTGCCATATGTCTTGAAAAAAGGGACAAACCCAATTTTTTGGCATTGTGTTCACATACTGGCAAATGAGATAGAGGGTCCTGTCCCAATTTTGTGGAAGAAAATTCAGGCAATCCTAGATTAGGACCATAGTTAGAACAAAAGCTCAAAAGCCCTAGCCCATCATGACATGGTTCCAGTATGTTGGTACACCAAATTCAGTGCTCTTTATGAAATCAGGATTCTTCTGATACAAGGTTGTCTGTTTGCCTGTTTGACCCAGCATGGCCCTGCTTTCCTACTTCACCCATTCTGAGTGGATGGGTACATTTTGCAGTGATACCTCTTCTTTTTGGCTGGAAGGGATCTGAACCTTGGACAATTGTGTGCAGGTTCCTGCAAGCATCCACAAGCATCCTCCACTTTCTGACAGCTCATTTTCTGACAGTTCCTCTCCTTCAACACCTTTCAATTATACCCAGAACTCATTCATTCAATACATGCTCCACTCTTTCAACCTCTCTTTGCTGGTTTAAAGGCTAAAATTGTCTTCCCTAGTGTTGATTTGCATGTGACATGGTGATCTATTTTTGGTATTTCCATATGACTTTCTTCAGTAAATAACCCTCATTCAAATATATAAAATATTATTGTGCACGCATGCCTTTGTTCATTATACTGTAATTTGTTATGTATTTTGTCTATGTGTAAATAAATATGTGTTATTTAGGCTTTTGCAGGCGATATTTCTCACTTTTTCAGTGGCCGTTTTGCATTTGCAAGCTGGATGAGTGAATTTCGATGGTTTTCACTTTTAGACAGTGCTTGGGTCCCTAACCCATCCAATAAGTGGGGATGCCTGTATTCCATCTGAGTTTATGGTTATCACCTACATGCCACCATACATGACAGTATGACTGCTATCTGGATGTGGAGGTCTACAAATTGAAATTAAATCTTGACCAAACAGAGGTCTCCTTGATCCAGAAATCCTGAATTGGCCTGCTCTGGAGGGGTTGCATTACCTCTGCAGGAGCTGCTTTATGTAGCTTGAGAGTTCTTCTAGATTCATTTTGCTCCTGGATTGCCAGGTGGGGCTGTGACTATAGAGGCTTTGGCTCAGCAGGACAATCAGGACAAGCCAAAGTGGCTGATTGCAAGTTGTCTTTGCAATAAATGTATGTGTCATTCTTGATTTGTACATGCATGCATTATCATTGGCATCTGTGGTATTGGCATCTAGTCATCATTGACAACTATGGTATCGTGCTCAGAAGTAGAGGTCCTTAGCATAAAAAACAGCGTCTTTTATGACTAAACAGGCCAATTTGAGAGTGACAATCCCTTCCACACTGAGGAAAGATACAGTCAGTCCCCTGCCCAGCTCCAAGATTTCACTTTTTCCAGGACTGCCTCTTTGTCTCAGCCTGCCTAAAGAGTGTCTCTTCAAATTGAAGAAGGCCATGCTGCATCTTTTGCCTCCATGCTGAATGATCAGAGGTCAGGGTTTCCCAGTTGTTGTTGTCCATTCCCAAGGCTTTTAGATCCCTCTTGCAAATGTCCTGCAGATGTACATACATACATACATACATACATACATACATACATACATAGTATGTATGCCAATTAGTACCTTAATTGGCATACATAAATAAATATCTGCAGAGTCTGGTATAATACACAGCACATTGCAGAACAGAAGACTGGGGCTAAGAGCAAGAAAAGGAGATTCAAGTACTGAACCCTTCTCCAGGTCTCACCATGGATCACACAGTGAGTCAACCCTTCCAACTATCCGGCTCCTTACTGAGTGACAAACAGTGCTGTCCACCTCTGGAAGATCAGTCTCAGGCAGTCTGCCACCAAACTAATGCAGGATCTGCTCTCAGCTGTTAGTAGAGAACTGACAGCCTTAATGCCCACCTTCATGGCTACACATGACAGATGTATATGCAAGTATGCATGTCTCAAGTTGTTATACCAAGGGCAATATAAAATTACATGGATCAAAGTCTCATGTACCCTTATGCCACTAGCATAGAATTTAGTCCCATCTCCCAGGCCTTCAACTCTGGCTGGATTTATGGATAACCATAATAAAACATGCATATTCCTATAGCACCTCAACTGTTGTTCTTGCTACATAGGCATTAATAACTGTGATAATCAACAAGCTGCCTCGCTGCGATCTGCAATTAATAGCACAATAGCACACTTAGGCTGCAATCTTAAAGACACTTTCCTGGGAGTAAGACCCATTGAACACAATGGGGTTTACTTTTGAGTAGACATGGTTAGGTTTGCTTTTTGAAAAAGAAATGCAAATACTTCTGTTTGGAAGGTTATATAAAGTTTGATCTATTTCTAGGTGAAAAAAACCTTTTCAAGCTCTGTGATTTCAGAAGACTGCATTTTTCCTACTGAGTTAAAAATAAGTGAATACATTTTAATGATCTTGAAAATGCTTTGATTCTTTTTCTCGAGGACAAGACGACTGGAAAACCTGCAACTTAAAAACTATTCACCTCTGATTAAAGGCTAAAAAGCAAAAAAAAATTCAGTTTTACTATTTGGAAGTGAATACAATTTCTTCAAAAATAATTTTAGCCAACTGTTCAGCAGTACTTTCTTTCCTCCATCTTGCATGCATGCATACTCTTTTAATTAACATAGAAGCAAAAATTAATTGTACAAGACAATTTTTTTAATGTACTTTCATAGGCATTTGTGCTCCATTTTTATATCAGTAACAAAAAAGTAATGACTTTACATGTGTACAATATTATTATTTGGGTTATCTGAGAGTTGTGATAACACTGTGCATGTTAAATTCATTTGTTTAAAATTTTTAATGTTGCTTCCCCAAACACACACAAAAAATGCTCATAATCCATTGGGGGAAGGTTCATGAGTGGGGAAGGAGAGTAACAGGATGTGCTGAAAGAACTATGTTAGGGAGGAAAAGGAGGAGGTAATCTTACATGTCACCTATATTGAATCCGATTCTCACATCTTATATCCTCCATATGCCAAAATGGCAGTCATGTGTCCAAGGAAATTGACAGGGAGTCTGTAGACTTACACAGACATAAGTAAAAATAGTCTTTACCTTCTATTTACCTTCAAGTCACCTCTCTACCATAGCATTACACCATAGCAGTGTCTTCCTGCTTGGCCTGGCTGCATGCTATACCCCCTATGGCAGGGGGTTGGGTTTTGGATTCAGCTCTACCGGGATGCCATAAAACTATGGTCGCTTTCAAATGTTTCAGGCAGAACCTGGATCAGGGCATCAGATGTCACCTTCCCTGTCCCACATGTCCTAATGAGTGGCAGAAAGGATCTGTTACTCCCAGTCAGTGAGCAGGCTAATTACCGCTCCATTTCCAATGCTGATTTAAAAGGAATGAAAGAGGAAGCAGAAGAATTAAAAGTGGAGGCTTAAGAGGTTTTTTCAGGATGTACATGGGGAGAACAGACTCTTTCTGCACCACCAGTGATGTCAGTAGGTCTTTGTGATAGCAATATTATTCCCACCCTTAATTTGCCACCACTTCAGGCAATTGTTTCATCTTGTCTCATAATGAAACAAGATGAGTTAGGCTCTGTTTCAGGAAGCTCATTGTGTGTGAATGCAGTATTCCTTCCCTGCTGTGCCTTCCCAGGAATCAATGATATCACTTTTTAAAAACAGCGAGCATGCTTAGGGAGTTATCTGTAGTTTCTGTCATTTCTTAAGACTGCATTATAAAATTAGTAACAATAGAGTAAACTCTTTTTATATGAGCATATTAGCAAAAACGCACCTGCATTGCAGGAGTAAGATCCCCCCCCATACTCCATTGCCCCACTGCACAACAACCCCCCTCATGCACAACTTCCCATGCACAACAACCCCACCATGCGCATCAATCCCCTAATGCTCATCAACCTGCCATGTTCAACATCCCCCACTGCGCATCCAACCCCCATGCACATCAACCTCCCATGTGCAATACCCTCCCATGCTCACCACCCCATGCACATCAACCCCTCATGTGCACCAACCCCTACATGTGTATCATCTCCCCATGTGCACCACTCCCCATGCGCATAAACCCATGCGCATATACCCCCATGCGCATCATCGCCCATGAACACCACCTCATGAGCACCAACACCTCCATGCACACCACAACCTCCATGCACAACATCACCCACTGTGCACCCTCCCTTCCAGTGCATCAGCTGGATGTTGATCAGTCAGTCTTCAGTGATAAGTATAGGCAGAAAATGCATTGCAACCCTTTTCAATGGGGTTAAATTTAGGGGTTAAATTCTAGAAATCAGTTCTTGGTGGGTGCTCCCCTCACAGAAGGAAAACCCAGGTCCTTCTGGGTTTCATGCTTCCAGGTCCATGGGTTGGGACAGAACATACCTCAGTCGGGGATTCTTCCATGTAAAGTATAGGGAGAAAATGCGTTGCCCCCTTTTCACTCCCTTCTGGTGGGAATTTCCGAAAACCAGTTCTTATTGGATGCCTCCATCACGGAAGACACACTCTCCCCAAATTTCACGCTTCTTAGGCCCAGCACTTTTGGCTGACCTTTGATGAATCAGTGAGTTATTCAGTCAGTGATTTTTCAGTTTTATATGAGTATATATAATCTTTCCCCTGACCCAGATCAATTATTTTACATTTGTAAGATCCTATTCCTGAGAAGATGTACATGTTTATTACTTGGTAGTGCTATCCTAAATTCTGACAGCCCAATGTGATCCTAACAAAAGGCTGCTTACAGTGCATAGTAGTGTTGAGATGGGCTCTGCTATGTCCTATGGGCAGTCAGAGACCATGTGGGGTAGACAAGGAAATAAAAGAATGTTTTATTTACCCTATTTTGATCCCTCATAGTTCCTAATCAAATCTGTACCAGCTATGTACATAGGTGACTCAAGGTTGGGTAGAGGTAGTGTGTTTGGATACCAGCAGACTTGTCCCCACCAATCCGTTGGCTCCAGCAGGTCTGCACCTACTCTGTAGAACTGGTTGTTAACGAGAGATAGGATATATAAAGTTTAAAAATAACCATTTTAAAGTAGCTGCCAGATGGGCATAGAACCAGTTGTTAATTTCTTTGAATCCCATCACTAATCCACACCCCTACAAACCTGACATGTCTACCTGTCTGGCTCTGCCCATTCCATTCCTCCCACTCCCATTAGCAGTTTACCTGAACCAGAACTTACAACAGGGTCTGGTGATCTCCAACACTGCAACCTCTTGCACCAGTTCTCAGAAAATGGGTGCCGGAAGTGCACTAAGTGCATCAGTAAGCCTTTCTTCTGCCATAAACTGCTCACCATGCTGGCCCAATCTTACTTAGGCTCATGCCGTGAAATAGCAGACTGCTGTCTCCAAATTCTTTTTCACTATTCCTGTGTTCATCTGGTGATCCCAACCAGAACACAACAGGGCTGCTTTATGTAGGAGATCACAAAGACTGCTTTTTTAAATTGTGTGTGATTCCTGCTTCTGATTTCCTAATCTTGGTGGATATCAGTAGTCAACCGTTGACAGAACACATGCGGGATATTTGCTTGCCATTTGATATTTAAATTCTAGAAGACTAGTGTCTGCTCATCCTCCATCATAGTTCCTTTAACAACAGTTTCTTTGTGGACTCATTAGGTAATAACCCAAAATGTTTAGGAGGATATTAGCACTTTTCACATTATTCCTAATTTCATAACAAGCCTTCATGTGCCTGCACTGTACACATGCTGAAGAGCCGAGGTGAACAAAGGTCAGTTTTAATAATACCACATATTCCTTAATGATGCTCATGGAAAAGCTTTTCATTGGCAACCGCATATACTGTAGCTAGCTGCTAACATTTGAGATGCATAGGCAGCAGCATCAAGTAGCAGCCAAGGATTCACTCTACTCCATTGATTTCCTATAAGTAGTACATTATCCTTGTTCCCCCTATTGAGATGGTGGAGTAGAAGTGTATATGTTGAGCCCCTTTGGGGCAGAGCAGAGTACATTTGAACATAATATTTGGTTCATGTCTGTCAACTGGAGGCATGATTGGTTATGGTTTATGGTAACTCCTATTCTCATTCCACCACTATCTCAGTAGTTGCACTGGATTAGTAGTTGCACTTGAATTCCAGTATAGGAATAGAAGCAGTATACATCTAATTCCAGTGCAACTACTGAGATAGGTATATGCAGTATGTATATCCATATACAGTGGCGCCTCACATAACAAATGCCTCACATACAGTATGTTTCACGTAACAAAAATTTCTCTAGGATTCTGCTTCACAAAACAAACTGTACTTTGTGTAACAAACAAACTCGTTGGCAGTTAGGGCAGAAGTGCTGGCAGGCAGCCCTTTTAGATAGCATCAGGGCTGCCTAGAGGGCCTGCTCATAGCAAAAGCAACACTTCCATGCTGTTCCTCTTGTGGCTGTGCGTCCGCTGGGCAGAGGGAGAGAACAGCAGGGGAGAAGAGGGAAGCAGTTCAGGGCTAGCCAGAAGGGAGCAGGGGAGAGAGAAGCTCAGAATGAAGAGAAGGAGAATGTGAGGAGACACTTCGAAAGTGTCTGATTGCAGCTTCCTAACCATGTCTACCCAGAAGTAAGCCCCATTGTGTTAAATGGGGCTTACTCCCAGGAACGTGTCTTTGATTGCAGCCTCCTAACCATTTCTACCCAGAAATAAGCCCCATTGTGTGAAATGGGTCTTACTCCCAGGAAAGTTTCTTTAGGTGTGCAGTCTAAGTTGACTTCATGGGATCATACACATTTGAATGCATGTTTTGAATTCAATTCCAGTGTTTTGTCATATTATTTACATTCAGTTAATATTTTTATAAGAATATTTTTTGGGTTCTGGAACCAATCATCTGAGTTTCCATTATTTCCTATGGGAAAATCTGCTTCACATAAAGAACGTTTCACATAACAAACATGCCTCCAGAACGAATTAAATTTGTTACATGAGGCGTCACTGTATAACAAATATACTGGTATACTGGAGTACTGTGGCATCAGTAGAACGGGAATTACAGTGGTGGATCGTTTAGTGTCCTGGCAAAGCTGCCATTGCACCAATACCTGAGGATATATAGCATATCATTTACTGCTCAGATGATGTTTCTGAAGCATAGAATATAGTTAAGTGCTGTTCAGTTTTCAACAGTAAAGATCCTTTTTACTTACCACTGTACATAGTCTATTTTCACTTTCAGCTCAATCTAGGGAACAGGAGTTGGAACCTCTTTGAGAGTGAGAGTGTGAGTGAGATTGAGAGTGTGGACCACATAATATTTAACAACCATATTCCTTTCTGCCCTTATCGCTCTGATGGGCACATATGAGGATATGAACCAGGACTTATTTTAAAGCAGGGAAAAAATTTTCATGTTTGTCAGTTATTTACATTTCCTCTGCTCTGCTTATAGCATTATTCTGTAACACTGCTTACTTCTGTTTTTTTTCCTCCCATGTTGCAAGTATTGATGTATTCTTTTGTACTTCAACTGGATTAAGAACACCTCTGAAGATATGTGTTAAGACTTGTCTGAATGTGTCATGTTGAACCAAGAAAAGGATGAAATGAAATTACTGCTTCAGTCTGTCCCTGGGTACTATGTACTCTTGCACACCTCCACACCTAATTTCTTCAGTCTTTTGTTCTGCCCTCCTATACAATTCCTGGAGGCAAAAGTGATTTTACAGAGCATTAATTTCTGAAAAGATAGACCAAACAATGCCTTAAGGGAACTTTACAATGTATGCTGTGGTGCAATTGCTCCATATACATCCAGGAGATCAGAGCACTGGACTTGATTCATGGACACCTGGGTCCAAGCTTGAAGGTCTTTGTCATTTTCTCATTTGTATAATGGCATTAATAACATAAGCTTACTGGAACGACATGTACAACAAAAGGCACAAGCCAGAGTTAGGGCAATGAGGAGAGCCCTAGCTGGGCTGCCCCAACTATTCTGAACCCAGAGCAGAAAGTTATGCTGCATTCAGAAAGTCAGGAAGCCTTGGTGCCCTAGCTGCTCCAGAGAATGCTAAGTAGACACCAAGTCAGTGACACCTGGGGAGGGCGTGCTCCTGAGGAGACCCCCATCAAATCACACTGAACAAGGAACAGCTGTGGTGCCAGCAGGGGTGATGCGACTGTGCGCATCATCCCCAGGATGCATTCACCCAACCTAGGACTGTGCAGGCACCAAAGTTGGTACCAACTCTGACACCTGCACAGTCTCCTTTGAAGCTGACTGGCTTCAGAGGACACTTCTTCCACTTTAAGGAGAAGTAGCCTGCTCCTCTTTAGAGTGGATTAATGCCTCTGCCCAGCCAATTGCGCCCACTCCAAGGTGGAGCAGCAGCTAGGAGCTGCTACTCCACCTCGGACCAGGCTCAAATAGCTGGGCAGAGGCTGGGACTACGCATGTCCAGGCTTCTGGACACGCAAGTGTGAGCTTCCCACTGCGCATGTCCAGAGGTCTTGACCTGCACAATTTCCTCTGCACAGCCATTTGGCCTTGTTCCAAAGGGGGAGCAGCAGCCAGGAGCATATATGTATGAGCAGGCACATTCGGGCCTGCTCCGAGATGGAGTAGTAGCCAGGAGCTGCTGTTCTGCCTCTGGAGCAAGGCTGAATGGCTGCAAAGAGGGAAATGCACATGTCCAGGCTTCTGGACATGTGCAGTGCACCTCAGCTGGCCATTTGAGCCTGCTCCAATGTGAAGCAGCAGCTCCTGGCTGCTGCTCTATCTCAGAGCAGGCTTGAATGGGTGCACTGAGGTGTGGAAGTTCTGGAGGATTGTCAAACTCCTCCGGTGCATCTCCCCACAGTGGCACGTTACCAGGTGTGGCCCACACCAGCCACACTACCCTGGTGACATGACTGGGTGCCTGCCTTATAAGGAGTCCCTGATGAGACTGCCAGGACAGTCTACAGCAGCATTTCTCAAAGTGGGGGTTGGGACCCCTTTGGGGGTCGCCTAGAGGTTTCCTGAAGGTCGCCTAAAGACCCCTGGTGCAGGGGGCCAGGTCAGGCTTGCCAGACCTCTGGCTGTAGCTGCATGGGCACTGGGTCTGACTGACAGCCTCAGGGCCCAATCCTATGCATGCCTACTTTGAAATAAATCCCATTATATTCAGGGGGGCCTTTACTCCCATGTAAATGTGGATAGGATTGCAGCCTCAGGGCCCAATCCTATGCACGCCTACTCTGAAATAAGTCCCATTGTGTTCAGTGTGTTCATAGAACATACATTTCATTTGTAACAATGAAAATACATCCTGCATATCGGATATTTACATTACAATTCATAAAAGTAACAAAATTACAGTTATAAAGTAGCAATGAAAATAATTTTATGGCTGGGGGTCCCCACAACATGAGGAACTTATAAAGGGGTCACGGCGTTAGGAAGATTGAGAACCACTGGTCTACAGTTAATACAAAGGGCTTCCTGGAGTAGCTTGCTGTATTCCCATAGTTGTGCCATAATTCCTGCCATAGTTCTGCCTTATCCTGAGGTTGAAAGGCAGGGTTGCAGCTAGGATGGCCAAGAACTCAGATTTTTGGTCAGCACTGCCATTCTTACTCTGCCTTCTCATGGACCACTATGTGTCTACTCTTTACTATACCTGCTCCTGAGGTGTATAACTCTGAGGAGCTGGAAGAGGAAATTTCTGCCTTGGAAGCAGGCTCTGGATACAGAGTGACTGCTCTGCCCTAGGCAGTGCTAAACATGCCCTCAACATGCCTCTCCTGAGCTGCCTAGGCTGCCCCAGTTAGGGCAGCCCAGGTCAGCCTGTCTTGGGGCATCCGATGTTGTCTTAGGCTGTCCCAAGCCTTTTTCAGAGTAGTTAGGGTGACCCATCTTCCAGTTGGTTCCTCCCAGTGATAGGGTAACTCAAGTGCACTTCTGGATTGTGCCCAAAGTCTGTAGGCAACAACTTAAACTGCTGTCAAAACAATAACCAGTATTTTAACATATCAAGCTGAAGTATAGTGTCAGACAACTGGACCAGCAGATAAGCAATTCTTAGACAGGCAGAAATTTTGCCTTGTCCTAAGATCCTTTAATTAGATGTATCGGCACTTGAAATAGGCCCTTATGCATCCAAGGACACGATCCTATATATGCCTTTCTGGGAGTAAGCCCCACTGAAAACCATAGGGCTGCCTGCTGAGCAGACACACATTGGATTGGGCTCTGTGCTTGGTGTGCTATGATGGTTTTCCCTCTCTCTCTCTCTCTGTGTGTGTGTGTGTGTGTGTGTAAAAAGCTACATATATATATATATATATATATATATATATATATATATATATATATATATATATATATATATATATATATATAGCTTTTTAATGGTCAGAAACAGGGATGACAACTCATGGATCAGGATTGTACTGAAGCAATCTCAAGAAGTCTATATGTCAAAGTGGCTTAGAAATTGCCTATGAGGACATTCTGGATGTCATACCGGGGGTACACAGTCCCATATATTCCCATCAATCTACATCATATAAGGTCTGCATTCAACTCTCCTGTTCTACTTGTAGCTGATTCTAATCAACATGCTTGTTACTCAAATGCTATTTATGGAGCTTCGCAATCCACTACTCTGTCTAATCACTACCCAGCTCATCTCTACTTAAAACAAGTAAAGAATTGGAGGCCACCAATCCCCCATCTTCTACAGTATTATAAACTGCTTTAATTAGGCATTTGGAATACAGGTGTACAATCTCACCCTCACTTCAAAGTCAATGATGTGTTGCTGCAGCATCTTTTACAGTATGATCCAACAACTGTTCCAGCCAGCAACTGGCAGTCAATGAGTTATTTTCTCAGCAGATTGATTTAAGTAAAAGCACTACAAGAAAAGTTTTCAGCTATAAAATATCCCACACTTAGGGTGCAATCCAGAGTAACTACGGGGAGTCCTTGCTCCGGAGTAAGAACAATTTGCTCTGGATTGCAATATATTTCCCATAAGTTTTCACTAGGTGGTGCAGTAACTACGGGTACGTGTAATGTCTTTTATGTGCTCCTGTAGTTACTCTGGATTGTAGGATTAGGCTGCAAACCTATGCACACTTTTCTGGGTGTAAATCCAATCAAATATAATAAGATTTACTTCTGTGTAGATGTTCACAGTCTTGTGTTGTAATGAGATGTTGGGCAGAATCAAGAATCATACACCTCTGCCACATCTGATACTAAATCTTATACTCAGAAAGCCTGCTTTTCTTGTGTTTTTGTTTTGTTTTAATACCAGCTTTATCACTGCTGGTGCTTCAAAGTGGCCCTCAGGATATTGGCAGCTGCCCCCTGAGAAAGTGCCAGAAATATAGTCTGTAAAGAAAAAGAAAAACATTAGTGCAGGATGTTGGCATAAATACTGTTGGCAAGATGAGAGCCCAACATGAATGCAAGTGAACTAACTGTAGGCTTGCGTTAGTGTTGGCAATCAAATGGTCAGTCTATAGGGAGGAATCATAACTCAGTGGAAAACCATTTCTTTTGCATGAAGAAGAGAGATGTTTCAACCGTTGGACCAGTGATCAGACTGGTCGGATACCTATGCTTGAATTGGGTTTTATGAATGTCAATACAAGTTTAACCCTTGTTCTTTAGAAAAAAATATTTCTTGTTTCTCAGACTATAAACCACTTTTTGACTCCTGCTACTAGCTGCTAGCAGGTCTTTCTCAATCAAAAATGTCTTCCAAATCAGGCAGATAGGAAAGTGTATGCTGAGTGGATTATGTAAGCCGGATTTTTTATTTTTTTAAAAATTATAGCTTGAGCATAAGAGTGCATCATGCTCTTACTTAGTGCCAAAGGTTTTCTCGTCCCACTGTGCTGCAGCAGCACATAGATTGCGATCACCTTTCCCCAATGATTGCATTACTTCATAAATGTGTGCCCTGAAATGCCAGTTTCTGCATTGCACAAAAACAAATCAAAGCAATGATTTAACACCAGTTACCCAGTCACTGAAGAATTAATGTGTTTGTATTCAGACAATTAAAGCACAGACCTTCATAATGTACAAATGAAAGAAATGTTACTATTTAGGATGGATTCAGTTTACTGTGGAGACATTAGGGTAATGCTGGCATTGCATTTGAGTTTGGTTTAAAAAAGAAAAAAAATCCTATTGTATCTTCATGGAAAGATTTACCAGATACTTTCAATATCCTCTTATTCCATCGTTGGCATTGTTAAGACTTGTCAGCATTTCTTTATCTAGATATGTGCTTGTGCTAATTATTGTTAATGATGCTATGAATAATGGAATAGATATTATTGTTCTCTAATGAGTTTAATTTGAAAATTGCATATGGAAAGATATTTTGTACATAACATTTGAGTGTATTAATTGCAGCTGTGTGTTAAACATTTGCAATCTTTCGTAAGACAGCTGCTGTTCCTTTGCAACTACTGATGAAGAAGATACACCCATCAGCTTTCTCTAAACCCCCAGGGGATTTTTAACTGTACCAGACAAGTTATCTTTCAACAATGGTCATTCCAGGTAGATCTTTCCAGTCCTGTGAACATTTCTGGCTGCTGTCACTCTCACAAACAGCTCCTTTCCCTGTCACAGAAATAACGTCAGGTCAGCTTGTCAGTCATGGAGGCTTCTGCCAATCTTGACCTGGCAACCTTCAGATGTTATCCTTGGGCTTAAAAGCAGTTCTGCTCTCTAGACCAGACCTCCTTACCTTCTCTAGTGAATTTCTATGTTAATTTTGACCGCTAGAGTGAAGGATTTTTGGTAATAGTGAGCTAAAAATCTTCGACCATTTGTTATTTTTAACACACAGCTGTTGCAAGAATTGCTCTCTTACAATGTTATACTTTTTATTAATTTAATAGTATAAATGTTTTCGCAAAGTATCTCATTTCCCTTCCTCCTCTTCACTTCTAAGAACAACCTTTGGGGCTTACAAACAACTCTTCATGTAATCCTTTCTACTTTGTTAACTACTCTGCATCCTGCCATTCATATGCTAATGTGGAAGTCAGCGTGAAGCATGGTCTTTTACTATCTTCCATTGCCAAGGCTAAACTAGTCACATAGCCCCTTCCCATTCTTTCCCTTTTCAAACCTAGCTGGGTGTGTTCTTCTGTTTTGGTCCTGATTGGGTAATGGTCCTCAGGTAGTGGTCTTCAAGCCTTCCCCTTCCTGTAAGGTAAACAGCCCCTCCCCAGGCCTGCCCTTTTCCTAGGTGACCACACCTAGATGGACATGTCCTTCTTGGACCTAAGGTATAAAAAAACCCTGTATCCTATTGTTCTCTCTTTTTTCGCTTGGACCCTCTCTCTGCCACCTGGATCCTGGCATGGCCTGAAGAAGGTAGATATTGCTTCTCCCTCTCTTCCCCTTCCTTTGCCTCCCCTTCTCCTTGGTACACACTATGCAAGGAACAGGTACACTTCACTCACATGCTATTGAATATAAGTAATGTTAGTTCATGCTTTATGATAATAAAGTCTGTGTCTTTGTGACAAATTTTCCTCAGTAGTTCACTTTCTAATAAAGGTATCCCCTCTGCTGTTTTGAGTCCTGCCCAGGTCCTGTATAGTAACCAAAGAGAAGCACAAACTAATTCCCCTATTTTTACTGCTCTCTTGGTAACATCTCTACCTTTTTATTCTTTTGCCCAATCCAAACAAGTGACTTTTTCCCTACTAAGATGGGTGTAGTCAAAAGGCGATGATTAAAATTTAAGAGACAATTAAATTTTCAATTCTTCTTCATGTTCATTGTAAAGATTACAATATTCATGCTGCTTTAAAGTGTCATTTGAAAATACAGCAGTGAGCTGGAACAAATTTTCATTTGGGTCAAATGGACCAGATTAATTTGGACCATATTGAATGAGCTCAACCAAAGGTTAAAGCATTTAAGGTCACCATGACAATGGAAAGCTTCTCGTTCATGGTTTCAGAACAATGCATAAGGGTCTGCTTAAGAAATATATCTGTATTAAGCAGAGGGTTGAGGTGTTCACTGATTTTTGAAGGAAAAAAATAAGTTCACAGTGTGAACCAAATCAACCTCTATTCTACCTCTTCTTATGTGTTCTTTCCAGAATTTGAGGTGAGTTATCCATTTTTTAAAATTGACTGAAGTCATGTCAAGGTATTTGTGCTATTAAATGAAATGACGAAATGAAATAAATGAAATATCAGCTCTAAGCAATAAGAGCTGAACTCAGTCTATTTGTAGTAGTTGGGTATGGATTTGCATAGCATAATGTTTTTGAAAGGAAACCAGTTACCTTCTAGCAACTCTTTTCTATGGGTAAATTGTCTTGGATAGTCACAAAGATACAGCTGATTTTCATCATGTTTTTGAGTTCCTTACTAAGGGCACAACCCTAACTAAACTTCCCCCTTCACTGATACAACCACTACCTAGGCATGTAACTGGCAGCACAATCCAGAGCAACTAATCTGTCCACATAAGAGCCCTTGGGTTGCCCTATCTATCACTAGGGTGGAGCAACTGCAAGATGCTCCAGCCCAGTTACTCTGGAAGAGGCTTAGGGCAGAGCAAGGCAAGATAGGGTGCCCTAAGAGAGGTGGACCTGCTCTTTCCTAACTGGGGCAACCTAGGCAGCTCAGGAGAGGCATGTTGAGGGCATGTTTAGCATTGCTTAGGGCAGAGCAGTTATTCTGTATCCAGAGCCTGTTTCCAGGGCAGAAATGCCCTCTTCCAGTTCCTCAGAGATATACCACCTCAGGAGCAGGTAGAGTAATGAGTAGACCCATAGGGGTCCATGATAAGGCCCAAGTAAGAATGGCAGTGTTGACCAAAAATCTGAGTTCTTGGCCAGCCTAGCTGCAACCCCTTCCTCTCAACCTCAGGATATGGAACAAACTACGGCTGCCCACAAACCTCAGGATACAGCAGGCCACTCCAAGAAGCCCCTTGTATTCACTGTAGAATGTACTGGCATCTCATCAGGGACTCCTTATAAGGCAGGCACCCAGTGGCGTCACCAGACTGGTGCGGCTGGTGTGGGCTGCACTGGGTGATGCGCTCCATATGGAGTGATGTGCCGGAGGAGTTTGACTGTCCTTTGGCACCCCAGCAATGTCTGTTCTAGTGGCTTCTGCTGGTGTTCTTTTTGCACTTTAGATTGTGAGCCCTTTTAGGACAGGGACCCATTAGCTATTAATTAGCTATTAATTTTTTCATTTTCTTGTAAACCGCTTTGTGAACTTTTCAGTTGAAAAGCGGTATATAAATACTGTAGATGTAGATGTATATGCCTGCCTTGGAGCAGGCATCAGCGCGCCCATTCAGGCCTGCTCCAAGGCGGAGCAACAGCCAGAAGCTGCCACTTGTCCTCAGAGCTGGCCCGAACGGCCAGCTGAGGTGCACTGCGCAGAAACACACTGAGCATGCCAAACAGCTTCAGAGGAGACTTCCTTAGAGCGGAGGAAGTCTGCACCTCTACACGGCCATTTGGCCTCAGGAGGCGGAGCGGCAGCCAAATGGCTTCAGAAAGAGTACTGCACAGGCACCAACTCTGACGCCTGCACAGTCTCCTCTGAAGCCGAAAGTCTTCAGAAAAGTACTGTGCAGGCATCGGAGATGGTGCCTGTGCAGTACTCTTTCTGAAGCCAGTTGGCCTCAGAAACAACTGCGCTGGTGCCAACTTTGGCAACTGCGCAGTCCAGGTAGGGGGTGCGCGCATCCCAGGGGTGACGCACAGACTTCCGCACTGGGTGATGCACAGAGTTGAATCACCGCTGTAGGCACCACAGCTGTTCCTTGTTCAGTGTGATCTGAGGGGTGTCTCCTCAGGAGCAAGTCCTCCCCATGTGTCAATTACTTAGCATGCTCTGGAGCAGTTAGGGCAGCCCAGGCTTTCTGACTGTCTGGATGCAGCATAACTTTCTGCTCTGGATACAGAATAGTTAGGAGAGAGCAGTTAGGGCAGAGCAGGCTGAACTTGCTCTGGATTGTGCCCACTGTGAGTTTCATCTGCAACTATATCTTAAATTGTGAGGGAAGATGTAATTTCAGGGTTTCTTTGCCACTTCTTTTGAGGGCAATTTTTCAAATAATTCAAGACCACAACTGCTTAGCGCTGATGGACATAACCAGCATTTGTTCAAGTCCCTCAAACAATGTCATGTGTGTTGCAGATGAAAATTAATGCATGTGAAAACTTAAGTGATATTTGATCATAGTTGATCAATTAGGCCTTTAAAAATACTAATCAAGACTTTCAAAAAATGCAAACTATATATAATTTGGGGTGATATGCTTGTTGTATTACAGATGAATAGATGATTGTCACCTTACTAGTTTATTAGATTGTTTCCGTGTTCTGGTTATACATTTTCTGTTTCTGTTATTACAGGAGAGGCAAAATATTCTCATAGGTAATACTGATAATTGAATTTTCCATAGTGAAAAAACACATGTCCTAATTTTGCCAACATTATGCTACAAAATAGCTAAGATTCTCTTAATTAAACAAGCTACTCCTATGATCTCTCCTTCTCTGAGTCAAAATGAATAAAACACAGTTCCCCTGATAGTGATGATTATATCTACATATAATCCTGTCAAAGTTAAGCACTTTTATGTCCCACTGATTTCAAAAGGAGGCATTTAAGCACATGTTTAATTTCTCAGTATAATAAACGCTAACTTGTTAAATTTGGCTGGCTCATAATGGGTTAAACAAATTAGGATATATGAAACTGTAAATTGTCTGGTGTAATTGGATAGAAATTGAATGAATGAATGAATTTATAAGGATAGTTTTGAATTTTCAAACTAAATTAGTTGTCTCCAAAGAAAGTCAGTCATGGATAAGTTCCTTTGAAATTAATGGAAGTCCAATCCAATCTACAGCTTATGAATATGTATCTTGTGATTCACCACTGTATGTCCTGGGCAAGTGCCAGGAAAGCAGCCATTTTATGGGATGCAGCCACCAGTTCACATATCCAGAGAAAACAACATCCCGGAAAACTTGTATCATCCCCCACCGTTGCTGGTAACTCAGCCACAGCTATGTTGGCTGAAATCCTGTCTCCCCTTCCCTGCCTCACCTGCACCTAGAGTCTTCCCCAAAACTATGCCAGCTCTTTAGCTGGCATAGGTATGAGGAGATTCACTGGAAGCAAGATGACATAGGGGAGGTAAACAAAATAGTTCTTTAGTTATTGCAACTGAGCAGGGTGACCGTATAGAATGGAGGACAGGGTGCCTCTATCTTTAACCATTTCACAGAAGAGGGAATTTAGGCAGGTGCTACTTTTTTAAACCCTTCTATGATAAGCTAAACCTGCCTAAATTCCCCCTTTTATGCAATGGTTAAAGGTAGAGGCACTCTGTGCTCCATTCTATATGGTCACCCTGCTACTCTGGTTACCCTGCTACATATGGTTACCCTCTATGTTAGCTCCGTCTCCTATGAATTGATGGAGTATACTATAGGGTCCTTTCAGCCCTAAGCTGTCTGTTGCTCTAGGACTGCTGTGGCACCAAAAATGGCTGCCATGGTATTGAGCACTATAGGTGGCCACCAGAGACTACTCTGAAGAAAAGACATTTATCCTCTTTTGGGGATGAAAAGTAGCCCTGTAATACGGCTACTTCTGAGGCAGCTCTTGGGCCTGACATAGGGCTCTGGATCTGGAAAAAATGAGCTCCACCTTTCCTGCCCCTTTCCCACCTGGCTTCTCCCCTACTATGCCACTTCTCTTTCTTCTCCCTACCCTGTCCTTCTTATGAGTAAACCCCTTTTATTATTTTATTATTATTTATGAATCTATGATGTGCAAAATTCTTGGTCAAGCCTCAGACATTACTCTCCCCATTCCACAAAGCATTCCGTATAGTAAAACAGTAGTAGTAATGAAGTGTGCCTTCATTACGACATCTGTGCCTATCACCATTCTGCATTTCACTGTTACTCCTCTGATTGTTTCCTGCATATCTGTATTCTGACTTCCCATTCATAAACAAATCAGCAAGTTAAGAACCCTGATACCAGGACCTACACCAGTTTTTGTTCCTCCTTGGGTTATGATATAAAAGCCACATGTGAGCAGGGTATAAAAGTTCTCACCAGACAGTTCTCTCTTTCAATTGCCTACAGCTATCCTTGCTTACACCTTCACCCTCTCTGTTTTTTTTTTCTTCTGATTTCCTTCGGTACATTTCACATGCAATGTCTTAAAGATTGATACACTTTATTCTGTGGTTTATACTTGTCTCAATGTATGTAATTTCAGCTTATGCATTCTAAAAATAAATCCTCTTTCACTGTGATAAGTTATCTACCTCCTAGCTTCTCTCTTTCTATCAAGGACTGGCTCTGCAGCATGCTGTCTATTTAAGTCCTAGGTCCTTATACCCAAGAGAGCAATGCTATATTATCCTAATTAAGAAACCCCTCCTCTGATAACATCCTCACCATCCCCCTATCACCCCAACCCACGAACACCTCCTTTCTGTCTTCCCCCACATATTCACTCACTACTTTTCTGATTATTAATTATCATTATCATCTAAAAATAAGAAAATTCTTAAAAATAAGAAAAATAAGAAAATAAATATCTCAGATTGTGCTGTATATACAGTACCTCACATGCGTGGGTTCATGCATTTTGTCCTTGGCATAAACGTTTATTACTTAAATATATTAAAAGTCAGGTTTTAAAAAAAGATTAAAACATGACAGTTTCTTCAACTTTATCTGATCCTTCTCAGTCTTCTTAGCTATCAAACAGTAATCCTAATAATGAAGGTATTACCTCCATCTAGGGCAGGAATTCAGAGCAAATCAATATGGATTTTCTGCAGCTATAATGAACAGAGGAGGAAAAGTGTGTTTTTCTTCTTTATAGACTGGTCATGGTCACAGCATGTGTTTTCAGAACTCCACCCTTAAATGCTAGGGCAGAATGAACAGAAACAAGGCAGTAGTAATAGATTATCCCTGCTTTGTGAACTTGGTGAGCCTCCTACACAATTGAATGAAGTGCCCTTTACAGAAGAATCCAATTCAGCAGTTCACCCAGGCTCCAGTAGTTTCCTTTGGTGATTTTGCCTATAAACACAAGAAAAAAACTGAAGAATGTGCATCAGGTTAATCCATAATGTTCATTAAGTTTAATCCATAACATTAGAGCCATCAGATGTTGCCTTAACCAGGGATGAGCAGAAGTCAAGAGTTGACTCACGAGTTGCTAACCCCTGACTCAACTTGATTTATGAGCAGTGACGTAGTTAAGGGGGGTGCAGGGGATACCAGGCTACAAGCTTTAAGGAGGGCTACAAGCTGAGCTTGGCACTAGTGGCTAAAATTGTGAAAAACAGGGTCTATATGAATGATAATATCATCATGTTATATATCACTGGAAAGGTAATTTTATGCATAATGCAATGGAACAAACTGCATTGGAATTTTTATATTCTATCTAATGTTATGGCCAATTAACTGTCCAACACAGTTATATATATTGGACTGTGTGGGGGGGTTAATCCCAGGAAAATGCCAATTCCAAAAAGGTATATGTCAATGTAGAGTAGGGTGTGGGCGAAGCTAGAGGGGTTTAGGATGTGTGTGGAGTTGTGTTGTGTTGTGTGTGGGTGTGGAGTTGGGTTATGTGAAGGGGTTAATCTCGGGATCATCCCGATTCCGAAAAGGTATAATATGTCTATGTAGAGCAGTCGTGGGCAGAGCTAGAATGTTATCTGATGGACGGCCAGACAGATAGACCCTACAATCCAGAGTAACTATGGGAGCACATAAGAGACATTACGTATACCCATAGTTACGGCACCACCTAGTGAAAACCTATGGGAAATTCAAACTGCAAGCCAGAGTAAATTCTTACACCAGAGCAAGGACTCCCCATAGTTATTCTGGATTGTGCCCAGAATTAGCCTTTTATTAGTATAGATGTATTGTATAAATCACAGTGATGATGCCCTCCCCCCATTTCTATAATCTCTCTCAATTTTGCCTTAAGAAGGAGCATGTATTCCATGGACAACAGGGAGGTGTCCAAACTCTGTGAGATAGAACAGTGTGCAATGACAAAAGCAACAGGCAGAGTGGTCACCAGAAGAGCCGTGAAGCTTATGAATGGATCCTTTCTGGGTAAATTTAGAGGTCCCATTGCCCCTGCCTTCTTCTGGTTCCTTCCCTGAGCATCAAAAACAAAATCTTTGTCTTCCCCTCCACTCTCAGCCATTGTCTTCTGGAACCAACCTACCCTTTTCACAACATGCCTGATGCCAGCTTCCAAATAGACCACAAGTTTTTTGGTATGATGCAGAACTGGCAAAAGAAAACCCCCCAAACCCCAAACTAAGCAATCTCTAACAAAAAGTGAGTTATTACTCAAGTCAAATGGACTCATCACTTATTTCCAAGTCACTGGCCCTACATCACAAGTTGGGTCTGAGTTAGTGCCATCCATAACTCAAATTAACATGAGTTTTTAAAAGACCCCTACATTTTCATGACTTGAGTGTCTATCCCTGGCCTTAAAAGTGTCATTTGTTTCATGTATATTTGCTGAAGTGCAGGACACAGAGGTAGTAGGATTAAATGCCTACTTTCTACAATTTAGGATCTTATCAAATTGCCGTGATTTAGATGTGTTGCCAAAAGATCTAATTTTTAAGTGGCAGAATGATGGACGTCTATATAACAGTAGCCTAGATGTCATGTGTCATTAGGAATTTACTTAGGTAGTTTTGAGAAGGGCTTTTGACACAAGAATAGTAAATGAAATCTATTTCATCATTACTGTTTGGTTTGACAGCTTGCTAGACAGGTCTCTGCTGATCTGAATGAATGTGGGAGCTAACGAGAAGATAGTGGAAGCCAAGACTAAAGTGAGTGTCAGTACCAAATAGTAGAATTTCACAAAGGTAATAAGTGGAAGAAACATAAAAGCAATGAGGAAAAAATAAAAAAACATGATTAAATCTAATGGTGAGATTGCCAGTTAAAGTGCACCAGTTAGTGCATTTCTGAGACAGCTAAATTATCTGGTACTAAATCTGAATAAAGAGGAATATGATTTGTAAAGGGGAAAATGCAACTCCCCTCCCCCCCCCCATAGAGTAGTTTTCTTGTTGTTGAAAACATCTGGCTGTATACATTGTTTATTAACAGCACAATCTTATGTATGCCTACTCAAAAATAAGCCCCAGTGCATGCAATGGGACATGCGTCCCTGAAAGTGGATTTAGGATTTAAGTTCAGTTGCTGCTGAAGAGCCAGCAGCAGAAGGGCAGGAAGCTCACTGGGCTGGTGTAATTATGTCAAATCCTGAAGTGGGCTGTTGTAGTTGTGACTCAGATCCTGAGGTTTAGAGGCAGGAAAGGTGCTTAGGCTGGCCGAAAACATGGAACTTTTTATTTTGCTTCCAATTTTACTTCGGCTTATCGTTAACCCCTATGGATCCACTCAGCTTCATGCCTTCCCCTAAGGTGGCCAAAGTCCAAGGAGCTGTGACAGGGAATGTCTGCTCTGGAAACAGGCTCTGAATATGGCCTAACTGCACTATTCTAGGACATGCACAACATACCCTCATCCTACCTCTGCTGAGCTGCCTAGGCTAGCACTGGTTGGCTGGCCCAAGTTCATCTGTCTTGGGCCAGCCTAAGTAGACTAATGCCAGCTCAAGACTTTCTGGTATATTCAGGCTGGCTTATCCTGGAATTAGGCCAGCCCAGTACTAGATATACTAACCTAAGTGCACTTCAGGATTGCAGTCACAATTGATGAAATACAAGAAGACTACCTGCTGCCTGCCTAGAAATGGAGGAAAATGAAGATTTTTTTTCCATGACACAAGGCTAAAAAAAGGACATGTTCTGGAAAAGAGGACATATGGTCACCCTGCACATGTAGCAGTGCAGTTCTTATGATATAGTGCTAAATTCTAAGTGCAGGAGCTCTCCTGACCTCTCCTTTTAGACAGCCCCCCCCCCCCCCGCAAGATGATAAAACACAACATACACACACAAAAAAACAAACACACACACACACACACAAATAAATATCATCATTAGAGTATATTCTTGTCAATTTTACTGGGACTTGTACTAGAACTTTTACCAATGGGCTGTGCTTTCTCAATGACAACAGTTCATTGGCTGCACTGTGGATGCAATCCAAACTGCCATAAGACACTTCTGCGCCACCCAGGGAGGAAGCAGGATGTAAGCCAGCGCACAGATTTACATAGACCAAATTACACTTCACTATACTGATGGATGGATTAGTATGCACCAGCCTGCCTCAACTGATGCAGAAGTCAGGAGGGTGAGGGGGGCAGAATGGAGGCATTCCAGCATGGGGAGAGCAGGGTAGGCACAGGTGGGTCCATGGGCAGGCCAAACCTGGGTGGAGTGGTGTCAGGATCCATCACTTAAGCTGGAAAAATTCAAATTCAATAAATTCAGATTCAGGGCAGATTCAGATCAAATTTTCCTTAGTATGCTTTAGGTGGAACAGATTCAAGTAGTCCCATTTGGGCCACTGCTAATGCAATACAAGATAATAAAACGTTTTTCCATCTACTGCAGGTTGTGCCATCAGGAGCCTCAATCTTGTTCTAGAGACAGTGCAGACTGTCTAGTCTGTTTGTTCCAGCTCAGAACAGTACTGAGCTGTTCAAACTAGCATGCTTTTTGGTAATTGCAATGATTTTTGCTTAAAGGAAAGACGCTTGCTCTCCACTAAAAAATCTGTAAAGGTGGTTTTAATGCCATCTTTTAAATAAGCGCCCATCTTCACCAGGGACAACAATTGACTGAACAAAAATTGAGGGCCCATATTTATCAGAGAGGCCACTGAGCCAACTCCTATAGTCCCCTAGATATTGAAAGGAGCTGTCACCATCCATTACCAGCTGCAGGAAAGATCAGGAGGTCAGAGCAGGGCTTTGCCCCACAGCTCACAGCAATGTGTAAAGCCACTGAACTTTGCAGCATGCAAGGCCAATTCTAATTACTATGGAAACCTTGGTTTTCCCATCAACCACATTGACTCCATCTGACTTTATGGGCAGAGTCTGTCATGTACATATTGAAAGCATACCATAAAAAGTGCACACAAATTGTTCAGCTGAAGGTGCCATGACAGAACGTCAACACAGGCTTATTGAAAAATGTGGCTTCATAAATGAAATTATTTCAAGAACCAGCCACCCATTTTCTCTGAAACGCGTGGACCAAGTGGCAATGTTGGGAAAAGTCCTATGAGGTTTGTCTCAAGTCGAGTCTTAAGTCACTGCCCACCTGCGCAACTTCACTCATAAACGAGTCATAATCAGGATTCTTTATAACCCTACAATCCAGAGTAACTACAGGAGCACATAAGAGACATTATGTATACCCGTAGTTACTGTACCATGTAGTGAAAACCTATGGGAAATTCATATTGCAATCCAGAGCAAATTGTTCTTACACCAGAGCAAAGACTCCCCGTAGTTACTCTGGATTGCGCCCTAAGTCTTCAAGTCACCACTTTGTGGACTCTGTAGAATAAAACTTGAGTCACCCCACTCTCTTTAAAATATCCAGCATGGGAAAAAGAGACTGTGGAGAAAAGGGCTCTGTTTGTGTCAGAGCTCTCTTTAAACAGTCCCCTGCTGTCCCCATCTATCTGTAAAAAAGAGGGAAGAGTGGGGGACTGCAAGAGAGTGGGGAAGGAAGGAGCAATGGGGAGAAGGAGGAACACAAAAGCAGCTGAGAGGCTTAGCAGAATAACCTAGCCTTGCCATCCCTACTCAGAAATAGTCCCACCGCACCTGACTATTCAATGAGAGTTCCTCCTCAATCAGCAAATGCAGTGAAAAGCGGATAGATATGAACTTCCCCCTGAACCCCTTGGGCTCTTCCTCTTGCCGTCCCTCAGGGCACAATCCTAAAAAACTGACGCGAGCCTAACTCACCTGGCTTATCTTTCGGTGATGGTGTAAGGAGGTCAGTATATGCCTCTGTATTTGCCTAACCCTCCCCCAGGAATGGGGCATAAATGTCTTACTGCACTTTTGTGATACCCCCAAGTCAGCACAGGACTTATGCCAGGGCTTAGGCCAGCCTAAGTGGAGGTTAGGATTGCAGCGTCAGTCAATGAAATTATTACAACACTAATCCTTTGTCCAATAATGCCATTCCTGGCCCCCTAACAGAATCCGGCTAAAGAGCTTGGTGTAAAAATACACATTAACCCTTCCTTGCCTTGTGGCTGGAACTCCCTATCACTTGCCTAGTCTTAATGACAGCTCCATGAGATTTTTTTAAACTGCAGAAACAGTAAGCAAGCATCCCACATACACAGGCAGACTTGAATTTGAGATTTGAATAAGAGACTTGAGTCAGTGGAGTCCTGTCTTAAGTATTGTTTAGAGTCTTTGACATGTGTGACTTGCAAGATGGCAAGTTAGAGAAAAACACAATTTTTGTTACCTGAGTCTGAATAATCCCAACACAGTTCCCAACACAGTTGAAGGAACACCATGCAGCATATTTGGAGTCCCAGGTGGCATATCCTGGAGTCCCAGGTGGCGGCTGTGGCCAGGGGAGCCTTTGCTCAGCTTCGGCTGATCCGCCAGCTGCAACCATACCTGAGTCGTTCGGATCTGGCCACAGTGACCCATGCCTTAGTGACATCAAGATTGGATTACTGTAACACGCTCTACATGGGGCTGCCTGTGAAGACTGTCCGGAAGCTTCAACTAGTTCAGAATGCGGTGGCCCGTGTGGTTGCTGGGGCTCGTCGGTTTGACTCTGTTGGACCACTGCTTCAGCAACTACTCTGACTGCCCATTCGTTTCCGGGCTGAATTCAAAGTGCTGGTCCTGACCTTTAAAGCCCTAAACGGCTCGGGTCCAGGGTATCTGAGGGACTGCCTTCTTCCCTACAATCTGACCCGTCACCTAAGGTCATCTGAGAGGGCCCTACTGACTGCGCCGCCACTAAGAGATGTGAGAGGTGTGGCAGCCAGAGATAGGGTCTTCTCGGTGATGGCACCCCGGCTTTGGAACTCCCTCCCCTTAGAACTGAGGAAAGCTCCCTCAATACAGGCGGAGCCTAAAAACCTTTAACTTTAAAAAAGCTTTTTAATGGGGGCAGAGGTTGGGGGCTTTTGTTTTTATCATTTTTTGTTTTATCGTTTTTAGTTTATGTTTTTAGCTTTAATCTAATTGTATTTTAACTACATTTTAATTGTGTTTTAATCTCTGTTTATTACGTATCTAATTTTAGTGGTGTTTTATCGTTTTTTAATTGTTGTTTGGCCGCCTTGAGTTCCCTCTTGTGGGGGAAGAAAGGCGGGATACAAATTGCTTAAATAAATAAAATATTTCTTGTTTCTGTAGATTCTTTTGTATACTGCAAAATATCCAGGACCATTGCTTACCATTCAAAGTTCAGATCTGTAATTTCCAGCTCCAATAAATGCACTGATTCTTTAGTGCTTCCCCTCATCCTAGAAACACACTTTCTTTTTCAAAGCGATTTGGGTCCATTCTGAAGCACTTAAAAATCAAGCAACCAGCTGAATTATCCCTAGCTAAAGACAGGGACAAAGTTTATCTTTTATATTGCTTGACTTGAGACAATCAGATAGCATTACGAAATTATTTTTTCTCAAGTTTTAAGTCAGGAAAGACTATCCACTCAACCAACAGTCAACAAGCCACCCTCGTCCTGGCCAGTGCTTACAGTTCTGTCACACTGCTACTGCTCCTGGCACCCAATCCTGATGTATGGACACACAGTTGCATCTATTGCCTATCACCCCATTAGGCTTAGTGACAAGATGTCTGGGCAGACACCCAGAGTAATTGCTTATTACCATCTGATCACCTCCCAAACATAGTATGTCGCATGCTCCATTTGTATGGCTATGATGTGGGAGACAGGCTTGTGCTATTAGTTTAGGATAAATATAAGTGATAAGCACAGTTAAAAACGTATTTTACTTTACTTTGGGCCTTGTGAGTTTTGGCTTTTGGGGGTTGATTTCTCAACTATAAACCATCTGGTCTGCCAGCTGCCTTTTTTTGCTTTTACTTGTATAGCTAAAATGGGTGAGAAAGCTCCAAATTCCCAGACAATATTATCCACTTTTGCTTCTCCTCATCATCTTCATCTTTGTTGCCATTATTAGCCTTGCATTTTAATCAAGATTCTACTTCTGGGGTTTGTATTTGCTATTATAACAATTGACGTGGTTTCCATAAAATATTGGTATGGTTTTAGTGGGCAGGAAATCTGGAATCAAGCTTATTATGCTATTGCTTTACATAAACTCTAATTTTATGGAGTGTTCCTTTTTATTCTGAATTTTATTACCGCATTTGTTAAGCTGTCTTTACTCAGCAATGTTTACTTTCTTCATATAAAAGAATTCAAACCTGATCATGTAAATATGGAATAAAACATGAAGGTGTCTTTTCTAAGGTTAAATCATATTTTATATGTAGATGTTTTCTGAAATGTTCTGTTGAAGGCCATCCACCACAACTCTCAAATAAAATGCAAGCACTGTTTGTTATAGACAAAGTTCCTGTTGATTCACACAGTCGAATCTCAGCAGTGTAGCTTCAGCTAATTGGAAAGACCATGAAACATATTATTAACCTCTTATTTGCACCAGTAATGCATTATATTCAGGCCACCAATGGTCCACAGTGGGTTGGCACTTTTTTATTTACCGAATTTTTCCGCTTATAAGACGCACCTAACCATAAGACACACCAAAGTTTAGAGGAGCAAAACAAGAAAAAAAAATATTCTGAACCACATAGTGTACTAATATATTTGATAAAATATAGCAGAATAATATTTCAACCATGTAAAGTGGTTGAAAGAACCATCATCACTGTCATTAACAAATGAGGAAAGACTTTAAGGTTCAAACACTCTTCTAATTTTTTGGAAACCCCAATAACTCATCATCACGAGTGTCAGTGATTTGTGACATTTGCACAGATCTCATTGCACATGACCAGACATCAACATTTTGCACAAATCTCATTGCAAATGGTCCAGGCAGGCAGGTAAATTTGGGGGAGGGGGGTTTCTTTGGGGGGTTTGGGGGATCCAGATGGGTAGGGAAGGGTGAGAGAATCTAGGTAAATAGGGAAGGGTGGGGGTGTTTCTTTTGTGGGTGGGGCATCCAGGCAGGCAGGTAAGTGGGGAGGGAGGCAGGTAAGTGGGGAAGGAACCAGGCAGGCAGGGATGCATAGGATTGCCTTGCAGCTTGATGGCCCAGATCCTTTGCATAGCTTTGCACCTTGATGCATAACTGTGCATAGCTTTGCATAGCTTTTGCAGATGCATATCCTTTGCATAGTTTTTTCATAGCCTTTGCACTTTGCATAGCCTTGCTCGATGCATAGACTTGCACAGGTCGATGCATAGACTTGTTTGATACATAGCCTTTGCAGACGCATAGCATTTGCATAGCCTTGCTCGATGCATAATCTTTGCATAGCCTTGCATAGCCTTCCTCAGTGGCCCAGAGCCTTTGAATAGCCTTGTAGCTTGATGTCCCAGATCCTTTGCATGTTTACTCAGGAGCAAGCCTCCCTCACCCCTGGAAAAGATGCATAGGATTGCAGCCCTCGGAACCAGATCCTGTGCATGTCTACTCAGGAGCAAGCCTTTCCCACCCCGGAAAAGATGCATAGGATTGCAGCAGCAGGGACTTCTCTCTCCTGGGCTGCTTCCTCTACGCCTTCCCACCAGTGTCCCCTTGTTCTTGCCTGCCTGCCTCCATGCTCTCTGCTAATCCTCTGGGATCCTCTGAGCTCCATTTGTTTCTTTGAGGGAGGAGCCTATAAGGAAGCCTCTGTCCCTCCTCCCCAGCTTGCCCTTGCCTTCCTATAGGCTTGCCCAGCCCAGGGGGGCAGAGCACAGCTGCAGAAGATGCTCCAGGATTGGCCCCTTTGCTCCAAAAGTCGCACCCACATTTCCCCCACTCTGGAAAAAACTGCGTCTTATAAGGCAAAAATATGGTATATACTGTGTACTTGTACAACAATCAAATAATTAAAACATTAAAATTCAATAAAATAAGAACAATTGAGAAGTATTCTGGAGTAGATAAAATAATATACAATATAGGAACACCCTTCTTCTTCAAGAACTAAGTGAAAAACATATGTGGAAACATATGAAAACTCATAGGATCCAGTAGCAGCACAAGGCAACAACCTATTCTTTCTTTCAGGACTGATATCAATCTTGTCTCCCGGGATCAATGCACCAACTAAAGCTTTGCATCATTGCTTACCTTTATCCTTGACTTGCAGAGTTGTTTTGATGAATAGGTTATTCACAAAATGATTTTAGAATTGTTTAGTCTACAGAAAACTTCTACATTATTGTCTGAATGTAGTGCTATGTCAGTGCAGAGCAGTTCAGGCTGTCACAGGTCTGAATTGACTCATAGAGGCTGCTGGGACTGATGCTGCAGCAAAGGGAAAAATGTCCCTTGACCCCAAGGAGACCTTCAACAGCAAAAAATCCCCTGCAGGATATAGCAGAAGCTGCACGAAGCTGCTGAATCACCACGTCAGGATTTATTTAGGATTGGGCAGTTACTTAGAGTGCAATTCTAAACACTCTTATATAAAGAATACACCGTACTGAATTCTGTGGGACTTTTCAAAATACTGAATTTACTGAAATCTAATTAACCATTGAATCTAATGCGCACCCTGATTTTGTAGACTGAATTTGGCTAAAAAAGGTGAGAGTTAGATTCAAGTAAATACAGTACTTCTGAGTAGATATTCATGGGCTTGTGCTGTTTATTTCAAAAATATAATTTTTATTATATTCACCTTTTATCTTATTTTTCATGTTTTTAACGTTAGGTTGAAGGAATATCTGGTTTTAGCTACGCAAGGTTACTGAAAAAACGAGCAGGCAGTGTGTCTGTAACATCATCTCTCATGTGCACTCTTAAGTTTTGGTTTCACTCGAAGAACTCTGTCCTGCCATCCATTTTGTTCTGTCCTTTAAATGAAATGGTTTTCAGCTTGGTTTGTGTATATATGTACCTGTTGTTTATATCACAGAAAACACTCCGAAACATTTGTGACATTTATCAGAAATGGTCAGGTCTCGGCAAGAAGAATATTTGCTCAGTTAATTTCCTGTTTTCCTCTATACTCAGCTGAGCTGACATTCAAGTTTAATGGCAACAACCTCAGCTAACTCTCAGTAGGTTAAACTTATGATCTTCCAGGTTTGCTTCAGTGAACACAACCCCAAACTACGTCGTTTTAAGTGCTTTAATAGAAATGAATGAACTAACATTTGTAACAGACAAGATGGATTTCTGCAGTGGTTGCGTAACTGGGGAGGTAAGGAAAAAATTATGATGTCCAAATTTGCACATCTCTGGAGGTTGCTTTCTTGATTGCCCATTGAATAGTCTCTGCATACCATTAACAGTGGAGACTTTGGGGATTGTGATGGTGATGCCTGTAGCTACTTGTATCAGAGAGATTTTTTGACACCAATAATTAATGATGATGAAAATGCCAGCTTCTCTGAAGCAGAGACAGATACTTTTGAGCTAAAACCCACAGATCGTATATCATTTTAAATACTGCCTGTGAGGGGTTTTTTCAAGGGGGGGTATTTTGTTTTGCCTCAGGAAACCCAAGAAAAAGTATGTGCTTTTATGAAAGAGACTTGATTAAGAATTAATGATAGCAATTTCCACAATGGCTGTAAGCCCCTTGAAGATAACCAAAGTCACAGCAATGAAAAAATAAAAAATAAAAAACTCAGACCTTACTACTCATTTATACTGACAAGAATGACTGGAGATTGGTTTGCAGCACTTTTCAACTGTCGTGTTAATATGAAGCTGCTTTTAATGAAAGACCCAGGCTCTGACATAATGGATTTATGTTTTCTATAGATGGATGCCCAAAAGCTTTTAGAGTTCTAAAACAATCTATTACAAGAGAAAAGCAGATGCTTACAACTACCTGGGCACAAGACAAAGAGATAAGTGTTTCATGATTCAAAAGCAAACAACCTTGAAGCACAACCTAGGGCTTAGCTTATTCTTGCTTGAAATGTTAACAGGACTAATTTTCAACCATTTTTAATGGTTGCTTTTTCTTTCTTGGGAAGGGGCAGGATGTTTGAAATATACACATGCATATTTATGAAATGTGGTTGACATACAATCACCTCCAACAGAGGGATGCAAGAGTTTGACACAACGTGAGATCAGGTGTCCCCCCCCCCCACGACACGTACACGTACACTGTTCCACAGACGTTGCCTAAAATTTGAACCTTGGTGATTGGTTAATTTGTGTGTTAGACTAGCACAATCCTAACAATGTCTACTCAAAAGTAAGTTTCATTGTGTTCAATGTATCTTACTCCCAGGAAGGTGAATTTAGGATTCCAGCCTTAGAATCCTTTAAAGAACTGGAGCTTTTTGTGAGTGATTGAGGCTGCAATCCTAACCTCCAGTTACGCTGGCATAAGCCTGGGCATAAATCTTATTTTGTCACAAAAGTCCTGTAAGGCACTTCTCCATCACTCCTGCAAGAATTAGGCCAGTGCACAGACATGTGCACAGGAAGAAATGCCAGATGAGTTATGCCGGCTTAAATATGCTGCTTTGTTTGCCACCTCTCAGTTCCCTTTCTGGTGCTTGCCACTTGGGATTGGAAAGAGGCAACAGGTGCTATCAGGACCTCCTCATCTCCTTTTCCCAGGAGAGTCCCAGGAGATCTGGGAGTCCCAGATCAAGAATCTCAGAAACTACTGCACTTTGTATCATTTCCTCTCAGGAGCATAATTTCCATGGGCACAGTTTCCGGTGGAAATCATTCTGGGATTTCAGCCAATTGTTACACAAACTCCTGGTCCATCTTTCAGTGCAGTTCAAACTGCAATGCTTACCACGAATGTCCTAAACTAGGGGTCTACAAGTGTTTTGGCAGGAGGGCCACATCATCTCTCAGACACTGACAGGGGCTGGAAAAATTATTTACATATCAAATTTGAATAAATTTACATATAAGATTGTATTAGAGACATTATAAGACTTTCCCCTGGGCCAGATGGAGGGGTCTTGTGGAGGATGACACTGAGGCTTGCCGAGGGCCACATTTGACCCCAGAGCCTGGGTTTGGAGATCCCTGAACTAAAGCACTGGGACCAGGGTTGGAACCAGGGTTTGAAAAGGGCCATCTCCTCCAACAAGCAATGCAATCAATGCTGAAGATCCAAGTCTGAAACAGACACTGTTTTCCTGGGTCCAGGAGCAGGCATAAATTTGAGTAGACCCATAGAGGTTCATGATAAGCCAAAGTAAAAATGGAAGGGAAAGAAAAAGTTCAAAATCCTATTCCACCTCCAGCCTAAGCAACACTCCTGCCTGTCGAACTCAGGATATGGCACAACTCCAACAGCCTACTCCACCAGCCAATCCCCTTGCAGCCACCCTACAGAACAAGTACTGCATTACTGCATTATCATGCTACAGCTGTGACTGACTGCCAGGGACTCCTGGGTTTCCTGGGCAGTGTGATCTGATGCAGGTCTCTTTGGCAGCAAGCCATCCCCAGATGCCACTTTTGGTATTTCTGTACGCAAAATATTTTCCATTTTGAAATATTATTATAATAACTTTAAAATATTTGTGTATGGAATTGATCTTGTAATAACTGTAAAAACATTGTTAGCTATAAATACAGTTGCAGTTTTGTACACAGATGAGGTTAGTTCTTGAGCTATAAATATCCCTGCCAAGACATATGCTGCTGTCACTACTTTCAAGCTAAATGTTAGGAAATTGACTTGCCACTATGGAAGGAACCTACCTATTCTTGTGCTATTCTGAGCCAAGTAACAATGTGGCTACAAGGGATAACAACGCAAACCACACAAGGACAAACCTTGCAGCCAAGTATAGCATTCCCATTGCCATAAGAACTGGGATGTCAAAATGGGGAATCAGGGGAATGAGACAGAAGGAGGAGAATGGAACAGACACAAAAACCAAAGTAGTCACAAAAGGTCAAACTGAAATCACCAATGATCAAGGAACGCAAAAAACACAAGTAGGTCAGAATTTCAATATTCCTGTACTGTTGTTCCCGACGCTACTACCATTCAAATGGTGTAATTGCATTTGATAACAGAGACAAGGGCATAGGAAGGCATTGGCTTGACAAGGGAATCATTTTGTACAGTGACCTCTAAAGTCGCTGTAAGCATTTCACCCAATATCTTATTCCAACAAGAAATGTTCATTCATTGGTATAATTTCAAGCCTTGTTCTGCCAAAGGCAAAAGAGACTGCAGAGTCTCAGCAGTGGACAGCAGGATTGCCTTTTACGAGTCTCCTTTGCTCCTTTGAGTAAAATATGCCTAAGGCCTCAAAATACCAGTGAGAACCTTCAACTGAAAGCTTTCCAGCACAGTTCCATAAACGCTGCCTGCCTGTGGCAATACAGCATGAATCTAGCACAGAAACCCAGACATATAACTTGCGGTTAATAATGTAGAAGTGGCCATTTCAAGTTTATAAGACCTTTCTAATGAAGGATCCAAGTGTATTATCAGCAGGCCTAACATGTGAGTGGGCAGAGGACAAAATGCCTTGGCCCAGGTCATGATAAAATAAACTATAAAGTATAAAATAAATCAGTTACAAAATAAATTCGCATATCTCAGTCTCAACTTTTTTCAAGGCAGGTTTCCCATTACAACTTTAATCCACTTTCAGTGCACTTTTCTTATTCCATTGTATTGAAAAAGAGGTTGACACAAATAGACATCTTGTCCTGGGTCAAAGCCAGCTTACAGCAGCTTTGATTATCAGGCATTTCTGTCCTTAAAAGATAGGACAGGAATAGTAATCATGAATAATTGTGGATGTTTTAAAACATAGTTTTAAAATATAGTTTGATACACATAATGCCTACATTATGGACCTACACAACACAAATCACTGTTGCTGTATGTAGGTTTTACCACATATACTCGTGTATAAGCCTAGTTTTTTGGTCCCAAAAATGAGCCCAAAAACCCACCTCGGCTTATACACGGGTCAGTAAAAAAAATTAAGTAAAATGGCGGGTGCGACCTCCAGCGCACGCTCTCAGAGGATCAGCAGCCTCTCCAGCCACTCGCGCCGGCTCTCCGGGCTGCAGAGGAGGCGCATGGTGGCACATCATGGCGGGCGCGACCTCCAGCATGCGCCCTCAGAGGCTCTGCACCCTCTCCAGCTGCTGGCGCCGGCTCTCCGGGCTGCGGAGGAGAGGCTGTGGGCAGGGAAAAGAGGCTCTCTGGGCTGCAGCAGCAAGACATGGAGCCCACTGCAGCCAAGCCCTTCCTCAGACTCAGGTACTTCTTTGTGGGCCTTACTTCTGAGTAGACTTGCCCAAGATTGGGCCCTGATGCTACAAGGCCAGCCACACTTTCCTGCTGTTGCTGCATTTCCCACCCTCTGCTTATACTTTGGTCAATAAGTTTTCCCAGTATTTGTGGTAAAATTAGGTTCCTCAGCTTATACACGGGTCAGCTTATATATGAGTATATATGTCAAATATATGTATATATGCATTTTATTTATCTTATATTTTGGAAATGTTCATCCAATTTTTTCCATTAAATTTTTTGGGGAGGCCCAAGAAAGTGGGGCCCTAACCTATGGCTTGTTTAACTTATACATAAATCTGGCACTGACTGGAAATACCATTTTTCAGTATCTTAATGGACGTAGCTGGTCTTTTGGGGGCCAGGGAGGCCATGGGCAGTCCCCCCAACTTCACCAGTGCAAGAAAAAAGAAAAAAAGCACTTTTATTTTTCATAGAGAACTGGATATGCTGTTTTTTCACATTTCAAAGACCTTCTGGAGGCCAGGAATGCCAAGGGTAGCCTCACTGGCCCCAAAAATGCTTTGTAAGTACTTGCAAATGACCCATTTTTTTAAATGGCAGCAGGGAAAGGTCAGTGCAACAGTCCCCCTCACAGATGCTGCTTGGGACATTTCCTCCTGATACCCCATGGTAAGCCAGTGTCCAAGCATGTGTGTAATGCAGGCTGATCATTTGACAGGAATTATCTGAATACCTCTGGTAAAAGGAGGTCTACCAGGGAGCAGGAAAAACCCCTTTCACCAGACTCTGGTCCCAGCAGCCATTTGATTGTGTGCTTCTGCCCTTCCCAGAGCAGGAAAGCATTGAGGTGGGAACAGGAGGAAGGTCCTCCACTGCCTCGTGGCCAGAAGCAGCAGCAGCACACGTCGGCTGCAGCTTCTCTGGGGCCTCCATGGCCCCTGAGGCACTCTCTGTGCCACAGGACAGCTTCAGTAGTCAGCCTCACCAGTCAGCCTTCACCTCACAGCCTCACAGCCTCACCGGTCAGCCCTCCCTCTCCTACAGCGGCCGCACTGCCTCTGCTGGCTCTCTAGCCAGCCCAGGTCTCCTGCGCCTCCTTTCCTCCCTCTCCAGCTGGCCGCACCAGCTCTTGGGCCTCAGCAGCTGGCCCCTGTCTTCCACGACCACTCTGCCAGTTCTACCCCCTCTCCAGCCAAGCTGCACTGCCTCTGGAGCCTCACCAGCTGGTGAGGATCTTCCGCGGCCACCACTGGTCCCAACTGGTCCCACTTCTGGTTCCCTCTGTCCACGCTGCACCATTTGAAGGTGAGTGTGTGTGTGTGTGTGTGTGTGTGGTGTGTGTGTGTGTGTGTGTGTGAGAGAGAGAGAGAGAGAGAGAGAGAGAGAGAGAGAGAGAGAGATTCCATGTGTGGTGTATGTGTGTGAGTTCACGCATGATATGTGTATGGGTGCAGGTATTGTGGGGCTGGGGTAGCTGGGACAATATTATGTCTGCTTTGAGCCACTTCACATGTGCATTGTTGGTAAAAACAGCTCTTACAAAGGTTTTCAATTTTAAAAGTGTTGAAATTAAGTATGGAAAGCAATACAAGTATTTTTGCTTTATTTTAACATGTCCTATTTGTCCTACATTTTTGGGGTGTCCTACATTTTTTAAGAGGGTAGGAATTTAGGCTTGGATGTCAGGAATTTTGTGGAAGTTGGGGGAGAATTTTGGGTTTGGCAACTGGTCACCCTGGTTTATTGCTAATGTTGCTTGCTTTCTAAAATGTCAGCTGGAACAGTAATAATCTCCAAGAGAAAGCCAGAGTCTTTCCATCCTGCTAACACACTTTCTAGGCAGGAGAGGCAGAGGGGAATCTAAGGGCAAGTTAATTTTTCCCCAAAACCAAACATGCAATATGTAGAATGTGATGTTCACAATACTCACATTAAATAAATTTGAATTGCTTTGTTTAATTTTTATGTAATTTTGATTTTTATGTGGTTGAAAAGCCAATATTAACACTTGCCTTCCTGATTTTCTGACATAACCATGTCTTGGGTGCAGTTGTTTCCTTCACTCATATTTGTTTTATCAAAATAAAATGCATCACCAGGTAAAAAATGCACTTGGAGAGCTTAATTTGCTGCTTTCTCGAGTGCAGATGTTTCAGTTTGCCTACCAACACATGGAAAAGAGGAAGATGAAATAAACTGCAATGAAAACAAATCTCCCGGAGATGTGTGAAATAAACTTGAAAGCATCGCTCTGAGGCATTCAAATTCCGAATGCTTCAATCCTTGTTGGATAAGGGAAGAGAAGAAATATTAACTCAAGCACAAACTGAGGCACATGTGCTGCAATCAGGAATAGTGCCGGATTTACATATAAGCTAAAGAAGCTATAGCTTAGGCCCCCACTTTCTTGGGGCCCCCAAAAAATTTAAAGGAAAAAAAACTGGATGTACATTTCCAAAATGTAAGATAAAAAACAAGTACAGTGGTACCTTGATAGACTAATGCGCTGTAAGATTAATGCTTTGAAAGATGAACTGAAATTCCTCCGGGATTCTGCTTTGTAAGACAAATCCCCACTGGCTGGACTCCCTCTCCTCCCAGAAACAGAAACCCCCTCCCTGCCTGGACTCCACTACAACTTCCCCTCTCCCCCCACCTTCCCTGTCTGGACCCCATTCCTGCATCCAGCTCTTGCTGCTGTTGCAAACTTGGAGTCCGGCTGGCATCCTATACACTTTCCTGTGAGTAAGCCCTAGTAGAGTCAATGGGACTGGATTCTGAGTAGACCTCATATGATCTGGCCCCTTTTCAATCCAAGCAGAAGCCATTGCTCCTGCTGCTGTTGCAAACTTGGAGTCAGGCTGGCATCCTATGCACTTTCCTGTAAGCCCCATTCAATGGGCCTTGATTCTGAGGAGACCATAGGATTTGGCCCCTTTTACTTCAAGGCAGAAGCCATTGCTGCTGATCCTGCTGCAAACTGCCCATCTGGTTTGCATAGACAAATCTCACACACAGAGAGATGGGTTCCTTGTTAAAGTTGCTCCAAAAGACACCAGTGACTCTTTTAGTGAAAATTAGACATCTTTGGCCGTAAAGGGTTTTCTTTTCTGTTTTACTGTACAGAATATTACAGTGTTCTGTCACAGTGATTGTGTTCTGTATTATATTACAGTGTTTTGAATTTGATCACAGTGTTTTGTCATCATTTTTACATACAGTTAATATTTTTATATGAATATTTTTGGATTGTGGAACCAATCATCTGAGTTTCCATGATTTTCTATGGAAAAATCCGCTTTGTAAGAAGAATGCTTTGCAAGACAAACATGCTTCCAGAATGAATTAAATTTGTCTTACAAGACACCACTGTAAAATAAAATCTACATACATCAACAGTGTTTTGTGTTGTGTTTGTATTTATGTAGGTCCATAAATTAGGTCCCTAAATTACCAGATAGCATATATTCAACACAAAAACCAGTGACAATTTGTTGTTGACAAAGGACAGCTGGACATTTATTTATTTAATTTATTTATTTAAGGAATTCGTATCCCGCCTTTCTTCCCCCAAAAGGGGGAACTCAAGGCGGCCAAACAATTAAAAAACAATAAAACACCACTAAAATTACATATGGTAATAAATAGAGATAAAAAAGGGCCCCATTACCTTCAATAGCTTAGGGCCTCATCAAACCTAAATCTTGCCCTGATCAGGAACAGTGAATTAGATGTGCTCTGTTCCATTAAATTCAGTGGTTCTCAAACTATAAGTCTGGGACCCACTAATAAGTTGTGACCCAATTTTTGGTGGCAAAAAAGACAGGACAGATTAACTTCTCACCACTCCCTTTCTTCTCTTGCCCTAGATTGCACTGCTGTAGACCCTAATAAAGATCCCTTTTAGAGATCAGCAGAAAACCCTGTTTAGTAAATCTGTTTAGCTACAAACAGCTGAGTGAAATCAAATATAGTAAAATTCAGCTAATGTGCAAAATCTAGTCTTCATTAAAGGCTAACAGAAGCAGTTATGTGATTCTTGCAACTAACCTTTTTTATTTGATTATATTCAATTTTCTGTGGTCATTAACTGAAGTCCAATATTGAGCACAGTTTTGTATAAGGCAAAGGGGATTCTTGAATTTGGGAAAGGGCTATAAGGAACTGCATCTTATTCACCCACACACACTTTCAGTAATATAAACCTCAAGTCTTAAGCACCAGTGAGGGTCCTTGGTGTGCAAGCTCCTAAATTGGTGTTTTAGCAGAAATGTTTATGCTGCTGACCAATGCAGATGGACAGTTGGTGCTTTTCAAACAAGCAGACTATTGCTCTGTCCAGCTCAGGCAGTTCACTCCCATTGGCCCATAATGTGCTGCAGTGGGGATTGAGGTCATATGGGCAATTTTTGCCCGCCCAAGGTCGGTCTGGTAGAAAACACACTTTCCTCTCCTTCCCTGGACACAGTCTGACTTTATGGTTGCGTTACAGGGCCAGATAGGAATTTTCTGCTGTCACCTGCTGTGTGTGGCAGGAGTGTGTTTTTTTTAATTTTATTTTATTGCTACCCCAGACTGATGTTCGGATTGGTGGAAGGATTTCCTTAAAAATTGGTCACTTTGTGTGGGGCATATGGGGCTGGGTAGGTAGGACAATCTGATGTCCATGCAGGGCAGCAAGGTGAAAGTGTAAGACAGAATTGCTCACAATCATGCCTGACCAGCTTAGCAAGGAAGACTGGCAAGCCCCCTGACTGGCATGGCTAGGCTTGTATAGTTTGCCTTGTGGCGAGTGATTGCGATGAGGCAGCTGCTGATTATTCCAGAAAACAAGTTCCAGGAATGCTTCCATCAATGGAAACTGTGTGGCTTCCGAAGGGGACTTCTTTGATGGAGATTAAATGCCAAATTGTTACGTGTTGTAGTTTTCTTTTTATAGCACAAGTCATGATTCTTATTTATCACACCTCATATAATGAAGTGCGAAGTATTTGGGAAGTGATGACAGGAAGGTGAGATTAGGAAGTGCTTGAGAACATGCTATATCAATTATCTTATTTGGTTGTATATGATTGAGTAGACCAGTGATTCCCAAACTGTGCACTGCAGCATCCTTAGGCACTGCAGTGAACTCACAGGCAGTGGCATAGCTAATGATCATGCGGCCCAGTACAAATGTCAAAACATTCCCCCAGACGTCATGTCATAACTGGAAGTGATGTCATTCCTGGGTTTTTAAAAAGAAAATTGGGGGAAAACCTGCCTCCTTCCTCCCACCCATTTGTTTTTATGCCTCCCCCAGCTAGTGGTATAACTAAGGTCATAACTAAGTGATATAAGTAAGATAGTGTGTGGGGTCAAAGAAGATTTTATAGCACTCCCCCCAACAACAAAATCAAAGAAGATTTTATAGCACTCCCCCCCAACAACAAAATCAATTTAAATTAAATGAAAAGTGTGTCTCTCTTAATGGTTAGGGGTAAATTGGGATGGTTAATCTCTCCCTGCTAAATATAAGAGGAGCATCACTTAGAAGTGTCTCTTTACCCACTAAGCATTGGTTACTATATTATAATATATGTAAATGAGAGCTGATTCATATTAACAGCCAAGTGTACTTAAAATATCATAATTACATCTCATTGGCTCTCAGAGTAATCATGGGTCAGTTTTGAGTTAAGAAGATCTACTTTTAAGAATAACTAGACAGTTGTTGTTTCTGATTAATTAGCCATAACTTAGATAGAATGAAGATAGTCTAATGGAGTTTCTTTTATTGCAATCTTCATTAAATTACCTTTCCAACAATATATAACATTAAAAAAAAACAGGCCTCCGTCAGTCTTGAAAGACTATGGTATCGTGCTTGGTGCTGCATACGCTGCATGCGAAGCATGAAAGCCTGAGTTAGATTGTTATGGAGGATAGGCTGTTACCCAAGCAGCAAATCCCCCCTCTCCACGCCACTGAATTAGTCCAATGGAAAGGAAGAGCCAATACGATTGGATCCAGCTGGCATCGCAGAGCTGGGCTAAGGACAGGAGCTCACCCTGTCTTGTGGGGCTGACCCAGGTCTCAAACCCTGGCCTGCTGGTTAGCAGACACAGCGTCTTAACCGCTTGCGCCACCCACAACCGTTATATAACATTATTGCATTATTATTCCTACATACCCAGTTTTCACAATTTAACCTATTGCATAAAGCTTAGCTTGCTGAACCCTAGAGCTTGCTACCCAATGCAACTGCTACCCCCTGCACTCCACTAGCTATGCCACTTCTCACAGGGTGAGCAGGACATCACAGGATGTCACAGGATGTCTCCAGCAGCACCTCCTTCTTTGCTGTCTGAGCTGCCGCAACCTTAGATCACAAATATCTTGCAAGGAACACACAAAATCTTGTGCAATCTAAGATGATGGAGGTGTCTGGAGAGCCTGCTGCAAAACAAGAGCACCAATAAGATTGAAAACCACTACAATAATATTAATTTTGGCAAATAGACCTCATAGCATAAGAACACAAGAGCCTCAGTTGCATCAGGCCAAAGGCCCATCTAATCCAAGTTTCTATATCTCTCACTGGCCCACCAAATGCCTCAGAGAACATACAAGATAACAAGACGCACAAGTCAGCATGTATAGGAAATATACATATATCAGAATGTATAGGAAGTATGTTTGTATCAATAGACTTGTAGACAATGTATACATATAAAATACACACGTATTAACCTTGCTTTATCCAAACAGAGCTGAACTGAATGGAGAGGGAGTAACCTGGCAATTATGAGATGCCTTGTTTTATTGACAAGGTGATCTCTGATGATCACGATATATGTAGCAAGTTAGATGCCTATAGCAAAAGTTACTTGGAACACTAGTCTGAAACCATAGGCTTCTAAGATGGGTGTGTAGCTGTAAAGAAAAGCAATTTCCATCTCAGTAGGCTATCACAGTGTTATTTTCAGAAGTTTCTAATTGAAGGTATGCTTCATTTGCCTTGGCTATAAAGGAAGTCACATTTGCTCATGATTATGTCTTCCAACATCCTCGTAAAATGTAGACTTGCAAATCGCACAAGCACAAAACACTCCAAAAGTTCTACAGGTTCTTCAAGAAGCATTTTGAAAATGGCATGTTTTTGCTTTCCCACACAGTTTATTGACTACTTCCCAAAGAGTTAGAGCAGACAGACTCCATTAGCCTCACTGCAGGTTATGACAAGATCGGGTGGAGTTATTCATAGGGCACATACAGAAGAAAGCCAGGATCATGTGCATGAATTCATGTTTGTACACAAGCCAAATCAGCCTGACTTTATCTTATTTGAGCCCTGACTCTAAAATCCTAATGTTGATCTGTTGGGGTTACTGCAACCCAACATGCAAGGATGGGGAAGAAACAATGCATCAAGATGTTCATCTGACCTTCCCATACACCTGTCTGAAATGTTAGGAGTGAGACAAACAATGTACTTTGACACAGATCTGAAAAAGTGAAGATGCTGCCGCCAGGAAGAAAAAAAATGCCAAATTTAGCTGTTATTTGTCTGCTCACTTCACCTTTCTGCAGTGAGCCTAATTATCATGGAAGTTGGTTTCCTACTTCAAGTCCTCTGCATCTACATACAACATCTTGTAGCATTAGCCACTGACAATGCCACAAATCAGTAGTAGAGAATGGGTAATATTTCTCTCCTGTCCTTGATTGAAATAGGATGGTGAATTAATTTTCAAAAACAGAAATAGTTATTTGAAACGGAAAATGGTAAAAAAAAGAAATTAGGCAAGTTTAAATATTTTCAAGTTGGAACCTGGAGCGAGAGGCAAATGAAATGAAAATATTAACATAAGTAACTGAGGTTGCAATCCTAATCCTCAGTTAACTCCTGTGCTGGCCTGCAGTGTCACAAAGGCACTTCTGCCCCATTCAGAGGGCTCTACACATGCAGACGTGTAGGCACAGACATGTGCTGGCCTCTCCACACCACCTTGGGAAGTTAGCCAGGTGAGTTATGCTGAAGTTCAGTTAGGGTTGTGCCCTTAGTTTAGATTTAGGTCCTTATTTCCAGTATTAACATAGCTGTTCCACTGGGCATATGATATGGTACATCCTGCAGTTGGGGGACAGTAATTGTAGGATGACCAGATCTCATAACTGCAAAAGAGGACAAGTTTACCCCTTGTGATTAGGATTGTGCTCCAAGAACCTAGTCTTACCTATCCCCTGCCTGAGCACATAGTTGGTGGAACACATTTTCTGCTGTGGGAAAGATGACACTGCTGGAAGAATGCATACACTTCCACCACCAAGTGTAGAGAGGCTGCCAGCAGATAGGTCATCTTCCAATGCAAGGTGAGTGGCAGCAGAGTCAAGCAGAGGGAGGGAAAGGGAGCTATCAGCAACACTTGCATGTAGAGATGGAGAAGGGAGAAACTGAAGAGCTTCTGATTTAGTAGCACATTTACACAGACCCTATACCTCTCCCTTTTTCTTTCCATTGCCATTACACTGACCTCTGGTGGTGCTGTGCCTGTTTATGAGCAGGCCAGGGTTCAAGACCTGGGTCCCCACAAGAGGAGGATTTTGTGGGGTTCGACTAGATGATCCACTGGTTCCCTTCCAACTATATGATTCCTTGGTTATGTTTGAGCAAAATAACTGGCGTACACAGTGATGGGCTCAAAATAAATTAACAACCGGTTTTCTGCCCATCTGGAAGCCACTTTTAAATGGATATTTTTAAACTTTATATGTCCTATCTCTCGTTAACAACCGGTTCTATAGAGTAGGTGCGAACCTGCTGGAGCCCACCACTGGGCGTACAGCTGAATGGCTTCAGGAAAGGCTTGGAAAGACCTTAGGAAGACCTTAGAAAGGCCTTAGAAAAAACATAGGAAAGGCTTTTTTCGGGACAAGGAACATGGAGAAGATGGAGTGGAGGGGGGCAGAATGAGGGATGGAACAGGGCAGTATAAGCTGCTGCAATGCCCCCAATATTATATTCCTTAACCAGTGCTAGATCCACCTTTCCAAGTCCACTTGGAATTACACCTGAAGAATCCTAGAAAACTTAGCTACTTCATAGTGTTGGCATGTTTTGTAGTTAATAAATCTGGTTTCAGTTGGCGTCATTATTTGAAGGTGACTCCTTTCTCCCAAAATGGATAAGATTATCTTTTCTCCTCTCCCTTTTCCGGGTGCTGAAGTGAGAAGCTCAATCAACTTCTTCCCCAGGGCAAGCTTGAATTGGACTTGGACATGCATTAGATCTAACTGAGGATCCATGTCCATCCAGACCCACCCAGCTGGATTGCACTCTTGATCATCCTAGTACCATCTTTTACTCCAGGTTCTTTCCATTTGTTAATTGAGAAATTGAAATCCACCACCAATAAGCTTGAGAGGAAATGCGGGGCTGTACAGTCTGGCCCTATCTCTATGTCTGTACCAAGCTGAAATGAATACTAGGACTCTTATATTTTAGCAGGGAGAGATTAAGAAATATAAATAAGACTGCAGTCCCAACCTCCAGTTAGGCTGGCATTTTCACCTTACTATTTGTCTATTTTGTTTTTTTTCACTTCTGCATATATATTGCAGATCCCTTGACCTTCTTGTTGATTGCTTGTATTTCTATAAAGCTGAAACTGTGGGTCTCTTGTTTGTGATTAAGGCTTTGAAGTCTTTGTGCCGCAATTATAATATGAATATAAAGAGCAAAAATAGGAGAAGTAAATCTTGAAAAAAATAATATGGAAATCCATAAACTGCTGTAAATACTTAAAACATCACAATGCTATCTCCTTTTCTGTGAAGATGTCGTCACGCACAGACCCACACACACACAAGAGCCCTGTTCCATTGTTTTCTGTTTTTAATGCAATTTCCATTATGTAAATCGCTCTGTCATCATCATGAAACAGACACTTCTGCCTATCTGTTTCAGAAATTACCAAAGCATTCTGCCAAACTTCTATGCTAAAAGTCAAGTAAGTTTACGAGAGTTTCTTCATGTAGTAGAAGAGAGCGGATACATTATTGCCTTTGATATTGTTTGCTTTCAGTTACAAAAATAACAAAAATGTGCTACAGGAAACACAATATCAGGGGACTTATTCATTCCATTACAGCACTGTTCCTAGAGACTCATAAAGAGAAAAAACATTAGAGTTGTTGTTTAGAGAATTAAATGTGGATTGTTACTCGGTGAGCTGTAATTTACTGGGATGGAAATCTCAGTTTTGTTTTGAAAATGAAAAAGAAAACGACATTTATTTCACTCACTCCTTATTTCCCACAGTGTGATAGAACAGAATGCCAAATGGAATAGCCACAAAATGGTGTAAAGTCAGAAGTGGGTCAACTCTACACAGACAATGGCAATAAAAAGCAACCCCAACACATATTTGTCTTGATTCACTGTGAATATTTTCACTTATTAATTTATACTTCTTCCACTGGTCCACATTCTCATTGTAGAGCTATGTCTGGAATTCCCTGTGTATTTTTAATAGCTATGATGGGGCAAATCTGCTACATTTTTTCCCTAACATGCCAGTTTCCCAAATTAAATTGCCTCACCTTTGAAACTGGTATTAACTTTGGATTACAACACTGAGGGCACAATTCTAACAAATTTACGCTGGCCTAACTCATCTGGCATATCTGTGATAGTGTGGGAAGTTTGGCATGTGCCTGTGCTCTGGTCTAATCCCTCCCTACAGGAGTGAGGCAGAAGTGTGTGATGGCACTTTTGAGACACCCACAGGTTAGCAAAGGATCTATGCCGGGGCTTATGCTGGCCTAAAAGGATGTTGGGATTGCAGTCTTATTTATATTTCCCATTTTTATATCACCTTTCCTCCAAGAAGTTTGGAGTGGTGTGCATAGATCTTCCCCTGATGGTTTCATCTCAACAACCATGTGAGGTAAGTGAGGCTGAGAGATAATGAATGGCCCAAAATCAACCAGGAAGTTTCATAGCTGAACAAGGATTTGAATATGGATCTTACATGTTTCAGTCCAACTCCCAGGGAAATTTTACCCTGGCTTTTTTACTTTGAGAGGTCTTACAATATTAGGGTGAAATTGTAACCAATTTAGGCTGGCATAACTTACCTGGTATATCTTCCTGTGGTGGTGTGGGGAAGACGGCACATCCCTGTTCACTGGCCTAACCCCCAGGATTGGGGAAGAAGTGCCTTAAAACACTTATGACACCCTGAGGTCAACAAAGGACTTATGCCAGAGCTTAGGCCAGCCTAACTGGAGGTTAGGAATGCAGCCCTGGTTTAAAATAATATTAATACAAAAGAACAATACATAAGAGGAAACATTAAAATCCTAAGAAGATAAAAGAAAATCAGGTGAACTTGGGAAGAGCTTGTGTAAATTATGGCATTCAGTACTGTACATGGAAAACTTAGCAAGGAGTGAGGCAACCACACAGCCTCCCACAACCACACAGGTAAGGAACTGCACTACCTAGAAAGAAGCTCCTATTTTCATCACCTCCTGGAAAGAGGCTGCCCCCTAGTAAGCCTGCTCATATTTGAAACTGAGGCTGCACACTTACACACTTGGAGTAAGCCTCATTTAACAGAACAGTCTTCTAAGTAGGCATGCATAGGTTTGGATTCATTAAGTTAGCTGGATGGCAAAATGGTAAGCCATCCAGTCCCACATAAGCAGTCCCTCCCACTCACCTCAGAGCTGTTCTGGCACTTGTAATGGCTACACCAAAGGGATACCACTGGATTGGTGAGCAACTATGTGTTGCCATCACTACCTTGAATTGCTTCAATGGAGAATGGGAAAATTGTTTTATATGGTGCATTGTGATATCTGCAATATGTATCATCCACACACACACCCCCCCCCAATTTAGCTATGCTATTGTTAAGCTGTGTGTCAAATGAAACCAGCTCTTAAGGGACAATGAGACATAAAGGACATTCTTTCTTCTGAACTAGAATGGATGGGTGGAGGCATAAAGAGGAAGAACCTTTAATTTTGGCCCCAAGCTGTATAAGGCAGGCATGTCAAACAAAAGGCCAATGGGGCCAATTGCAGCCCCCAGAAACAATTTCCCCATTAAAATTAGGCTCACCCAGCTTCATAATTAGACTCTGTCATATATTAAATATGAACAAGATTGACACATTCTCTCTTTTGTCTCTTGCAACTTAATTATAATATATGTGAGAACAATGTGTTATTTCCAGCTATTATCTGCTTACTTTGGCATCAATCAGTCTTGAAAGACTATGGTATCATGCTCGACACTGCATGCAAAGCACGAAGGTCTGGGTAGATTGATATGGAGGATAAGCTGTTCCCCAAGCAGCAAATCCCCCCTCTCCATGCCACTGAAATAGTCCAATGGAATGGCAGAACCAGTATGGTTGGTTCCAGCTGCGTCACAGAGCTGGGCTAAGGACAGGAGCTCACCCTTCAGCAGACACCACAAATGCTAACTTTGGCCCTCTGTATGAAATAATTTTCACATCCCTGATGTAGGGCTTTCAAGACAGCAGTCAGCAAGTTAAACTGTCCCTGGAAAGAAATTGCTATCACATGCTTCCAAAACAAAAATAATCTCAGACCAGTTAACACCTGAACTACTTTTTCCGCCAGCTAAAATTAACAGAGTCTTCAAGGTTAGCCCCATGTAGAGCATGTTGTAGCAAACAGTTGCACCAGTTTCCCCCTCAGAAATTTACATCAGCTTTGGATGTGCCAAAAGGGCAGACTTCCCTCAGATGAGGAGGCTAGTTAGGAAAAGGCTAAAGGGGAAGGTAAAGGGGATCATATCTTTCTAGAGGGCATGGAAGTTATTTAAAACACTGATAACTGAGGCCCAGTGGATTTGTATACTGCAGAGAAGGACTCGACTAAGTCCAGGAGGGAGCCAGCATAGCTAACAAGCCAAGTTAGAGAGGCGGGAAAAGGGCAAGCAAGCTTCCTTCCTCAAATGGAAATCTTGCCCAAATGAGGAGAATAAAAACAAACATAAAATGTGGTAAAAGGAATATAAGAAGGTCATACAGAAGACCAAGAGAGACTTTGAGGAACACTCAAAAATAGCAACGGATGGAGTGCCCAGAGAGATGCTCTTTTCCCTTTCACGTAACACCATAACTAGGGGAAATCCACAAAAATTGAACATTGGGAGGGTTAGGACTGACAAAATATTTCTTTATTCAGTGTGTAGTTGGTCTGTGGAACTCCCTGCCACAGGATATGGTGATGGCATCTAGCCTCAATGCCTTTAAGAAGGGATTGGACAAATTCCTAGAGGATAGGACCATCACAGATTATGGCCATGAGTAGTATGTGTAGATGTGGACAGCCTCAAAATGCCAGAAGTAGGGGAGGGTACCTGGATGCGGGTGTCATGTATACTCCCTGAGGCTTCTGATGGGAGACTCCATGATATAGGAAGCTGGACTAGATGGGACTTTGACCTGATTCATTGGAGGCGCTTCCTATGTCCTAATGGAGAGGATCTGGACAAGGCAGGGGAAGAAGTCAGTATCCTCAATCACCGCACATTATTTTCCCAATCCCAAACGAAAAAATTCATTGCTGTAATAAATGTTTAAAATTACATGGAATTCCAATCAGGGGACTACAACAGAGCATGAAGTTTAGCTGTGAGAGATATAATCATGCTATGTTGAATTTTGTGTGTGTGTGTGTGTGTGATCAGCTACGTATTAGTGATACCTATGGAAGTACAGAGGCTAGAAGACTAGGAAATATATGTTAAACATACCCCAAAATCTACAAAATTCTTCTAATGAATTGTTCTAACAGTATGTCAACTCCAGTTTTCTGTATAAAAATATCACATAATTCTAGTGGTCACAGATCAAGTGGTCACCATCAGTCATTCTTCCTTAGCCCATATCACACAGCTGAAAATAACCAAAATAAATTATTGTTGATAATAAATTAAAGTCCAATCTACAATTCAAATATATTTTGGTTTTATGCTATTTTAATTTTCTCTACTTCCTTCAAATAATCCGGGCAATTTCCTAGACAGAATTCCCTTCCACATGGGAATGTGGAGTTGTATAATTCTACATATTCCCTTATAGGTGTGGAATAAGCTCTAATAGTATTGTGTTCTCCTTCACCAGCTGCTATATAAAACTTCTTCCATGATTACTGAAATGAAAACATTTAATTCTACATGGGAAGAATCCATTGCTATAAACTGCCATCTGAATTTACAGCACAATCCACACTTGGAATCAAGCCCCAACAAAGTGGAGATTAGTTCAGAGTAAACCTTCATAGGTGTCAGTAATGTATAGTACGGGGGTCTCCAAACTTTTCAGACAAAGGGCCATATCAAATATCTGGCATAGTATTTAGGGCTGGAAAAATATAAATATAAATTTTAAATAAATATATTAGAGATGTATTGAAGTACCAATAGACAGTGAAAAAACAAATGGCCCCCATTTCCCCATTATAGCTCCAGTCATGTTTGATCAACTGCATCAGAGGCTTTAGGGGACCAGAGGTTGACCTCTTGTCTGTTTATGGCTTGTATAACAGACACTTGATATAGTATGTGGAAATAGCAGATACAGAATTGGATGGCCACAAACAAAGAAGTGGAAAGAACTGTTGCCTTGATCTCTTGAAGAAAGTTGCCAGATTGTGAAGTTAGAACTTTTGAATTTTTTCTTGACTTATCCAACTATGGGTACCTACTAAGTCAACATATGTATTTTAATAGCACAATTTGCATAACACTCAAAAAGCAGAATTCCTGGTGGAAAGATGGGATAACATAGCAAGAAGCACAAGAAAAACACTGGTGATGCATGACTTCCTCCAAATGCTTCTGTAGTGAAAGCAGATGTGGACGGTAGGAGGTTTAGAGGAACTCAAAATGCAATTGTAGTAATTGGAAGAAAAATAACATTAACCACAGGGGAAGAAAGAAGGAATAAATGACTGGAGACTATTTTTCCTGCTAGAGAACTACTTGGGAAAAGTAAGTTCTGTGCCAGGTCTATAGTTGGTTTAAGTACACATGGATCTGTGCAAATGGATCAGGCCCAGGAAGGAGTTTAGGATACAAGTTGTTTAAAGATGGGGTGGATCAGCAGGGGAGCAGTTAAAGTGAACAAAACACACAGGAAGGCAATTGCTTCAGTTCTTTTTCCATGGTGGACTTTTTGGAAAATGGGTGGAATTTGATTCAAGTCCTATTGAATTATAAAGGTGTGACTCAGTGACTCAGAAAGTGCCCCTATTATGACTCTTTTTTATTTGAGTCAGAGATGGGCAGTAGCTTTAGACTCAGTTCAAGCCAAACCCTGCTAGACTTTTCCTAGCACTGGTTCTTATAAGCGCTGAAATGAATGCATCAATGTATTCAAGAGGTTTTCTTCAGTCGTGTAATCCAAAAAACAATTAAAATCAATGAAAGCATTTCCCTAGACTTCAGGGAGACTGGTATCTCTCATCATTTTGTATTTCTCAATTTAATAGAAAGGATAGAATTGTGCCTCTGGACATTGCTTATTTTTTATAAAAAAAAAAGCAAAAAAGAGGGGAAAGATTAAGCTATCATTTATATTAGGCTTGAAATTATTCTTTCTGAGAACTTCTTTTTATTTTTATTTAAGATTTTTATGTCCCCCAGCGTACCGATTCTCATCAAAATCTTACAATACCTTCTTTACGCTCAACAGAAAGCCCTGAAGAAATCAAAGGAGCTTATCTCTATCATTATGGCTTAGGCACTTATCTTCATCACACAGAATATGTGAAATGCCCTTGACTCCCGCTTCTGCCTGTGCGAATTATAAACAGCTCTTTACACTTGTGATGGATGCGCTGAATCTAAAGGCAGCAATTATGTGAACAGTTACATGCACACAACTCTCATGTGTAGAGGTGTGCTAAGAGCATAGTTTCGTACTTTGTTGTTTTTAGACTAAATTTGGAAATACAAAAGACATTGGGTCAAGTTAAATTAATTAGTGCTATTCAGTGGTTCATTTTTCTTACACACTCCAATAAATACATGAGAAAAGTGACTTGGAATATTAGGTCATATTTATTTAAATATTATGCCATATTTATTGGAAATCCAAACATGCATCTCAATAAATCAGAAGCAGGTCCTGATTCAAACATTCCCCCTCTTTATTGCAGACAAAATGCACATCTTCTATCCCAGAAGAGGACAAATGCTTCTCCTCAGGGGTGGTCGGAGACTCAGAAAACACACATTTTTGGTGATTCATACTAACTAATGATACGTGTATTTTTGAACCCAAAAGTGACATGCAATTTGGGAGTTTTACCTTTCAGTGAAAAGATTCAAATAGTCTCAAGACAAGACTATTTTGTGTATGTTCTTGCTTGCTTTTCCCCACCACTTCAGGGGTTTGACTCCTTTCTCAAAGTGTTGGATTCAATTCAAAATGACATGAAAACTGGTTCTGGACAAGTTGTGATGGCTACCATGGGCAACTTGAGTGAAGGGTGGTGGAGACTCAGGACTCAACTTCAATCTTGGTTCATGGCTCCAGGCTTCTGACTGAAGCATTCTGACTGAAGCAGTTTACCAAATGACGTGTGCATAGGATTAGGCTGTTAATTTGTCATATGACCACATCACACCCATGATAATGTGGAAAGAAGTCAGTGTAACAATTTAAACCTGAAAAGATACACACAAAGACTGGTGCATATTATCTTCCCCAAAGGAACTCAACTCTGCCTGTGTTAAGTTTCAAATTCTTACCAATTCATATATAGTCTATATGTATGCAACATTCACACACCAATGTATTCGTGTGAAAGCAAGTTGACATGTAATTAGTGCTGTCTATATGTGTGTGGGCTAACACATGAGGTAAGAACAAATTTAAAATATTTGCTTTTGTGATGTTGGTGTGTGGCTGTTGCTTTATGCAAAATCAGCTTTAGAATATACAAATAGCTATTTTCATATGGGTTTTTAATCCACAACCATATCAGTGTATTTCTAAGAGGAGTGCAAGGGATGCAGGTGCACCAGGCAATAAGCTTAGGGGGGCTACAAGTTGAGTTTGACACTAGCAGCTAAAATAGTGAAAAATGGGATATGTATGAATGATAAAACCATTATGTTATATATCCTTGGAAAGGTAATTTTATGCAGAATTCAATGAAACAAAAGGATTAGAATATCTACATTCTATTAAAAGTTATTGCCTATTGACCAGAAAATGAAAACACGAAAGCCTATGGAACAAGAAAAGGGTTTTTTAAACTCAGCTTTCCCATTATACTGATCGTTCTGAAAGCTAATGAGATATAATTCTGATTCTGTAGGGAACAAATAATGTGTTAATATGAATCAGCTCTTATTTCCATATACAAATATCATGATACCCATGCTAACTGGGGATACAGGCACTTCTAAGTGGTACTTCTAATATTTAGCAGGGAAAGAATAACCATACCTCTTTGGCCTAGCACAGTTTCCCTAACCAATAAGGGGCACAATTTTCATTTTTTACTTAATTAAATTTGAATTTTTTGTTGCAGAGAGAGGCAACAAAATTTTCTTTGACTCCAGATAGCAAACAGGTGCTTTAACTAGGTGTAAATGGGTGGTGAACTGTTGAGGAGGTGTGGCAAGTTTTTCCCCAATTTTCTTTTCAAAAAACCTAGGAATGACTTCACTTGGTTGTCACTTCAGGGGCAACATTTTGAGCATTGAACCAGGCTACATGATAATTAGCTATATCACTGGCCCACACTCATTTTTTTAAGAACTGTGTACACAGCCAATGTTATTTCCCATGTCCGTTTATTATTATATTTTAAATCAGGCCTATGGCAGTTATGGCTTATAAAAGGGTTTATTCTTGTTTACATATTTGAAGTGCTCATTTATGTAGTAGGAATGATTGCAAGTATATTTTCCAAAATAGATGGAGTGATTGCATCTAGCAGTGTGAGTGTGAACATATGATTAGTTCAAAAGGAATAGCAGATTCTTGACTATAGTAGATCTTAATTAATTATGAAATGCACAGACATGTTCCCCAATTGCATTGCCACTATGAATAGAGCTAGAAAACTTTCTCCTTCATTATTAAACAACTGCAATATTCATACTGAAGTTGATTTTTTAAAAAATATAAATACACATCTAATACTAAAAATAAAGGAAAAATATGTTGTAAAAATCTGAGCCCCAGAGAGTATTCTTCATAAATAGCATTAATAAATCTGATCTGCCATACCTCTAGATGCAAAGCATGCCTTAGCAGCAACAAAGAATTGGTTGTGCAATAATAAATTGAAAAAATGCAATTCATTGAAAGAATTCTTGAAATAATAATAAATAAAAATTGGCTTTGCAGATAAATACTATTCAGTCAGTGAATACTGAGATGCCCACCTGCCAGATGATGTCAACAAAAAGCTGGTGTCCTGAAGATGCCCTTGCCCTGTTCTGCAGTGGACTCAGTCAATCTGAATCCATTTGGAATATAATTTGGAGCATGAAATTTGCCTCTTTTGTCTGCCAGTCCTACCTCCTAGCTGTGCTGATGAAGTATGTGCTACACCCAAAGGTGGAGGGGCTATTAGACTGATCAGGTGATCAAACAGCCAGCAGGAGGCAAAGAAACATCAGGTGCAATCCTAACCTAGGCTTCCAGAACTTTTATGACACTCCCAGGTGCAGCAGAGGTCTTATGCCAGGGCTTAGGCCAGCCTCACTGGAGGTCAAGATTGCAGCCAGAGAGCACAATCCAAACCATGTCTACTCAAAAGTAAGCCCCTTTGTGTTCAATAGCTCTTACTCCCAGGAAAGTGTCTTTAGGACTGCAGGCTTACAGCCCAATCCAGAGCAACTAATCTGTCCACATAAGAGCCCTTAGGTTGCCCCATCTAACACTAGGTTGGAGCAACTGCAAGATGCTCCAGCCCAGTTACTCTGAAGGAGGCTTAGGGCAGAGCAAGGCAAGATAGGGTGCCCTAAGAGAGGTGGACCTGCTCTGCCCTAACTGGGGCAGCCTTTGCAGCTCAGGAGAGGCAAGTTGAGGGCATGTTTAGCATTGCCTAGGGCAGAGCAGTTACTCTGAATCCAGAGCCTGTTTCCAAGGCAGAAATGCCCTCTTCCAGCCCTCAGAGTTATACCACCTCAGGAGCAGGTATAGTAATGAGTAGACCCATAGTGGTCCATGATAAGGCCCGAGTAAGAATGGCAGTGCTGTCCAAAAATCTGAGTTCTTGGCCATCCTAGCTGCAACCCCTGCCTCTCAGCCTCAGGATATGGAACAAACTACGGCTGCCCACAAACCTCAGGATACAGCAGGCCACTCCAAGAAGCCCCTTATATTCACTGTAGAATGTACTGGCATCTCATCAGGGACTCCTTAGAAGGCAGGCACCCAGTGGTGTCACCAGACTGGTGCGGCTGGTGTGGGCTGCATTGGGGATGCGCTCTGTATGGGGTGATGTGCCAGAGGAGTTTGACTGTCCTTTGGCAGGCCCCGGGCGTCAGCACCCCCATTCAGGCCTGCTCCAAGGCGGAGAATCAGCCAGAAGCTGACACTTGTCTGAGGAGCTGGCCTGAACGGCCATCTGAGATGCACTGCGCAGAAACACACTGAGCATGCCGAACAGCTTCAGAGGAGACTTCCTTAGAGCAGAGAAAGTCCGCGCCTCTGCACAGCCATTCGGCCTCACTCAGGAGGTGGAGCGGCAGCCGAATGGCTTCAGAAAGAGTACTGCACAGGCACCAACTCTGACGCCTGCACAGTCTCCTCTGAAGCCAAAAGGCTTCAGAAAAGTACTGCGCAGGTGTCAGAGATGGTGCCTGCGCAGTACTCTTCTGAAGCCAGTTGGCTTCAGAAACAACTGCGCAGGCGCCAACTTTGGTGACTGTGCACTCCAGGTTGGGGGGGGGGGCGCATCCCAGGGATGACGCACAGACTTCCACACCAGGTGATGTGCAGAGTCATGTCACCACTGTAGGCACCACAGCTGTTCCTTGTTCAGTGTGATCTGAGGGGTGTCTCCTCAGGAGCAAGTCTTCCCCTTGTGTCAATTACTTAGCATGCACTGGAGCAGTTAGGGCAGCCCAGGCTTCCTGACTCTCTGGATGCAGCATAACTTTCTGCTCTGGATACAGAATAGTTAGGAGAATGCAGTTAGGTCAGAGCAGGCTGAATTTGCCCTGGATTGCAGCCTTAGTCATTAAAATATTTTTTCTTACCCACAACAGGCTGTCTTATTGCCTATGAGTTGCTTCAAACTACTCCAGTTCTTTGTCAAGAAAAGATGTGGTGCAGCCTGCAAAAAGTGAGGCTGAGAACCTGGTGCAAATGGCTGCTATTGGAATCCGATCTTTCTTGCCCCCGTTTCCACCCCAAAATCCCCCCCACCTCTTCTCCCTGCTGACTTTGGCTGCTAACCTTTAGGCACTCGTGAAGGCTTGGAAGCCATTGCTGCATATACTATTGCCTATTTGCAATAGTGGCCCAAAAATGTGTAATAATGACCTGATTCTCCAGAAGCACAAGGCCCCCGTAAGATTGGGTCCTGTGTTTGTATTCTTAAATAGCACACTGGCAGGATGAAATAATTCATTGCTTGAGCTGGGTCTTCACTTAATACGAATGCTACAAAACTCTGTGATTATCATCACATTATCATCCTCAGCTGACTCCTACACAATACGCCTTCTTAACTTTCTTGCTTTGTTAGAAGTTCATATCAGGTCACATGAGAGTTAGATATAAATGGCTGCACAAGTTCTCTTCTTTGTGACTCATTTAGGACTCTTTCTTCCTGCCATTGATGGACTGTATCTTGACGTTTATTCTAAGTGACACCGAACCACAGCAAAACCAGTAATAACCCTTCTCTGTGATTCAATTGACCCATCTCAACATGTTCTGATAATCTAGACTCTCTTGTGTCTGTCTTCTGTTATCTACAATCTGCCACTCTTTGTGTCCCCCGGGGAAGGAAAAAAAGATGCAGGCAGTGAAGCAGAATATCTAGTATAGTTGCTATGGAAATTTAATAAGAGATGAAAATGAGTAATAATACAGAATTTATCCCAAATAAAGTTGAGGTGCTTTTCATTTAGTTTATACCCAATAAGATCTGATTTGATCATAGCAGTTCCACACTCATTAATTACTGGAATATGGTATAAAATCAGCAATGTGCCCTTAAGAAATCCAGGGTTGGAGGTTAGGAATTTCATTATATTTACCAATACTCTCTTTTGTCGGAGCAATTCAATATACATGTATTTATTTCCAGTGTCTCACAGGAAGACTCTCAGGTTTGTGCCTTGATTTTGAATCAAGGCACAAACTGATCTAAACAAGAGGTCGAAGTGACCAAATGGTAAGAATATAAATGAATTATTAACCATAAAAACCATTCTGAAAAGTGCCGTATATCATGCAGCGTAGAGGCTGATAAACTATAAAGGATATATTGCATAAAGAAAAGATTGTTGGATGAACCAAATGTGACCTCGAGATACACAATTACATGTTTTCTGATGTCAGTCTGGAGTAGAAATAGCATATATTTTTAAATATATTTTTTTCTTTAGCACAGCCTCACACATATACAGTAAATATTAATATATTTCACAGCTTTAAAGAACCAATGAATTAATATAGGCTGCACTCCTAACCCCTAGTTAGCATATCTCTTGACACAAGTCCTGTGCTGTCCTGGGGGTGTTGCAAAAGTGGTGTAAGGCACTTTGAAGCCACTGGGGGGAGGGGAGGTTAGACCAGTGCATAGACATGCGCAGCCTCCCCACACCATCATGAGAATGGGAAGCTAGTGAGTTGTGGTCAATGTATATCTATCTATCTATCTATCTATCTATCTATCTATCTATCTATCTATCTATCTATCTATCTATCCATCCATCCATCCATCCATCCATCCATCCATCCATCCACCCACAGTATTTATATACCACTTTTCAACTAAGAAGTTTATTTTTATTTATTTATTTAATTTATTTATACCCCGCCTTTCCTCACCTGCAAGAGGGAGCTCAAGGCGGCTAACATCACATAAAAAATAAAACAACATTAAAATAGAATTATAAATATAGATTAAAACATAATTAAAATACAATTTTACAAGTTTACAAATTTACAAATACAAGTTCACAAAGCAGTTTACAAAGAAAATGGAAAAATAATAATAGCTAATTAAAAGCTAATGGGTCCCTGTCCCAAAAGGGCTAACAATCTGAAATGCAAAAAAGAACACCAGCAGAAGCCACTTGAACAGACACTGCTGGGGTGTGGAGGGCCAGTTACTCTCCCCCGCTAAATAAAAGAGGAACACCCACTTGAAAGAGCGCCTCTTGCTCAGTTAGCAGGGGTGAATTAGATCTATATGCAGGCATATGAAGCATTAGCCATTATGTTGTCATCTTCATGACTGAGGTGAAGATGGCTTCTGATGTTATAAAATGCATGCTCCATTTGTGGCCATTTTGGGAACATTGGTGCATGTCACTGGACATGCCTGGTCCTACCTAGTCCAAAACTAGAGCATGTAAGGCAATAGTAGGGAGGGATAAAACTGGGCAGGTAGGGGTGAATTGGGACAGGAGGTTGTGAGGTTGTGGACCCAGTGGCAATGGCACACATTGGATCCTTTTTCAGCCTCCCCATCCCCATTTTCTCCTCAGATCTGTGTAAATTGTTTCAAGGAGGATTAGAGATTTAATAAATCCTCTTTGAGAACAGTCCTAACCATGACTATTCAAAGGTAAATCGCTTGTGTTTAAGGGGTTTTACTCCCAGGAAAGTTCTTTAGGAGTCTACTCTTTGTTTCTAAAAACTCCCACTCCTTGTTCCCGTCTGTTGTAGCATATCCCTTTTTGCATGGCTGCACCAGTGGGAGATGGGGATGGCCATTTGGATTGGACTCAAAATGGCTTTTGCCATATAACCCAATGAAATCTGGAACTGGCAATTCATTTCCAGACTAACAAATGTAGCCATGACAAGACAATATAAATGGATAAAGTTATTTGAAGGCGCTGATCCAGGAAGTGTGCTGTCCTAGAATCATAGAATCATAGAGTTGGAAGGGACCTAGTAGGTCATCTAGTCCAACCCCCTGCCTGCAGCAGGAAATCCCCCTAGAGCATCCCCAACAGGTGCTTGTCGAGCCTCTGCTTGAAAGAGGCTCCTGGGTGATGATCTTTCCAGCACTGGTACATCTATGCCAATAGGCTATGTGCTTCATCCTGTGGTTGGGTCGTCAATCATGGAGGCCTCATCAGGGTAAAGGAACATTTCATCCCTTATCTCGGAGTTGAATTGCAACTGCGTAAGTGCTGGAAAGTTGAACAAGCCTTAGAATTTTTTAGTGATAGGGCCTTCGTTGATTCAGAGAACTTTAGAAGTTCATTTATACCCAATTATATTAATGCTGCATAGGATTTCACATTCTTCATTGAAACTCATATATCAACTATCAAATGGTACAGTTCTGCTTCACAGTTCATTTCTTTTGTTGGCTACCCAAGGAATGTTCCCCCTAGCACCAGCCTTTTAAACATGCATTAGTTACTATCTATAACACATTCAGCTTCACAGTCTTCTTTGCTCTACCTTTATCCTGTTATTACCTGATCGTTAAAAGGGATTGCAGGTTGACATTGACATGAGTAGCTGTTACCTAGCTAAATCTTCAAGCATTGCTTTGAAGATGTATCCAAGCATCTGAAACATTAGGGATCACGATGGAGAAGTCTCCTGGATTTACCCCACAGGATCTGTGATGAATTGTGTCATATTAGATCAGTCTATCTATCTGCTTGAACTCTCTGAAGCAAAGACAACATTGCTTCCTTGGGTGAGAGGAACATCCCACCAGGATAGATGCTCTCAGTGCCATACGCATTTAAAAGACAGCTGTCATTACCATTAAGACTGTGCTGAATATTATCCCTTTTTATTTTAGGTTGAAAGTATGTCAGAAGGATTTTTCCCAAACCCTCATTACTTATGTGAATTTTCCTCATATAAATTCCTACTTGCCCCAATTGCTGCAACTCTTTTTTTTTTAATCTCATTACTTCTTTCTCACATAAGCTTTCCCAGTCAATTAGATACAATATATCAATTATCCCATCAAGGTAACATAGGCTGCAGAGCCAATCAGAGATGGCTATAAAAATACAGACAATGCAAAATGCAATCCTAACTTGGACTGGAACAGACAGGCCAGTGGACTTGTACTATATTCAGTGCAGGTTTTGCAGACTACAGGTCAGCCTAGAGCAATGGGAGAAAATTTCCCTTATGCTGGGTAAACTGCAGCATTCCCATTGATTAATTTACTAGTGAAATTTACCCACCATTGTGGGTAAAACTCCCCCCGCCCGGTGCAAAAGCCCCTCATTCAACCCCCTCCCTAATGTAAAACCCCATATGAAGGATGCAATATTAATTTTTTTTATTTGATTTTATTTGACACTGTGCTCGCTCTCCAAAGGCATCCTGGTGCCCAATGCCCTGTGGGGATGTGCAGTGCCCAGTGGTTCCTGACATCTGGTAAGGATGCATAGACTAGTGTTGTCCAGTGCCTAGTAGTGCCCAGTGCCCACTGCTTGGTGGTGCCTTGTTGTGTCTGATAAAGTCTGCTGCCTCCTGCTTGGTGGTGTCTGGTGCTGGATGGTGCCCACTGGTCAGTGGTGCCTGGTGGTCCCTGCTGCCCACTGTTTAGTAGCCTGTTGTTGCTCACAGGTGCCCATTGGTGCCCAATGATTGCTAGTACCTGCCAGTGCTCTATACCCACTGGTGCTCACCAATGCCCAATGTGTGCTGGTGTCCACTGGTGCCTTCTGATTACCAATGGCCACCAGTGCCCATGTGATACCAAGTGCCCACTGGTGTCAACCACCCAACGACAGTGGTCCCTGGTGCCTGGTGCCCCATGCCTGATTTCCAGCAGGGATACCTGTTGCCCAGTGGTGTCCCAAGGTGCCAGCTGCTATTGATGCCTGCTGTTGGGTGCCCAGTGCCCGCTGGTGCTTACTACCTAGTGGTGTCTGGTGATGCCTGCTGGTGCCCAATTGTTCCTAATGCCTAGGAACCAGCGATTCCTAATGCCTGTGGGTGCCAGGTGCACAGTCCTTGGTGATGACTGGTAGTGCTCACTGCCTGGTGGTGCCCAGTGCCTGGTAATGCCTATTGGTGCCTGCCAGTGCTCAACGCTGAGCCAGTGTCCAATGATACCCAATATCTGCCAGTGCTTGCTGACTGGTGGTGGCCACTTGTTTCCTCTGACTGCCAGTGGCCACCAATACCCAGTGTTTCCTAGTGACCAGCCATGCCAGTGCCCACTAGTAAACTTTAAATATTACTCACCAAGACTGGTAAATTCAGCCAATTAATCTGTCAATCAATCAATAAGGGGTCTTTTTGTGACTCGTACATATGATGGATTTCTTTATGTGATAACCACAACTATCAACTTCCCAGTGCCAGGATGTATGCTGGAAACCATAAGGGGAGGGGGATTTTTATTATCTACTACTGTCTTTCAGTATTACCTGGCACAAATAATTTATTATATATTTTTGATTTGTTATTTATTTGATTTCTTATCCTATGAAATAATTAATAATTATTAACAATCTAATTTATTTAAAGTATGATGATCACATCTGATATCTAGATCACATCTGGAACTCTTTAGATACAAAACTGTCCAGTACTTTGTTTTACATGAGATATCAGGGAGGACATGAATACCTACAATGTCTTTCAACTGGCAAAATTATTAAGATCATGTTATGCAAATCTTCAAAGGTCAGAATATCAGAGGAGTAGCTTTGGGGTAAAAATGTTCTGATGTTTAACTAACCTTGGACTTGACTTAATGAAGTTCTACGAGCCAATTTATGTTTTCATTTGGAATTCCTTCCAAAGCATACATTTGTGTCCTCAAACATAAAGAAAAAAATATTGGCTGTAAGTCTCCTCAAAATGAACTTAGAACTCACAAAGCATTTAGTTATGAAACAGTCTTGTTGTCCAGATGGACTAATTATCCTCTTTATGGCCCAATTCCATCCTTTTCTTATTGATGTAGATACACTAAAAAGACATCCAGCAGTGGGGTAGGAATGAGTGGAGCAGAACAAAAGGGGAAGGGAGCAAGAAGCTTCAAAAGGGAAGGGAGATTAACCCCCTTTCCTGTCAGTATGTCTCCTGGCCCATAAAGGGACCCCTTAGACTTATGCCAGGTTTTTATCTATATTCTATATACTAGTGAAATGTACCCACATTTAGGGAGTACAATACCCTCCATAAGTCATACCCCCATTGCGGAACACCCTCCCATGTGGATCAACACCCATGCTCAACATCCTCTCATGCACAACATCCCTCATGCTTATCATCTCCATGCACATGAAACCCCCATGTGTAATATCCTCTCTTACACACCATCCCCACATGTGCACCAACCTCCATGTGTACCATCCCCCCAGTGCACCCTCCTTCCCAGTGCATCGGACACCAGACACCAAACTGCTGGATGTTAATCAATCTTTAATGTTAAGTATAGGACAAAGACACATTGCACCCCTTTCAAGCCCCTTAAGGGTTAAATTTCTCAACATTGGTTCTTGGTGGGTGTTGATGTTACAGAAGGAACACCCTTCCCAAATTTCACGCTTCTAGATCCAGGGGTTGGGGCAGAGCATCCCTCAGTCAGGGATTCCTCAATGCAAAGTATAGGGAGGAAAACACATTGCACTCTTTTTCACCCCCTTCCGATTGGAATTTCCAAAAACCGATTCTTAATGGGTGCCTCCCCCACGGAAGGAACACTCTCCCCAAATTTCATGCTTCTAGGTCCAATGATTTTGGCTGGCCATTGATGAGTGAATGGGTGATTTTTCTGATGGATGGATGGATGGATGGATGGATGGATGGATGGATGGATGGACGGACACTGACTGACTGACTCACTCACCAAGCCCAACCAAAACTGCTGGACCTAGAAATAAGAAATTTGGGAAGGGTATTCCTTCTTTGACACAGACAGCCACTAAGAACCAATTTTTTGAAATTCAAACTGGAAGTGGGTAAAAAGGGATGCACAGGTGGGCACTAGGGGGATCGCACCGGCTCACCAGAGCCAGTTCTTGAAATTTTGGGGCGATGGCGAGCCGGCTGTGAAGGGGAAGGGGAAAAAGCAAGGGACCGGTTCAGAGGGGGTTTGGTGGGGGGCAGTGCGGGCTCTTTAGAGCAGTTCTGGGATGTGGGAAGGTCACTGGGGGCAGTTGTGGGCAGGGGGGGGCTGTTCAGAGGCAGTTCTGGGGGGTGGGGGGTCACTGGGGGCTTCCTACACTCAGTAGCGGTAGCCACGGCTCACTTCCTACACTCAGCCGCGGCTGACCGCTACTGAGAAATTAAAAAAAAATTACTGTGCATGACAACGCAGCTAATTAGTTCCCTGGGAGAGTCCTAGAGAGGACCTGTGTAGGCGGGTCCTCAATTGAACTCTTCCAGACTTTCACTTGCTGGACTTTCACTCCCAGGAAAGTGGCTGGCTGTGCAGACTGAAGATCAACCTGACTACTCAGAAGAAAGTAATTTTATTTTTTTAATTTTTTAAAAATTTTTAATTAAAAACCTCCCTGCCCCCACCCCCTGACCCTGGCCCCGCCCCCTGACCCTGCCCCCTGATCCTGTCCCTGCCCATTTCTGGAGAACCGGTTCTTGACCCAGGCTGGGCCCATCACTGGGTGCAACGTGTTTTCCTCCATATACTTTACATTGAAGAATCACATTCTGATCAATGCCCTGCCCCAACTCCTGGATCTAGAAGCATGAAATTTGGGGACCATATTCCTTCTGTGATGTAAGTATCGTCTAAGAACTGATTTGGTGCCCAGTGCCTGGTGTTGCCTGCTGCCCAGGGGTACCTGGTATTGTCTGGTAGTACCTGGCAGAGATGCCAGGTGTCTGGCAGAGATACAATTTTCTATTGCATGGTGGTTTCTGGTGGTGCCTGGTGCCCACTGCCCACTACTGCCTGGTGATGTCCATAGGTGTCTGATGCCCAGTAATGCCCACCAGTGCCCAGCCATGCCCAGTGCCCACAAATATACTTTAAATTTTACTCCCACAATGATGAGTAAATTCAGCTAGTCTGTGTTATTTTTTCCAGGGCACAAGGCCAAAATCCAGGATGCATCCTGGAAAAAGAGGAGATATGTCACCCTGTGCATATGGTCCTTCTGGGGCAGGAGACTGCTTCCAGAAGGAAATGCATGAATCCACCTTCTTCTTCAGCCTTCCCTCTCCCACTCTCCACCCAGTTTCACCACTCTCCACCCAATTTGTCTCCCTGTTGTCTTCCACCCTCCCCACTCCTTCCCGCCATTCCTACTGGTTTACCTATTCTGATGGGTTGCCAGCAGTCTGACAAATTGCATGGGAAATTTCTAGCCTTTCTGCCAGTGCTCTCGCATCACACAGAATAGCTGCCAGAGCACACTTTATGGCTGCTTTACAGCAGCCAGCATTGGCGGGATGCCAGCAGGGCAGCCCGATAGGATTGTGTTTAGTGAGAGGAGAATGAGCAATTTCACTGAAAGACTTTCATTGTGTCAGCAATGAAAAGAAAAATGCCTGCTAATTGCTAGTTCTTGTTCTAAAAGGACAAGTGACCAATACCAGAAGCAATGTAGCAGTAGGGAGAATCAGGTGGTCAATTGGAGAGAAGCCTAGTGAAGAGCAAGGAGGTATTTTCAAAGGGTCCAACAATGTGCTTAGATGGAGCTTTGTGCAGATGAAGACATTCCTTATCTCTTAAGTTGTAGCGTCTTAAACTGCAGCTGAGACTCACTGAACCTCAAACTGCTACCATCATAATCAACATATCATCATGCCCATGTTGAATGGACTAGCCATGCAAGTACGCAGTGTTGATCACCACTTGTCTACCTTAAAGAAATAGAAATTTCTGTAGCAGAAATAAGCAGGCCTCCATCAGTCTTGAAAGACTATGATATTGTGCTTGGCGCTGCATACGCTGCATGCAAAGCACAAAAGCCTGGGTTGGATTGTTATGGAGGATAGGCTGTTACCCAAGCAGCAAATCCCCCCTCTCCACGCCACTGAATTAGTCCAATGGAAAGGCAGAGCTGATACGATTGGATCCAGCTGGCGTCACAGAGCTGGGCTAAGGATAGGAGCTCACCCTGTCTTGTGGGGCCGACCCGGGTCTCGAACCTTGGCCTGCTGGTTAACAGGCACAGCGTCTTAACCGCTTGCGCCACCCACTGCCCAGCAGAAATAATGTAGTCAAAATAATGCAAATTGAAGTGGGCATACCCAATTAGAACAACCAAGCAATAGCATGACATTTAAAACTCATATCAGAATTATCTACTGGCCTCCATCCCAACCCTGAAACTAGTCTGTGTAATTAATTTCTTTACCTTGGCTTGACCCACTTCCTTTTCAAAGCAAACTTTATAGCAAGCTTTAGGAAAAAGTAGTTTGATGGCCTTTGGATCAACCCACAGTTGTCCTTTTGCCTGGGCTACTTAACTGAGCTTTACTTTGAAATACTTAGAACAATCTAGACCATAATGATGGTAAATCAATAAAAACTTCCATTACGAAATAGTAGACCTATAAGTTTCAATTGTGCATTGAAATGTCTCTGAAGAAAGACAGTAGTAATGATTTCAGGTGATTAAGGAGGCATTACAATTTTGCATGTCAAGGTTACAACAGGTTACAAAGATTCACTTAAGTTAATAAAATTAAATAAGGCTGAAAGTTCAACAGACAGCTACAAGAAGCGCTGTATTCCTCTATGCATGTATTGATTCATATGTCTATATGTGTGGATCCCAATATGCTTCATGTACAGCTCTTCTTTTCAATTTTTTTTTCCTCTAAAATATAATACAGTGCCCTGGCCATTACCTCTCATGGAAGACCTAAAAACACTTTCTATTTATTAATGTAGCTTGGTGATGAGCCCTTTCAATTTGGTTTGCATACTGAATGTATGCATACTGAACAAGTCTCAAAATCTGAGAGAGTTGGAAAACCAGTGATATAGCTCATTGTACAATCCTAACATAATTATACAATCCTGAAATTTCCAAAGTGCATTCTGTGCAATTTGGCATTTAGTCAGGTAGGCCACATGACCAGGAGGCGTCTTTGGACAACATTGGCTCTATGGCTTAAGAAACAGAGATGAACACCGCTCCCAAGAGTCAGACTCCCTAGAGTCAGGGTAACCTAAGGGGGAAATATTTACATTTATCTTTAACATTCCTATTAGCATAAAAATACCATTTGCTTTCTAGACCAAGATGCACCACCTAGAGACAGAGTATCCCAGACCTAGACAAACTAGTATTTGTGCATGCCCTAAGTGTATGATATTTTCTCTCTCTCTTCTTACATTGGCTTTCCTGTACCAGAATTTAGATTATAGCCTCCTTGGTTCATATTGTCATGTGGGCATACAGCTCCGTGGCAGCACCTTACATGCACAATATCCCAGGCCACTGCAGCGTTGTTACATTGATAGATTTTGGGACAAAAAAAGGTAGTTCCAGCTCTTACGGCAGTCTGGAGACACTCTCCCAATAGTTTACCAGTTGGTCAATGGCAGCAGTCTATTGTGGACAGGAACAAACATGAGCAAAGACTACTGTTGCTGGTCATTGATTGTTGTGGTAGCAATACTTCACATTACTACAGGATGGTGAATCAGTGTATGAAACTGTGTGAGTTCACAGGCCTAGTTGACATGGAATTAGGCTTTTGCATTCTTCTGATGTTCTTGATGGAATTTGCACCCAATTTTTAAATCTTTTTCCACTTTTAAAAATATTATTTAGTAGTGGCCATAGTTCAGGGGTAGAGCAAATGGTTTGCATACAGATGGTTTCAGGTACAATCCTTGAAATTTCCATGTAGGGCTGGAGAAGACTCCTGTCCAAACACCTTAAGAGTACTGCCAGTCAATGGAGACTTAGGGCACAATCCAGAGCAAGTTCAACCTGCTCTGCCCTAACTGCTCTCTCCTAACGATTCTGTATCCAGAGCAGAAAGTTATGCTGCATCCAGAGAGTCAGGAAGCCTGGGCTGCCCTAACTGCTCCAGAGCATGCTAAGTCAGTGACAGCTGGGGAGGGCTTGCTCCTGAGTAGACCCCCCTCAGATCACACTGAAGAAGGAACAGCTGTGGTGCCTACATTATAAGGAAGCCCAGCAGTTCCTGACAACCAGTTTCAGCTGCAGTTCTTCTAGTGCAAGATGGATGCTTGGAGTGGCCTGCTGGAGCACAATCCTAACCATGTCTACTCAAAAGAAAGCCCCATTGTTTTCAATAGAGCTTACTCCCAGGAAAGTGACTTTAGGATTGCAGCCTTAGATCACAATCCTAACTATGTCTACTCAAAAATAAGCCCCATTGTGTTCAATAGGTCTTACTCTCAGGAAAGTGTCTTTAGGATTGTGGTCTTAATTGTTTTAGATAGCCCAAGGGTTTGACTCAGTGTGAAGTTGCATCCTAAACACTGTCCTCTGATACTGCTGGGCAAGCAATTATTGACAAACTAGCAAAAAGCGTACCCGCGTTGCGGGATTAAAATTCCCCCCATATGCCATATCCCACTGTGCATCAACCCCTCATGTGCATCAACCTCCCCATATGCATCAACTCCCCATGCGCAAAGACCCCTCATGCACAAAGTCCCCCCATGCGCAACTTCCCCTGATGTGCATCAACCCCCCATGCACAACATCCCCCATGCACATATCCCCCCATGCGCATCAGTCCCTCAATGCGCATCATCCCCCCATGCGCATCATCCCCCATGCGCATCAGTCTCCCATGCACAACATCGCCCCATGCGCATCACCCCCATGCGCATCACCCCCCATGCACAACTTCCCCCAATGCACATCAGTCCCCCATGGGCATCATCTGCCCATGCACAGCATCCATGCATGCACATCACCTCTCCATGCGCATCACTGCCACATGCGCAACAGCCCCCATGCACAACATCCTCCCCATGCAACCCCTCCCTCCAAACAACATTCCCCCAGTGCACCAGGCACTGAGCACCAAATTGGATGGATGTTGTATAGTCTTCCATGTTAAGTGTAAGACAAAAATACGTTGCACCCCTTTTCAGCCCCTTAAGGGTTAAATTTCTTCACATCCGTTCTTGATGTGACAGAAAGAACACCCTCTCCAAATTTCACACTTCTAGGTCCAGGGGTTGGGGCAGAGCATCCATCAGTCACTGAGTCTTCAATGCAAAGTATAGGGAAGAAAACACGTTGCACCCTATTTTACCCCCTTCTGGTTGGAATTTCCGAAAATTGGTTCTTAGTGACTCCATCACAGAAGGAACACCCTCCCCAAATTTCACGCTTCTAGGCCTGACAGTTTTGGCAGGGCGTTGATGAGTCAGTAATGACGATGATTAGTTTTATAAAATGCATTGCGCCCCCTTTCACCCCCTTCTAGTTGGAATTTCTGAAAACTTGTTCTTAGTGGATCCCTCCATCATGGAAGGAACACCCTCATCAAATTTTACTCTTATAGGCCCAGCGGTTTTGGCTGGGTGTTGATGAGTCAGTGAGGATGATGAAGATGCCTTTTTTATATAGATAAAGCTCCTTTTTCATTTAAAAAATATGTCCAGATGTTTAACTAAAGTATGTAACAATATGCCTATTTGGGGGTGGGGAACCAACCTGTTTCACGCAACTTGCAAGGTAACAGAATGACATCATTTAGTATAAGTTCTCTACAGAAGGAAAATATCTAACAGGAATTAATCACAAATGAGCAGAAAGTTCACTTCAGTGCATTTTCAACTGTATCCCATGTGCATCTTAGCTCCCTATGTATCATTTATGTGTTATTTATTTCAGGCAATTTGGAGAGTTACAAGCTCTATTATTGCATCTTGATGCTTCCTTTGAGAAATGTGATGTGTTTTAATTTGCAGAAACCCCTATTAGTATATACCTTTTTTCCCAAGCTCTCTGCCTTTGTTAGTCACGGTAAAGGATTACTTACTGAAGCGGAAAACGAAAGCAATCTGGATTTCTTTTATAACAAGTTGCATGAGATTGTGCCCAGAAGCCTAGGTAGAAAGAGTTTGTTCAATAAGGTTAGCTCATTAAACAGGAGAGCATTTTACTCACTTCTGGAATTCACCTATCAAGTTATGGATAAAAAATAACTCCACCTTATCTCTATATCTTCATGCCTGTACAGCAGTGGTGCCAAATCTTCTATGTAGATGTCATGAGCCATCAAGCAGGCAAAGTAATGAAGGGGATCCCAGTTAATAGATATGATAGTGCACCTGTGAATATTGGCAAATCAGATGAATTCAAGGTGAGTAGAAAATATGTTGAGCAAAGCCTATCATAATCACTTTTGGTTTTGGGACAAGACAAGCATATGTTAAAATATGCTTTGTTAATTGGCATGACCTTGCAATTTTTAGGTACTGAACAGACTTCCAAAGTAGGAAAAAAACTGCTTGGAGCAAACTTAATATTATTATCTGTAATTTTTAAACTCTCTCTGAAATAGATTTTGCAGAGCCGTACATATAAAATTTATTTTAAATCCAGTGGAACAAAAAATACTGCTTATGGGCGCAATCCAGAGTAACTACGTGGAGTCCTTGCTCTGGTGTAAGAACAGTTTGCTCTGGATTGCAATATGAATTTCCCATAGGTTTTCACTAGGTAGTGCAGTAACTAAGGGTACACGTAATGTCTCTTACGTGCTCCCGTAGTTACTCTGGATTGTAGGGTATGTCAGGTTGTAGCCAGGAAATGAGGAATTTACACAGAGAATCCTAGACTTTTATTGAGTTGAAGAATTGATAGGAGAGGGGAGAAAAACTTACAGTGCAATCCTATGCATGATTACTCAGACGTAATACCTCCTGTGTTAATTGGTGCTTATTTCTAGGAAAATGTGCAGAGGACTATAGCTTTTAGCCAATCAGATTTAGGGCAAAATCCAGAGCAGTTATGGGTCCATGCAGTTATATCACCCTCTACTGTTATGGAAAGTCACCTTAACTGCTCAAGAGCAAAGGGCTTAATTTGACTTTAGGATATGGGCCTTAACTAATTAAAACAGGGTTCTCATAACATTTAGGTGAAAGGGCCTCATTAAATATCTGACACAGTATTGCAAGCTGAAAAAATATAAATATAAAATTTAAATAAATACATTGGATCTCAGATGAATGAATGTTTTTGCATTTTCTCCAAGCAGACTACACACTCCAGAAATTAAAAAAAAATTGCTTTAATGGATTCCTATTCCCCTACTTCCATGCAGCTTCCTTAAATGTGCAAGAGTAAATATGTCAGAATCAGCACATCATAGGAAACATTCAGAATGTGTTCAGAGGCTGGGGGATGCCTCCCTGACCCTCCAAAAGTCTTCAAGGTTTCCCCTCACTGTCCACTACACCAGAAGTTCTCAAACCTTTTAGTACTGGGATACTCTTTTTACAATGATAATTTGCCTAGGACCGACTGGAACTGATATCCTTCATCTGAAATTGATATCATGGCTGTTAAATCATTATGATGCCAGAGCCACTACCTTCCTGATAACACAGGAAAAAACTGGGATTCTTCTCAGCCACTTTCCAATAACAAAGTCAATTTGTAAATCTGAAAGGGGAAAACTTACTTGCAACACAAGAAGAGCCCCCCTGGATCCAACGTGGTTTGCCTCTTATATCTATGGGGTGGGGTACTGGGATATCAGCTATCAAAGATAAACTATCTTTGATAGTTAGATAACCAACATGCCAACTGACCCTACAATCCAGAATAACTATGGGAGCACGTAAGAGACATTACGTGCACCCGTAGTTAAGGCACAACCTAGTGAAAGCCTATGGGAAATTCATATTGCATTCCAGAGCAAATTGTTCTTACTCCGGAGCAAGGACTCTCCATAGTTACTCTGGATTGCGCCCTAAATAACCAGCATGCTGACTGGTTTAAGTGAAGTACTGTATTTAATAAAAACACTTACGTTTTTCAGCCATATTCAGTCACTAAAATCAGGGTGTACATTAGATTCTATAGTTAGATTTGAGTAAATATGGTATTTTAATTATAAGTATAGTATACACATTAGATTTGATGGCACATTATATTCTAGTAAATACAGTAATTCCAATAGATTGAATGGAAATTTCAGCAGATGTGTTACTCTCATAATCAAAATCATTGGCGCTTAGGTATACAAGTTGAGCCTGCTTCAGATAGATTTGACTCAACCAGAACCCTCCAGATGCCACTGGAGCTTTGTTGCAACTGCCTCTTGAGGCTCTTCTGGAGCCAGTGGAGGTTGTGGGTGGCCTATATGGTCCTCAGAATGGTCTCCAGAAATCCTAAAAGGGCACTTCCAGTATTTGTCTGAAAACTGGAAGTTCCCTTCTATCCTAGTTCCCAGGGAGGCTGCGTACTGAAATTTCTTTGATTTTATGTAGAAATTGTAGAAATTGGTATCTGCAAGTGTTCCAAGAGATAACAAGGGTCCACCTGCACTTAAAGATTGCTGGATTATGTACACTTGTAATGCACAATGGTGTTTTCCATGGTGTTTCTTGCTTAAAAACATGGAAAGCAATCGCTACATCTTGACAAATGGGCTAATTGATGCAATTCTCCAATGTGCAATTCCACTTTACATTAAAGCAGGTCATCTGTCCCATTATTTTTGACCTTCTTTCTCAACATCCCTGTTTCTAATTCCAATAATTTTTCTTTTGTCCTTTAGTGCAGTCTTCACAAGATTGTTCCTCCATTAATAACAACTTGGTGGAAAATGTACTTGTTACAACTGCCCGTCTTTCCCGTGCTTAGAGGGTTTGGCTACTGAATATGCAGTTAAAAAGAGGGTAAAGACTCACTTATGTCAAGTCAATTCAAGAGTGCTCCCCCCATCACCTCCTTATCTCTGGCATGACTTCAACTGCTCTTGCCCCTAGCAAAAGTCAGCTTGTCCAATTGGGCTTTCAGATTTATCAGTTAAACCTCCTTTTCAAGATGTCCACAAGTTATCTGGATTGAATTAATTACTCACAAGTATAGATCTTAGCTTTATCTACATTCAGAACAGACTGAGACTGAAGTGGCATCTTTCCATTCTCACCACTCATTTTCACAAAAAAAGAAAGAACTGTCTCCTTTTCCTTTTTCACTTCCTAAAATGCAATTTCCTTGAGTATAAAAATTTCAATTCTTTTGAAACTTGGTATTTAGGTTTAGTTTTTTTATAACACACAAATATCAGAGGATAAATTTTAAGAAAAATGGTAAAGGAAAAAAAGTGGGAAAAATCTAAGAAACTAAGAGCACAATCCTAACCATGTCTACTCAAAAGTAAGCCCCATTGGGTTTAATAGGTCTTACTCCCATGAAAGTGTCTTTAGGATTGCAGCCTAAATTAATCAGAGGGATGTCTCCTTAATGATCATCAATATTTATTTATGATCCTTTACCTCTAAATGTAAATTAAAAACCTGATCTATAGTATTTCAAACAGGCTTATGCAAAATCATAGGGATGGTCCAGTTTTTTTCAATCCAGATTATATTTTAATGGAATGAGTGAATTCAAGAAAAAAAAAACTACAGTAAAAGTTCTCTTGGTAGATAGGTAATTTCATCTTTATATATGCAATTTATCTAGGAAAAATCCTGGGAAATTACCGTATTTTACAAAAGGGCTTTTCTGCATGAGTTAACATGCATTTGTAAACAACCTATTTTGATATTCTGGTTCTGTTGGCTGTCCTATAATAGGCCTTTGGAGATTTGGTGACTGCAGGCACCAACTTTGTATTACAGACCATTAAGAACTGTAATAATTTATCATCTGTAGGGAACCGTTCCCCTGAAATGATATTTTTTTGTGCCACAAGCTGCCCGAAAGTGGCTTGAATGTAAGAACAACATTATGGCATTTCACACTTTATCAGCTAAATGCTGAAATTCCCCAGTGGAACCATGACACACAAAATGCTGCTTTTTCCTTACTGTATAATCAAACTTCCTCTGTAGTTAGTTTGCTTATTTTTCAGTGCCTGCACATACTCAATGGCCAAAATATAGAAAAATAAAAAAACAAAATTTTTCTGATCATTTAGGAGTTTGGAGAAACAAACAACATCAATAAAACAAATTTTTGCTTGAATTCAAATTGCTAGGCCCTGACAATTTTTCAGGTTTCTCATACTATTGAGGGCCAGCTGTACCATGAGGCTGATGAAAGCAGACTGCTTAAGGCAGCAGATTATGAACCAGTTCCTTGGGGTGGTACAGCTGCATAACCAGGAATAGCAATCCCCATCCAAAATATCCATCATTATCACATTGTTCTCCTATTTCTTTTCAGAAAAGGAGCCCAATTTTAAAAAGAAAAATTGGTTCTATCAGTAATATGTCATCGGCCTGAGCAGGTACTACTTGTTTAAAGAAATAACAGCTCAGTCTTCACTTCCACCCTCTGATGCATCAGCAGGAAAATGGTGATTGCTGCATCCTATGGCAGGGGAGCAGTTGTGGAAGTCTCTATGTAAGGGAACAGTTACTCCCATTTCCCAGGGAGCAGCCTTCCTTCACAATGTGGAGGATCCTTGAGATGTGTACTTGCTAAATAGCTGGCAGAGATCCATGTGGATCCAGGCCATAGACCATGCCATCAAGTGGCATGAGAAGTGTTGACATAGGTGGAAAGGTTCAGGATTTCCCACTTTTGCTTCCAGGAACATGCTAAGTGGTGCACTGCTGGAGTGCCTGTTATAACTGGCAACAACTGGTTATGGCAGTCAGTGCTGGAGAAGGAGGTCTGCTGGGAGTGAATTGTGCGCATAAGATTGGGCCATAAGCTCAATTGCCATGACTTAAGTAGAATGCCACTGAATTTCCAAATATTTTTCAGAAGGGAACAAAAGTAAGGAAATAATATAACACCATCTACATGTTGGAGACATTTTTCTTAATCATTACACCTTCCTCCCTTTGGATAAAAGAATTATAATATTAAAGATCAGAAATAAGATTCTGCCTTGATGCTTAATTTCATACCTATTTCTCTTTCTTCAGTCTTAATTTTTTTCTTGGAACTGAATACATTTTGTTCATATTGTGCTTTCAGATTTTCTGAAATTGCCAAGAGAATGAATTAATTCTATGCAGTATTCTGTTTTCTTTTTACCCATTTTACAGAGTAATCAGTTATTAATGAAATTTATTTCCATATAATTTATTTCTTTTTTTTCCAAATTGCCTTGAAAAAGATTTTAAAACAAAGGAAGAAGAAAGACAAATGGCTCTATTCACATACCAGTTGTCGAAGAGAATACTGAATAGACTTGGTCTTTTATTTTCATGATGAAAATTATATTAATAAATTAATAGCCAACTTTATGATCCAATGGAAAGTGTGATCTGTGCATGCATCTCTGTGTTTGAAACTTAAATTACTTTGGTTGTGGGAAATAAAATAAAGTGGATACCCTTTTAAATGAATTCAATACATTATGGCTGTCATAGATCAAAGTAAGCATAAGAATATGGCTGGTAAGGTTTCGTCTTATCCACTCTTGAGTCCCACTGACTATAATGGGACTTATTTCTGAGTAGATGGGCTCTACTGGGCTCTTAGACTGGGCTCTAAGGCTGCAATCCTAAAGACACTTTCCTGGGAGTAAGCCCCATTTAACACAATGGGGCTTACTTCTGAGTAGACATGGTTAGGTTGCTGCAATAAGTCCATATTATAAAGGATACAAAGTTTGTGTCAGGAAGCCCAAACCTACCTAAATTCTACCTTCTGATGATTCAGCCATGCCCCTAGAGCATGTGTTGTATCCAGGATGACCAGATGCTTGAACCTAGAAAGGTTCTTGGATTCCTCTCAGCCTGGAATCTCTTACAGACAATGGCATTTCACCCCTTTCCAACTGGAATTTTCAAAAACCAGTTCTTAATGACTCTCTCCATCATGGAAGGAATACACACCCTAAATTTCACACTTCGAGGCCCAGCGGTTTTGACAGGGTGTTGGTGAGTGAGTGAGTGACTTTTCAATTATATATATATATATAGATGCATGATATGCAAATGGCCTCCTCCCGAAAGCGATGCAATGGGGCTATCATTTGAAAGCAATCGGGAAAAAGAACATGACTTTCAACAACCATTTGCAGTCTAGGCTGTCATCTGGAAAACAGGGAAAGAAAGAAAATTGAACCAGAATGACAGCATTTTCTTTTGTAAAATGCATCTAAAGAATATTACTTCTCTTATGATTTAACTATCTTCAGCATTTCCTTTGTGCAACTTCTTATTGTCAGGTTTATTTTGCTGCTCATGCTAATTTTATAACTGAGCCATCTTGGTCTATATTTTAAATCAATCCCAATGTCATTTGCAAACTGGTTTGATTGCAAAACCATCTAGAAATTTAAATCATTTAGTGTACGCACAGGTTGAGTTACTGGCCCACTCATCGGTGCTGCCAGAGCAAATGCACACAGGGACTTTATGCTGCTTTGATGTACTTAAGGAAATCCCATCAACATTTACGATACTTTCTGTGTACCTCAGCAACCGACCCGGCTTTGTAGGATAGAGCAATTATTCCAACCAAATCCAGTGCATTTGCAACATTCCAACAAATCTATGGTATACGATTGCTTCAAAAATATGCTGCCATGGCATTTTTAAATATTAGTATGTTATTAAGGAGTCAACAACTCTCTTTGACAGAACATTAGCACTGCTAGATATTGCATTAACATTTGCAGAGTTCTGCACATGGAAGCATTAAAATGCCAGAACTGTTTCAGATGCACATGCATAAAATTTTTGAACCTCCATCTTTTATGTATTCACAAGGTATGATGTAAAGAGTACTATTTCTGAAGCAACCACCTGGCCAGTTCTATGCAGGGGGAAGCATTTCATACAGTCTGGGGTGGAATCACATGGGAACAGTGAATATATGCTCCAGTGGTAAATAGTAGTACACAGAACAGCATAAAAGGTTTGTTAAGCTCCTAAAGTTGTTTGTGTGTGTAACCATTCCCAGCTATCTTGTTCATCAACATCTCCAGGCTTCTCCATTGATTGCAGCTACCTTTCACTGATATAGGGTGCAATCCAGAAAGTGTCTTGGACCAGCACAAATCCCTTTGCCCACTAGTGTCACAAAAGTGCTGTAAAGCACTTTTGCATTGACTACCAGTGCTCTGCTTGAGCTCTCTGCAGCAGCCAAGCCAGGCCAGTGCACGGATCTGATGGAGCTTGAGGTGGACAAGAAGGAAACATTTTGGAGTGGGCAAGGAAGGGAGGCAAGCAGGATTGTGGGAGGGCAACTGGTGAGTGTTTAGTGGCCAAGATCTGACACGCCATATACTATTGCTTATACTGGACAGCTTGGGAGTAGCTCTGGACTTCTTAGATCTGCACCACCTCCTTCCCCACTTCTTATGCCTGTATCATTTTAGGGTGCATGTGCGGAAATCCACTTTGAAGTGTAGATTTTTTTTTTAAAACCACCAAAGCCCTCACTGCACATCCAAAACAAGCAAGTCAGGGAGAATGGTTCTAGTTTACCCTATTGCCCAACATGTACATATGCATGAAGCTTTTCAAATAGGATAACTTTTAAACATACAATTCCACATTTAAAATAGGTTTTGCTAGGTTTGGATTTTTCTGGATTTTTCCTCTTTTTGAGTCTTCTGTCTGGGTGATCTCCAAAATAGCTTCAATTTTGGGCAGCAAACTTTTCCCCTTACCCAGGAAGAGCCATTATAGAATCAATGGGACTACTCAGTTCTGCTCCATCCCAATCAGTGGTACAAATCCAAGCAGCCCAGGTCTACCCCAGGCTGTCTAGGAACAGGGTTAGTATCTGGAACAATTGTCATATCCTGGCCTCATATCCTGCTCCCTGCCCACCTTACTCCAATCCAGAACATATCCTTCTTCCTCCTCCATCTCCCCCCTGTGTTCCAGCATAAGTTAGGATTGATTGATGGTTCATTCCCAGATCATTATACTAAACCATTTTGTATTGCTTTTATATCTTTTATATTGTCTTTTTGTATTGCCTTTGTATTGGCTATCTGGATACAAGGCATAGCTCTGACATAAAGCAGTCTGGTATTTGCAAGAGCAGAGTGAAGGTTCTAGTTGTATTCACTGGACAAAATCTCACTCTGATTTTCAAGTGAAGAGAATGAAAACAAGGAAGTGGCTGACAGCAAAGCTCATGCTGGAGGGTATTTAGAAGAAAATCCATCATCTGTAAGCTGGAGTGATAAAAGCCATTAGCTGTAAGGGATGTACTCCTTGTCAATTTTCCAAAAGAGAAAATGTGGTGGCTGAAAAAGATAAACTGTGACTGTCAAGTAAAGAAGACACTCTTATCACTGACAAGATTAATCACTGAAGAATAGTATGGTTGTGGCTTACGCGATCACTAGGTACTGTTGTCGAACAACAGGTTGAAGAACAATCCACATTCTCTTGGACATTAGCAAGAACATATTACAGATTTCATGCATTGAGAGTTTTGTATTATAACAACTTTAGTCTCCAATATTTTAAATGCTGACATATATTAATCTGTGCAGTTGCCTGTTTCAGATGTGTTGACCATTTCCATCATCATCATCAGTGATAATTTATTTGCCTAAAATCAAGGAAACTTATATTTGAAGGAAGACATTTTCCCTCATGAAAGGAAACACTCGATTACAATTCACAGTTCAACAGAGTCTCAGCGACTTGGAATGGCAACTAAATCCAGAAGTATTCTTGGAGATCACCAGACATCTAGGGATGCTTGTCATGGACCTGTTCACCACCAATCTGAACAATCAGCTTCCCAGGTTCCTCTCAAGAACTTTCCTTTTGAGGGGGTGGATGCACTTCAGGCTCCTTGGCCTAGGGGCCAGCTGTATGCCTTTCCTCCACTCCAACTTATAGTATCCTCGTTAAAAAGTATGTGCATTCTCAGGGCCAAGATCATTTTGGTAGCTCCTTGCTGGCCAAGACACCCTTGGTTCGCAGACATCCATCAGTTACAAGGGGGAAGGTCATGGTCCCTCCCCTCCTGGCCACACCTACTCAGACAGGGTCCTCTTCTCCATCCCTGAACAGACATGTTTCATCTGACAGCATGGACTTTGAGTGAGAGTTCTTAGCTAAGAAGGGCTACTCAGACAAGGTAGTAAAGACCATAGTAGTAAAGCAGAATTCTTACCATGAATCTCCTCTTCTAACAAGGAGGGAAGGATGGCACTCAAACCACCACGTTGGATCAAACTGAGTGGCATATATTGTTGTTCAGTCTATGGATCGGGGAAGGGGGACAAACTGGTCTGATCTTCTGTTCCTTCTGTTTTTTAGCATGAGAACCTCTTCTGGTTGTTTCTGCTATCTAATCTTCCAATTTCCAATTTCCAAGAACCTTTATTGGCATATATATCTAATCTTCTTTTCTGAGGATTTGCTAGCCTATCTTTACAGTTTTCTGAATGGAGGGAATCCTGCTTCTGGCTTGTTATACAGACTGGGACTCGGGGGCGTCCTCCCCAAAAGAAGTGAAGTCCGGCCTGCCTCCTGGATGGGGAGGGGCAACCCATGCTGTGACAAGTGCCATCCTTCCCTCCTCATTAGAAGAGGAGATTCATTGTAAGAATTCTGCTTTTCTGGGTGGACAGTGGACAGAATGGGGAAGGGAGAGACCTGGGATGGAATCAGAAGGGTGCTCATCTGCCACATTTTATCTCCCTTGTCAGGCTTCTCCACTGTGCCAGAGAGATAGGTGGTGCTATCTCATGTTGTCATTGTTTAGTCATTGTCATGTCTGACTTTGTGACCCCATGGACTGTAGCAAGCTGGACCACCCTATCCTCCCTAGCTTCCAAAGTCAGTCCAAATTCATGTTCATTGCCTCGGTGACTCTATCTTACCACCTCATCCTCCACTGTCCCCTTCTCCTTTTGCCTTCATTTTTTCCCGGCATGAGGGTCTTTTTCTAAGAGTCCTCCTTTCTCATGATGTGGCCAAAATATTTGAGCTTCATCATCAGTATCTGTCCTTCCAGTGAACCTCTTCAGGGTTGATTTCCTGGATGATTGACTGATTTGATCTCTTTACAGACCAAGGGACTCTGAAGAGTCTTCTCCACCACCATCATTCAAAGGCATCTATCCTTTGGCGGTCAGCCTTCTTTATGGTCCAGTTCTCACAGCAGTACTTTACTATAGGGAAAACTGTAGTTTTAACTAAGGTCTTTGTCAGCAACGTGATGTCTCAACTTTTAATTAAGTTGTCTAGCCCTGCCATAGCTTTTCTCCCCAGAAGCAGGTGTCTTTTAATTTCATGGCTGCAGTTGCCATCTACAGAAATCTTAGATCCCATAAAATAAAATCTGTCATGACTTCCATTTCTTCCCCTTTGCTATGAATTTATGGGACCAGAAGCCATAAACTTGGTGCTGTCTCATGAACACCAGTAAGCGGCTTGGGTTGTAAGGGATGTCCTCCCCCCCCCACCCCCAACGAATCCTCCACTGGTTGTTTGCACAAGATAGCATTAGACTGTTACTGTCTACCTTACGTTTCTAAAACCATAGAAGACAACATAATCCTATTTATGTATACTCAGGTATTTTGGGGGGCTTTCTCCTTGAAAGTGTAGATAGAAAGTGTAGGAGCTTTATTTTCCCCATTTTCATTTCTGGTTCTGAGGGAGCTTGAACTAACTTCTAACTTGGATGGATCTGAACTCTGAAGTCCACTTATGGGACCTGAACTCTCCTTTCAAGGATATCACTTGGAATCTGTAATTCTCTTGCAATTTTGTTGCTGAATGTCTCACTGGCTTAGGGCCTTATTACAAACATGCCTTTATGAAATCAATGTGCTCTTGTTCTCTGGCATTCTTGGTGTTGAAAGATAGTAAATAATTTTGGTTGTTAGCTAAACCCTTTCCAGGGGTCAGGTCTGATTTATCTGGAACAGGTGCACACAGGAATTCAGAAGAATGTATGCTCACCTGCTTCGTAATCACTTGAAAGTTCAGCTTTGCTAGCTGGGGGACCTTTTTACTGCATGGCTTTTCCTGATCAATAGGCTGACTTTCTACTAGTTAAGGAGTCTCTTGCCCAGTGGCAAACCTGCATGCAATTTATGTTCAGTTTTCAGTGGCACGCATTTCCTGTGCAGGTGAAATTGGAAACAATATATTTCCAGGCTTTGTTGAGTTACTCTTTAACCCACAAGCTTTTAATGTGCTGTGACAAAGATTCCAGAAGTCTAATCCTTCTAACCAAGCTATGCCACCCTGGGAGAGTGAGTGTTGCACAAACATCTGCTTATTTCATGGAACAACACAGCTGAAAAAAACACCCATCAGGTCAGATTTCAGAGGTGAACAGCCAAAAAAAGCTGGCAAACACAGGACAGAACAAAATGCTGAGGCTTAAATGGTGCCATGAGGATCTCCCCTTTCAACACACCTGTTGGGCAAGTCAGAAGAAAGGCAATCAAAGAAAATAGGCACTGAGAAAACAGTTGTTTCTTCTAGGGAACATTCATCTCTCTCAAACAGCTGCCAACCTGACAGTATGAAGTGGCAGCAAAAGGGATGTGTGTATGCAGTGACTCTATATACATAGCATGATCAAGAAATGGGAGTCATGGGGTCAAATGATGTGCTGCCCATCTCTCCCTACATAAAGAATTACTCCAAATGCCCTACCAAGAGAAGGGATTTGGGGATTTCACTCTCTTTACAGAATACTTCCTATGTGGGACATTGAATGAAAGCATGATGGTCACAGTGCCAGGTTGCTATCTTGGGGAAAAGACCATGGTGCATCAGGCCACCACTGTTGACTGTTCATGAGCCTAAACAGATGGATCTTTGATGGGGTGTTGGCTCTCAACCTGTGCCTGACCTGCCTGATCCCTGAAGCCACCATTGATGATAATATGTGTAAGTCATTACAACTGCATAATGTAGTGACATGAGCTTCCACCACCTCATAAAATGGAGGATGTGCAATCATATTTGCATTAAAGCCTTTCCTGTGGATTATGAATTGCCACAAATGGTCTCAAGCAAATCGTTGGAATGGAGGTAGCAAATTGCTGTACCTTCATGAAGGTGCTCCCAGAGGCACTGCCATACTTTTACTTGGCCTGTTCCCATTTTCTTTACAGAAGCCTGATATACAAAACTGAGTGATGGGCACATAAAATGAAAAGTTTTCCCTAATTAAAATGTATGTGTTGAGATCCCTTTAAGGGCACAGTAGCAAGACAAAGGGAGGGGGAAAGCAGTGTTTCCTCACCTTTCTGCTTCTTATGCATATGCAGCAATGCTCCAGAAATCAATCTGTTCCAGATCAAAAGTTGAGATTATCCATTTAATGAACAGAAATGAAGCATTGATTTTATGCAGATTTTACAGATACAGATTTTACACTATGATTGCACAGGGACAAACAAAACTGCATATTCTTGGAATGGACTGTACCAAAGACAAGAAGCAAATTGGATTGAGAAAGTGTGTTATTGGAATGATCCATTCATTTCCATTAATTCAAGGTCTGGAAATAAACAATTACACAGTGAAAATATTTTATCACTTGATTTCTTAGGAATGTAGCCATTGAGGATTTTCATGCATCAAATCCCTTTTCAAGTTCTGCTTATACTATTCCCCTTCATCCAATTCTATGGCACAGGCTCACAGTCTTGAATCTTTGATAAGCAGAGCATTAAAAATCCTCATTTATAATGGAGCGGGCACTATACTCTTCTTCCGTGAAACCTGTTTATACATGTATTAGATAACAAATAAAGGTTTATTGTAATTAATTATCTGGTTTCACTTCAGTTTGCTTTCACTTGAAGAAAACTTCATGCTGTTTTATTGTAGTTAATAAAATCTAATCCATTAGGCAATGAGTTGGAATCTTAACATAATATAGACTAAATCTGGGCCCCCTTAGATTCCAAAAGCAATTTATATGTAGATGATGCCCATTTTACATCTCTTTTAGTATAATTTAGTTTGCATTTTCAGAAAGTACAAATGAACGCTTCTTAGAAGGCAAGGAACAAGTTCATACGCCTTTTTCTCGAACAGTATCTTCTAAAAGGTACTTTGAAGCTCTTTGGGTAGAAGTATTATTTAAGGTTGGAAATAATTTAATAGGACACAGTGTACACACACTCAGAGAGAGACACAAAGTTGGAAAAGGACAGCTAGAGGATTTGATCTAAAATTTATCCAGGGGAATAGCTGGTTAACTTCATTATGATATCATGTTTCAGTAGAATAGCCAAGATCTGAACCTCTAAGGATTCCCACTAACCATCATTGAATTAAATGCACAGTTTGACAAAATATACTATTTCCTGTTTTGCAATGTGAACGTGTTTGGGGAGAGCATCCCGCCCTATTTGTTGCCCTCTTTGAGGAAGGCAACAGAAGTCAAGGAGATTGAGGCAACCCAACCGTGTACAAGTAGGAGTGAACTCTATTGAACTCAATGGGATTTCATACATTTAGAGAAAAGTACATTTCCCTATTGTATACAGAAGATATACAGGCGATAGAGGCACTGGATTGTAGCTGTGAACATCCTGTTTAACTCATCACATGAACTCTCTTCAGATGTTCTTTCATGCAACAATAAAAACTTGATGCAAATCTCATCCCTACAATACCCCCACTTGCAAGCATGTGTTTGCAGACAACAGCAGAATATGGGGAGAGTTTCTCTCCCATGATTAGAATCCTGGATCATTTCTGGGTTACAAACATAGGCAAAAACTCACTTTGCATATCATAGTCATCTCTGCAGACAGTGGTGTGAAATTAGGGACAGTATGTGAATTATGGGCTGTAGAAAGACATAAGCAGAGCATTCCCAAAGAAAGCTCTTTGGCATTTCATCTGAAGCTAGCTTTAGAAAATATGTACAGGACTGTCCTGTACATTGCTCTTTATTGTGCTGACACCAAGAAGAAAGTACTGTACTGGATAATTCAACAAGAAACACTTTGCAAAAACATACATTTACCCAATTGTATACAGCTTCCCACATTTGAGGCCTAATCTATTTCAACTTTCCTGTGCTGATGCAGTTGCAATAAAAGATGTGATGTCCTGAAGTATAACATCACATCTTCCCTTATCTTGAAGAGGTTTTGGTGAAGGCCCATCCTTCACATGCACAGTCTTCTCATTTTTAAAAAGGCAGCCACAGCTTTGTGAAAGCACCTTTCCATCCAAAGCACCTTCCCACCCCAAGCACCTTCCCACCCTCACCAGAAGACCAGGCCTACCCTGACCCAACCACAGCCAACGTAAGCCCCCCACCAACTCTACCCAGAAGTAAGCCCCATTGTGTTCAATGGGGCTTACTCCCAGGAAGGTGTCTTTGATTGCAGCCTCCTAACCATGTCTACCATGTAAGCCAAATGGAAGACAAGGAAGATTTTTCCAGGACACGGCTAAAATACAGGGCATGTCCTGGAAAAATGGGACACAATTTCACCCTGGGTTACCAAAGTGTCCACTGCATGCTATAGTGAGTGGGAGTGATTGGAAGGCCAGCCAAAGGTAAGTAAACAACCTTCTGGCTGCCTCTGGGTCTCCTCGGATCCACAATGGTTATTTTTCTGATGTGTATCTGAAGGGACAGGGACATTGTCACAGTGCTTAGTTCTGTGGTGTCTGTGTAACAGCCACGATCAGGCTGTATCATACCATTCCTTGGAAATTTGACTGCCATGGAATTGTATAGCAACTCCAGCTTGATTTCTGCCTATGCTATTTACAAGTCCAAACAGAAAACTTGCTTTAAAAGTTTTCTGGGATAAAACGGGTATATGGGGAAAATTGCTTAATAGCAGCACTAAGTTCTGCAGAGAGGCTTTTCAAAAGACGTGACAATGGAAGCAGTACTCATAAACTGCTTAAATTCTTTGTTCTCTACTTTAGTTCTACTTAGGGCATTTGCTCTTCATTTTATTCTTTGATCTCCCCAGGGAAGCATTCAGCTAACTGGCTTTGAATGAGTTTCTTTCTTTTGCTTGTTTTGTATGGAAACTATCTGGACCATAGCCAATCAGAACTAATGCTTCAACAGAAAAGAACAGCTACCGGAGTATACATTTCAGAATGAAATTAAAACTTCTTTTTTAAAGTAATGAAAAGTTTAAAAAGGTGCTTGACAGACCCCAAAAAGAGAAGAATCCATCTATAATGGACAAGCAACATAGCTATGGAGAGCATTCTATAAAAATATACCACACACTTTTTTACTTCCTCTAATCCCTTGAAATGTTCTTGGAAGAATATTGCAATATACCTTCCAGCAGCATCCCAGGTACAATACACAGAACTCTGGAAAATATAGTTTTCAGGGCAACAAATCTTCAAACTGACTTGCTCTGACTTTCTCTCAATTAGCCTGCCCACTCTCTATACTTTCCTTACCCTTCTCCTAGTGGGGTTATATTGGCATCTGGTCTACACCAGGGGTGGGAATCAAATAAATTAACAACAGGTTCTATTTCCTAATAACCTAAATTAGCAACAGGTTCTATGTCCCATTAGTAACTGGTTCTCAGAACCAGGCGCTCATTAGCAAAGGGTTCTATAGAACCTGTGAGAACCCTCTGAAGCCCACCACTGGACAACACCCTTTTGTTAGGAGCAACGTTCAGCAACCACTGGTGGAGGCACTTCCTTTTTCAACAGGGCTGTCTTGGTTGCTGGAATACCTTGTGTTTTGCTAATAATTTACTGATATGGATTTGGGCTGTCTTATCCAAACACAAGCTGAAATTGTGCCCCACTTAAATCACTGGGGCTCAATTCCAAATATAGACTGAGTAGTCTGAGTAGTCTGTTCCTCAGCATGTTAACATGTTGCAAAGAAGCATGATGTGGCATCAAAAATATAACAGAAACTTGTTCCGGACTCTTTCAAAAGTGTGCTGTATTCTAAATCAGTCTGGCATCATTCTTCATTCTCTGTTGTTTTAACCCCCATCCCTAAAAATTAATTGTATTTTTACCACTGGTTATTGTCTTTATCCTCTGAGATCTCTCTGTGGACTTGAGATATAAATATTTCATTTTCAGTTGCTTCCTTTGAGTTAATGTGCTTGACAGAAAGACATTTGCTGTGGACAGCTGGATAGAAAACATTGCCAGTTCTGCACTTTTTTCCCTGATTCCTCATCTCTGGCTTTGCATTTGCCCTTTACTCTTGGCTGGAGCGTAAGTGACTGAGGTTCTGGGGCAATTGCAGTATCATATTTGATGAATAGATGTACATTTTAGCTAATAATCTCTTAAAATGCCTACCAACCTGGATTTAAGACACTCCAATTATTTAATCTACACAAAACAATATTTCCCATAACACAGGGATACATTGCCAGGAAGGTGAGAGCTATATGAAACAATACTGCAGAAGACCTTGTTAAAGGTAAGGCAGGAAAGTGGCACTATTTGGCTACATACATGCCTGTCCCAGAATGCAACACTCACATGGGCTACAATAAATGTCAATCACTCCACGACAAGAAGGATTCATTGTACCAAACCAATGCTAAGGAAGAGATTGCTGTAAAAACAAATACTCCACGTCTCTGTGATGCAGAGACAACAGACCCTACAATCCAGAGTAACTACGGGAGCACGCAAGAGACATTACGTGTACCTGTAGTTACTGCACCACCTAGTGAAAACCTATGGGAAATTCATATTGAAATCCAGAGCAAATTGTTCTTACACCGGAGCAAGGACTCCCCATAGTTACTCTGGATTTCACCCATAGACAGCCTACTATACTGACTACGAAACAATTTATTTCCTTATCTTTGCCTGAATGTTTTAAAAAGGGGGAAATTCTTAGGGATCCCATACACAGTTAAAAATGTAACACAAAATGAATCTCCAATCCATGCTATTATTTCTCCATGTTTTACTTCAAAGGGCACCAAAGACAGAGAATAAGGTAAGACTTTTCCAGCAGTAAGTTCCTAATGAATATTTTAATTAACCGTAATTAAAAATAATGCAATTCAATTAAATGTAATTAAATTAAAAGCCTCTGTTACTCCTTAGAATATGTAATCAGGACAATTCTTGTAAACAAGGTTTTTGTTTCTACAGAGAAAACAAGATACTATAAAGAAAGGTCTTTTTTCTTTCCAATCTCTGGGAACATTATTAGAGGACAAGAGGGAAACAAAACATCTAATTTAGTATTATTGGAACCAAGTATCTGAAAACAAGGGAGAAGGATATCCAAAATCAAGAAGATAATGAAAAACTTAAAACAAAGGAAAAAAATTTAAAATGTTTTTAAGCTACTAAGGCTGCAATCCTAACCACACTTTCTTGGAAGTAAGTACTATTAAACACAATGGGACTTGCCTCTGAATGGGCATGCGCTGTTACACTCAAGTGAGAAGAATGATTTAAGCTTGGATCATAACTAACTACAGTTACTACCACATAATGTAGTTAACATATTTTGAAAATATGATCAAGGAGCAAGGAATTGAAGATCTCTATGAACTGTGCTGATCTCTAAAACAACATCAATGAACTGTGGATGCACCTACTTCTCACCAGCAGCCCAGCATCTTCCCAGTTTCACCTCAAGGTATAGCCCAATCAGATCCACAATCACATAATGGCTAGTCACCAAAGGTGGGAACTAAAAGATTATTTATTGCTTGGTGCCTCTTTGCTCTTGAACCTGGATTCAAGATGCCTATGATCTTGCTCATTCTTTCTCAAATTGGGATGTTTACCTTCCAGTGACTGCAGTTCTGTAGTCTAGGACCATTAGCTTCAGTTACACAAAAGATGTCCTACTTAAAAAATTTAATTTCATCCTTTCTAACAGTCCTTACATCTAAAGCTGCTTCCCAAAACACTTTCATGATGGTACCTTTTCAAATCACATTTTCAAATTTTTCAAATACCTCCTGAAAATTTCCCTTTTCCACAAAGTTTTCAGCACAGTTCAAATGTAGAAAAGCCTATTAAGTCCTTTAATACTAACTCCCACCCCAACCAGAATCAGCCCATCTGCAAGTGGAGCGCTTCTCTAGTGACCAGTAGTGGATTGGGTCGTACTCTCCCTGTTACATTATGCCTAATGCTTATGTTAATAGCTTTGCACTGCCAGAAAATATGTTTTGCCATTTATGCAAGCACTTAAATCTGATCTGAGTAATTTTCATAGCAGGGGTTGACATCTTAAGTTATAATCTAAATTTGTTTATCTGGTTCACATTTTTCTCCACTATGGTGCTGTTGTATCCAATTTAGATATTTTGTTTTATCTGTTGCTTTCATGTTTTTACAGAGAAAACCTGTGTATATTTTCTAAGGCATTAGACCCACAGTGTTCAGTGTTGTTCACTGTCTAGCAGGTTCAGAATAATGTTAATGCATTTGTAATATTACCGTATTTGATTTTATTTGATTATTGCTATTATTTTATTCTTCTTATAAACATGCCTTGATTCTATTTAGCAGAGCTGGGGAGTAAAAAATAAAGCTAAGCTAAGAGTCTATTTTGATGTAAGCTCTACTTGTTTCAATAAGGTTTTTTCCCAGGTAAGGCTTGAAGCCCGTAATTGAACTGAACATATTTCCCTTATCTCGTTTTTTCCCTTTCTTTCCTCCTATGTGCCAAATTTTAAGCTGTATGCACTCTGGGGGCATGGACTTCCAGTTGTTTCACAAAGATTACCCCACATGTTAATGGTTTATCCCATATCCACAGGGGTTTTGTTTCCTTTCTTGTTCCTGTACCTGAACCCTCCAGAGGCAGACAAAATCTTCAGGGGACACATTCAAGGAATGCAAATGGGGATAGTACAGAGACCCACTGATCTGATGTATGGATGATTGAATCTGCAGTTACAGGATCCGTGGATATGCCCCACCCCTATAAATACATTTTAACCCTGTTCATTAGGATAAAAAATTGCACAGGCATAAGTTATTTCACTTATGGTTATCCTTTTTAGGTGCTAGGCATTGCCACATATGCAATTAGTAGTTCATCTTAATAAATCCTACAGAAAACCCCAGCTTTCATCAAGGGAGCAGAATAAATTTTGCCTATCAAGTTAGTTTAATCTTTATTTTGATCTCCTTGATCTATACTATAGATGACTTTTGAATATACCAATTAACAAGCAGTTGCAGTGCAGTAACAAGCTGTTGCTTATTCTACGAACGTAGGAGTAAATTAATTTCAATTATTGTCAACACCTTCACTCTCTGGATGCAAAGACATGTCAATAGGTTTCAAGTGTATACTTCAATTCAGTGTTGATTAAAACAGGTTTGCATGATATAGGATGAACTAGATAATGAAGTCACAGGGGAGAGGGGACTGTTTATTTCAGTGAGGGTGACACAATTTGACCCTATGTCTGCTGATGTGGAGACATGTAGCATATCCCCATTGCAGAGAAGATATTTATGGTACTTGGCATGGAAAATGAAATCAAACAAAGGAAACTAATTCCGGAAACAAATTCCTTTGTAAATAAAATGTCATTCTGTATTCTTCTATACCAGTGGTTTCCAAACTTGTAGAGGCCGCACAGGCTGCGGCCTGATTATAAATGTTAAGGGGTGTGACTATAATGGTGATTGGCCTTGCTCTGCCGTCAAAAGTGGCAACATGTTCAACCACAAAAGTGGCAACATGTTCAATAAGCACATAGTTTATTCTGTCCATTCACTTTCACAACCTACAAAAATTGGGTCACAATCCACTGATGGGTTCTGGACCAACAGTTTGGGAACCACTTTTCCTTCCAGGCTAGACTTCATATATTATTGTGAATCACTTAATATTAATTACTTCGAAGTCATTCAACCTATAGTTATTGCTATACCTCAAACAGCACAAGACTATTTATAATATTTAATCAAACTTTTGAGCCTTTTTAAATTACCATCACTAGTCTGATGGTTTCTGGTGACAATGTCTTTTTGATAACTGAGCAACCGTAGGATTTCCAGTCAGCATACATAGCTAGAACAATATATACCTGATGCTGGGTAAGTTTTATCTTCTTGATAAAGAAGTACCTGATGTTGGGTAAGTTTTATCATCCTATCCATTTCTTATCCATCCTATCCAGTGTGTGCCTCCACTTCCTTTGCAGCCACCTGCCTGCAGCCTAGAAAAGGACTTGTGGCTGCAGGCAGATCAGAGGCTGCCACTGCATGCCTGCTTTGCCCTCCTGCCTCCCCTGTTCATCTGCGGGCAGGTCCAGATCCAGAGAGACTGGCTGCACCTCAGGCACAGCCAGCAGATGAATGGGGGAGGCAAGCAGGCAAGGCAGGTGCGCAGCAGCAGCCTCTGATCTGCCTGTAGCCACAAGCCCTTTTCCAGACTGCAGGCAGGTGCTGCAAAGGAAGTGGTGGTGCGTGCTGGAGTGGATGCTCCTCCCAGCTGGAGCGCACCTCTTATGACCTGCGCGCATGGCATTTAAAGATGGCTGCTGGCCAGGTGGCTGAAAGTCCTGTTGCACCAGCCAGGCAGCCCCTGAATGACCCCCCCCCAGCACACTCCTCAACACACCTCCCCAGCTGCAATCCAGGTAAGCCCCCATCCATGTTACTCAGAAGTAAGCCCGTTAAGTCACTGGGCTTATTCCTGAGTAAAGGGTGACCATATCCTGACACCCAAAAAGGAGGACAGGGTCCTCCCCCAAAAATTCTAAAAGTCTAGATTTTCAGTGGAAAATCTGGACTTTTTTGAGATCCTGACCCTGTCCTCTTTTTTGGGTGCCAACATATGGTCACCCTGAGTCCTGGCCTCAGATGGCACAGTGGCTAGGATCACCAGTGTTTTTAAAGTATCTGCACAATGTCCAGTTGTGTTAGGTGCTCAACAGTTAGAACATAAGAAGAGCTGTGGTGGATCAGGCCAAGGGCCTATTCAGTTGGGTTTCCTATAGTCTCACAGTGGCCTACCAAATGCCTCAGAGAGTACACAAGATAACAAAGGACCTATATCCTGCATATCCTTGCATCTGGCATTCAGAGATAGCCAACTTCTAGAACCAAGAGGCTGCATATACCCAACATGGCTTCTAATCTGTGATGGACCTTTCCTGCTGAAATCTATCACGCTCCCTCTTAAATGCAACTAGGCCAAGTATTCTCACCACAGTGTGTGGCAAGGAATATGACTGAAAAAGCATTTGTTCCAAATGTGCTGTTTACATGAATGTAGAAGAGCATTTTCAGTTGGAGAGTTTGGAACAAAAAGCACAAAAAAATTATTCATATTGTTGCCTAATGCTTTTGTCTTTTTAAATTCAGAGCAGCTTTCCACATTACATCAATCAACCATCAATAAATGATACATTGTTTGCTGACAGCCTATTCCCATGTAGATTTTCTATGTCTGTTCCAAAAGTCTTGTGTCAGAGCCCTTTCAGAAATGCACTGTTAGAGTCTAGATGGTCAGTGACATTCAGCTAGAGGCCTTGATAATATCAAACATCTTTATTTAAATACATGTATGTTACACTGAGCTGAATTGGTCAGGCTTGAAAGGAGCTTTTGCCTCTAGTACTTCCAATCTTACTTTCTTGGCCCCACCTGCTGAAGTGGTTGTGAGTACTCCAAGATGCAGTGGGGTAGCTTTTATTGCACACTTGAATGTGAACTAAAAGACCCAGGAGAGAGGTCATGCATTAATCATGTATCATCAGCGCCAGAGCACCTACAGACAGGGACATAGAAGTGAAAAGAGATAGAGGTGCCCCTCTCCTTTTAAAAGTGTGAGCCCATTTTTGTGGCAGTGAAATTTTCAGAATATTTGTGGATACCACTGGGCACTGTGTGCTGGTACCAAGCAGCAGGCACCAAGGGGTACTGGGCACTGCTGGGCACCAGAAGGGACCAGGCAATTAATATTACCAAGGGACAGTGGTGGGCAGCAGTGGGGACCAGGCATCCTTACAGGGCACCATCAGGCAGTGGGCACCAGGCACCTGTAAAAACCACCACTGGGCACCAGTGGGTAGTGGACATTGGGCATCCCTACAGAGCACCAAGCATCCGTACCAAGCACCACCGTCCAGTGGGCAGTGGGAAGCCCAATGTGGAAGTAGGTACCAGTGGGCACTGGGCATACTTAGTGAACAGCAGACACCACCCAGCAGCAGTCACCACTGTGTACCACCCGGCAGCAGGGATCATTGGGTTGCAGTGGGCATGACAAGGTATTGGGGATTGGGCACTGGGCATCCCTACTGGGCATCGTTACCAAGCACCACTGGGCACAACTGCACAGTGGGCAGTGGGCACTACAGGGCATCCCTACAGGCACTGAGTATCCCTACTTGGCATCAGCAGGCAGCAGTAGGTAGCAATGGTCAGTGGGCAGCACCAGGCACTGGGCACCATCAGGCACTACCTGGCACCCCTGTTGAGCACAAGGCATCCATACTGGGCACAAGTCACCAAGCATTTCTGGGCACCCATCACCAAATCAGTTCTTAGTGGGTGCTTACATGACAGATGGAATATGCTCCCCAAATTTCAAGCTTCTAGGTCCAGGGGTTGGGGCTGGATGTTGATAGGGCTGGGCATTGATCAGTCAGGGATTCTTCAAGGGCAAGTATAGGGGAAAAAACACATTGCACCCCTTTTCACCCCTTCCAGTTTGAATTTGGATTGACTTCAGAAGCTGGTAGAGGGTTGAGGGGCCTGGCCTGCTGCAGACCATGGTGTTAGGAAGACACAACTGAACAACTAAACAAGAAGAGGGTACCTATATCACAAAAGGAACTCCCTCCCCAAATTTCACTGGCTGGCATTTTTGGCTGTGCATTGATGAGAGAGTGAGTGAGTTAGAGTGAGTGAGGCTGCAATCCTTAACACACTTTTGTGGGAGGAAGACAAATGGGGTAACTATTAACAAATTGGGGTTACTGTTAAGTATATATGGTTAGGATTGTGCTCAGTCAGTCAGTGACTTTTCAGTTTTAGACAGACAGACAGACAGACAGACAGACAGACAGATAGATAGATAGATAGATAGATAGATAGATAGATAGATAGATAGATAGATAGATAGATTTATCTTTGTGCTTTCCAAGTCCGATTTCTTTTTTATCTCCTGCCCTGCTGAATTTTGTATTGCGAAATCAATCTCTAGGAATTTCAGAAGATGAATTTTTGCTCTTTGCATATTCAACAAATAATTTAAACAAATGTAAAGCATATTAAGCAGTGGGACTGATATTGGTTGGAATGCTGGCAGCCAGCGTGAAGAGTGATTATCATGTTAATTAAACTGAATGAGATTTGTTTATGTTTTGACTTGCTGAGTTAATGGAAAGAACAAAAGGTGAGAGTGAGAAAATAGGAACTGACAAGGAGGGGCCAACAAAAAAATCAAAATAATTGCTCATCGTTCTGCACAGCAGTACTTCGGCTGGCATATGTGCTTTTAAAAGAGGGGAAGATAGAAATTAGCAAGGACCCAGTGGTAACATAGGTCAACTCTGAATGATGGTGGTTTGCTAGTCACAAGTTTTACAATTCAGTGTCCTATACAACACTTGCAATTATTTATTAGGGTGTAAGTGTGTGTGTGTGTGTGTGTGTGTGTGTGTGTGTGTGTGTGTGTGTGTGGTTCCTCCATTCATTTTTTGCTAATAAGCATTTCCTTTGCTTAATGGTTGTTCCCATTTGAAAAAAATTTGTGTTCATTGTCTTGAGTATTCCTTTTTCAATTTATTTCATTACATTCAGGGCAACAGTCCTAACAATTTAGGCCAGCACAACTAACCCATCTCCCCATTCCTGCAGTGATGTGGGGAGGGGGTGGCTCATGTCAGTGCACTGGCATACCCCTCCCCAGGAGTGGCATAGAAGTGCTTATACACTTTTACAACAATCTCAGGTCAGCACAGAACTTGTGGCAGGACTTATGACAGCTTACCTAGGGGTTAGGATTGCTCTGTCATTGTTGTTAAAGGGTGTTCATATAAGGGTTTTATTTATAGTGTAGTTGAAGTTCATTTTTTTACTTTTTCTTTTTTTAAAAAACAAACATCTTTTTCTCTGTTCCCCAGCATACTGTTTAAAAACAAACCCCCCCCCCCCCAAAAAAAAAAAAACCAAACCCAGATGTACAAATTGGCCCAAGGCACAGTTTTTATTTTTTTGTTGGGTTTGTGTGTGTATGTGTGTTTTGGATATGGGGCATGAGTGGTCATTGCTCCACCACTTTGAAGTGGGAAAGCATTAATTGGGGGAAAGGCCTGCCAAAATCGGCTTCATCAGAAATTGTTCACATGATAAAAACCAAGAAAGCAAATGATACTTTTTGCATTAATATTGTTGCATTCCTTTTTGCATTTGATTGCAAACCTTTCAGCAAAGGTGCTGCAATGCTGTGTTGAGCACTGCACAGTGCTGAGGACTGGAAAATAAATAAGTACCGGTAATAAATTTTACATGAAGGACTGATATGCTGAGAGTTTGATTGAATATAATTATTGGATGGGGTGAAGGTGGAGAGGAGTAGAGGGCAAAATTGATTCACAAAGGAAAAGGGGAAGAAGGATTTTGTGAAAAAGCATCAAGTAACCTACAACACAAATCACAAACTTTTTGTCTTGGTTTCTGCTCAAAATGCAGCAGAAACAGAGACAAAAGTTTGAGATTTGTTCAACATTATATTTATTGTTGAATAAATATAATGAGATCCATTGGTATGTATCTCATTCACCCACTAGAGATGCCAAATATAATGCAATGTCATGAATTCCATTACATTCAGCACCTATATTTGCCCTATTATTCCCTAAAACAGTGGTTCCCAAAATATGAGCTGTGACTCCCCAACAAGCTGCAGAAACCAGTCAGAGGAGCCATAAAATCCAAATGAAAATCCTGCTGATGTATACTGTACAATGCATAGATATATAGTGTACTGTAGCCCTAACAAGGACAGGCAGCCAATAGTTGGGATCACTGTCTTGGCTGTACCTTCCCCATTAATCTCAGTTTCAGAGGTACAAAGGAGTGTCAGTATTGGGAGTAACATGTGAGAACAATGTAACATTGCATTATACAGCTGTGTAACATTGTTCAATAGCTGTGATCATGTGTAATTGCCTTATACAGCTATTGGGCCACTGAACTAGTGAGGACTACATGAAATAGCTGGAGGTCTTTGACAAGCGACACTGTTTCCAACCTCTGCTACTTAAGATCCTTTTAAGTGGAGATGCCCAGAAATGGGCCTAAAATCTTGCGAGTGCAAATCATGTGCTCCTCTGTAAAGCAATGATCCTTACTCATGCCCATGTGCATTTTCAGGGGGAATGCTACATAAAGTGGTGGATAGTGTATCTAGCTCTGCAATTTCAATGATCAGAAAGAGCTAAGAAAGCAAGACATCTGCTACCTCTGATTGTCATAAGGAAAAGAACATTTGTTCTATACTTTGATCTATACTTTCATATCCTAGGTATAATACATACATACATACATTGCAATTTGAACACAATCCTAACTATGATTAATTAAAAGTAAGCCCCAATGTATTTAATGGGTCTTACTGTGTTTAGGATTGCACCCATATTCTTTCAAATTTTGATTTGCATCCTAAGTGTTCTTATTAAATTGTGCTATGAAACTCCCATGCCCATTTGGTGACATTTTTGGTGTGTAACTTGGCAAGGAAAAAACAAATAAATAACTGCATGAGTATTTAACAACCATCCATAGCCTCCTCCTGAAATTATTTCTTAACAGACTTTGAGCAGTAATGGTCAAAGATAAAGAATTTCACTCTTTCCACTCACATGACCACAGGAGTGGATCCAGATGTCTCATTAAATGACAAGAATTGCCCTTTACCTAAAGATATACAGTTGGTGAGGTGGCATTGTCCCTTCAGTATCATTATTAAGACCATTTCTGCCTTTGTAGTCATAATTCCTTTGCATCATAACCATATTTTCCTTATGTGTGCATAAATTTAAATAGTTTGCCCTGGTGTAAATATTGCCCTGGTGTAAATATTTGCCCTGGTGTAAAATATTTAATTTTACTCCTTTCAAGACAGATGCAAGAAGGGGTGTACTGTGTATCTTTGTTTAATTAAAACCCAGATTTCTTTCAATCAGGTGCTGTCTTAGCATTTCGAATTAATTATTGACAATAAAATACTGAAAAGTGTTAGTTAATGACACAAGTTCCTCATTAGAACTAAGTACCAATATCATATATGTGTAGTTCTTCCATTTGTGTATATGGATGCTGTGTTTTGTTTTTAAGCTAAACAATACAAAAACCCTACAATTACTGATATCTAAGGTTTCTTTCCCCTCTGTTATTTTCATAAATATTTATGCTTAATTGCATTTCCCTTGTAAACAGGATTTTTCTTGCCCAAAGGGAGGAAAAACAATTTGTGTGTTAATTTTTATCTCACTGGTTTTGTTCGGCTTCACTAGCTTTGTATATAAAAGAAGAGATTAGATTAAAAAAAGAATACATGCAACCTGAGTTTGCTAATATGAAGAATTTTAATTAGGAGATGCTGCTAATTTTGCAGCAATTCAGGTCCATCGCCTTCTACCCACATGCAGGGAAAATATAGTTTGGTGAACCTTTCCCCACATATGGGACAAGGTCCCTGTTTGTTTAGTTTGGCTTCTGCTGCCCCCTACAGAGCAACTGGAAGTATAAAAGAATTTGAACAGGGCTGTTAGTTTTCATTTATGATGAAAACAAATCTAACCTCTCCCTTAAAAAAATTAAATAAATAAAAAAATTTAAAAATCCCAGTGCTTGTTCTATAGAGAGCCATCGTGAGCTACGTTTGTTACTGCAGGCAACTGTATGAGCTGGTAATTTTCTGACTGTGCTGTAAAGCACACTACTAGGCTGCAGGAGAGACTGTCGTGTGCTTTGAAAAATTAAACCACCATGTTCTATTAATCCACCATGCTCTGCACTGCAGGAACATAAGAGTCTCATGGGGCATTGACCGCTCTGCAATACGTGGACAGCAATATCATCTTGAGGGACAAATGCACCAGGACTCCCTGAGCTGATAAGCTCAGGAAGACTCTCAGAGGCATGATTATTGCCCAGAAAGCAAAATCCTACCTTTGAACCTTGACTGGCACAGGGCAGGACACCAGCAGGCAATATTGACAGGCTTATTTCCTGCAATGGCAAGAGCTGATTAAGGGCAGAAGAAAAGTAATTAGGCTTCCAGCTTCTATCCCAGAAAATAAATCTAAATATAGATACTAAAGGTTTGGGAAATATTGTGATTCAGAAAAGTAGGGGTGTCAAACTCATTTCATACAATGGTTTGAACATTCATGGCATGTTAGATGCAAACGACAGAGGAGAAAATCTGCAAATCTTGACCATATTTTCAAGATAGGAGAGTACCCAATGGTCACATCGGCTGTCTGTTCAGCAGTGGCACAACAGCTAAAAGGTGGTATGTGATAAGATGCCACAGGAGAAGCAGTGCTGCCAGTGTGCTGGGGCAGACAAATTTTTCATATGGACCATTCTTGAAAAGCCAGCCCATGCTAGGCTGGCAGTGTACCACTACCTGGCACAATTTCTCTTTTTTATCCTTCTTGGTCTTTGTATTGATTCCCCACAGATGATTTCATACGTTTCTTGAAGAGGAAAAAGTACAGCAAAACACTGCTAAAATGGCACAAACACCTTAATGTACATATCACATGTGTCCTCCATTGTATTCCTACTTTTTTAAAAAAACTCTCAACCCTTTCTGCACTGCCTGCCCATTCACTTAAATTACACGTTTTATCTCCAGAGCACAACAGCTGTATGTGTGTTCAGTACATTGCAAAAACCATAATTTAACATGAGGCACACAGCTATTAAACTTAAAAGCTGAGGAAGTAAATCACAGCATTCACCTGACTAGGGAAAAAATGAGAATTGGGATACAGGAAAAGAAAAATTTCCAACAAAGTGATTCACACAGATGTTCCAGATCTAAATAGGCATGATGGCCGTAAATCTCTGTGGCTATTTCATTATAAAACAGACCCAACAGGCCTGATTTATTTAATAAGTATATCCATGTATGGCCATAAGCAATGGATCATTGCTATAATGGGCTCCAGTCTTTCCATCCTGAGAAACTGATGGTATGGAGAGTTCACACTTTGATCAACAACAGCCTTTCCACTAATCCTGTAAGCATCACATGAACTGAAGGTACAAAGTGAAATTTTGAAGCATGATGGGGAATAGTCCCCTGTGGGCTCACTATTCCCTCTCCAATCCTTTGCCAGCTGCCCTGTACAGTAATATAAAGCTGCCTTATTTACAGTGCTCTTCATCTTGGGTTGATCAGCGTCTGTTGTAGCCAACGAAAGCAAAACAATTTGGGACGACAAGGCCAATCAGCTTTCATTGCCTTCAGTGGCATCTAAAATTACATTGTTTCACACTATGTGGAGCTTCCCCACATTAAAGGAAGCGGTCCCTCACATGGCGGCATTACTGCACAAGGTCTCTAAGCACACTGCAACCCAGCAAGGTTTTCGACAGCAGACAAAAAGTCATCATGCATGTTTACCACAGCATTCTGCTTCAGGCTATTAAACTTTAAAAGGTCTGGAAGTTAGTCCAAGCAGTCTCCTCTCTTGATGCTCATCTTATGGGGATGTGCCTGTGTGCCGGGGGCCTGAAGAGCCAGCTTCTATTGTCTGGCTATGGGAGACTCCCACATGCTCTGAAAAGCCATGCATGGAGGCAGATAAGAAGTGAAGGAGGGATGCAATAAAACCCTGTGGAATCTGTTCTGCATTATGCATTTCATGACTGCAAAGCACTCAAAGCCAGAGAATTAAAAACAAGGAGTAGACTTAAATAAAAGAAAGACATTGATTTAAAACACAATGTGTGTATGTGTGTGCACATCCATGTAGGCATAAATGTGTATTTAACCATATATTAAAATAATCAATCAACAGTATTTATATACCGCTTTTCAACAAAAACTTCACAAAGCAGTTTACAGAGAAAATGGTAATGGTGAATGGGTTCTTGACCCAAAAGGGTTCCCAATCTGCAAATGAGAATACCTGTGCCCATATTGAACTCCTATTTCAATCTTTGATTTATTTGTTTAGTGCAAATTCATTTCTTGGAAGAAGACACATGTAACAGGCACCCAGTTCAATTCCTGGATTCTAGGAAAAAATCTATGACAAAACCAGTGGAGCTCCTTACTTCCTCTCAAGTTTTATTCTGGAGCTTGTTTATTTCCCCAGGTATAAAATGTTTTCAGCCCAAGAGGAATTAGTAAAGACCTACCACAATGTTAATTTAAGGCAGCTGTAAAGCATTTTCATTGGAAATGCATTACCGTATGTCAAATTGGCATGCTGTAATGCCCTTTATAGGAATGTTATGAATGGGGATTGAAGCGCATATTATTTTCTCATGATGAATGGCAAACTAAGCTCTCGTTCTGGGCTCCACAAATGGCATGTGCACAATTAGCTGATTAGTAAAGAGGAAGGCAAGAACAACCATCACCACAAAAACATTTGTCTCTTTAACACCTTCTTTTACAAAATGATATTTCTCTTTTTAATGCTGTGTGATGCCAATAGGAGTTAGATTTATTTGAAATGGGAAACCTTGTATGGGTCACTGTAGTCCTATTTGGGTCAATTCCTACCTAAGAAATACAGTTTCTGGCATATATTTAGAACAAACGGTGGCAATGTAACAGCACTCCTTGTTTGAGAGACAGCATTTTAGCCACTCATTTCCTTGCTGACTCTCATCACTCCTCTTCACTGTCACACTCAGTGTCACCCTGAAATGCAAAGCAAGAATTATCCCCTCTATTGTAAAACAAATGTTGCAGAACAATGGATGTCTGTGGTACTGAATTCAGAAGAGTGTCATACGATACTGTGCAGAAATATCCTGACTTGTTGAGATAATGGTAAATTAATCCTTTACACCAGTGGAATCTACTTTTTAAAACAACAGTTTTAAAACCCACTAGACCCAGTTTTAGACACACTAGACCAACAAAAAAGAGAGAGAGAATTGAGAAAGAAATAATAATTGATAAATTAATAATTGATAAATCATTAATTAATAATAACCAAGTTCCTAAGGCTTCTAGAGTCCTTACATATAGTATGTGGGTGTAGATATTTGCTAGACCTTTCCCAGAAATGGTGTTCAAAGGCATGGGCAGTTAGGCACTTCTAGGTCAGACAAAAGGCTGAAACTGGGTTGCCATGTGATCAATGGCACACCAATAAGTAGAGAAAAATCAGAAAAGACATTTGTGTGTGTGAAGATTACCTCATATCATAGGTTAGTATTCCAACTAACAATTTTCTACTGCAAATCATACAAGAGTGCTTGCAAAAGTTTTCTTTTTATCCAGGTTGACCATATGGTTCACCTCAAAATGTAGGACAAGGGTCCCCCAAAGTCCAGATTTTCAGTTGAAAATCTGGACTTTCAGAGGATCTTGCCCTACGTTAAAAAAAATTTTTTTAGAAGGCTTAACTTATCAGGGTGTGTGGGGGGGTTATGTTGTGCTTTGAGCCACCTAAAATGCTGCTCGGAGAGGCGCGCATCTAGCGCTGCCGTCTGAGCAGCCATCTTGGTAAAGAAAGGCTATGCGCATGCGCACAGCCTCTCTATCCCTGTGTGCGGCACTGTTTTAATTGGTAGACGTTGTGCGCATGCGTACAGCCTCTACTGCTTAAAACAGTCCAGCTGCAGACGCATCTTTCCACGGATAGCTCGCTCCTCTCAAGCGCTGATGCCATCTGCCAGGAAGCAAGGCGCGCTTGAGAGGAGCGAGCTGTCCGTGGAAAGATGCGTCTGCAGCTGCCGACTGCTCTGTTTAAGAGACCAGGTGGTCTCACAGGGATAGAGGCTGTGCGCATGCGCACAGCCTCTCTATCTCTCTGCGCTGGACTGTTTTAAGCAGTAGAGGCTGTACGCATGCGCACAGCATCTACCAATTAAAACAGTGCCGTGCACAGGGATAGAGAGGCTGTGCGCATGCACATAGCCTTTCTTTACCAAGATGGCTGCTCGGACGGCAGCGCTAGATGCGCGCCGCTCCGAGCAGCATTTTAGGTGGTGCAAAGCACAACATAACCCCCCCCCATACCCGGACAAGCCCCCTCCATGCCCGGACAGGCCAGACAGGAAGGCAAATTCCGGACCTGTCCGGGGGTTTCCGGGCGTCTGGATGCCCTGTTTTTATCCCAATGTTTCAAAAAGTTTGTGTCCTAAAAGAAAGAAAGAAAGAAAGAAAGAAAGAAAGAAAGAAAGAAAGAAAGAAAGAAAGAAAGAAAGACTATAGCTACAATCTTGTACAAGTTCTTTTATGATCAAAAAGCTATGGGGATATATTCCAACAATGATAGGAAACTGTCGTAAATAGTGTCAGACCCTTGGTCCATTGAGTTGAATTTTTCAGTGAACCCTTAATTTAGCAGACCTTAATTCAATAGTCTTCACATAATGGACAATTTACTTTGTCCAGTAAAGTCTGGTAACTATCTTAAATATATTTAGTATGTGGAGGAAGTATTCTCCAAATGTCTACACTCAATTGCATTGAAACTAATCTGGCAAGGTTCTTTCAGGAATGGACCAAATCTCCAAATCCTACTGGTTTATAGACCAGACCTGAAGCAAAGTGAAATCCAAAATGATATCCAAATCCTGTTCATAGGTCTTCAAAAGCAAAGATACTAAAATACTTGGTTTTGCAACATCTCTGGTTGTGGCTAACCTTAACAGTACAAGACAGGTTTCGTGCATTTTGTCAATTGCCAACTGTTCAGTTTCCATGCAAAATTTGCTATCCTATCCTAAATTCTTGGGGACGATCCCAGCATATCACTGCCCCATAACAACTCTGTCTTCTTTTATGTTTTTTCCACCCTTTCTGCTAATTCACACCTTTGTAGCTGATACTTTTGAGCCAACTGAAACTACAGGTGGAGACTCCCTATAGCAATTTTCATATTATACAAAAGCAATTATTTACCATAATAACTAATGAATCAATCAGTTAGGATTCATTAGTCAGGGAGGTAATGAATCAGTTTCCTTTTCCCTGGTTTAAAATAACTCCCTTTCAATTTGTTCTCTTCTTTTTTCACTTGCAAATGAGGGGTGATTATCACTCTTTGGGAAGGGAGGGGTCTTTTCAGCATAGGGGTCCTAACCTGAAACCTGAACCTTATGCAGAGTCATTTTCCCAAGACAAGCAGGCTATTTCTAAGCCTTTAATTGCTAAAGAGACATTATTTAAAGAGTCCACCTCATTTTGCTTTGAGACAAAAAGAGCATATAAATAATTTGCAAAGAAATATGTTACACCTGTATTAAAGCCATAAGGTTTGTATTGCAAAATGGTAGCAGAAACAAAGAAATTGTGGAGCTTGTCACTTTTCTCCTTGTATTTGGCTACATTTCCCATGTGCTGAAAGTTGTTTAAACAATATCCATGACAAGGGAGCTTGATAATTGCCATGTAAATATTTGAAGAAGTCCTGTCCCCATGTAACATAGCCTGTCTGACAAAAATTGCCCTGTTTTTTCAGTTTCTTTGTTTTCTCAGGTAGATGGACACAAAAGGCTAATTTCAAGAGATTTGGGGAAACTACTGAGCTCAAGCACCTTAATTTTGCTACCCATTTTTAATGGCTTTCAGTCTTGTGACACCACCAAACCCTACCTTGCAAAAATCAAAAAAGCAAACTCATGTTGAGGGACTGTACCTGACTTACAAAACAAAGGGCACAATCCTAACAAATCTAAGCCAGCACTATAGACTTGCTCCACATTACCAAGGTGGTATGAGGACGCCAGTGCATGTCTTGTTGAGGAGCCAGACTAAATCTGTCCAAAGTCCCACTGAACGTGGGTTGCCTGGAGAAGGATAACTCCAACCTCCACTGCCTTGTGGCTATACCCATCTGGGGAAAGGCTTCAGGAGTTAACCTTGAGGCAAAATCCAGAGCTGGAGTCCCGGAAGCAGTTCGTGACCATATACAGTCACATTCTGGTAACTCTTGTGATGCTGCTGGAACCAGTCATATTGGCTCTGCTGCTCCATTGGACTATTTCAGTGACATAGAGAGGGAGGATTTGCTGCTTGGGTAACAGTCTATCCTCCATATTAATCTACCCAGGCCATTGTGCTCTGGAGAGGGCACTCAGAGCACAGTACCATAGTCTTTTGAGAGTGTTGGATGCCAATGCTATGTAGGTTTTGAGAGATCTCTGAAATCCTATTCCTCACTGCTCCAGCAACAACTATGGAACATGTATGTCATGCAGCAGTGGGAAGCAATTATAACAGGGAAGCATAACAACAGGTATGCAAAAATCTTTTTTACTAACCTCTTGGCAGGCTACCTAATTGACACTGGATTTCCTTGTATCTATGTCAGCTATGTGGCTGAGAAGACCAGGACAAAGAAAAGGCATAACAGGCAATGAATGAAGGACTGCATCCTATACAAATCTTCTCCCTCCCCTGAACCACTTCTTAGTCCTCTGATCTTTCCTCACCAGCCATGAACCACCAACACTGCTGACCTACATGCTCCCTCATGGCAACCAATCAGTTTCCACCAGTTGCTCAATCGTATGCAATGGCGCCACATTTCCTCCATCATTGTACATTTTACAACATATCATAAGAACTTATATTAAAAGGCCCAGAAGATTAGGTTGTAATTTGACAAGATCATGAATTTTAGAAATGTTTAAAGCATTTAAATACCATATTTACTCAATTCCAAAGGATACCTTTTCAGCTGAATTTAGTCTCCATAATGAGGGTGTGCATTAGATTCAAGTGAATTATAACATTTTTATTATAAGTATAGGTCAGTATAAGTATAAGTATAGGTTCCGTGGGCTGTGGGTGGTGCAAGTGGCTAAGACACTGTGCCTGTTAACCAGCAGGCCAGGGTTCGAGACACGGGTCTGCCCCACAAGACAGGATGAGCTCCTGTCCCTAGCCCAGCTCTGCGACGCCACTTGGATCCAATTGTATTGGCTCTGCCTTTCCATTGGACTAATTCAGTGGCGTGGAGAGGAGGGATTTGCTGCTTGGTTAACAGCCTATCCTCCATAACAATCCAACCCAGGCTTTCATGCTCCGCATGCAGTGTATGCAGCACTGAGCACGATACCATAGTCTTTCAAGACTGATGGAGGCCTGCTTTTTTTATAGGTCAGTATTTCATGTATTGTAAAAAATGTAACACAAACCCATTGTCATATTGTTACATAACTCATTACAATTGCCAGTATTTTTTTAATTCCAATCTTTTAAAATTGAGGTGTGCATTAGATTTAATGGTGCATTACATTTGAACGAATACAGGTATTTAGTTTAACATTTAACCACTTCCAAGACTGCTGTGAGTAGAGATAAGGATAAGGATGTTAATATATTTCCTCTATGACCTTTGGTACATGTTCATTTAGAGCATCACTTTTGACAAGTTCCACCATATAAGCACTTTTTCTATGGGCACAAGCCTCTTGTTGCACATGCAGCAACTTCAGTGATTTGTGGCCATTAGCCTTGTGGCCCATTAGTCTTCATTGCTTTCCTACCCATTTGCAAACAAGTGTAGATTACCTCATTACAGCTCAGAGTTCTATCTATATCTGCAATTAATGTTCCTAAAATAATTACTGATGTTGACTTTGAATTCTCATTAAAACAAATTAGAAAAACAAGGAATTAGAATAAGATAACATTAGATTGTGATAAATGATTGGCAACAATCTTTTAAAAAATGGAAAATCTTCATTAATGTTTTAGCTTTCTAATGCACTGGCAACACATAACAAAAGAATATATTATTTTGTTGTACAGCCACATTTACCGATGAGAGACCCCCAAACCCATCCTTCTCACTGTAGAGTTCGAGCAACTGAATGTCTGATTCAGTCTAAAAACTGCCAGAGATATTAAATTGGTTGGAGTAGCAAAAACTAGCCAGGAGAAAAATACTTCAAAGAGACTCTGAGAGATTAGAAACACTGGCAGGGAAAGCCCAAGAAATTCAACTTCAAAGAAATACACTGAAATATGAAACGTATGCTATATGGTGGAAGGGAAAAGTGTTCAAAGTTCCTCAAGCAAATGACATTTGTTGAAATGATTGACTAGCAAATTAGGATTTGATTTTTCTGAAACGGCTGACACTTGCAACTCGTTATGACTCTGAAAAAGGTAATTAGGCATAAGTTTGCAAAAGGTCCTTATGACACAAAATAGGAATATTTATGAAATTGGAATATTTATGAAATCATAGCAGACCTGAATTCATTTAGAGCAGCATTTCTCAAAGTGGAGGTCGGGACCCCTTTTGGGGTTGCTTAGAGCTTTCCTGGGGGGCGCCTAAAGGCCCCTGGTGCACGGGGCCAGGTCAGGCTTGCCAGACCTCTGGCTGTAGCTGCGCGTGCACTGGGGCTGACTGACAGCCTCAGGGCCCAATCCTATGCATGCCTACTCTGAAATAAACCCCATTATAGTCAGGGAGGCCTTTACTCCCATGCAAATGTGGATAGGATTGCAGCCTCAGGGCCTACTCTGAAATAAATCCCATTGTGTTCAATGTGTGCATAGAACACACATTTCATTTGTAACAATGAAAATACATCCTGCATATCAGATATTTACATTACAATTCAAAACAGTAGCAAAATTACAGTAATAAAGTAGGAGCGAAAATAATTTTATGGTTGGGGTCCCCACAACATGAGGAACTTATAAAGGGGTCACGGCGTTAGGAAGATTGAGAACCACTGATTTAGAGCATTGGAGAATATTCAGAATGAAGATGTGTGTGCGCGCGCGAGTGTGTTTCTGTCTGTATGGATGCACATGTGTGTGTGTGAGAGAAAGAGAGATGTGCAGAAAATGGGGAGGCTGTTGAAATAGCCTTCCCACTAGAGTTCTTCAAAAAATACTGCCATTGCCATATTAGGTGTGCAAGCACACACAAACTGTGCGAGCAGTGCTCAGATGAAAGCAGTGGTGGTGCTTTTTGAAAGATTCCACTGGGGAGTCACCTGTCTGGACAGATGGAGAGTCACCCCACCTGTACACTGGGAGTCACCTCTCCCTCACCCCCACTCACAGCATGACCCTGGTGTGTGTATAGTGGGGAGAAATAATCAACAGATGAGATCTGAAGAGAAAAAAATGAACATATACAAATATATTTTGAGAAAAGAGCAACATGATAACAATCCAAGTATGAAGAGAAATGAATTCCTTGTAATGTTAAGTGCTTTGGAAATGAAAATCTGATTCTAAGAGAATAACCCAGCAGCTGATAACTGTGGGACACTCTGGCGTATGTGGTTTATTCTGCAAGATTTCTTTCTTTTCTTTTTGCAAAAGCTTCTGGCAGTTAAGAAAAAAATTAAAATAATCTTTTTAAAAACACACAAAGGAACAATAAAAGCAGCAGTAAACTCAGTAGCAAAAATGGAGATCCAGTGAGAACAAAACACATCATCTACATTTGAGGAAACTATATGTGTTTCACTTGGCATCTAAAAGCTAGTATAGTAGGCACCAAGTAAATGCTCCTGGGAAGAGCTTTCCATGACTGGGGTTTCCATCAAGTGGGTCCTATCTCTGATCACCACCCATCTCACATCTGCAGATGGCTGAAACAGATGGAGTTTCTAATATGGTTCATAAATGAGACCTAGCTTTATATATGAGAAATTGTTTCTGCATATACCCTGGTTCAAAACCCTCAGGCTTTATGGATCAAATGGAACTGAGCTTCAAAGCAATTTGGAAGTGGAGGAAGATCTTTTAATACAATCACATTTGCACAGAGAGGGACTGACATAATGGTTGCCCCACCACCGCAGAAAATGACACCACATATATTGTGCACAATCCATGACAGTTCTATGATTTGCTCAAAATACCCAATTCACACGTTCCTTTGGCAAGAATAGTGACACCATTCATAGTTCACTGTAGCAACTCTCCAAAATGGTAAATTTCTTAGAAGATGAGTGCACTATTTAAAGGATAATTTATGAACTCCTTTTCCTTGCTGAAGGATGAATGTATCAAAATATTATTGCCAGCATGGGGAAATAATTTCCATCATTTCCAAAAGATAGACTATTCTTTGGAATTTTTCTCCTTCCTCTTTAGGTTGTAACACACTTTGCTCAATTTTTGCTAAGAATCCAGATTGGACTCCTGACATTTTTCAGACAAATGTCAATGTTCATGCCAGTGTACTTCATCCACTCCCTCACAATCTATGCAGTCATCCCTTCTATGCCATCATCTTTCCAGTGGTTCTCAAACTTTTTAGCATAGGGATCCATCTAAAAATGTTTCACTGTAACAGCTACTCAAGGCTCAGGGGCTATAATGGTGATGAGGCAATAGTTCTTCCCCAAGTCACAGGCTGTTTAATCCTTAATGCACATACGCTACAATCCTAAAGACACTTTCCTGGGAGTAAGACCCATTGAACAAAATGGAGCTTACTTTTGAGTAGACATGGTTAGGATTGTGCTGATAGCCTATTCAAACTTGTCAGTTTCTCAACTCATCAAAAATTGGGTTGTGACCCACTGATGGGCCACAGGCCCATAGTTTAGGAACAACTGGTTTAAATAAATGTGTGAAATAAATACATTTCATGTTTTGCATGCATATCTGAATACTTGCTCAAATCACAAATGATTCAGCTTCAGATTTCCATTTTACCTCTCATTGTCAAAAATTCTGAGAAATAGATTCATTTCTTCCTTGGAATATTTTCAGAAAGCATGATTGCTTAGTTTGGTTCACCTGGAATTTAACGTGCATAACTAAAACTAGCATCTAATATAAATACACTTCTAGGTTTGCAAGGACTTTTTGGTTTGTAACTTCAATAAATGAGGGAAGTATTAGAATTTGCTAATGTGGGGGTTGGTCTAAAGATCTATTCCGAACAGATACTCCACCTCGCTGATTCATGAATTCCCAGTTCCTAGGAGTAGAACCTGCTGCTACACCTTCAACCTAATTAATTTCTACGGACCCTGAAAAATTTACCAGATGATAGTGGAAACAGCAGACACAGCAGTTTGTAAGTGTGCAGAGTGTTTTATGTACACATGAAACACCCAACAGTATCGAGGAAATGGTGCCAGCTCATCAGCACACTTAGTCTGATGCTAATCCTATGAACAAAGTCTAACATTTGGGGAGTTAGAGGGTGCAATCCTGACCAATTTAGACCAGCACGATTCATCCATTCCCTGGTGTGGGGAGAGCAGTACATGTCTGTGCATTAACCTAAACTCCCCTGCTGTGATTAAGAAGTGGCTTATTCACTTTGGTAACACCCCAGGCCAGCACAGGACTTGTGCTGGGATTTATGCCAGCCTAATAGGGGGTTGTGATTGCAGTCCCAATAAATTTTGCCAGATCTGGTGGTTTAGAATGCCTACCTATAGCAAAGAACTAGAGGGAATGCAGCAAAAAAAAAGAAAAGACCCATTTTCAGTTAGGTCAACACATAGGAAGTATGATCTGAATCAATAAAATCCAGCTAACTCTGTTTCTGCCTTTTTCTAGTGTACCACATAACTACTTCTCATCCATCTCTTTAAAATCCTAGACAGCCTGGATCCTTCCTACTGAAGAGTCATGTTAATCCATGTCTGCCTTACTCTTCATTTACAGTTGTTGAACAGTTTCTGGCTAGCGCAGAAGTCTTATACTGCAATCCTATACACTCCTTTCCTGAGAGTAAGTCCCCACAGAACAGAATGGGACTTACTACTGAGTAGACATGTTTAGGATTGCACTTTACCCTATGTTTCTTTTTCTTCTCTGGCAGCATGTGGTATAATATTGATTAAGGGCTTTCTCAATCATGCAGATTGTACTGCTCTGAAAGTGAGATCACAATCCTCAAAGTGGATTTTTAAAATATATATTCCTCTCCCTCCCCCTGCGAGAGTGAGAGAGAGAGAGAGAGAGAGAGAGAGAGAGAGAGAGAGAGAGAGAGAATCTCCTGAGAAATCATGCAAAAATATCTTAGCATTCCAGTGGAGATGGTATACTTCATTTTAGTAAAACTTCCCTTCTTTTGTGAAGAGCTTAGCATATCCGCTTCCATCTGTCCATGCCAAATTGTCTAAAGGCAAGTTTAATTTTTGTAAATATTAAAGCTTGTCTGGAGTAAAAGATTTTACTTTGTTGTTTTCTTACACGGAAAGTAATTGTCTGCAATGATGAACCCTTGAGGTGAAATTTCTAATTCTTTTTTTAAGAGAGAGATGTGGAACCATAACAGCTACAAGGCAATTGTTGATGAAACCCAAATGAATGGGAAAGAAGTAGAGGGGCAGAAAGATAAACACAGACAGAAGCGTTTGCATTGCAAGAAAAGCTTTGTAGCAAGCATCAAGCCCTCAAGTCTTCCTATCCATATCACATCTTTTGGTTTTCTTTTATGTCACCTTCATTATTCCCTTCCTCTCATTCCTTCAATCTCCAGGGCCCACTCATACATTTAATTGGTTTGAAAACCCTTGGGATGAATACTTTGTTACTCAGTTCTGTATATTTCCTTAGTTGCAAATCTACAAAGAATTCTGTGTTTGCTTTGCTAATAAATTTATGTTTTCAGTCTGTATTTCCAATGAAGAATTCAATATTCTTGTACGCTGTGGCAACTGTGAACCCCAGTACTGTGGGCATGGTGAGGCTTGGCACTGATAATGAAGCTCCACCAATTGATCAAGTAGCAGGGCAATGGCCAATGGTGTAATGTTGCCCATTCTCAGTGTCCAGAGAATGTTGCCCATTCTCAGTGTCCAGAGGTTGGTATCAAGGGGTAGCCCCAGACACAGGTTGACCGTATGTCTTGTTTTTCCAGGACATGACCTCTTTTTTAGCCTTGTGTAGTGGAGAAAATTGTCATTGTTCTCTTTTCCTTGTCAGAGGCAGCATGCACCTTTCTTGTAATTCATAAATTTAATGTAATAAATTACATCTAATAGTTTTAAATTTGAATAAGAAATATGAGTTTAAATTAACTCATAAAGGAGTGTTATACAGTGGTACCTCACTTAACAAGTGCCTCATTTAACAAGCGTTTCACATAACAAGCAAAAATTTCCAAGAAATCTTGCTTCACATAACAAGTTCCGCTTCACTTAACAAGCAAGCATGCTATGGGCATGCGTGCTATGCAGCCCTGATGCTCTGCGCAGAGGCTCTTTAAAAGTGCTGCCGGCCAGAGCTGCTGCCTCTAACTGCCCACAACTTGGGGGCAATTGCCTGGAGGTGCCAGAGGCAGCTGCCCCTAACTGCCCCCAAGTGCCCCCACTGACCACCTTAAACCTCCAGCAGCAGCCCAGGTAAGCCTGCCAGGAAAGTGTCTTTGATTGCAGTCTCCTGACTATGGACAAGGAAACAGATATAATTCAGAAGTAAGCCCCATTGTGTTACTCCCAGGAAATTATCTTTGATTGCAGCCTCTTAACCATGTCTACACAGAAGAAAGCCCCATTGTGTTAAACGGGGCATACTCCCATAAAAGTATCTTTAGAATTGCAGCCTAAGTAGATTTCAAAGGATCATGCACACTGAATGCATGTTTTGAATTCAATTCCAGTGTTTTGTCATCATTTTTACATCCAGTTAATATTTATATATGAATATTTTGGGGTGGTGGAACCAATCTTCTGAGATTCCATTATTTCCTTTGGAAAAATCTGCTTCACTTAAAGAGTGTTAAAGAGCATGCCTCTGGAACAAATTAAGCTCTTTATGTGACGCACCGCTATATATATGAGATCTAAGAGTATTTTGGTTTTTAGTTTGTTATACCCTTCATTTTGGGAGGACCTTGTTCTCTTTTTTTGCTTATGACAAATGGTCATCCTGCCCCAGATCCAGTGCAATCCAGAGTAACTATAGGGAGTCCTTGCTCTGGTGTAAGAACAATTTACTCTGGATTGCAATATGAATTTCCGATCTGTTTTCACTAGGTGGTGCAGTAACCACGGGTGCATGTAATGTCTCTTATGTGCTCCTGTAGTTACTCTGGATTGTAGGCATAGTCCTTTAAATCAAGCCTACAGAAGGATGGGGTGAGTGGGAGAAGAGGAAAGGGAGCCAAGGTAAGACCAGACAAATTTTAGAAAACAGAGACAGGGAAGAACAAGGGAAAGGATGGACAAGATGAACAAGGAAACAGGAAAGGTACATTGTAAGGGGGACATTGGAATAAGCTGGAAGAAATAAAGGGGATTTAGCTGCAACATCCAATTGCATTTTTTAGGGTCATGAATCCAAGCATGGCAGGATTTACTTTAACTATTTGTTTGATACACTCAAGCATTTAAACCTACGAAAAGGTGGTGACACAGTGCTATTCACCAAAAAATGGTTATGGACAGTGCCAGTAGATTTCCATATTTGCCTGGTATTACAGTTAAGATGCTGAATGTGTATTTAGTCTGATTTGTCTTTGTTTAGCATTAATATACTAAGAATGAAGAATAATTCCTATGTACTAACAACTCTTATTAAACTTCACCACAAAAATGGTGAAAAACAAAAAAATGTTAAAAATGACATATTTCAAAGTTTACAGTGACCATTTTTATTTTAATTTTAATTTTTAGATTTTTCAGATAACAATAGTAAGTACTTTTGTTCTCTTCTTAGCCTTGAGATGGATTTTATTCTCTATTATGAGGAATGTTGCAGTAGGGACCATCGTAGCTCCAACCCTAACCCCCAGTTAAGCCAGCACAGGTCCCATGCTGTCCTAGAGGTGTTGCAAAAGTGCTGTAAGACACTAATTCCTGGAGGGGTTAGGCCCGTGCACAGGCATGGCCTCCCCACACCATCACAGGAACTGGGAGAGAGGAAAGTTAAGCCAAATCCACCTTGCCAAATCATTGGTAGAGATTTGTTAGGTAAGAGTCAAGACCTGGCAGGTTCAGAAGGTATAGGGTGACCATATAAAATGAAGGACAGAGTGCCTCTACCTTTAACCATTGCATAGAAGAGGGAATTCAGGCAGGTGCTGCTTTTTAAACCCTTCTGTGATGAGCCAAACCTACCTCAATTCCCTCTTCTATGCAATGCTTAAAGGTAGAGGCACTTTGTCCTCCGTTCAGTATGGTCACCCTTTAAGGTAGTAAGGTAGTAAGGTCACCTAGTAAGGTAGCACCTGGTCATGTACTCTATGCTTCTCTCTTCCATAATGCAGATGGACTACAAAAGTATACATTTGGCATTCTCTTCACAACAATTTGTTCAAAATTCAAAATTTACAATTTTACCACACTATTTCAACATAAAGACAGAAAAGTCTTAATGCATAATAATACATCACATTTCTTACATCTCTTATTTCTTCTATGCCTTGATTTCAAAACCAGTATCTTCATTTTGAGACTTCCTCCAGCAACTTTTCTTTTGCCTCTACATATCTATATTTCCTTCTAATTCTCAAACAACAAAACAAAACTCCTTATATCCTTCTTTTCTTCTAAATAAGCTTTAAACTTTTGCCAATCCCTTTGGAATTTCTCTACCATTTCTTCCTTTAGGCTTTTTGTCAATCTGTCCATTTCCATCATAAAAACCATTTTTTGTACCCATTCTTCTTTTTCTGGTATTTTCTCTTGTTTCCAATACCTCGCATATACCATCCTTGCTGCTATTACCATATACCATATCAATACTCTATCATTAACCTCCATTGTTTCTAATTTTAATCCTACCAGGAATAATTCCGGGTTTCTTTCCAAAGTGTAGCCTAAAACTTTCTGTACTGGCTCATGTATCCCTGCCCAGAAGGTTTTTGCTTTCTTGCATGTCCACCACATATGATAGAAAGAACCTTCCTGTTCTTTACACTTCCAACATTTGTTTGATAACTTATTGTTTATATTTGATAATTTTTTAGGAGTTAAATACCATCTATACATCATTTTGTAACAATTCTCATTAATATTATTACACACTGAAATCTTCAAAGATTTCTTCCATAAGAATTCCCATGAAGACATCATTATTTCTCTATTCACATTTATAGCCCATTTAACCATTTGTACTTTAACCAGTTCATCTAACGTATATTCTTGATTTAACAATTTATAAATTCTTGAGATTTGTTTTTTCTTTTTTCCGAGCAACATTGTTCCAAATTCTGTATTTTCATTCCTAAAACCATGAGTTCTCCTGTTTTCTCAAATAACTCTTTTAACTGTTTGTAACTAAACCAATCAAATTCATAACTAATAACTTCTTTTCTCTTCAGTTCTACTTCTTTCTTCATCTCCAATAAATCTCTATATTGTAGCCAATCTTTTCCTCTTGAAGCTGATGTAGCTTTGATTACTTCTGCCGGCACTATCCACAGCAGTCTTTTTTCTCCCAGTTGATTTTTATACCTCTCCCAAACTTTATAAATGCTCCTCCTTATGTAATGATGCATAAAAAGACCATCCATCTTTATCTTTCTACATTTGGCATTCTGAAGGAATCTCCTTTGAATAGTAGAGTTAACACCACAAACAATGGTTGTGTTCTTGTTCTAGTGCCAACAATGGCAGTTCCTTCCTTTAAATCATGATCACCATTTTGAAGAGGGGGGAAAAAAAGGTAAGAATCAATCTGCATTGATGTTTACTGTGGTTGTTTTTTGCTAGCACTGAGCACTGTGTGAACTCAATAAGTCAGTCAATTCTCAGTAAAACCAGATTTCATCAGCAGCAAGATACCACAGTATTTGCAATCGGGGCCATGCATTCTAATGCACATTTCTTTTGACAAGCAAAGGAAAAAAATATAAAAAACACCATCAAACATCAGCTAGAGTTTGTTTTTTAAAAAATACATTTTTCTAGATGATTATCCAGAGTGCTGCCAGAGTGACTTACACTGACCCAGGCCTTTTCTGGTGCAGCTAGGCTGGCACATCTCAACTTACACCAGCCCAGTCCTGGATAGGCTGGCCCAGGCGCACTTCAGGATTGCACCCATAAACTATCTTAAACCCACCAACCCAATTTACACAAAATCTTTTTACAGGGCCAGACAAAACAGAAAAGATTTAAGATGTGTCCAGAAATCCAGGAATGATGGGAACCGTCTTAGCTCTAGAGCAGGGTTCTCCAAACCCTGGCCAGGAGGCCAGATGTGGCCCTCGGCAAGCCTCAATGTGGCCCCTGGCAAGACCCCTCTATCTGGCCCTTGGGCAAGCCTTGTAATCCATTCCAATACATTCTTATATGTAAATTTATGTAAATGTATTCAAATTTGAAATGTAAATTAGTTTTCCAGCCCCCAACACAGACTTTTAAAAAAATTATCATTAATTTTTTTTAACTACCCTAGTTTTAAAAAGTCTGCCACGTGGCAGTTGATTATGTAGGAACTCAACATGGCAAAACACAAATCTCATAGACATGAGCATAGCACATGCTTCATTTCAATTATATGCCTGTCTTCCCCTTTCATTTTCTCTGTAATGGGATCCAACAGATCATTCACTCCTTATATTTGGAAACCGTGCAATAGGTAAACAAATGGCCATGTTCACAAAAGCAGGAAGTATCCTGTCCACACCTCCTGATGTCCATGTATGTATGATGTTGTTGTCAGTCAGTACATAACCTATAGTGTTGTGCAGTGGTGGGCACTAGCAGGTTCGCACCTACTCTGTAGAACCTGTTGTTAAAATTTCCTGACAATGGCGATCCGGTAGCTGTGGGGAGGGGGATAACCAATGAACCGGTTCCTTCAGCTGCTGGAGAGGCAGTTAAAGGGTGCAGCTGGGAGCACTTTTACATTTGCCCTCCAAGAGGCAGCCCAGCAAGCACCCCACAAGCCCCGGAGTCCTTTCCTTTCTATGCTTGGAGCAAAGTGCTCCCAGCTGCACCCTTTAACTGCTGACTCCCAGGAAAGTGTGGCTGGGACTGCAGCCTGAGAGCCCAAGCCAATCCTATGCATGACTACTCTGAAGTAGAGTAGGATAGATCTTCTTTTCTCAATGGTCTTTCTCCCAGGAAACTGTCTCTAGGATTTCTCCCTTCTTTCCAGGATAGATCTTTTCTCAGCCTGGTGATTACAATCCTAACCATGTCTACTCAAAAGTAAGCCCTATTGTGCTGAATGGGTCTTACTCCCAGGAAAGTGTGGAGAGGATTGCAGCTTCAGAGCCCCATCCTATGCAGGTCTACTCAGAAGTCTGTCCCAGTATAGTCAATGGGACTTACTCGCAGGAAAGTGTGGAGAGGATTGCAGCCTCAGAGCCCCATCCTCTGCAGGTCTACTCAGAAGTAAGTAATTTATTTTTTTTAAAATTTTTAAAAAATTTTAAATTAAAAACCTCCCTGCCCCCGCCCTGCCCCGGCCCCGGCCCCGGCCCTGGCCCCGCCCCCTTCCAAAGAACCGGTTCTTGGGCCAGACCCTGCCCACCCCTGGTTTGTTGTGTCACCTTCAGCATATATTGCAAGGAAAGAGTAGAGTTTTTTTAACCACCTAAATTGAACTGATGCTCCAAGCCTATTCAGGTTTCCAGTGTTGATGCAAAAATACCCCCAATATCTTGTGGAGGCCTCCATGATTGCCCACCACCATCAGAGGATGTAGTGTGTACACCCTTGACACCGCTGCATCCTCAGTGGAAATTTGGGTAGGATTGGGCCCTTATTTAAATCAAAGTTTGGGAAGTACTGCAGCCATATATAAAGCTTTATGTAGACTGATAGGACACAGTTTGCCAAACAAAAACAATGAACAGCCCATCTTTGAAGACAAGGAAATAAAATAATACCACAATGATATAAATCCTATTAAAACTAGCAAGACTAGATTTGAGTCTCCAGGAAGGAGAGATTTGTCATGCACAGTCAGAAACTAGTTCTTTTGCTTATGAGTGATCCATCATCTGCTGTCAGTGTTTGTTGATCCCCTGGAGTTTGCAAAACACTGTAGAAGACTTTGTGCTTTTCCCAGGTGCAACTTTTCACTATAGAAAAAGTTTTTAAGATATGTCTATGTCCATTATAATTTTCTTGCAGGAAAGCCACAAAAACCATTACAATATAAACTGTGAAACATTTGAAAGGGGGGAAAAAAAGTTGAGGTTCATGCTAAAAATGCTGAAAGTCAGGCTTCCCAGAGTTTGCCAGCTTCTAATGATGACTAATTTAGGTAGTTATCTCACTTGTGCTTAAGGCAGCCATGTTTTATCAGGAAAGGGTCAACTTGAAATGGCAATTTGCACTTTCATCTATCAATGTCATGTATCCTAACCAGTGTTGAATGACATTTAAGCTGGGCTCATTCGTCTGTGCCGCAAAAGTCAGGTATGCCAGGCCTGTCGCTACATCTGCTATTAAAAACAAAGGCAAATAAAAGAAATAAATTGAATTCGGTATCACAATGGCTTAAAAAAATCAAGCATTTCACTTCCCACCATAATGCAAAATCATTCTGAACATTTCAGTCATTTAAAAGTGTAGTTAAGTCTATCCACACTTTCATAAGTTAAGAAATTAATAACAACATCCACTGAAAGACAAGAACCTAATATCAGACCAGACTGAAGAGGGAGTGCTCTGTTTTTTAGTTGCTGATTTTCATCCCAATTCATATATTTCTAAATCCTCTTCATTTTGCAAAAGACTAACCCAACCCCCTTCCCTGGTCAATCTCACCCCTTTACCCAGCTCCTTCCACATGGATATGTGAAGGACACTAGGATTGCTTCAAGAATGTTATAGAATATTTGAACACTTTCTTCCTTTGTTATTGTAGTGGAGAGATTTTGCACTACTCCCCACTAGCTCTTTTAAAAAGGCAGATCACGCTACTTGGGACTGGACTCCAGCAATTCACACTCGTTCTGTGCAGGCTCAAAACAGGCAACGCTGGATTCAGTCCTTGAATTATTTGCTTTGATTAAAGAGCTGCATGAAGGAACAGGCTGATGAGGATGCTAAACATCTGTTTGCTGCTCCAATCTGTTGCCTGATGAAAATAGATGGGCTGTCCGTGAACGCATGTCTCTTCTTCTGCACACACCATACCCATGTGAATACTCCACAGGGCTGTTGGATACATATAACTTTGTATGTGGAACAAATGTATTCACACAACTCTTCTGACTTAGAAGAGGAAGGAGGATTGAGTAAACCAAGCTTACTCACCTCTACCACCACACAAAGAGGATCTCTGGCCTTTTAAAATGTTCGATGACCCACAGCTGCTATATGTAATCTGAACTGGTTAATTACAAAAGCATTGTTTTTGAAATGAGACTGAGGCTGAAATCCTAATCCCTAGTTAGGCCACCACAAGTCCGGTGCTGTCCTGGGGGTATTGCAAAAATGCCATAAGCCACTTTGGTGCCACTATTGGGGGAATTAGGGCCTTGCACAGATATGTGCGTGCCTCCCCACACCACCTGGAATGGGGAGCACGTGACTTGTGCCAACCTAAAGTGTTTAGGATTGTACCCTAACAGTGTAAGCCCAAGTATGTTTACTTAGAAGTAAATCCCATTATGGTCAATAATGGGGCTTACTGATAGCTAAGTGTGGCTAAGACTGCAGCATGAAGCCCTCTCAGTTTTATCCCCGATGTTTGTCTCCAGTTGATGCACATACCTATGTGAACCAGTTTTATGAATTTCCTCCCCACCCATGTCCACAAAAGACCCTGAAGTTTTACAGGGTGTGTTATTTATGGACCTTGCTATATGTTGTCAAACATGGTCCATTTTCAGAGTGAGCTAACAAAAAAAAATCAATGTGAAGAGAAAACTAGCCCAATTAGTGGTTCTGTAAATCATCCCCATTTTCATAAAAAATGTATTATTCCTATTCTATTACAGTGCTGTAAGGGATGCTTAATTTATGGAAACCAATATTTTTGTTTCATTTCACAAGACCAATGTGCTTCATCTTTACATGGTTAAACAACAGAATGAATTAAGAGCAAATGACTTGATGAAAAGTAATGATTATCTGCCTTTTGACTTAATATGTCTTAATACGCTGCAAAACTGTGAGGGCCTCATGCTGCAGTCTTAGCTACACTTAGCTCTCAATAAGCCCCATTATTGATTATAATGGGATTTACTTCTGAGTAAACATACTTAGGCTTATGCTCTTAGAGTACAATCCTAACCAATTTAGGACTACAGAAGGAATAGATCTGATATTCAACCCCTGGTTATTAGTGGGGACTGCGTGGAACGGCTGGCCTGGTTTAAGTTTGTAGGTGTTACCATAAACGAGGACCTGACCTGGAGCGCTGATATTGCAGTGTTGGTTAAGAGGGTCCAGCAGAGATTATATTTCCTGAGACTTCTCGGTAAACAACAACTAAATGAAAAACTGCTGAAGACCTTCTACTGCTGCTCTTAGGGGGCATCTTAACCTACTGAATCTGTGTATGGTTCAGAAATTGCACAGTGGCAGAAAGGAAAGCACTCCAGAGCATCATCACTAGTGCCCAGAGGATCACTGACCATCCTCTTCACCCCTGGAAGAACTTTATAGCTCCCAATGTCTCAAGAAAGCCCATAGCATCCTTAAAGATTTATCTCATCCTGAACATTCATTACCTATTCTCCGGAGACTGAGGAATTTATTCCGTAATGTGAGAGATCTGATGCCTTCCACAGGAGAATATTTACAATGATTGGGTAAGATTGATCCTCAATACTGTGGAATGTAACATAATTATTTCTATGTACTATAAGGGATTGTATAGCATATATTTAATATTTCAGTGATAATTTACTTCTGATGAAAGATTATGAAGGATTCGAAACGGTCTGATAATTCCTGGGACTTACCGTGAAGAAAAGAAAGAAAAGGACCCTAAAGGAAAGGATTCTAAAGGAAAGGACTTTAAAATAATACAAGATTGGTAGACCTTGGTTGCTATAAGGATAGACTGATGCATTTTGCATAAGGACTGGTAGGTCATGGTTGCCAAATATAAGATTTAATTTACAATTTATATTTATGTTGTTATTATTATTGTACTATGATCATTTCTGTACTCAGAACGAATAAGCCAATAGCAGGATTGTTTGTTTATACAAACGACTGTGTACCTCTGTTTTACTCTGCTACTCCCTTAGATTTACATATAGACATACCCCCTTGCATAGCTGAAGCATTGTTATTAAGCTGAGGTTCTCAAGCAACCTCCATTGAAAACTTTAATTTTTATTTTTTTTTTATTTTTAAATCCACCTCTTTCAAAGTCATCTGTATCTTGCTCAAAAGAGTGCAAGATGTAAGTGCACAAATAATTATATTTTTTGTAATGCTCTTCTAAGGAGAATTTGATCTATTGCTAGCACAAAGACCTATAAAATTGAATTTGAAATAAAAATAAAAGGTACTAGTCATAATATTGAACTTGAATTTCCAAATTTGAAGCAGTATGCCAGTGTTGAAAAGAAACCTCAGGAAGGGTTATCTTCTTCAGCCCTTTCAGGAAGTGGACTTCCTGGAGACATCTGTCTAGACATAAAGCAGTACACTTTATGTGTGCCATGTTCATTGAGTTAACTGGACCCATACTTGCTGGGTATACTGTTTATAATATTTCACTTGGGTAACTGTCATTGTCGTTGAATTAATTTTAGTACATGGCTCTGTTTCTGCTTGCTTATTTAAGAAATTTACAATATCCTAGGAGAGTTAGTATTAGTGTAATTAGAGATTATGGTGCAGCAATCTTGATTATATTTTTTAAAAGTTATGAAGATGCAATCCCTGCGGTAGTAATAAGTTCTCTCTCTTTTTTTAAACTGTGAAGAAAGTCAGAAGAAAAACAAAGTTGCTAAACTTCAAAATAACGTTAAAAGATAATTGATGTTCCAGCTGTCTACTAATACATCCATTAATCCACAAGGGAAGGAAAAGGAACTGTTTTACACTGACTACTCAAAGTTATTTCGACAATGTAGAACTCTGGTGGAGTGAAGAACTGATCTGGTATCTTGCAATAACCATGCTATCCTATCTTCTCTCTCTAGGCAAATCATGCTTTTGAAACTAGTACATCATTTCAAATTTATGGCAGCAGAAAGGGAAAAAATCATGTTTGTTTACACATGTTTTGGTTTCATTGGTCCAGCACTGCCACGTAGCAGGGCTAGGTATAGTCTGGAATGTATTAAGTTACGCTTTCCTTTGAGTAGTATCAGTTTGGATCAAAGCTGATCCATTCTATGTACAATTCTAAGATGTTTTCCAACTCCTTTGTACTGATGTCCCAAATGGTGACACATGTATAGCAAAAGAGAATGAAAAGGGAAAGGGATAGGATGACCAGATGTTCTCTTTTTCGAGGACATGTCCTCTTTTTAGCTTTCTGCCCTTTGGTTTTGTCCTTTCCCCTGTGGACATGCATCACATAGCCTTCTATAATTCATAATTTACAGTATACATAATAAATTATATGTGATACAGTGGTACCTCACGTAACTAATGCCCTACGTAATGTAATTTCCAGGTAACAAACATACCGGGTAAAAAGGCCTCTGCCTTGGGTAATGAAGCGTGCTGCGGGTAACCAATGCTGGCTCTTTATATTTAGTCTCAGAAGCAGGGGGCCATTTTTAAAGGTGTGCTCACACACGTTGCAAGGAGTGCGAAGGAGTAGAAGCTGTTCCCCCCTGCAGCCTTGCCGCGGTGGTGGTGGAGGAGGCAGGGCACCGGAATGGAAGTATTTGTAGTTTGAGCCTCAGTAAGTCACTGGCAGTGGAGGAGGGCGGAGGAGGGAAACCAGGCAGAGGGGAAATGGTTGCAGGAGGTTCACAAAGCTACGTAGGTTCAGGCTAACAAAAACTTCAAATACTTCCATTCTGGTGCCCTGCCTCCTCCTCCACCACCGCAACAACCTCATGTCAGCGCCAGCAAAGCTGCTCCCTTTGCCTGCTGCCTGGGAGAATGAAGCAACGCCCCTGCTGCTGCTACCGCTGCCGGCGCTGCCGGGACTAGCAGAAAGAAGGGCTGTACAGAGACCTTCCAGCACCCACTCTGCACCTGAGATCCACACCTACAGGACTATCTGACTCCCCTTCTCTGCTGCTGCTACTGGTGGTGCCTCTGTTCCTCCTATCTGAATGGGTGCAGCAGGGGGTGTGGATCAGGCTGTCCTGGGAGGAGGTGATGGGGAAGACCCCCCTGGGACTCACCCTCTCCTCCTAAGGGTGGTGGTGTATCCTCCACTGCCTTTCCTACTTAAATCGGTCCTACTCCTAGGAAAGTGTCTTTAGGATTGGAGCCTAAGTAGACTTCATAGGATCATCCACATCATCCTCTTCTATGCAGGAGATTTGACTTTGAGAGCACAATTCTAAGCATGTCTACAAAAGCAAGTGTCATTAGACAGGTTCCTTGTTCCAGCTACTAAAAAAAGACATGTGACTTATGTTGAAAATTAGTCATCCTTTTATTTTCTCTTTTATTGTACATACAGTAAATAGTGTTTTATTACAGTTAATTGTGTTATAATACAGTGTTTTGAATTCAGTGTGTTATATTACAGTGTTTTGTCATCATTTTTACATAGTTAATAATTTTATATGAATATTTTTGGGTTGTGGAGCCAATCATTTGAGTTTCCATTATTTCCTATGGGAAAATCTGCTTCACGTAAAGAACGTTTCACATAACAAACATGCCTCCAGAACAAATTAAATTTATTACATGAGGCACCATTGTAGTTTGAAATTTAATGAATAAAACAGTGTTTCCGTTAACCGCATGAAAGCAATATACATGAGAGCTTTTGGCTTTAATTTTGTCATGTCCCACATTTTCTTTGCGTATCCTTCATTGAGCGGGGTGGGAGGCTTGTTCTCTTTTGCAGTTGTGATATCTGGTCATCCTGGGAAGAAGAGATGGAGACTATTGAGGAAGGGAGGAAACCTGCAACACTTCCTTCAGAGTCCTGGTTTGGTATTCAGAACATGCAATGGCAAGGAAACACACACACACTTCATTACAGGGAAGTCGGATGTACAGTCAACTTTCTGATAAACACATGGCATAAACAGATTGATCTATGATGCAATCCTAACCACACTTTAAGTACTATTGAACACAGTGAGACTTTCTTCTGAGTAGACATGCTTAGTATTGCACTGAAAATGAACTCACAAGAACTACAGAAACTCAGGAAAAAAGGTCAAGCCAACATGTTTTTCATGATGACTTCCATGTTCTTGCTTGCTGGTGATATGGCATTTCTGATCTTGAAGTTCAGTTTCTCCGTCCTTCCTTTGTTCTCATATAAGATTCAGGCTTTGAAACTCATTTTACTCATTTCACTAATAAACCCAATCCTTTCCGGCAGCTTCTGCCAGCAGAACACTTGTTCCTTTCAGAAGGATCAGGATCCTGACTAGATCCTGGCATCATTACATTATATTAAGCTCACGATAACCACTGGAAAGTGCAACAATGGCAGTTGAGTTAGTAATGAGGGCGTGGAAAGAATGGAAAACCTGTTATAAGTGGCAGGGAGCCTGCAGAGTGCTACATGGTGCTCCCCACATCTCTGGACCCTAACAGCACATGTTTAGTAGATAGCACCCCATCCTCCACAGCACCATGATCCTGGGGAATGCGTCACTACCTTACCTTCTGACCTGCAAAGACTTATGAAGTTTTATATCTCAAAGACTTATCTCATGAAGTTATCAGAAATTTGATAACCACAGAAAGGGAAGACCACCAACAAAAGCCCACTCTCTCATGAGAGACCACAAAAGGGGCCTGAGATATGAATGAAATGAATGAAAGAGGTGTCATGGTTGTAGGAAAATAAGGGAGACATGTCTCAGCTAGATTCAGAAAGTAGGGTGACCTGTAACAAGGATAGGTCCTGACTTGCCCAAGGCCACCTATATGGTGCAGTAAGATTGAAAACCAGATATTCTTATCAGGGGCTGATTTAGGTTTGATGAGACCCTAAGCTAAGATAATGGGGCCCTTTAGATGTCCAGCTGTCCTTTGTCAACAACAAATTGTCGCTGCTTTTGTGTTGAATATACAGTATGCTGTATAGTAATTTATGGACCTATGCAACACAAGACACTGTTGCTGTATGTAAGTTTTATTTTATTTATTTTTTATCTTATACAGTGGTACATCGCGTAACAACCACCTCGCATAACAACTGATCCATCTAACAAACAAAAATTTATCTAGGATTCTGCTTCATGTAACAAACTGTGTTTCACGTAACAAGCACTCTCGTTGGCAGTTGGGGCAAACGTGCTGGCCGGCAGCCCTTTTAAAAAGTGTCAGGGCTGCCTAGCGCCTGTCCATGGTGAAAGCAACACTTCTGTGCTGTTCCTTCTGTGGCTGGGCATCTGCTGGGCAGAGGGAGAGAAGAGCAGTGGAGAAGAGGGAAGCAGCTCAGGGCTAGCCAGAAGGGAGCAGGGGAGAGAGAGGCTCAGGATGAAGAGAAGGAGAAAGTGGGGAGACGCTTGCAAAGTGTCTTGGATTGCAGCCTCCTAACCATGTTTACCCAGAAGTAAGCCCCATTGTGTTAAATGGAGCTTACTCCCAGGAAAGTGTCTTTTGTATTGAAGCCTATGTAGACTTCATAGGATCATGCACATTGAATACATGTTTTGAATTCAATTCCAGTGTTTTGTCATCATTTTTACATACAGTTAATATTTTTATATGAATATTTTTTGGGTTGTGGAACCAATCTGAGTTTCCATTATTTCCTAAGGGAAAATCCACTTCACGTAAAGAATGTTTCATGTAACAACCATGCCTCCAGAACGAATTAAATTTATTATGTGAGACACCACTGTATATTAGAAATGTACATCGAGTTTTTTTTTCTTTAAATTTTTTTGGGGCCCTAACCTATAGCTTGTTTAGCTTATATGTAAATCTGGCACTGGTTCTGATTAACAAAGCCTCTTTAACTACTGCACCAGCTGGTGGTATCAGTTGATGCAGAAGACGTTCAAATTGAAATTACACCTATTTATACTTAACAGTTTTATTGATGATGTGTTTTTAAAGTTCCAGAAAAACCCACAATATATAATGGGTGATTGTAAACATGTAACACCCATGTCCTACCACTACCATTAATTCACTGATGAAATGGTATTATGATAGGATGGCAGATTTATGATAGTTTCAATTTAATTAGAATTTTACATGAATATCTCTGTGGTGCCTTTGGCTCCCTTGAGTGTTTCATAGCATTTATTTTTCTTGGGAAGCAATTCTATTATGCTAATGCCACCTAATCCAGATGAATAGGACCTTGCCTATGATTTGGAGGCTAATTATATAGCATTATATCACACTTAAAAAAATCAAATATAATTCTTTTTCTTAACAACTCTTAGTATCGAACCATAAATAATATTTTTCTCCTTTTTTGGAAGTGGAGAGTTTTGTGTCATTTTTATTTTTGGAGCCAAGCAATTATGCTATGTAAATACCTTCTAATCCAGATTAATAGGATTTTGCGTGTCATTTGAGAACTAATTAAATAGCTATGTCACTAAAAACACAGACTCAAAATCCAGCTGCAGGAATGGGCAGAGTCCCAAGTAACAGCTGGCAGCTTTGGATGTAGAGTCACAGTTGGTTCAGCGGGATGTGGATAAGGAAGGGGATGTACTGTATATATGTACTTCAGTGGAAAAGCATCTGCAGAAAATCTTAGGTTCAACCCCAATCATTGTCTGAAACAGGCAGAACTGCAGTGTTGGGACTGGATTTGTTTAAAGCAATTTCATGTGCATAACCAAAGGTCATAGAATCATAGAGTTGGAAGGGACCTAATAGGTCATCTAGTCCAACCCCTGCTTGTATCAGGAAATCCTCCTACAACATCTACGACAGGTATGTTTCAATCCTCTGCTTGAAGATCCCAAGTGAGGTCCACAAATGGCCTTCGTGACTCCCTTGGTGACTAGGTGAGGTACAGGATTTCTCTTATCAGATCGTGATGTGTGCATATCCACTTTATCAGGCATAGAGCACAAACCTAACCATGTCTACTCAAAAGTAAGCCCTATTGAGTTCAATGGGTCTTACTCCCAGGAAAGTGTTTTAGGGTTAGAGCCATACTCTGTACCACAGAAAAGAGAAACTGATCAAATCCAGTAAATAAATCCCAACCAGGGAGACTAGCTAAGATGGGAAGACATGGCTCGTCCCTGATCTCTCCAAGACGTTTGATCGTGGAAACCATGGTGAAAAGGCACTTGGCACAAGCAAAATGTCCCTCTCAACAAATACAGCAAACTAATTTGTTAACATGTATCTTTTGAGACTTCTTATTACTTGCTTCTGTCCAGTGATGGGATTCAAAGAAATTAACAACCGGTTCTATGCCCACCTGGCAGCCACTTTTAAATGGCTGTTTTTAAACTTTATATATCCTATCTCTCGTTAACAACCAGTTCTATAGAATAGGTGCAAAACTGCTGGAGCCCACCACTGCTTCTGTCCCAGCATAATGCTTTGCACAGTATTTGCAAAGAAAGGTGCACTGCACCCAAATGGTGTACCTAACCCAAATGGAAGTTCAAGCTCAGCACCCCACAGGGAAATAATATAAGAAAGGGAGTGGATAGAATTCCATACCACTATCTCTTGACGCTGCGTTTCTGCCCCCAGTCTCTTTCCCCCGCCAGGATCCTCCAGGATTTCATATGCCTCTGCCATACTCTGCATTTTGCATCAGTGAAGCAAAAAAAAAAAAAAAAAGTGAAGCAAAAAGCAGTAAAATCTCTCTCTCTCTCTCTCTCTCTCTCTCTCTCTCTCTCTGAATGGTCTAAGATGGTCCTTGGATATATATGTTTATATAGGTGCAAGGGACTTCAACCCTAGGTTACAGGGGATCCAGTCTCTGCTTGTGCCCCCTTTTAGCTGGTGTCACAGTGCTCCTGTAGGTTGGTGTGACAAACATAATTTTTTTTCTTTGTAGTCTCCTTGGGACATCTTCCAATGGCTAGAAGGAATCCTGTTGTGCTGCTCATTCCCAGGAGGTAGGAAAAGAGGTGTTCATATTCCCCAGGATTGGCTGTTCCTTGGCCCTGCACTAACCCAACCATTCATCCTGGTAGCACTTCTCTGGCTAAAAGTTCTGGTGCTGACTGGATGTGGTGATTGGCCCCTTGAACATCACACCAATGACAGCAGGGCGGTAGCTAAAGGAGTGGGGGCAAAACACTAAAAATTTTGCAAGGAGCCTCACTGCAAAGTGCAAGGGATCTCCTCCTCCCTCCAGGAGGGGGAAACATCCTGGAATGACTCAGAGGATCCTAAGCCTGGGATGGCTCAGAGGGCGAGGAGATCTCTTGTGCTGAGCCATTCCAGGATGCTTCCCCCTCCTGAAATGGCTCAGAGACAGGTTTCTTGCACACTACGGGGAGAATCCCTGAAAAACCCTTCCTCTAGCTACAACCCTGAATGACTCACAGAGTAACCTAGATGACACATGCCAAAAACATGATGATGTCCAGATGCTACTCTGTGGGTGCTGGGCTTTGCTGGGCATTCAATAGGTGCTGTCAGCTTTACTGAGAGGGCTATGCAGGTGTGACATTGCTTGGACAGGCTTAGGATTTGACAGATGTTGTACTGGCATCCATGAATATCAGCACACCAACGCAATAGGATTGGGCTTCTAGAAGTGGTGAAGAAAATCATTTGTTTCATCCAATGTGGGAGCTGCGCTATTCCCTTTTAACCAAAGCAATCTTGGAGTACCTTAAAGACATTTTTCAGTGTAAATAAATCAGACACATAAGAATGTCACATTGCCTCTCCATCTCTTAAACAACAACATACCGCAGAGGACTCTTATCTTGATCTTAATGGTCTCTTATCAGGAAGGATAAGAAAAAAGAGAAGTATTACTAATGTAGAGGGAAAAAAAGCAAAAGTGCAGAAGTCATTCAAGTCATTCAAGTGGTAAGTTTTATTACCTCTTGACACAACTGAGTAAGCTGAGTCACCTCTGTAGAAGTTTCTGCCTGAAACAGTTTTGTACCATAATAAGCTTGCCCAGCATCAGTTAAGGCTTGTCTTCTCTTGCTTCTTTTGTCTTAAAACCCTGATTTATGCCAAAGCATCTTGGACAACTTTTAAAATAATCTGGCAAAATTATGACATTAGCCTAGAGAGATCTCCTTGGTTTTAGAAGATATCCTTGAGTAGTGTTGGTTTTAATTTTCAAGTCATCCGTAGAGCAGTCTGAAGTGGAAGCAATTGCACTCAGGATCAGCCACTGTGTCTAGAAAAAGAATTCCTTGAAAAGTCAAGCGTAACCATTGAAATCAAGTTTCCTGATTTCTGTTCCAAATGAATTTCAGATTAATTCCTACAGAAATTAAGTCACACACAAAATGCAGTAAAACTTGCCTGAAGTTCTACTTACAGATATCTTTACCTGTATACATTAAATACGTAACTTCTCCTGAGTGCCGATATCCCCCTGTGCCCCCCAGGGCATTGGTTCCTGCAGCCACCCTAAATACCCCAAAACATGGATAGTAGCAAACCCACCTCAAAACCCTTGTCAAAATTAGGACTTTGCAAATGCTTTGAGGTTTCCTCTTTATTTTGCGGTTTCCTTTTTATTTTGTTATGGAGCAAGATGTAGGAAACAAAGTGAGAACCTAGCTGGAGGACATTACATGAGGCAGGGATCCTTGGGGGTCAATTTCCTGCTAGCATTAACACAATTGTCTCCTTTAACAGTAACAGTATGAACCTAAACAATCAATGGTTCCAAACCTTTAAGAACCCCACACCACTGAGGCAAAAAACTGGAATCTCCATAGACCACATGAACCCATTCACATCCCTGCATACACAAAAATACAATTAAATTTGTAAGGTTTATGTTTATAGAAAAGATTTGTAGGTTGCTACTTTTGTTGTTGGTTGTGGCTGCAGGCGGTCTCGTCTCTGCCCTCTCTGATGGTCCATGGGGAAGTCTTCTGAGTGAGCAGTACCTCACAGACTACCACAGAGGGCAGAGAATGGACCTCTCGCTGCTGTGGCTGAGACAGGCCACTGTCTGCCCTCTCTGGTGTTCAGGTGGGGGAGTGTTCATTTGAGAGATGCTGGAACTGATTGATCTTTTTGTTCCTGGAACTTCATGGATCCCATCTCAGGGCCTCAAAGATGGACAAGCAGTTAGACAACTGGTTGGAAACCATTGGTCTAGATTCTCAATGTTTGCTTCTCATTTCAATAGTAAAAAATGAAGGGGAAAAAGCAGCCTTTTGCAAAGTGTTCACAAAGAGCATCATCATAATGATGCTGAGGTGGGATTTGAGAGCCACAGATAGGTGGAACCGTGGATGTGGAAACTACAGATATGGGCATATAACTGTATGGGACTGAATTCAGTGATAGTTTTATAAGCATTAGGAAAATGTAAAGTACTTGTGAAAGAAAACATAAGGAAGGTGTAAGAGCATTCACAGCCTTCCATGAATAGATATGCAAATTTTTATTTTGTTGCACATTTTCTGTAGGCAATTAAACGAAGCATAATACTGAACAAATGAGGGTAATAATTAAAATAATATAGCACTGCTATAGAGCTTGACCTGCTTTTTGGGACAGCAGAACCAAAATGAACATTAATTCTACATTTAGGTCCTGCATATGCACATTAACCAACATCTTATGCCCTTAAAAAATCTATCATCTTATAATAAGCAGCTTATTTAATACTGACACTAGGGAGGAAAATAACATTCCAAATTACCCTAAGATTTGCATTAGTGAGATATAGGCAAATGTGAAACTGCACAAAACATATAAGCAGGGCCAAAGTCCCTCACTTGCTCACATGTAAGCATGCATGCACACAGCCAGAGATGCTCTTATAAAATAATGCATCTAATGATGCCCTAAATGACATTTCCCCCTCCCCCAGTTACCTGGAGGGCAGCCTCTGCTAATCTGCTCCTACTTCCTGGATTAAAGCAGAAAGAGGGGAATGGAGTAAAATGGGATGTGTGGTGGAGTGGGTAGTGGTGGGTTAGTGTGTTGGAGGTATCAGAGAGAGAAAACTGGACTTCCTTGAGTAGAGCAGCTCTGAATGGAACAAGGTTGGTGGTGGTAAAGGTAGTAGTAATACTCAGAGGGGAAAGTAAGTTCATACATTCATCTAAAGTGATACAAGTTGGTTAGTGCTTGCACAGTACCTGAGACAGTCCCAAATTTCAACTTCTTCCCATCAAATTTTATGTATGTGTTAGTAAATGTGTGTATAGAGAGAACACTCCCTAGAGAACCAAAGAGAGGGGAAGGAAGAAGAGTGCGGAGTGTAACTCTTGATTTGTTTATCTTAAGCTTGAGTTGCTCAACCCTAGTTCAGTTTGAAATAAACTCAAAAGATCATGCTTTGTTCCTCCAGGTCATTTCAAATTGTACCCAGCAGGCCTCCGTCTGTCTTAAAAGACTATGGTATCGTGCTTGGTGCTGCATACGCTGCATGCGAAGCACGTAAGCCTGGGTTAGATTGTTATGGAGGATAGGCTGTTACCCAAGCAGCAAATCCCCCCTCTCCACGCCACTGAATTAGTCCAATGGAAAGGCAGAGCCAATACGATTGGATCCAGCTGGCGTCGCAGAGCTGGGCTAAGGACAGGAGCTTACCCTGTCTTGTGGGGCCTTGTGGGGCCGACCTGGGTCTCGAACCCTGGCCTGCTGGTTAACAGGCATAGCGTCTTTACCGCTTGCGCCACCCACAGCCCAGAAAAAGTAAAAATGCTATATCCGGAGCACCTGAAGGAAAGGGGTGGGAGATGACGAAGCTTCACCATTCCACACTAGGGTTAAGTGGATCAGAGGGGCAAGCAGGAGAAGTAAAAGCCACAGCAATGTATTCCCCCATCTTCTTCCAGCAAAGTTTAGTGGTACAGAAAGAACAGAGTGGAAGATTTGCGTAAACCCTTCCTAACTAAGGCTACAATCACTGGGCTGCCCCAATTTCAAGATGGGGCAGCCCAGTTATACCAGAAAGGCTTGGGCCAGCGGGCTGGCCCAAGAGAGATGGACCTGGGGTTGCCTAGCTCTTCCAGCCTAGGCAGTTCAGGAATGTTGAGGGCATGTTCAGAATGACCTACAGCAGTGCAGGTAGGCTGTATCCAGAGCGTTTCCAGGGAAGACATGCCATCTTCCAGCTCCTCAGAGTTATACCACCTCAGAAGCAGGTAAAATCTGAGTAGACCCATAGAGGTCCATGATAAGCCAGAGTAAAAATGGAAGTGTTGGCAAAAATTTTGAGTTCTTGGCCAGACTAACTGCAACACCTGCCTATCAATTTCAGGATATGGCACAACTATGACAGTCCATCAACCTCTGGATTCAGGACAACTCCAGCTGAACACTCCTACAATCCCCTTGCATCCACCCTCCACTACAGGTACTGCTGTACTGTAGTCTCATGCTGCAGCTGTAACTGGTTGTCAGAGTTTTCCGGGTGTCCTTGATTGGCATCACAGCTGTTCCTTGTTCAGTGTGATCTGAGGCAGATTTCCTCTGGAGCAAGCCCTCCCCAGGTGCCATGTACTTGGTGCCTATTGAGCATAATCTGGAGCAGCTAGGGCAGCCCAGTTTTCCTGACTCTCTAGATCAGGCATGTCCAACAAGAGGCTCGAGGGCCGCATTTGGCTTAGAAAGCCCATAGATGCGGCCCTCGGGGCCCTGTGTTGGACATGCCTGCTCTAGATTCAGCCCAACTTTCTGCTCTGGATACAGCCTACTTGGGGCAGCCCAGCTAGGGCACTACTCACTGCCCTAACTCTGGATTGTACTCTAAAATGCAAATTGTCTTCAGGGAGGACAAAAAATTTTGAGTATCCTTTTCTACTTTTGTGTAAGGTGAATTTTTGTGGTGGCTCTATTTCATTGACAGTGCAAACCCAACTCCTGGCACAAGCTCCATGCTGGCCCGTGGATGTTAAAAGTGCCATAAGGCACTTTTGCATCACTCCTGGAGGGTTAGGTCAGTGCATAGATATGCACTAGACCCATTACACCCCTGGGGGAATGGAGAAATGAGTGAATTATGGTGGTCTAAATTGGTTAAGATTGTGCCCCCAGGGTCCATTTCAATGAAGTATCTCTGCATAGAGGCCAGAAAGAGACAGCAATAATCCTTTTTGTGTGTGCCACCCTACCTGATTGCCTATCCCTTGACAGTCCACGTTGTCTATGTTAACGTCTTCTTTTGTCTACGCATTGCTTGTTGCCATTTGGAGAGCATGCTGTGCATTAATGTGTGTTATATTTTTTCATAATTAAACATGATTCAGTCTCATCTGCAAACAGGGAACAATATCTTAACCTGGTTCAAGTCTATGTTTTACTTGTGCACTAAGTATACGTTTAACTGTGGGCAATTCTCATTAGCGTTTTGCTATTTCCTGTATCTTTTACCAGGCATGAGAGTCTGAAAAACTGCAAGCACAAGACAGAAGAACATGTATATTTTCCACAGAACAAAATGCTACAAAACAAACAAACCCACACGCATGTGACTAGAATTTCATTCCATGTTGTAACACAAAATTGCAAGAGCTCAATACTCTGTTCCTTCAAAAGTCAGAGTTTGAGGCCCATTGAACAATATTGAGCTTTCCAGTGTAACATAATTACAGCAGCACCTGCACTAAATAGTTTTGTCTTGATCCACTGTGAAAATTTGTAGTGTTCAACAGTGCTGAAAATTTCTCATTTCTTACCTGTGGAGAGGTGCTTTGGTGCTTGCATGTAGGGACACTGATACAAGACTTGTCTAAAGACAGATCTGTTGCCAGTAAATAGAGCTGAAGATTGCTCTTACAACAGTGTTCTTTTGTTTGTGATTTTTTTAAAAGTATTGTAGTTTGTGCTTTCTAGAAGTAAATCCAAAGGGGCTTTTCATATGTTTGCCATTCAAAGTACTAAGCCAACGTAGCATAAGGATGAGAATAGGCAGACCAGGGCACGCTAGCCCTCTGAATATGACTGAGGTAGTGCTCTGATCATGTTTAGAAGGCCTTCAGATGGTTAGGGGGGTCTTCCCAACCTCAGCAGTTTCTCCAAACGTGACCGGAGCATAGCTCTGATCACATTTAGGCTACAATCCAGAGTAACTACGGGAGCACGTAAGAGACATTACATGCACCCGTAGTTACTGCACCACCTAGTGAAAACCTATGGGAAATTCATATTGCAATCCAGAGTAAATTGTTCTTACACCGGAGCAAGGACCCCCCCCCCATAGTTACTCTGGATTTCGCCCTAAGAGCATTTCTGGTTAGGCAAATTCATGGATTCAGGATCAATAGTAAGGTAAAAATGTAGGTTCCGAACCCACAGATCCACACACACAACCTGCACATTGATCTATATAAAGAAGAATAGTTGCTGACTGACTGTGCAATCCTAACATGCGCTGGAACAGGCAGGCTGGCATGTCTGTGCTGTATTCCCAAGTTCAGAGGCTGCTGCTGCACTACCATGGAAAGGGGAGGCTTCTCCCCTACCCCAGAAAAAGGCTACATCAGCCTCTTTAGGTCTTCTTGGACTGAAGTCACCTCTGGAAGTAACCTGAGCCCAAGCAGACTGGAGCAGTGATGTACCACTACTGTTGGCCTTTCAAATGTGATCAGGATACATCGTAATGTAATGGACTGGTCAGGAGACCACCGGAGCATGGTTTTGGCTGCTCGCTGCTATGGCCTGGCTGCATGAAAAAGGCAGGTCACATTTTGAGACAGTTGTAAAGCATGGTATAATGTAAATTGTAAAAATATGTAAAACATGTAAAAGCATGTAAATTACAGTCCTGTAATTTGACAGATAAAGCACATACGTTTTGTAGTTTAAATGCTGTTTCCTACTATCCTCTTTGTAAGATGCGATAGAGTTGTACGAAGTATATTATTATAACTTGTTTGTCTGATTTTATCTGAAAGATGGATTAATAAGTTACAAAACTGGGATGAGGCTTTCACTGACATTTCCATTTATCTCTCAAAGGCAAAAAGTAAGACAAACAGCTTGAATGACTTTCGGCGTTTTCAGTACTCATTTGGGGCAAGCATGCCAAGAAGCTTGTGACTCAGGGGTTTAAAACTGATTTCTGTTCCCTTTCCCTTCCCCCGCTCAATGTTCCAAGTGGATGCAGAGAAAATAGGAATTAAATTGTTCATATTTTTAGAACTGACATCCTATAATTTCAGCTGTTCACACAAGGGGATAGAAATGGGAACTTAGCAGCAGAGAGCGTGTCGGGAGGGAGGGAGAGAAATTATGTGAGCAACTTCCATTTCATATAGCTTTATGAGCTTCCCTGTGGAAGACTGCTCGAATAGCATGCATTTTTGTGCATGCCAAAGACATGTTTAATCACTGTCCCTGATATGTTACTTCGGGATAGACTTTTTTCCCTTCACAGGAAAGCAGTCAGTTATACAGTTTCCCACATTGACTCTTGAGTAATGGTCCAGTAATGCTCCCTTATTTGACTTGTGTATGAAGAACATCTTTGTCAGTAATTGTGCTTATCTTACATATTTCGTATTTTCTCTCTCCCAAACTGTTTTTGTAGATTTTAAAAAATAATCAGTTGGAATGTTTATGTACATGTTAAAATATACAATGGTTATGCATGCTTTAAAAAGATATAAAAATAAGTATGATATAAAAATAAGTACATATACATACATACATACATACATACATACATACATACATGTGTGTGTGTGTGTGTGTGATGACGTTATGTCATAAATAAACTGCGCAGTCCTAACCATGTCTACCCAGAAGTAAATCCTATTGTATTAAATAGGTCCTATTCCCAGGAAAGTGTGTTTAGGATTGCAACCTATTTATATTTAAAAGTGGCCCTTTTCATTTGATTCGGATTTGTTATTGTTCATGCTAGAGTCACCCAAGTGCAACTTCTGGATTGCAGCCTAAGTTACAGAGGTTATCTTCCCATTGCTAGTTTACTGTTTGTGTTCACCTCCCTATTCGCCTCATTTTGAATCTTCCCAGATGATTCGCTACCCCCTGTTTCCATGGCAGTAATTGATACAGATTTGGAACAAACTCACACCAGGGATTGTATTCTTTAACTCAAAGAAAGCTTGCTATTCCTCAGCAGAAGGAAAAATGTATGTACTGCATTACTTGTAGGACTCTAATAACCTTATAGGGTATGCTGCCACAGAATGACATTAATAGTGTTCTTGGAAGAAATGTACTTGGAAGGTATCTTTCCGTCTTAGGAAGGTGCCTGGGTTTTTCATGCAAGTGTATTCAATACTGAAACACTCAAAACTGCAACAGTGGAACTCATGGGCATACATCCTTGTTGAATTTTTCAAATGAAAACATAGAAACAAAGTCATCCCATGCCAGCCCATGTCCCCTTTTATTTAACTCCTTGAAAGCCAATTATACTTTTACACAAACATAGAGGTTTAAAGAAAATTTGTGCTTTCTTCCCAGTATAGATGGGTTCATATTTACCTTTTAATCTCATGGGCTATTTTCCATACCACTCAGTGCCATGCAATGGTATTGTGTTTGTTAATGAACTGTATGTAGCCTTGCAAAGTTGGGGTAGAAGAGAAATTGGCATTATTGTAGGCACACTCTCCCTTTGCTGGTATTCCAGCCAGGACATGCTAGCCCTACATAGATATTGTCATCTTTACATTGAGAAATATATCCCAACAAGTTGATGTTTGGATTCACATGATCAGACCAGATGGAAAGCAGAACAGTCCTGAAGGGAAGACATATAATGACATTGCTCACCATGCAAGGAACGGGGGCAAAAAAGCATCTAGCAGCCCCTTGCTGTCATCACTGCCAACAAAGTCAGGAAGTCAGGAAACACTTAATCCCATTCTTTTACTTCTTGAAACCATCTCTGTTACAAAAAAAGCACTAAAAGGTATGAATGGAAAAGTATTCTACATAGTCAACATGTCACATATACGTATTTACTCGAATATAATGCACCATCGAATCCAATACTTATTATCAAAATACCTCATTTACTCAAATCTAATTAACCAACAAATCTAATGAACACCCTGATTTTGGATTCTAATACATCTGAAAAAGGTGAGCATTAGATTCAAGTAAATACAGTATTTTTCTCAAAACCCAATCTGGAGCTCTTTAACACCAGCATACAAGCGTACTGCTGGTGTTGGGTGCATCAAACATGTCATAAGGGATGTCTATGAACCTGAAGAGGAGGGACTGCTGCTACTGGGCCAGTACCAGGTAGCCACTAAGCCCATTGCAGAGCTTTGGGTCTTTGGGACAAAAGTCCCCTTCGCCCAAAGAGACATCCAGAAGCTATTGTTTTTGTTCTGGATTTAACTAGGATTGGAAACACTGTTCAACTGATGGCTTATACAAACCCAGAAATTTTTATAGATTTTATATAGACTTTCTGCTATTTTGTAAATTATTCTATATTTTTGTTTTCACAGCTTTTTTTCAAAAAGATTATTTTGATTTCAATGTCTTTCATCTTTCATATGCATCTCATTTAATTTTATATGTGGCAACAAAATCATGTGTTCTTGAAAGGCAACCCCAATAGCTATCAACTTATCCCTTAGTAGTTTTGAAAATCCACAGATCAATATCAAGGCCTGATTTACAAAAAAATAATAGCACAAAATGGGAAAGGAAAACTGATGGCATGCTGTAGTGTCATGTAAGCAATATATCACAGTTGAGGGTATATCAATATATGAAGCATCCATACATATAGTATTGATTTTTCTTTCCAGGGAAACTATTCCAATACATCATGACTGATTATACATTAATAAAGTATTCAGCCTCACCAGCATTTGAAGATGCTTCCTTTTCCTTTAAGTTCTTTAAGTCTTTTAAGTTTAAGTTCCAGACAATTTTGTGCACTTTCAATTCTCATTGATTTAAAGAGAAGGTTTAATTAAACACATTTTAATTTATCTCACTAATATCAAAGGGCCTTAAAAGTAGGATTGTTTGGAAATCATATTTGAAAAAATGGAAGTCCAAACAATTTTCAGAGTCCCTCCAAAGGAGTAAAACGAATTATAATTTTCAAGAGAAGCCCAAAAAGTTCCTATTATAGAAATGAAATTTCTTGGAGCTAGAAAATATGCTCTGAAATTTCATGCTAAAAATGTTTAAATGAATTTCAGGGTTCCTTCTAAATCAAAACATGTTAAAAATTTCAAGAGGTGAAAAGAGGTTTCTGTAAGACAAACAGAATTTCTCAGTAGGGTTCAGCATATCTCAAAGTTAAAATTGTTTCATAGTTGTTGGATCATGACCTTTATAGATGTGAATTATGTTCAGAATTTCTAGTGAGCACATTGAGTTGTTCGCTCCAAGGGTGGACAGATGGAATTCCATTTACAGGAACTTAAGAACGCCCTGCTATGTCAAGCCAAAAATTAAAATAGACCAGTGTCCTCTTTCCTGCATTTGCGTCTAGATAATGTACAAACAGGAGATAAAGGACTCTCTGCCACCAGTATTCTCCAGCAGCTGCTAATCACAGGCACGTTGACTCTTGACATATAGCCACAATAATGACTAATAACTAGTGGTCCTCTATGAATTTGTCAGATCCTCTTTTAAGGCGCATTCCTAACCTAGACCAGCAAACTCATTGGTCTTCCCATTCCCATGGTGATGTAGCAAGGCAAGCACATGTCTGTGCACTGGCCTAATTCTCCCCCAGGAGTGGCGCACAAGTGTCTTACCCAGTGGTTGGCTCCAGCAGGTTCGCACCTACTGTATAGAACCGGTTGTTAATGAGAGATATGTTTTTATAAACATATAAAGTTTAAAAATAGCCAATTAAAAGTGGCTGCCAGATGGGAATAGAACCGGTTGTTAATTTATTTTAATCCCGTCACTGGTCTTATCGCACTTTTGTGATACTCCCAGGTCAGCACAGGACTTATGCTAGGGCTTAGGCTGGTCTAATTGGAGGTTAAGATTGCAGCCTCAGAAATCTAAATTAGTGTCTCCAACATGTGGCAACCAATTCCACTTTGGGTGAAGCTGTTCTTCATTTTGTCCCTTCTTTATTTCCTACAAATCAGTTTTAGGGCGCAATCCAGAGTAACTACGGGGAGTCCTTGCTCTGGTGTAAGAACAATTTGCTCTGGATTGCAATATGAATTTCCCATTGGTTTTCATTAGCTGGTGCAATAACTACGAGTACGCGTAATGTCTCTTATGTGCTCTCGTGGTTACTCTGGATTGTAGGGTTAATTGGATGGCTGTTGGTTTTAGCATTGTGAGGGAGGAAGAAAGATTTTCCCCAAATCCATTTGGGGGGTATGTTGTATAAAAGAATATGTTGCACAAATAGGAAAGCACCTGAATTTTGTGGATAAAATTAAATTATCTGAAAGCATGTGTGTCTCCATGTTTGTGTGTGTGTGCGTTGGGGAGGGGACTCTGAGAAATACCAACAAAATAGCTTTTAGACCAATCCAATCCAATCCAAGGCCTGCTATCAGGGAAACATGCATTCTGCCAGTTTCCCTGCCACAAAAGTGTTATAGGGCAAAATCCAGAGCAGTTATGGGTCCACGCAGTTACGTCACTTTTTAGTGTCATCTTATGGAAAGTCTTATGGAAAGTCACTTTAACTGCTCCAGAGCAAAGGGTTTAATTTGACTTTAGGATATGGGCCATAAAGTATTTAGCAACATTACAAGAAACCAGTCATGGGGGGGGGGGGAGGCCAGAGCCTTCTTGCATATATTGGTGGAGCAATAAAGGCCCACTAGGGTAGACCATAGGAGCAGAATGGGATGGGCAGGAATTGAACAGGGTGAGGGGAGTGGAATGGGTATTGCTAGCACAAGATATCTTTGGTGCAGGTCTGAGTGGAGCTGAAGTTTACCCCAGGCCAAGTAGACAAATGTCCCCTTACCCCAAAGAGATCTTTGACAAGCAAAAATGATCTATGGGATGCAACATAGCCCCTCCTGATGCTGCTGATACAACATAGCCCCTGATGCAACATAGCCCCTCCTGATGCTATCACACAGAGATGAGGGGCCAATCCTAAACCACTATGCACTGCTATTCCCCTGGGTTGGGATGGGGTATGTTCATGTAATTAGTCTGTGGAACCTGCTAGTGCAAAGGCCTTGGTTACAAAAACAATGGTGCACTGATTCATCTCTGTTTGCTAGCCAGGATAGCATGTCTTCATTCGGTGTAGCATTGCTGGCATGATCAGAGGATTGCTTCTTTGAAAGCGTCCAATGGCAAAGAATGTCAGTGCAGCAAGAAAAGGTCTGGAACTGACATGCTGCTGTTACGACAAAGAGAGATGGAGCATGTTTCAACAATCAATTTAATTAGGAACCAGAAAGAAATTGTTAAAGCAGTTTCCTCTTCACCCTTGCCAGCTTTACGCTGAACTCTTGCAGCTGAGGAATCCCCCAGGTCTGTCTCAGTTCATTCCAAGACATTGTTATATTTAATGGCAGCTTGCTTTTTCAGGCCTCTTCTGATTATCTGACTTAAGGAAGCAGTGCTGCTGGAAAGAACTCACCGCATCAGCATTGGAAATGATGCTATCCATTTTAAATATATACTGTACTGGCTTGCACACAGAATATTGTTAATATTATACAATTATTATTATTATTGGATTTGTATCCCACCTTTCTCTGCACAAGTGGACTCAAGGTGGCTAACCATACAAGGATTAAAAACTCATAAAAACAATCAATTCAGTGTTTAAAAAATATAAAAACATTCCAACACCCTAAAGTACAATAAAAACAACTAAAATCTTAAAAGCACCCCAACCTCCACATCAGTTAAATGCCCCTGCAAATAAAAACATCTTAAGGCTCTGCCAAAAAGAACTGCATGGGAGGGAGCAGTTCTCAGTTCCAGGGGAAGGGAATTCCATCCAATATAAGTAACTATATATATAAAATTGAAGAGGCACTGACCGAACAACCAACTGACCAACTGACTCACTCACTCACCTACACCCAGACAAAACCATTGGACCCAGGTAGACCAGATGACAGGAATTTCCCAGACAAAGCTGGAAATGAGGCCCTGGAACCGGAAGTCAGGGTGGAGGCAATTAGGAATCTGGTGGCCTTTTCAGCCATTTCCTGAGATTTTAGGCCTATTTTAGGCCATTTTAGGCCTTTTAAGCCCACTGAGCAGCTTAGGGTGCTGGTTAAAGGAGGGGGACAGAGGGACAGAGGAAGGGAAGGGAAATGTAATTTTTCCCTTCCCCATGCTAAACCCCTTTCCAAGCCATCAATGGAAGATCTACATCTCATAGCATTCATTGTGCCAGATTCCCCAAGTAGCTCCAGCTACCAAATGGTTGTGAAAATGGCTACACCTGGCAGTGGCTCCCAGTCCCTGCAGAGCAAAAGATCTTTGGGAGTAAACTCTGCTTGCTGTTTGCTGCAAAGGAAGGAGGGAGGGAGCTGAGCTGAGGCTGCTGGAGACAAGAGCAGAAGAAGAAGGGAGCCTTGCAAGTGGAGCTGCTGCTGCTCTGAAACTTTGTAATGAGTCTGGTTTTGGAGAGAAAGGAAGGGGAAAATTAATTTTTTTTCTAAAGCAGGGTTGCCAGCTGACCAGAGAAACCCCAACTTGCCTGTTCCTATGTCTTTGTAGACGGATCCACCAATATATACTTGAGTTGCTTAGGTTATGCGGCCTTTCATCCAGCTGTTGTCAAAGCAGAGGAGCAGGGCTGGTTGTAAGTTTGGCAACCATCTCAGGGCAGGGATGGTGGGGATAACTCCTGGCTTCTTAAGTTTTAAGTCTCCAAGCCTAGTTGTATCCACTCAAAAGGGTTATAGTTAACAGAGCTTATATTGCGTAAGGAGGCAAAGGAAAGGAGGCCAAAAGACCAAGCCTGTGCATGCCTGGCTGCTAGGATCACTTAAACATATGCCTTTTTGGTTGGTGTCTGGTTTATTGCAATGAGATTTGTCCAAAGATTAAGTAGATGAATGCAATACGAGTGATTTTAGCTTTATTTTAACATGTCCTACATTTGTCCTATATTTTTGGGGTGTCCTACATTTTTTTAACCAGGTGGGAATTTTGGGTTGGAGGACAGGCATTTTGGAGAACTTGGGGGTTGGGGTTGGGTTCGGCATCTGGTCACCCTGGCTGGACCTAGAAGTGTAAAATTTGGGGAGGGTCTTCATTCTATGATGTAGAGACCTACTAAGAACCAATTTTTGGAAATTCAAACCAGAAGGAGGTGAAAAGGGGTGCAAAACATTTTTGTCTCTATACTTCATTAAATAATCCCTGATCCAACAATGTAAATCCCAAATCCCTGAAGCTAGAAGCATGAAATTCAAGGAGCATATTCTTTCCATGATGTGAGCACCCACTAAGAACTGATGTTTAGAAATTAAATGGCTAAGGAGGTGAAAAGGAGTGCAACATGTTTTCGTCCTATACTTAACCGAAGAATCCCTGACTCATCAACACCCAGCCCCAACCACTGGACCTGGAAACCTGAAATTTGAGAAGCATATTCCTTCTGTGATGTAAGAACTCACTGATAACCAATTTCATGCCCAGTGGTGCCTAGTGCCCAGTGGTATTTCCTGCCTGGTGTTGCCCTCTGGTGCCTGGTGCCCTGTGTTGCATGATGTCTGGTGCCCGGCAGGGATGCACAGTGTTCAGTAGGGTTGCCCAATGGTGCACACTGTTGGCCCGTGATGCCTGTGGTGCCCTCTGTCTGCTGTTCTTGCCCAGTAGTACCCAGTGGTACCCACTGCCTACTACATAGTGGTGCCCAGTGGTGACCAATTCCCAGTGCTGCCCAGTATGGATCCCACTGGTGTCTGGTGGTGCCCACTGGTGGTGTCCTACTAATGCCCAGTTGTTCCTGCTGCCAGGTGATGCCCATTAGGAATGACCTCTACACTGAGGTCACCAATGCCCAGTGCTGCCCAGTAAGGATCCCACAGATGCCTGGTGGTGGCCGCTGCTGAAATTCCATCTCTACACAATTGTTAAAGGTTCAGAAGTTTGAAAGTTTGGACACCCCTGGCTGGACAACAGGCTTGGAATCGCTGACTCAGATCATGTCCCAGCACTTTGCACTTGTGAAACTTGCTGTCCCGTTCCACCTTCCATGAGGTAATCAAAGACTTGATAGTCAGTTTTCGGGGACAGGTAGCATTTTTTTCACTTCTTTTGAGCAGCTTTGTTCAGGGAATTTTTTTCCCTATCCTCGACCCCTTTTCTAGAGATGGAGGTTCTCAGAAGATAAGATTTTCTTGTCTGAGGTTTTCTGACGCTGAGGTTTCCAGAAGACGAGCTCAGGTCGGAGATTGGGTGGTATTGCCGAAGGATATCTCTTTCAGGATAGATGTCCACAAAAAGGAAAAAAAGAACACTGGAGAGATAGGAGCCAATGCAGAGTAATATAATGGTTAATTACTGTATTATAATCAGTTATGATATAATATCATTTCAGGTACCTTGTCTTGTGTCATTTATATTGGGCACTGGGGTAAAGAACTAATTTTTGAGTCTCTCCAGGCACTCATTTACATTTGCATTGATAGGTGCGACTTCTGATCCATTCTGAATTAAGAATCCAAGATTTCAAGCATTCACTGGGCAACTATATCCTTGTGAAGGTCCCAGAGCAATGAGCTTCATGCATTATAATTACTTTCCAAACCGTAATTTTAGATTAAGTGAATGCTTGCTACATTTATTGTCCAAAAATAGTTTCCAAAGGGACTGAGCATATTTGGCTTCTTGTAAAGAACAATGATAGGGCAAAAGGTAATTGCCTTTTGGGTAGCCATTCTCTGGGTAGCCATTCTCTGGGGCCAGGTAGCTTTCCCCCCTTTGAAATATACAACAGTTTCCATTTTGGTTGAACAATAAGTAGCTGGTATTTCATTGATTCTCAGCTGTTTGATAGATATCGTATTATATAAATGGATATGATTAAGCACAAACATTATGATTGTGCTGTCAGCACAGATTTGCCCTTCAAACCGTACACGGTTCACATGCTGTATATTTATTGCTGAGAGATCAGTTGGGTTCATTGTATGCATAACTATTAATGGCTAGTTGTAAAAGAGCAACCTATTACTATGTAGGAGAGAGAAACATCCAATTTCTTTCACAGGTTGCTGCCTATGAAAAGATCATGACAGAATAAACTGCTTAGATTCTGGAGGCACTTACACAAGATCGCTCCCTTATAACCCATCTTAATTAATCTGTCATAACTGTCTTCTCCTAGTATCCTGCTCCCAATCACAAGCATCACTTTGCCAAAGACATTGCAGTGAAAAATAATACAAATCCATTACAATATTTCACTACCATTCTCAAATCGCTGATGCCTACTTATCACTTTATGGGAATAGTGATAACCGATTCCATGTAATCGGAAGTTGCCAAGGGAAGGGTTGTAGCTCATTGGTAGAGCATCTGTTTTGCATGCTGTAGGTCCCAAATTCCATCCCTAGTACCAGCCCATAAGGACAGGAAAGACACCTGTTTGAAACCCTGAAGAAATATTGCCAGTCAGTGCAGAAAATACTGAGCTAGATGGGCCAGTGGTCTGAAGTCAACTTACTACAAAGATCTTCATCAGTAGGAATTAAATCAATAGGACTTACTTCTGAGCAGATGTGCAATGGATTGCTATGTTGATCTGCATAAAGAGCACAAATGTATGCCAAATTCACAAAGGTACCACAACAGGAAATCCCATTCACTTCTAGGATAATGTGTTCCAGACAATCTTTAGTTCATTCAAAGGCAGTTCAGTCCAAGGCAATTCATGATGATCCATCTATGGGCATTCAGTGTCAATGTCTAAAAAGGATAAAATGCGAGGGCTACTACCGTATTTGATGGATTAAAAGACGAGGTTTTTTCCCTCCTAAAGGGAATGTTGGCGCATCTTAGAAAGCAAAGATGCTCTGGGGGGTCCCCATTCACCGGGATCTAGGCTGGCAGTTCCCTTCCCTCCCCAGCCAAGCCGCACCACCACTTCTGCAGATCCTCCTCTCCCTGCCCAGCCTCCTCCCTCCCTTCTTTCCCTCTGGAGGCACTGGCAAGAGAAGGAAGGAGGAGGACATTCTGGGCTTCCCAGAGGAGGAAAAGCATCCTCCCCCTGCCCTGCTCTCTGGTCTGCTGCTGCCGAGCCTCACCTAGCCTTCTCCTTCCCTGACAAACTCTTTCCGACTGCTTCAGCCTCCCTTCTGCTCCACAACACACCCTTTTGCCTCCCTCCTAGCCCTCCTCCCCACTCAGTCACCTGCACCTGCCTCCCTCCCCTCAGTCACCTGCACCCTGGACCGCCTCCTAGATTCACTCAGTCTGTAAGCACCATTTGACATAGTGGGATTTGATTTTGAGTAGGCACCGGAGGATCGTGTCCAGTGATGGGCTTCAAATAAATTAACAACCGGTTCTCTGCCCATCTGGCAGCCACTTTTAAATGGATATTTTTAAACTTTATATTGCCTATCTCTCGTTAACAACTGGTTCTATAGAGTAGGTGCGAACCTGCTGGAGCCCACCACTGATCGTGTCCCTCATTAGAAGCATGCTTTAACCTTAAAGTCCTCACAGTGATGATGTTCTTAATAGCTCTGTTTACATGGTTGAATGTACTATTCTGAACCTTAAAGAATGTTAAAGCACCTTCTGAACCTTATGCTTGAACCTTGAAACCTGTCCTCATTTGTTCATGACAGTGATGATGGCTCTTAATATCTTTGTTTACATGGTTGAATGCATTATTCTGAAACTTAAAGAATATTAAAGACGTTTCTTAATACCACTGTTGACTTTACATGGTTAAAATATTATTCTGATATATTTTATTAAATGTATTAGTACACCAATTGGTTCAGAATTTTTTTTCTTGTTTTCCTCCTCAAAACAGAGGTGCACCTAACGGTTAGGAGCATGTTATAAGCCGTCAAATACGGTAACTGTTCTGTCTATTCTCCTCCCCAAACCTTCCTGGATTAAACAGTTACACCCAAAATAAGGGTAAAAATAAAAATCTGCTTTGTTCGTGTGTGTCATTAGGAAGAGCTGATCTCCAAAGAGGAGATGATGATAGGCATTTTGCACCTCTCCCCATCAGATGAGGAGGACAATGGGAGCGTTGAGTGGGTGCCAGTGCAGTTGCCTCATGAAGAGGCTGAGCTGGCCAAGGAACCACGTGCTGAACCAGAGAGGAATCGGGTCTTGGAGACCATCGAGATGTTCAAGAAGGTGAGCCTAAGAAACAACCACCAGGGGGAGCGTCTCACCAGAGGATTGTCTTATGGGCCTGACCCCATGCTGGGGTGCAGGGAGCACCCCTCTTGATCCTCCCATGGAAGAATCCACAGGGGGAGGACCAAGGGGATGCCCCCCAAAAGGAGAGAAAGGGTGGGGAAGAGGCATTCTGGGAGAATGGAGGACACTGGTAACAGGGGCATTGGTACCCTGTCCCTTGCCACGGGTCTTGTACTCCCCACATGGCAGAGGGCAGAGCTGGCCTTGCCCCTGCTGGATGCTGTGTTGTTGGACTGATGGTGGGAACCTACCAGTTGATGAAAATATTTACTGTTGTTGCTTGTTGGAACTGAAAACCTTAAACATAAGTAAAAACATACTTATCAGAACCTACCTGGGTTTCATCCTTCCATGGAAGACCGGAACCCCCTGATGCAAACCCCTTCACCACCCCCTCCCCACCACTCCAGGATACCTTAACATGTAACAGTGCACCTCTTGCAAGTCCCGTTGGAATGTCATGGGGTTAACTCCATCACTGTTGATTCTAAAATGCCCTACTACATTTTTATATTGCTAACACACAGGGGACTATTTTTGCACATCAGCTTTTCTTTTACCAATTCTGAACCAATATCAAGGCCACCTCTTCTGTGGCCTCTCCAATATTTTTCCTGGTAATATATACAGAAAAAAATGTTCACTGTCAACACTGGGCTCCCTAGAATGTTTTCACACAACATGTTTTCAAAGGGGATGGAAAAAGCAACCTCAGATTTTCTGAAATCTGAGCAACCTAAATTTTCAGATTTTTTTTTGTTTTTGACCATTTTGTGGTGTATGCACCACTTCCACTAATGACACTTTGTGTGAAAGAGATAAAAATGTGGATGTGGATAACATTCACAATGTCAGAGGGATGTGAGGTTATACCTTGGTCCTCTCCTGATCCTTATGAACATAGCCAAAAGCACTCAGTGGTGGTCAGGTGGTTTACTTCAGAGGTACTAAATAAATAATACATTTACTTACCTTTCATTGACTTTCTTGTTGATTCCCACCATATCAATTCAATGAGCACTCCTTTGGCTCAGGTGAATAGTACGGGATGGTGAGGGATTAGATTAGAATGTAAAAACTCCTAAATACCTCTTCCATTGAAAATAACCAAATATGTCTCTTATGACATACGTCAGAGACAGCAAGTTTAATTCAATTTATAGCACCAACAAATGTGGTTACTGAATTTAAATGCAGTTTGCTGGGTGCATATTTCTGTGCTCCTTTGAACAAAAGCCATTTCAGATGTGCATTATCTGTTACCATCTGCCACCATTGCAGTAGAGAACTAGACTGTAATATCTGTTCTCTCATGTGTTTCTGTGCCAGATTAGAAAATAGTAGCATGCTATTTCTAAGCACACTAAAAACATGAAAACTTCAATATGAATAATGTGGACTGGTTAATATCATTGCAGACAGAGTAAAAAAATTCAAGCATCTCTTTCAAAGCAGCTATAGTTTCAGTGCAAGAATCAAATGTGCATACATTTCAAAGTGTTTGATGATTCTCATTTTCTACTCTGGGTGATATACTCACAGAATGCAAAGCAAAAAGCCTCAGCATTAGATCTATTAAAACTGGTGAGATAGAAAAAACTGCCCCTTTTTTAATTAGGTAACTTAATTGCTTAATGCACTGAAAAACCATGATTTTTCCAGCTTTTTGCACTGGAATTTAATAGCCTATTTTCATTCATTTCCTCCATTTTGAAGAAGTAGCTTTAAAATATCTTTTTCATCTCAAGGCATTATGATCAGTGTTAAATTCATACAGTGATGGAAGTAACTTCATTTTCCCATTATATGCATGTCCATAACATGTCATAGAAAGCCATATATGTTTCTACGCCATGCACCATAAGGAAAAACAAGGCTGCAGGTGTCAAAATTGATCTTGTTAGGCCTTTTAGAAAGGCCACTTAGGGTGCAATCCTAACCATTTCTACTCAAAAGTAAGCCCCATGGTGTTCAATGGGTCTTACTCCCAGGAAAATGTCTTTAGGATTGCAGCCTTAATGCATTTATACAGGGGAGGTAGTAAAACATACAGGAAGAGCACAGTCAAGGCTAGTGATGGTCAGTGTTTTTCTTCTCAACGCTCACTGACATTTATCGTCTTCATTTCTTTGGACGTCACTTCTGACTTCAGGAAACTCTTCCACATTCTGTTTTTAAGACAACTGTCTGTAATAATGAACTGGGACAGGAGGGGGACAGATCTGACATGGATTCTCCCAAGCCTGCACTGGCAAATTAGCTGGTGGAGACTTGAGAAGCAACATTGCAGGACTTGGGTTTTCCGTGAGTGAAGGGGACAAAAAGCCACTTCCTCCAAGGTGACCTCTGGTGGTATCCACAGTGCCCCAAGATGCAGTGTTACCACCTTTATGGCACTGCACAAACACCAGTGCCACATTTATGACTAGGTGACCCAACCTCTGGTATTCTACTCATCACCATGTTCCCATGGTCATTACTATTTTGACTCTATAGTTTGACATAGTTTCATATATGATACAGATTTAAATTGCCATTGTACAAGACATACCTATATGTATTTCTCAGTATCTTCATCTGTTCTTGTTAGCTTTGCCAACTCATGGTACTCATACTTTTCAGCCTTTTTGGGGTCTTAGTCCATGGTAAGCAGACACTTTATCTCATGGAGTTATACAGTACTAAGCAGATTATAAACTGGTCAAATAAAAATGTTCTAAAAGATACCGCAACATGATATTTAAATTCCCAAAACAGAATAGGAACATAAAGGGAAAATAGCACAAATGCAAACATGAACAACATAAATATTAAATACCATATATACTTGAGTATAAGCCGACCCGAGTATAAGCCGAGGCATCTAATTTTACCACAAAAAACTGGGAAAATGACTGGAGTATAAGCCTAGGGTGGGAACTGCAGCAGGTATTGGTACTTGTCCTTTTCCTTCTAGCTTTCTTGGAACTCATAGGCTGCAATCCTAAGCACACTTTCCTGGAAGTAAGCCTCATTGAACTTAGTGGGGCTTACTTCAGAGTAGACATGCATAAGACAGAGTGACCAGATGCCAAACCCAAAATTCTTGAATCCCAAGGCCAAAATTCCTACCCGCTTTAAAAAATTGCCAAAAAATGTATTTTTATTTTTATAGTGTTTTTTTTGTTTTTGGCCATAACGTTTGATAGGAAGGAGATATCTCAAAACTGATTTTTGCATTAGATTCTGCTCTTCAATACGAATCCAACGGTGTATGACATGATGGGGTTTGATCCTGCCACTTTTCAGTTCACCCGAGTATAAGCTGAGGGGGCTTTTTGGGCCCATTTTTGGGGACCAAAAAAACTCGGCTTATACTTGAGTATATACGGTAATAATAATGCCTGCCTGTCCAGGACATTTGTATTTAACACGAAGAATTAATATCTGGAGTTGATAACTATTTTCCCATAGTTTCTCTCTTTTTTTCCTCTGCCATAACAGGACTAAACATGCTATCAATCAGAAAATCAACACAGCAAGACCTCAGGGAAATCACTCTATGGAGGTGACCAATGATTTGACAGATTCATTAACATTAGCACCTGCTGTCAACATGAGCATCAAATTCCTTTTCTTAACAGATGCACTTGAAGCAGGATGCAACTGCTATAATGTAATTATTCTTTATAAACTAAGATGTAGACCATCATAAGCGTATTTTGTTGACTAGAGACTAGTTAAATTCTCAATTTTTCCCCTGAATGGTACCTAAGTTGATTTTCAGATCTAATTATGTTTCCAATGGTCATGTGTAGTATAGAAATTTACAGAGAAATCTAATTAATGTTCAAGAATATTAGGGATAGTCAGATGTGACTTTGCCACATTTAATTATGGGCCTGCAACTTTGTAGTGTGACTTTACAGCCCATTGATGTTGGGATTGCAACTGATGTGAGATTTCTATTTGGGATAGCTATGTGGGATAGCAGTGGATTTCATGGTTTGTTGCCATGTCCTGGGCCATAAAATCTGTACCACTGCTGGGCACAATGGTGCCACTACACATGGTGCTACCACAAAGGTGCCACCACAATCCTGCATCCATGCCAATGCCTCACTGAGCCTTCCCCAGCTGTGCATAAGGTGTCATTGGAGTGATTTGGGGATTAAATGGAATGGGGAGTAGGCTGAACCAGGCAGGTTGAGAAAAGGAGAGGATCAATATTCACAACAGAAGCACATGCCAAATTTCTATCCCCTTTTTTCAGCTTGACACAACTGCTTATACTTCCTGGACTTGCACTAACTAAATAACTGGAATGGATCTGGGGGATTGGTTACAATTGTGACCTTAATTACAGTATAGCATAAAGGGTGTTGAACCAAAGTTTTATGAAAGTCTGGGATGTTGATTATATTCATTCACTGGTAGGCCTTGAAAGAGCATAGCAGGATGAGGTTAAGTTGAACATTGCTGCTGCCTACAGGTATTAAGTTATTAGCCTTGTTATTAGAGCAAAACAGTTGAAGAAAAGAAACCAGTTCAATATGAAGGAGATACCTACAACATCATTCCCCCATACAAGAAGAACAGAAGATGCAGCAGCTGCAACTTGGGAAAAGACAACAAGAAGAACAGGAGCTTCCAGGACAGATTACTATATTAGTCCCTTGCCTGAAATAGTAAATCATTCCTATGTGCATGAAAAATAAGGCCTTGTATAGTATCTTGACTAATGGGCCTACTGGTGGGGGTTTCATCTCAGAACAGAAGCTCTTTCTCTCTGTTAACACAAAAAGACTTCAACTGTCACAAAGGACCCTTGCACAAAGCCAAAGACTCTTTTGTGTGAGTGAAATGCTCCTTCTATTAATGAAGGATAATCTCAATATTAAAAGTGCTAGCAGGGAATCTCCCACTATTATTTCCTGGACTCTGTCTTACTTATAACTCTGCACCTTTGGATGTTCAGCAGATTTCTTTTAGGCTGAGGCATCTTTAATGAAAGAACAGGGTAATTACACATGATCAGACACCAGAGCACAATCCTAACCATGTCTACTCAAAAGAAAGCCCCACTGTGTTCAATGTGACTTATTCCCAGGAAAGCGTCTTTAGGATTACTGCCTGTTTGTTCATACATTGCACTATGCAGGTATTCAGCAAACTGGAGAAATTGTTAATTATATTGTCTTAACAAGATACTTATTTTTCCTTTGTGTTAATAGAATTAGAAATCAAGAAAAGGCAAACCTGTGGCCAAGATGTTGTTTTAGCTCCCAGACATTTTTACTCTTGGGTTCAATCCTAACCATATCTACTCAGAAGTAATCCCCATTGTTTTCCTGTATCTTACTCCCAGGAAAGTGTGTTTAGGATTGCAGCCAAACTTGTCCCTTTTTCTGAGTTTGGCATGTTGGTATTTGTGGAAAAAGAGTGAATCAAGATAGCTGCTGAACAATAATGAATCCTGACAAATCAAATATCTTCAAAAGGAAGTTATTTTCTATTTTTAGTGGCACTGATAGCTTTATATAGCCTTTATCCAGAAGATGTATGATGAAGGAAGAATGAAGAGATTTCTCTGAAAGTTTACAGCTCATAGGAAACAATCAACTTAAATACTTAATCTAATATGAGAGGTTGACCATGAACCAGCAGGCCTCCGTCAGTCTTGAAAGACTATGATATTTTGCTCTGCGCTGCATACACTGCATGCGAAGCACGAAAGCCTGGGTTGGATTGTTATGGAGGATAGGCTGTTACCCAAGCAGCAAATCCCCCCTCTCCACACCACTGAATTAGTCAAATGGAAAGGCAGAGCCAATACGATTGGCTCCAGCTGGCGTTGCAGAGCTGGGCTAAGGACAGGAGCTCACCCTATCTTGTGGGGCCGACCCGGGTCTCGAACCCTGGCCTGCTGATTAACAGGCACAGTGTCTTAACCACATGCGCCACCCACAGCCCAACAAGTCCACAATAAATGTGCTATGTAGTCTTCAAATATTGTAGCTCTTTGGTGGTTCTTTCCCCATAAATAAACTATAATTCAACGTGGAATTTAAAGCATAGTTTGGTTGTCTGATTAATTTTTCAATAACAGATTTGATCAGGCAAATGTCAACTTTGTTCAGTAAGCTGTTGAACAAGTGTCCTAAATTCAATTTCTTTCTCACAGCAGTGATAAGAGTCATTTTTCTCATATCAATGATATTATATCATATTGTTGATGTGTTTAGGAAGTCAGACCAGTTTTTCCAGTCCCTAGCACCATTAGCACCACCTGCAGCAGCAAGTGGAAAAGACCGGAAGCTGACTCCAAAGTAACCCACATCAATAAGAAGAAAGAAACCTGGTGAATTATGATCACCATAGTCCCCTTCCTGATGGGAAAAAAATCACAATATTAATAAAATCTTTTTGATTTATGGGAGGTGAGAAGGATTGTTCTAACTATGGGGATGTGTTTCACTGAGAATTGAATGAGAGATCATCACTGGTTTTGCTGGACTTGACAGCCTTAGAACTCCCTTTCTCATATTCTAAAATTAAATGGAAATGGTTATTAAATGGAAAAGTTAACGGTTTTTAGAAGGAAGAGCTAAATTCTTTTCAAAGCCATGTGCTATACAAACTGTTACCACTGACTGACATGCAGAATAACACATGGCTTAGGCAATCATTATTGCATTTAAAAAACAATAATTATTGAATCTAATAAATTAGAATAGTAGAATTATGGAATATACCCACAGTGTGTCAGGTCACATATTCTGGCAGTAATGTGTCAAACACTAAGCATCTTTTCAGTAGATATTCTCTTAATGCATATACATTTTCTCAGCCACAACACAAAGCAGTGCATTTCGTGATTTTTTTATTTCTTGCATTTCTGCTTGTCTTCCACCAAAGATCCATAGAAGAAGATATATAATAAATAAAAACTAGTGGTGCCAGAATAAATAAGAAGCCTAACCTCATCCAGCATAATTCTGAAGGCACATAGTAATCATGAGAACATAAGAATCACCCTGCATACCTTGACAATCTATGGGTACATTGACAAACCCTGGGAATCTCACAAGGCCATAATTTTCTTTTATTTATTTTACATCTTTATATAGCCCTTCCTCCAAGGATCTCATAGTGGTTTACATGACAGGTTTACATTTCTGTTGTGTTTATATTATGGAAAAAACCATAGGTACAGTCCAGGTCAATGCCAGGTTACACCAAAAAGTGGCACAAATGATTATTTTTGGCCCCAAGTGCATATGTATCCAACACAAGGCACATCTCATGGCCTTCTTGGTTTTCCCTTCCTGCCATTCCTATCCTCATTTCATCCACTATTTCTATCCATTCCATTTCTATCCATTCCATCCTTCTCACTTGCTTACAAGTGGTTTCCCCTGAGGAAGATCAGAGGCCATTCATCTTCCTCCCACCCTCAGAGGGTGAGAGGAATAACTTCATCCAGCTGCCCTAGCCTACTCTAAAGAATCTCCTGTGTGCAGTTTTCAGAAAGCAAACCAGTCTGCTGCAGCACAAGTCACAGAAATCTGTAGAAAATCCAAAGTTGTGCTATGACTCCAAATTAACTATAAGTGCAAATTGCAGTTATATTTAAGAAAATGTAATGCCGCTGTGCAATTCTAATCATTCTATGGACTGCAGCAACTTGCATAAAAGTTCTTTGAGGCAGGCTATGTGGACCCTTTCAAAGCAGTTGGCCCTAAATATGCAACTCACAAGACCTATCACTGGTGACATCTTGAATAATACATTTTCAGATTTATTTATTTTTATTCGGGTTCTTTCGAAGTTTGTCTTGATCAGCTGTGGTTGGTTCAAGTTGAATTTGATTTAGGGCACAATCCTAATTAACATTCCAGTACTGGCACAAGGACAACACAACTCTGAGTTATAGGAACATACATTGTTTTAGCTTGAGGAGGCCTCTGTGACTGTGTCCCTGTTGCAGGATGCAACTGTCCCCCAACTTCAGGACATGTCCCATTTCCACAGCTATGCCAATGATAGAAAATTTGTTAGGATTGTGCCATCACAGTGCAATCCAAACCCTAGCAAGTACCTTGTGCCAGCCTGAGGGTATCACATAAGTGTCATAAGGTACTTCTACACCACTCTTGGGATGTGTTAAAGAACCACTTTTGGGATGTTCCTGGTTGCATAAAGGTTTAGGGATGGAATGGCAATGTGGAAGAGGTTGGAGGGAGGCATTCCAAGATGGGAGGACTGCAGGAGATCAAGATCCTGGGAGTGGATGAGGAGTGGGAAGCAGGGCTCTGAACTCTAGCTGCTACGATCTGCTGAGATCCAAGCTACCTCCAGAGGTGGCTTAGCTCTGAGTAGATCCATTGGGGCTGTTCCTGCCTTACCCCAGGGAAGAGGAAAAACCCTGTGGTACTGCAGCAGCACAAGTCTGGACTGTGCTCCCAGGGGCAAATTTGAAGCTCAAGCTGAACTGGGGGGAAAGAGGAAGATAAAAAGCACCTCAGTCAGGCACAGTGTGTCTGACAGGCCCTCCAAAGCTGTTCTTGCTCCCCTCTCTGCGCCAAGGTGGCACAGAGGCCTGTCCCCCTTAGTACCTTCCTATCTCTAGATGCTGTTCAAAACCCCCTAGTCACTTTTCCCAATGTCTGCATGGAGTGCTGTAGTGACCCTCCTGTACCTGAACTCATCCAACCTTTGAAGGTCATAGGTTTGTCCAGGGTGGATTGTCAGGCACCCTGCACCTGAGATTTCACCCCATCAATTATCAAGATTTTGTTTTACTTGCTTTAAGTTTATAAATGAGGTTTTTTGAATCAGATTTTGAATATTCTCTCTTTGTACATCCTACTGAAGGTCACTGATCACTTTAAGAGCATTAGAATTGAGTTAATTATGTGCTAATGACAGTTTTCTGACAGGTGCCTGTCAGGCTCACTGCACCCACGCCAGAAGTCCCAGAGGTGCACCTAACCAAGGGTTTTAAATGGCCATGCTTCCCTATTCTCTCACACAAACAAGTTGCTGAAGTGAGCACACAAAGTATACTCATCACAAATGTGATGTATCCACGGTCAAGAAAATGCAGAGCCAGATAATATTCAAACAGACATTGAGTCTCAGCCTGTGCCTACATTATTCTTAGCAACATATTTCAGCCTTGGGAATGAGCAATAATAGGAAGCTGTCCAGCACTTTGCTCTTTCAGGGAATACAAGTTTCCCTCAAGAAGAAGCCATAATGAGTCCTAGCTGAGGAAAGTTCACGGCGAGGTGAAGGTGGTTATTCTCTGGTCTCCATTTTCCTCTCTAACATGCTTTTGTCCCTTTAACTGTGTTTCTGACAAGACTTCCTGTTTGAAGTGGGAAGAGCTGCTGAGGCTCATGCTGTTATAGCAGCTGACCCCAAAGTAAAAGTAACAAAAGTCCTCGAAGCGATTGGCATTCAAAACACAAGAACCCCCGGCCCAAGAGCAGACAGTTGGCACAATCCCAATTCTAACTGAGCAGTCAGAGATTGCAGTGTAGGAAGCATATTTGAATGTGCTTTTTAAACAGTTGGAATACATTTGAAACTGGGTTTTAGAAGCCTACACATCATGCACACCAGTTTGCCTTTGGAGCAGCACAACAACCTTTATGGTAGATGCCAAGGGTAGTTGATGGTTGAACAGATGGAGCAAATACTCTGCTGGGGCGCTTTCAGCTGTTTGCCATTCTGAGAAATGTGGGTTAGAATGAATTCAGCAATACAAATTAAAAGCGGATTATCACATCGTTCAGCCTATTGCACAATAGATGTCTTTCCCTGTAGAGCAATCCTCAGGGAGTTTCTGCAGGGAACAGAGTATAAAAAAAATCTAAATATTAGATGCACAGTTGAAGTGCTAGTATGTAGTGACACAGAAGCTACCAAACGGGTATCCAATTTCAAATATTGTACTTACGCATTTGAAATATTGGTACTCTGAAACAAAATATTTTCAAAGTAGCTTACAAGGGTTTTTTAAGTTGCCAACAATAGCAGCAATCCTAACTAATTAAGGACATCACCAGTGGTGGGCCCAGACCGATTCTGTCCAGTTCCTAGGAACCAGATGTTCCTATTCCCCTGCCGCTGGTGATCCAGTAGCGGCGGGTGTGCGATAACCAGGCGGACCGGTTTGCACTCTTTGCTGGAGACTGCAGCTGGCCGCTGGAGCGCTGGAGCGCAGTTAAACTGGGCACCCTGGTCGGCACTTTTAAATTTGCCACTCCAAGCAGCAGCCCGCCGAGGCACCCCACAAGCCCCAGCGCTGGAGCGTCCTTTTCCCAGCCACTGGGGCTTGTGGGGCGCCTCGGCAGGCTGCCGCTTGGAAATTTAAAAGTGCTGGCCGGGGTGCTGGCCGGGGTGCCCTGTTCAACTGCGCTCCAGCGGCCGGCCAGCCCAGCCAGCGGCCGGCCAGCAGAGGCTGCAGCTGCAGCCTCCTGAGAACCCAACTCAGAGGTAAGTCCCATGACAGTCAATGAGCCTTACTCCCAGGAAAGTGTGGCTGGCACTGCAGCCTGAGAGCCCAACCTGACTACTCAGAAGTAAGTCCCATGACAGCCAATTTTTAATTTTTAAATTTTTTTAAAATTTTTAAATTTTTAAAAATTCTTTAAATTTAACTTTTCCCTGGCCCAGGCCCCACCCCTGACCCAGCCTGGCCCCGCCCACTTCCAGGAAACCATTTGTTGGGCCAGGCTGGGCCCATCACTGATCACAACTCACATATCTTCTCATTCCTATGGTGGCACCAACATGCCTGTGCACTGGCCTAGCCCTCAGGAGTGGCACAGAAGTGCCTTATGACACTTTTACATGTCCCTGATAGCATGAGATTTGTGCCAGGGTTTGTGCCTCTTTTCACCAGCTACTATGGTGGCTGTCTCTGGAGAGTTGCCTGAAGGCAGTTGGGATCCAGATGAGGGCAAACAAGCTGAAATTTAATCCTGACAAAACAGAGGTCTTCCTGGTTCAGAAGTCCATTATACAGGTGCTGGACTATCACCTTCCTCGGAGTGGGATGCTACTCCCCTGAAAGAGCAGATTTGCAGCTTGGGGGTGATCCTGAATTCACAGTTGCTCCTAGATGTCCAGGTGTTATCTATGGCCAGGACCACCTTTGCCCAGCTTCAGTTGGCATGACAGCTGCTGCTGTGCCTGTCTGCTAGTTGTCTGATGTCTCATGACAGTTTGCAGCACATGCTGAATCAACATTTGCACCAATGGCTGAGTATAGAATGGAACTGTGAGGAACATTAGTATGGCTCCCTGTGTTTGCATCCAGACACACAGAATAATAACAACAAAACCTACAAATGACAGGTTTGTAGAGTAGGCATCTCAGGTGAGCACTACACAATTAGCATTCGTTCTTCCATTCCCTGCTTCTGTAGTGTGTACCATCAACCTGAACTCAGATCATCTTTGTTATAACAACGCACAGAGATATATGAGCCATAATTTACTGGTATGGCTCGGGTACTGAGTTCTATGAGCCATCAAGATGATTTTCATTCAGCTTTCTTAAACACAACAAATAAAATGAAATGTTCAAATGCAGTGATTTTCAACCCTTTCATCTCACGGCACACTAACAAGGCACTGAAATTTGTTTTTACTGTTGACAAGGCACACCAGGCTGTTCAAATCCCCCAATTTTCCTATTAATGAATGTCAATCTCCAAATTCCCATGACACAACTGAGGACTAGCCACAGATAGTGTGCCATGGCACACCAGTTGAAAATCACTGTTCTAATGCATAGTTTTCAGTGTCCCTCTGTAGATTTATGACAAGTAAAAAAGAAACATCAGTAAATGTAGGAATGTTCATTAATATTTTCTCTGTATTTTTTTCCTAATTACAAACTATAGGTGTAACCTATTTACAATATATGTAATTATTTATATGCTATTTTATCTCAAAATGTTTCGTTAGCAATTAATGGCTTTGAAATAGACATCTTGCAATGGTAATGTGACAGGCAATAAATGTTATACTCTGCTACTATAGTAAGGATCAGATTACAACCTAGAACATCACCCCTTCCTTCCCAGGGATTCAGACAGAGTGTTAATCATTTTCCATTTGCAAGTGAATAAGCAAGACAGGAGTCTGAAGCAGAGTTGTTTTAAACCAGGGAAAAGGGAAGTGATTTATTGCCTTCCTGGCAAATGAATCTTAACTAATTATTAGTTACCATGGTAAATGTTTGTATAATGCAAAAATAGGTATTAAATGTAGATTGTCGGAAACAAACCTCGTGAATGTGGCATCTCAGCCTGTATTTGGAAATTGCCTGATCTGTCCCACATTTTACATGTAAAAAAGTCTATATTTTTCTGCTTGGTTTAGAACAAGGATATGATCAAGAACACTTTTTGTGAATGTCAGGTATACAGTTAATCAAAATCAGAATGCAACATATGCAATTCAGACCCAAAGAGCCAAAGGAGGGACCCAGTAATCCCATTTAATTTTTTATTTTAGAATTTTAACAACTAGGCACTTAAAACACAAATCACTTCTTTCCTGCCGGCTAATCCACTTAGGCTTTTCCTATGAAACAACTCAAGGAAACCAAATACATGCATATGTGTTCTCCCACTGCTAACACTAATGTGGTTTTTATTATTCTCAACCTACAACATCAAAGCTTCTTAAATAAATGGATTCCCTGCTATCTAAATCCTTTTTGTGCAAATAGCTCTATTAATCTAGATTTATTTTAATGAATATGACTACAGCTATGCATGCATCCCAAGAATACTGAAGCATTTCTATTATTCATTGTTAAAACCACTCTTTCCTATGCAGACCAAATTCTCCAAGGACTCCTTTCAAACTTCGCACTTTCCCCTGCCTGAAGTAGCAGATCAACTGATAGTAACAATGGATATTCTCGATTTAAAAAAATGTTGTCAAGATATGATTTAAGCATATTGTATAGCATAATGGTTTACTAAAAAGACATTGGAAAAGGGGGTACTGAGGTTTCTAGCCATCACACAACACACACACACACACACACACACACACACACACACAGAGAGAGAGAGAGAGAGAGAGAGAGAGAGAGAGAGAGAGAGAGAGAGAGAGAGAGAGACTACTGTGTATGATTAAGATCTATTTGAAAACTGACAGACTGACTGAATGACTCACTGAGACACTCATCAACTCATTCTCATTCAGATAAAGCCAGTTTTTCACAATTTAAGCCACTTGTGGTCAGCTCAGCTTGTAGTCTCCCAAAGGTTCTAGCCCAGTGCAACTGCACCCTCTGCACCCTATCTAGCTATACCACTGGAGGCACCCACTAAGAACTGGTTTTAGGAAATTCCAATTGGAAAGAGTGAAAAGCGGCACAATGCATTTTCCTCCCTATATTTTACATTGAAGAATTCCTCACTGATCAACACCCAGCCCAAACCCCTGGACCTAGAAGCATGAAATTTGAGAGTGTATTCCTTATGTGATGTGAGTATACACTAAAAACAAATTTTTGGAAATTTAAGCCCTAAAAGGGTGAAAAGAAGTGCAACATATTTTCATCCTTAACTTTGAAGATTGACTGATCAACACCTAGCCCCAATCCCTGGAACTAGAAGCATGAAATTTGGGGAGCATATTCCTTTTGCGATGTAAAGACCTTCTAAGAACCAATATGATGCTCGCTGGTGCCCCAATAGCACTGGCTGCTCAATGTTTCTCACTGGTGCCAAGTGCCTGGTGGTTCTTGATGCCTGATGCCCAGCAGGAATGCCAGGTGCTCAGTAGGAGTGCCAGGTAATGCCCACTGGTGCCTGGTTGTGCCCACTGCACACTGGTGGTGCCTACTGCCTAATGATGCCTACTGCTGCTCACTAGTGCCCTGTAGGGATGCCCAGTGGTCCTCAGTGGTGGTCCTCTGTGCTGCCTACTGAGTGGTGCTGCCTAATGCTGGGCATTAATGCCAGGTAAGGTTGCCCGGTGCTCAGTAGGGATGCCAATTGCCCTCTTACCAGTTGTGCCCACTATTGCCTGCTGTCCAAAAATGCCTGGCTGGGATGCCTGGTCCTGCTGGTACCCACTGCTTCCTGCCACTGCCCCATGTTACCCTTCAGTGCCTGGAGCCTTTCGGTCTCCAATAGGGCCCAGTGCTTGCTGGTACCCACTGCCCAGTGGTGCCACTTGGTGCCAGTGTGTCGAGTCCTTCGCATGACAGTCCCTTTAGCTACTTCTTTTGACAAGTGCAGCGGTGAAATAAAAACACTAAAAAGATAGAAGCTGTTTTGAATTGGTTCTGTATTAATATGAATAAAAGGAGAACAAGTCCAGATTTATTAAAATCAAGGTAAAAGTCTTTACATGGAATACTTTACATATCCAAGGCTGTATCTTTTGTAGATTCAGAACTTTGGCTTTGCAGACGATTAGCGATGCAATACATGCAACTATATCACGGTAGAGAATTTCTTCCACCAAGGCTCAGGCATTCTCTGGAACATCCAGGGCATCACCAGGCTTCGAGGCCTCACTAGGCATCACCAGCCTCAGAGCTTGTCAGGGCTCCACACACTGGCACAGACTGAGCCACACTGCTCACAGAGCCTGCACTGAACTGGGACAAAATTTCCTAGCCCTTTTATTCTGTTTCTCACATGATCACTTTTAGCCAATCATTGCAGAAAACCTAAGTTGCACTAAAATGTGGCATGCATACAGTTCATGCTGCAAAAATTCCAAGTGCCAGTTTCTATAATACCTGACACAGTGCTCAGTGTCCAGCAGTACCCACCAGTGCCTGGTGCCCAGCTGTGCCTGGAGCCCACAAATATTCTGGAAATTTTACTCCCACAATGACAGGTTCATTCTGCTAATCTTGTTGAAAAATCTTGTTAAGTGGTATAAAAATCTTGCTAATAATATAACGGTGGATGATAAATTGCTGAAGATGACCACAAGTTGACCAAGAAGTGGACAGCCTAATCCATCCTCCTCCACCCCATAACAGCCTCCACCCACCTTCATGGGTTGTCTCACCACTCTCTCCATCCCACTGTGCTGGTCTGCCCAGGCTGGTCCAAACTTACTGTCTTCAGCATAGATCTGGCACTGCCAGGCTAGCTTATATGTGCTGAGTAGCCATAAATGTGCTTCATGGAACCAGGACTTTCAGCAGTTCTTGGGCTTGTTAGGATTGCACTATAACAGATCAGTATGTCATTTATCTTATTTCAATTCCCTAAAAGTTGTGGCCCTTTGTTATAATTGCCTCTTCATTCTGGTATAGGTGAAACTTAGTTGAACTTAGTTGTTCATAAGTTGACATAAGGCAGAAATTTTAAATGAAATCTACTTTTTTGGAATATTGATTGCCCTGAAATTCACAAGTTAGCTTCTCTGAAAGTTACGGCATTTGACAGATAACAACTCAATCCTATTTATGTTTACTCAGAAGTAAATCCCATTGAGTTCAGTGAGACCTACTCCCAGAAAAGTGCAACCTTTGTTTCTCAACTCACTTTTACAGTTACAGAATTGAAAAATACATGTGAAAGCAATCACTAAACCTATTAATTGGTTTACATAACTTCATCGACGCAAGGAATGCCTGCATTCTCTTAAAAGCTGTCCTGTTTTCATGATCTGCCACCTTACAGGAAATTTAGAAATTGAGCTGAAAGTTACTGAATGAGGAGAGCCAACAACATCACAATTACAATTACAACAAACAAACACCAAAAATCTTTTGGATACAGTGTATAATTGAATCTATCCACAAGCTCAAAATCAATGCAGTCAGCCAGAAATAGACCAAATGTAGCTCTCATTTCTTCTGCTTTATCAAGCTTAACTGATGTCCAAAAGACTCATAGCAGAAACAGACAGCCTTATGGTGCCCATCTCTCAAAGTGTTTACAATGTCTGCTTATGAAATTGGGGGGATAATTCATCTGCTGAGCACCTACTGATGTAGTAGCGAAATAACTCCTGTTCTCAGCCACCACATTGTTTGCCATTAATCTTACATTGTCGCCCTTCTGTTGGGAGAGGCATTGGGCAACCATCCATCCAGCTGGCACTTTCTTGACTTAGAATAGCTTCAGATATGTTGGGTTGGTTTTGAACTGTGAGTCAACATGCCATCGCTAACTGGCTATTGTGAATGACATTCTTGGCATTTTCTAAGAGTGTTTGTTTGGATGCATATGGAGACATAAAAATGATGCATGAGTGTGTTCCAAAGGCAGAGGAGGATCTGCATGACAATGAAAACAAACCCAAACATTCCTTCATTTGAGGACCTTCTCAACTATCTTCTGAATTCTTCTTCCTACCCCTCTTTTTATTGAAAACTGCAGTAAAGGTGGACAGATGCAGACCACTGATCAGTTGGTAGCTTGCCGCAAGATGCATGTAAACATCTGGAAAGCCAACCATCATTCCATCAACAAGTGATTCAGACCTTTTTAAAAATAATTTCCCTCTGCCAATTATGATCGGGATGGAAGTGTCGCAAATTCCTTCTCACCATTTAACAGTATGATGGAGTTCCATGTGTTAAACAGTAAAAGGCTGCAATCCTAAGCACACTTTCCTGGGAGTAAATACTATTGAGTACAATGGGACTTACTTTTGAGTAGACATGCTTTGGTTTGCACTGAAAAAGAGGCAAACCAGAGGTTAGATCACTGGCTCTGGAGTGCTTGGCTATTTTTCTTTAAATAGACATGTGTGATGACATAGATAAGGGTACACAGTAATGTGATGCAAGTTTATTTGGCTAAAAGCCATGACAATTACAAAACAGTTAAAATGGTAAATTACAAAAGAACAATTATCGGCATCCTTCAGTCTCGAAAGACTATGGTATCGTGCTCTGATTGGAGGTCCTGAAACAGCATCTAGTGTGGCTAAAAAGGCCAATTCGAGAGTGGCAGCCCCTTCCACACTGAGGACAAATAAATTCCGTCCCCTGCCCAGGTCCCAGGTTTCGCTGCTTTTGGGTCTGTCTCTTTGCTTCAGCCTGCCGAACAAGTGTCTCTTCCAGTTGGAGAAGGCCATGCTGGGTCTTTTGCCTCCACGCTGAGCGGTCAGAGGTCAAGGTTTCCCAGCTGCTGATGTCCATTCCCAAGGCCTTTAGATCCCTCTTGCAGATGTCCTTGTATCGCAGCTGTGGTCTCCTTCTTGGGCGCTTTCCCTGCACTAATTCTCCATATAGGAGATCTTTTGGAATCCGACCATCAGCCATTCTCACGACATGCCCAAGCCAGCGTAGACGCCGCTGTTTCAGAAGTGTGAACATGCTAGAGATTCCAGCACGTTCCAATACTGTGTCATTTGAGACTTTGTCATGCCAGGTGATTCCAAGAATACGTCGGAGACAGCGCATATGGAAGGTGTTCAGCTTCCTCTCCTGCCATGCATAAAGGGTCCAAGACTCACTGCAGTACAAGAGTGTGCTCAGGACGCAAGCTCTATAGACCTGAATCTTTGTATGTTCCGTCAGCTTCTTATTAAGCCATACTCTCTTTGTAAGCCTGGAGAATGTAGTAGCCGCTTTACCAATGCGTTTATTCAGCTCAGAGTCTAGGGAGAGAGTGTCAGAGATAGTTGAGCCAAGGTACACAAAATCATGGACAACCTCCAGTTCATGTTCAGAGATTGTGATACAGGGAGGTGAGTCCACACCCTGACCCATGACTTGTGTTTTCTTCAGACTGATTGTTAGTCCAAAGTCTTGGCAGGCTTTGCTAAAACGGTCCATAAGTCGTTGAAGGTCTTCGGCAGAGTGAGCAGTAACAGCAGCGTCATCGGCGAAGAGGAACTCACGCAAGCATTTCAGCTGGACTTTGGACTTTGCTCTTAGTCTGGAAGGATTGTAGAGTTTTCCGTCTGATCTGGTCCGGAGATAGATTCCCTCTGTTGCGTTTCCAAAAGCATGCTTCAGCATGACTGCAAAAAAGATCCCAAATAAAGTTGGTGCGAGGACGCAGCCCTGCTTCACTCCACTTCGGATGTGAAAGGAATCTGATGTTAGGCCATCAAAAACTACAGTGCCCTTCATGTCCTCGTGAAAGGACCTGATGATGTTGAGGAGCTGAGGTGGGCATCCAATCTTGGGGAGGATTTTAAAAAGGCCATCCCTACTAACCAAATCAAAAGCCTTTGTAAGGTCTATGAAGGCTACAAAGAGTGGCTGTCTTTGTTCCCTACATTTCTCTTGCAACTGTCGAAGGGAAAATACCATATCAGTGGTGGACCTGTTGGCTCGAAATCCACACTGTGATTCAGGATAGATTCTCTCTGCAAGCACCTGAAGCCTCTTCAGTATGACACGGGCAAGCAGCTTCCCTACAACACTAAGAAGAGAGATGCCACGGTAGTTGTTGCAGTCACCCCTGTCGCCGTTGTTCTTGTACAGTGTGACAATATTAGCATCCTTCATGTCCTGTGGTACTCCACCTTCCCTCCAACAGAGGCAGAATATCTTGTACAGTTCAGTGGAAATGGTCCCTCTACAGCACCTCAGAACTTCAGCAGGGATGTTATCTTTCCCGGGTGCCTTGCCAAAAGCAAGGGAATCCAGGGCTTCGTTTAGTTCTTCTAAAGTTGGTTCCCTGTCGAGCTCCTCCAAGACAGGCAGGCACTCAATGTTGTTTAATGCTTCTTCAGTTACTACATTTTCTCTGGAGTATAGCTCAGAGTAGTGCTGCACCCAGCGTGCCATCTGTTGTGCTCGGTCCTGGATGACCTCACCTGTAGCGGACTTAAGTGGGGCAGATTTCCTCACTGTTGGACCTAAGGCCTGCTTGATGCCATCATACATCCCCTTGATGTTGCCTGTGTCAGCTGCTACCTGGATCTGAGAGCAAAGCTGCAGCCAATAATTGTTAGCACATCTCCTGGCAATCTGTTGGAATTTGCTACGGGCGACTCGCAGGGCTTGAAGGTTGCGCTCACTAGAACAGGCTTTATATGCAGTTAGAGCTCTCCTCTTTTCCTCAAGGGCTGGTGTCAGCTCCTCCGAGTGGGCTTCAAACCAATCTGCTGTCTTTCTAACCTGCTTACCAAAAACTGACAAGGCGGTAGTATAAACAGCATTCTTGAAATGTTCCCACCGTTCAGAAGCGTTTGCCTCAGCCGGGCCTGGGAGGATTTCCTCAAGTGCTTGGTCAAATTCCAACACTTTTTCCAGACTGCGGGTCTTGCTGATGTTAATTCGTGGTCTTCCTTCCTTCTTTGAGTGATGCAGCCTCTTTGCTTGCAGTTTTACTCTGCTGCACACCAAGGAGTGGTCAGTATCGCAATCAGCACTCTGATAGCTACGTGTGATCTTAATGTTGGGAAGGCTGGAGCGCCTGGTGAGGATCAAATCAAGCTGATGCCAATGCTTCGATCTAGGGTGTTGCCAAGACACTCTGTGTTGAGGCTTTGTGTTAAAGAATGTGTTGCTAATGCAAAAATCATGGTAGCAGCAAAACTCTAGCAGGCGTTGGCCGTTTTCATTCATCTTCCCAATGCCAAAATGACCTAGACAAGCGGGCCAAGAACTATGGTCAGATCCAACTCTTGCATTAAAATCACCAAGGATAAACAATGGTTCTTTCTCAGGGATTTTCTTGATAGTGGCAGCCAGATCATCATAGAATTTGTCTTTGGATTCTGCTGAAGATGATAGTGTTGGTGCATATGTACTAATAAGAGTGACCAGCCCTACTGATGTCTGTAGCTGCAGAGACAGAATTCTTTCACTTCCTCCAGTAGGTGGGATAATGGAGCCAAGTAGGGTGTTTCTAACTGCAAAGCCAACTCCATATTCCCTAGTCTCACTTGATGGCTTTCCCTGCCAGAAGAATGAGAAATTTCTCTCCTTAATAGATCCTGAGTCTGGCAGCCTTGTCTCTTGAAGGGCAACTATGTCCATCTGCAGTCTGCTCAGCTCCATATCAATGACAGCTGTCTTACGTACATCATCCAATTCTCGCAAGTCGTCAGAAAAGCCGGGGGTCATTGTCCGAACGTTCCAGGTGCCCAACTTAAGGGCTGAGGTTTTCTTATGTTTGTTGCATGGTGCTGAGTTGTCGATCTGCTTGTCGGTTTTCACCCTAAACCCCACGCACCCAGTGAGGTTAACAGACCGTGGCGAGGCAGCATCCTACTGACTGGGGGCTGCCCAGCTTAAGGCGGGCGATAGCTGCCCAATGAGGCACGATGACCTCTCCCACCGTCGGAAGTAGCCCCTGGCGTCAAGCTCTTCGCCAATCGAGCAGCGACTTATAACCGGTAACTGCCACTTCCCGTGTTGTTTCCACGCTGTATGCGAGGCTGGAGTACCTCTCCAGAGCACGAAGGCCTGGGTATGTTTTTATGGGGGATAGGCTGTTACCCAAGCAGAGAATCCCCCCTCTCCACGCCACTGAAATAGTCCAATGGAAAGGCAGAGCCAATACGATTGGTTCCAGCTGCGTCGCAGGAGTTACCAGAACATGACTGTAACACAGTCACGAACTGCTTTCGGGACTCCGAAAGAACAATAAACTTATAACTTCAGTACTACCATACTGCCTCATCAGTGCCCCAATCCAAATTGGAGGCCCAATTTGGTAACTGCATTAGAAAAGAAATGCTTCCTTGGAATTCCACTATTCCCCTCTACTAAAAAACAAACAAAAACACAAAAAAAACCTAGGGATGCAGGAAGGATACAGATTGTGGTAGTGGTTTAACATTGCCTTCCTTCCTACTGTGGTCCAAATCTGGATTGAACTTACATGTGCATGCTATTTACATGCACATGATCCAGAGCACATGATCCAGAGGAAATGCCGTGATTAAAGTTTCTTTTGATTTGGCCTTTAGCTTTTGATGTGTAGGTCACTTTTCCACATGAAAGATTGCAGTCACAGAACAATATTCTTGTAAAAGTTTTCAAGATGCTGTTTGTTGCGACAGGAGAGAGAGCACAAATATAGCTTGCTTGCCCACAAAGTAAACTCTTCCATGTAAATCCGATTATAAGAGCTGGCTGTTTAAAATGGTTGCATTCCGTTCTGTTGTGTCTTTAAAAAAATAATAACTCCATCCAATTAGAAGATAATCTCCACCTTGCTGCAGGCTGCTAAATGTTGCATTTCCGTACAGTCTAGTTGGGCACTTTCATTTCTTGTAATTACAAGGCATAATTACTTTGGCGCTTTCCAGGACCTTTGTCTTATTAAAGAAGCTTTTGAAATTCATAGGTTGTTTCTTTAATTTTTCATAAACTGAGAATAATTTTTATGTTCAAATAAAAGATACCGCTGAAGAGCAAAGAGCTTTGCATCTGAAATGATTTGGAGTGCCATTGTTTCAAAAGGAAGAGTACAATCCTAACCATGTCTACTCAAAGGTAAGCCTCATTGTGTTCAATGAGTCTTATGCCCAGGAAAGTGTCTTTAGGATTGCAGCCTTTGGGCAGAATCCAGATTAACTACAGGGAGTCCTTGCTCTGGTGTAAGAACAATTTACTCTGGATTGCAATATGAATTTCCCATAGGTTTTCACTAGGTGGTGCAGTAACTACAGGTGCACGTAATGTTTCTTATGTGCTCCCGTAGTTACTCTATAACAATTTGGTCATAGTTCAGTGAAAGGTCTTCACATCTTGAATTGTCTGGATATTTACCAATCAGCATGGCCAGCATTTGCAAATACAATGTAAGAATACAAGAAAGCTCTGCTGGATTGGACCAAGGGCCCTCCTGATCCAGCATCCTGTTCTCACAGTGGCCCATTAGATATTCTAGGAAGCCAACATGCTCGAGTGAAGGCACACTGCTCTCACAATTGTTCTGCTGCAACAGGAATCCAGAGGTACATTCAGTGGTGGGCCTAGCCTGGCCCAACAACCAGTTCTCCGGAAGTGGGCGGGGCCAGGGTGGGGCAGGGGGTGGGGCCAGGGTCAGGGGGTGGGGCCAGGGTCAGGGGGTGGGGCCAGGGTCAGGGGGTGGGGCAGGGCGGGGGAGGGCACGCCACCTTAACCCTTAGTTTACAAAAAAAATGTATCACTTGTGATGGCATCAATCAGTATTAAGCCCCTGAGTTCAGTGTAATTTATTCCTATGCATTACACTTTGTTATGCTCTCAGGGGGAATGTGTGCCACAAATAAGAACATAAAAGCATAAGAAAAGCCTCCACTGGATCACACCAAAGACCCATCTAGTCCAGCTTCTTGAATCACACAGCAGCCCACCAGCTGCCTCAGGGAGCACATATGACACTTGCATCCAGGTGCCTAATACAGCAGACACTACCACAAGTTCCACAGGTGGTGCTCATACCACTGGTTGAGAAACACTGATCTACAGTTTAGGACCAGAGTCTGTAGTGTCCCCTCTGCAGGCTGAGGTTTGCCTCTAAGCCACTACTTAAGGCTACAATCCTGTCCACACTTTCCTGTAAGTAAGCTCCATTAACTGTGATGGGACTTACCAGTACTTCTGAATGGTCATACATAAGATTTGGGCTCTTAGAATCCCAGCCTCTTGCTGGAATATAACACTTGCCTCCAGGTGCCTCAGTACCAGCAGACACACCTCAAGTTCACAGGTGGTACTCATAACACTGGTTGAGAAACACTGATCTACAGTTTAGGACCAGAGTCTGTGGTGTTCCCTCTGTGGGTTGAGGTTTGCCTCTAAGCCACCACTTAAGGCTACAATCCTGTCCACACTTTCCTGTAAGAAAGCTCCACTGAATATAATAGGACTTCTGAGTAGTCAAGCAAAGGACTGAGCTCTCAGTATCCATCCTTTGGCTGCAATCCTATTCACTTTCCTGAGAGTAAGCTCCACAGACTCTAATGGGACTTACTTCTGAGTGCCAAGAATAGGATTGGGCTCTAATGCTGCACTCCTCTGCACTCTTTCCTGGGAGTAAGCTTCATTGAAATGGGATTAACTTTTGAGTAGTCAGGCATAGGATTACAAGCTCTTAGAAACCAGCTTCTTTCCAGGGAGTAAGCTTCACTGTTATAATGGAACTTACTTCTGAGTAGACAATGATTGGGCTTTGAGGCTACACTCCTATCCTCACAGGGGAGTAAAACCTACTGACTTTAATAGGATTTACTTCAGAGTAGGCAGTGGATGGGCTCCTGGGAGGCAGGATGGGAACTGCATGCTACCTGCTTATAAGGAAAAGGAGGACAATGAAGATTTTTTCCCAGGCAGAAGAGTGAAAAGAGGACCTGTCCTGGGGAAAAATAAAATTTATGAGAAGGCTGCATGCTGCCTGCTTATAAGGAAAAGGAGAACAGTGAAGATTTATTGTGGTCGTGGAAAAAAGTATGGATAATAAGAAGACTCCATGTTGCCTGCTCATAAGGAAAAGGAGGAGAGTGAAGATTTTTTTCCCAGGACACAAGAGTAAAAAGAGGACCTGTACTGGGAAAGGAGGACATATGGTCACTCAGTACTTGCTTCTGAGCAGGCATGCAGAGTATTGGACTCTGATGCTGCCATCCTATCCACACCTACCTGGGAGTAAGCTCCATTGACTAGGATGGGACTTGATTCTGAGGAAGCATACTTGGATGCCTCCAGTGAATGGAGAGAGAAGAGCAGCCACTCAAAGGTCCTCCCTCTTTCCCTCCCACCTCAAGAATTTTTAGTAATGCAGACACAATTGGAGGAATAAGAGGGCTCATTTGCATGGACTACCTTTGCAAAAACAAGAAAATACCTCTTCAAAACTTGCTGGAAATAAGGTTTTTAAGCAAAATCAGATGTTTAGCAGAGAGGGGCTTCCTTCCAAGCCATCAAAGCAGAAATTGTTTCTCACACTCAATGTAAAGAATGCAGCTGTTTTAGACAACCACTTAGGCATGGGAGAATTTAGGCTCTTAATGGGAGCCTGTTTGAATGATGTCTTTTGCATGTGGTTAGCAAAGTAATTAGGAGGGGGAGGTGTGCTTACCAGGGAACTCCTGGCTGCTTGACTTGCATGTAAGGTGTTTGTATTTTAAAAAATACCCTTAGGGAGGGGAAGGGGGGGAGAGAGAGAGCCCCCTCAGAAGGGGAGGGAGTTGAGCTTTCTCTGGCAAGACAGACCCAAAGTTCCTTTAAGAGAAATTCAAACACACTTGCATGCAATTCAAAGATGATGGGCCCCCAGTTAACAACGGTTCGCTAACATCAGCCTACAGAACCAGTGAGAACCTGCTTCAGCCCACCAGTGGGTACAGTGCTGATGAACTACAAGTAGCATGTAGTCATGACAGACCAATTCTTCGGGACTTTATCCAATCCCCTGTGGAAACCATCCAGGCAAGTGGTCATCACCAAATCTTGTGACAATGAATCCCACAGATATTAATTATTCACTGTGATACTTCTAAGAAGTCAGTCATAGGATTGAGTTATAAACAGACAAGAGGAGAATCAAGTGTAAAATGTTGCAGCAAAAAGTTTCAGTTTTTGTCCAGTAGACTCTGTCAGGAATATTTTTCCCTCTCAAAGCTATCGGTGATAGTGAATTTGCAATTCATGGTTAAAAACATGAAATCCCCCAGTTTGAAAACCCTGCTCTTTTTATGACTCTAGAACAGGTGTGTCCAAACCCTGGCCAGGGGACCAGATGCAGCCCTCAGCAAGCCGCAATGTGGCTTGTGGCAAGACCCTTCCATCTATTTTATTTAAATTTATGTAAATTTATTCAAATTTGAAATGTAATTCATTTTCTGGCTCCTGACACAGTGTCAGAGAGATGATGTGGCCCTCCTGCCAAAAAGTTTGGACACTGCAGTTCTAGAACAATTGAAAGGTTTTAGGAGGAAAGAGGGGGGGCGAAATGAATGGGAGAGTGAAAGTAAGCCTTACCTCAGGTCCTCCATGGCTTTCTGCCTCCAGTCTTTTTGTTCTTGCATGTTCAGGATTGGTCTTAAATGAATATACAGTAATGGAACTTTTAGGGCTCCGTTTCAATAAACGTGGCCTGAATCACTGGTGTCACTAGGGTGGTGTGGGGAGGTGCAGCCTGCACTGGGTGATGCAGACAGGGTGACCAGATGCCCAAACCTCAAAAGGAGGACAAGGTCTTGGATTCCTCTCAGCTGAGCCTTTCCAGTGGACAATGGCACATTTGCCTACTCATAAGTAAAGTCGCAAGTAAGTGAACATGTCTTACTCTGCCAGCCTGGAAAAAGGCTTTGGATACAGATTAACTGCTCTGCCCTAGGCAATGCTAAATATGCCCTCAACATGCCTCTTCTGAACTGCCTAGGCTGCCCCAGCTAGGGCAGCTCAGGTCCATCTCTCTTGGGGCAGTCTATGTTGCCTTAGGCTGCCGCAAGCCTTTTCCAGAATAACTAGGGTGGCCATCTTGCAGTTTGGTCAGCCCTGTGATTGATAGGGTAACCCAAGTGCATTTCTGGGTTGTGCTGTCAGTCAAATATTCAGCATATTGGAGCTGTATTTGTGCTTAGGGGAGGCATCTTCTGATCCTGCAGGTCTCTTAGGTTAGGTATGGTGTACACAGATTATGAATGACAGGCACAAAAAAGAAAACACAATCCCAGATAATAGATTCCTGAGTATGGGCACAATCCAGAGTAACTATGGGGAGTCCTTGCTCCGGTGTAGGAACAATTTGCTCTGGATTGCAATATGAATTTCCCATACGTTTTCACTGGGTGGTGTAGTAACTACGGGTGCACGTAATGTCTCTTACGTGCTCCCGTAGTTACTCTGGATTGTAGGGTATGTTTATATGGAATACAGTTGTGAGAATTCTCAAGAACATGATGCTGGTATAGGAAATGAATGACAAATGAAAGCCATTCAAAATAATTGGCTAATCCCTTCACTGATGACAATGCAACTGCACTGAGGGCATGTATGCTACATCAACTTGTGGGAATGAAGACCAAAAAACCAACCAGAGGTAAATCATAAGTAAAAGACATTTTTATTTACCTGTGAGTAGATGTTGTGCTGGCCAATGACTCTCCTCAGACCTGCACCTGTATAAGTCCAAGGAGAGAAAGGGAGCAAGACAGGCTGAAAAATGGGGGATAAGATCTTAAGTGCAATTTTGCTGCTGAAAGCCGTCTACTCCTTGCTCTTGCAGTTTAGGCCTTCCTCATTCACAAATGCTCCCATCCTCCTCTTTCTCACTCCTACTGCCAACTTACCAACACTAGTGCAGCTTCTAGGACCTGCTGGTGCACATGCTACATCTCTGGCAATATGCATCAGTGGCCTGCAAGCTTTTGAAGCATTCCATGAGTTCCAGCAGTGTATGACCCAAGTAGGTTTTAGCCAAAATTACTACTATTTCTACTGTGGCAGAAACCATCCAGGTCTTTGCTTGAATGGGAATGCATTTTCAGATATTCTGATTTCACCACAGAGGCATCAGCTTTCTTGATGTGGCTCGAGGCTCTTCCTGTTGCATGCAGTTGCTGTCCCATACTTATAGATGCACTTCATGAAACTGAGTGACATAGCTGAGCTGATAAATTAAAAGTGATAAATGTAGCTTTGTTGTGTGTTTCTGTAAAATGGAAAAAAGACTGGGTAATAGACTCTTGAGGGATTTTTTTTAAACTAATTTCTCTGAAGTGGAAGGAACAGAAAAATGAGAGAAAAGAAACCATCAAGAATATATGAGGCACTGCATTGAGAGAGAGCATGCTAATGTCCCACATTTGCATAAGACATTTGCAATGAAATAAACGCAGATGAGTGAAACAAGGATTTATAATGTCTCACATTTTTTGGTTCATCTTAGCACTACAGGGGACTGATCATAAATGAAATCCTTTCCTTTCTTCCTCCTTTCTTTTTGAAGGAAAACTCTTCCTGGCAAACGTTACTGTACGTTTTATGCATGGAAAGGCTAAGTGTGTTTGAAATTGATAAAGGTGGTGCAATGCTGCCTCTTTGCAAAATGGGATTTTGGTGCCTATATTTTAATGCAAATCTTATCAACAAAATGTCAGAATAGCATCCTGGTGATATTTCACACAGCTGCTGTGCACTCACTACGGGGTTTTCTCTCCAGAGAAACTCCTGCTGAAAGGAAAGACATGGGAGACAAATAATATTTTGCATGCTATGATTTTTTTCTGCTGAGCGAAGTCGCTTTGGGGAATCTACCAGGTTTAAATAACCTTGAGTGTACACTTAGGCACTGTCAGATTTAAGCAGTTTAAAGACAAAAGTGCTCTATGAAAAAGGAAGTAGTGGAGCATAGTTGCTAAAAGGCTGATCTGTGAATCAGGATTTCTCAAGTTCACACCTCTGCCATGAAATGACTTGGTGGCCTTGGGCTAGCCATTCCTTCTCAGCCTTAGATAATACAGACATTCTCATCCCACTCCCTTAGTATCCACAGATTGGCATCCATGGTTTCACTCATCAGCATTTCTCTGCCCCATTTCATAACCATTGCCTTTGTTTTTCTGTACTTATTTTATTTTACTTCGCTATTTGTATCCTGCCTTTCTCTAAGGAACCCAAGGCAGCTCACATAAAAATAGCATAAAATACTTTAAAAACTATTAAAATTGCTTTACATAAAATACAACATTTTAAAACATCATAAAATAATATATTATGGAAGAATAAAAACAGTACAATAAAATTAAACTATTAAAACCACTAAAAGCAGTGGCATCTTGTAACTTTCATATAAAAACCAGAAACCAGAGAAGATAGAGGGAGGCCAGGAGTTCATAAAGCTTGTTTGTTTAATTAAATTAACAATATTAATTTCTTCTATTTTCTTGCTTACCCCACAGGAAGATTTTCTTACTTGATACAGAAGCATAACAGGCAGCCTGCATGTTATACAGACACAGCCAGAAAACCTGTGTCTTTCCTTTTTCCTGTTAACATTTAATTAATTTCCTCCCTCTAAATGGCAATGGAAGGAAACCCTGCAAAAACAGGGGATGCAGATGCCTGAACTTACATGGAACATTTATAAAATCTCACATTGTAAAATCTGATATTCTCTCTCCAGTACAAACCATTTTCCTCAGTGTCTTGTCTATATTGATTCTCTTTCACTCTTTCAAATGAAAGAATATATGTGTTTAGCACAGAACACGTGAAAGAATTAAGTCTATTTGTGTCACTTTCAAGAGTGTCACATCAAATATTTAAATGAAATGTTTCCAAATTTCTCTGACTGATTGGTGTTCTGCTGCTGAGTGGTCATTATCTTATTTCTTTACTGGCTATTACACTTTGCCATTCCTATTGAGCTCAAATACAAACAACAAAGATTCTGAACTGTTCTAGCAACGAGCATAGTTGAGCTCTAATTGAAGCTTTCAAGGATACTTGTGTGATTCATAGTAGAGTTTTGTAATGGTGTGTGCTGACTTTACTATTGCATAGATCCTGACCCATTTAAACAGGTATGAATGAGCAACTCGTACCTAAAATAGATTCCTTATGGATCGGATGTACAGTACTTTAACACTGGCAGGAATCTATGTCAGTGTCATAGGAATCAGTGTCACTCAATGGGGCTAAGGAGTTTAACATTCTATTAGATTTTATATTCTCCAGTGAACAGTCAGAATGATAAGTAGACAGAGAAATTTGCCAAGCCCCAATCTAGCAATAGCCTATCCTCAAAAAGACACTCTAATAAATATCCGTCTGGCGATCACTTCAGTCACATTTGGGCCCCTATTTATGACTTAATAACTCTTGCATATGCACCTTCAAAGCAGATAGACCACGTGAGTAAGGACTGGTGCCATCAAAAAGGGCTGCACTGGCCATTTGGTGCAGAGGTCATCACATCCTTCTCTGTTTGCACAAATTGATGCAGTATGTGAAAATTATCTCAGGGAGGTTAGATCATATTCTAAGCAGGGGGGTCTAAGGAGCACCAGCTAGTGAATCAAGAATCCTGTAAATCAGGATTGTGTGGGTGAGGAGTAAGGATGAGTAAGGAGCATTGCAATAGGACCCAGTCAGCGATTCCTGTGTGAGAAATGTGTGAGACTCTGACCCACCAATCCTCTGCAATAGCATGAGCTGCTGACTGAGGGAGGAGCCATGTTTTGGGGGAATTTCAAAATACTAAATTACAGGTGTCCTTCATTATCCACTAGGGTTCCGTTCCAGAACCTCCTATAGATAAAAAAAAATCTGTGCGTAAACAAAACATTGGGAAAAATAGGTTTCTTGTTCCTCAGTTTTCCCTAATTGAATAAGGTAGTGCCTCAGTTTTTTCCGGGGTTTGCTTCAGTGACTGAAATATGGAATGATTGCTTACATGACTATCCCTACAATCCAGAGTAACTACGGGAGCACGTAACAGACATTACGTGCATCCGTAGTTACTGCACCACCTAGTGAAAACCTATGGGAAATTCATATTGCAATCCAGAGCAAATTGTTCTTACACCGGAGCAAGGACTCCCCGTAATTACTCAGGATTGCACCCTACATCTCTACAACAGTAGAAAAAGCAGTTTTTTGAACTGTGATTTGCAATGGCCCTTCATATTGAGTCAAATCCAGGTATAAAAAAACAGTGTATAACCAGGTTGAACCTGTACTGTCTTTATTTATCCAGTATCCTATCAGTCCCCCAGTGCAAATCATGGTCCAAGCAAAGTACTGCACTTAAGATAGAAATCTGCTTGTCTTTATTTATACTGCCTGAGTTATTTTGGATTATTTATGAAAAATAAATAATATTTATGAAAAATAATAAAATAATTTCATAAATAATCCAAAATAACTCAGGCAGTATAAATGTTTCGCTCTTTGTCCAGTTATATAAAGCTCATGTATTTTTCATGTCCATGTGTAACTGCAGTGTTCTCTAAGCACATTAGTGTTATGATGGGGCATTATTTACAGTCTTTTCTGCTTTCCCTTCCTTGACCATTGACTGGTTACCTTGGTAATTCTTCTTTTACTGACTACTTTGCTGAGTGCTTGGAACAGCATACCTTCCCTACTAAGAAGGTTAAATATTATTTGTTGCTGTCAGCACATGCCTTTTTCCATCTTAATTTTTTTGCTGTGTTGATTCAATACGAAGTACATATTTTTAAGCATTCTAGTTAAAAGTAAAAACCACTGAGATCCTTTTTACTGCTTTCATTGCTCCAGTGACAGTGCTGGTATGAAGAATCACTGCAATGCACTGTATATTGTAGTAAAATCCTATTCTTCGGTGGTGCTGGCAAAATAGCTGTTGCACCAGCACTATCACAAATGCACCATAACTATCATAAAAGTGAAGACCTCCAGCCTACTGCTTGACAGTGATGGATACAGCATTGGGTACACATCTCTGCTGTACCAGAGCTGGTTAGGATTATGCTTTCCATCTGAAAGATACATCTAAATTTCTTATGTTTTACAAAATAATAAAATAACAACACAATTCTATATATAAAGCAAATCCCACTGGTGTACTTGGTGGGAAAAGGCTAGCAAATGCTCCATGTAACCCAGAGGTGGGGACAGAGCTCTGCTGTCATCCTCTCTCCCATCCCCCAGGGCATCCAGAAGGAAGTGAGTCCTCTAGAAGGTCAAGCAGCCCAATCCTAAAGCCACTGGGTACAGTGCACAGGTGGGCTGAAGCCGGGGTTTGGGGCTGACGTCATCTTTGGATTGCATGCAAGTGTGTTTGAATTTCTCTTAAAGGGCCTCTGGGTCTGTCTTCCCAGAGGAGAAGCTCTATTCCCTCCTCCTTCCTCCCCTTCTGAGTGGGGCTCTCTCTCCCCACTCCTTCCCCTCCCTAAGGGCATTTTTTATTTTAAAATGCAAATAGACTGTTCCCAGTACCATCATTCAGACAAGGCATTGAAGTCATTCCACGGACACTCAGACACTGAACTGCTGAGATGGGAGGGTATTTGAATCACTATAAACTCAATTCTTTAAAGTCAGGGTGAGCAGCTTCTTAATGCCCCATCATTCTTTAAATGATGCTATTCAGGAAGTCTCTCTATGCTAAACATCTTATTTTGATTAAAAACATTATTTCTAGCAAGTTTTCAGTTGTTCTCTAGCAATATTTTCAGAAGTTATTTCCTTGTGCAGTTTGCAAAGCATGACGGGTTTCTCATATGCAAATGAGGCAGCCTCTCAGGAGATGGAGAGCTTTACAAAGGGTTCCTTAGATGGGGACAGAGATGCTCCTTCAGCAGCTGGAGGCAGTTAAAGAGTTAAAGAGGCTGGTGGCACTTTTAAATTTGCTCTTGCAGCTGGCAAGCCCCAGCAGCCAGGAAAAGGACGTGGCTGCTTCTGCAAACCTATCCACACTTTCCTGGGGGTAAGCCCCATTGGCTATAATAGGGCTTACTTCTGAGTAGACCTGCAAAGGTCTGGGCTCTGAGGATGCTGAACCCTATCCACACTTTCCATGGAGTAAGCCCCATTGGCTATAATAGGGCTTATTTCTGAGTAGACCTGCACAGGTCTGGGCTCTGAGGATGCTGAAACCCTCTCCACACTTTCCTTGGAGTAAGCCCCATTGGCTATAATAGGGCTTATTTCTGAGTAGACCTGCAAAGGTCTGGGCTCTGAGGATGCTGAAACCCATGATAGTCAATGGGACTTACTCCCAGGAAAGTGGCTGGAACTGCAGCCTGAGAGCCCAACATGACTACTCAGAAGTAAGTCGCATGATAGTCAATGGGGCTTACTTCCAGGATGGTGTGGAAAGGACAGCAGCATCAGAACACCATCCTATGCAGGTCTACTCAGAAGTAAGCCTCATGCCAGTCAATGGGGCTTACTTCCAGGGTAGAGTGGAAAGGACAGCAGCCTCAGAGCACCATCCTATGCAGATCTACTCAGAAGTAAGCCTCATACCAGTCAATGGGGCTTACTCCCAGGGCAGAGTGGAAAGGACAGCACCCTCAGAGCACCATCCTATGCAGGTCTACTCAGAGGTAAGCCACATGCTTAAATTTTTTAATTTAAAAAAATTCTCCCTGGCCCCGCCCCCTGACCTCAGCACTGCCCCCTGACCTTGCCTGGCCCCGCACACATCTGGAGAACCAGTTGTTACGGCAGGCTGGGCCCTTCACTGGTACAGTGGTGTCAAAAAGCAGCTACTGCAGCAACAAACAGAACTGCCATGGCCACCAGATATCTCTTCAGAGGAAGGGGACTTTCATCCACCAGGGAAAGAGCCTCAATCTCTGCACTGGGACTCATCAAGTCTGCACTTGCTATTTTGCAGGAGCAGACTTGAGATAGTCCATGCTGGGTCTTTTAGCACAACATAGAGTTTAGGATATTCCACCCACTCCTGCCCTAGTTCAGTCACATTCAAATGACTTCCATACCTACATCTCTCTTACATTAGTGCATCTCTAACTTTTTTTTGCTTCTTTTCTCAATATATATAAAAAGTTGTTTCAACAATGTATATATGTTTCTAAAATGTATGCTATAAATATAAAGGTGATAAAATAATTTATTCTCTTCTACACTAGTGCAGTTATGATTATTTATATCTTTCTTTGTTGAGTTAAACTGCTCTTACTGCTTTGCTTGATTGTTCTCCCCAAACAAGAAGAAATAAGGATTGAATTTAATAAATTTCCATATAAAATTGAAGAACACGTGTCATTAGTAAATCTTTCATATTGCATGTAATTGGCTAGTTAAATGAAAATGAAGACTTTAAATTAACTTTCTCATGCTGATGGCTTCTTTTAATAGAATTTATCCACTAATTAAGGGGGAAGGAATGAAAAAATAGGACAAGACTAGCATTCTGTACACAAAAACCCAAATTAATAATTTACTTTGTTTTTATGTTGGCAAAAATGAAACTTTTTGCAGCCCTGTCATCCAATTACATTTCAGTAAACTCAAGGATTATACATTTAATGCCCTCGGTTCATGATTTTTTGTTATTTTAAAGCATAATAAATTAGACAAATCACTGATATAAAACCAGTAAGTGGATGTTAGTTGCATTACATGGCCATTTGATGGTAAAACATGTAAATGATCATAATTTTGCTTAATACAGAAATTCAGAACCTTTTTGACTTTGCTGTAATACCACAATACACTTAATTATATCACTTATGATACAATATACTTAATATTAAATGTAATGCAGTAATATGAGAATATGAGACTATAGCCATAAAAAGACAGTCACATTTAAAAGACTACAACAGAAGTGATGCAAGAGACCCAGACCTACCAGAAATGTCCTACATCTGTTTCTTTGGAGATCCACTGTGTTCATAGGGGAATGATTGGAATTGGAATTCATTAAGGATTGGAACTGGAAATGCAGTGAAGACAAAAGTCCTTGTACGCAAATGAGCTTGACAGATTTCTTCCTTGTACAAGGGATTCTTGAATTGGGGTTTGGTGACTTGATTAGATATTGTGTTGGATGCGGAATTAGTGGTGTTGCTGGGGGTTTAAGGGGAATCATTGGTGATGTGTCAGGGGGGTGATGCATTAAAATCACAATGGCTAGGGATAATCCCCATCATCATATACAGTCCCTCTTAATGTGAACTTTACAGCAGAATGCAGTGAAAATAGTTATGGCCAAAAACTACAAAACAATAAAATGCATGGAAAGAGAAAACTGAACCATATTGTGCATTTACTCATGAGTAGGCAAACTTGTCTTAGAGCACAATCCTAACCATGTCTACTGAAAAGTAAGCCCCACTGGGTTCAATGGGTTTACTCCCAGGAAAGTGTCTTTAGGATTTCAGCCCTAGGGCACAATCCAGAGTAACTATGAGGAGTCCTTGCTCCGGTGTAAGAACAATTTGCTGTGGATTGCAATATGAATTTTCCATAGGTTTTCACTAGGTGGTGCAGTATCTACGGGTACACATAATGTCTCTTACGTGCTCCCATAGTTACTCTGGATTGTAGGGCTAGTCACCTGGAAAAGGCAGGCTGACAGGAATCCAATAAGAACATAATAGTCCCAATCTGATGAACACAACTATCAAAAAACACCCAGGAAGTCCCTCCCAAACTGACAAATGCATTGCGTCCTATGGAAAGTGAAAGTAAGCTACATGTTTGTGTTTACTTGTGTTTACACAAGCATGTCTTGGCTTGTGTACAGTTCTGGCAAAGAGAAATGCAAGGCCACCAAAATAAAAGAGTAAAAAAGAATAAATCAGAAGTATGGCTGTGTATGGCCAAAAAGTGGGGGGTGGGCAGGGCAATGGAAAATCTCTACACCCACCACTATGTTGTTGCCATGTTTACTTCATAGAACGATGTCTATCATGGGGGTGATGCACTGGGATCCCACCCTAGGTGATGCAAATCCTCAGGACACCACTGTGTGTATCAGGTAAACCACTACAGAGTTTGTGGTATTAGCTCACTTCTGCACTGTGTTTCCAGTCTTTCTCACTCTTCTGTTTCTCCTTCCTCAGTAAAATGCCGTGAGCATGAAAAATCTTGCTCCCACCTGAAAACCCCATTCCAGACTCAAGAAATGTGTGTTCCAAGTTCTGGGCTGCCTCTCTAAAAATCCTCTTGCTCTCTCTCCACTAGGAAGCAATGCTTGGGAAGCATTACAGTTTCTTCATATCAGAAATGGTGCAGCTTACCTGTTGCTCTTCCTTGTGTAGTGTTTTTCACTCTTCCTGATGACATTTAAAAGCAGGAGTCAGCACAGTTAAAATTTTCATTCAAAGTCAAGGCTTCAATTTCTGTATATGTTTGAAAAGTGCTAATTAGACATTGTCCATTTGAAGATCTTTGTAACAGACTGTAGATAATAAATACTTTCATATTTATTTTTACTTTCTTCAATTGAGAGCCCAATCCTATGATTTTGATCTGCCATACATTGCAGCTAAACCAAAGCAGCTATGTTATGCTGGGGGACGGAGACAAAATGGGCAAGACAAAAGGAAAATATTTTCCCTTACCCTCCATAAACCTCTAAATTGCCAATGGAAAATGGAAAATTGCCTTGGACCTGCACTTAAACTGGTGCAAATTCAGGGAGACAAAGGGAATGTGTTGACTGGTACAAGACAGGATAAGACCCAACAGTGTACATCTACTCAGGTGCTAGCTACCCTGTCCCATCCCACTCTGATATGTCTCCATCCTCCACCCATTCCATCCCATTCCAACTTCTCCATCTTTATCAGTGGGCACTCCTGTCCCTGCCCTTGTGCTGAGACTCTGTGTCTTCTCCCATGTTGATGAAGAAGCACTAGGGTGCCATTTGTGAATCATAAAGCATATACCACTGCCAGAATTCTAGTTCCAGCAGTGGTGGAGCCCAATAAGATGGACTATTTGTTCTGTTTTTATTTTGCCTTCTATACATCCTGTATTTGAAGTACAAATTCATGCGATTTTGTCTCTAACCCTAATTTTTTCGTATTCTTAATATAAAATCCTTTTAAAAAATGAGAAGCACTAATCTGAAGAGTGAAAGTATGGGCACAATCCTAACCAATTTAGGCCAGCCTAACTCACAAGCATATATTCCCCTGGTGGTGTGGGGATGGTGGTGTATGCCTATGCAGTGGTCTAACCAGTCACGTCACCAGACTGGTGTGGGCTGCACCAACATGCTGGAGGAGCTTGACACTCCTCCAGCCAGCCCCAGGCATCAGTGCGTCCATTCAGGTCTGATCCGAGGTAGAGCGGCAGCCAGAAGCTGCTGCTCCACCTCAGAGCTAGCCCGAATGGCTGGCTGAGGTGCACTGCACAGAGACGCACTGCGCATGTCCAAGCCTTTGGATACCGCTCTCCCTTCAGAGCAAGGCCCAATGGCTGTGCATGTTCAGAGGCATGGACATGCACAGTACACGCCTATGCCCGGCCGTTCGGCCTTACTCGGGTGGTGGAGCGGCAGTCAGGAAGTCTTCCTACTTAGAGAGGAGGAAGTCTCCTCTGAAGCCAACTCTGATGCCTGCGCAGTCTCCTCTGAAGCCAGTTGGCTTCAGAAGTGACTGCACAGTTGCCAACCTGCGCAGAGGCCTAACCCCTCCAGGAGTAGGGCAGAAGTGTCTTACAACACTTTTGTGATACCCCCATGTCAGAGTAGGACTTATGCTTGGGTTTATGCCAGCCTAACTGGAGCTTAGGATTGCAGCCTATATGTAAGAAATATTTTATACTTTACCCCATAACATTTAATATTCCAATAAGACTGGAGAATCCTGTATTATATTATTTTTCTGGCAGTTTTCTCTATGGTTCAGGAAGCTCTGCATGACCCAGCATATACTGCAGTTCATACAGTAGGAGACAATTTTCGGTCACTGCTCATTTGTGTATTTTCTTTAAGTTCCGTCACTAACTCTTTCCTACAGTAGTTGTTTGCATGACTTCCAAGTTTCCTAGAGGCTTGAATTGTCAGATAATATAAGCCATTTTCAGTCATTTGCAGGAGAAGATGGATATTTTCTGGACAACAGCATAAATCAAATATCTAGGCAGAAAGCCCAGACTGCCATTTACTCGTGAAGTGAACCATTAGGCAAGCACTGTTTTGCTTGATATGTGAAAATTGTCACTCTTCTCTATTATTCATGGTAAAGACTGCATTCTCATATTTATGATACCATTCCAAGGGAGCTCCAGGTGGGGTGTTGTCAGATATCCCAGTCAACCTGAGGAGGAGAATTTCATAAGTGTTGCTTTTCCTACGCTGATGTGTGAAAATCAGGTCTATTTTATCACATGTTCTGTTGTTTGGAAATGTCCTGATTTGTCCATGCTTTGAAAGTGTTTAGAAAATGCCTGCAAGGCAAAGACTGAACCCCTCACATGGCTCAATACAATGACTGGGGATGAAAGCTGAACTGCAGCTTGTCAGTCCCAATTCTATTGAGGACACTGCAATCGCAGGTGCAAGGAGAGATCCTGATGACATTCCTCAGGAGGAGGTGAGGTCAGCGGAGCATCCAGCTCTGACTTATAAACCTGACCTTAGAAATCACATGTCTGAATGCTTTCCAAGCCTGCTTTTGATATATCACACATTCCACTACATTTCAACACTTTGGGCACAATTGAAATATACTTTGGCAGCTCTCAAGCCAATATGGAAATGTGATTTTTAAAGATTGCATGGCGGGTAAAAATGAGGAGGTGAAATGAAATCATAAATTTGTGCCTTTTCCGGTGATGAAATAAAGTACATTTTATTGTTGGTACTTTCCTCATGTGAGCCCCAGCCCATTGCTATGTCAGCAAAACAGTATCTTGTGCCTGTTTGATGTGGGAGGTAATGGATGGCCTTGTAGCAGGTCAGGAAGGGAAACTGAATGCATGAAAAGCAGTAGCCAGCTCTGCTTTAAAAAAAATGTTGGAACAAATTCTTGAATTTTTTTTTAATAAAGACCCAGAAAGGTTAAAGTTTCATATAATACTGGTATATTTTGCAGAAAGAAGGGCTCAAAATTTGCAATTCTCACCATTTTGTATTTTATTGGCTTGCATACATACATCATTCCCCAGCCCTTTGAGGGTAGCAGCTCAATTTCTCCACTCCTGCCAGCTGAGGCTAAGAATATTTACAAAGATTTACAAAGATTAAAGTGACGGGACTGGAAACAGAGATTCTAGGTATGACCAACCTAAAAGAATCATATGGAGTTATTAAAGCAAGAAGAATTGATATTGGACAATAGGAGCTATTCTCTGTGGCTAATACTGTTTGCTCTCCACTTTATTTTCATATTCCAGTTACTCATGGACAACCAGCTCCCTTTTCCCTCGGCTGTGATGTCCACAGGCACATAGGTTAATTTCCCCTCAGAAGTTGTAGCATACACCCGTCAGCTTTATTAGTGGGTTAGTTTAGAGTGTGCATACAGGAAAATACTCTGTGATAAAATTGGTGTAGAGACTTTAGTACAGTGGCGCCTCACTTAACAAATTTAATTCATTCCGGAGGCATATTTGTTATGTGAAACGTTCTTTATGTGAAGCAGATTTTCCTACAAGAAATAATGGAAACTCAGATGATTGGTTCCACAACCCAAAAAAAATTCATATAAAAATATTAACTGGATGTAAAAAATGATGACAAAACAATGAATTGAATTCAAAAAATGCATTCAATGTTCATGATCATATGAAGTCTACTTAGGCTGCAGTCCTAAAGACATTACTTAGCCTACTTAGGCTGCAGTCCTTACTCCCTATTCCTGGGAGTAAGACCCATTTAACACAATGGGGCTTACTTCTGGATAGATATGGTTAGGAGGCTGCATTCAAAGACACTTTCTTCTGCAATCCAAGACACTTTCAAAGTGTCTCCCCACTTTCTCCTTCTCTCCATCCTGAGCCTCTCTCTCCCCTGCTCCCTTCTGGCTAGCCCTGAGCTGCTTCCCTCTTCTCCACTGCTCTTCTCTCCCTCTGCCCAGCGGACACCCGGCCACAGGAGGTACAGTGCGGAAGTGTTGCTTTCACTTTGGGCAGGCACGCTAGGCAGCCCTGATGCTTTTTAAAAGGGCTGCCATACAGCACGTCTGCCCCAACTGCCAATGAGTGTGTTTTTTATGTGAAGCAGAGTTTGTTATGTGAAGCAGAATCCTAGAGAAATTTTTGTTTGTTATGTGGAACATACTTTATGTGAGGCATTTGTTACATGAAGGCGCCACTGTACATGTATTTTTCTACTGCCCACCACATTGTACTCTTAGCAGAGTGGTTTTTACCCCACTATTGAGTGGCATACAGGGAAGTGAGGATGCTCTCAAGTGGAGTATTCTCCTCACTATATTATATACTGAATCATTGGTTATGACAGATAGTTTTGTTTCTGGGGTCATTGAGGAGAGGAATCCTGCATCTGAACTGGCCCCCCTCATCCCAGCAATTTCTTTTGTGGTGGCTTCTGTTGGTATTCTTTTGCATCTTTTTAGATAGTGAGTCCTTTTGGGACAGGGAACCATTTATTTGTTTGTTTGTTAAAAAAAGTATATCCTGCCTTTCTCGGGCAAATTAGCCCGACTGAAGGCGGCTGACATAAAACATAATTAAAAACATAAATAGAACAATTTGATAAAAACAATTAAACATACAAGCTAAAAAACAACATAGATTAAAAACAATAAAGCAAGAGCCCCCCAACCTCTGCCCCCTAAAAAGCTTTTTTAAAATAAAAGGTTTTAAGGCTCCGCCTGAAGCTCTGTATTGAGGGAGCTTTCCTCAGTTCTGTGGGGAGGGAGTTCCACAGCCGGGGTGCCACCATCAAGAAGGCTCTATCTCTGGCTGCCACACCTCTCACATCTCTTAGTGGCGGCACAGTCATTTGCTATTTCATTTTCTCTGTAAACCACTTTGTGAACTGTGTTGAAAAGCAGTATATAAATACTGTTGATTGGTTAATTGATTAATAACTTCATTATGAAGGAAGCATATTGACAGTGTCTACTAACTGTCTATTAGACTGTTTGTTTGTTTTTTTGTATCTCTTTATGCCAATAAATGTCTTAGAATTGAATTGAATACATCGCTTCTTGAGTAGTACACCATGGTCATCTGCTCTTATAAACTATGAATTAGACAGATGTACTAAAGATTAATCAGATATACTGAGTGTGTAATGAAATAGGGAGGATGTCATTCTTATTCCCATTTTTATCCACTCATCCTTTAAGATGAGAGCAGATGGGGCAAATGGCCCAGGCACAGAGAGTCAAATGACAGTAGAAAACAGCGGGGAAGCCTCAGAATGCTGCCCTTATTGGTCTTGGACTTGTCTGAGACTCCATTTCACTGTAGTCAGTCAAGGGCAACTTCACTTGGAGGGACACCATCATGGACCTTTTCCCCAGGAGGTCCTGAGGGGAGAACCACTTCTGCAGCACAGTATCCTCAATCTGCCCATTCTTACACTCACAGCAGTCCTGTGGGATATCTATACATAAGAGTGGTAACAAGACCGGGGGCACTCAGCGGGATTGCAATCCTATACACAGTTTCCAAGGAGTAAGCTGCCTTGAATATAATGAGACCTGTCATTGATTGCGCTGTCAGTGCTTCTGTTTTTACTTCCTTTATATTTGTGCTGTTATTAAAGTATTATTATTAAATTGTTATTAAAGTATTATTGCAGAGTTCAAGACTAAACATGTAAGGAACTGTAAGGAAACAAACATATAAGGAATTGGCATTGCTAACCTAATTCTGTCTATGTCTGATTATAATACTGTACTTGTTAAGCATGGACCCCATCCAAATGGAAAATATTACAGAAGGAATCTGAATGCCTAAAATCACTAATCTACAATATGTCATGCATACTTTCCGCATCTGTTCAGGAAAATGTCACAGCCCTGCTATTCTCAGTTGCAGATGTTCTGTGCTTGGTAAGCTATGACAACATCAGGTCAAACTGTATCTCATCAGCTACTGTGCAGAATTATAGCCTATTAGCTGCTAAAGACATGGGAGGAAATTAAAAAGAATAATCAACATTTTTGGAGGGAAAATGAACTGTGGGTTGACAACAAAATTTTAGAGAGCAGAATATTTAAAGGAAAAGCTTATAGAGATCTTCCAGAGTTCCAGATGCCTGGAGCACCTTCCCAGAGTAACCAGGGATAGATAGATAGAGAGAGAGAGAGAGAGAGAGAGAGAGAGAGAAAAAGAGAAAGAAAGAAAGGGCAACCTAAGGGCTCTTATGTGCAAGGAATAGTTTCTCTGGATTTGGCTGTAAGGCTCATTTTCTTGAAATGAGTTCCAGAGCAACTTTCCCAAAGGTAACTGTGTTCTAAAATATTAGATGGAATAAAGAGTTTGACGACATCGTAAAGGGTTTCAGCTTAATATTGTATATGTTTATTCACAAGAAAGGCCCATTGAAATTGGTATTTGTTGTCAAGCCATTATACAAATGATTGTGTTTCATTGTATATGCTGCTTAAGTTTCAAATCGAGACAAAAATTAACATATTTAACAGACCAATCTTATCTGGAATTGGGCTGTCATAAAATGGCTGCACAGTGCTTCCTCGGTGGCCATTTTGGGAACAGTGCTGCAAGAGGCAGCAGAGTTCTTAGGATGTTAGCAGATCTCCCCAAACGTACTGTGGACTAGGCAAAACTAGATGGGGAAGCTTTGGGAAAAGGTGGATCCAGTGGAAATCGATTGTGCTGGATTTTTCCCTTTTCCTAGCCTTTCCACCTACTTTGTCCCCTCAAACTTGTGCCAGATTCTTAAGAAACAAGCTATCAAAAGCCAATAGCAGTTCTGTTTCTACTGAACTAATAACTGACAGGAGATGTACGGACCATACATTTTTGCACTGATATAGTTATTTGCACAGAAAGGCAAATTAATTTGAACAACCACCTAACCCCACATTGATATTGATGCCTTTTAATATCCTCTTGCCTGGCTCCAAGTGCTAATTCATGCAACTTTTTTTGCTTTCAGCACCACTACTACTGCATCAACATGCCACCTAAATAACTGTAATTAAGCATTCTCTGTAGTTGCTGATTACAGTATGCTGATGAACATTCCCACAGGATTTGAAAAGCCTCTTTCATAACAACTACAATAATCATCTCATATTATAATGTCTGCGCTTCTGAAGACTTCTTAAATAATCTAAAATTTAAATTGTACTGACTGTTGATTATTACAATCTGAAGTTCAACAGGAGCTTAATCAAAAAGGGTTCAAGTATCGCATCACTGACATCTATTAAGCAACGTATATCTTGGGAAATAAATACTAAAGCTGTTTAGTCTTTGAACCAAAGTAAACTTTAATGCATTGGCCCCCTTTGCTTCTTATGAAGTGACATTTTAATTTCTCCTTGCGTTGCAATGAGTTTTTTTAAAAAATTGTAGAGTTTTCATTTTTCCTATACACAAAATGAGAACAATTCATTATTGTAGAGTTGTTCTAGTTGGAATGAATGACACCAGAAAGCAAAAGTATGAATAGACACATATAAAGTTCCAGAGCTTATTAACTATACAGCTTTCATCACAATTTATATTCATGGGTAGTATCTGGTATATTGAGCATCTGCTTGCTGAGCAGACATTGTGAGTGACTGAACAAAATGAAATGATTTTATTCCAATGACAGAACTGTTCAGTGACAGAACACTATCCCAGTGACTAACTGGTGTAAGTAGAAAATCCCCATAAGGAAAAATGGAGAAGGAAAAAAACAGCAGAAAGTTATAGCTCCTGCCAACCCCTTTTCTATCTACTTTACTACAATGGAGGATAGGATGTTGTTAGCTGGTAGTTGTTTCTCCCAAACTTGTTGTTCCTATCCTCATCCGGCAATGATATGAAGAGAGAGAGAAGGAGCCTATTGAACAGAGAGAGTTGGCAACCTCTCCAGTGTGATTCTCTTTCAGATTCTGCTCTGTCAGCCGTACAGTTCAATAAAACCTTGACTGGATAACACTTGTTTGTAAGTGAGTTGAAATCACTTCTTCCAGGGGTGGGCACGGGCCTACTCACTCCTATTTGGGAGGGAGGGTTCTTCCAAAACCCCTGCCGCTAGCAAGCCGGCAGCGGCGGGGGCCCCCCAGAACCATGGGGACTGGTTCCTTCCTCCCCCCGACCGAGGGGAGGCAGGCAGGGATTGTGCACAGCCCCACCGCGCTCTTCCTTCCTCTCCCCTGGCTGGGGGGAGGCAGGCACGGATGCTGCACGGCCCCACCGCACTCTTCCTTCCTTTCCCCAGCAGGGGGGAGGCACAGAGCCCCTGCCTATGCAGGTCTACTCTGAAGTAAGTCCCAGTATAGTCAATGGGACTTACTCCCAGGCCAGTGTGGAGAGAGCCTCAGCCTCAGAGCCCCAGCCTATGCAGGTCTACTCTGAAGTAAGTCCCAGTATAGTCAATGGGACTTACTCCCAGGCCAGTGTGGAGAGAGCCTCAGAGCAGCCTCAGAGCCTACCTCTCCCTCCTCTGGGTTGCCTGTGTCCTCTTTTCCAGGACATCTCCTCTGGATATCCTCTCCCCAGCCCAGTGCCAACCTCCCCCTCCTCTGGGGTGCCTGTGTGCTCTTTTCCAGGACATCTCCTCTGGATAGCCTCTCCCCAGCCCAGTGCCAACCTTCTCCTCTGGGGTGCCTGGACTTACTCCCAGGAAAGTGTGGCTGGCACTGCAGCCTCAGAGCCCAATCCTATGGAGGTCTACTCAGAAGTTAGTCCCATGACAGTCAACTTTATTTTTTTTAAATTAAAAAACCCCTGATCGCAATTGATACCAAGAAGAGTTGGGAAAGACCCCTGTCTGGACTCCAAGAGATCCATCACAAATTGCTATAGACAGTACTGAGTGAGCAAATGGTCTGACAGTATAAAGGAGCTTTGTAGGAAAAGGAATGGCTACCAGAGACATGGCCTTCTCAGTGGTGGCCCCCAGTTTAATGGAACTCCCTTCCCACTGAGTTAAGGAACTTCTCCTTGCTATTGTCCTTCCAGCCTGTTCAGATAGGCTTATGATCACTGTTATTTTCACATACTCAAGGTTATTTTACTGCTGTCTGCCTGTTTTAATATGGTCATTTAACTTGGTTTTTTAAAACTGGTTTTATGTAATTTTAATGGTTTTTATTGTCTGATTTTTACTGTTTTGATCCAGTTTTTAAACTGTATCTTATTCTCTGTCTTAATTGCTGTGAGCTGCTTTGAGTTTCCTCTTGGGGGGAAAAAGGAGGGAAGAAAATAAATCAAACCAAATCAAATCAATCAATCAATCAATAAAATCTGAAATCCCCTAGCCTTCCATTCTGCATGATGTCTTGCAACACTTTTCTCATTTGTATCATCCATGCCAGTGAAACATTTGTTGTGACAAAAATAAATCTATTCAATCCCTCCTTGGAAAATAATATAGATCAGGAAAGGCTATGATCAGGAAAGGCTATAATAACACTTTCTTGGGAGTAAGGCCAAAATCCAGCTCAGTTACGGGTCCACGCAGTTACATCACCCTCTACTCTTATCTTATGGAAAGTCACCTGCACTGCTCTGGAGCAAAGGGCTTTAGGATACGGGCCTATGTCTCCTTAAATTTAATGGGCTTATTTCTGAATATGTATAGGCATCCCCTGTAGGTTATCTTCTTGTTTAAAAAGGAATGTGTGCTTGCTGGTTAGACCTGAACATGCTTTTTCTTCTCTACCACTCCAGGGGAATAAAAGGAGTTATATGTGAAAGTACTTTAAAACCTATAGAAGATGGCATTTATCTTGAAAGGGCAAGTAAATACAATTTTTATATATCTCCATTGCAAAATTGCCTTGACTATTTTCTCCATTTCTAAGGGCATTTTAGCAATGGCCAAAATATGCAAGCCTGCATCTGTGCTGTAGGTTTGATATTTGATCTACTGCCCTGTCTCTATTACTTTTGCGCCTTGTGAGCTCTTGCCTCTCCCAACCTCAGTTGTTACCATTCCTAGTATCTCTCAGAGATGCTGTTGACCTTTAAGCTCCCAGGAAGCATTTAAGTTTACCAACCATAACATATCCATATCAGTGGTCCATTGGAAAAAGGTGAGATTTTTTTGCCCTTTAATTCCCCATAATGCAAAAGAAAGAAGTAGGGGGTGGAAAGAAATCAATTGTAACTTATCCCTTGTCGAAGATCAGCAAACACTGTGTCACAAAACCAATGTGAAGAAATGGAGTATGGATTTTCTGCTGACATTTGTAAAGTGTTTGTGTCAAAGTATTTTTCTAATATAGCAAAGGTTACAGTTTAACAAATTAAAGCACATGTTTCTTTTGAACTGACATGCTGGTCATTTGGGTTAATTTAAATGGCGTATGTTTTTCTAATAAACTCTTAACCTAACCTTCTCTGATCATGGCCATTCTTTGCATTATTCAGGCAGAAGTAATTGCTTTTTCATCAAAAGGAGCTCAATAGAGATACTGTAATAGCCTATTTTTTGAGCCTATTATTTTTATCTGTTAAAATTAGTGAACAGACCCTATTAACAATGCAATGCAAATCATCATCCATATGCACCAATAATAGTTTTTATCTCCATTTGGGGCAGAGGCCTTAGGCAGTAGTTAGCTGCTACACTTTGCCAGTGATTCAAGTTCCCTCCTTTGCTGCAGCAAAGTTGAGCAGGATTCTTTTTTCATTCCTCTGTTACGTCTCATCTTTAGCAGGACAGAAGATTATTTTCCATATGTTTTATGAAAATCTCTCTCTGTTGGGATCTATCTTTCTTCATATCAGTACCTTTTCTTTTTAAGAAGGTTTATCACATTTGCAGAGGAAAAAGGTCTGGCACACACATGATTTGCTGGTACTCCTTTTTATTTTCAACTGCGTCATTCCTCATGTGTTGACTAACAAAGCTCATCCATAACAGTATGTTTCAAAGAAGCAAGCTGTGCTTGATAAAACATTAGCAGTGAGTATTTAAACGTTATCTGTTTTAAAGATTGCTGGGCTGCCTTTCTGCCCATGATTCAGTTAGGTATTGGGCATAGAATAGTCTCAATCTAGGGATGAATTAGCCATCCCTAAAGTCATATTTTGATGTTATAATAATTTGGTACAGTGTATACAGCCCAAATGGGAGTGTATCTAGAGCCACTTCAATCCCAGCACACTCTGCCACTACAACAGTTGTGGAAGTAGAGAAAGAGGCAGTAATGATGTGGACAGGGCTCACAGGTCCTATCCGAAAAGGGAACTAACCTAGGCACTGCTTTGGGCATTACTTTGATTCAGGCTGGCGAGAGATGCCACCATCTTGAAAACTTTGTTTCATATAATTTTCATGTAAATAGCCATATAATAATTTTCATGTATATCCAGGTAAATATTGATTCATATAATTTTAATGAAAATATTTTCACATCTTTCAATAACCACTATGTTTGGAAACTGTATCTTTTCATTGAACACATTCCCATATAGAATAAGGGCCCAATGATGTATATATGTGAACACATCTGAGAAAATTGTGTCTTTTTGAAAAATTAGACCATTGACATTGGATATAGGCACAGTTTTAAATAAATAAAATATTATTTAATCTTTTTAAAATCTCTTTTTTAAAAAAAAATCTTTTTTTAAAAGTCTGTGAAACCTAAGTGGACCCAGAAAGTGGGTCTTGGTGCTGAAAATTTTGGGAACGAAATGTTTTATCAAATTTTGGGATCCAAATGTTTAATCATCTAGCACATTATTTGCTAGTGATGGTGTACTGGTGATTCTGTATATAGGTGTCCCTGCTCACTTGACAGGTTAAGGACCAAAGCTGTATGAAAAGTGGAAACAGTTGAATAGTGGAACCTTGTCTTTCTTAGTGGACCCATTAGCCATTTTTTAAATTTTCTTTGTAAACTGCTTTGTGAGCTTTTTAGTTGGAGAGAGGGAGAGACAGTGAGTGTCTTGGGTATAACTGAAAGGTGTTGAAAGAGCAAAAGTATCAAAAAACAACTGTCAGAAGCAGGGGACATCTTATTCAAATGATAGGATATTATTTCTCTTGACATATTTAGATCTGTCTATTTGGTATGAATAATCGGAAAAAGTAGATGTGTTTTTGCCAGGCAGACTGAAGTAATTGTTGGAAAACACACAGTTGCTTATGGACAAATTGAATGGGCTTTTACACCTTTGTAAAGTGTTTAATTTACCAAGATAGTCTATGGGCAAAATCCAGAGTAACTACGGGGAGTCTTTGCTCTGGTGTAAGAACAAGTTACTCTGGATAGCTTGGTGAAACATCTCCCCTTTTCTCTGCAGTTTGCCTGTTCCACTATATGAATTTATTCAGCAGTCTGCAGAGAGTAAGATTAAAAGAGTAGGTAGGAGATATATCCCATTTGACAATTTACAAATTCCAGGGCAGTTTGCAAATACTACAAATTTGCAGTAGAAAAAGCCCACCTGGTGCCATGCCTAGGGATGCTCTAATTGGTACTGGTTTCAATTCTTAAAAAATATGGTTATTCATATTTTTATTTATTTATGCCCCACCTTTCCCCATGCAAACACAAGGTGGCTTACAAAGTTTTAGTTCCTCCCCTCTTGCTTGTCCTAATAACAATGCTGTGAGGTAGATGAGGATGAGAATGAATGACCCATGGTCTCCCAGGAAATTTCCAGGTCTTAGCTAAACTCCCTAAGCACTACATCATCCTGGCATATATGAACATATACAGTGGTGCCTCACGTAAAGAACGCCTCACGTAAAGTATGTTTCACGTAACAAACAAAAATTTCTCCAGGATTCTGCTTCACGTAAAGAAAGTGCGTCACATAAAGAAAATATTTGTTGGCAGTTGGGGCAGACACGCTGTCCGGCAGCCTGTTTAAAAAGCATCAGGGCTGCCTAGTGCACCTGCCCATAGTGAAAGCAACACTTCTGCGCTGTTCCTCCTGTGGCCGGGTGTCTGCTGGGCAGAGGGAGAGAAGAGCAGTGGAGAAGAGGAAAGCAGCTCAGGGAAGGGAGCAGGGGAGAGAGAGGCTGGATGGAGAGAAGGAGAAAGTGGGGAGACACTTTGAAGATGTCTTGGATTGCAGCCTCCTAACCATGTCTACCCAGAAGTAAGCCCCATTGTGTTAAATGGGTCTTACTCCCAGGAAAGTGTCTTTAGGACTGCAGCCTAAGTAGATTTCATAAGATCATGCACATTGAATGCATGTTTTGAATTCAATTCCAGTGTTTTGTCATCATTTTTACATCCAGTTAATATTTTTATATGAATATTTTGGGGGTTGTGGAACCAATCATCTGAGTTTCCATTATTTTCTATGGGAAAATCCACTTCACGTAAAGAAAGTTTCACGTAAAGAAACTGCCTCCGGAACTAATTAATTCTGTTACGTGAGGCGCCACTGTAACTAGAATCGCTAGTTAACATCTACATGAAACCACTGCAAAAGGTTATTTGGGGATTTGGGGTAAGGTGCCACCTGCTGATGACACCCAGCTCTATCTCTCCTTTCCAGTGCAAGATGACTACTGAAGCCTTGGAATGCTGCTGGGAGGCTGTTAGGACCTGGATGAGGCGAAACAAGCTGAGACTGAATCCGGACAAGACAGAAAGGTTCTCCTGGTCAGGAAATCCATGCTGCAGGTGCTGGACTATCGTCCTGCCCTGAATGGGGATGCACTTCCCCGATAGAGCAGGTCCCAGGGGGTCTGCCTAGATTCACTGCTGCTCCTGGATTCCCAGCTAGCAGCTATAGTCAGAGGAGCCTTTATCCAACTTTAGTTGGTGTGCCATCTATGGCCAAACTTAGTCTGTGAGGACATGGCTATGGTGGTCCATGCCACAGTGACATCAAGACTAGATTACTATAACAGGCTCTTTGTGGGGCTGCCCTTGAAAAAGGTTTGGAAACTGCAGTTAGTACAAAATGCAGCAACCCAGGTCAGCATGCTCACAAGGTTGTAGGAGTTGGGCCATATCCTGAGGTGGGCTGTTGTGCTGTATCCTAAGGTTGAGAGGCAGGAATGATGCTTAGGCTGACTTAAGAACTTTTTTTTTTGCTTTCATTTTTACTCTGGCTTATCATTGACCTCCCTATAGGTCCACTCAGATTTATGCCTGCTCCTGAGGTGGCTTCAGTCAGAGGAGCTATGAAGAGTGCATGCCTGCCCTGGTAACGAGTGCTAGATACAGCCTAACTGCATTGTTCTAGTCCATACTGAACGGCCTAGGCTATCACTGCTAGGTTGGTGCAGGTCCATCTTTCCTGGGCCTGCCTAAGTGAACTTAAGCCAGCCCAGGCCTTTTCTGGTGCAGTTAGTCTCGCCTATCTGGCATTAGGCTGGCCCAGCGCCAGATAGGCTGGCCTAAATTCACTTCAGCTTTGCACCCTTTGTTGATTATTCTGAGCTGCCTTGAGTCCCCCAGGAATAAGACGGGATACAAATAAAGTATTCTAGAATAATGTATTTAATTTTGAACATGTTCTGAATGTTTTTAAAATGTGAACATATGACTTCAATAATATATTTGGTTTAATTTTTTTGATGTATGGTAGTATTTCTCTTCAATAACGTTTTTGAATATAAATGCTGGATAATAAACGGTGTTTTGGAAAACTTCTATAAAACTCTTCTATTAGGCTTTCCCCACTTTTCATCAAAGTTATTTGGAATATCCTTACCAGATTCTGGGCCTTAGGTCCCATTACATTCATGCTTGAAATGTGCAACAGATTTGCAACCAATGCTTTTTGGAAGGGAAATTAAAAAAAACAACTCATACTTAGCAAATGAATTAACAGATTGCTAAGCAGGTCAGCAATGGGCTATTTTTTTTCCCTGAGGCGAGCACCAACAGACCCTTGTAGAGCATCAGCATCATCAAAGCCTTCTGTCCTTTCTGGCTACTAATAAAGTTAATGAACAGTCACACAGCAGCTCCGCAATTCAACAAAATGCAAATGGGTTTGGCCTCTGTGTTTGTCAAATTACTGTGTTTTAAACCAACGCCTGTCCTTTATGCTTAACTGATTTTCAACTGGGACCTATAATGATAGCATAGGTTGACCAGATTAATGTAGTTACAGTCCAGATGCTTTCAGAACATGTCAATGCATGAAAATGTTTCCATTCAGGCTTGAAGCAGCCCAGAAGCGCCTAAATCCATTGTCATGTTGTTTAAAAACAGATAATTTGTGGGTATGATGTACCTTCACAATGCATATTTCCATTCAAACTAGTTGATCACCAGCATTTTGGGGGAAGACTAAAAAATATTGAGACTGGAGTGTATTTCAAGCTAGTTCAGCCTATAAAACAAAGCCCATTCACTATACATAATGATCACAAGGTGTTTTCATAGAATCCATCCATCTTCAGAATTCTTCTAACATGGCAAGCCATCAGAAAAACTATAGGATAAAGGTTGCCAACAATAATCACTAAATTTGATCATTCAAAAGTAAATTACAAAGTATAATGAGAAGACATAGATATAATTTGCATTAAACATAAAACAAGACTGGACATCATCCAGGATTCAGATTTATTAACATTCAGAAATGCTGTCAGAGCTCATGTGTACATGGGACATTAGTCATGCATTCTGTTAATCTAACATAATATGGGACATAATTTATCAGGACATCAAAATAATAGCTTTTACTCCATTTCCTCATCTCAATGAGGATATGCACAATAGACTCAGAAGCTATACATGCAGTCTATTAGAGCTAATTGAAAATAGATGATACAATTAACCTGCTTCTTTGTAAAAAGCATTAACAGTTAATGTAAAATTCTAATCACAATAAAAGAGGTTAGGACTGGGAGGAAATGTGGTGTATAATTCAAAATTATGCTCTTTGCTTTCTTTGCAAACAATTTTAGAAAGTTGCCAATCGCCAGTGTGTTCCAATAAAATACCAGAAGCCATCATAGAGCTTTCTACCCACCTCCAATCTTATGATTTCCAAAGAATGTGACATTTCAGTCACTTCCAGAATGATTAAGCACCCAGGCTCATGGCATTTCAGCTCAACATAACAGAAGTGAACAGGTGGCCCTGGTACGAATGAGTTGTAAAGGCAATCCATTTACAATGCATACTGTGCTGTTATGAAAATTGGAGTTGAAACCTGTGTAGGAATGCATACTAATGACACAATCAAACTATCTACTCACTGGTGGGATCCATTACAAACCGAGTCTGTTGATTGTGATTATATTTTAATTCCGTCATCTGTCAAAAAGGGCCCAGGTCAATAATTATCTATTGAATCAAGTGATATCTATTATCAGGTTGTCACCTAAACATTCTCTGCAGTTGCATTTGCAGGGTTGTTAGCAAGCTGGAAACAGGCTTTGCACAGAGGGGAACTTGGTTTTTGGTTGTTGTTGTTTAATTTCAAATTAGTATTCAGTGACTGTTCAGTGTCAAACAGTTTCTGCGTGAAATGGTTGCATTCAAAGGCCAATCTCCAAGTCTTCCATACATCTCTCATGACTGTTCTCCTCAATAGTTCACAGCAACCCTTTTTCTTTCTTTTATGCTTTTCCAGGGCCATTTGTTCCTACATTTGGTTCCTAATCTCATGTTCCAAACCAATCAGGGATACAGTGAGGGAACTGAGCCACATTACCAGCCCCCTTGAACATAGTACAAGGTACATAGTACATAGTACAACATCATTGTCTTAATTAAGAAAACTTAAACAGATAAAATGCTGAACATCATATTTGATTTGACTATCAGGTGAAACCTGAGAGAGCAATGAAACTTCCATGTAATTGCTCCAGTCCTAATAAGGCAGCATAAGGCCCTAGAAGGATTGGGGTTCTTCATTAGGTATGTTAGGGTTCTTCAAAGGACATTCACCCTACAATCCAGAGTAAATACAGGAAGACATAAGAGGCACTTTCTGTGGATTGCTCTATGCATTTCCCATAGGTGGCAGTGTGGCACCATAACTACATTGGTGTAAAAGGCTCCGTAGTTACTCTGGATTGTACCCTCAGAATATTTTCCTTCTGTGAAATTTCATTCCTAAGGTGATTGAAATTTTTATAAAAGATAATTTACTTGGTTCTTCAGCCTTTGAATTTTAGGAGAAAGTTGAGAAAATGTCCTTGGTTTAATTTTGAGCAGAACCTATGTCGTTCTCCCAAGATTAATAGAAAAGAGCCAAAGAATGACTTATTTTCACCATTTTATGTCAGAAACCTAAGGTACAATCCCAACCTAGGCTGGCACAACTCATGGGACTTCCCATTTCATGGTGATGTAGGGAGGCAAGTGCGTATCTGTGCACTAAAAATGTCTATGCCTAAATAGTACTTTTGCAACACCCCCAGATCAGCATAGGACTTATGCTGGGGCGTGTGCCAGCCTAATTGGGGATTAGGATTGCAACCCTAATTTCTGAAATCTCTGCTGTAGATAACTTGGAACCAGCTCAGGGAAGCTACTGCTATCTGGATTTCAAAATTAATGTATCTACTTTTTCCTAATATCTATGTATTTATTTTATCTGTTTTATTTTGCAGTTGATCTTTGTAATAAAATTTGTTTTTAAAAATGTCTCTAGCTTTTCAATTAAAAAAACCCTGATGACAAAAAGAAGCAAGTACACATTCAATATAATTTATATATTATATAAATATAATATAAGTATTTATTGTAAGTAAATATAATATAAATATATATTATATAAATATAAGTATAAATATAAATATAAATATATAAATATAAATATAAATATTATATTATAAATATAATATTAGGGCTGTGGGTGGCGCAGGTGGCTAAGACACTGTGCATGTTAACCAGCAGGCTAGGGTTCGAGACCCGGGTCGGCCCCACAAGACAGGGTGAGCTCCTGTCCATAGCCCAGCTCTGCGATGCCAGCTGGATCCAATCGTATCAGCTCTGCCTTTTCATTGCACTAATTCAGTGGCGTGGAGAAGGGAGATTTGCTGCTTGGGTAACAGCCTATCCTCCATAACAATCCAACCAAGGCTTTTGCGCTTCGCATGCAGCATATGCAGCGCCGAGCATGATACCATAGTCTTCCAAGACTGACGGAGGCCTGCTTCACAAATATAAGTAGTTCGGAACAAAGCAGCTGTGCTATTTCAAAAGCTACATTAGTCCAAATACAAGGGTGGCACCCCTTAAACTCAAAAACAGATTCTGCCAGCATGTTCCAATAACTTGGGCTTCATTTCCTGTCTAATTCAAATACATATTTGATCTGGGATACACAATTGGATGCTGAAAACCAGTCTTGGGCACCAACCTGCAGGGATGTTGTCACCAAATACACAGAATTGCTGATATTGGTTCAATGATCCAGTACTTTGCAATTGTCAAACCATGCCAACTTACAGACAGAAACTTCTTATTCAACTGGGTCTATCTAACATTTGTAGAGAATGCTTTGTTAACTGCTTGATAGCTTGGACTGCACATTTTAACACGTGAATTATCCCCCTGTGTTCAGAAATCCTAATGGGATGCTTAATATTACATTCTTGCTTAAGTGTCCAGGAGAATTAAATGAAGTCAGTGAGCCATGGAAGAGTAAATACGAAGTCCCTAGATGAAAGTTGATTCAGTTTTGTTGAGCTCAACAAAAGCTCAGGCTATGATGTGCTCTTTTTGTGAACTGGGTAGTGTGGGCTGAGCTTGGCTTCATCTTTTCCTGGTCTATCATCTATAATTCAGGATATGGTATGCATACTTGGGAAATAAAAACAGACAGATAGCTAGACATGCTGGACAATCCAGTATTAGCTAGCTCATCTAGTGTTCATAACAAAAGGCAAGGACACTCTGACTGTATGGGCAAATACCTCTTAAAAATAAATAAAGTCTCTCGTGATGACAGTTCATTTTTTTGACTATGACAGATAGCCATTCTGTGAATTTTCTATATATTCCCTGCACAAATTCTATTTCATCAGCCAGATAAGGGAAAGTGATAGGAGATAGAAATCTGTGTCAACACAAAGTAAATTAAAAATGTGGGCCTTCCATTTGATAGGATCTTTTATATAATGTAATTTCTCTGGCTAATGTTCTCTGTTTTACTTCAAAAGGTTATAGAAAAAGTGTGCATGATAGATTGTAAAGAAAACCAGCCACACTATGTGTGGAGAAATGGTATGTTGTGCATCAAAACACAGCTTTTTGCCACTTAAAAACAAAACAGAAATCGTATATCAATGGCTGCTGGATAAGGGCCGGGGTTTTGAACAGTGTTCACAGAGAACTTTGAATGTCAATTAGAGCAAACTAAGTTACAAGAGTGTAAGACTATTTTATGTTTCACATTCTTCTTGTGGTCTGAATCATAAGGAGTGTGATTTAAGTATTTTTTAAAAGAATGTGAGAGACTAGTAAAAGTATGTATATTTGTTATTTCTGCCCATTTAAAAATGTTGTGTGTATGTGCATTATTTATTTACTTATTTACTTACTTACTTGGCTTTCCATTCTAAATATACTTTCCTGGGCATAAGCCCCACTGAATATATTAAGACTTACTTCTGAGTAGATAGGCATAGGATTGCACCCTTACTTATCTCTGCTACCAAGATAAAAACTCAGCAAGCCATGTTTTTCTTTTACAATTCTGGAAGTGATTTTGAATATCTGTTTGAGTTGCATGTATCAGTAAAGTCAAATACTGTCATTGGAAAACTATCAAGGTAGACTATCAAGCAAGTGGGCGGAACTGGCAGTACAAAGCAGAGAGAAAGATATAAGAAGGCAAAAAACCAGGATCAACCTCAAGTTTCTCAGATCTTAGATATCCTATCCAAGGAAACCATCCAGAAATGGAAACAAGTCTTCAAGGTGAAGTCAGGATGAAAACCACAGATTGCCTGCCCCATCCTCTCTGACTTAAAATGTGGTGGGTGAAATGGACCATTGTTGACGTCTATGCATCATCCAAAGCGTTTTGGCATCAAAGGCCTCCTCAGAGCAAGGAAAGAAGGTACCTTCTTGTGCAGGGAGTCTAATCGGAGCTATCTAGAGAGGTTCTGTTTGTTCTGATGGCATCATGTGTCTTCAGGACTGGGCTGTGAATCTGTAATCAATCAGGTAGAGAAGGTCAAGAGGCAGAAGATGTCTGATAATTCAGGAGGATACTGAAGCAGAAGGCTGTACTTTGGGAGAAGTAGGTGTCGTAGGTGGTATCATTGCTCACCTGCTTTTGTTTAACCTGAAGCTGTGTGATTATATATTTTCAGCTGTTATAGATTATGAATGCAAACAATTAGCTGTCTCTTTTGCTTAGAGAAAGTTTTGACGCTAATGCTGAAATGAGAAAATGTATAGGTGGGGATGAAAGAGAAAGCAAGAGTGTGAGAGAGTTTGAACTCATGCTGAACTCCAAAGAGAAGTCAGCTTTTTGGCTCACTCTTGCTTTTAAAATATAACGTGTCATCAATAAACATATGAGTTTTGATGGAAGGTGTGAAAGAAATGTGTTTATTTCTGAAGTGCTTTTTTGAGATTGATCTTGGTCTGCAGTAGGTTAAGAGCTGAAGTTAAGGATCTCCTAGATAAAGACCAGAGTCTACAAGGTGATCTCTGGATAATTTGGATCAGCAGCGCCCTTTGTCTAGAGATCGTGACCTTTCTTGCTTCTGTATTCTACTCTCAGCAAACCCTTTCCACTCTGTTGCCTGTTCTAAGGATGGGATGCAAGCAGGTTCAGTGGCACAAATCATATAAGAAAAATTGAAATGTTATACTCTGTATCCATTTCTCAGGGAAAAAGCTCAAGTTTTTTTCATTCAGTAACAGCTTTTGCATTGAAGAAAATTTGTTTCTGTGTTTAAGGGTTTTTTTAATTATTTTTTCTATATGAAAGAAGGTACAGGTTGCTATATTGAAATATATTATGCATATATATTACACAGAGTTACCAGTTACACTATTTTGGAAATGAGGATAAAATTGCATTTTCATTGCAATAACTCCCACACTTTGACCACGGGGGGAAATGTGCAGAGAGCCAATCAGAAAGCATTTCTGATTCAAATGTAAACTATGTTCATCTGGTTTCACTTATGGCGCCATCAAGAGTAACTACGGGGAGTCCTTTCTCTGGTGTAAGAACAATTTGCTCTGGATTGCAATATGAATTCCCCATAGGTTTTTAGTTGGTGGTGCAGTAAGCCTCATCCTCATTAGTATAGTGGTAAGTATCCCCACCTATCACGTGGGAGACCGGGGTTCGATTCCCCGACAGGGAGAGTCTGCATTTTAGCAAGGGCTGTGGGTAGTGCAAGCAGTTAAGGTACTGTGCCTGTTAACCAGCAGGCTAGGGTTCGAGACTCGGGTCAGCCCCACAAGACAGGGTGAGCTCCTGTCCTTAGCCCAGCTCTGCAACGCCAGCTCGATCCAATCGTATTGGCTCTGCCTTTCCATTGGACTAATTCAGTGGCGTGGAGAGGGGGGATTTGCTGCTTGGGTAACAGCCTATCCTCCATAACAATCTAACCCAGGCTTTCGTGCTTTGCATGCAGCGTATGCAGCGCCAAGCATGATACCATAGTCTTTCAAGTCTGACGGAGGCCTGCTGCAGTAACTATGGGTGCACGTAATGTCTCTTACGTGCTCCCATAGTTACTCTGGATTGTAGGGGTATGTTTTTACAGTCATCCCACACTTTCTGATGGTTCATTTTCTGATGGTTCCACTCTTTCAGCACCTTTCAATTATAGCATTCATTCATTCAGCACATTATCCTCTCTTTCAACTTCTCACTGCTGTTCTGAAGGCTAAAATTGTTTTCCCTGATGTTGATTTTCATGTGACATGACGATCAAACTGTTTTTGGCATTTCCTTATGACTTTCATCAATAAATAACCATCATTCAAATACGTAAGATATTCATTGCCCTTACATGTCTTTCTTCATCTTAATATAATTTGTTAAATACGTATGTGTTATTTATGCTTTTGTATGTATGTTATTTTGTGGCCACTTTGAATTTGCGAGCTGGAAAAGAGTGGGTTCCACTTTGCAATGATTTTCACCTTTGGATAGTTCTCTAGCCACAGGCAAGCATCCTATGTCTGTGGAGGGGAATGCCTTTATTCAACTGCCTGTGGGGGTGATACAGGCAGTGTGGGGGTGCCTGTATTAATCAGACATCTAGCAATAAGATGTAAACTGTTCCTAAAATGAAGAGAATGACATTTTAAAACATATCTGGAAATATTTCTGGGCACGTTCTTAGGGACTGTGCAGATGAATTGTCCATAATGTTTTAAGATGGCCATTATTCTGCTATTGCCAAAAAAAGTCTACGGTTGAAAGTCTCAATGACTATAGTCTGGTTGCACTTTTGGCTATTATTATGAAATGCTTTGCGAGGTTGATTAAGGATATTATTGTATCTAGTCTTCCACCAGGATTTTACTCACTTCAATTTGCTTACCCCCCAAATTGTGCTACAGAGGATGCTATTTCTTCTGTTTTACATCTAAGCTTAGAGCATATGGAGAAAAGGAACACTCATGTGCAAATGCTGTTTGTTGACTTCAGTTCTGCATTTAATACAATCATTCCTCAGCATTTAGTTGATAAATTGGGCTCTTTGGGATTCAGCACTCCTTTGTGTAACTGGATTCTAGATTTTTTTATGCAATATACCTCAATATGTGAGAGTTGGACCAATGTTTCTAATACCATCTATTTGAGCACAGGTTCCCATCACTGCTATGTTTTAAGTCCTCTGTAGGTCACGCTCCTGATCCATGGTTGCTATGCTAGGTATGCCACCAATCATATTCTGAAATATGCTGATGATACAACTGATGCTGATGGGCCTTATACAGGATGATAATGATGGTGCGTATCGAGAGGAGGTAGTGGGATTAGTGAATTAGTATAAAAGTAACAGCCTGGTTTTAAATGTTGAAAAGTCCAAAGAGATTGTTGGTGATTTTAGAAAGTGCAAATTAAGCCACTCTCCACTATTTATTGATGATTTACCAACTGAAATGGTCAATAGTATCATGTTTCTGGGAGTGCAATTAACAAATAGGTTGGCCTGGTCATTAAATACCAAGTCCCTGGTGAAGTGGGCTTGGCAGTGTTTGCACTTCTATGCCACATTAGGAAACCACATCCCCCCCCCCCCATTCTGACCTCCTTCTATAGAGGGACAATTGAGAACATCCTGTCATATGGCATTACAGTCTGGTCTGGAAGTATTACTGTTTCTGATTGGAAAGCAGTGCAGAGAGTGGTGAGAAAAGCAGAAAAGAACATTGGTAGTACCCTCCCTTCCATCCAGGATATTGTACAAAAGCAATACTTGAGTAGGGTTTGCAATATTTTTCAGGATGCTACTCAGCATCCAGAAATCCCAGGGTGTCCAGACATCCAGCTTTCCCCAGACTTCTCTGGGTTTTCCTACCATGCCCGGGGGAGTAGGAAAACCCCAGAGAGCCTCCGGAATTTAAACAGCCTTTTAAACTATTGCAAGCCATGCAAACAGCTCAGGTTTCTCCGATCCTTTTAAACCTCCAGCTCTTCACCCTTTCAGTTCCTCAATCTAGGCAGAAATTGCAAGGGAGGAGCAGCTGCTCTGTCTGCCTCAGCCCAACAATTCAGGCTCTGCTCCACTTCCAGACCTGCAAGGTAAATCCTGCATGGGGCTCCTAGTTTTACTCTGATTCCTCCTTCCCAGTCCTTTATATCCTAATCCTTCTGGCTCCCTACAGTCTGCTTTTGCACGCTGCACACACTCAGGGGCACTGCTGATTTCTCTTGGTGGATCCAGATCCTGCCTTCCTGATGCAGAGATGTCCTTCTTTCTATCCCCCTCCCTTCTGGATATCTTGCTTGTGTGTGTGTGTGTGTGTGTGTGTGTGTGTGTGTATGAGTGTGCGCTTGTGTTTATGTGTGTGTGAGTGTGTGCTTGTGTTTGTGTGTTTGTCTGGGTCTGAACCACATATGCTGGAATCACTGGCTTGTGTTATGCTACTACAAACTGTCTCTTTAATGTCTGGGTCTGAATAATGCATTTTACCAGATTTTCAATTTTAATAGTGTTGCAATTAAGTAAAGGAGAGCAATATGAATATTTTTGCTTTACTTTAACATGTCCTACATGTCTCCTACATTTTTAGGGGTGTCCTAAATTTTTAGCGGTAGAAATTTTTGCAGTATTTGCTGTATTTGGCTTGGGGGAAGCAGAAATTTTAGTCTGGGAGCTAGGAATTTCAGCTTTGGGGTTCGGGAATTTTGGTTTTGGCATCTGGTCACCCTGACTCATCTCCTTAATCACCTGTTCTGTTTTGTTACCCTCGGGAAGGAGGCTCCAGAGCATCTATTGCAAAAATCTAGACTTGGAAGCAGTTTTGTTCCATACTACATCAAATTAGTGAACTCTCAAGTTGCCTTTTTCCACTATGTTTCTCAAAATGGACTAGCCCCCAAATCCAGAGTAACTATGGGAGCATGTAAGAGACTTTACATGCACCCATAGTTACTGCACCACCTAGTGAAAACCTATGGGAAATTCATATTGAGAGAGGTGAGAGGTGTGGCGGCCAGAGATAGGGCCTTCTCGGTGGTGGCACCCCAGCTTTGGAACTCCCTCCCCATAGAACTTAGGAAAGCTCCCTCAATACAGAGCTTCAGGTGGAGCCTTAAAACCTTTTACTTTAAAAAAGCGTTTTAAATGGGGCAGAGGGTGGGGGGCAGTGTGTTAGTGTTTTAACAAATGTCTTTTAGCTTGTTTTTAATTGTTCCTAGTCTTTTTTATTCTAATAGTATTTTAATTGTATTTTAATGATTTTTTTTGGTATTTATTAGCAATTTTAATGATGTTTTATTCTTCAATGTTAGCCGCCTTGGGCTCCCCCTTATGGGGGAGGAAAGGCGGGGTATAAATTGAGTAAAATAAATAAAATAAAATAGTGGAATCCAAAGTACATTGTTTTTACACTAGAGCAAGGACTCCCCATAGTTACTCTGGATTTTGCCCTAAGTCAATTTGACATTCTATTAGGTGATTGTATGAGTTTACCCCTGTGATCAAGCAACATAATTTCATTTTGCGTGCACAGTAAAGTGACAATAAAGGCTGTCTTATCTTATGTCATGTTCAAATACAGGTACTTTCTTTCCAAAGTAAGTTCAAATATTGTGAGCTATTCCCAAGAGAGGCATAAAGAGTACAGGGGAAACCGTATGTGCTCCCCTTTGTTGATCCCCAGGTTTCAAGTACCCTCATTGTATATATGATATGTGACTGTGAAGGCTGCACTGACAGATTCTATGAAGAGAGGAGCATCTCAGCTGCTTTCTAGAATACCTCCACAACAAACACTGTACACAAAAAGAAATAGTATTCTGTTCACTCACATGTTCCAATATGCTATGAAGCGTTGAATAATCACATAATGAGAAATCAGTTATCGGAGACCTAATATCACTGAATTGCAGGATAGAATGAAAATGGACCAGGAAGGAGGCATCTGGTACAGTTCAAAGCTCAGGCACAATTCCTAACAGCTCAGATTCCCCAGTTGAACTTATAATGCCATTATTCTGTGCTTTGCGCATATTCAGAGAAAGTGTTAACTAATTAATATCATGCACAAATACAAAACACTATTGATGCTCACATGATACATTTAAACTGCAGACCCAAATGAAAAGTGCTGAATGAATACTAAATTTAATGGTGATTGGTTCTCTCAATGCAATACAGGGAATGTTTAATGATTTGAGAAGGTCAGTTTGCACGTTTGATAAGGTCAGTTTCTCTACATTTCCTATCTGGACTTTATGTTAACTTTACAACTCCATATCTGGAGTTATATTAAATTTTTCTGTTACCGTTTTTGTTTTGTTGTTCTAATGTAGGAGTACCCAAAGTTTGGTATCTCTCTTACAATATGTTGGGCAGCAAAGTTTATTTTAATATAAATTGAATGAATGAATCTAACCAATTATGAACACTTTCTAACAGAAAGAGGGTAATCCTCAAACTAGTTCATAATCACTTCCATACATTGAAATACTAGGTGCAAACTCCCACCCCCTAGAATATTCCCCAGCAGTGATTTAACAGAGAGAATAAAGAAGAGGAATTTTCTGTTTCACCTTCAGCTGCAATTTGTTTTGTATGGGAAGCTATTATTGGCATGAAATAGCAGCACTTTGGGGAATAATTTTCATTAAGATGGATACAATTCATTTTTTTGAAACGTTCCCACTTCATTCCAGTCCTAATATGGAGATCTCATCCCAATGGCTGCTATTTACAACAATAAAAATTAACTGTGATATTAAGTGGTATATTAAGTGTCATTTTAAGTGTGATATGTAGTCAGGTTTTTTATATTTGGTTGCAATTTAGGAACCAATCCTAATTTCTTCTGCCCCATACATCTTTGCCTCCTCCATGATCTAGAGCCCAAACCTATGGGCATACAGCCAGTGATCCTTGTCCTGTGGGTAGTATTCCCTGCTAGCTGGGCAAGAGGCACTCTTTCAAGTGGGTGCTCCTCTTTTATTTAGCAGGGGGAGAGTAACTGGCCCTATACACCCCCAGCAATATCTGTTTCAAGTGGCTTCTGCTGGTGTTCTCTTGCATTTTAGATTATGAGCCCTTTTGGGAGAGGGACCCATTAGCTATTAATTAGCTATTATTTTTTTCATTTTCTTGTAAACCGCTTGTGAACTTTTCAATTGAAAAGCAGTATATAAATACTGTAGATAGATAGATAATACAAATGTGCTGTAAATACTATTGCATGGTTAGAATGTACCAATGGGGAGTAGGGAGTTATGCACACCCACACTATTTCCCATGCAATGATGTGGGGTGAGTGAACCTGTCACCTGTAATGGCCCAACTTCACCACGGACATTTGCTTACCATCCATTTTACTTACTCTGGCCTTTGATTCAAACCCTATATTGGCTCTGGATTTGCTTGTAAACCAATTCTCAGTTGCAATACCCCTCATTAGGTTATTATTTATTTTATTAAGCTTTTGACTTTCTCTGTGGCTCTCATACATCTTGTAAAATCTATAACCGAGGTGTGATCAATAACTATCAGGACTGGTGCCATAGTAAAGGGCTAAAATACGCAGAGTGAAGCAACTTGGCACAGATTGACCTTGACCATAGCTGTGCATGCACACTAAGATTTAACGTCCTAGCTCACTCCCTCAATTTACAGCAATGCTTGAACACATGTAGCATGTGGTTGTTACGTAGACCATGACAGAGAAAGTTGAGCAGAGAATCTGCATCAAATTTTGCCAAAAGCTTGGTGATACCTGCACAGAGACCTACACAGAGTTGCAGAGAGTGTATGAAGAGGAATGTATGAGCCGCATATGAGTGTACAAGTAGTTTAGCCATTTCCAGGATGGCTGACATAATGTCAACAGTGACGAACATTCTGGGAGACCCACAACCAGCAGATCTGAGAAAATCATCACCGTTGTGTGTGCAGCTATGAGTGGAAATCGTTGAATTACCAACCGTGAGTTTATCAGAGGATGTGCAGATTAATTACGGTTCCGTTCAGTCCATTCTCACTACAGATTTGGGTATGAGATGCATTTCTGCCAAGTTTGTGCCTAAACTGCTTTCAGCTGACCAAAAAGAAACTCGGGTTTCAGTTGCGCAAGATCTCCTTGATTGTGTCAAGAATGATGAAAACTTTTTGAAAATGTTCAAAACGGGTGATGAATTGAGGGGTCTATGGCAATGATTCCAAAACCAAGTCTTAGTCTTCTCAGTGGAAGACCCCAACCCCTCCAAGACCAAAGAAAGCACGAATGAGTCATGTGAAGACATTGTTGACAGTTTTCTTTGACTACAAGGAGATTGTTCATCATGAGTATGCTCCATGTGGTCAGACTGTAAACAAGGAGTAAACAAGGAGTACTACTGTGACATGTTGCGGCATTTGTTGGATGCTATTTGTTGGAAAAGGCCAGAATTGCATGCATCCGATGAGTCAAAATTGCACCATGACGACACACTTGCCCATTCAGCACAGCTTGAGCAGCAGTTTTTTGCCAACTTCAACATCCCCCAGGTCCAACAGCCACCATATTCCACAGGTCTCACCCCTTGTGACTTTTTCCTCTTCCCAAAAATCAAATCCCACTTGAAAGAATAAAGATTTCAGGACATCGAGGAAATCCAAGTGAATTTGACGAGGCAGCTGGTTATTATTCCAGAAAACGAGTTCCAGGAATGCTTCCATCAATGGCAACAGCCCTGGTTTAAGTGTGTGGCTTCCAAAGGGGACTACTTTGAAGGAGATTAAATGCCAAATTGTTAAATGTTGTAGTTTTCTTTTTATAGCACCAGACCTGATACCGATAGACTCATTCACTCACTGATACATTCATCAATGCCCAGCCAAAACCGCTGGGCCTAGAAGCATGAAATTTGGTGAGGGTGTTCTCTCCATGATGGAGGCACAGACTAAGAACAGGTTTTTGGAAATTATAACCGGAAGGGAGTAAAAAGGGGCACAACGCTTCCTCCCTATATTTTCAATTGAAGAATTCCTGACTGATCACTGCCTTGTCCCAACCCCCAGACCTGAAATTTGGGAAGGGTGTTCCTTTTTTGACATGAACACCCATCAACGATGTTGAGAAATTTAACCCTTAAGGGGCTGAAAAGGTATGCAATGTGTTTCTATTCTATCCTTAACATTGAAAACTGATCAACATCCAGCTGATGCACTGGGAGGGAGGATGCACAGATGGTGATGGTGTGCATGGGTGATAGTGTGCGTGGGGGATGGTGCACACGGGGGAATGATGATCAAACATACAAAAATAAACTGTGAAAGCACAATAATAGAATTAATTATATGATATAATAGAATCAATTTAAAATATATGAAAACAGAATTATCATTTATTACAAAGGTTTTAAGTTTCATAAATCATATAACTGCTATCATATATGACAATAAAGATGCAATGGAGACATTATATTGCAAATTGCATATGAAGAAATAAGTAGTCCTTTGATACCAATAGAGGCTGGAGACGGGGGAATGATGCGCATGCATGGGGAAATGTACTGGGGTGTTGCGCATGGGGGATGATGTGCATGGGAGTGTTGTAGAGGGGACTGTGTGCATTGGGGGGACAGTGCGCATGGAGGGATTTTATATGGGGGTATTGCACATGGGGGATGCACATGGGAGGATAATGCACATAGGGGAATGATGTGCATGGGAGATGGTGTGCATGGAGAAAAGTTGTACAGGAGTGTTGCACATGGGGACAGTGCACAGAGGGGTATTGCACATGGGGATGATGTGCATGGGGTGTTGTACATGGGGAGACGGTGCGCATTGGGGGTGTTGCTCATTGGGGGGATGATGTGCATAGGGGAATGATGCGCATGGGGGTGTTGCATGTGGTTCACATGGGGGATGTTTTATGGTGGTATTGTGCACGGGGAATGATGTGCATGGGGAACAGTGCACTTGGGGGTACAATGCACATGGGGGGACAATCCGCAGTGGGGGGATGGTGTATGGGGGAATTTTACTCCTGCAACATGGGTACATTTTTGCTAGTACATGATAAAAATTATCTGGGACAGGGAGTTGGAATCAATCTCTTCCTGCTGCTTTGGTTTCTATTTTGCCTTTTCCTCTCTTGTTGTCAGCGATATGGTTCCTCCCATGCTGCTTGACCACCTGTTCAAAAGAATAATAATAACGAAGCTCCCTAATGGTGAAAACCTCGCATTTTCCGAGTTAATAAATTTCGTATTGTCACTTTTAAATTATCTCTGTGCAATTAGTATACCCTGATTGATCCCCTTGGATATGGCCAGACACTATAAAACAACTATTTAGACACCACAGGAAGATTCAGTTAAATCACTTACCCAAATATATACAAGATCTTAAATTGAATTTCATCAGTGCAAAGCACGGCTGAGAGGCCTCCAGAAGAGACAAAGCTGGCAATGACAGGTTTGCCAGCCGCAAGTGGTTATGACATCCCTTCTGCTATTGAGCCAACACAGACCCAGAACAAGCAAACAAAGCATGTTTCCTGCGGGATTCCCAACTGGCATCTCTTCCTGGAACATCTCCCAATATTATCGGCCCATTTTGTGTTTGGGCTGCATTCAGCACTCAACCCTTCTAATGTCAGACCAAATTATACAGGATGGTGGGCACTAAAGGAGATGGTGAAGTGTTCTAAAATAATATCGCTTAGCTGAGAGAATATGCAACAAAATGGAAAATGTGGTTAGGAAAATGAAAAGTGAATTACATCAAGGCAAAACATTCTACCGTGAAAGAGAACTTTAAGGGTGAAATCCAGAGTAACTATGGGGAGACCTTGCTCCAGAGTAAGAACAAGTTACTCTGGATTGCAATATGAATTTCCCATAGGTTTCTATTAGGTGGTGCAGTGACTATTTATTTATTTATTTATTTATTTATTCAATTTGTACCCCGCCTTTCCTCCCCCATAAGAGGGAGCCCAAGGCAGCTATGGGTGCACGTAATATCTCTTATGTGCTCCCATAGTTACTCTGAATTGTGCCCTAAGTGATTGTGATTATGCAGGAACCAAATCTGGAGGATAACCCCTAAAATATCAATTCCGTCCACAGCAGCAAGAATACAAAGAATATAAATTAGATGTATGAATTGATGATGATGACTAATTAGATTGGAAACAAATACCATGTCACAACTCCTAGAAACTTATGATGCAGCCACATTTGGCATACTATGAATGAAACACCATTAGGAATTGAAATTCAGGTTCACCTGTCAAAGATGCAGTAGCAGTTGTCTGCACAGAGCAGGGGAGTGGACTAGATTACCTCCAAGAAGTCCTGAAAATTATATTTTTCATTACATTAAATCCAACCAATCAATCTTCCTTAACTTTAGTAATTTAGACAACAGTGTGTGTCACTACAAAAATGGTGCATTTATTGACTAACATGAATTGCAGCATTTTAAAGTCTGACTCAGTTTGATGGGACGACGACATGGAATGGTTTGTATCCTATTTATTGTCAAAGCTGGAGCCTGTACCTTGAGGTTGATCTCTTTGACTCTTTTATTAACAGTTTTTTCTGAAGCATATTCTTTTTTAATTTTTTATTTTTTTTAATTTTACAGAAAATCAATCAAATCCTTTGTTGCCTTTTTTAATTGGCTTATAATTCCCCATCATTTCCAAGAGGAATTGAAGGGGGTGTAATGCTGATTCTATCTGTTGGTAATAAGTGTCCTCTAACCTGTACCACTTTATTTACTGCACAACTCCAAAAACAGTAACTGGGTGTTCCAGTTTCTATTAGCAGGGTTTGCATTCAGCACAAGTTGCCCTTCCTCTCTTCCAACATGTCACTACCAGCCTTCCTTTCATCCTGCTCAATCCCCATTCTGCCGCACACAAATCCATTCTCTCTCCCACCTCCTCCTTCAAACTTCTTGGCCTGGCAGGTGGTCCTTGCCAACAGCAGGCTGGTGTTATACAGCTATGCACAATACTGACAAGTGATTTGAAATGCCTAGAAAGTGACTTCTGCTCTCAAAGGCCCATCTAGTCCAGCTTCCTGTGTCACACAGCAGCCCACCAGGTGCCTCGGGGAGCACATATGGCACTTGGATCCAGGAGCCCTTCCCTGCATCTGGCATTTTGAGGTTTTCCACATCTACACACATCCATCATGGCTTGTAGCCTGTGATGGCCCTTTATCTGAGGAATTTATCCAAGCCCTTCTTAAGGGCATCGAGGTTAGAAGGCATCACCAAATCCTGTTGCAGGGAGTTCCACAGACCAACTACATGCTGGGTAAAGAAATACTTTCTCTTGTCCATCCCAACCCTCCCAACATTCAATTTTAGTGGATGCATAGGTTCAGGTCATTAGTGTGGCTTTCTGGCTATATGCTGAAGAACTTTGTCACCACTGTTTACTGCAAGATATGTCAATGGTTAGGCCTGATTTGGGGGATTGGCATACCCTTTATGATCAAGGGCCATCCCTCCCAAGTGATCTAGGTATGCATAATACCAATTAGACAACCAAGCCTAATGGTAGATGATGGGAGTATTATCCACATTTTGTATCTTTTTCCAAAGCCTACGGAGTTGTCAGAGAAGCAGAAAATTGTGGTTTTATGGATGTTTTCTGTCATAACTGCACATAGACTGATTCTTGCCATGTCTGACTAATGTGGCAAATTGAAGATACAATATTCTCCACTGTAAAGTGCATGTATGGACACTATCCTTTAGGGTGTAATCCTAACCTAGACCAGCACAACTCATCAGTCTTCACATTCCTGTGATGATGTAGGGAGGCAAGTTCATTTCTGACCTAGCATATTGTTGTTCCTCTGCCTGTCCTCCCCCTACCCAGGAATGGACCCTCTCAGCATTTCCGCACACTCCCAAACCACAGCGCAGGCTGGGAATAGCCAATGCAGCTCATCTTTTTCCCTGTTCATGTGGTGGCATGGGGAGGCCTGCACACATCCATATGCCAGCCTATCACCTTCTTGAGTGGCACAGGAGAGCCTAAAAGTACTTTTGCTACACTCCCAAGCCCGCGCAAGGGACTTGTGCCAGTCTGGAAGAGGTTTTTGGATTGTGCTGTTTATTTAATAAATTACATGCAATATAGTTTTAAAGGTAACAATAAGTAAAATTGTGTTTTAATTGACCACATGAAATAAATATACGAGTGTTTTTTAGATTTTATTTTGTCATGTCCTATATTTTTTGAATGTCCTACATTTTGGGTTGCCTTGTCCTCTTTTGCAGTCATAATATCTGGTCACCCTGATCAAAGCTTATCCTGCCTTTCATCTTCAATAAGAACGGAATATTGTCTTATCACTTCAGAAATGAAAAAATAGCATTAGAAAAAAATGCTTTTAGTTGTTTTTCAAGATTTGACAAGATGTAAATTATACTGTAGAGATAATGAAAAAAAAATTGCCCTTCTGTCTAGCCTTCAGCACCATGATACTGAATGTTGACATTAATTAGTATGCATTTGATTAGAAAAAAGCAAAGCTGGGGCTTATTAGAATTCATTTTGGGGCAGAATTTAACAGAGTGTATGACATAGTTCACAAAAATGGCTGAAAGATAATACTCTGCACCTCTAAAATATCTGTTTGCAGCTTACATAAAGAACAAATTGCACGATCCTTATGGATGCAGTGCTTTTCGAAGGGGAGAAAGAAAATAAAGAGGACTTTTCCCAGAGACCTTTAAAGTAAGGCTCCCCCCAAGGAGCAGCCCAACAGAGATGTCCTCCCGCAGATGTGGGAGTTCCTCCCCTAATGGAGTCAGTTCAGAGAGGTCATATGGGGTCTCCTCTGACTGACCTCTGACAGGGTCCAGACTCTGCATCACAGGGGCATAGGACACTACATTGGAAAGAAGAAAACTGCGGGGGGTGGGGGGGAGATATGATTCTGCTGCAGAAATAAAAAAACTCATCTTATTTTGTACAAATATCCTGTCAATCACAGTTTTCTAGATCCACTCATGATTATTTAAATATATTTCCTATAATATATAAAGCAATGGAAATGGTAAAATACGTAGGAAAATAAATAAACACATATACTGTTTAATATGTTGAAAGGTAAAACAGAAAATCAGTCTTAATTCAGGGTTTGTTGAACAATTTAAATTCATACCCATTCCAAGCTAATTTTGAAATGTGAACACATGTAGCTATAAATGGGGAAAAAATGGGGAATAAATATTGCCATTTATTCTTTTTCACTTACCTTTAATTTTGATCTGTTTAGCAGAGCTCAGTATATCCAGTTGTGCCTATAATTTGGCATTTGCCCATGCACAGACTCCAGGTACTCCATCAGTGATCAGTGTGAACCAATGTAATTGGATTGAGGCATTAACAAAATGTGGCAGACACAGCCGGACAGAGTGAGATCAGTGGCAACAGTGGCAACATGGAAGGACATCAGCTTCCCCTTTGGAACAGTAAACTCCAAACATGCCAAAGAGAATGTTTCCAGACTATATTCATAGTTGTTGGAAATGGGTCAAAGGCATGAAAGCATATCCACGTGTGACTAGGGTTTTTAAGAGCATTGTCTCCTGAACACTGTATCTAATTATATAACAATCTATGATTATCTATTACTGAAAGCACAATCCTAACCATGTCTACTCAAAAGTAAGCCCCGTTGTGTTCTATGGGTCTTACTCCCAGGAAAGTGTCTTTAGGATTGCAGCCTGAATCTATTATCTGTTAAGATACAAGTATCTATTACTTAATAAGTGACTCTAGGCCCAATCCAAAGGCTCTACCATGGCTGTCTTATGAGCGTCACCTTCCCCCAAGTAAACACCAGGCAGCTTGCAGAGGCTGCCTAGGGTATGCAGGGATCCCTATTCTGGTTCGGTAGGAACCCTGCTACTGAGGGTAGCATAGGACTGGTCTGTCAGGCTTGAACTAGATATGGCTGAAGATGATCTCCCCATGAGACTTAACAGCTGTTTCAGTATCTCCTGTATAGTTTCTCCAGTGCTGTACAGTTGGGCAGTGAATGTGGCCATAGATGTGGCCTCAGCATGATATACTGTAGCTTGAGAGGCACACATGCAGTATTCAGATACGTAGAAAAGTGAAAAGAGAAACACTTTTGAAAGTGGTGGTTCTCAGATTTACTCCAGCAGAGCACCTTTTTCAGTGATTATTTGCTGGTCTCTTACTCCTAATTGTAGATTGTGGTCACTTTGGAGCAAACAATACAAATTTCCCTTTTGAAGCTGAATGCAAGCACTTCAGTACAAGTACTTCAGGTATCTTGCCCAGAGGTCCTCCCTTTTCCCATGCCTTCAGCTCTGTTTTCCCAATTTCCAATATTATTTTTCCGACTGCTTACCCCCCTTTGTCTCAATGCAATTTATATTAGGGTGAATTCAGCCTCTCAACTCTGAACCAATCAGTAGCTGAGTTTAAGTTTCTGTTTCTCCAGAAATGGGTTTTTGCTCCCCAGTTTTGTGTTCTTGAGTTGACCCTGTTAGGGGTTGTTTTGCAGAAGCAATTAATCCTTGATATTTGGCATGTAGCCATGAATATTGGGTAAGATTATACAGCTGTCCATGCAATAGCATCAATGTTTGACAGTATCTGACATGCATCTGCCAACATTTGACAGATACAGTGAATATTATAATAGTTGTCTATCCATCCAACCAATCAAAACAAATGTGGAATGCTGGAATCAAGTTTTGATTGCCAAATCAAAATTTCAGCTGTTTAGCTCTATTTACCACTTAGAAATGTTCAGCATCATCCCACATTTTGTCACAGATGTACTGCCTAAAGAAATGGAAAGATAGTAAAATGGATGAGGTGGAAGTTTCCGACAGGGATCTGGCTTGCATTCAGAGGTTGTGTAAGTTTTGCAGTTCTATTAGCATAAGATTGTATAAAAAGCCTTGCTTCTACTCACAAGGATAAGAAGCCACCTTTTAGGAAATCTGACCTCTGGGCCATCTAAATTAGTATTATCTGCACAAAATGGTAGCAGCTGTCTTGGGTTTGAGGTAGGGCTCTTTCACTGTCCTATCTTAAGATGGCAGGAAATAAACCTGGGACTTTCTGGAGACAACGGTATGGACTTTAAGCCTGATTTTCAAAATATACCCTCTTGGGATCTCAAACCCATGACTTCAAGCATCAAATATAATACTTTAAGGGTGCAACCCTAAAGATTCCTGGAAATAAGACCCACTGAACACAATGGGGTTTACTTTTGAGTACACATGGTTAGGATTGTGGTCTAAGTGGAATTTACAACATACACTAGCAGCTTACCACTCCTTTCTCCAGCCATCCCATTCTCTACCATAGAACTCACAGCAAGGATGAGGTGCTTAGCAGAGGAAAATATTCAGTGTTCAGTGGTGTTGCACTCCTTTTGAATTAAAGCATTAGAAACTGGACATTTGCTGACTTAAGAGTAATGAAATACAAGACTTTGGAGTTTTCCACTAGTAGATTTAAGCAAATCCACCTGAAGAAACTTGTCACCTAGTTCCTTGAGGTTGTTCTCAAAATCCGTGATGAATTCCACTGCAGCAGCTGGTTTTTGAAATGTGGGTAAAAAGTAATTATGTGCTTTATAGTTAATGCTATTTGAGGCTTCCTTTATTGGATTATTTAAATTGGGGGGAGGAGGAGGAGGAGAGAGAGTGAGAGAGATTTTGAAATGGTAAAATTTGAAGCTCATCATTTTATTTATCCAGAGGCTAATTTTGCATTTGCAAAGATATAACTACCACATTTGTGAGAAATGTAATCTTAAAGCATATTCTCTTTTTTAAAAAAAATTCACGTGTTTTCTTCTGCTTCAAAAAGTCCTGAAATCCTTCCATGACCCTCTACCACTTAGCAATAAACAGACTGGAACTTTGCTGTTTAGAGCGCCTATTTTTTCATTATAAACCTTGTATATAAGAATTTACAAATATATCATTTTTACAAGGTTAACATGCTGTAATAAAGGTACTATGGGCAAAAAGATGCCTTATACAGTTTCATCCTATCATATATTTATATTTATCATTTATTTAAAGCACTAGAAAGGTCACCTACAGATTCACAACAAATCCAAGTCAAATTGGTATTATCAGGAAACTAATCAAATTGAGTCAATCTTTCTCGACTTCCTCTTGCAAAAAGGTTAACCAGTTGTTACAACAAATATTAATAAAGGAGAAAGAGAAGTGTTCTCAATTAAAGGAACCCATTAAATAAAGCTCAAGATAGAAGATGTTTAGATAAGAGATTACAAGGTAGCATAAATTAACCAGAAAACATGCCACAAGGTGGTGTTTTAAACACTGCAGAAACTCATCAATTACCCAGGCACATCAGCACATGCCCAATTGCAAAGGAGTACAGTGATGCCTCACGTAACAAATTTAATTTGTTCTGGAGGCATGTTTGTTACATGAAACATTCTTTACGTGAAGCAGATTTTCCCATATGAAATAATGGAAACTCAAACAAATGGTTCCACAACCCCCAAAATATTCATATAAAATATTAACTGGATGTAAAAATGATGACAGAACACTGGGATTGAATTCAAAACATGCATTCAATGTGCATGATCTTATGAAGTCTAATTAGGATGCAGTCCTAAAGACACTTTCCTGGGAGTAAGATCCATTTAACACAGTGGGGCTTACTTCTGGGTAGACATGGTTAGGAAGCTGCAATCCAAGACACCTTCAAAGTGTCTCCCCACTTTCTCCTTCTCTCCATCCCCTCTCTCTCCCCTGCTCCCTTCTGGCTAGCCCTGAGCTGCTTCCCTCTTCTCCACTGCTCTTCTCTCCCTCTGCCCAGCGGATGCCCAGCCACAGGAGGAACAGCATGGAAGTGTTGCTTTCACTATGGGCAGACGTGCTAGGCAGCCCTGATGCTTTTTAAACAGTGAATCTGTTTAAAAAGTGAACAGTGCTTTTTAAACAGTGGGCCAGTGAATCTGCCCCAACTGCCAACAATTGTGTTCTTTACGTGAAACACAGTTTGTTACGTGAAGCAAAGTTTGTTACATGAAGCAGAATCCTAGAGAAATTTTTGTTTGTTACGTGAAACATACTTTACGTGAGGCGCCACTGTATATTCAACTAAAATTTATTAGCAATGTACCCTTAAAATATGACCAACATTCCTTTACCTGGTCTCTTTATATTAAAGAACCTTAATGGACAGAAAGTCTTTCTGACATCTGCCTTTCTTGTGTGTTTCAGAATATTAACTGGATTTGGGGCTGTTTTATAATTTATTTATTCATCTGAAAGTCAATATTGCTTATGTTCACATTGTGCACACATTCTGGGCAGGGTCCACTACTTGTTCTGACAGTAGTAAATTATGTTTCAAGCTGCAGCCCCAGAACACTTTTCTGGGCTACCTCCTTGCATACCATCGCTTGTTCCATACCTTTTTTCTGTCTGTGAGTCCCCTCTTCAAATCAGTGAAGGCTTACATGATCAACCTCTGTATTGCTGGAACCCCTCTAGTGACTCCCTCCAACCTTACAGAAATAAGTTAGGTAAAGTTGGTCCTTGGTTCAGCATTCCCAAAGGTCTACCATCTACTCACTATTTTATTTCCTTGGTCTCTTTGGAGTCAATTGCTGAACGTTTGTTACTTCTTCTTTGGACATTAGCGCTGTGTGGTTGTTTGCACTGTGAAGCCATTTGCTGTTTTTGAATCTTTTGTTGACCTCAGGCCTCGTTCCCCAAACAGACTGAGCCCTAAAGTTCTCCAGAACCAGCTCTTATCCCTTTTGCCATAGAAAAGAATGGTGCTTATTCCACATAACCCAGCATGACATGGCTTTCCTAAGAAGGTAGTGGCTGGCAAGATAATCAATTAATCACTTGGAAAATAAAGCATTGCTCTGGGCGACTTGATACTTCCCTCTGAAAGCAGAGAGTAAGAGTGTGTCTCCTTGAAGAGACACACTTTCAGCAATTTGTTGAAGTCCTTAGATAACCACAGTGGAATAAAAACTTCTGCTTTGTGAACATTCAAAGAAGTTTGGGATCTAACAACCAACCGCATCTTTTGAAGAGGGTCGTTTTGAAGAGACATTCGCTTTCTGAGCTGTTTGTTGAGAGAAAGAAAAATGAATCTCAGAACAGCCTGACTCTTCTTCAGTAAGCAGTGAGCAAAAGTTCGCATAAGTTATTTACTATGAGTACACTTATGTTTTCCAGTGAAGTTGAGGCCATATTTTTTAATGTTACATTCCTCCATATGAAACTGAAAATTAGAATACCTAAGGCAGGAGATGTTGTCAAGTGATTATTGAAACAATGGTCCAATAATCAAGAAAGTGATCATCTCCTCATTATAGGCACAATCCAGAGTAACTACGGGGAGTCCTTGCTCTGGTGTAAAAACAATTTGCTCTGGATTCCAATATGAATTTCCCATAGGTTTTCACTAGGTGGTGCAGTAATGTCTCTTACATGCTCCCATAGTTACTCTGGATTGTAGGGCATGTGTAATAATAACACTTTGTATACATGTATTATTTTGATGAAATTCTAACCCTATGTTAGTGTTGTGGAGCTGAGATGGAATGGCTTGCCAAAGAAACTTCCTGCTAAGAATGTGCAAAGGTAAGATGTGGCCTCAGGAAAGTTGTAGTCCTTAAGGCACTTTCCAGGGGAGTAAGACCCATTGAACACAATGGGGCTTACTTTTGAGTAGGCATGGTTAGGATTGTGCTACAAGTATTGCATTGTCACTTATGGTCTCAGCCACCATGATGTTAAACTGTGTATTACTAGCTGGAATAAATTCCTAGTCTACACAGTCATATATTTGAGAGTATTACACTTCCAAATCTGTGCATTTATTTGTGAAAGAGCTGTTCTGTCCTAAACCGTGGTATATGATCTAATCCTAATGCATTTTGGGGATGTTAAGCACATTTCAGTACTTGCAAAACATGGCATGCTGGAGCACATTGTCTGGCCACTGACAGAAGAAATGGTTATAAACTCCATACAACAGTAGAGGATGCCTGCTGCCTCAGGGGTGGACATAAGGGGATTGGGCAGAATGGGATAATGGGTGGGGAGAAGAGCAGATTGGGACCATGGCTAATTCAGTGGCAATGGTATCTGCCAAATCTAGGCCTAATTCTTGGGCCTGGTCCACCTTCATGGGTCAGTATGAACTTGCACCATTGATATGGCTATAGTAGTTCCAAGCAGGGCCTCCAAGAAAAATTTTTTAAGTCAATACAAAACCCATTTGGAGCCCCTAAGACTTGCAAAATTATTTTGAAATAAAAAAATTGAGGCTAATTAATGTGCAACAAACTTCAACAAGTTTGTTGATCATTTATTGATCATATAAAACATTATGTTAAAACATACCAGTATTCAAGTAACGTGACAATATAAAATACTAAAATCTTATCAAGGAAATAATTAGAAAAAATTTAACTATTTAATAAGTGCTTTTCTGGCTTTCTTATGTGCAAAATTTCTAATAACGCTATCAAAATCAATTACCATTCATGTACCGAGTACACTGCTCAGGGAGTTAGACTGTTTATTCAACCAGGAATGCTGTCCTAACCTCCATTTAGATTTGCATAAATCCCAGCACAAGTCCTGTGCTGGCCTGCGGGTAAATGCCATAAGGCACTCCTGTCCCACTCCTGGCAGGTTTAGGCCAGTGCACAGCCACATGCCAGCCCCTCCACATGGGAAGATATGCCAGGGTGAGTTATGACAGCCTAAATTGGTTAGGATTTCACCCACAATTAATTTTTTTTCTGATTTTTATACCACCCTTCCTCTAAGGACCTCATAGGGAAGGTGTGCATAGTTCTTCCCCTTTTGTCCTTACAACAATCCTGTGGTAGGTGAGGCTGAGTTGTAATAGTCATGACATGAAATAAATTCATAATAATGGCCAGAAAATAAGTGCAGTGAATAAATGCAGTGAACCCCACAAGCAAATGATGAACATTAGTACCCCCACCTCATATCACTTCTATGCACATAGCACTCAGTGACATACTGCTCCTATTTCTGGAGGTTCAAGGAAGCCATAATAATAATCATGCAGTCTATAGTTCTCCATGAATGTTCAGAATCCAGATTGTGTCTGCCCAGCAGCCTTGATCCACACACCTGGAAAAGGCAGATTTAGTCTTGGAGTGGGAGCTCAGGTCTACCTGCCTGAAAGATGTGGCTCCAAAGGAAATTCCGGAAGGCAATCCTGAAATGGGCTCCCAGGTCTCACTAAGGTTGCACTACTAACTTCTACTTAGGCTGGCATAAACCACAGCATAAGTCGTCTGCCAACCTGGAGGTGCCACAAAAGTGCTGGAAGTCATTTCTGCCCCACTCTTGGGTGGGTGGGGGGTTAAGCCAGTGCACAGGCACACACTGACATCCCTTCACCATCACAGGAAGACATTCCAGGTGAGTTAGGCTGGCCTAAATTGGTTAGGATTGTACCCTAGAAGGTAAATCTGCGCTTCAATCCAGACAGGAGCCCTGATCTAACCATCTGGTTGACCTAGGCTTTGGAGCTGAAGTAGTGTTAATTGCTTCCCCTAATCCAATACTGGATATTCCACCCTCTCCAGGGTGAACCTACAAACACCTTATTGGTTCTATGCTATCCCTACAATCCAGAGTAACTATGGGAGCACATAAGAGACATTACGTGTACCTATAGTTACTGCACCACCTAGTGAAAACCTATGGGAAATTCATATTGCAATCCAGAGCAAATTGTTCTTATACCGGAGCAAGAACTCCACGTAGTTACTCTGGATTGCACCCTAAGTCGTAACAGCAGCTCATTGACTATGAATTATCAGGCTCATTGGTTTGCTTCGAGTTAAGGAAATTAGTTTTTATTACACAAAACTGTTCTATTTTTTGCCATAATTTTTGATAAAATTGAAATATTTCACTCCATTTTTAAATTGCCTTCTGATGTAAACTATGCATCCAGTGGATTATTCTTAACAACTGTGTTGTTATTCTTAACAACCATGATTTTCTCTATTTTGGTCACACCCCCAGGGTGGAATCAAGCTAACCATAACAGTGGACCCTCTCTTTTACCGTTTTTCCTCCTCATATTCTCTGACAAATGGACTTCCTTAGAGGTCTGTGGAAGATAAGACAAAACAGTGATGGAATTATCAAATTTTCTTATCTTTCCCCTTTTAAGATCTGGAAGCTCACACAGGCCCTAGGAAACTCTCAAGGCTCTTACTGTAAGAGAATTTGTTTTCTTTTTCCTCTATTAATTTACAAATATAACTACTTTGGGTAATTAGGTAGTCCTTCAAATCAAAACTATGACCTTATTCTCGGGATTTGCTTCCACTCACCCTCCTGATTTTGCTTTCCAATCTGCACGTATTCTTTAAAAAACTTGCAGTAATATGCAGCGTACATTTTACAGAACTCACTTTCCCGCTCTCTCTCTCTGCCACTAACAGAACAGAATACCTGCTGCCGTTCTCTTTGCAACGTGTGTGTCTTCACGGCAGGGGAGCTCACCTCGAATTGTGTGCGTAGCCTTCAGAGGGGTTTTAATCTTCCCACTCACCAGCATGCAGAAATGTTCTTGAGTACAAGAGAATTTCTAACATTCACTGTTCAATTCCAAAGGCGTTGTTTCTTCACAGGATTCCCTTCTTTGCTCAAGAGTCATGAAAGAAAAGAACAGTTTTCATTGCATTGTCATCTCAGTAGAATTTATTTTATTCTTCTGCTTTTGAGTTGAAGAGAGCATGCCTATTGATCAACTTGAATATGTATGTTCAGCGAGTATTGATATACTCTGCAGGAATTCTCTTTCTCTGAATATGTCCTAGATCAGTTTACAACTGGAAAGATCACCTCTTGGCTAATTGTATAAATTTTAGTTTTGTGTGATACTGCAAAAACTTTTGCAAATTTTTGGCAAGTCTAGCAATGATCTGGCTCACAGTTCTCTCCCATCCACAGTGCACTTTTCCATTCCTCTCTCTCTTTTAATAATTAATTAAATAATTTTGATGTATTGCCGGGGGGGGGGGGGTCAAAAATTTGTGGCCTGGATGCAGTCACCTACTATAGGTATGCCACAGATGTTCGTCAGCCCCTAGCAACTTGGCTGGTATAAATACAGTTGTAGCCTGTATTTAAATAAATATGTGATTTATTTAAATGCAATTTTGTCTCAAAGCATCTGAAGTTGGCTCTTTAACTGAAAGATAAGCTTCCCTTAATGAGAAGTTAATGGCCTAAAAGTAGCTTGCTTACCATGGCAATGTGGTAGGCAATTAAGCTTGTAGGAGCTAAGCTCCTTTTGCAGGAGGTCAGCTATTGCCGGAGCTCATTGTCTGCCTTGTTACCATGATAATTAATTGCCTTTGTATAACAAAAAAAAATTAATCACACAGTTTCTTGGAACCAAATGTCCCGAATGGGGAGGTTCAACCTATATGTGAATAATAAATAAAATAAACTAGCCCAGTACATCCCGTTAGTGACATTAATCATACAGCCAATCCTCCCCATCTTAGGTGCACTTTACTAGCATAAATTAAACTGCATGTACTCAACAAACAAAAACTGAGATAAGCAACAGTTTAAACAGTGTAGAAAAATCTGCCCACTGTTACATTTACTGAATATATACCTGAGAATAGACGTGAGACAGGAGAATGCAGCTCATTTCAATTCCTGTCTACTTCTTGTAATTTTTAAAAAGACAATATGCATTTTTAGAATATAAGGGATTTTCAAGGCAGTTTTAATATAAGCAATGCAATGACTTCCTGCAATGAGACCAGGAAAGTAATTCTTATAAGCTTTGCCTGAGCACAAATCAACACCATTATTGGAAGTGTTACTGTATATGTGTGATGCCACATTTAGCTGATGTGCTCCATCCTTAAACATTTATTTAATAGCATACTGTCACCATATGTCCTGATGTTTAGGACATTAGTAGACCAAATTGGCAGAAGATGGTCAAATGATGATTTATTTTTCTCTTATTAGAACATTCAAAATAAAAGAGCACCACATGCTATATATTTATTTTGCCAACCGTCCTCATATGTTTCTGACAAAATATGGCAGTAATTGAGTTTGTCTTCCAATCCAAATGGCATCTTCCACATGTCATTTCATTCATTTCCTCTGTTGATTTTGGCAGCAGTTTTTGAACAAGAAAAATTATTGCAAGACAGACATGATAAATTCCAGAAAATGTTGTTGGCTGCCCACTTTCTCTCAGGTGTCTTTTGCCTGAATTCACCTGAAATTATTTAGCAGAAATAATGTGAAGAATGTAAAGGAACCATCTTTAAACACAACTCCTGACAGGCAGAACAATCCAGAGCAACTAATCTGTCCACATAAGAGCCCTTAGGTTGCCCTATCTAACACTAGGTTGGAGCAACTGCAAGATGCTCCAGCCCAGTTACTCTGAAGGAGGCTTAGGGCAGAGCAAGGCAAGATAGGGTGCCCTAAGAGAGGTGGACCTGCTCTGCCCTAACTGGGGCAGCCTAAGCAGCTCAGGAGAGGCAAGTTGAGGGCATGTTTAGCATTGCCTAGGGTAGAGCAGTTACTCTGTATCCAAAGCCTGTTTCCAAGGCAGAAATGCCCTCTTCCAGCCCTCAGAGTTATACCACCTCAGGAGCAGGTATAGTAATGAGTAGACCCATAGGGGTCCATGATAAGGCCCGAGTAAGAATGGCAGTGCTGACCAAAAATCTGAGTTCTTGGCCATCCTAGCTGCAACCCCTGCCTCTCAACCTCAGGATATGGAACAAACTATGGCTGCCCACAAACCTCAGGATACAGCAGGCCACTCCAAGAAGCCCCTTGTATTCACTGTAGAATGTACTGGCATCTCATCAGGGACTCCTTATAAGGCAGGCACCCAGTGGCGTCACCAGACTGGTGCGGCTGGTGTGGGCTGCATTGGGTGATGCGCTCCATATGGGGTGATGTGCCGGAGGAGTTTGACTGTCCTTTGGCAGGCCCCGGGCATCAGCACACCCATTCAGGCCTGCTCCAAGGCGGAGCAGCAGCCAGAAGCTGCCACTTGTCTGAGGAGCTGGCCTGAACGGCCATCTGAGGTGCACTGCGCAGAAACACTCTGAGCATGCCGAATAGCTTCAGAGGAGACTTCCTTAGAGCAGAGAAAGTCCGCGCCTCTGCACAGCCATTCGGCCTCACTCAGGAGGCGGACGGCAGCCGAATGGCTTCAGAAAGAGTACTGCACAGGCACCAACTCTGACACCTGCACAGTCTCCCCCGAAGCCAAAAGGCTTCAGAAAAGTACTGTGCAGGTGTCAGAGATGGTGCCTGCGCAGTACTCTTTCTGAAGCCAGTTGGCTTCAGAAACAACTGCGCAGGTGCCAACTTTGGTGACTGCGCAGTTCAGGTAGGGGGGACGTGCATCCCAGGGATGACGCTCAGACTTCCGCACCAGGTGATGTGCAGAGTCATGTCACTGTAGGCACCACAGCTGTTCCTTGTTCAGTGTGATCTGAGGGGTGTCTCCTCAGGAGCAAGTCTTCCCCTTGTGTCAATTACTTAGCATGCTGTGGAGCAGTTAGGGCAGCCCAGGCTTCCTGACTCTCTGGATTCAGCATAACTTTCTGCTCTGGATACAGAATAGTTAGGAGAGTGCAGTTAGGTCAGAGCAGGCTGAATTTGCTCTGGATTGTGTCCATAGACATGCCCCCAAATACAGAGTAACTACGGGAGCACGTAAGAAACTTTCACCTAGTGAAAACCTATGGGAAAATCATATTGGAATCCAGAGTAAGTTGTTCTTACACCGGAGCAAGGACTTCCCGTAGTTACTCTGGATTATGCCCAAAGAGAAAACAGTATTCTGCATAGTATAAATAATGATAGAAATGCTAGATTTCTCAGTTCTCTGAAGTATCTTATCATATAGTCCAGGTGGGCAAACATTTTGGCTGGAGGACACATAGAGTGCAATGCTGAGTGCTCACTTGGCTGACACACAAGGAAACATAAGTTTTCTTACCACAAGGAGACCTTGAGCAGACTTGCTGTCCACATGGGACCCAGCAGCAGCTGTTTCAGTGCCACTGTATCACAGAACAGAAAGCTGAGCTAGGATTGGGCTGTGAATATGGTTTGTGATCTATATCTTTATCTTGATACCTAATCCACTGTGAAGATAAAAAATAAGACTTTAAATTTAAAATTCTAAAATTAAAATGTACAGAGATTCAGATGGGCCATTAAAGGATCCTCCTGGCAAATCATGCAGACCTGGGAGGGAAGATTTATTCTTCATAAACTGATCAAGTCATTGTCACATCAATCATGTCTCAGCCAAGGTGACCATATGTCTTCTTTTTCCAGGACATGTCCTCTTTTTTGGCCTTGTGTTCTTGGGAAAAAATCTCCATTGTCCTCCATTTCCAAGTGAGCAGGCTGTAGCCTTCATGTCATTAATTCCTGTCTGTCTGTCTGTCTGTCTGTCTGTCTGCAGTATTTGTTATGTGAAGCAAGATTTCTTGGAAATTTTTGCTTGTTATGTGAAATGCTTGTTACGCGAGGTGCTTGTTAAGCAAGGTACCACTGTACCAATTTTCAACTAAAAAGTTCATATAGGGTTTACAAAGAAAACGAAAAAAATTAATGGCTAATGGGTTCTTTTCCCAAAAGGGCTCAAAAATCTAAAAAGGTATAAAAGAACACCAGCAGAAACCATTGTAACAGACATTGCTGGGTTGAGAAGGGCCAGTTACTCTTTCCCTGCTAAATAAAAGAGGAACACGCACTTGAAAAGGTGCCTCTTGCCCAGTTAGCAGGGTAAGCTTGTTTAGAAGTAGTAGTTTGTATCAGCATGTATGACATGTAGTAGTTTTAAATTTAATAAAAATTAAAGTGGAGCACAGTCCCGATCATGTCGACTCAAAAGTAAGCCCTATTGTGTTCAATGGGCCTTACTCCCCGCAAAGTGTCTTAAGATTGCAGCTATAATGTTTATTCACATGAAAGCAATATATATGTTTTTAGATTTTTCTGAGGTGGCTACATTTATTTATTTATCTATTTATCTATTTATCTATCTGTTTGTTTGTTTGTTTGTTTATACATGCATACATACATAGCCCACCCTACCCGTAAACACTCAAGGCGGCTCAAATTGGGATAAAATCAAAGGTACAGTAAAATACGCTTCACAAAAAACATAAAATACAGCAATAAAATCAAGTAAGATCATACAATAAAATACTGAATATTGAACATATATTCCAAGAATGTATGATCCCTTTTTAATGATTGTCAGTGCTGAGGGAAACCTGATGCCAAATGAAACATAGCCTATATATGGCTCCAATCTTAAAGACACTTTCCTGGGAGTAAGACCCTTTGAACACAATGGGGCTTACTTTTGAGTAGACATGGTTAGGATTGTGTTCTATGTCATATTTCATACCATATATAGAAGTATCTACATATTTCATATTTCATACCATATATAGAAGTACCTACATGTCATATTTCATACCATATATAGAAGTATCTACAGCCACTGTATGGTTCTATCTTTCCCTTTCTGTGTTTTGAGCACACAGGTGGGGAAATGCAGTACCAGAAGTACTCCTCAGAATAAGTGCCAGAATCCAGTTACTGCTTGGGAAGAAGTCATTTGCGACCTGGGCAGGCAGCAATGTAGCCTTGGTCTTATTGTGACACAGCGGTGCTGCAAGGAGGTTGTACAAAATCCTCAGTAATTATTGAATGATTTGGACAACTCTGTCATAGCTGAAGTTGGTGTTTTCTCCCCTAGCACCGGAGCTGCCAGCAGTTGAGGATGTTTCGATGAATCTCAGTTATAAACACTCTTGAGAAGAGTGAAGGCATAATAAATAATGAAGGCTGAAATGTCTACCTTCTCAGGAATGAAAATGTAATTTTATGTCCTACATCGATGAGACGTATCTGTTAAACTTTTCCTAGAAATAGGACATAAAATTACATTTTCATGTAGATAATGTAGAAAAATCTAACCCCCTCAAGCACAGAAGTCCCAATAGGACATGTAGTGTTGTTTTGTGCATTTGTGCTTTCTAGATGAGAGGGTTCGCATCCCTAAATAACTTGCTGAATTACGGATAAATAACTATCGGTCCCTCCCTGTTCATAGAAGTGGTCAAAAAGCAGGCTCCTTTTGTTTATGTCATCCGATACTATTATGCTTTCATTATGTGGAATGCATACAATGTAACAAAAGGTATCCCGGAATCGATAGCAAGGGTATAATTTACTATCAGGATTCTGCTGACATTTACAGACCATTTAAACTTTGTTCTTCTGGTTTATAACATCAGCATCAGCACAATCTTTGTAGTGCATCATTGCCTGCAGTGTGCTTGTAATGGAACTCACACCAAGAACTGGTGGCAAATTAGAATTTCCTGTTTATGATTTATCGATGCGCCAGCTGTAAATATGAACGGGGAAAAAAATCTCTCATCATTAAACAGCCGCAGAACTATCACAAAATGTTGAGGTGACTCTTTTTTTAAAAAAGCTAAATATTTTTCACTGAACTACAGGGTGACCATAGACACTGGATTTGTCCATAAATAAAAATTCTATTAAAAGGCTACCTTTTCATTTACCATATACGGGATTTATCTGTTCTTTAATCTCTAGAGTGCTAAAGCTTGCTTTCAATAAAATTAGCCATGATAGAAGCAACACAATATCTCATTTTTTTCTTATTATTTGGGAAGTGGGGGGATTTCCATTTTCAGCTGCATTAAAATCAAATGGAGAGAAAACAACAGGAAAGGCTAATACTGCTTTGAAATGAATTCCACACCTACAGGCTCTTTTCTTAGAAACAGGCACAATGAACAACTTACAATGTACAAAGTTGTCATTGTAAAACAGCCTGAGCTGACTAGTCAGTACTATACACTTTAACCCAAGATCATCATTTCTATGTTCTTAATACAGTTTTCATAGACCCTACATGGTGAAGTGCCCACAAATTTTTATTTTCACTTTAGGAGCCCTGTTCACTTTCAGGGCACTGTTTATTTTCACTCTGGACCTATTTTGTCTCACTTTGGAACCCATTCAGAGGGACCCATATTTTTATTACCCTGTTTGTTACAGTTTTTATTTTTTTATTTTTTTGAGGAAAGAAAAGGGAATCTTCTGTTTGTGATTACTGCAGTGGATGACATTGTGTATAGCATTGTCATCTTTAATGCCTACCTCATAATGAGGTGATGAGGGTTAAAAATACACCAGTTTCCATTGGAAAAAATACATATTTTAATGGCAGTGTCCATATTTACCTATTTGCCTCAAAATGTCACTGTTCCCTATGATGATACTACATCTTGGGGCAGAGTGAGTATTAAACTTGGCACACACACAACAGCCCAACCCTAACCTGCCACTGAGCAGACATGCCAGCTGGCAAGCATTGGATCCAGAACAGTTGCACAGGGCTAGGTTGCATTCCACTATGGCAGGGGTCTCCAAACTTTCAACTTCAGGGCCCCAAACCTTTAACCTTTGTGCAGAGGAGGGAATTTTAGCAGGTGTAGCTTTTCATCTTGCAGATCACAAGCTGCACCTGCTGAAATTTCCTCCTCTACACAATCATTAAAAGTCCAGGAGCCCTGAAGTGGAAAGTTTGGAAACCTCTGCCTTATGGAAACCTACTTGAATCTGTGCCACCAAAATCAGTGGCTCCAATCTGAGCAGCCCTGTTTAAGGCCAAGGCTACGCAAGAAGGTAATTAGTATCTGGCTTAAGTGCCAGACCCTGGTCCCGCTTTTCTCCCAGGGGGACAGCAATAAAAAGGCACCTTAGAGTCCAAACAAGCAAAACCAAGATTTGAAAGGTATTTAGCAAATAGAGGTCTTCATCCTTAAAAAAAATACACATCACAAAGGAAACTCGTAAATTTCCTTTGGTGGTTTAGTAAGACTATTCTTTATACTGATTGGCCTTCATCTTTTAAGGATGGCACACAAAGAAGATTTCAGCTTCGGATATAAAAAACAGATCTTAGCAAATATGGAAGGAAGTGCTTAAAAATAATCAGAATTTGGGACGAGAAAGAACTGGCCACTGGCAAAACTGTCATGAGATATACTTTGTAGTCGATCCACAGATACAATAAGGCAACAGATTTTGTATTGCCTGAAATTTTACATAGTTGTATGGAAGCTTGCTCAGGCTGATAATTACTTTGCACAGAGATTCCCAACCAAATCCTAATGATCCCCAAATTTGGGTGCAATCAAGCTCTTTCTGTTTGTAGTTAAACTGTATCAATACTGCTCACTTGCATAAAGTTGTTGACTCTTGGAGACTCCTCTATCTTGATATTCAAATAATATACAGTAAATCTTAAACACTGGCAGTTATGTACTTCAACATCCTGATACAGAAATTTTTTTAAGTCTCCCCTAAATTATGGCGCAAGTCCTAGTTCATGTTAGCTCTCATTTTCTTGCTTCTGTCCAAAACTGCACTGCACCAGATCTGGTAAATATTCATAAGCAAGTGGATTGCAAGACACATGCTATACTGAAGTGTAGTAGGTATCTACTTTATCCTGGTTAGCAGTTACACTTATAGCCTTTAATGCATTTATAAGGGCAAGTGATACACTGGGGATGAACTGTGCCCTTTCACTAAGAGGATGACATCTATTGTAATAGGGTTTAATACCCAACTGATTTAAACATGACATTATAAAAAAGATTTGGCAGTTGTTAAAATTTTGTTAACATATTCATGAAAGATAATGTGTGACTTATTATTCCTTTTAAACAAAAAAGGTTACCTTAGTCCCATACGGCCCTAGAAGTCCCTTTAACATGGTGTAAAATATAATTGATGGTTTGTGCTGCCAGACAAGTTGGCATAGAAAGCTCACTGCTATAAAGCATGATCTCCTAAACTTAAATTTCTTGTTCAAATTCCATCCTTGTTATGTGTACTGAAATCAACTGTTAATCATGGACGGCTTTGAAGTGAGGGAGTTCTCTAATAATCAATATTGTCTGACATGATTGTATTTTCTCTGAGGCATGTCTCCATGGTAAGTCCTCCAAACACCACATGGTAGCTTAAAAATCCATCACCTCCCCCTGCCCAGCTTGCTGTGAAACACATTGACAGGTAAAATGTTCAGACTTATTTGTCTTGAAGCATTTTCTCCTTCATAATTTGCAATATACAAGTACTTTGAGAGTTTCAAGCAGGAGGAGTTGTCCCAAAGGCAACTGCACTCAAAACTTAGATGATTTCTTTAAGATTTCTGATGACATCATAATTTAAAAGTGGTCTGTCATGTCCCTTAAGGACAATGCCCTGTATTTGAGCCACATGTTCAATGTGTTTCAGAGGAGGAGAGTACCAACCTACTGGTCAAACACTACATGGTCAATCCTATGGCAGCTTTCCAGGGGATGTCCTGTGGCCATGAACTATGTGTTGGCTAAATCTTGCTACAGTGGTGCCTCGCATAAAGAGCTTAATTTGTTCTGGAGACCTGCTCTTTAAGTGAAACACTCTTTAAGTGAAGCAGATTTTTCCATAGGAAATAATGGAAACTCAGACGATTGGTTCCACAACCCTCAAAATATGCATATAAAAATATTAACTGGCTGTAAAAATGATGACAAAACACTGGAATTGAATTCAAAACATGCATTCAATTTGCATGATCCTATGAAGTCTACTTAGGCTGCAATCCTAAAGACACTTTCCTGGGAGTAAGCCCCATTTAACACCATGGGGCTTACTTCTGGGTAGACATAGTTAGGAGACTGCAATCAAAGACAGTTTCCTAGGAGGTTTACCTGGACTGGAGGTTCAAGGTGGTCGGTGGGAGCAATTGGGGGCAGTTAGGGTCAGCTGCCTCTGGCACCTCCAGGCAACTTCCCCCAAGTTGGGGGCTGTTAGAGGCAGCAGTGCTGGCCAGCAGCCCTTTTCAGACAGCCTCCATGCAGAGCGTCAGGGCTGCGTAGCATGCATGCCCATAGCATGTTTGCTTGTTAAGTGAAGCGGAACTTGTTATGTGAAGCAAGATTTCTTGGAAATTTTTGCTTGTATGAAATGCTTGTTAAGCGAGTTACCACTGTATTTGGCTGGTGTACACCTCCTTGCTTAATGGACCCTCTTCCAACCGCTCTTGTGAATCATCTCAGAAGATGCTGCTAGTTTATGCTTGTTGAGAATCTGGGTCAGATCCAGAGAACCAATCAAAGATAATCTGAACCAGTGGTTTTTTTTTTGGGGGGGGGGAGGTGCTGGTATTCACCATGAAGATTCCTTGGCATGTCTACTCAGGAGTGGTCTGGTTGGCAAAAGGTGCCGGTACTGAGTACTGGTCAGAACTGCCAGAAAAAAGCCCTGTTCTGCCCTAATTGAAGTGAGGATGCTTTTTCCATTCAGATTTAATCCCTCACTCAGGTACAACAGGGATTTTCACAGGTCAGGCGCAGTGGCCCTGAAAGCCCCTGTCAGAAAAACTGTCATAGCACCTAATTAATTAAGTTCTTATGCTCTTAAAGTGATCAGTGACCTTTATTAGGATGAACAAAGAGAGAGGATTCGAAATCTGAGTCAAAAAAATCTCATTTATTAAGCTTAAAGCAAGTAATACAAAAAATGCTCAAATGTAAGACCCGCCACCACATTGTGTTTAGTTTTCATGATAAAGAAAACATCCAAATGAACAGTAATTGCAGACAGGAACTGAAGTACTGGCAAAGTAGAGTCTGTCTTAGTGAGACAGGGAGTCTGTCTCTGTTAGGGAGTTCGGTTGTAGATAGCTGTAGAGATGCACTGGCACATTGAAATGCAAATGTCTTTGAAATGCAAGACACAATGTTCTAAATGAGTTTTAAAGGAGTTGTGAAGCAGTTGTAAATGAGTTGTAAATATCTATAAATCACTCAAGACATAAATGACTAGAATTGAGCACAAATTAGGGCTACAAAATAGGGCAACAAGCCATGGCACACGTGGCCTGAGAGGCCAGGGGGGTCATTACTGCACCCCACGCAGGCAGTGGGAAAACTGACTAGAGGGGGTTTTGAACAGCACCTATAGATAGGAGGGTACGGGGGGGGGGGGTTAGGCCCCTAGCCCAACTAGGCTCAGAGAGGGAGCAAAAACAATTTTTTTTTTTGGCCTTTCAGGTCAGCTGCGCCTGAATGAAGATTAAGCTGCCCAATAAGCTATGTAGAGAAGCATAGATTATAATGGTAAACTCTCCAAAGTTTGGAGAAGGGCAGTGGCATTCCCAGAACAAAGGCAAAGTACTACGTTTTGCAAAGTGCCTCCCTTCCCCTTGACCATCAGAGCCATTTTGAGCAGCAGGCAAGCAGGCAGGTTGTCCTGCCAGCCATGACTGGCTTCAGGTTTCCCTGCTGCTTATACAGACATCAGTCACAAATGTTGTGTGTGGACCATGTGGTACTCATCCCAGATTCAGCTGAGAGCCAGCAAAGATGCCTCCATGGTCACATGGCCAGCACAACTGCACAGAATGCTGTTTACCTTCGCACCAAGATGGTACCTATTTATCAACTTGCGTTTACATACTTTCAATCTGCTAGGTGGCAGAACCAAGGATCTGAGCAGCAAGGTGTTTCCTCTTCATTGATCTTGATGTTCAGTATAGCTCCAACGCAAGGGGGAACAGGCAGCTTATAGGGGCACATTGAGGCAACCTTGCAAACTGTAGCAGTTTACCCCTCTCTGGGAATACCACTGGTGAAGAGTGTGACGGCAGGAAAATTACCTAACCAGCCAAGATTACCAAGCTCTAGGAGGAAGGACCATCATTGCATCCTGATAGTTTCATTTGAATCCTTGGGCTTACCAGTTGTTCAGAGATGGGATTTATGAGACTGAACAAAGACCACAGGAGAGCTTCCTCAGGCTATTTGCCTTCTCCAGTGACTGTAGAGACATAGCCCTCAGCCTTGCTCCCACCTGCCATACCACTGTTAGCAAGCCACAGAATAGTGGCAAGTACAGGCGGATTGTGTATCATGCCCATAGTATTGGACAGGAATGTAGGTTCCATTGTTTTCAATGAGACTTAGGGCAAAATCCCATAGCAGTTACAGGTCCACGCAGTTACGTCAGCATCTAGTGTTATCTTATGGAAAGTCATCTTAACTGCTCCGGAGCAAGGGGCTTAATTTCACTTTAGGATATAGACTCATAGAATCATAGAGTTGGAAGGGACCTAGTAGGTCATCTAGTCCAGCCCCCTGCCTGCAGCAGGAAATCCCCCTAGAGCATCCCCGACAGGTGCTTGTCAAGCCTCTGCTTGAAGATCCCTAATGAGGGAGAGTCCACCACCTCCCCTGGCAATCTGTTCCACCGCCCGAACTTAGGCCTTAGGCAGCAATCCTACCCTGCCTTCCCCCAGTTAGGCTGGCCTAAGCCCTAGCACAAGTCCTATGCTGGCCTGGGAGTGTCACAAAAGCATTGTAAGGCACCTTGTTGCCTCTCCTGGGCAAGGGATTAGGCCAGTGCACAGACATGACTTGCCTCCCTACATCAGCATGGGAATGGGAAGACCACTGAGTTGAGCTGGTCTAGGTCAGGATTGCACCCTTAGCCATGACTTTATCTGGATCAGAAGTCTTGTGTTTTTAAAGAAAAAATGTTATTTCCAGTTGTTTTACAAACATTCAAACAATACTTCAAGATGCCATTCTGTTCTCGAGTTTAATCAGTAAGGAAGGACAGCAGAGAGAAAAAACTGTCTTCAGAATTACTTAACTCTTTTAATTGCTTGATTAGTTCAGTGGTGCCTGCCCTCAATCCGAACTGGCAGCGTGGACAGGACTGTGTGGAGAATTTTTGACACTTATGTTTTTCAAAATGTCTGCAATCTCCAAAAGTAACAAAAGCAATTTCACCACTGTGGCCTTGTGGGATGAATATCTTTTTCAGAATGATTATGATGGATGGCAATAAAAGGCAATGAGAAACTTGGTTACCAGGCACTTTTGTTCCTTGGTGTTTCATCTTCCACTTGTGGAGGGCTCTGCTTAGCATGAAACAATATGATTGACACAGGTAATCAAAAAGATAAAAATACGTTTGTTCATTTTCAGTATGCAGAACGCGAGTGAGACAAACTGCCTAGGAATGAGATGACGGCTAGTGAATAGAAATTGTTCTTCCAAAGTCAATCAAAATTCATATTGGCAACAAGCAATTTTGCTATGCAAACATTCTGAAAACTAGATCTGAGAACACAGTTTCCCAATTGTCTCTAATTTTATTTATCTATATTTCCTGGATTTCCTGTAAATCTTACAGAGGGTCTGTCCTAGTAAACTTTGTAATAAATAAAAAGCAATATGCCCATCACTATTCTCACATCTACAACTAAGGGCACCATCCTAACCAACTTTGCAGCACCAAGGTATGGGCAATGCAGCTCTGAGGTAAGGGAATAATTATCCTGTTACTTTAAGGAGGCCTCAGTGAATGCTTCCCCACCACAGGATGTAGTACATGCCCCAATGATACATTTGTGTCAATGCTAGACAGTTGGTTAGGATTTGGGTCTTATAGTACAATTTGTTAATGTTTCCTTCCTACAGGGCTGTGGGTGGCACACATGGTTAAGACACTGTGCCTGTTAACCAGAAGGCCAGGGTTTGAGACCCGGGACCGCGCAAGACAGGGTGAGCTCCTGTCCTTAGCCCAGCTCTGCGATGCAGCTGGAACCAATCCAGAAAAAATTCCTGACGGTGAGGACGGTTCGGCAGTGGAACAGATTGCCAAGGGAGGTGGTGGACTCTCCCTCACTGGGGATCTTCAAGCAGAGGCTCGACGAGCATCTGTCGGAGATGCTCTAGGTGTAGGAGGATTTCCTGCTGCAGGCAGGGGGTTGGACTAGATGACCTACTAGGGACCCTTCCAACTCTATGATTCTATGTATTGGCTCTGCCATTCCATTGGACTATTTCAGTGGTGTGGGGAGGGGGATTTGCTGCTTGGGTAATAGCCAATCCTCCATATTAATCTACCCAGGCTGTCATGCTTCACATATAGCATCGAGCATGATACCATAGTCTTTCAAGACTGATGGATGCCAATACTACCTTCCCACAGATTGATCAGAACTTCTGGTTCTTTTCAAAGGTCTACTTCATTTCACCAGTAACCCCCATAATTAACAAACCAAGATCACTTTGATATGAAATGGGCCACTTACACATTACAACAATTGCACATTGAATTACACATCTTACATATTGTTTAATACATTGAATTCAGTATATCACATATACATTCAACATATTGTTGTATATTCACATTGAATTCAATATATCCTCCAAGGGTTCCTATACAGATGGAGTTCCATCTTTCATGTGGGCATCTATGCTGGAGGAGATAGATTGAACACTCGGATGCTAAAACCTGGGCTCCAACTTGTGGTCTCCTCCTGTTGAGCCCAGGTTTTCCACAACAGCCCCTGGAAAAATGGGTCAAGGCAACCAGACTGTTCTGCCCATCTTAAGCAGGGTGACCAGATCAAAAACTTAGAATTCCTAACCTGGTCACTTTAAAAACAACTAAAAAACAAACAAATGTAGGACAAAATGTAGGATGTCCTACATTTTGTCCTACATTTAAAATAATTAGGGGGTGTTGTAGTGGGGTGGGGGTGATTGGGAGCACTGGGGACAGTGGGGGCTCTTTAGAGTCAGTTCTGGGGGTGGGAGGGTGATTGGGGGCACTAGGGGCTCGTTCGCATCAGTTAGCCGCGGCTAACCGCTACTGAAATATTAAAAAAATAACTGCGCATATGCGCACGCAGCTAATTAGTGGCTGGGTGAGTCTCTAGAAAGTCTCTGCGTAGGTGGAGACTTCAATTGAACTCTTCCTCACTTTTACTCAGCACATGCTGGAAGAGTTCAATTGAGGTCTGCACCTATGCGGAGACTCTCTAGGAGCTCTCCCAGCTCGCTGATTAGCTGCAAGCGCATGCACACTCATTTTTTTTAAATATACTGATGCAAACGAGCCCCCAGTGCTCCCAATCACCCTCCCATCTCCCAGAATGCCAGACAGGGGTCCATTTGGACCGGGCAGTCCGAACCAAGGCCCCATTTCTGGACCTGTCTGGGGGTTTCCGGGCATCTGGATGCCCTGATCTCAAGGTTTTGAGAAAGAGTTTGAAGTTTAAGGCCTAGGGATCAGCAGCATGAATTGCCAAACCCAGAAACCTCTTGAGATGGATTCTGGTTCCACTTTAGTCTCTTGCTTATCTCAGAATGCAAACAAGAACCCTAATCCTGTCCCCAGTCCTCCTATATCTTCCAGCAGTGGATGACCAAGCTAAGATACAATGCCCCAATCCAGGGCTGTTGTTATTCATTTGTTGTGTCCTGCAGCCCTAGATACTGGGAAGTATCAGATTGGGCTGTTTGATTACCAAGGATCTGATTCAGTTTTTCATGTATTCTTTTAATTAAATTACTAGGGCAAAATTCAGAGTAACTACGGGGAGTCCTTGCTCTGGTGTAAGATCAACTTACTCTGGATTCCAATATGAATTTTCCATAGGTTTTCACTAGGTGCTGCAGTAACTATGGGTGCACGTAAAGTCTCTTACGTGCTCCCGTAGTTACTCTGGATTTGGGGGTTTGTGAGAGTTTTTATGTAAAATCAGTATGCAAATATTCAAAGTAATAACAACAAACGTGTTGCATACTTTAAAAAATGTATTTAATAGAGCTGCAACCTTTGCTGGAAATTCCTATGGACTTCATCCTTACAAAGATTTACAACTTCTGAAAAATCCATACTTGTTGGAACAGCTGGATCGTCTTTGTGGGGGGAGAAAGAAGTTGGTAAACCACCAAAGAGCATTTGGTGTGATCAATTTATTGCTGAAACCAAAGTGGTAAATCCATTCCAAATTTTATTCAGGGGACAGTGCTATGAACAAACCCTGCGATTTGGAACCTGTCTGGAATATTTTCCAAACTAGCAAACTCTGAAATCTTTGTGTAGAAAACGAGGTGAAAATCTGTAGGCAAAGTTCAGTACACAGCCTAATAAGAGCTCTGACATGCTCTTCATGTACTTGTCACCCTCTGCAATGGCATCAAGCAGCTGATGATTGAGAACGCATTGCATAACAAGACAGAGGCCGGCAGGCAGGCAGGCAGATAGGGAGATTTTTGCCTTGCTTTCCAACATTTCATTCCTTGGTTAAGGCAGCACCATGGTGACAATCAGCATGTCGCAGAATGTAATGAAAATGAAGCACTGTGGGAAGATTATGCTGTCAGAAAGAAGCCTCTTTTCCTGGCAATGCCAGTGATACTCTGTCAGGCAAGCCTGGGTCAGTATCTTTGATCTCTTTCTGCTGGAGCTCTGGCATGTGCCTGAGAAGTCTGAGAAGTCCTAATGCTGCACTATCAAAAAGTCCAGGGAGAGGCAATGTTTTTCCAGTGATCTGTTGCAGAGTGGGAAAGGTTTCATAAAATCATGGAAGGGATCTATTAGGTCTTCGAGTCCAACCCCTGCCTTTAACAGGAATCCTTTTAGAGAAGAGGTTTTCAAAGTGGGGGTTAGGAATCCAGGGGGGGGGGGTTTCATAACCTCATTCCAGGGGGGTCATGAAAAGCTGGATGCTGCAAGCTTAGAATCTGGCACTGGGCACTGCCGTCTTGAAATTGGCCATTCAGGCTTATTTCCTGGGAGTAAGTCCCACTGAACACAATGTGACTTACTTCTGAATGGACATGGAGGAGTTCTGCCATTACAGTGATACCACCTCCTGTTTGATGTTACTTTTGGCCATGACATCACTTCTAATCCCTTCTAATTTCTGGCAGTCCCTCTTTTTTGAGGGGAGGGATGAGGAATAGGAGAATAGAGAAGATGGCAAAATAGGAGCAATTTTTTTTAAGCTGGTGATTGTAAGGGGACATCCTACATAAGGAAGTAGAGTTCTGAAGTTCGGTGACTCTAGACTTGACACGAGTCTGGACTCTCATGACTTTTCACAGCACTGTAATTTTCTTTTTTTTTGGACCATTTTTCCCATGTAGATCTCTGGCTTCATTGACCACATTGGAACACTTCAGTACAGGCATTAAGCTGCCTTCTGAAATTTCAGTAGCTTTCATTGCAGGTTGACTAGGAAAAGGTATAGATTCTAAAGAGAAGTTCCTTTAATTTCAAGACAAAATAATAGAAGAAAGAAGATGCATACAAACACAGATACTGATGTATTGACAGTGTTCTGCATGTATGTAAATTCAGGTTCTGTTGTCATGTATGCCTGATGCATAAAGCTGGAAAGGGAACTAATGCTTAGGAATTCCTAATGATCCCTAATGATCAGCCATGGTGGAAAGAGTAACTGGGCATACTCCTTCCATGCAAGGTCTTTAAAAAATACCAGAATGGGGATGTTTCTGTTCATACAAGAGATAATGAACGGCCAATGAGCCCTCCAAATTTAATTAAAAATACAGTTTTCCAATCCAAATGTGTTCCAGTCACAGACTTTTGGAGCCGGGAAAGGTAGTCCAAATGGCCATTGAAGTTTATTTGGAAACACACTGAAATTTGAGCATTTCTCAGAGACTTTGGGGCATTGCCACATGCTGCTGGATCTCAAAAAAGGAGTCCAAAATGTGATTGTTTTCTGGTTTGTCATTTATGAAGATTAAAGTTAACCCTTAAATGTAGTTAAACAGTCTCCATTCAACTGAAACTGGCTTATCTGGATTGTGTTTATAGCTACACTTACTGACAGTGATCAGTAAGTAATCTTCTCCAGCATTGCTATCAGATCATTTCATTTTCTATTAACACCAAAATAATTGTCAATGTAAGTCATTACTTGCATATACTAGCGCAGGGGTGTCAACATAAGGCTCATCAGCCAGATGCAGCTCTTAGGAACCGTATATTCAGCCTGTGTGAATTAACTGTCCCAGTGAAATCATCTGCTTTCAGCTGGCAAATGATGGCAAAAGCAATGCTCCTGAAAAGATTGCACGGCAGGACACCAATTATCACATGGGCCGCCCTTTCAGTAGTGCTGCTTCTGTTAAGGCGTCATTGCTAAAAAGGTAGCACACATTATAATTGAGCTCTTCAACCCTTTCAGTTGCCATGTTTCACTGAGATGTTGGGTGGGTGAGAGGAAAGGAGGCCTCAGAAAGTGAGGGATAGTACTAGGGAAGGGGCAGACCAAGAGGGGTGAAAGAGGAAGAAAGGGAGATGCTGCTCAGGTGCAGGGAGAGCCCAGCACCTTTCAAGCTACCCTTTCAGGCAAACCAAACATACCACTTCAGACATGCTACTTTAGCTAATGCAACACTTTGCAGACCAGCTCTTAGTTGCTGAGCTGTGATGTTTCACTAGAATCAGGGCTCCTGAAACAGTGGCCCCCTGAAACGGTGGCCTTCAACCTTCTCTCACAGGTTGAAAATATGATCAAGATTTGCACTTTCCACCTCCTATTCCATGGGAGCATGAAGCACATAGTCTTCTTATCATTAATAAATTGTAATATAATAAATTATATGTAATAGTTTTAAATGTAGGGTTGCAGTGGCTCAGTGGTTAAATAAAGTGACATAGCTAAGGGGGGTTCAACGGATGCAGATGCTAAGCTAAGCTTGACACTAGCAGCTAAAATTATAAAAACGGGGTATGTATAAATGATAGTACCATCATGCTATATATTATTGGAAAGGTAAATTAATGTAGAATTCAATGTATATAATGTTATGGCCAATTAACCAGAAAATGAAAACACAAAGCATATGGAACAAAAATGAATTTTCTGAACTCAGAACTTTCCCATCATACTGATTGATCTGAGAGCCAAAGAGATGTAATTCTGATACTGTATGGAACTAAAAAAGTGTTAATATGAATAAGCTCTCATTTCCATATACAAATATCATGACACAGTTATCTATGCTAACTGGGGATGTTGGCACTTCTAACTGGTGCTTGTCATATTTAACAGGGAAAGAATAACCATTCCTCTTTGCTGCAGCACAGTTTCCCTAACCAATAAGAGACACAATTTTCTTTTTTTACTTAATTAAATTTGATTTTGTTTTTGTAGGGAGGGGGAGCAACAAAATCTTCTTCAACTCCAGATAGCAAATAGATGCTTTAGCAATGCCACTAGCAGAGCAAATGGATGGTGAACAGCTGAGGAGGAGGCAGCAGGTTTTTCCTCCAATTTTTTTAGAAATATCTGCAGATGACATAACTTCTGGTTGTGACATCATTTCCGGTGCAACATTTTGAGCTTTGCACTGCCCTACATAATCTATCTATCTATCTATCTATCTATCTATCTATCTATCTATCTATCTATCTATCTATCTATATTTACTACTTTTCAACTTAAAAGTTCACAAAGCAGTTTACAAAGTAAATTAAATAAATTAATAGTTAATTAATAGCTAATGATCATTAGCTATGCTACTGGTTTAGTGTAATAGTAAATAATGAAATTGTTTAAATTAACCACATGAAAGTAATATACATGAATGTTTTGGCTTTTATTTCACCATGTCCTACATTTTCCTTGTGTGTCCTATATTTTGGGATTATGATTATGATTATGAATCCTCTAAAGGTCAGTACTACCTCCAGTAAATTTACAAGCCCCTTGATGACCACAGTAAAATTCAAAGCCAATCTGTACACCCAAGCTATCCATTTTAATAATATGGATAAGACACACCGGAGCTGAACATTTGGTAAAGTTATGATGTGACTGGTATATATTTGGCAATAACATAGTATGTTTCTAGGCTACTGTTTAGGCAGCTTTAATTGATCCTGTGGTAAATGTAATTTAAGTCAAATCATCTCAGGTGAAAACTTAAATGCATCTATTCATTCCTGCATCCCCGTGTATCAATTTGTCTCCATGAATTAACATTGGTTTACCTACCATGAGTTTCTTTCTTTTCTTTAGATACAGTTACTGGAGCTAACGTTTCATTTATCAAATAATTTCTAAGAGTAAGCCAATGTCATTAACTTTGTCTGCAGAACTTTGTCAAGAATGCCTTTTGACAAAAAGGTATCTCTGTCATTTCATTAGAAAATCTGCACTTTGGGTCTGAAACCATTCTTATTGGAAAGCACTTTTAATCTTCAAGGATGTGTCGTTCCCCCATCATAACCTTTGATTTCTCAGCTGAAGCTAAAATAATTTCCTTTGCAAAATCCTGAAACCCTTGCTGTGACATTAATTTAGTTACTGAACACTTATGATTAATTTATATAAGAAGATATTTCTTTCTTTGTAAAATTCACAAGAATGCTCAGAATACATCTGCATAACTTAGCTAAATGGATCATTTTTTGCATCTTTCCTCTTAATGGTTTGAAAATCACTTTTAATTAATTGATATACAGAGCTCAACAATTCCTATACACTGGCAGTGGTTCTCAAACATTTTAGAATGGTAATCTGTCATTACCCACCAGAAGTGTTGTCACTTAACCTAGAAGCGATGTCATGGGCAGAATTGACATCAATAAACAAGGACAATGTTTAATTTTTTCATACAAAAATAAATTAAATAAAATTTAATTTCCTGCACATAGCATAATAATAGAATTCCACCAATACCAGATTAGATGAATATAAATTTGCAGCCATAAACTGAATACTGGTAATATAGTCCATTATAAACTGGTAATATAGTCCAAGACTACAGAGATATGCAAATAGATTATTTTGGGACATTAGACTCCTTTTGTATTCTAATAGTATCAGAAATTCTTCAAATATTAATTTTTCAGGCATGTGTAATTAATACGAATAACTATAATAATTAACTGGATTAATTAATACGAATAACTATAATAGTTATTATAGTGTATTATTCTATAATCAAGAAAATCACTTTAGCATTTGATTATAGTATCATATGATTATCAGCAGAGTGGTGTTTTTAAAAGATACACAAACTCTAATTCCAGTTTATGATTTATGAAAATTATGGTAGTTGCAGTTTTAAATGATATTTTAAGACCCTCTTCACATGTGAAAACTTGCTATTTTTTTCCTAAGCAAAGGTTATATTATTTAATAATAGCCCACTGTTTTCTTTGGAAATTCACTGCTTGGTCAAAGCATAGCATCTTGACGCTTGCAATATTATATTGTATCCTATAGTGTTTCTTGACTTGGCTCAGGGGTGAAGCTACGGGATCTCAAGAAGAACTGCTGCACTTCCATAAAGGTATAGGTATAGCATAAGTAAGATATAAGAGTGGATCATACTATATGTATTTGGTAGAAAAAATAGTGTTTTAGCTATATCATCCCTTTGTTTGTACATACTGTACCCCAAATCACTCATGACAGTTTCTGAAACTGACTGCAAGATCAAAAATTGCTTAGCCTTGCCACTAAATGATAAAAAGAGAATAGCTGTTGTCAGATGTTGTAGCCCATGACCTATTCTACCCCATAACCTATTTTTAGACATCTATTAGAAGATACAGAAAGCAAACATTTTAGACATAGATGGGGTAGGGCTGCTACCTCACTGCTACTTTCTAGAGTAATCAGGGTGAACATATGTTCTCTTTTTACAAGGACATGTCCTCTTTTTTAACCCTGTGTCCCAGGAAAAAAATCTTCATTGTCCTCCTTTTCCTTCTGAGCAGGTAGCATGTAGTCTTCTTGAAATTAATAAATTACAATAGTTTTAAATTTGATAATAAGCAATATAGTGTTTGAATTAACTACATGAAAGCAATATACATGAGTGTTTTTAGCTTTTATTTTGTCATGTCATACATTTTTCTTGGGTGTTGTACGTTTTGGAGGGCCTTGTCCTCTTATCCAGTTATGAATACAGCTATTCTGACGGTACTCCCATATGAATGTCTGAAAAGGTGTAATGTCTTTGTGTAAGCATTAAGACTAGTCTTCAGACTGTGACAATATGCAGTGGGAATATCCTTTCACTAGGAGTGCTTTGTCTTCAGCCCATGAAATCTTCCCCTGTGTTCCAAGATCATTATTTTTCATAGATAAGAACTGTGGTGGTGCTTGTTTATATCATTTTCTGACAAACAAGAAAGTATGAGTCACCTAGCTTTGTTTTCTTCCATTCTTTTCAGCACAGGGTGACCAGAAGTAACAACTGCAAAATAGGATGAGGAGTGGACCCTCCAAATGTAGGACATGACAAAATAAAAGCTAAAACACTCATATAGGTTGCTTTCATGTTGTTAAATTAAACACTATCTTATTATTAAATTTAAAATATCCTGGTGACAGGCCCATAGTCTTGTGTCAGCCATGATTTGGATGACTCCAATCCAGAACAAACAGACCCTGCACCAAATGCTGAAAAGTTGATTATTCTTAAATTTAAAACTATTAAAATTTCTTACGCAGCACAGATTTATGCTGGAGCAGGCAGTCTGCTGTGCCTGCACTGCATGCAAAATGAGTTTGGGAGGCTGTTGCTGCTCTACCCTAGAGAGGGGAGACTTCTTCCCTACCCCAAGGTAAGGCTACAGCAACTTCTAAGGGTTTCCTCTGATTTAGTCCACCTCTGGAGGTGGTCTAAGGGCAAAATCCAGTGTAACTGTGGGGAGTCCTTGCTCCGGTGTAAGAACAACTTACTCTGGATTCCTATATGAATTTCCCATGGGTTTTCACTAGGTGGTGCAGTAACTACGAGTGCATGTAAAGTCTCTTACATGCTCCTGTAGTTACTCTGGATTTTGGGGCATGTCAAGCAATGCACCACACCAGTTTACCTTGGGACGTTGCCAGGATCCAACAGAAGTTGGCTCCTGGCCCAACCCCACTTACCATCTTCCTGCCTTCTGCCCACCTCCTTCCTTGCCTGCTCCCACACCAGAATGCCACCCCTATGCCTCCTCCCTGCTCCTTCCCTGCTCCCCCCAGCCCCGAAGATTCCTGGATCAGCTCAGCAGAGCAGATCCAGTGACCTTGCTCAGCCAGCAGAGTCTGGTATGCCCGCATAAGTGGTCCCCCAGTCGCTTAAAGTGCCTAATGGCATTTTTACAACAGAACTTGTCCAGCAAATGTGGCTGGTACTGGCCGAAAGGAAGCTTATGTATTTCTTGCTAACAGCACAATCCAGAGCTACTAATCTGTCCACATAAGAGATCTTAGGTTGCCCTATCTGTCACTAGGGCAGAGCAACTGCAAGATGCTCCACCCCAGTTACTCTGGAAGAGGCTTAGGGCAGAGCAAAGCAACATAGGGTGCCCTAAGAGAGGTGGACCTGCTCTGCCCTAACTGGGGCAGCCTAAGCAGCTCAGGAGAGGCAAGTTGAGGGCATGTTTAGCATTGCCTAGGGCAGAGCAGTTACTCTGTATCTAGAGCCTGTTTCCAAGGCAGAAATGCCTCTTCCAGCCCTCAGAGTTATACCACCTCAGGAGCAGGTATAGTAATGAGTAGACCCATAGGGGTCCATGATAAGGCCCGAGTAAGAATGGGAGTGTTGACCAAAAATCTGAGTTCTTGGCCAGCCTAGCTGCAACCCCTGCCTCTCAACCTCAGGATATGGAACAAACTACGGCTGCCCACAAAGCTCAGGATACACTCCAAGAAGCCCCTTGTATTCACTGTAGAATGTACTGGCATCTCATCAGGGACTCCTTATAAGGCAGGCACCTAGTGGCATCACCAGACTGGTGCGGCTGGTGTGGGCCGCATTGGGTGATGCACTCCGTATGGGGTGATGTGCCGGAGGAGTTTGACTGTCCTTTGGCAGGCCCCGAGCGTCAGCACCCCCATTCAGGCCTGCTCCAAGGCGGAGAATCAGCCAGAAGCTGCCACTTGTCTGAGGAGCTGGCCTGAACGGCCATCTGAGGTGCACTGCGCAGAAACACACTGAGCATGCCGAACAGCTTCAGAGGAGACTTCCTTAGAGCAGAGAAAGTCCGCGCCTCTGCACAGCCATTCGGCCTCACTCAGGAGGCGGAGCGGCAGCCAACTGGCTTCAGAAAGAGTACTGCACAGGCACCAACTCTGACGCCTGCACAGTCTCCCCCGAAGCCAAAAGTCTTCAGAAAAGTACTGCGCAGGTGTCAGAGATGGTGCCTGCACAGTACTCTTTCTGAAGCCAGTTGGCTTCAGAAACAACTGCGCAGGCGCCAGCTTTGACAACTGCGCAGTCCAGTTGGGGGGGTGCACGCATCCCAGGGGTGACGCAGAGACTACCACACCAGGTGACGCGCAGAGTCGTGTCACCACTGTAGGCACCACAGCTGTTCCTTGATCTGAGGCGTGTCTCCTTAGGAGCAAGTCCTCCCCATGTGTCAATTACTTAGCATGCTCTGGAGCAGTTAGGGCAGCCCAGGCTTCCTGACTCTCTGGATGCAGCATAACTTTCTGCTCTGGATACAGAATAGTTAGGAGAGAGCAGTTAGGGCAGAGCAGGCTGAACTTGCTCTGGATTGCTCCCTAAATTTATTTAATTACCAAAAGGCTACATGCTGCCTGCTCACAAGGAAAAGGAAGACAATGATAAAAAAAAGAGGACATGTCTCAGAAAAGAAAAATTGCGGTCATTCTACATCTGCAACTTCTCCTTTTCACCGTAACGTGCTTTCTAAAACTAAATCTGCGATTCTTGCAATTCCCCCCAGGTTCTGTCTAACCAAATAGTTGCAGAAGGCAGAACATACTTCAAAAATAAGAGGAATTTCTGGCTGGTAAACAGCCATGGGATTTGACACACTCTGCCACTTAACTAGTGAAAAGACCATTCCTTTAATCCTATTGTGGGATGCTTTTTTTAAAAAGTCCTGTGAATATTTGCAAAGCTGAAATACTCTACATTCCAGCGTAACTACGGGAAGACGTAAGAGGCACTTACTCTGGATTGCTCTATGCATTTCCCATAGGTTTCCCATACGTGGCACCATAACTACATCAGTGTAAAAGGCCCCATAGTTACTCTGTATTGTAGCCTTTATATATGTAAAATGCAAACAACATATTTTGTTAGATTAAAACACAATTTGAATTCCTCTGTGATATATAAGAACTGAGAAAATGAATAGTGTTCAGTTTCCCTTTACAGCCAATTTTGCAGGTTCTAATGCAATCATAATGACATAACTAAACTGACTTTGGCTGCAGTCAGGCCAGCATAAGTCCAAGGCTGACCAGGGTGGGGAGTGTCTCAAAAGTGCTGTAAAGAACTTCTGCCTCTATTCTGGAGAGGTTAGGCAAGTGCACATATGCTGACCCTCCTAGCCCACCACAGGAAGATATGCCACATGAGTTAGGCTGGCCAAAATTGGTTAGGATTGCACCCTAACCAATTTAGGATTGGTCATTTAAAAATGCACCCTAACCAACTGCGCCCTAACCAATTTAGAATTGGTCATTTTTTTTAAAAACCACAGGAAAATACCTGAATTATTTTATTTAAATTTGTATCAGTGCTCACTGTGATGGGCCATCTATACATTAGCTATTGTTTGGATTATATGCACACTGAGAGCAATAAAAATATGTGCTTAAAGATCACCCCGCAACCCACATTAAAATACGCAGCAGCAAATTAAATGCAACTAATAAATATGCAAATGATGATATTATTATGTAAATTGCACCATTCAAATGCTCTGTTAAGAAAGAACCACATAAACATTTTCAATTAAAAATTACAGTTGCCAGAGCATTGTAGTTTGTAAGTAGGAATTACCTGACAGCATACAAAATGCTTGGGAAATTATTTTTTTTTCTTCATTACATTCCATTTCACACAGACTCCATCAGTTGAGTCAATCATTTGAAGTGGTAAGAAAATAATTTTAAGGGGAAAAAAAAGACCAACCCTAGCAGAAAGCCTGCTTTTCTCTACTGAATTTTCTCTTTTTCCCTAGGAGAAAGACCCACAAAATAAATGTGAGTGAAGACAGCCATTTTAATGTTATTCTCATTTCATTCGTCAGAAAATTTTGCTTTCTTCCAGCGCTATTCTGAAAATCAATATTAGGAACAATATGGACAAGGAAATTGTTCCTGATTGCTTATCAGCTACACTACACAAGTCGCGAATGGCAAAGGATTTGATAGTTTTTTTTATTTTTTTATTCTTGTATCAAAGAAAGAAAGGTGCATATGACAAGCCTGGTAGTTCAAGCCTTAACATCTTAAAATCGACATCTTCTACTGGACAAGGGAAATTAGGAACAATTTCCCAGCCACAACATCCACAATGCAGGATATACTTCCTGGGATATGAAGGAAGTACTGTCCTATACAGGTACTAATGAGAGTTGATCAGTTATTGCATAATGAGGATTTCATTAACTTAAGCTGCAATATGCAAAGAAATCCAAGTCATTCTGTGTAGTTGCTGACATTTATTTATTTATTTATTTTATTTAACGTATTTATACCCCGCTCTTCTCCACTATGTGGACTCAACGCGCCTACAACAAATAAAAACAATATACAGTGGTGCCTTGTAAGACAAATTTACTTCGTTCCGGAAGCATTTTTGTCTTACAAAGCATTATTCTTACAAAGCAAAAGGAAATAATGGGAAATAATATGTATCTATCTATCTACAGTATTTATATACCGCTTTTCAACTAACAAGTTCACAAAGCGGTTTACAAAGAAAGTGGAAAAATAATAATAGCTAATTAAAAGCTAATGGGTCCCTGTCCCAAAAGGGCTCACAATCTAAAATGCAAAAAAGAAAACCAGCAGAAGCCACTTGAACAGACATTGCTGGGGTGTGGAGGGCCAGTTACTCTCCCCCTGCTAAATAAAAAGAGGAACACCCACTTAAAAGAGTGCCTCTTGCTCAGTTAGCAGGGTAATACATAGGAAATAATGGGAACTCAGACGACTGGTTCCACAACCCAAAAATATTCCTACAAAAACATTAACTGTATGTAAAAATGATGACAAAACACTGTAATAAAATTCAAAACACTGTAATATAATAAAGAACACAATTGCTGTAATAAAACACAGTAAAACAGAATAAAACCCTTTATGGCCAAGGATGACCATTTTTCACTAAAATAGTCACTGGTGTCTTTTGGAGCAACTTTAACAAGGATCCTCTCTCTGTGTGTGAGATCTATCTATGCAAACCAGTTTGCAGCAGTAAAATCTTCTGCCTTGATGTAAAACAGGCAAGATACTACGCTGTCTACTCAGAATCAATTTCCATTGTATCCAGTGGGGCTTCACAGGATACAATGTGCATCACAGGATCACAGGATACAATTTGCATCACAGGAAAGTGTGGATGCAAAAGTGGGGCTTCCTAACAGGAAAGTGGGGTGGAGTGGGGTCCAGGCAGGGAGAGGTTTTCCTTGGGGGGTTATTTTGAGGGGGTTTCCCTCCTACGTGATGTTGGCTGGCTTGAGGAGACTTGGTGGGGAAGCTCAGAAATCCAGACCCCAGGTTCAGAGGGAGCTCCAGGTCTACCCCACAGATGCTGAGCCTGTGCTCCCTCTGCTGGCTTGTTCACTGGAATTGCAAGCAGGCAGGAGAAGTCCCTCCTCAGCCACCCAGCCCAGCCAATAGGGATTCATCTTCCAAAGCACATTTGTCCTACAAAGCAGAATCCCACTGAAATTTGAATTTGTCTTCTGAAGAATTTGTCTTATAGGACATTTGTCTTGTAAGGTACCACCGTAATACATAATATGATAAAGCATACATATACAAAATTTAAAAACATTAAATAGATATTAAATAGAACCAAACCTCAAATTGAACTGAAAATTGGATTATTGTTTTTCCAAACTAAAACTAGTTGAGAGTATATGTTAAAATTGAATGAAGGCAGACAGAATATGCAGTCCAAGCCTACTTAACTCCTTTGAGAAAATGCGGCTGTTTCAACATGGTGCTTGCTGAAACCACCTGGGAAGCTTCAGGTTCCTGAGGGCTCCTTGTTGTAAAGTCATATTGGAAGCAAAGATCTAAGGGAGGAGAGAAAGATGAAAGAGAGATGAGAGAAAGAGGGAAGGAAAAACCTCCAGAAGATAAAGGAAAGTGAGGGAAGGAAGAGAGGTGAGAAGCTGCAAGGGATAATGGAGGGCAAAAGATGAAAGGTGAAAGGGAAAGATATCTAAGGCTGGAAATAAACAAGAAGGTAGAGAACGAAAGAACTCTGAGAGAGAGAGAATGGAAACAAAAGCAAATGCCAACAGCCTAAGGGAGGACTCTGACACCTCCTGATACTCTGGAGAAGATGGCCTTGAGTGGCAGTGAGAGTGCTGCAAATGGAAAGGAATCTTTAGATAACCTCAGTGGCTGAACTCAACTGACAGATGTGGTTCTCCAGTTATATAGTCCCTACCCAAGGTATAGGAGGACCCCACTGGGTGTTTAAGCTGAAGAATTTGTGTGTGGTGTCATTTTCTCTGGGTGCCTTCATGTAGCCATGAGAGATGAACACAAACTGGTGCATGTCTACTCAGATTTGTCCCATTGTGATTGAGTGGTGCTTACTCCCAGTGAAGAGTATATAGAATTGAAAACTAGGAGAAGCACTAGAGTGAGGAAGCTCCTTAGGGATGCTGGTTGATCCATAAATAATGAAAACTGCTTAAGTTGAGTTCACCCAACTGAGATTGTCATTTGTTGGCTTTTTTAATTTCTGATTTGAGGCTCAAACTACCTTAGTGAGGGCATGATCCTAACCAATTTAGGCCAGTGCAAACTCATTCCCATGGAGAGGTGGCATGGGGAGGTTGGTACATGTCTGTGCACTGGCCTAACACCCCTCCCCCAGAAGTGGTACAGAAGAGTCTTACGGCCCCTTTGCGATACCACCAGGCCAGCAAGGGGACTTGTGCTTGGACTTGTGTCAGCCTAGCCAGGTTAGGATTTGGCTATGGGAATGATAACTGCATGCACCAGCACCCTGGGGTATATAGCTCCTCCTGAGGAATAAAGGTAGGTTGGACACATGACAACTCCCAATATGGTTATCAAATTTGATGCATTTTTAAAAAAACCAAAACAATTTTTGAGATGCAGCCTGGTGATGTCACACAAAACTGCCCGCCCTTGAAAAATGTGGTAGTGTTGAATGAAACCTATTGGTGAACTGGAGCCTAGCAATGAAGAGTTGGAGCTCAGCAGCAGGTTCCAAAGCATGTGTGATTAACTTTTGTCCACTTGGGAACAAAGCAAAAAGCTGAAAATAACCAGTGGTTTGGGGCAAAATGGCAACTCTATTCCACATTCTGTTCCAAACCTTCTACATTCAATCCTATTCAAGCTCTTGTATTTGCAATTTGAGACTTTTTAATGACCCAATTTCCTCATTTAAAAACTGTGATATTAAAAACCTGGTTGGGCAGATGAATTCTAAAGAGATACAAAACTCTGAACATGTGGAACTCAGGTCAAGACTAGAAGTTGCTAAATGTTTCTTCTTTCCTCTAAACAAACCTTAATCAGGCAGATGTTGATTGCATGAGATTGAAACTAGAAATCTTATTTGCAAATGCATAAAGATTGCTATCAATAACTTTACTGAGAAACCTGAGGTTGCTCTTTCTGATGGTAATTAACTCTGTGCAATAGGAAGCTTGCCCAAACCCCATTTGGAGAAAGGTGCTGACACTCTTTCCAGAAAGAATAATGAACGTAAAAATCCAGAGATTTTTCATTGCCACTTAAATGTTTGACTGCTGTTTGAAGCTCAAGGGTCATCAGTATGTTTTCAAGGAGAATGGAAGGATTGATGGACAGGGGCGATTGGAAATGGAGCAATACAATCAGTAACATGAGTGAGTTCAAGTAGGAATGATAATCAGCATTTATGGTTAAGGAGTTTGATAAGCAAGGCAACAACTTCATAAAGTTCTTTGTTGACCAAAGCAGCGGGGACATATTTTTATTCAAAAAGACAAGGGCAGAAGAGACAAGTGGAACTGGTGGCAAGTAATGACTTTCCAGAAGCAGGTAGTAATAACAGAAATAATTCACCAGCAAAATGCACTTTCACCAATTGGTCTGTGAATACACTTTCACTACCAGGTTGCTCCCTCCCCATCCAAACTGGTTTGAGAAAGTCCATGCATGGGGGGTAGGAACATAGACTGCTTGGATTTTTTTCCCTGAGCATCACTGGAGCAGTAAGAAATCCAACCAACATATTCTCCTACCTCTTCCCGAGGGATGGACACTTTCAGATCAGTTGTGAGCAGTTATGGATGGGCAGTTCTGGCACTGAATGGACATGTTCTGACCAACCTGAGGGGGCAGCAATTCCAACTGGGATGGGAGGAGAGAACTACTCTTTCTGTTCCATCCCAGGCAGAAATGCTTCCCCATCAGGAATGTTAAAACACCAAGATGCACCCTCCAAGACAGCTCTTCAAGGAGCAGATACCAAAATCCAGTTTGACTTGGACTCCCCTTTCTCCCGATACTGGCCTCAATTTTTCCTGCCTTCTTACTGCCACATTTTGTAAGTATACTGTTGATTCTAAGGCAAGGCATATATAGCTAAAAGAACGGCATGATACAAGACCTATTTGTATTGAAGCAAAAATAATCTAATATTGGGCATTATTTACTTTTAGAAAACTCAATAACTGCAGTTAAAAGGAAAACAGTGGGCTCCATGTTTTAAATATTCAACACGCCCATTAAGGAGTAATTTTACTGAAATCTTTTACAGAAAAATTCTTAAGATACTTGATAACAAGCAAAGAAGCAACAATTACATTCCCTAAGGCTACAATTTTATACGCACATTCCTGGGAGTAAGCTGTATTAAGCATAATGGGACTTCGGGCCCAATCCTTTTCTCGCCCCATGGGCCTACAGCCACAATAGTGTTGCAAATGTACTGTAAAGGCATGCCTGCAACCACGCCCTACTGCCGGGACTTCACCAATGGTGGCACAATACCTCTCAGCAATGTGCATCCATTGGTGTAACATCCATTCTCCACCAGTTCAGTTAGTGGAGAGCTGAGAGCATGTATATTGGGAAGTAGGGAGGATGGGGAAGAGTGTGGAGAAGACAGGCAGGAGGCAGTCCAGGCAGGGGTGGGCAGATGCCGGTTCGGGCCTACTCACCCGAACCAGATCTTCCCTTTTCCCTGCCGCTGGCGAATTGCCAGTGGCAGGGAAAGGAAAAAGAGGGCGGACTGGTTCACGCCGGCCACCATCTTCCCCCCGTGTCTCCTCCTGCTGGAGAAGACACACAGGGCGCGCACCTGAATTGGCGCGCGCGATGTGCACCTCCTCCAGCTGGAGGAGACACACTGCACACGCGCCAACCCTTGGGGTTGGCGCGTGCATAGTGTGTCTCCTCCAACTGGAGGAGATGCACTGCGCAAGCGCCAACCCTCCTCTAACTGGAGGAGACACACTGCGCATGCGCCGGGGGTTGGCGCATACGCAGTGTGCCGGGGTTGGGGTCCGACCCTAGCCCCGCCCCTGCCCCCAACTTCTGGCGAACCGGATCTTGGGGGAGGCTCAGCCCACCTCTGAGTCTAGGGTAGGGAGGGAGAGGTCCAAAATCCTCCACAAAGAGCACTTCTCTTTTACCCAGGGAAAGGGGACAAGTGTCCTTGTGCAGGATCCCTATACATAGGGATACTTCCCCAAGTAAACAGCAGGCAGGCAGCTATGGCTGTGCACAGGGATCCCACAGTAGCTATTCTGGCACAGCAGGGGCACCGCAGGATTTGGCTGCCTATCCTTAGTATTAATGCTTGGAATTTCTCTGGTTGTATGTAAACACCCTTCTTCAGTATCTCCTAGAAAGACTTTCCTAAATGAGGATCACAACTCACAGAGACACTGGATTAACAGTGAAATGAAGTCACAATGATATGAAGAGGCAGGATGGGGCAGCATCCAGGGTTGGGCAGACTGGCAGTGCAACAGAAAAAGAGGACAAGGCACCCCAAAATGTAGGACACCAAAGAAAAATGTAGGACATGACAAAATAAAAGCTAAAAACACTCATATATATTGCTTTCATGTGGTTAATTTAAGCACTGTATTACTTATTAAATTTAAAACTATTACATATCATTTATTGCATACAATTTATTAATTTCATGAGCTCTACATGCTGTCTGCTCACAAGGAAATGAAGGACAAGATAATTTTTTCCAGGGCACAAGGCTAAAATCCAGGCCATGTCCTGGGAAAAAGGCCACACATGCTCATCGTGGCAGTACAGTCTATAGTGGATACAAAGAGCTTCTTCTAACCTTTAGCCACTAGTTAGTGGGCTACCGTAGTTGTGCCATATCCTGAAGTTGAGAGGCAGGGGTTGCAGCTAGGCTGGCCAAGAACTCAGATTATTTCTCAACTCTGCCATTCATATTCGGCCTTATCAAGGATTTCTATGGGTCTACTCATTTCTATACCTGCTCTCAAGGTGGTATAACTCTGAGAAAGAGGAAATTTCTGCACAGGGAACAGGCTCTGAATACAGAGTAACTGCTCTGCCCTAGGCAATGATGAACATGCCCTCAACATGCCTCTCCTGAACTGCCTAGGCTGGCACAGCTAGGGCAGCTCAGGTCCATCTGTCTTGGGCACCCTATGATGCCTAAGGCTGCCCCAAGCCTTCTCTAGCACAGTGATTTTCAAACTTCTTCATCTCATGGAACAAGACACTGAAATTGTCAAGGCACACCATCAGCTGTTATTATCATTGATGAGGCACACCAGACTGTTTTCCTATTAATGAATGTCAATTCCCAAATTTCTGCAGCACACGAGGACTATCCATGGCATACCAGTGTGCCACGGCATACCAGTGTGCCACGGCACACTGGTTGAAAATCACTGCTCTCGAATAACTAGGCCGCACCATCATGCACTAGGGCCACCCCAGTGATAGACAGGGCAGCCCAAGTGCACTTCCAGATTGCAGCCTGAGTCTGGAAAGGTCAAATGTTTGGCAATAGTGGCAGTCGCCAAATCCTAAGCCTCTTTTGCAAGCATGGCCCCATGTTATGGTTCTGTGCTAATCTCTATCACATGGACCTGCTCCATTTGGAGTCAACTGTTTGGACTTAGTCTTACATATACATCATTTGGAAATGACGTCCTGTAGATGCTATATAGCATGTGAGTGTGTCAAGGATGGCAATATCAGATATAGGGTGAGGAAGTGAATGGAGCTATGCAATCAGCATGCAATTTCATGGGAGATTTATGAAAATATTGAGATACCTAATCCCAATAGGAGATTGGGGAACTAATTATTCTTTCTTGAGCCAATCATCAACAGTCTTTGGGATATATGCACAGGCTGCTTTGGTATACTCACTGGAGACAGCAGACACTTTTCTATAGCATAAAGGACCAGGAATGTGGCTAAGAATGACATATATGGGAGTGTTTTGTCTTGGTTGGGGACTGCACTCTGCTGATTGTATAGGAGTGCTGATTTTATGGGGTTGTCATCAGGCTAGCTGTGAATGCCAGAGTTCACTGATGGAAATACACAGTCTCATGGCAGATATTGAAACGCATGGACTTCGCCAGCTAGTCTGAGAATGTGAGCTTACTGCACATCAAGATAAATTAGAGTCAAAGCAGAGTGGAAGAGAATGAATCAAATTATGGAAAATTCCTTGGTCAACAGTGTCAAACACTGCCAAGAGAAACAGCAGGTGCTAAAGAGATACAGCTTGATGTTTTCTTTTTTAAACCCTGCAAGCAATTTTATTTGCTATCTTTCCGGTAAGCAATAAGAATGAGCTTGATAGGATAATCTGAGCTCTCTATCTAATTCCTAAGGGCAATGATCATTTTGCTGTGCATAGGCCGATACGCGTGGCTTAATCCCATTCTGGTTTGTAACATAATGGCAAAGGCAAATTGCTGAACTTCAGTAGTGACTTGAACAAAAAAATTAAAAAAAGAAAAGGTAGGCAAATATTAATATCCAAGATAAACAGAAAAGAGTATTGAGAAGCGAGATTAAATGCCATAACTGGCCTGAACATGGTTACATAGTGATCTTGTCTGCTACCATTTAAGGGTCATTGTGTAGCAATTACATGCAGATAAGCTCTGAGAAAATATTGTCAGTGATTCAAAAAGTGATTTTTCTCTTTCTTTCTGTCCTTTTTATCTTTTCTTAAAAAAATGCTCTTGCATCCACCACAGCAGTGATTTTCAACCAGTGTGCCCTAGATAGTCCTCAGGTGTGCCATGGGATTTTGGGAAAAGTCATTTATTAATAGGAAAAATTAGGGGATTTGAACAGTCTGGTGGGTCTTGTCAACTGATAGTGATGGTGTGCTTTGACAATTTCATTGCCTTGTTAGTGTACCATGAGATAAAAAAAGGTTGAAAATCACTGCATTAAAGGACGTCTTTCTCTCAAGTCTGCTAAGAAAGACAGTTGAAGCTGACCCCACAATCCAGAGTAAGTACACACGTAAGAGACATTACGTTCACCCATACTTACAGCACCATCCAGTGAAAACCTATGGGAAATTCATATTGCAATTCAGAGTACATTGTTCTTACACAGGAGCAAGGACTACCCGTAGTTACTCTGAATTGTGCCCTTAGGCTCTCTTACTGTTCTGTTCATTTCATCATGGTCACTAGTGCCAAGGTAGGATTGGAAGGGGTCTTAAATCCCCTTCTTCCATTTTTGTGATCCTCCTCTTCTATACAGCTAAGGTTTAGAAGTCTTTGCAGCCATTCCTTCACTGAGTCATGACTTTTTAGAGGTAAAGGTCCAACCTTGTTATATATGGATTTTTCACACATGGATTTTACTCAACAAGTATGCCCCCTGCAAATCTCAGTTAAAACAAAACTGCTTTTCTGCTTTTGTGGAGAGGCAGTCATGCAAGCAATCATGCCATTCTCCTGCTGAGCCAGGCAAAGGCAAAGGGTCATTTGCATTTCTGTTTGCTGACTGCCTCAATACAACAGTCAGAAAAGTTCTCTTTAAACAATTGTAAAGGGAAACACTTTCTATTTTTAACTGCTTTTAACTGACCCATTTTTTGTATCAGTAGGTAGTCCCAGAATCAAACTCTTGCACATATTGAGGCACAACCTCTTTCCATTCAGAGCAATAGAGGAGCAAGAAACCTAAAGAAAACTAAAACCATTAAATCTATTTTCCCACTTTTTTATTCATGGATTTTTTTATCCACAGGAAATTCCAGAACAGAACCCTTGCTGATAACAAGAGACTCTGTAATTTAAGAAATATTTTTGAAAAAAGTGTTTTAATGGATGTTTGAACAATTATGTTCAATCTTTTTCATTTCATTGCATACTGAGAAAATAGTAAGGCCCAAATCCTAACCACTTTCCCTTACTAATATAGCTGTGCCAATGGGGCATGTGCTGTATCCTATGGTTAAAGGATATAGAATCCTTACTTCGGAGCAGCGTTACCTCAGAGTTGGAAAGTTGGTTAGGATTGCACCCTAAAAGTGTTAAGGCACACCATTAGATTTTTGACAATTGACAACATACATTTACCTGCTTGTATAGGGCTCATATCTCCCAAAGGTCCTATTGATAAATATCCCTCCCTCAAACTCCATGGCACATCGCAGCTCATTCACGGAACACTGGTTGAAAATTGTTGTTGTAGGAAGAAATGGGGCTATTTCTCAAGAAATCTATATTTTGGCTGGTCATATTTTGTTGTCTGGATTACTGTCAGAATGTCAAATAAGATGGAACTTGGATCTGATCTTGCAGAAGAAAGCTTCCACTCTTGTGCAACTGCATCTCTACAACATATTATACCTATAACAGGGAGACTAATAAGCACAAAGTGCCATACAATCTCACACATGATAATCAATTTGGGATATGCAACCATAGAACATGGCAGGAGCATATGCCACTCTTATGTAATGCAATGATTATGATGATGGTGATGGTGATGATGATGATGATGTTATATTTAAAGATGACAACAAGCTTAGTAGAACTCTCTGAGGTGGAGGGTTAATTTTTTCCCTTCTAAAATCCTCCCTTAATTGAGTTTGATGTGATCTTAACAGAAAACTGAAGACGGAAAGTTTCCATAGCTTTCACTTTGCAGTGTTTGTGCAGCAATTCCATTATTCTTTGCTGTGCATCAACAATCATGAAAAGGCAATTTTAGAACTTTTTCAGAGATATTATTATCTCTAAGCCACATTCAAATGGAGCTTTCTTGGGATTACCAACCATAAAAATAAAATTAGTCAAGGTATCTACAGTGGGATGTAATGACAAATGGCAACAATCATTGTGGAATTCTGCATCAACAAGAAATAATTAAACATTGAATGTACCTGACAGAAGACCTTTAAAACATTGCCAAATGCTATTTAGATAAACATTATGTTTACAGCAAGTTAATGATTTCATCAGTCTTAATTAGAACTGTACCTTAGTGAAAGACTTGCCTGTACTAAAAGTAATGAAGAATGTGTCAAATGTTGGAGCAGCAACAATTAGCTTCTGCCCAAACATTTATTGTTTTGCAAAGATTCAGAAAATGGAGAGTGTGGCATTAATTGCAAGACAGAGGCTGCAATCCTAAAGACACTTTCTTGGGAGAAAGACACATTGAACACAATGAGACTTACTTTTGAGTAGACATGGTTAGGACTGTGCTCAGAATCTATTATGCAAAAGACACCAAAATGATTCCTTCCCACAACAGCATATGCACAGTCTCCATTCCCCTGAAATCAATGACCATTATGAAATTACTTCCTTTTTTTAAAACAGAAGCAAGACTTAATGAAATCAACCACCCAAATCTCACATGCAGTATGAAGACAGCATATATCCATTTCCACTGCAGTGTATGAAGTAAGATACAAAGACACAGAGAATTATTCATGTGAAGGTTGTAGGCTACAACAAACTCGTTGCATCCAGGCATCAATTGAAATTTTGTAACTGTCATACAGCCCAATCCAGAGCAACTAATCTGCCCACATAAGAGCCCTTAGGTTGCCCTATCTAACACTAGGTTGGAGCAACTGCAAGATGCTCCAGCCCAGTTACTCTGAAGGAGGCTTAGGGCAGAGCAAGGCAAGATAGGGTGCCCTAAGAGAGGTGGACCTGCTCTGCCCTAACTGGGGCAGCCTAAGCAGCTCAGGAGAGGCAAGTTGAGGGCATGTTAGCATTGCCTAGGGCAGAGCAGTTACTCTGTATCCAAAGCCTGTTTCCAAGGCAGGAATGCCCTCTTCCAGCCCTCAGAGTTATACCACCTCAGGAGCAGGTATAGTAATGAGTAGACCCATAGGGGTCCATGATAAGGCCCGAGTAAGAATGGCAGTGCTGACCAAAAATCTGAGTTCTTGGCCAGCCTAGCTGCAACCCCTTCCTCTCAACCTCAGGATATGGAACAAACTACGGCTGCCCACAAAGCTCAGGATACAGCAGGCCACTCCAAGAAGCCCCTTGTATTCACTGTAGAATGTACTGGCATCTCATCAGGGACTCCTTATAAGGCAGGCACCCAGTGGCGTCACCAGACTGGTGCGGCTGGTGTGGGCTGCATTGGGGATGCGCTCCGTATGGGGTGATGTGCCGGAGGAGTTTGACTGTCCTTTGGCAGGCCTCGGGCATCAGCACCCCCATTCAGGCCTGCTCCAAGGCGGAGAATCAGCCAGAAGCTGCCACTTGTCTGAGGAGCTGGCCTGAACGGCCATCTGAGGTGCACTGCGCAGAAACACACTGAGCATGGCGAACAGCTTCAGAGGAGACTTCCTTAGAGCAGAGAAAGTCCGCGCCTCTGCACAGCCATTCGGCCTCACTCAGGAGGTGGAGCGGCAGCCGAATGGCTTCAGAAAGAGTACTGCACAGGCACCAACTCTGACGCCTGCACAGTCTCCCCCGAAGCCAAAAGGCTTCAGAAAAGTACTGCGCAGGTGTCAGAGATGGTGCCTGCACAGTACTCTTTCTGAAGCCAGTTGGCTTCAGAAACGACTGCGCAGGCGCCAACTTTGGTGACTGTGCAGTCCAGGTGGGGGGGGGGCGCGCATCCCAGGGATGACGCACAGACTTCCACACCAGGTGATGTGCAGAGTCATGTCACCACTGTAGGCACCACAGCTGTTCCTTGTTCAGTGTGATCTGAGGGGTGTCTCCTCAGGAGCAAGTCTTCCCCATGTGTCAATTACTTAGCATGCTCTGGAGCAGTTAGGGCAGCCCAGGCTTCCTGACTCTCTGGATTCAGCATAACTTTCTGCTCTGGATACAGAATAGTTAGGAGAGTGCAGTTAGGTCAGAGCAGGCTGAATTTGCTTTGGATTGCAGCCTAGAAGTGCACTTGGGCTACCCTATCTGTCACTGGGGTGGCCCAATTCCAAGATGGGGCAGCCCAGTTATGCCAGAGAATGGCTGGGGCAACATAGGGCAACATAGGCTGCCCCAAGACAGGTGGAGCTGGGCTTCCCTAGTTGGGGCAGCCTAGGCAGCTCAAGAGAGGCATGTTGAGGGCACTTTCAGCATTGCCTAGGGCAGAGCAGTTACTCTGTATTCAGAACCTCTTTCCAGGGCAGAAATGCTCTCTTCTATTTATTCAAAGTTATACCACCTCAGGAGCAGGTATAGTAATGAGTAGACCCATAGGAGTCCATGATAAGGCAAAGTAAGAATGGCAGTGTTGACAAAAAAATCTGAGTTCTTGGCCAGCGTAGCTGCAACCCTTGCCTCTCAACTTCAGGATACAGTGCAACCATGGCAGCCCACTAACCTGGGGATACAGCACGCCACTCCAACAAGTCCCTTGCATCAGTCATCCACTAGACATATTGCTGTACTGGAGTCACATGCTGCAGCTTTTAAAGTTGTCAGGACTCTCTCGATCCAGCATAACCTTCTGCTCTGGATTCCGAATAGTTGGGACTCCTCACTGCCCTCACTCTGGATTGTTCCCATAGTCTTCACTCTTATCCAACTTTCCAGTGCTGATGCAGTATTGATGCAGAACTATTTCCATAACTCAGAGCTGCATTACAGCTTCCTTGGTGCTGGAAAATTGGATAGTATTGGGCTCACAGGCAATGATCCTATACACTTTTGTTTCTCAAACTGTGAGTCTTGAGCCAATGTCAGGAAGAGCCCATTAATTTAACTTTGTACTGGTATTTTATTTTCAAGTATTGGACCTGATTCTATTGAAATATGTGATTTCACTTGGGGAAATATTACAGATTTGTACTTTCAGGCTAATATTTGTATGATTTTAACCATATTTTAGGGGCTTACTCCTGTGTAATTGGGGTAGGATTACATCCTTTTAGATGTTGGGGTTCTTTTTAAAAAAAAACAAATGAGAAGCTTTGGGAGAGGTAGAAGGGTTCTTCTTTACTTTATCTTACTGAAAAATGTAATTTAGTGAATTTTATTTTATTTTGTTTCATCATATGGTGGGTGTTGAAAATTTCTCCTGCTTGATCACTTCCAGCACTTCACTTTCAGTATCAATATCACTTCTATGGAGTCCTAACAAGTATGTTACTATAAAAAGTGTGTTCCAGAGCTAAAAGGCTTGAGAACCATTGCAATATGCAAGTTCTCCTGAAAGTAGGCCCCAGGGAACATGGTGAGTCTTATTTCAGACTTGACATTGGTTGCAAACCTGGGGGTATCATCACCAATGTACCATAAGACACTTACATGTCACTTCGGGGGAGCGTTAGGTGGTGCACAAACATGTGCTTGCCTCCCTACCTCACCACATGAATGGGAAAATCAATGAGTTGTGCCAGCCTAAGTAAGGACTGCACCCGTTTAGCATCAGCTAGTTGAGCTTTTGATTCACGTCTTTCCGAATCAGGAATAACATGAATGTGTAAGTTTAGTGGTCCATAGAACTTCTTTCAATGTCCACAGCTCTGTAATGAATCCACATAAAATGAAATGCAGTGTCTGATCTTGGCAGATACATGAGTTACAACTGGTGGTTTTTAATGGTGTTGTGCTGCTTACATTCACAAAACTAGTCAACAGTCCAGGGGGCAGAGGCATAATTTGCACTGCTAACACTACAGGTGTAAGCATAGCACCCAAATAAAACACCACTCAGAAAATGACAAACCCCACACATGCATAACTATTGTGCTTATGTTTTATTGGATCTTAAATTGTTCCTACAGCTGAAGCCCTAAGTAGATGTATCTGGCATGAAATTACATTTTAACCAACAAACCTGTCTTTTCAAGCTAATGTGTCCATTGACACACTTGGTTTCTGAACTACAGTGCAGAATCTTTTGTTAAAAGATTCAGAGAAGCAACTTATGTTGTCAAAATTAAACTGGATACAGCATCATTTTACTGTCTCTACACAAATATATCACCTTATCTTCCACACAGTTTCTGTACAGGAAGAAGCCCTGTACTTGTCTGTGTTGTTTGTGCTTCTCTCTGTTGCTTTATATTCTACCAACAAAGATGAGGAAAATTAATCTCTCTCTGTGTGTGCGTGTGTATTTTAAAGCCTTTGATGATCACAGAAAGCAAAAAGCCATCTTCAGTAAACATGCCACAGCCTAACCCTGTCCACCCTCAGATCACTTAAATTTTAAAATGCTTGATCACTATGAATTATATTGGTTGCTGTTTTTTGTTCTAGTGTTTTTCTTCTCATCTCTGTAAGACTCATCATTGACCTGCCTAGAAAATTATGAGATGTGCTTTGCCAAGGACAATCTAATCGCACAAAATATGGATGCAGCATTTTTAAATTCCCACCCCTTATCGAGGCTAAAGGGGAAAGGCCACAACTCCGATCATAGTCCAAAAATTTAAAAGCACTTATCAGCCTTCTGCAGGAGGAAAATCAGCTTGCTAGCTGAGCATCTGAAAGAAAAACATCTTGCCTCAGCTCTTTCACTTGAATTGTGATTCTTTTTTATGTTAAAAAAGGAATAGAAAAGCTCCCCCCAGCTTCTTCCTCCCCCCCCCACCCCCGAAGGGAAGAACCACCCTCAAAGTGCAAAAATGAGAAGAATTTCTATAAATGGCAACCTTAGGGTGCAATCCAGAAGTGTACTTGGGGCAGCCTATTTCGCACTGGGCCAGCATAAGTTGACTTACACCAGCCTAGCTGCACTAGAAAAGGCCTGGGCCGGCATAAGTCAACTTAGGACAGCCTAAGTCAACTTATCCCAGTGCAAGGCAGACAGACCTGTGGCAGCCTAGCAGGGCTAAACTAGGCAGTTCAGCAAGGGCATGTTGAAGGCATGTGGGGCATGGCTTAGAACAGTGCAGTTAGACCATATCTAGAGCCTGTTTGCATATCTAGAAATGCCCTCTCCCTGCTCCTCAAAGTTATTGGAGAGTCCTTTGTCAGGATGCCAGGCCTGACATGGGGCTTATGATCCAGTGGAGGTGAGCTACGCTGGTACCTCTGCAACCTTACCTGCCACAACTCATTCCTGCCATCTCCCACCCTTCCCCCCACCTTCCTTTGCCCCCAAAACCCATATCTTCCCTTCCCCATTTCCCCTTATTCCTGTAAGCGGTGACCTACAGCACATTTGCAACTGTGCATTTCAGTGGTAAGCCTGCATGCAGGGCTTTGGGTTGCACCCTAAATTATCCCTGGAATGTGGTAACTTCTGTGGGTCTGGAACACATCCCTTGTGGATACTGAGGTCTCACTGCAGAGTAGACAGACAGACAGACAGACGGACGGACGGACAGACAGACAGACAGACGTGTGTTCAAATAAGTCACTTCCTCAATATGGTTTTAAAAAATGAAAAAAACTTTATGGCAAGTTATGAACTTTTACAGTCTTGACAGCACATTTAAATATAGATTTCATATTAAGTGGATTTAATGTTTAAAATGCAAACAAATTTCACCTTGCCTCTAAATACCAATTAAAAAGTCAGTTACTGCATCTGATATTTTAATAAAACCAAATGAAAAGTGAACATTTTAAGAGGCACTGCAGTAATTTAGAGTGGTAGTTAAAGCTATAACCATAGCAACAAGGATACTAAAGGCAAAGCTAACCTGTTTCTTCAGTGGTTATTAAGATTCCTGAATTATACTTAATGGAATACATTATTTAATACCAATTTGATCTCAGTTTTTTTAAAGGATGGTAATTTGTTCCTACTGAATGTAATTTCCCCTAATGTCAAAACTGTATTAAATCACATTTATTTTGAACTCTAATATTTCAGATCACATTTTGTCATTGTTGTATTTATTATTGTTATTTGGAATTGTAGATGCAGAGTGGAAGCAAATGTTCTGTTTGTAAGCTGTGTACTCCCAAACGCTTAACCATTCTGGGCATTCTGGGGTGAGCAGTGGTTGGAGAGGGAATGAGATGGAGACAGGCAGAGGGTGGGAAAGATGAGAACATAACTGTTATGTCAGATCCTGGCTTCTCTCTGAGGGCAGCCAAAAGCTTATCAAACTTTTTTCCTGGTCTCCTTATCAAACTGGTCTCCTCAAACTTGCTCTGCCTCCAGTGCAGCCTCTGAAACTTGCACTGGATACAACACAGGCATGCCAGCCTGCCTGTTCCCATCACAAGTGACAATTGCACTGTAAGAAACTAACAGCTCAATCTTAACCATAAAATGCAGACACCCCAATGGAGTATGTCCAGTACATTATGGTGCATGTGCTTGAAGGGGACATTCAGAATACCATACATTTAAAATTATCTCTGGGTAGACCCTCTTGTCACCTATCTGCCTTCTATACACACGAGACACACATAAGCTATTTTACCAGTCTGATGAGAGGAAGATGACAGGTTGGGCTGGAACAAATAGGATAAATCTGGTGTACTCCTTTGCTTCCATGATCCACCCTCTCCAGCTCACTCCATAAGAGACTCTTGATATTTGCAGGAGCTCCCTGCATTCCTAGAATGTGAGTTCCAGCAGCACAGATAGGATTTGGGAAATGGAAAATATACTTACATCTGTGAATATAGCTGCAATATTAAAGTCACTTTCCTGGGAGTAAGACTCATTGAACACAAAGTTGAGTAGACATGGTTAAGATTGTTCTCTTTGGCTGCAATCCTAACCATACTTTCCTGCGTTGTAAGTACTATTGAACTTAGTGGGACTTACTTCTGAGTAGACATGCTTAGGATTGCACTGTATGTCAAGCACACGTTAGCACATATGTGCTACCAAAGGATGAAGAGGGACATAATAGGTCATCAATATGCAATTGACAACCTACAGCTCCTGACATTATCGGTGGAGAAATAAGCTCCATACTGTATACACACAATCCAACACAGATAAATGTGTTTAAATCCATGAAAATCAATGAGCTTAAGCATTTCTAGCTCCTGGCTAGATTGCACACTGTGAGTTTGGAGCTGCTTCTTCCCTTTTGACTCAGATCAAAGTGATGAATCTGCAAAAGAAGCTTCCACCTGGCTCTCTGGAAAGTTGACTAACATGAAAGAAAATGTAGACCTTCTTTTGGACTTTGTTTACTTCCGAACGGAATCCTACAACTATGCTGCACATTTCAGATATCCATTTGAATCAAGCCAAGGCTGAAGTGCACAGCAGTTGTTGCCTTGAAGGGCTGAGCAGTTTTTAGGTCCTGCTTGTAGTTTTGTTTCAAAGAAAGGTAACCTCCGTTCAGCAGCCACCTTCTGTCCAGTCGGTGTTCTGTTTCATATTGAATGTGGCTGAATTGTTTCATGACCCATACTGGAGGGGGAATTGAAAACTTGTGGATATTTTGCCACTGGTTTTGTAGTTGTTCACTTTTCTTCTTTAGCTTACAACTCTATTTTAACCACTTTATGATTTTTAATTCACCTTTATTTCGAATCTTCCTTCAAAAGAATTCCATTCAATAAGAGCACCCATGAATATTTCTGAACTGCAGGTATATCACTAAGGGGGTGCATTCACCATTGGGTGAAGCACCCGGAGGGTGATCCATACTGGGAGGTTCTGACACTCCAAAAATCTGAACTCTTAGATGGCATGCAGTACCCTATCATGTTATATACCATTGAATGTGGAATTAAAAGAGGAATCCAAATGCAAAAATCCATTTTGAAATAGCTCCATCATGTCAAAAGTGATGGACAAAAACAGCCTATCCTTAATAATATCAATTCACCCAGGACTTTGTGCTCTTGAGGGAACACTTCTCCAATTCAGAGCACAATACCATAGTCTTTCGAGACTGACGGATGCCAATGATGTACATCAGACACACAAATGTACCAAAACACTCTGAATGACCATGTCATAGGCAATTCAGCATGGGAGAGGGCAATAATGTAACCTATATTACATTATTTACATAATGTAAATAATGTAACAGCAGAGAGATGTTGAGTGAAACATCTATTGAATGAATGAGTTCTGTGTATAACTGAAAGGTGTTGAAAGAGCAGATCATCAGAAAGCAAACTGTTGGAAAGCAGGGGATACCTGTATGAGGGTACAGTGGAAATGGACTTGCAAGGGGTATGCAAATGAAAAAAGTCGAGAATCACTGCTTCAAGTGAAAGTCATGTTTTCTTCTGTTTGTAGCTGATTTTAATGAACCGGTAGAACATCAGCACTACACAGGGTGATAACATGACCGGAAATTCCTGGACAGAGTTGGAAATCATAGAATCATAGAGTTGGAAGGGACCTAGTAGGTCATCTAGTCCAACCCCTTGCCTGCAGCAGGAATTCCCCCTAGAGCATCCCTGACAGGTGCTCGTCGAGCCTCTGCTTGAAGATCCCCAGTGAAGGAGAGTCCACCACCTCCCTTGGCAATCTGTTCCACTGCTGAACCACCCTCACCATCAGGAATTTTTTCCGGATATCCAACCCATTTTACTTTAGAGTGTTTAACTTTGATTGATTCCTTAACAATAACTCGGTCTCTTTTCCTTCCTTGGATTTTCCCAGTCTGGAGCGTCAGAGACTTCCCTATGATTCAACTTTTCCTTCCCGAACAAGGTAAGTGGCTGTACATTATTATGTCCTTTAACAATGTCCTTATCTTTTATCTCCACAGATGTATGCAGGCACTCTCATCCAGTATCACCGGGTTGTGTCCCGCGCACCCACTGCCGCCTTCCTGCCTTCTTCCTCCTTATATAAGAGGATATTGTGTATGGGGGGTTGATCCGCATGGGGATGTTGCACATGGGGGAGGGTGTGCATAGGGGGTGATAATCATGAGGGATGTGGCACATGGGGATGTTGCATGAAGGGTGTTGATGCGCATTGGGGTGTTGGTGCACATGGGATGTTGCACATGGGGGGATTGATGCACATGGGGGGATTGATACGCATGGGGTGTTGTGCATGGGAGGATGTTGCGCTTGGGAGAGTGTTGTGCATGGGTGTTGATGCATATGGGAGGGTGTTGCGCATGGAAGGGTATTGTGCAATGATGGTATGGCGTACAGAGGGTATTGTTCTTCCACAATATATTCATAAAAGTCATACTTAACATCAGTCACTCAATTGAATTTTTTTCAACATTCACTTTTTACCCAGAACTTTCAAAATAAAAAGTGATTAAAATTAGCATTTTCTATCTCTGCATATTTCTTTTTTCCGAACAAAAAATGCATCTATTGAAGGCCTGATACTAAGGAGAAATGGACATTTCAAAGAGAATGTGAATCACAGGAATAAAGTGTGCTTTGCACACTTTAAAGAATGCTACACTGCTGTAACTTTCTGCAGCCATCTCCATTAATTTGGGCACATCATTATTTTAATAGATCAAATTTGGTTGAAACCCTAGGACTTTCCTGGAGTTTCCTGGGACTTTCCTGTACTAACATCATTACCTTGCAAAAGATTCCAGAATTGATGTTATTAGACACAGTGCAATAGATTCATCAAAGAGATAAAAATGGCAAGGTTTTTAATTCTTTGAGCATTAATTCACAAATTTAGGGTACAGTCCTAAGCCTGTTTACTCAGTGTGTTCTATGGGACTTACTCTCAGGAAAGTGTGTATAGGATTGCAGCCGAAATTTCATAATTAATATTTCAAAGTAGTTACGTTAAATAACCAGTTGCTTTTATGAAGAGCCCACTGAACTGATTCAGTGTTGCCAAATCTCTGTGAAAGGGTGCTCAATTAGAAAAGGAATATTATGTGCAGGGGATGCATGAGATAATATTTAGTTATAATTTGTATAGCAATGCTTGTGACTGCTTACAATTATATTTTTCTGTTTTGCATAATGTAATCCAAACAATGTGTATAGGAAGGTGGTGCATAAATTTTGATTCTCAATAATTGCACATAAAGCACCAAATGTGTTATTATGCACAGAATTTAGCTGTTTGGAAATCTCAGCTTTTATTTTTTCATAATAGTATTTGTTTAATTTTTTATTGGAAACATTTCTGTCATGCCTTTTCAACTGCAAGAGAAGCCTTAATGAAGGTTAAATACAACCATTCCATATTAAGAACAGCAACTCAACAAAAACTAAACAGAAATATTTTTAAAATGCCCCAACATCAAAGAAACAAGAGCAAAACAATCCAACATATTCAAGGAGACTAAAAACCATATCCATAAGTGCCAAGCTACACAGTGTAGAGCCAGAACCAGCAGAGCTCATTGACAATACAAAAGCATTCACCAGACTCAAGTAAATGCCTTCCTGTTGAACATTCAGAATCCAGAGGAGTGGCTGAGTGTGCTCTATTGAATGTGCACTGTGTATTGACATGTGCTTTCTCATCATTTGCAAATTTGCAAAAAGATTATGCAGATTCAACTTTGCATGTGATGAAGCAGTTCACAAATCATTTTGTGTTTTAAGATGGAACAAAAGAATTTTTAACACAATGCTTGGATGTAACTGAGAGCTAAATCCGAGAACTTATTGTTGATTTCAAAATAATATGCACAGGAGATAAATTTAAATGTTGCAGCAGGCTGAATATTTACTAGAACTAACTTGGGACTTTAACCAATATTGGTGGACATGTCACTTTCATTATCTGGTGACAAAAATAGAATCCCATCATCTGGTGAAAAAAGAATCTCTTTCTCCTTTCAAAAGTCCCTCTTCTGGGACTTTAGAAAGAGAATACTGTAGTATTCTCCAAATAAGTAGTAGTAGTAGTAGTAGTAGTAGTAGTAGTAGTAGTAGTAATATTCATCATCATCATCATCATTGGCATCTTTCAGTCTTGAAAGACTATGGTATCATGCTCTGATTGGAGGTCCTGAAACAACATCTAGTGTGGCAAAAATAATAATAATAATAATAATAATAATAATAATAATAATAATAATAATAATAATAATAATACTCCTCTTGGGAAGGGTCCGAATGGTGATATGAAAGAAACCAGCACAAAATTGTTCTCTGTGTATTTATGGATAATAATCTTATTATTATTATTCTGCCAGTTGGCAGAATAAAGTATTGCATGGCCAATTCCTTGCCAAGATCGAAGGAAAAGCGGATCAGGATAAGACGTGGTTGTGGCTCACGAGTGGAACACTGAAGAAGGAGACGGAAGTCCTGATACTTGCTGCACAAGAACAGGCAATCAGGACAAATGCCATCAAGGTCAGAATTGAAAAATCAGCCCATGACCCAAAATGCCGGCTCTGCAAAGAAGTGGATGAAACCATCGACCATATTCTAAGTGGATATAGAAAGATCACGCAGACTGACTACAAACTGAGGCACGACTCTGTTGCCCAGATGATCCACTGGAATCTATGCCGAAAGTATCATCTGCCAGTGGCAAAAAACTGGTGGGACCACAAGCCTGAAAAAGTGGTTGCAAATGAGCAGGTCAAGCTTCTGTGGGACTTCGGGATACAGACGGACAAGGTCTTGGAACACAATACTCCAGATATCACCATCATAGAAAGCAGTAAGGTGTGGCTTGTTGACATCGCCATATCAGGTGACAGCAGAATTGAGGAGAAACAACTGGAAAAGATCTCCCGCTACCAAGATCTAAGAATTGAATTACAGTGTATCTGGCGTAAGCCAGCACAGGTGGTTCCAGTGGTAATTGGCACACTGGGTGCAGTGCCAAAGGGACTTGGCAGGCACCTGAAAACTATTGGCATTGACAAAATATCACTCTGCCAACTGCAGAAAGCTGCTCTTCTGGGATCAGCACGAATTATACGCCGCTACATGACACAGTCCTAGACTCTTGGGAAGGGTCCGACTGGTGATGTGAATGAAACCAGCACGAAATTGTTCGCCGTATATTTATGGATAATAATAATAATAATAATAATAATAATAATAATAATAATAATAATAATAATAATAATTCTTTTATTGTCATTATATACATTGACATTGAGTATTGATAAGTGTACAGTGAAATTTTAGGTGCACTGTTTCAGGATATTTATATACCCTACAATCCAGAGTAACTACGGGAGCATGTAAGAGACATTTACATCGACATAGTTACGGCACCACGTAGTGAAAATCTATGAGAAATTTATATTGTAATCCAGAGTAAATTGTTCTTACGTCAGAGCAAGGACTCCCCATAGTTACTCTGGATTGCGCCCTTTATTTATTTATTTTAAAAATTTATATCCCACCTTTCTTGGGCCATTATCCCGACTCAAGGCGGCGGACATAAAACATAATTAAAAACATAAATAGTACAATTCAATAAAAACAATTAAAACACACAGGTTAAAAACATATATGTTAAAAACAATAAAACAACAGCACCCTCAACCTCTGCCCCATTAAAAGGCTTTTTTAAAATAAAAGATTTTTAAGGCTCTGCCTGAAGCTCTGTGTTGAGGGAGCTTTCCTCAGTTCTAAGGGGAGGGAGTTCCAAAGCCGGGGTGCCACCACCAAGAAAGCCCTATCTCTGGCAGCCACACCTCTCACATCTCTTAGTGGCGGCACAGTCAGTAGGGCCCCCTCAGATGACCTTAGGTGACGGGTTGGATTGTACAGGAGAAGGCAGTCCCTCAGATACCCCCTAGACCCAAGCCATTTAGGGCTTTAAAGGTCAGGACCAGCACTTTGAATTCAGCCCAGAAATGAATGGGCAGCCAGTGTAGTCACTGAAGCAGTGGCCCGACAGAGTCGAACCGACGTGCCTCAGAGTACAGACTCAACAGATCACTGGAGTGCTGTAGTAATAATGTTGTTGTTGTTGCTGCTGTAGTAACTGGGTAGCCCAGTTATTCTCCAAAATATTCTCTCCAGTATTCTCCAAATCACAAAACCATGTAGATCCATTGAAAGGAATTTTGGATGGGCTGGACTGTACCAATGCTTTTTTACAAAATGCCAAGGAAAGTCAAGATCATGTCCCATTTAAGACTGCAACAATTGCCAGGCAGTCACTATCATATATACGCTAATTCAGATCAGTAATCTAAATATACATTTTTATATTTAGATTACCTTTAGAATCACTGAAGCTATTAAGTCCACATACATTTATGACATCTCAAGCTCATTTCTTGACATCCAGCCCTCACCCACAACAAGCTGTGTATTATTTAGTTTGTAGAAAGACAAACACACGGTTGCATTACAAAATAAAACAAGTGGAAGGCATCTAAAAGAGCCACATATGGTGAAAAACTTAACATGGCTGACTAAATGGCAGCCTCTCAAGGATAATAAGTTTCTAGTCTTATTTTTTTAAAGTAAACTGGACAAAAATTTGCAGTAGTATAAATGAGCATGTCATTCATTTGTTACTTCCTTCAAGTTTTTCTTTAATTTTAAAAAGTGCTGGCAGCAGAATTCATAAATCTCCAGGAAACGTTTGGTGTGGAAGATGCATTCTGGGCCAAGACGTGGTCAGAACTATGCATCCATTAGCCCTCTAGTGGAATGCATTTGCTGAAACCGCCCAAGTGCTCTTCAAACTAGAATTTTTAAAGTGATGGCAGATTAATTTTACACCTGTTGTGAAACCTGGAGTGCTTTCTTGGAAGACGCAGTGACAGGATGTGATTCCGCAAGGCATTATTTCTCTGGATCCATTTCCATTTCATCTTCTGACAAGTGATGACATCCAATATGCATCCTAGAGGGAGGGGAAAAAAGCAGTGGGACAGAGAGATTGAAACTGTACAACTGACATGTAATGCCCAGAAGGTATTACTTCCCCACTGGGCAATTTCACTGGTGGTTGCTGATCAAATAGACAGCAGTGAGGTGTCCAAAGACAGCAGATAACAGCAAGTGGGCTGTTAGGAATGTTCCCAGTAATCAAGGGCTTGGTTGACATGTAAAGGGGTCCAAAAATAGGCTGCAAGGAGTTTCATCAAGATAGAGGGGCAGCAATGCAGCTTGTTATTTCTTGCTTATATTCCTGGGTCACCTTTTGTCAGTACTCCACAGAAGCTAGAATCCAAACCTATTCTTCCGCAGAATACAAAGATTTGTTGCCACAAGTTATGAAAAATGGATAATATCAGTAATGGGACTTCCCATTATAACACGTTTTTCAAGTGCTTAAAACACTGCTTGTACTGTATGTTATCTAAGCATTCTTAAAAATGGACATTATAGTGGAAATCTGCATTATTCCCATTTTGCAAATAGGCAGTTGTTTGAACTGATGGCTGTTTTCAAAAACTTCACATGTTCTGTTAACCACCACAGTAAAGCATAAGTTATGTGTCTGGATTGATAAAGCACACCTTTCAGTTGGTTTATTCAGGGAAGAGAGGAACATTAATGTGAGAATAATCTGCCATTCATCGGCTCCATTTGCTTCCAGATTCAGTTTAACATTTGCTTTTACTATTTCTGTGTCCCTAACCCAGCCTTCTGTAATAACACTTTCCTTAAATTCTTTTAACAGCAACAACAAAAACTATAAAAATGTCTAGCCACAAAGCTGTTTTGTGATTTGTGCTACTCGTTCTCCTGCAGAAAATCATGCAACTAGAGCCACCTTTATACATTTCATAGTTGTCTGACACATACAGATAAAGAAGACGAAACCAGCACTGGTATCCAGTCTGTACACATGTCTGACTGCTGCTAAAGGCACTATGGCTAGCTCCTCCATGAAAGTAAGTGGTCATCTAAGGTTGCAATGTGGAAAGGAGAAGGGATTGCCTTGACTTTCCTCTGCCATCCATTGCTGGCTACTTCATCACTCTGATGCCTTCTCCCAGATGAAGAGGAGCTGTGGAGAGAAGGACAAACTAGAGCACTAGCAGACATCCTCGCTCATTACTCTCTTCTCCACATTTCTTCCTTGCTCCTTCTTTATGCCAACTAGTGAATTGCCAAACAAGTAATCAACTCCAGCTACTGGGAAATAAAATAGCACCCACCATTGAGGAGCAACATTTGGATTACCTCCCCATTTGCAACATTTGATTCCAAGAACATGTGTGATTAACTATTTTTGCATTTTATAAAAGCAATTAATTAAGAACTTAAGAAAGGGCCTCCACTGGATCAAGCCAAAGGCCAAAAGTCGAGGCAGCATATTAGGGAATTGATCCACAGCTCATGCATGTCTACTCAGAGGTAAGTCCCATTATGGTCAATGGATTTTGCTCCCAGGTATAGAATTGCAACAGTCTTTTTCCTAGAATTAGCACATTGCAGCGCACTGGGAAAGAAGTACCAATGCCAGTTGTGGAGATTATCAATAAATCCTGCAGAATCTGGGTAATCCTGCAGCCCTGCAATGCAGAATATCATGATTATTTTCACTTTTGTAACTGAAAGAATTCTACTCCATTCTAAGCATCAGAAAAGAGCATTTACAAAACTGAAAAAACATATTTATTTGAGCCCAATATTATACGTTTGTGGAAAGACAGATGCATAATTAATAGACTGTTTTCAGAACCATCCAAAACAAAGAAAGTCTGGTTTTGAAATATTTTAATAATGTTGTGTATATATAAAGCTGAAATGAAGCATTAATAATGAAGAGATAGCATAAAACATCTCCCCTTCTGTTTGGTATTTAGTACATGCTCAGGAATACAAAGCTTTTTCAAGTGGACCTCCAGAAATCAGTAGGGGTTATTATGAAAATCTACAGTGACACACCTAACTCTGGTGAGCAGCTCTGGGTTCATGAAAGTAATTACCACACTGAACCCCAACAGAAAATAAATATGAAAAAACTATAAAAGATTTTTTATAGTTATTAGCCAACAAAGAAAGCTTTGGGTTGGGTTAGGTATGGGGTGTCTATTTCTTACAGACAAATAGCATTAGTATTTTACATCACTCCCTCCTGAAGTTGCTTTTCCTGAGGAAAATGTTAACAGTTTATGGCATGTTGTGTTTGTGTGTGTCATCTAGCATGGTCCACATCCAATAAAATTCTGCACCGGCATCCTCAATAGTGACTCAGTCAAAACCAAAGGGGGTTAGGTGCCAACACATAAATCATAGGCTGAGAAAGTGCTTCTTTACCCTGCACAGGGATATGTTTTCTTTTCATATTACTCAGTGAATGTCATTGAAGAAAGTGGGGTCATATCACACTGGTTCCATCTCTACTCTGGCCACCACACTACCCATTTGCCACATGCTTCAGTATCTGCACGTTCAGCATTCAGGATTGCTGATCATTCAGGGTTCCCACTGGCATGGTACATATTGATGTGGCCTCTCTCACACAAATAACATGCAGCCACCAGGATGGTTGACCAGTGGACATGTTTGCCACAGGGGCAGGGGCCAACACATGTGGCAGCATTCCCCTTTCCCATGAGGGCTACCATGAACATAGTTACACTCAATGAATTATTATTAATTTTATATTAATATATTAAAATGAATAAACCATATTTATACAATGCATATAAAGTCATAATGAGAATGCTGCTTATCTGCAAACCAAAAAACAACACCTCATAGGCAGGAGTAAGCTTTCCTACACTTCTCACTGAATAAATATTTCTCTGGCCTGAAGACCTAAACATACCAAATCAAAATTAACCAACCAAACCGAAATTGATGCAGTGACTCCTAAAATACTTGGTTACCAATTGCAATACAGTACAATGAGGAACAACGGTTTCTAAAGGCCTGTGAGTACTTTGGGCAACCATGGACTCCCCACTGATGTCAAAAAATGACATTTAACTTAAAAAGTACCAGGCAAGGGAAAATGACAAGAGACTGGCGAAGTAAATTTTATAACAGACTTGAACTTCAGTGCCACTGAATGCACCATATATGACTTGCCATGGTCATTAAGCTGGACTTCTTCTGTTCAAAATTGGAATCAGAATCAATAACCATTCAAAATGTGCAATATGCATTTCCTTATGGTCTCATCTTTCTCTTCTTTTCACCCATCATCTGTTTCTTACTCTTGATAGTTCTCATTTATCTCCATTGTAGTGGCTGATAATGAGATGAATTTTGTGGTGATGCCCTCTCATTTTTCCTCATTAGGATAGTTGCCCATTTTAGCTGTACCATTGCTAAAGGATGGCTTTAGCGTTCTAGCAGTCTTGTAATTCCTCTTCATTAATTCAGAGGAAGTGGAAGTATGTAAAAATCACATTGTCCCTGTTGTGTCAGCAGCCTGGATGACTAGTTTAATAGCAATAGATGGCCAGTCTTTTGTAAAAAAAGTCTCCTAAACAGACGTAAATGTAACCTAAAACCACTGTCTATGGCCCACTAGGCGTTACACTACAGCAATTTTAACATGAATTAAGCATTTTAATTGATGAAGGGTAAACGCAATCTTTTCCATCCAAAACAGCAACGTATATTTCCCTGCAGAAATTGAAATGAACTAGGGTATCCAACATCACTACCTGCCTTCTTGAAACAAAATAACTAGATATCCATGCAACTTTGCAGAAGGAAGAGGAAGTCGCTGGTTGTATAGTAGGTTTTCATACACATCATACTTGTACATACAGAATACATGCTGCACTCGTTTGCTAAGGGCCACACTCAGCTGCAACAGACTGAGGTGGTAGAATGAAACTGTGCCACTTCACACTGGAGAGACAAGATACAATTTTTGAATGTTTATTTGTGCAAAACTGACAAAAATGCCCACCTACAGAAATGTAAACATCATGGAGAACTATTGGAGCCAGGCCCTCACCCTGTAATGCTAGTTTCTATTTGCAGAGAGTTTTATGCACAAAATCATTACTATGAGTCTATGAGCACAGTCCTGACCATGTCTACTCAAAAGTAAGCTCCATTGTGTTCAATGGGTATTACTCTCAGGAAAGTGTCTTTAGGATTGCAGCCTATGAGTGCAATCCTAACCTAGGCCAGCACAACTCATTGGCTTTCCAATTCTCATGTTGATGTAGGGAGGGAACAGAGGCATAATGAGGGTATAGCACAGGATGCGATCTGCCACAGGCAATAGGGCACCAGGGGCTCCAGAGGGTGCTATTGACACTCCTCTGGTGGAATCATGTGTGTAGAGTTCACTAGCATTGTGTGTGTGTGTGTGTAAATATATTAGTGCAAAAGTCTAGTCCTTTGCAGAGATGTCTCCTGCTACAAGCAGTGGGTTGGACTAGATGACCCCCTAGGATCCCTTCTAACTGTTTTGAGAGGGGCGAAATTTCAGTCTTTGCCACGGGCGAAATTTTGCCTAGTGTACACCTCTGGGAGGGAAGCTCCTGTCTGTGCACTGGCCTAACCTGCAACCCGAGGAGTTGCACAGAAATGTCTTACAGTAATTTTGTGATACCCCAAATCAGCTCAGGACTTATGTCCAGGCTTAAGCTGACCTAACTGAAAGTTAGGAATGCACTCGGAGTGTGTTTTCCCACCTGCAACCCAAGTGGTACAATACATGCTACCATGTCAAATTTCAATTACTTGGCTTCTACTTTATTCTGCTGTGTCACTCATATGCAGACAGGGCTGATTCACCTATACAGTGGTACCTTGAGTAAAGAGTGACTTGAATAAAGAACATTTTGGGTAAAAAGCAAACTTTTCTCAGAAATTTTCACTTGCATAAAGAGCACTGTCTTGAGTAAAGAGCACTTCTGAGGAAATTTGGAACAGGCTTCCATGGCAAGGGAACCCACAGGGGGGACGTGTGGACTAGCTTGAGCTACAGTGGGGCCCTGGCAAAGTCTGGTATAGGCTTCCATGGCCAGGAAACTCATGGAGGATCCAGGGGGAGCAGCCTGAGCTAGGTTTGTATGTGGGATCTGTGTGTGGCAGCATGGAAGGTGTGCCTTATCAATGTTCTAGTGCTGCTCCCCATCAGCAGCCAGGGAATGTTAGTTGCACATAAGGACAAAGATTCCATTGAGCCAATGGATAGCAGTGACTCCATTAGTGATTGTGAAAGTCATTCCTCTCTCTGTAACCTTCACACCTATAACCCCATGATGGGGGGAGTGATGCGCATGAACTCATTGGCTTTCCAATTCTCATGTTGATGTAGGGAGGGAACAGAGGCATATGCGCATGGGGGATGTTGCACAGGGGGGATGTTGTACAAGGGGGGATGGCATACGGGGGAATTCACACCAGCCATGAAGGTTTTCAAAGGTACAGTACAGTTCAGTACTGTACAGTATTTTCTTTATTACAGTGTTGTTTGTTACAGTATATTACAGTGTTTCATACTGTGTTATATTACAGAGTTTTCTAATCATTTTTATAAACAGTTAATATTTTTATATGAATATTTTTTGGATTGTGGAACCAATCATCTGAGTTTCCATTATTTCCTATGGGAAAATCCACTTCATGTAAAGAGTGTTTCATGTAAGAAGCATTTCTCCGGAACAAATTAAACTTGTTACATGAGGCGCCACTGTATATATAAAAGAGAAAAGTCACTGACTCACCTGACTCACTCACTCATCAATGCCCTGCCAAAACCACTGGGCCTAGAAGCATAAAATTCAGGCAGGGTGTTCCTTCTGTGACATGAACACCCACCAAGAACTGATGTGGAGAAATTTAACCCTTACAGGGCTGAAAAGAAGTGCAACTTGTTTTCGTCCTATACTTAACATGGATTGCTGACAAACATACATCCAATTTGGTGCTAGGTGCCTGATGCACTGGGGGGATGTTGTTCAAAGGAAGGGGTTGCACTGGGGAGGATGCTGCACCTGGGGGTTGTTGCACATGCGGGGCTGTTGTACATGGGGACAGTTGCGGATGGGATGTTGCAGATAGGGGGTATTGCAGATGGGGAGGTGATGCATATGGGGAGATTATGCACATTGGGAGGTGATGAGTGTGGGGAGGTGATGCGCATGGGGGGATGTTGTGCATGGGGGACGTTGTGCATGGGATGAATGAACATGGGGATTGTTGCACATGGGGTGGATGTGCATAGGGGGATGATGCGCATGGGGATGATGCACATGGTGAATGATGTGCAGGGTGATGCTGCGCATGGGGTGGCTGCACATGGGAAATGTTGCGCATGGGTGGATGCGCATGGGTGGATGCGCATGGGGGATGTTACACATGTGGGATGATGCACATGGGGGTTGAGGCACATGGAGGGTTGATGTGCATGGGGGTTGATGCGCATGGGGGGTTGATGTACATGGGGGTTGATGCACATGGGGGATGTTGCACATGGCGACCTTGATGCGCATAGGGGGATGTTTTGCATGGGGAGTTGATAAGCATGGGGGTTGATGCGCATGGGGGATTGTTGCACATGGGGGATGTTGTGCATTGGAAAGATGTTGTGCAGGGTGGCTGATGCGTATGGGGGATGTTGCGCATGGGAGGATATTGCACATGGGGATGATGCACATGGGGGAATGATTCGCATGGGGGATGTTGCGCAAGGGGGAATTTTACTCCTGCAATGCGGGTATGCTTTCACTAGTTTTGTATAAAAGAACTGCTTAAAAAGCAAGGAAGAAGTGGGAGGATTTGGTGGTGATGGCAAATGGATAGTGGATCCTGTCCTCTAATCACACTCTCCCCAACCCTTTCTTCTCCTCGGACCTGTGCTGGTTTCAAAGCTGGCAGAAGTCCAAAAACACACATTTCAGTGTGAGAGGCTTACAGAGGAGTAAGAGGAAATAATTCTCCTTCCTTCTAGAAAACCTCCTAATCTATTTTCCCCACTGGATATTCTGTGCTCCTTTTTGGCACAGCCTCATTTGTTGGGTCAGAATAGGATTTGGAACAATAAGATTGGGAAATAAAATGTACAACTGTTCCATTCAGATCTATGAGATTGTGCAACAATTGATGGCCAGGCTATAATTGTTACCCTCCTGCCTTCAAAATCTGGGCTATAAATGTGTTTTCTGCATTAAAATGATTCTTTTAAACTCTTACACATACACAAACACACTACAGCCATTCTCCTTCTCATGAATCTTGCCTGTTATTATAAATTATGAGACTGTTAAATATAATGTGCTCCCATAATCTGTTATTCCATCCCAAACATTATTTGCATATTGTGATTGCTCATTTATAACACTTACATCCATTCTTTATTTTTATTTGAAATATAATTTATGTAAAAGCATAAAACATAGTTAAGAGGAGATTTTGAAATACTGGGGATACTTAAGCTTTATGAATCAAGCAAATGGACAAAAAAAATTCCCACATGGTACATTCATCAATTGAGCAATATACCTACATTTTCTGCCATAAAAGCAGGCCTCCGTCAGTCTTGAAAGACTATGGTATCGTGCTCGGCGCTGCATACGCTGCATGCGAAGCATGAAAGCCTGGGTTGGATTGTTATGGAGGATAGGCTGTTACTCAAGCAGCAAATCCCCCCTCTCCACGCCACTGAATTAGTCCAATGGAAAGGCAGAGCCAATACGATTGGATCCAGCTGGTGTCGCAGAGCTGGGCTAAGGACAGGAGCTCACCCTGTGGGGCCATCCCGGGTCTCGAACCCCGGCCTGTGGGTTAACAGGCACAGCGTCTTAACTGCTTGCGCCACCCACAGCCACTGACAAACCACTAGATTTACTATGAAATGTCCACTGCACATGGGGGTTGTGCCCACTGAGTGCCCACTGAGACAATATATCTGGGCACATCAGAAAGATGTAGATTCAAGAATTATGGTTGTTTGAAATGTCATCCAATTTTTTTTCTTCTCAACAAAAATGAGAATAGGAGTGATAATTATTCATATCTTTCAAAGCTCTGGCAGAAGAATATACGAGTATTTCAATATTTAAAATAAGCAAACATGCCTGGAATTGCACAGTATGCAGGGGTCATCCTGAATTGCCCGGCACCCAGAGGAGCAGTAACACCAAAATGGCTGCATCATATACTCAATATTCATCCCCTTGCTCTGGGTAAGGAAGGAGGTCCCACTATGGAGCTACTTATGTCTGCAGCAGCTATTTATCCAGCATTGTCTATGTCAGGTTGGGAGGCCCAATGTGGGGTTCTAGATCTGGAGAGCAGAGCTAGATAGGTCATGCTCCCTAACACTCCCACTTGCCCTGTTCATCCCCTTCTCCACCTTCCCCACCTCAGAATGCTTCTCCTTACACTGACTCACTTCTTCATCACCCAGTAGAAAGACCAACCTCCAGACAGCATGCAACAGGCACAACACTCAGCATCTGTGGTGGGACAGCACTGGCTGTTCAGAAATTGGGCTCACTTCCAACAACAGAATTACGAATTAGGTTCCAAATGTCCTAATTTGTTCCAGAGACATCTCACTTTTTGCAGGAGTGAAAAGCTGTTTAGATCAGGAAGGATTTAATCTGGACTCTTACTCATCTTTGCCTCTTTTCCAACTGGATCAGTGTTGTTGCATCTGTAAATGTGTCTCTGAAATGAATATGTGATCTGCAAGCATTGGTGCCCATTTTCATAAAAACTAATGCCATTTCGGTCTTACCCAAGCTGGAGCAAAAATATTGCTGGAATGAAATATCAGAAGGGGATTATCCAAACAATCTATTCTAATATTGGAGAGATGCAGCAGACTGCAAACCATGAAATCATTCCCATGGTGAGGTCGGGAGGCAAGTGCATATCTGTGCACCGACATAACCAGCGGTGGGATTCAAATAAATTAACAACAAGTTCTATGTCCCATTAGTAACCAATTCTCAGAACCATGTGCTCATTAGCAAAGGGTCCTATAGGACCTGTGAGAACTCCCTGAAGCCCACCACTGGCGTGTAACCCTCCACCAGAAGTGGTGCACAACTGTCTTACAGCACTTTTGACATCTCCCAGGTTAGCACAGGACATATGCCAGGGCTTAGGCCAGCCTAACTGGAGATTAGGATTGTAGCCATAGTGTCATGCATCATCATCTGGCCCTCTGAAAGTCTTCTGCGGCTTCCAAAGAGACGTTAATAAGTACTTCCAGTTTTCAGATGAAAAGAACTATTTAAAGACTTTTTTAATGTCCTTCTGAAATACTGTGTAATGGCCCTCATGAGGCTTCTAGAGGTTTTCAGAAAACCAGGGAACACTGTGCAGGACCTTCCCATTCTTCAGAAGGGCACTAGAGGGCTGGCAGTGGTGCAGCAAGCGTGGCAGTGCTGCCTCCACAGAGCTTTCACTATGGAAGCTCAGCCTCGTACTTTGCATATCACTCAACTTTGTACAGTATATCACAATAGAACTAAATCCACTGGAATACATGTAATTCAATATACATTCATTATTACAAAAGTCTGAAAAATATTATTGTTGATTCCCAGGACAGGAAAACAGCCCTGGTGTAGCAGCCAACAAACCAACACATAACAAAGGAAGATCATTGTGCCACAGTGACATAGCAAAGGGCTCCAGAGCTTGGTGCAGTGACATGGTAGTTTCATGAGATGTTGTGATGCACATGATGACATCACTTCCAGGTTCTCCTGCAAGAAATGGAAATGGCTGCTCAGCCTCCAAATTAAAAGGAATGGAACAGCAGCAAGATTGCAAGTGTCCTGTCGCTATTACTTTTTTTCCCCAGGAGATCAACTGATGACTTTATAGAAGTGCTTTGAGGCACTGCTTGTCTTTAAAAAGAACAGGCATTTGTTTCAGAAGGCAAGCTGTTTCTTTTAAAGAAATTATCCACTTTGAATTTAATCCACAGGATATTCGAGCAGGTAATGTATGAATATGCTTTTCTTCAACTCAGTTATATGTTCCCATGATGTACCTGTTCATGCTGATTCATGCAGTAGTAATATTTTTCTCTATAGAAGGATAAGTTTCCTCCGTTGCATAGCCCCACTGGGAAAGCAAAATTCAGAGTAATCTCTAGTTTCTAGCCTAAGATTTCTTTCTTTCAGGATATTAAAAAAAGATAAAAAGAAAAAGAAAAATGGGAAAAGGACAAATGGACTACAGGGACTTCCTATCATGCATCATTGAAAAGGTGATTTAATTCAGAATGTAATGAAATATAATAAACTGCATTGGAATATCTGTATTCTATAAAACGTTATGGCTAATTAACCTGAAAATTAAAATGCAACTGCCTTATGGAACAAAAAAGTTGATTTTTTTTCCATTCAAAATTTTACTCAAAACTGACCAATTGTTCTGAGAGCCAATGAGATGTAATTATGACACAATATGGAACCAATTGGGTGTTAAAATGAATCCATGTATTATAGTACATTTATCCCTACCAACTGAGCTAACCCTACAATCCAGAGTAACTACGGGAGCATGTAAGAGACATTACGTGTACCCGTAGTAACTGCAACACCTAGTGAAAACCTATGGGAAATTCATACTGCAATCCTGAGCAAATTGTTCTTACACCGGAGCAAGGGCTTCCCGTAGTTACTCTGGATTGCACCCTAAGAGGTACATTTTCAGTTGGGGTTCATTTTTACTTAGCAGTGGGAGAATTGACCTACAATCCGGAGTAACTACGGGAGCACATAAGAGACATTTATGTTGATGTAGTTACGGCACCACCTGGTGAAAACTTATGGGAAATTCATATTGCAATCCAGAGTAAATTGTTCTTACACCAGAGCAAGGACTCCCCATAGTTACTCTGGATTGCGCCCTAAGTGTCCCTCTTCATCCCAACACAGATTCCCTAACAAAAAGGGCACACTTTTTATTAACTTAATTAAATTAGATTTTGTGGTTGAGAATGCTACAAAAATTTCTTTGATGCCAGGTAGCAGATAGATGGCTTAGAGAACAATCCTAACCAAGTATTCATTGGATCTTACTCCCAGGAAAGTGTCTTTTCAATTCCAGTCTGAATCTTACTCATAGGAAAGTGCTTATAGGATTTCTGTCTTATTTAGTTTTGACATATTTAGCTACTTTGTGGTTTGACAACTGAGGTCCCAAAAAGTTTCCCAGAATAACAGAATTAAATCCAGCAGACACTACTTAGGGAAGAGCTATAGTTCAGTGGTAATGCACATGCTTCTCACACAGAAGGTCCCCGCTCAATATCCCTGCATCTTCTGTTGTCAGAGGAAACTTCCCATCTGAAACCTCAAACAGCAGGTGCAGTCAATGTTCACTGTATAGATCTGGGTAGATTAATGGTCTGACTCAGGATAAGGCAGATTCCTAACTGTATTTTTTCCAGGTAGTTTGAAAAAGAGTTTGATATTCAATAGTTCTCCTACTCTTACCTCAGGAGAGCAGGTTTTGTCAGTGTTTATATTGGTTCAAAGACATACAAAACTTGTTTAACCACAGGCAGCAGTAGGACCACAGGTGGCAGTGGGACTATATATATATATATATATATATATATATATATATATATATATATATATATATATATATATATATATATATATATATATTTGTGCGCCATGGTAACTGAAACATCTCTGAGTTCACATGAGTGAACTCAAGAACTATTTGCTGTCAAATCAATGATTTCCCCTTGTTTTTCAGACCACCTACCTGAGCTTCACAGTACATGGAATTCTTGGAAGAAGAACTGCGGCTTGAGAGCTTCATAAGGAGAATTGAATTGAACTTTCCCAAATTGTGCTATTTCTCAGTTCCTTCTAATTTCTTTGGATAGTTGAATGGGGCTAACCCATAATCCTCAAATATCCCATCAGTTCCCAATCACAGCTCTCAAGGGCAGCCTGTTCATTCAAATCAGAAGAATTCCTTCTGGGCTTTTAAATTTTCCTTTCTCATTCAGCTTCCCACCCATTTCCCCTACCCACCCAGTGTGAACTAAACAACTAGCAACAGTTGGAAGCCAGAAAACTTTGAAGAATTGGCAACTGACGACAGTTGGCAGCTAGACATCAATGTGGAATTCCTGGCTCTCAAAATACATGGTAATGGAACATTAACATCTGATTGACCATAAGTCCATGTATTTGCCATACACTAAGGGCGCAATCCAGAGTAACTACGGGGAGTCCTTGCTCTGGTGTAAGAACAATTTGCTTTGGATTGCAATATGAATTTCCCATAGGATTTCACTAGGTGGTGCAATAACTATGGGTACATGTAACGTCTCTTATGTGCTTCTGTAGTTACTCTGGATTGTAGGGCTAATAAATAAGTGGAACTATTTACAATAGCCCAGTACTAGTTAGGTTTTGCCTTCCTGAGACAGAGCAACAAGTCAGGGTTTTATTGGCTTGAATCTCACCTTTAAGAGCTCACTACATGTCCTTACAATATATCAGTGGTTCTCAATCATTTTAGCACCAGGACCTACTTTATTGAACTCTATTAAGTTTTGGATGTGTATATTATTATAAGGTGATTAGTGACTGTTTGACAGATCTTGTGGCAGATTCCATAGCTACAATAGTGACTGGATACTGTCAAGAAATTAAAACAGTGGGGAATAGATTTTGATTTATTAGGTTCACAATGTCAAGAGCAAGCCTTTCAGCTGTTAATTTAAGATATAGTGTTCCAGGAATTGCTGAATGATGCCAACAAAACTTATTCCCCACTGTATTTACATATTCTGATCAAGACAGGACATATGGGGGTCTTTTTCATTATCCTTCAGGTACCACACAAGAGCACAGGGTTTACTCCTTGGCAAGGTGTTTTCTGCTCTACCATCTGGAAGATTTAAAGGGATAAACTACTCATACATTGCTAGTCTGGGCAGGGTGTGAAAACCACACGAGTATAATATCTGTTGTTTGTTCATTTTATGAGCATGAACCTTTTAGGCTCAATCTGGGCCAACACGGATGTCACTCAGACCAAGATAAGGTCTGATTTGTTCTTTCCATAGAGGTGCCTGATGTGATGGACAGAACAGCAGACTTTCTATGGAAAATTGTAAAGAATAGGGCTGATGCACAACAATGATGCTGTAATTGGGGTTCCTGTGGATGATATGGATTTTACAGTCTTTCCATTATTATGCCAATAAAAGTTCCTATTCAAAGTATTTAAAATAATGAAGAACCTTCCTAACCCATCGAAGCAGTTGCTGGTTTCCCAAACATCTCAAAGGCTGCAGCCTAGCCACACTTACCCAGGAGAAAGCCCCATAGGCTATCTTTGTTAAAAGCATATAGTAGTAGTATAGTGAAAGTGTAGTAGCCTGTTAAAAACAAACAGATCTGTAACATTTTCCCTAATGCAGTCACATACCATTGTAGCATCTAGTCTAATATACTAAAAATAAAATGCACAGTTAAATGAATGGGAACCCACCTAAAATTGATTTGCAACCCACCTAGTGGGCGTCACAGTTTGAAAAACTGAAATAAATGAGGCACTGAATTTCAGCTGCAATATGGGATAATGCATACACTTATAAGGGTTACATTAAGATAAAAGATATGGGAAAGTGACAAACTAATGCTAATTATTTCTTTTCATTTCAGAGTTATTGCTAGAAACCTATGTAACACCTGCAAGATGTGTGCCTCTGAGCTTGTGCAAAGTGTCTCTTTTCATAACTACAAATTAATCAAAATTTCCTAATGGACAAATGTTAACATGCTCAGTAAAGGGAAAGAAAGAGGACTCATACAATCATGGAAAATATGCTCCCCATAAACACAAGCAGACTCACAAATTTACTTGTGATGAAAAATTACAGCAATTCCGCCATGACTGAATGCCCCAGTCCAAGAGCATCAGATGTAAATCACTGTGTTATTGCCGCTTGCCACCTTCAAAGTGACAATTTCATTTTCCCTGATGGAATGGCAGGGATCGCATGAAACAATGCTGGAAACACAGCAAGCTAAAAAGCCAAACATTTTTCCCCATTCTAGTTAAACAACGTGAAGTCAGATTGCAACTCCTCCAGCGTTGTTTTCTAAGCCGTAATTGCACACCTCATGCCGACAAATTAAGGAGCAAACAAAGCCCGTGTGCACTCAAATAATAGACTTTCACACTGCAAATGTCAAGGACTTCCTTATGAAGCGTACTTCAGCTGGCAACTGCATTTGTCAACTCACATATGTTTTGACTAAAATCTAATGGGAGGACATGTCAGCAACTTGCTGCACAATCTCTCTTTATTGTTCAGAGCCATTTTGGAAACATATTAATTACTTGCCGTGTTTGGGGAGACGTTTCCATTCAGCGCACATTGCAGAGACTATTAAAAATAATAAACCACCATAATGCTAGAAATTTAGTTATTAATGACCCCTCTGTGCCTTGAAAATTAACTAAACATACGTACTTCAGATCTCTGGTGCCAGAAAATGCATTTGATTAATTCAATGTTAATGCAGAATAGTGTAATGTACTAAGCAGATAAAACATTACATTGGATACAACAGTTTGGTGTTTTTCCCCAAGATGGATTTATGCAGTTTGCTCCTAGTCACCTGCTATGTTCATCATAACAAGCCTTTCTCCAAGGGCTTTTATTGCAGTGAGCATAGATTCCCAAGCTGCACATCTTTGGTCGAGTGTCAGGTGAAGTTGTCCAAGGCTTCCCTTGACATGTGAGCTAAGTTGCTGGCCAAGACAAAGCCAATTGGTGCCTGAGGTCTCAGGGGTAGTGCCTTGGGATGGAGTGCTGGTGTTCTGAGCATTGTTAGACACACTGGTGTAGCTAGAGGGTGCAGGGGGTGCAGTTGCACTGGAAAACAAGCTTTAGGAGGGTTACAAGCCAAGCCTGACTAATGCCTACAATTGTGAAAACAGGATCTGTAAGAATGATAATACCAAGATGTTATATGTCATTGGAAAGGTAATTTAATGTGGAATGCAATGAAACAAACTGCATTGGAATATCTATATTCCATCAAAGGTTATGGCCAATTAACCTGAAAATGAAAGCCGATGGAAAGCCTATGGAACAAAAAGTGGATTTTCTTAACTTAAACTTTCCCATGATACTGATTGCTCTGAGAGCCAATGACATGTAATTCTGATACTGTACTGTAAAAAGATGTAGATATTAATCTGCCCTCATTTCCATATGCATAAATCACGATACAGTTACCCATACTAACTGGGTATACAGACACTTCTAAGTGTTGCTGCTCTTACATGTAGTAAGGAGAGAATAACCATCCCTCTTTGCCCCTGCACAGTTTCCCTAACCAATAAGGGACACACTTTTCATTTGTTTTACTTAATTAAATTTGGTTTTGTTGTTGCAGGGGGGAAGGGGGACAACAAAATCTTCAACTCCAGATAGCAAATAGGTGCTTTAGCTATGCCACTTGCAGAGCAAATGGATGGTGAACTGCTGAGGAGGAGGAGGCAGGTTTTTCCCCAAATTTCTTTTTAAAAATTCCTGGGGATCTGGGGATGAAATTGCTTCCAGTTGTGACATCACTTCTGGGAAACATTTTGAGCTTTGCACCAGGATACATGATCATTAGCTACGCCACTGGCTAGGCATTTCAGATTTTGATCATTCTTCCCTCTGTACCATCTGAAATTATTTAGCTATCTTGCAAGCCAAGTAGGAATGGTGGTTCAGTGGTTAAAGAAGCTGTGTTTGTCCCCTTGAAGGTCGGCAGAACAGCAATTCAAGACCTGAATGCTATTCAACCATGTGAGTTCCCATCACTTGTTCAAGCTCCAGACCACCTAAGCAGTTTGAAAGTATGCAAATTCAATTAGATAAATAAGTAACACTTCTTTTGTGAAGGTAATGACCTGGCAACAGGCATCTGCAACAGGCTGGCTAGTTTCTTCAACACTGCATCAGAACATGGATTAGACAACTCCAATCCAGAACAGCAGATCCTGCCACCACATGAGACAAACACTGAAGAAGTTGTCTTTTTTTACTTTTACTGCCTGAGACTACAATCCTAAGCCCCATTTAGGCAAGCCCAAGTCCCACCTGGGGGTGCCACAAAATTGCTGTAGGGCACTTCTGCACCACTCCTGGGAGATGTAGGCCAGTGCACAAACATGGGAATGTTTGTGCACAAACATGGGAATGGGGAGACAGATGAGTTGTGTTGGCCTAAATTGGTTAGAATTGTCCCCTGATTGGCTTTGGTAAGTAGTTTTTCACCCAAATGAGACTGTCATTGGCTTGGATCATTCGAACCAGTTTCTTGACCAGTTTCTATTGATAGAAAGGAGGTATTTTGCTACAGTTTTTTGCATTGCTGTAGAATATGTATCTAACCGTATATAGCACAATGGGGTCCTAACCATCATGATTTTAGTGCAGCAACCCCCCCGGCATCCTCCATCCTTCCCGGATCCTCCCCGGATTCATCATCCCTCTCACACCCCAGTGAGGTCACTGTATTTATCATTACATTATTGAAATGGAGCAGATTTTTCAAGATGGGAGGACTCCGATTCTGTATAAACACACCAAAGCACACAACAGACAGATATTGGAGAGTTAAGAGTTTGTTCTCTGGCTATACAAAGCAATTGCAGGCTTGACTCTTCACCTTGACAAGGTGTTGTCCAAATAATAAATATCCCTACCCTAAAGCAAGGGAGAGCATCAATGCAAAGCAGTCAGTCAGCCAGGTTAGTAGATGCTATTAAAGCAATTCAGGTGCTTTAGGTATTTATCTTGTCCACTAAAGGGAGCTCACAATCAGCAATTTGCAAGTGCATTCGTCACTCTCAAATCAATCTGAAAACCTCCACAGCTTAAAAACTCCAGACTACTCAACATGTGACAATTACACATTGTGAATGCCCACTTACACACTGGCCAGGACAGCAGGAGTAATCACCAGCACTTCTTTGAAAGTCAACTTGTAAATTTTTCACTGCTGACAAATTTTCAGGGTCACCCCTGCCACACGGTGTTATATATTTGCTGTAATCGGCCATAGGATTGAGTGTTGTATAGTGACCAAGCTGCTTTTATGATTGGACAGAATAGTCCCCCAAATGTGGGGAAATTGGCTCTTGCAATGAAATACCAGGCTGCTCAATCAGTTAGACGGAAGCCCCAGGACTTGAACTGATTTATTTTCTGGTTTCCTTGTTTAGACATATACACCATTGTATGCAAAGGACTATGGCAAACTAGAGCTTTATTTTTTTCTGTACATGCTGCTTTTGGATCCAACAATGTCCTCAAGCAAACAGGGCACAATCCATCTCTTCACAATCAACACACTATACATCAAACTGTAAATTACAGACATAGGCTGTTTAACTTTGTTCTGCTCATGCCTACTGTGTGCACAGACGACTGGTCCTGGAAAAAAGGGCTACTGGATTTAAGTGTGGGAGGCTTAGGTGGTGGTACCATTCGTTTAATACAGCCAGCTGGATATTTTCCAGTATCTTCAGCACTACTCAAGCTCTCCTGTGGGTTCATGATAGGGAAGGAAGAATGGGGTTTCATTATGCCTCACAGAGATCCCACAGAGATTACTGTTTTTCAGTTCATGTATACGGGAAGGATCATCACATGTTAAAATAATGATCTGAAAACACAAGCAATTTTTAAAAGCCATTCTCTTCTATTAGAAATATTCTTCCATTTTTCTAAGAATGACTTACGTTCCAAGGCAAGTATATGCTGAGGGAACCGGTATATGGCCAATATCTGCCAATGTCCACTGAATGTGTGAATTCACTTGAATGCACCCTTTTGATCAGACGCCCCACACCCATTCTGGAATGAAAGGAGAGCATCCTATTGCCAATACCCATCACACACAAACTTTGGGACATATTGTACTGGACATTGCCTTTGGCAACCTGACCCTGGCTCTGCTTTTGGCAGAATGAAAGAGGAAATACAGGCCGTCTCCAAAGTTTAAAATTTAAGTTTAATACTATTAGGCAATGAAAGGAGCTCAGTTTTCTCTTCTCATAACCACTACTCATATTCCCTTGTTCCTCTTCCTTCCTTCCAATCCTAGCTTGTTCAAATACTGTTTTTTAAAGGCTTGATAATCACCAATAAGGAAGTACATAATATTCTAAAGAGAACTTGGGAGAGCAAAAGGAGCCTCCCTAACACGAGAGTCTTTTATTACCTGTTACAAGCAGGTTTTCTCTCCAGTTATTGCTTCTGGGCGAAGGAATTGGTTTCAAATAAGAAGTGGCACCTCGTCAATAACAATGTATTAGGCAGCACCAACGTGCCTGGTGAGATTCTGTGCTTTTTATGCACACCTTATGCTTTCCAGAGAGCTCTCTGCAATGTGCTCAAGTGTGCCCTCAAAACAATGGCCCCAGTCAAGAACGATCAGTGCACAGCTGCAGGATGCATCCATGCTACAGCTCGTGAGGATCTGTCCTTCATCAAGCAGGTGACTGGCAACCAAAGTAACAATGAGGGACTGGAAAGCAAGGTATCTGCCTAGGATGCCAAATTTGTGGTGGCTTTTACTTTTCAATGGTTTTTATTTATTCATTTATTTATTCACTACTGAAATTTACCCACCGTTGCAGGAGTAAAATTTTCCCTGCACCATCCTCATGTACTATCCCCCTGTACACAATAATCCCCATGCACAATACTCCCTGTGGACCATGCTCTCGTGCACTATCTCCCATGCATCTTCCCTCCTGCACCATCCCTCCTGCAACATCCCTTGTGCACCACCCCCATGCATCATCCCTCCATGCATCATCACGCCCCCATGCACCACCTCTTCTCCACATGCACCATCCCTCCATTCACTGGGTATTAGGCACCAGTGGGCACCAAATTGGTTCTTACTCTGTCATTTCATCACAGAATGAATGCGCTCCCCAAATTTCATGTTTCTAGGTCCAGGGGTTTGTGCTGGATGTTGATCAGTCTTCAATGTGAAGTATAGGGATGAAAACACATACACTTTTTCAAACCCTTTAGGGGTTAACTTTCTCAAAATATGATAGGGGTTGCTCACATCATGGAAGGAACATCCTCCCCAAATTTCTGGCTTCTAGGTCAGCGGTTTTGGCTGGGCATTGATGAGTCAGTCAGTCAATGAGTCAATCAGTGACCTTTCAGTTTTATATACTGTATATCGATTATCCATCATTCATATATACTGTAAATAAAATATTATTTTAATTGTCATTTATTTATTAAAAATAAAATATTGTTTTATATGCATTTATTCAGTGGGCCTGAATAAATGCATATCCCTGAGAGTTTTGGTTTTGAATGGAAAGGGATAAATCTTGGATACATATCATGCACAGTATCTAGGTCTGCAAATATTATATAAACTTAAGCATGGAAAAAGGCATGCATGAATGGAGACACCAAAGATATTCTTGGAGTAGTAGGGCCAGTGCTATCAATGGCAGCCATTACTGCCGTAAGACTTGACTTGAGTGCCAATTCCTGTTGAAACATTTGGCTTATGGGTATGATTTCCTGTGAAACATTTCATTGACTAAAACACAGAGCAGACCTCCAAAAGTCCTAGCATCCAGGAAAGATATTGCGGAGATGGATGTTCTCTGACTTCTGCAAATGCCAGGCCATCCAACACCTTGAACATGATCTTAGGGGAACTGCAGTTCATATTTGAACGGTTTATGGATTCACATGTCTGCAGGGTAGGGCCACAATCCACAGAGTTATACAAGCTGTTGTGAGCTGTGTAAATGTGCACTGTTCCATAGATTTTGATGACATCAGCACCAACAGAACCAGTCACCTGTTAAAAAATGGGGGAGAATAGCTTGATCCATTAATCCCCCCCTAAAAAACAAGTACAGTTGAACCTTGTTTTACAAGCAGTTTCAGAACCAAAACACTTGTACATTAAAACAAATTTTCCCATAAGAAATAATAGGATTATTTGTTCCCATCTCAGATGATTTGTTCCACAACCCAAAAACATTCATATAAAAATGATTCCAGTACTATTATATAATACAAAATAATAAATAAAATACAAAATATAAAGAAAAATAAAACAAATTAACCTGCACTCAGTTTCTTAGGTCTCTCAGGTTGCAATCTGTCCCTTTTAATAATAGGGCTTACTTCAGAGTAGAAATGCATAGGCTGGTATCTTAGGAGAGGCTGAGCAGGTGCTAGTGGAGCACTGAAACTGGCCATATCCTAGCTGGGACCTTTTATGGCTTGTATTGCAAGACATTGCTTGAATTGCAAGAAAAAATTCTTAGAATGTTTGCTTGTCTTGCAAAAATGCTCTCAATCCAAAATGCTCTGAATCCAAGGTTTTACAGTGATCAATGCTGCTAATACTACATGTTTTCTAATGCTACATCATGCTGGGCTTTGCCATGCCATGGGTGCCTGGGGAGCCCTGGGAAGTTCTGCAGATTGTTTGGCAGAGCACCTAAATGGCAAGAAAAAATGGAAAGGTTTCTAGCATGAGTCAAACAGAAGTCATACTTTCCCTTTTTTCACCATAAATTTTCCCTTTTTCCAGTTCTTACAATTTATGGAAAATATCATCCCCATATTGCGGTTGAGGGCAGAAACTGAGCATTCTCCATGTCAGAGGGACAATTTTCTTTCCAGCACCTCCTCCCCCGTCCTACCTCCTTCAAGTCAAGTGGATGGGAAGAGGTGCTGGGGAATGAAAGGCTTCCCAGCTGGGGATGTGGGGGGCCAGGGGCAATGTGGCACTCCCAGCCCTGTGGTACTCAGAGATATTTCAATTGGATAAGGTTGAAAATCACTGTGCTGGAACTTGACCAATTTTGAAAAAAATGGATGTTTTTCAGATGCTGGGAGTATTTGGTGGCCAGGCCATCAAGAAGTCCAGTGAGTATTGAACACCCTTCACCTCCTAGCCAGTATCATCCCACCAACCATCAAGTAAAGAAATACGACTTCTCAAACACAGATTGGAAACTAAACGTAACACTGCTCATTCTTTCCAGTCATTTCTAAGTCTTGTGCTCTGTATAAAACCCCATCTCCCACTACGAAAATCACACCAATTATTTTTATTGACAGATTTTATTTTATTACATTGCTGTTCAGATCATTCTATTTAAAACAGCTTTGCAGAAGTAAGCAAGCATATAATTACGCAATTAAAAATACATTTTACACATATGAAATACTAAGAAAGGTCTAGCAGCATGGAATGGAATGTTATCAAGGAAAGAGGTTTCGTTTGCTATTCAAAACAGTCACGTAATTACAGTTTGGCAGACTTCTCTCTATTATCCATATTTAAATTGAAGAGTCATTCATTAGTGGTTGAAATACCATGTTGGCCTGATTTTAAACACAAGAAAACACAATTACTCAAATTCTCGTTAAGTAAAATACTTTCATTGCCAAAAAAAGTTGCTCTGTTTGTCTCCATTTCTTGATTTTCCCTCCCCTCCAAATGCCCTTTCAGTTGAAGTCTGTTAAGTCCATTAATTTCCATTTATAGTAAAATTCAGCTAGCAGGCACATCCACCGCACACATTGTTTTGGGATTTTTCTCCCTCTGTATAGCCAGATCCCACTCAAGATAACAACAAATCTGATTCGTCAGGACAAAAATAAGCACCTCACCACTGGCATAGTTAATGATTATTTAGTCTGGTGCAAATCTCAAAATTTTGTCCCAGAAGTGATATCACATCCTGAACTGATGTCATGTCCAGGCTTTTAAATTAAAAAAGTTGGGGGTATATCTGCCCAGCAGCTTGCCACCCATTTGATATGCTGCATTCCTCCAGCTATTTGCACAGGTAAAGCATCTATCTACTATCTGGGTCAGCCACTCTGACGAGCCCTACAATCCAGAATAACTACAGGAGCACGTAAGATACATTATGTGTACCCGTAGTTACTGCATCATCTAATGAAAACCTATGGGAAATTCATACTGCAATCCACAGCAAATTGTTCTTACACCGGAGCAAGGACTCCCCGTAGTTACTCTGGATCGTGCCCTTAGCCTACCACAGGAACAGGTATAAATCTGAATAGACCCCTGGGGTCCATGATAAGCCAGAGTAAAAAATGGAAACAAAATCAAAAGTTCTAAATGTTAGGTCCAGCCTAAGCACCATTCCTGCCTCTCAATATCAGGATACAGCACAACTACAACAGCCCATCTCAGAATATGACACAACTCCCACGGCCCAGTGAACATGCTGCCCTTGTGCTGCAGCTGTTAGGCCAGCCTAGAGGTCCACTAGCCCTGTGGATCTGGCCTAAGTGTCAGCTTCCTAGCCCTGTGAATTTGGCCTGTCAGGTCAGGGTATGGGCTACTTTAGGCCAACTTAGCTGGGCCATTCTCTCCAGTCTAAGTCAGAATTGCACCCTTAATAAGATTATATAATTAATGAAATTAATTAAATAAAAGTGTTCCCCTTATTGCTTAGCAAAACTGTGCTTGGACAAAGAGGGGCAGTTGTTCTCCCCATGCTAAATATAAGAGGAATTTCACTTAAAAGTTCCTCTTTGCCTAGATAGCATGGGTAAATGTATTATGATATATGGAAATGGGAGCTGACTCATATTAACATTTCCAAACTCTATTATAATTACATTTTATTGGCTCTAAGAGCATTCAGTCTCATAAGTCCACTTGGAGTTTGGAAATTCCACATCTTCTCCCATAAGCAATTGGTATTTCGTTTCTGGTTAATTCGCCATAACGTTTGATAGAATATAGATATTCCATGCAGTTTGTTTCATTGTATGCTACATTAAATTCCCTTTCCGTTGGTGTTATTGAAACTGTTTTTCACAATTTTAGCCACTAGTGTCAAGCTCAGCTTGTTGCTCCGTAATGCTTGCTACCTGGTGCTACTGCAACCTGCCCCCCCTCCCCGCCCCGGCCACTGCAGCTACCTAGATAACATCACCTCGAATTTGGCTCTAAAATCCAGACTATGAATAGGCTGATGCTAATTTCCTCCTCTATATGGTGACCTCTGGAAGGAAAACAACAACAGAAAAAATAGCACCTAACATTTATTTCTAGCACTTAATATCATAAGTACAGTAATTTTGTTCCAATTACAACACATAGCAAATCCTGTGAGCATTTCATCAAATTAAGACTAATTTTAATGAATGCATTTTTGATCAAACTTTTTCTTACGGTTTTTGGACTGAGCATATTGGTTTTTTGTTTTCTAATAAGTAGGACAGCAAAAAAAGAAAATATAGCACTCAGTGATGACTTGCATGCGCAAATGATTCAGGATAAATCAACCACCACAAACAGAAATTTCATATCGGAGACAATGCTTTGTGATAAAGTCAGTGCACAAATTCAGAAGCCAGGTATCAGCGGTCTGGCATCATCTGGTGATGTATATACATATATGAACTGGCCATACTGCTAAAACTGATTCTAGGGTTGGTGACTTGCTGAGAGGATGTGTTGCTGGTTCCCCAGTTCAGATGTATGGATAACTTATGCACCACCCACCCCTTTGCATGTCCAAGCTATTTTGGTTTGGGAAAGTGCGACAAGGCTGATATCACAATAGCAATGGCACAATAGCAGTGTATCTGTTTAAGGCCTGAGACAGAAGGTCTGTACTGATTTAAAAGAAAAATGTTTTTATAAAATTGGAATGAAACCTGGATTGCTTGACTATTTCATTAGTTTCCACTATGCAGTAGACCACAGGTTCCTAAAATACAAGGCAATTGATTTCATTTGTTTGTCCCATTTCATACCTTTAAAATGGGAAACTGGAAATTCTAGTCCTTAATTTAAATCCATGTAGTATGGAGAATCAGGAGGGAACTGTTTGCTTTGTTTTCCCTACTCATGGATCTGAAAACAAATATCCATCCCTGGAAAGCCAAATCAGCCTAAGAACATTATGAAGGATTTGAATGTTAATTTTCAGTGCTGCAGGATAAATGCTAAATAATTCAGAAGGAAGCATTAAAAGGACAAATTCCTACCACTAGATTGCATGTGTAAATAGGAGGTGATTTATCAGTTTAAGGAAAGAAGCAAATTAGTGTTTCAATTATTTTGTTTGCAGAATTCCTTAGTGGGTCATTCCTTTCATCATTAGAAAAACGGAATGGATTGAGTTTTACTAGAATTATGTTGATGGTGAGGTTTTCCAAGTCATGTAAAGGAATTAAGTCATGGGAGTCTTATTAGTTTTGATGGCGTCATGCAGTTAAATCTCTTCAAATTGTGGGGCAATGATAAATTTGTCCACATTTTACAGGTACCTATGCCTGGGTCTGACAAATCTCTATGAGCCTGTTTGATGTGGCACCATCACAGTATTAGCAGATAACAAGAGGTAGGTGGCAGATCTGTCCCTTGCAGATAAACTCACAAATAGCAAATTCACATAGAACAGTGAGTTTCAACCGGTGGTGTGCCACAAATACACCTTAGGAGTGCCATGGGAATTTGGAGATTGACATTCATTAATAGGAAAATTGGGGGATATGAACAGTTTGGTATACCTTGTCAATGGTAAAAACAACTGATGGTGTGCCTTGACCATTTCAGTGCCTTGTTAAGTGTGCCGTGAGATGAAAAAGGTTGAAAATCACTGACATAGAAAGAAAACTGGTTGTATACAGGGGTGGTTACATGTCTCCCTTGCAAAGGGAGTAAGGGCACAATCCAGAGCAACTACGGGGAGTCCTTGCTCCGGTGTAAGAACAATTTGCTCTGGATTGCAATATGAATTTCCCATAGGTTTTCATTAGGTGGTACAGTAACTACGGGCACACATAATGTCTCTTACGTGCTCCCGTAGTTGCTCTGGATTGTAGGGCCAATCCCCTTAAGTGTCTCCAAACCACTGGTCTAGAAAGACCAATCCTTTATCACTTTAGAATCTCCCATCCACAATCTTTTAAATATTTAGGCTGTACTCCAACTCTCAACTGAACCTTTATTGGCATACAAAAACAATACAATTGACATCAAAGTAGATGTGTAAAGGTACATAAATAAGATCACAAACTATTAATATGCTTGAAAAAGTTGGATAGTTAATAAAACCATCCTGTCCGACTCACTGACATACTCCTCAACAAAATCGGAGCCTTACAATCTGGATGGCATTACCTTTTCCAATATCAGATGATGTATTACTTGTAAGTCTGATAAGTGGCACAAAGCAACTCCAGAGTCTCATCACAGACAGAATCTAAAACAACCCAGAAAAGAAGCAGGTCTGAGTGGCCACCATCCCTAAGAATATTTAAGTGGCCAGGATCTATTATAAGTCAGATACTAAGAGACCACATTCCAAAATCCATTCTGGGGGGGAATCAGTTACAAAACACAGGCAATAGGTGAAACGCAGGAACCAGTGTGATGCTGGAATGAAGCTTTCCTTGTGGCTTTAAAGTGTTGGAAGGCTTGTTGGAAGGGTAAGGATATCACTGGGGCCAATGACAGCATCACTGTCCTAACGATGAAAAGGATCCATAAAGGAAATGAACAATGGAGAAGTTAACAAGTAGCTACCATACAAGAATTAGTTTACTGTGCATATAATGAAAAAGGTAGGGGAGAGTGTCTCTGGAGAACGGGTGGGAACATGGAATACAAACGTGGGGAGAGGAGACAGGACCTTGGAATCCAGGCTCATAGAGCTTCATTCAGTTTTAAGGGCCTTCGTCAAGGAGGTCCACTTGTAATCTGGATCGGGCATGGATCTGGATCTGCTTTGATCTCTGAGATGTGCATTGGAGGCTCCTTTGATATTCCAGAGTATTTACTTATAAGAGAGGCATGTAGGTTGGAAAAGGAAGAGGAGGGTTTGATAGTCAGTGGAAAGAGTCATCAGCCATAATATCTGGAGAAAACCTCTGGAGAACACAACCATTCATATGCGGCTTTGCAGCCACAAGAGGCTTGTTCATCAGCTTGGAGGGAGTGACCAGGATACAGCTCCCAAGGGGAGTGGTTGAAGGAATCTCCAAGGGGACATTCTTCTGATTATTCACAATAGTAGTAGAGTCAAGAATTAAAGGGGAGACTTGTAGCGTCTGAGCATCAGTAAGAATAAGAGCATCACTTTGTAAACTACTGTCCACTGCACAAATAGATGATGAAAGCACACTGGAGGGACATGAGGGTGGTTGCAAAGTAGGTAGGCTTCCATCAGGAAACTCAAAGTTATCACGAGGAGAGGTAGCCAAGGATGGATGTTTCAAAACCTTGTGACCTAAGGACTCCGGAGGAGGAGAAAAACTGGAAGAAGGGCGAAGAGGACACTCTAATCGTTCACCGAAGAAGTCATTAAGATCCGGGTTTGGGATCGACAGAGGGCGAGGTAGATTAGATATAACAGGTAGATCCAAAAGGGGTGGAGAGGAGCTGGAATTCCTCCCAGAAGGAGTATTATGAGTTGGAGGAAACACATTGTCTGCCTTGCGGGGGTTCTCAGTAGAAATCGGGACTAACTTTGTGATGGTCAAATTTTTAAAATGTCTATGAGGATAGACTCCGGCATCCTTAAATTCTCGTGAATGAGAGAATATCAAACTTGGTACATGATGCAAGTGAAAGTGGAGTACAACACGTTCCTGTTGTTGAGAAGGGGCAGTTTCTGAATTCTGTACAAGTTAATCTTGAGTAAGTCTATCCTTAACAATTTGGCCAAATATTTCTTGGTCTTCCATTTTTTAGTCCAGTCAGGAAATTGTCCAGAATGGGGAAATACTGTAATGGCAACGCTTTTTGGGTCGTATATTAACTTGGTGACGGAATTTCCAAAAGATGGAAAGACAGGAACTTCAGGTTGGAAATTAGAAGAGGTTGCTTGGAGTTCAGAGAATTTGGTAGCGAGGCTTGGCTTGGAATGTGCTGGACAAAACTTCGAGGAGTCTAAGTATTGTCCCTTTAAGACAGATAAGAAGTGCTCTAAAAGGTTAAGAATTTGTTTAACAGTCTGGGCAGTAGAAGAAGATTGCTGCAATATCAGTTTTAAAAGGTGTCGGTCTGTCAGAGCATCCCCCTCACTTGGGCATGACCTCTCCTGGTCGTCTATCAAATCTCTGACCAGGGCTCTGGTAAGAGGGGAGAGGCGGGAGTAGTCAATCACCTCTGAAGAATTGGCTTGACTCTCTAAAGACGCTGCACTGGGCTGGCTCTTTGAACGCCCCAAAAAATGTTCAAGTCTGCATTGTTTAGGGGTCCTGGGTCCAAGGTCTTGGCTCTCAGAAGAGAGTTGACGTTTCCTCCTCATGAGGATACAGAATGAGAAAAACAACAGATAAATTGCAAGCTCCCACTCACAGTTCCAAGGAAATGGCGGTCAAAATCTCGGTCCAGCAGTTGGGTGGGAAAAAGATTAGAGATAGTGCAGCAAAACGTCCATGACTCAGACACAGCACAGTTCAACAGATAAACAAATAGGGAGAACTTCTAAAGGAATTAAAAACAATTGGACTGATAAACAAGTGAAAAATAATAAATGGGCATGGCGGAGCTCTGATTCATGCTGCTTCTCGGCTTGGGTTCAGGCCACACCTAAACACACTTTCCTCCTAAACACACTTTCCTAGGAATAAATAATATAAATAAGTAATTTATATAAATAAATAAATAATTTATTCCTTTCCTAGGAATAAATAATATTGAAAACAGTGGGACTTACTTTTGTGTGGACAAGCCTAGGATTGCACTGTATGGGCGCAATCCAGAGTAACTACGGGGAGCCCTTGCTCCGGTGTAAGAACAATTTACTCTGGATTGCAATACGAATTTCCCATAGGTTTTCACTAGGTGATGCAGTAACAACGGGTACACATAATGTCTCTTACGTGCTCCCGTAGTTACTCTGGATTGTAGGGTATGTCTCAGTAGCTTTATGGGAGAGGGGATAAGAAAGATCTCAAACAATAGCATATCTAAGTGAAAATCTTTTTTCACTTTAGATCTCTTGAAGAACAATTGTGTTGAGAAAATGTTCACGTAAAGATAGTGAAGTAACCTAAATAATTACATTTTTTGATATTAGGTCAAAATTGTTGTTTTCTTCAAGAACATGTTGAAAGAATGAATCCTTTGAATTGTAGCAGGAATTATACCCCTTGATCCTTTATTTCATTAAAAATAATACAGAAACAATGAAGGGCCTAATACCTCATTCGTGTAAAATTATATTAAGCACAGTAGAATAACACTGCAAGTGCTGCTTGGTTTATTTTTTGTCCAGCAAGAGGAAAAAGAAATGGCAGTTTTTATGAATACATTTTGTGCATGCTTCAAAAGTTTGCAACCTCTTGAATTTAGCCATTCATCAGCGGTTGCACGTCTTTGCTTTTTTGTAAAATGATGCATTTATCTTTTTACACTTTAACCTTTATAATCCTTTTAGCAGCCAAGATAAATATTGTGGGAACTCATTGGTTTTATAGATTTTAAGGAAACACATCTTTGATTAATTTTATGCCATTTAAAATGATCTGATTTCAAACCAGGCAAGTACAAATGTGCTACTTTTCTAATGACTTTGAATACGATCCTGCAGCTGTCTAAGTGGTGAAGCCATAATGGGATTATATTTCTTAGCTGATATGTGACTTTGGCGATGAACAGCCTTCTGCTTTATTTCCACTTTAGGGGGAAATGCCAATTAAATATGCAACTGCCTCTCTAAAAGCAAAATTTTATTTGCACCTATTTGTCCTGAGACAAAAAAAGAAAAATGTCAATTGGAGCAGATAAAAAATTGCCAGGAAAACAGCCAGTTTGTGTATGTGTATTAAGTACACTTAAGGGAGCAGTTTTGTTTGCAAATAAATGAAGGGCAAGGAATTCATTTTTGTGTATTGATTACTGAAGTGGCCTGCTGGTTACTGTCAGATGGAAATGAGATTTAGGATTTTGAAGAAATTATTCAGAATCATACTTCTCTTTGTCCACACTGACCTATCAGTTTGCCTATTAAACGAACAAATTAATAACAAGTGCCTCGAATATTATTATTACCTCAAATAACAAGTGCCCCACATAAAGAGTGATTCACAAAACAAGCACAAATTTCCTATTGGGAGTGTGCTCCTCTTATCAAGCTCACTTCACATAACAAGCCCCAGGCAACTGCCCCCAAGTTGCTCCACACTGACACTCCATGCGGAGCCTGTTTTAAAGGGCTGCCAGCCAGTGCTGCTGCCTCTAACTGCCCCCAACCTGGGGGCAGTAGCCTGGGGGCACCAGAGGCAGCTAAGTGCTCCCAAGTGTCCCCACCAGCCTCCAGCCTCCAGTGGCAGCCCAGGTAAGCCCCCTATCCTCTATGCAACCTCCTAACCATGTCTACTCAGAAGTAAGCCCCATGGTGTTCAGTGGGGCTTACTCCCAGGAAAGTGTCTTTAGGATTGCTGCCTCCTAAACATGTCTACTTAGAAGTAAGCCCCATTGTGTAAAAGTGTCCCAGGAAAGACACTCCTAGGAAAGTCTCTTTAGGATTGCAGCCTAAATAGACTTCATAAGATCATGCACACTGAATGCATATTTTGAATTCAAATCCAGTGTTTTCGTCATTATTACATACAGTTAATATTTTTATAGGAAAACGTTTGGGTTATGGTACCGATTGTCTGAGTTTCCATTATTTCCTATGGGAAAATCCGCTTCACATAAAGAGTGTTTCACATAACAAGCATGCTCCCGGAACGAATTGAACTTGTTATGTGAGGCACCACTGTACATGCATCCAGGAATAGTGCAGGATTGAGATGAACACAATTATCCCATTTTTATTAGCTCACAAAAGACCCAATCCTATCCATCTTTCCAGCACTGAAGTAGCTGTGCTAACAGTGGTTATAAAATAAAAGAGGACAACCTCCCCAAAATGTAGAAAAATGTAGGACATGCCAAAATAAAAGCCAGAAGCACTCATGAATATTGTTTTCATGTTGTTAATTTAAACACTGTATTGCTTATCTATATACATAAAAGAGAAAAGTCACTGACTGACTGACTCACTGACTCATCACCGCCCCGCCAAAACTGCTGGGCCTAGAAGTGTTAAATTTGGGGTGGGTGTTCCTTCCATGACTGAGGGGTGCACTAAGAACCGGTTTTCGGAAATTCCAACTGGAAGGGGGTGAAAAGGGGCGCAATGCATTTTCCTCCCTATACTTTGCATTGGAGAATTGATCATCAACATTCCATCTCAACCCCTGGACCTAGAAGCATGAAATTCTGGGAGGGATCCTTCTGTCACCTGAACACCCACCAAGAACTGATGTGGAGAAATTTAACCCTTGTGGAGCTGAAAAGGGGTCAATGTGTTTTTGTCCTATACTTAACTTGGGAGACTGACCAACCTCCAGCCAATTTGGTGCTCGGTGCCTGGTGCACTGGGGGGATACTGTTTGGAGGGAGAGGTTGCACTGGGGAGGATGCTGCACATGGGAGATGTTGTGCATGGGGGGTTGATGCGCATGGGGAGATGTTGCACATGGGGGACTGATGCACATGGGGGACTGATGCACATGGGGGACTGATGGCATGGGGTGCTGATGTGCTATGGGGGGGGTGGTGTACGGGGAAATATTAGTCCCGCAACACGGGTACGCTTTTCGCTACTTAAATATGAAACCATTACCTAATTTATGAATGCCAAGAAGATTCCATGCTGTCTGCTCACAAGGAAAAGGAGGACAATGAAATTTTTTTTTAAAGACACAAGGCTAAAAGAGGACATATCCTGGAAAAAGAAGTCATATGGTCATCCTGTGCTGCATCCTGTGGGTAGTGAGGGAAGCAACATTAGAAGCGTCCTCAAGGTTTAGGAACATTTGTTCCCTTATCTTAAGGTTGCATTATGGCAAGGTGTTTTACCAATTAATTACTCACTGGATAAAGAAATATTTTCTGTTTTAACCCCACCAGGCAATTTTAGTGCATGTTCTTAGTTCTGGAGCTGTGCAAGGGGGAAAAGAACTTCCCTAACGTCAGTCTATTCAGCCCATATACATCAATTTAGGTTCTGGCTGTTCCATGATCATTCTCTTCCCCTTTTGGCCACCATCATCACAAAGTTTCTGTCTACAGGCCTACAAGTAAGGAGTGCTGGGGAAAAAGAAACACAGAGCTACCAGTTCCCTTTCCGAGATTTAAAAGCCTTAGGAACCACCATCTCTACATGCTCATTAACACAGATATGTGCAATGTATGTCCAGTACAGGAAACTGGTTGCAGTCGACCTAAGGTGCCAATTTGTCTTTTGCTGAGAAAAAGAAAAGAAGTGCTGACAACATTAAATGAAACGCCTCTGCAAGCGAGGGCATGGGAATGTGAGTGTATGGTCACGGCAAGACAGAATCCAATTGAAAGAGACAGAAATCAGCTTGCTGTGCATGACTTTCAGTTCAAGCAGTCTAACAAGACGGGATACCTTGGAACGGAAATATGTACAACAATGAAGTGGAAAAGGGTTTCCAAAAAAGAATGAAAAAATGGACAAAAATCTGCACAAATTCATTCCTGCTTTGTTTTGGTAAGGTTATCAGTTCTTCTTTTCAGGGCCATAAAATTAATGTGCTGCAATTCAGCCCCCAAAAAGGGCATGATTAAGTCCATTAAAATGATAGTATTTATGCATTATAACAGGAGTCTCTAAACTTTTTAGCAGGCGGGCCACACCGTATTTCCGATACTGTGTCAGGGGGCGGAAGTAAAAAAAGAATTGATTAAAATTTCAAATCTATATATAAAAGAGAAAAGTCATTGACTGACTCACTGACTGAGTGACTCACTGACTGACTGACTCACTGACTGACTGATTCACCAACGCCCTGCCAAAACCGCCGGGCCTAGAAGCGTGAAATTTGGGGTGGGTGTTCCTTCCGTGACTGAGGGGTGCACTAAGAACCGGTTTTCGGAAATTCCAACCGGAAGGGGGTGAAAAGGAGCACAACGTGTTTTCCTCCCTATACTTTGCATTGAAGAATTGCTGACTCATCAACATTCCGCCCCAACTTCTGGGCCTAGAAGCAGGGTCTACTCAGGTAGTTAGCTTTATGTTTTATTTTGGGGATTTATCATGCAAATCTGTTATTTGGTTCCTCAATCTATTTCTGCTGTAATGATTAATAAATATTTTCCCTCTATTTTACCTGAGAGTGTATGTTTTAATGTTCTGTTTCTAATCACTTTTGTGGACCCTGGAGGAAGCGAGTGCTACCAGCAGTTTGGCATTTTATTATCTAAGGCTTAAACCAGTGATTTTTAACCAGTGTGCCATGGTGCACTGATGTATCATGGATAGTCCTCAGGTGTGCCATGAGAATTTGGAGATTGACATTAATTAATAGGAAAATTGGGGGATTTGAACAGTCTGGTGTGCCTTCTCAATGGAAAAAGCAACTGATGGTGTGCCTTGACAATTTCACTGCCTTGTTAAGTGTGCCATGAGATTAAAACGTTTGAAAATCACTGGCTTAAACTGATAAACCAAAGAGGTTCAATTAAAAGCTAAGGGACAGGAATTCTGTCCAGGAAAGCAGTGTCAGAGGACTAAGGTTCAGTTCTGCTGCACCCATCTATATATAAAACAAGCAACAACTCTTATTTTTGAAATTTTTTATTTTGAAAAAATAATTGTTTTTATTCAACATGTTACACCCATGAAACACAGAAAGAGCAATATATATCTTTGATCTAGTGATTAATAATTCCAAATGAATTCTGTGAACATCTAAAAAGTCAGAAACATGCTGGAAAATGTAGACAGTCACCTAAATATGCTTCTCAACCTCTACTCATTTTTTAAATGTTCCAAAATTCATCTGGGATTATCTCTATTTACATTTAGCTTTCTTTGAACATTCATTGTTACAAGTAATTTAATTTGGTTAAAAGTTTCACCCAAAGTCACATTTCTGACAATGAAGAGTGTTTATCAATGTTTGTTCCCCAGCTGGATCCAATCATATTGGCTCTGCCTTTCCATTGGACTAATTCAGTGGCGTGGAGAGGGGGGATTTGCTGCTTGGGTAACAGCCTATCCTCCATAACAATCTAACCCAGGCTTTCGTGCTTCGCATCAGCGTATGCAGCGCCGAGCACGATACCATAGTCTTTCAAGACTGGCGGAGGCCTGCTTTTCCCCACTGTTGAACTTTGCATGGACCACCTATTGGAAGTACTAGTGGAAACAATTGTCAGATATCATCACCAGTTACTTATGGATTGAAGGCCATACACAAGGTAAAAAAAAGTAAGAGGTTCAGTCAATTGCATAGCTAATGATCATGTAGCCAGGTACAAAGCTCAAAATGTTGCGCTGGACATAATGTCACAACTGAAAGTGATGTCATCCCTGGGTGCTTAAAAAGAAAATTGGGAACTCTCATACATGCTCTGTTTTTCACAATTTTAGCCACCAGTATCAAGCTCAGCTTGTTGTCTCCCTAAAGCTTGTTGTCCAGTGCAATTGAACCCTCTGCACCTTGTCTAGCTACACCACTGGGTTTGGAACAGATGAGAGGGCTTTATTGAACATGAGAAAACCCACCCTGGAGCTCCACCTGCTTAGCTGAGCCTCCTGTTTCTGCTTGTCACATTGTATTGCTAGTTTCACTGTCTGATGGTGGGGTTCTGCATGTACAACCAGACACCACCTCATGTATCACCATACAAATACCACTGGTTGAGAAATACTGATAGAATACTTCATGATCTGTTTTTGGAAACTGTTTTTCCCCTTAGTTAAGTTATATTTGTACAGAAAGCCTTATATATAATGAAGTCCTTTCAGTGGCCTTTCTGACAAACTTTGGATTGATGGCTCAGGTGCATACACTTATTTACCATACTCAGTAGAAAGCTTCATTTAAAGTAATACAATTTCCTTGCCCTTAGAGCCACCTCTGAATATATCAGTAAAAATATATACGTGGCTAAATGGAACTCGCCTTGACTTACAAGAAGGATGATGATGCTGGGTCCTTGCTGGGAGTATAATACAGCTAAAGCCTTTCTTGTGCATATGTTATGGAGCTCCTGTCTAATAACTCTGTTTTGTTGAGTGGTAGTTATAAGAACTGAAATATGGGTTGGGACACTATCCATAAAATGTATTTGATTAATACAACTCCAAGGGTTGTTTTCTACTATAGATTTGATCCTGAGAGACTTGCAGTGGGAAAAGAAAAGGCAAAGCAGAGTGAACGTGCGCTGCACTCTTGCACAGGTTAGTACCATGCTAACTAGGCAAGAAGACATCTTTCAGCAGTGTTTTTCATAAATTTCATAGATTTAGCAGGGGTAAGTAACTGAATATTTGTTCCAGGACAACAACCACTAAGGGCACAATCCAGAGTAACTATGGGAGCACGTAAGAGACATTATGTGCACCCGTAGTTATTGCACCACCTAGAGAAAACCTATGGGAAATTCATATTGCAATCCAGAGTAACTTGTTCTTACTCTAGAGCAAGGACTCTCCACAGTTATTCTGGATTTCACCCTGTGTGGCTCTTAGTAGTAAATATGTTGAGCCTCTTTTTAGATCATAAGCCTGCAACATCCCTCCCCCTGGTATAATTCTTCTTTTTTATAGACTGTGAGAATGTTTTGTTGTTGTTGAAAATGTATTTAATTTTTTATTTATTGTAATTTTACCCCTCTTTTCTTTGTAGAGGCAATCGATTAGCTTACAAAATATTGAGAAATATAAATACTGTACATGGTTAAAAACAAGATTTAGGTCAAGAACACAAATTATACATTAAAATCCTTCATAATTACAATCATCTTTAAAACAGCAATAATACAATAAAAATAATACAGACTGTAGATTCACTTCTGTAATTTCACAACATTGTGAAATAAAATTCCCTCAAGAAAGTTCTTGACGGATCTTTTAATTCTTAATTGCAGGAAGGAAGCCACTGCTTTGTATGAGTTCAGTGCCCGAGTCACTGCACCAGTCCAGGGCACAAGCTAAGTTAAAATTCTCCCTGGCTTCAATCCTGAAATCACTTCCCGTAAGACCTATTGAACACAATGGGACTTACTTTTAAGTAGACATGATTAGGATTGTGCTCTAAACCCCTGACTAAACTGTGACTATAACCCCCGACTAAAGTCAACTCATGAATCATAATGGATGGCCATCGCAACTTGTCTGAGCCACTGCAGAATCATTTTTTGTCCAAGTCATTATGACAAATGAGTTGTAATGAGAGGCATGCACACTCCCACCCAAAACAAACAAACAAAAAAACCACCAAGCACACCATACACACAATAGAGTCACAAGCAGACAAAAGTGAGTTAGGACCTGTGTCCATCTGAGCTCTTCTTTTGAGTCACTGGCCCTGAGCTGCATGTTGGGTCCAAGTCAGTAACATCCATGGCCTGAGTTAATACGAGTCATGAAAATATGTGGTTTTTTTACAAGCAAATTCTCATCCCTGGTTCCTTGCCAGTCTACCAGCATATGTGGACCTGTGGAGGAGAATAGCTGAGGCAGCACAGTGGCTGTCAGGAGCAAATAAACAATATGCCCCATGTCCAAATTAGGCTTGCTTGGGTATGCCCTTTGAAGTCAACAGTGTAAGTAAGTGTATTCAATTCAAAAGAAGCTTTAGAGTTCACGTACTCAAATATTTAACCTGATTTATGGGCTGCGCTGTGAGAGCACTACGGCTAAGTCTCACTAAGAGCGCTGTAAGTGACTTTTAAAAATTAAGCAAAGAAGCAAATGTAACTACTAATCTGAACATGCTGTGAAATATTAATTATGCATTTCAAGTGAGGAGAATAAACAAGAAATAATTTAATCTGTGACATAAAATAAATTCCCCAGTGAATCCTTGCTGAAGGCATCTTCTAATAAACACTTGTTTTTAAGTCACAAAGGAAATGAATTTGAAAATGTTAGTTGCTGAAGTCAGAAGCCATTTATTAAAACATTTTGCAATTATCTCTTTTCTGTCTTTCTTACTTTTTTATTTAAAGAAAAACTGCATGATGCAAAGAGATGAATAAGCTGATAGAATTAATTACACATGCAAACAAAAATTTACAAGGGCACAAAGTTGGCTGAAGTGCCATACAATCAATCAATCTATCTATCTATCTATCTATCTATCTATCTATCTATCTATCTATCTATCTATCTATCTATCTATCTACAGTAAATATATTCCACTTTTCAACTATAAAGTTCACAAAGCACTTTACAAAGAAAATGAAAAAATAATAGCTAATTAATAGTTAATGGGTCCATGTCCCAAAAGGACTCACAATCTAAAATGCAAAAAAGAACATCAGCAAAAGTCACTTGAACAGACACTGCTGGGGGATATAGGGCCAGTTACTCTTTCTCTGCTGAATAAAGGAGGAACACCTACTTGAAAGAGTGCCTTTTATCCAGCTAGTAGGGGTTTCAAAGTAACTATGGGAAGACGTAAGAGACACTTACTCTGGATTGCTCTATGTATTTCCCATAGGTGGCACAATAACTATGTTATGGACCCATAATTACTCTGGATTATAGTCGACGTAAGTTAGTGTTATACTGGAGTTAAGTTAGGCTGCAATCCTAAACATACTTTCCTGGGATTAAGACATATTGAACACAATGGGGCTTACTTTTGAGTAGACATTAGGTTAGGATTGTGCTCTTAGTGAGCCAAAGGTTAGGTTAGGATTGTGCTCTTAGTGAGCCAATCCATTAGATTAGGATTGTGCTCTGGCAGCACAGTCCAGAGCAACTAATCTGTCCACATAAGAGCCCTTGGGTTGCCCTCTCTATCACTAGGGTGGAGCTACTCTGGAAGAGGTTTAGGGCAGAGCAAGGCAACATAGGCTGCCCTAAGAGAGGTGGACCTGCTCTGCCCTAACTGCTCGCTGAGGGCATGTTGAGCATTGCCTAGGGCAGAGCAGTTACTCTGTATCCAGAGCCTTTTTCCAAAGCAGAAACGCCCTCCTCCAGCCCTCAGAGTTATACCACCTCAGGAGCAGGTATAGTAATGAGTAGACCCATAAGGATCAGTGATGGGCAGGCCTGGCCCTAACAACCGGTTCTCTGGAAGTAGGCGGGGCCAGGCCAGGTAAGGGGTGGGGCTGAGGTCAGGGGGTGGGGCCAGGGGCGGGGCCAGCAAGAATTTTTTAAAAATTTTAAAAAAATTAAAAAAAATTAAGCATGTGGCTTACCTCTGAGTAGACCTGCATAGGATGATGCTCTGAGGCTGCTGTACTTTCCACACTGTCCTGGGAGTTAGTCCCATTGCCTTGGCCTGGGAGTAAGCCCCATCAACGATACTGGGACTTACTTCTGAGTAGGTCTGCGTAGCCTTGGCCTCCATGGCTGCAGGGAGTGCTAGTAGGCGGTGGAGGCACCGCAGAAGCCCCTTCCCTGAGCCTCCACGGCTGCAGGGAGTGCTAGTGGATGGCGGCGGCGCTGCAGCAGCGAACCGGCTTGCTGCGTTGTGGTCCGCCCCCATAACAACCGGTTCACGACCGGCAGGCTATTTTTAACAACCGGATCGCCCGATCCGGTCCAAACCGGTATTAGCCCATGCCTGATAAGGTTCCATGATAAGGCCCGAGTAAGAATGGCAGTGTTGACCAAAAATCTGAGTTCTTGGCCAGCCTAGCTGCAACCCCTGCCTCTCAACCTCAGGGTATGGAACAAACTACGGCTGCCCACAAACCTCAGGATACAGCAGGCCACTCCAAGAAGCCCCTTGTATTCACTGTAGAATGTACTGGTATCTCATCAGGGACTCCTTATAAGGCAGACACCGAGTAGCATCACCAGACTGGTGCGGCTGGTGTGGGCCGCATTGGGTGATGCACTCCATATGGGGTGATGCGCCGGAGGAGTTTGACTGTCCTTTGGCAGGCCCCGGGCATCAGCATGCCCATTCAGGCCTGCTCCAAGGCGGAGCAGCAGCCAGAAGCTGCCACTCGTCCATGGAGCTGGCTTGAATGGCCAGCTGAAATGCACTGTGCAGAAACACACTGAGCATGCCGAACAGCTTCAAAGGAGACTTCCTTAGAGCGGAGGAAGTCTGCACCTCTGCATGGCCATTCGGCCTCACTCAGGAGGTGGAGCGGCAGCCAAATGGCTTCAGAAAGAGTACTGCACAGGCACCAACTCTGACACTGCACAGTCTCCTCTGAAGCCAAAAGGATTCAGAATAATACTGCGTAAGTGTCAGAGATGGTGCCTGTGCAGTACTCTTTCTGAAGCCAACTGGCTTCAGAAACAACTGTGCAGGTGCCAACTTTGGCGACTGCGCAGTCCAGGTAGGGGGGTGCACGCATCCCAGGGGTGTCACACAGACTTCCACGCTGGGTGATGCACAGAGTTGTGTCACCACTGTAGGAACCACAGCTGTTCCTTGTTCAGTGTGATCTGAGGGGTGTCTCCTCAGGAGCAATTCCTCCCCATGTGTCAATTACTTAGCATGCTATGGAGCAGTTAGGGCAGCCCAGGCTTCCTGACTCTCTGGATGCAGCATAACTTTCTGCTCTGGATACAGAATAGTTAGGAGAGAGCAGTTAGGGCAGAGCAGGCTGAATTTCCCCTGGATTGTGCCCTTAGGGAGCCAAAGTAAAAAAAAAAGTGTAATACATCAGTATTTATGTTATTTTTTGACAATAACAATAGGGTACAACCCTATTGTCACTGATACAAAATGACAGTTGTAATTATTTAATCATTAGAAAACGATTAGAAAATGTAATGATCTAAAACTGAAATGATTTAATTAATACTAATAATTATGAATGTCTTCAGCTTTCACCATGACATAAAAACATGAATTATGAATGTAAGCCATAAGAAAAGCCACAAAACCACAAATTGACACTTATGGTCACCAAAGAATATTTTGAATCCATATAATTTTTAAACATTTATCTGAAGATAAAAATATTCTAAAATCTCAGTCCTATCCTGTGTGGAACAGGCAGGCCAATTGGCCTGCACTGAATCCAAGCCTCTGCTGCACCGTCATTCTGACTCAGTGGTGCACTTGTGCCTCACTTTCCCCAGCTGAGAGATTTATACTATTTCTGTGTTGTATGCACAGATATGGTATACTTCAGAGATCAGCTTGGGCCCCATGATTGACCTGGGCCCTCTGTCAATGTCTGATTTTGCCAGTACCTTTTGCAGATGTGCTTTCCAATACAGAACACAACTGGATCAGCAGACAGGTTGGTCATCTATCTAAAACAGTGGTTCTCAATCTTGCTAACACCGTGACCCCTTTATAAGTGCCTCATGTTGTGGGGACCCCCAACCATAAAATTATTTTCGTTGCTACTTTATAATTGTAATTTTGCTACTGTTATGAATCGTAATGTAAATATCCAATATGCAGGATGTATTTTCATTGTTACAAATGAAATGTGTGTTCTATGCACACACTGAACACAATGGGATTTATTTCAGAGGATTGGGCATAGGATTGGGCCCTGAGGCTGCAATCTTATCCACATTTACATGGGAATAAAGGCCCCTGACTATAATGGGATTTATTTCAGAGTAGGCATGCATAGAATTGGGCCCTGAGACTGTCAGTCAGCCCCAGTGTGTGCAGCTACAGCCAGAGGTCTGGCAAGCCTGACCTAGTCCCCTGCACCAGGGGTTTTTCGGTGACCCCCAGGAAACCTCTAGGTGACCCCGAAAGGGGTCCCGACCCCAACTTTGAGAAACGCTGATCTAAAACCTTCCTTTATCCCTGATAACTACAGAGCCAAATTGCACATTATGTGAAACATGTTTAAATTTCTTCTGTTTGGTTCCCTCCCCAACCCCCTCATTCCACCCCAAAAAAATTGGGAAGGAAAAGAAAAGGCAGGTGACCAACCTACCCAGTTAATATAACGTGTAGCTTGGCCTTCCAGATGTCAGGGGTAAAAGAAGATTCAGGCAGAACAAACACCTCTCTGATTAACTGCTTCTGCCTCACCTCACTACATTTCAGAATCTACATCAGACCAGCCTAGTCTCGTTCCAGCAGACTGTGGACAATATGTGAATGTAGAAAACGCTCTTGAATGACAGCTTTATCATTCAAGTCGTGCTTGTATGTTTGCCATGTGTTCAAGCTAAGTGTACATTTATTGTTTATAAACTCCTACTGGGAAAAGCTGATTTCTTTTTTACTTATGCTTTTCTCAGTCCCCAATGTACTGAAATAAACAATGTTAAAATGTACAGGTTTATGGAAATGTTCTGAATTGTGCTTCCATTCCTAAAGATTCCTAAACAGTAAGTCTTCAGAACTTCAGCAATGTATTCTGTGCAACTCTTGCAATGAGGTAGAAAATGGTAGTTTGCAATGACAGAATGTCTGCAGAGCTGCAGAAAATCCTTATGATGGTCCTGAAAATGAAGCTTTAAGAACAGATACACAGCATGTCACTTGCATGGCTTGAGTTGCTGCAAACTAATTTGAGGGAGATCTTACATGTCTGGGTCAGAATCATGTATGCTGAAATCACTTGCATGTGGCTTGTGTTGCTGCAAACTGCTCTGAAGGTGTCATAATCATGTATGTTAAAAGGTTTTCCATTTTAAAAGTGTTGAAATTAAGTACAGGAAACCAATACGAGTATTTTTGCTTTATTTTAACATGTCCTATATTTGTCCTACATTTTTGGGGTGCCCTATATTTTTTTAAACCAAGTTGGAATTTTGACTTGGATGATAGGAATTTGGGGGAACTTGGGGGGAATTTTGGGTTTGGCATCTGGTCACCCTGAGAGGAGCTCTCATATGCCTGCCTGCCTGCCTCTTTTCAATTAAAAACTTCACAAAGAGTTTTACAAAAAAAAATGGCTGATTAATTCTAATAAATTATCTTCTCCCAAATTCCTGTGTAGATCACGCATGACACACCAATGCGCCATGGCGCTATGATAGAAAAATGGCTGCTTTTGGTTCTATACTGGAGGACATTTTGAAGGATCGGAGTGCATGCCGAAGGTGGATTTCCAATTCACACTGAGAAATTCTTGACTTACTATGACACTATGGGTTAGTTCGGGAACAAGCAACCTCACCTAATATGTGATTACAGGCATGAGCACACATGTCCTGCTCTTGATCTCATTTAATCCATTGCAGGACTGGTTCATCCAAATCACCCTGTTATGTACACATTGAGTGCTACTGTTAGTAGCCTGGTCCACCACCTCAAATATAATAATGAAGTCCAACCTGTCACAAGATTATACTCTGTAAATCATAATAACTTATGAGCAGGAGGAGCAAAATATACACACTTGTGTCCTTGATTACATGATGGTGGAATCAGTTGAACTTTTCTTAGTCAGAGCTTAACTTAAACATGGTCTAAGTACTCCAGGAGTTTGGATACAGTAATCCAGTGATTTTCAGCCAGTGTGCCATCGCGTGCCGTGGATAGTTCTCAGGTGTGCCATGGGAATTTGGGGATTGGCATTCATTAATAGGAAAATTGGAGGATTTAAATAGTCTGGTGTGCCTTGTCAATGGTAAAAACAATGGTGTGCCTTGACAATTTCAGCACCTTGTTAAGTGTGCCGTGAGATGAAAAAGGTTGAAAATCACTGCTCTATTCACTCAGATTGCTTACTTATAGTGATAGCCGCTGGCTCAGATAGCTTCAAATGGATTAGACAGATTAGTGGGCTATAGGTGTATAGCTATTAATCATGATAGCTAAATAGTAGAGTCTCCTTAATTAGGGCTATGCCCCAATGAGAATTAGGAACCTGGTATGAGCAAGAGCGAGTGGCTCTCACATTCATGGTCCTCTTGTGAGCATTTGCATTCACGTGTAGACTAAAACAAGAAAAATAGTTGTTCCCAGAAGACAATGTGGTGCAGCCTCCACTGCATGCTCCTGTATTAAAGAACTTAAAGAGGACTGGAAGCTATTTGAACTTTCTCCTGACTTCAGTGCCATGCTCTTAATCAGAAATTTAAGGGTCATTCCTCACAGTGACAAACCACTGCAAGTAAGGCTGCAAGTGTCTTTTTTTCCACTGCCTCTGCTTGGCTCTTCAGCAAGCAGCTTATATTCAACATTTATCTTTGTCGTTTTTTTTTCTTTCGTTTGTTACTTATTTCAGGTTATTGTTCTCTACCAGAAGGAAAGCTCACTGCTAGGGTTAACAAACTGTTTAAAATGAAGAATAGCTTAGGATCCATAGAAAATAATCTGTTACCTCCATCTGCCTTTTTTCTCCTTTTTTCCTTTTTACAAGCCGGCTGATTTACAGTCGCTGTAGAAAACTTGACTTTAAATTTCCTAACTTTCTTGGACTTGGTATCTGTATTACTAAAGGCTGCAGTGCTGCTGTGTCTCTTTTCCACCTTTACTGCAGAGGTTCAGTGCTGGGAATCCCACACGTTCAACTGATCTCACTATCCAATATGAGACACCATTGCTCACTAAGGGCACATAGCTGCTAGTGTCAGACTGGTTGCTTAACATGGTTTCCCAATGTTTCTTGTTTCTCTGGCGTAAATTGTATTTCACTCCTTCCAATATTTTATGTGCTGAAAAGCATATCAGTAGCATATTAATTGATCTGCAGTTTTCTAGACTTATTATCAATTTTGCCATCCCCTTAATAATTGCATACTTAGCTGCCCTGAACATTTGGAGATCAGTATCATGTTGACAGTGTCTGCTGGAAGGCAGGAGGTGTTACCTAGTCAATGAACTGTTGAACAGTCAACACTTTTCTTTCACTTGCAGTGATTACCAGAACTTTATAGAAGAGTGTTTGGTGTGTTTGTGAGTGTGAAAGATCCCATGTGTAAGCCTCATGTGTGATACCCTCCTCTCTCTCTCACACACCCACCCACCCCAAATACTCACACACCAAACAAACACAGGAGAGAGAGAGAGAGAGAGAGAGAGAGAGAGAGAGAAACCTTCTGTTCAGCCAGCCTCTGCCTGCTTTCAAGCTGCCAGTATGTGCTGGGGCAGCTTGAAAGCAGGGAAGGGATACACTGGTTTAAGAACATCTTGGGAGGTTTGAGGGTCAGGAAAGTGACCAGGGCATTGGGGATCCTGGACACTTCCCCTTTGAGTTATGGAGCAGCAGGCAGCCTCCAGAGGATGAGGGGAGGTTTGGAATGTCCAGAAATGAAGGTCCTAAAGCACTTTCACTTCCCTTCCAAAGAAACGTGAGCAATGAAAGGGGCAGGAAGCTTCTACTGAGACACATTGAGACAAAATCAGATATAAATAATTAGCATATAATTAGTCGTACTTTTCTTTTTTAGTGTATTTTAGGTATTTTTCTTTTATTATTTGTTCATTAAATATTTTTTTCAAAATATTAGTATGCACTGTAAATAAATAAAAAATAAAGATGCAGGCCTTCCTGCTGATGCTTCTAGCAGTTCACTAACTAGTGTATTGTTGAGTTTGGTTTCTTGCCTAGTTTCCCCGGTTTCCCAGTTGTGGTCACCATGGCAAAGTGACCACCCTTTTTCTTTTGCAGATAGGCTTGGGACCATCCTTGACCACAAATGGATCACAGGTCAGTGTTTATCTAGATGGAATCCAAATTGAGCAGCTCCAAGAATTTAACAAATTCCTGAGGTTGTTGGTGCAGAAGAAGAAAGTAGCATCTGCATCAAAGCCCTTAGTAGGATTGATCAGGGAACAGCAGCATTCAAATCATTCAAATACTGTAGTTCCTTTGGAAGAAGGCAAACATTTCTATCAACACTGCAATTCACCTCTTCTGATCACTAATGCTACCAGTTCTCCTGTATGGGTCAGAAACACAGTCTGTGCTCAAATTAGATAAAAACAAGCTCAAGGTCTTCCAAATGTGATGCCTGAGACAGATTTGAGTGTCTTTCTTCTTGACTTCAACTGAAATGAGACAATATGCAAAAGGTGCAATCATCAATCTTCAGTTGAAGAACTAATTCAAAATGCAGACTGAAATGGTTTGGCCATGTGTGCAGAATGAACACCAGACAGCTGCCACATTAGCTCCTGTGGCGTGAGCAACTTGTTCACTGGAAAATCCGATGAGCAGCGCCAAAGAGGATGTGGCTCAAACTCATTGAGGAAGACTTAAGGAACCATCAAATGGCCATTATTAAGGCCAGAAACATTGTCACCAATCACCAAGATTGGAAGCTTATTGGGAATGACACACAGAATCCAGTGGCAGCTACAGCAGTACTATATTGGTTGAGAGGACGACCAGCTTCCAAATTGTCAGCTAAGGACTACAGAAGAATAAGTGCACTGTTGGAATGCCTTTTATGACTGGCACTGGCTGCTTTATAGATTCTTCTCTTCAATACGCATCACTGGCATATGAAACAATGGGATACTATGCACCATTGCAAAGTTACAGAGCCAAAATGGAAGAAAATGAAGCCCTTTTAGAGGATACCCAGACAAAAGACTAAAAAAGAGGACAAATCCAGGAATTTCTGATCATATGGTCACCCTGGTTCCACACTCTAACCATCCTTTCCCTCTATGCTTCAAACTCACCCTGTTCAGGGCTGGATGAGGTTCTGGGAACCAGCATGGCCCTCTGTAGCACCTAGCCAGCTCTCAAGTAGCCATGAATGTGCTTTATGGTGACCTGACACTTCTGGGCTGGTTTAGGGGGCATACACTGGCACAATTATGCATCAGAATTGTGCTCTATGTGTATTTGTTTACTTGGAAGGTGACCTTTTAATATTGGTTGCAGCATCCTTGTTTAGATTTTCAATCTTTCCCCCCAGTTCTTTCAAAAATATCACATGCAGTTCTCAGAAGACTCCATAAACCTTTGATCTCACCAAAATCCTCACATTCGATGCCATTATTTGCTGCACCTGCAGTATTTTTCACTCATCCTTTGCAATGCTAACTGAATACTAACCACCTAGACTTTCAGCACAAGTCTATGCATATCTACATGGAAATATGCCCCTCTTTATTCCATGGAGCTTACTCTCAGGTCAGTGTGTATAGGACTGCAGCCCTAGACAAATGCTAACCCTCCCTTCATTTTAGTCATTCCCTTTTTGCTTCCTTCAAAATGTCTTTGATGTTTCTCCAAAGCAGGGTCATCCTTGCTCTGCTCAAAACTTGGTAGCAACTTGAGGAAGTGAATGAGTTCCCCTGAGAAATGTCATTAGCATTATCAAAACTCTTTTTACTTTCCTTGAGATTCTTCAGATGCTTCATCCTTGAAAATTTCCTTACTGTGAAATTTCTTATCCTTACAGCCTGGCAAAAATCTTTATTCACAAAGGTTGGGAATGACATATTCCAAACTACATATACAAACATTGCCTTGATCTTCCACGTAACTTTGCTCCATCAATGTTGGGGCAGTGTTCTTGGACTCATTCTCAGGTGAAGTCTTTCCCAAAGCTGTTTCCTATGAATTTTTCAAGCAAGGATGCCAAGATGGAGGCTGGTACAACATTCATGACAGTCATATACTGTACAACTCAGACTTTTCCTTTTTCAATAACAGACAGTAATGTTCTCACTTTTTGTGCCAATGTGAAAACTATGGACTGGAAGTATTGAGGAACTGGAGTAAAACACAAGCACATGAAAAGGCCAGAGAGGAATTGTCCTTCAATTATCCTGACCAGCAAAAGGTTGTCCTGCCACCTTTTCTGGTGGATCAATTTCTTTCTTTCACCATTTTAATGGAGAAATATTCTGATTCCAAGTTACTTTTAAAAAGGGGAGAGATAGATGGAAGAACATGGAGATATGGCCAAAGCAATTTTTACACAAAAATCCCTCATTGTGAACCCCTTTTGTTAGAAGCAGAAGTGTCCAAAACCCGGCCCAGGGGCCAGATGCAGCCTGTGATGAACCTCAACATAGCCCATGGCAAGACCCTTCATCTGGCCCTTGGGCAAACCTTGCAATCCTCCAGATATGTTTCTAATACACTATGGGCACAATCCGGAGTTAGGGCAGTGAGGAGTGCCCTAGCTGGGCTGCCCAAACTATTCTGAATCCAGAACAGAAGGTTATGCTACATCCAAAGCCTCGGCTGCCCAAGCTGCTCCAGAGCATGCTTAGTAGGAACCAAGTCAGTGACACCTGGGGAGGGTTTGCTCCTGAGGAGAACCTCTCAGATCACACTGAACAAGGAACAGCTGTGGTGCCTGCCTTATAAGGAGTCCCTGATGAGATGCCAGTACAGTCCACAGTGAATATAAGGGGCTTCTTGGAGTGGCCTGCTGTATCTCCAGGTCAGTGAGCTGCCATAGTTGTGCCATACCCTGAAGTTGAGAGGCAAAGGTTGCAGCTAGGCTGGCCAAGAACTCAGATTTTTGGTCAACACTGCCATTCTTATTCTGCCTTATCATGGATTCCTGTGGGTCTACTCATTACTATACCTGCTCTTGAGGTGGTATAACTCTGAGGAGCTGGAAGAGGACATTTCTGCCCAGGAAACAGGCTCTGGATACAGAGTAACTGCTCTGCCCTAGGCAAAGCTGAACATGCCCTCAACATGCCTCTCCTGAACTGCCTAGGCTGGCCCAGTTAGTGCAGCTCAGGTCCACCTGTCTTGGGACAGCCTATGTTGCCTTAGACTGCCCCAAGCCTTTTCCAGAATAACTAGGGTCCCATCCTGCAGTTGGGTCATCCCAGTAATAGATAGGGTGACCCAAGTGCACTTCTGGATTGTGCCCTATTATATGTAAATTTATTCAAATTTGAAATGTAAATCTTTTTTCCATCCTGTGACAAAGTGTCAATGAGATTATGGGTGCAATCCAGAGTAACTATGGGAAGTCCTTGCTCCAGTGTAAGAACAATTTCCTCTGGATTGCAATATGAATTTCCCATAGGTTTTCACTAGGTGGTGCAGTAACTACGGGTGCATGTAATGTCTCTTATGTGTTCCCGTAGTTACTCTGGATTGTAGGGTATGTGTCCCTCCTGCCAAAAGGTTTGGACATCACTGGTTTGGCCTAATGTCTTGCAAAGAGGCTAACAACTGGGGAGAAAAAATAAGTTTATGATATAAGCATCATATCCAATTCACTGTTGTCCTGGGCATTTAATAAGCCAATAAATGTTCAAAACAGACAGCAGTGTATGAAAGTTAAACACTGAACAACAGGCTATTTCCTTCCCTCCTCAGATATCTAACTACCAAATGTGTCAACCTATAAGGTATCCTTGAAGAGGTACTTTGAATGTAAACAGCGCAAGGAAGCCAGAAAATAGCCCGCTTGTGCCCTCTAGTGTGGGCTGGATACTTCTCCGAGGCCTTTTGAAGTGATAATGCAGAGCAAATGATGAGACAAAAGATGGCTCCAGTCAGACACTTTTAGAAATCATTTAAAAGTGAAATACTACGTCGGCTCCTGTAAAATGGCAGAAGGTGTGTAAATATGCCTAGGCTTGTCCCTTTGATGTTTTCCTTACATGCCAGCATTGGGGAGGTGAAATTAATTTCTCCTTTTTTGAGGGGAGCCGGGCATCCCACCGAAAATATGCTTTGCTTCCCAGGCCTCTGTTTTGCATCCTAATTGTGCCATGTGCCAGGAAAACAGATTGTTTGCTAATTGATATCATAAAGGAAGACAACCCAGTGAAGGATGATTATTCCGATGCCAGCTAGCTGCTGATGAAGAGCTTGACAGGAACTCTGTCATTTTTAACACAAACCATACCCAGAAACGGGGTTTTTTAAAACAATTTGTTTTTGCTACGAGGAGCGGCAAAGAGAGTATCATTGAGAAGACGGCTGTATGGTCGGTATTATTAAAAGTGGGAAGCCATGGTCTATAGGAGAGTGGACTGATGTCTGTCAAATAATGAAATCTTGTGACGTAATTATTTACCTCAGAAATGAAATACAAAGGGAATGCAAATACACAAATGAATGTTTTGTTAATGAGCAAGCTGGCTGCTATGTTGTGCTGCCCTGTAAATATATACAAGTGCAACTGTTAAGCAGCTTATCTGAGCTGGATACCTCTCTCTCTCTCTCTCTCTCTCTCTCTCTCTCTCTCTCCCCCATTCATTTCCAGGCCTACAGTTATTGGAAGAAACAAGGAGTCTGGAGACAGTTTGTTGGCAATGACAGAGCAATCCACACTTGTACTAGAAATAGGGTTGCCATAATTGTCTTCCACAAAACTGGGACAGGACTCTCTGTCCCATTTGTCAGTATGAGAACACAATCCCGCAAAATTGGGACTGTCCCTGTTTTTCAGGACATGTGACAACCCTAGCTGGAAAAGGCAGGCCATCGTTCAAGAGTTAGAGAGGCTGTTGCCACACTCTGCTGGGAAGGGGGATCATCCCCTTCCCCACTGTGAAGTTGCAGCATCCTCTATGGAGCTACTCAGATTTAGGCCATCACTGGAGATGGCCTAAATCCAAGAAGACCTGAGTGGGCTAAACAGGGTCTTGCTCTGACACACAGTTGGATCTTGGCCTTGCTCTCCACCCTCCCCCCTGCCTGCCCCAAACTGCCTTTATAGCACTTTTGCGTACTTGTAGGTCAACACAAGGGACTTGCGCCAGCCTAAGGGGACTTCAGGATTGCTCCCTGAAACACCCAAATGGCAGCAGCCAGCAAAGTATGAATGAATGAAAATAGGTATCTTTGGCTACAATCCTGAACACACTTTCCTGGGAGTAGGCCCACTGAGTACAATAGGTCTTACTTCTGAGTACATATGCTTAGGATTGCACTGTTATGTGATATGTGACCGGAATGGATACAGAGATGTTCTTTTCCCTCTCACACAATATCAAATCCAGGGGACATCCATTAATATTGAGTGTTGGGAAAATCAGAAAAGACAAAAGAAAATGCAGGTCCAACCTTGACATACACTGATTTTTTTTTTTAATACACACATTTCACTCAATCCAAATGGCTGTTGCAAATGAGAAGGAACATGCTGATTTCTGGAAAAGGTGGAAAACTGCATCCCATTAAAATCACAGTTTAAAAAAAGCTTTTTTCTGTTGTAGAGAGGCAGTCATGCAAGCAATCAGAACAAGCACCACTCAAAGCAGTGCCACCATTTGAGCACTGCTGGTACAACCAGTGGACTGGATCAGAGTTGGTGGGCTGGTGGTGCAGGGAAGAGTGTTCCATGAACAGGGATGAAGGGGCAGCAGGAATAACTGGGCTGTTCGACAGGAAGGTATGAAGCAGGGATCAGGGCACAGGGATCTCAGTAGGAATGCCATATTCCAATATCCAGATGCCAAATATTGTGCCCCAAAATTTGTTCCTTGTTGTCTTCTTACTCTCCTCAAACCTATTCTGGCTATAGAGCTAGTGTTGGTCTGAGGAGATAGATACATAGGCTATTAGGGGCTTACCCAAAGGTAAAGTAATAAAAATTTCAATATCTGTAGCATACACCCTCTTGGCATGCAGTACAAACTTCCACAGCATACCTGCATTGGCACTAGTGATGATACAATTGAGCAACTATAATTAGGAACATAACAAATAATATAAAACTAATTGAAAGTTGCCATTTTTAAGATGCAGTTATTTCAAATATTATACTTTCTTGCATGTATAATAAATACAAATGCATAACTCTTTGGCCATGCTATAATTGGTATGTTAAGAATTTTCAATGGCTTCTGTTTTTTTCTCCTCCTTAACATTTTAATATTGTAAGAAAGCATATGCTTTGGAACTGTCATGTATTAAAATGTTTGCAAGTATTCCACTAAGAATTTGTTAGCAAATAAAGCTTTGAAATTATTTAAGTATATCATTAAAATTATGGTAACTGTGCTTTTTCCTCACTTCAGAAATCAAATACTTCAGTTCAAATATTTTTGGTTTTGGAAAAAGACAAAAAATGTTTCAGATATTGTACAGCACATAAAATTTAACATGGGACACAGTTTTTTTAGATCTCACTAGTTGCAGCAATGAATTTTTTAAATAATTCTGTAATATATTCCAGTTGTGGAATTATAGGCAATAACTGTGCAAAATTACTGCAGTATGAATTAGAATTACCGTTTACATTATTGGCATCTTTTAAACAAGGTTAACTGGAAATAAAGTTATTCAGGATAGCCAACTGTTGTTGTGTCAATTCTTACTTTTATTTTTAAACACTTTGTCCAGTCAGAAGCTGTGTGACTATATACTACTGACTTAATACAATCCAACGCCCATCAACACCCACACATCATTATATGAGATGCCCATTGGCATGGGCAGTCATTGGCTGTTGCTTAGCAGATTTTTTATTTTTATTAATGGCCAGACACCCTCACTGGGCTGGTGCTGATTTACTTGGAGAGGAGCCAAGGTAGGATCTCATGGGTAGAGGTATTTTACTCAGAAATCTTCCCATTGTGTTTTACCCACAGAAGAATTTATGACTTATGAAGGATTTTGTGCACTAGCTACAGTTCTCTAATAACGATTTCATGACTTATGTAGAATATCCTCCATCTGCTATGTGGGTGAGCAAGAGACAAATACAAGCCATGCATAAGGACATTCAGAGAATGGGAATGACCCCTGCATTACTTTTCATCTGTTCCAGTCTTCCTCCATATGGCTCCATGAAGTTTCTCATTAGAGTAGAAGATTAGAGTCAGACCTCAGTATCTGCAGGGGATTGGTTCCTAGACCATCACCACCCTATGGATACCAAAACCTACAAAAAGCAATTCTGCATTATTACTTCTAGACACTTCCACAGATATACTGTAGTGGGAGCAAGGAACTCAGGTCTGGCTCTTCACCATGTCTTCAAATCCACAGTGAGTTAAACCTGCAGGTCCTGAATTTCAGATGAGCAGGTCAGACCTGAAATTTACAAAGTGGTTTATATAATAAAATAAATCAGTAAATGGTTCCCTGTCCCCAACAAGCTCCTCCTCCTCCTCATCATCATCACCACCAAATACAGAAGTAGCACCTGCAACTGCTGGGGTGAAAAGGGTAAGTTTGGTTCTTCTCCCCTTGCTAAATTTAAGATGTCTCTTTAATAAAGCCAGATTATAGGGCAAGAATTTTTTAACTCCAGCTGGGCAATATCCTTTTTTAATCATTCCCTGGGTTCTTTATTCTTTGAAAGTATGTGAAAAATAAAAGGTGTTTGCATTCATCCCAACTGTACATGGAAATTTTAGTTTCAACACAAAACATTTGTTTCAACTTCCTGTTTTTCATTGGTACCAGAATTTACACTTGTAGTTGTTCAGATTGGGGTCTAAGTTATAATGTCCTCTGTAACTGGGTTGTGAATCTTACAGAAGAAAGGTGACAGGAGTCAGAGAGAGAAGCTGCTTTAAATCAGTAGATGCTAGAACTATCTGAAAGTCACAGTTAAAACCCAAATTATGTGTCTCAAGTGCCAATAAGAAAGCACATTATCTTCAGTAACCATCTGTCATGACTATTTTAAAGAACAATGTTCAAAATTATGTAACCATTAGGGCTTGTGAAATGGCATCTCCAACAAATTTTCAGGTACTTGAGGAATGAATCACTTTCATTCTCTGCTGTGTGAGTTAAATTTGTAAAGGAAGTCTTGCCATGTTATCTTAACCAGGACTATTGTAAAAGAACACTTGGCCAAATATTCTAAAATGTACTCTGAACAGAACAAAGTTTTCTTGCCATGGTCTGCCTTGCAAGAGTTAGAGGACTTTTTGGAGGTTAGATTTGCCAACTCATCAAATGGGAACAAACAGGGTCTGCTACACTGGCCATTTGAATTTTGCACTGAGAGTAGGTTTTGCCTCCCTCCCTTCTCCCAGAAAGTGTAGCACTGATGCTACATGGTGGCCCTCAGCAAAGTGATTTTCCATAGGTATCCTCTCATGTTGGGTGGTCCCATCTAAAGTCCTGGAGTTTATTTGAGAGATAGAATGCAGCTTGTCTCTTGGATGACTCCCATACAAAGGCTATGAGAACAATGATGATCTCAGAAATATGCAGTGTGTCTCTCTGAAGATCCTGGGTTCTTTTAAGCTCCCCATTCAGTTTGGAGGAATCAATGGCTGTTGTTGTGTCAGGCAAAAGACCAACTCGGGTCCCAGTACCATAAAATGTCCAAAAGTGCTTGCTAAAGTTAAAACCTCTTCCCTCAGTTTTATTAGTCATGTAGCTGTGTTTGTTGAACCACCACTTTTGTTTGTTGAACCACAATTTACTACATTAGGTGCACAAATCAGATTTGGTTTGGTTTATGAAGATCACAGTATGTACCTGCCCTAGGATTTAAGAATGTAAAAACAGCCACGTGCTAAAGGATCTTCTATTTTCCACCCTGACCAATGAGTTGCTTCTGTCAAGTTCACAAGCAGGAAAGAAAGGCACATTTCCTTCCTGCCACTGCAATCAAGATTCAGAGACACACAATACTGCTTTGAGCTGTGGGTGGCGCAAGTGGTTAAGATACTGTGCCTGTTAACCAACAGGCCAGGGTTCAAGACCTAGGTCCCCACAAGAAAGGGTGAGCTCCAGGGTCATGCAGCTGGAACCAATTGTACTGGCTCTGCCACTCCATTGGACTATTTCAGTGGTGTGGAGAGGGAGGATTTGCTGCTTAGGTAACAGCCTATCCTCCATATCAATCTGCTCAGGACTTTGTGCTTCTCATACAGTGTTGAGCACAATACCATAGTCTTTTGAGACTGATGGATGCCAATACTCATAATACTGCTGCTCAGTGGCGTACCTCAGTGTCTTTTGGCACCCAGGACCCACACATTTTTTGATACCCCATAAAAACAACAATTAAACAAATAAACCATTAAATGGAAGGAAAAGCTGATTCCATAATAAATTTTTAAGATGATTTGAGAAAGCAATTATATTGTTTTTAGAAAGAAAATATAGTAAAATTATATATATGAGACAGTCAATTAAAGTTTAAAGGTTTATTCATATTGAAATATGCATTTGTATTTATATTGACAAAAAATATAAGATAAGTTGAGAGAGATGAAAATAGTTAACCCCTGTCAATGTGGACTGAATATAGTACCAAACAGATTAAGGGCAAAATCCAGAGTGACTACGGGGAGTCCTTGCTCCGGTGTAAGAACAGCCAAATCCATAGTAACTAATCCATCGATGCAAGGGCTCCTTGTGTCGACAGAAACGCCACTACCGTCAATGCAAGTATCTCTTTGTGAAAGTCAGTTTTTTTAACTAGACATAAACTTTTGAAGACTGATAATATTCATTTATGTGTAAGGTATGGATCAGGAGAAAAGTAAAATAAATGGATAATGTGATGACCTTAAATTGAAAATATGTAGTTTTAATTTATGCAAAGATGTTTTGAACAAATCGAAGT